>CM060900.1:403023631-404458631 GCA_030762935.1 Hymenopus coronatus | reverse complement strand
TATTCCTATTGCAGTTTTACCGACATAAATTTGACTTTACTAACACCTTATCTAATGATTTTAATTAGTTCCACTGACTAGCATTTGACATAATTAATCGAATGTTGACTGGCTAAAGTGCAATCCTTCATAAAAGCTATGTAGCAGAATCGGCCATTGATCAATGTATGAGGTCACTGATAGTTTATTCACGGAAATATCAATTTTAGCTGAAATACTATAAAACTTAGGGCCGGTACAAACATTGAGTGAAGCTCGGCGTGAACTGTCTCGGTTGTCAGGGGAAAAAAAAAAGGTTTGCTGTACTGTTTAAGTTGAAATGTTTCAGGCCCAGCAGGTCACCTATTGCGCGAAAACTTGAGCGTTCCACTAGTTCGGAAGGTGATGCAGGGAAAACCAGGGGTGGTTTGTCTATGAGAGCTGCAGAACTGCAACACCCACACTTAAATAGAGCCTTTTTTTCTTACCTTTCACAGGATTTGTTTGCATACTTGCCTATTTTATTAGGCGAATAGGACTATGTCAGTTACGGGAGTCTCCTCTTTCCGGCGACTACGTAAAGTTGCTAAAAGAGCAACCTATTTTGACTGCCTCTGGAATCTCGGTACTGCTGCGGTAGGTAGATGCTTGAATGCACTTTCGTGAACGTTTAGAGGGTGGAGGAAATTTGAGGGATAGAGATAGAAAAGTATAGTCTTAAACAGCCATTGTTGCTGCAGGCCTTTGCAAATCGGACAGGAAAATATGTTTTTCTCACCCGTTTGGCCCCAACCTCAATGACTGTAATACCATGGCAAAGACATTTCTTACCATCTTAAAACTAAAAGACAGATCTTTATTCAAAGTTGGTATAGTCGGATAATTGTATATCTGTGGAAGGTAGCTGCTTAATGGTAACCAAATGTTGCCATAATATTTTATTTCTAGCTAGAATGTTTTCTATACACTGAAGATGATTGATAGAGTAGTTTTGATGTAGGGCACCGAAGACAAGAAAAGATTTTCCAGATATGACATTCCTCAATATGTCCGCGCGTTTCTTCGGTGCGACAGCTTATAGCTCATTTGCACGAAATAAATTTTAACAGATCCCGTTCATTTATTGCTACTATTGTATGAAGCAAACTGTGAGTTCAAAATCCTTACTTAAAAATACCTATATATGACTTTCGTACAAACCTGGACTCTAGGCATTTTAAGGCGCTTTTTGAAACAATGACTAATAATTGTTCTCTGAGTTTTAAATTTTATTGCAATATAGGCGGGCAGAGTTAACCTAGCTCACAGTAAGCTGTTAGCGAACCTCATATTGATTAGTGAATGAGATGATTGTAAACAAACTGACTTTATTTTTATGCTACACTTAATAACTGCCGTTTTGAAGCAAAATTTTGTTACACCTTACTATACTGCAGCACTCCCACTCAAGAGACGGTACTGGAAAGAAACATGATTTATGCGTATCCAGACACGTGGGAAATGTAGCAAGAACATTCTCTGTGACGGGGGGAGTATATACCAGAAGCAGATCAGAGTGAACGTCTCTCTGTTCACTGCATTGTTTACTGGTGGCAAGCCCACATTCGAAATTCCGCGAAAAGAACGCTGGATATAGCTCTCGACAGTATTCGTTTTGCATGTGTGTAACGTACCTTACGTCCCGACGTAGTTTCTCTGACCTATGTACGACATCACTTTAATCTCCCCGAAATAAGACACTTGAGGTAAAAAAAAGATAGAAGCAGAAACAAGCAGGTGATCGCAGTGTATGGTCTCATTGGCCCCGACCGCAATACTCAGCATAGGAGTACAAATTAGTATTTTGTTTTATTGCTTTTAAATTACGCTAATTGATATTTTTAATGCTTTCGTTGCAATGTACTGCATTCACTGTTGTCTGAAAATACAAACCAAACGTTTCTCTAAAACAGAGCATATCTATTACAAGAACTGTGCACAAGTTAAGCGGAGTAGTACAAAAGTATGTTTCTCTTAGAGCGGATCCAGTATAATAGTTTATCCATTGAAATATTATTGATTCAAATGTCACCACCTTTAGCTCCTGATTTAGTTTCCTTGACTACATTAGTTGTGATTACAGACTTATGAGCTTAAATGTCACTGTTTGCCCAAAATCCATTGGATTCTGATGTATTTTCCTGCACTGCATTACTATTTATTAATATGTTATCTCTTGAAGTATCACTGTTGACCAAAAAACCGCCATCCTTAGCTCCTGATTTATTTCCCTGGGCTACATTAATAGTAATGAATAACTTATTCGTTGAAATGCAGTCATTGCCGCCAAAATGCCATCTTTTTAGCCCCTAATGAAGCCTTACCGGCCATTATTGGACAAATATAATAGCTTAAACGTTGAAATGTCATTGCTGGTCGAAACACCACTAACCTTTGCTCCTGGTGTAGTTCCCTAGGCTACAGTAGTAATTAATAACTAATTCGTTGAAATACAGCTATTAGTGCCTGAAATACCACCATACTTAACTCATAATGGAGCCACACTAGCTAATATTCGACATTATAAATGGTTTGTCCGTTAAAATATCATGGTCAAAACATCACTAATTTTCTGATGCAGTTCCGCTGACCAATATTACTATAGACTAATCGTTTATTCTTTGAAATACAACCACCGTCAGCTGAAATACCGTCATACGTCCTTAGCTCCTAAGGAATTCCTACCAGCCAACATTCGATATAATAAACAGACTCTCCCTTAAAACATCCGTCTCTGCTGGAATGCGTTTATCCCCAGTTACAAATGTCTCTGATATTCAACAGTTGACGATATTCCTAAGTTTTAGTTAGTCATCGCACTCTCCTCGAAAATACTATGAATACTGTCTCTTAAGTTAGCATTATTAAGCAATAGTGAGATCATTAATACTTTATCTGCTAAAATATCCCATGTTTAGCTTCTGATACATTAGCCCATATGAGTCTCATTAATAGCTAATGCACTGAAATACAACTTTATGCTGAAGTATGTTTCATAGCCCTCCGGAATTAATGCGTTATGTTTCTCTCTGTACATAAATGACTTCTTCCACACATAAAGGTAACTTCAATTTTTACTAAAGGCAATAGAGATTTCCTGATTTTGTGATTCACTTAAGAGACAGTACTATACTCGACTTTACATTTCTTATGTATTTGATCAGGAAACATCTGGAACTGTTTGCCTCTGTCTTCCTTTGAACACATGCTTAAAACAAATACATTCTTTTGTAATACAATTTTTAAATTGGAAATGATTATACACGCAGCCTTTGACAAATGGAAGGTTTCAGGAAAGTATAGTATACGTCATTCTGCAAATTCATGTTCGTGTTATGAATCACTATTAGTTGCTTGTCGCAACACACCTCGTGAGAGAGAACAATATAAAGGTGGCATAGCGTGACCTAAGCCAAAGTGTTAGCCTCTATATCCCTTATAAAATTAACTAAACTCAATTTAAGCTGCCAACAACACATGTAAAATAGAGGTTCTTTGCTCCTCAAATATTCTATATTTCACTTATATTTGAAACTTTTGTAATAATATCAAACAAAGATCCCATTATTTTCTTAATATAGGGCAATGTGCTTATTAATGCAACGTTACTGCTGCTCACTTCATATTTAAGCCTTTCTCTGAACATTTTATCTCTTTTGACAGCGCGTCGGTCACCGTAATAAAATCTTCACAAGAATACAATTACTGGTACTACCCTTAAGACAGGATTATTCATGATAACTGAAAAAGTGCATCTTTTGATGACAGTTAATTTACAATTGCTCAGAGCGAAAAACGTTTGCTAAAGTTAGAGCGTTAAGAATCTGCTCATTAATAAAAAGTATATCAACTTTTTGTTTTGTTTTTGTTTGTTTGTGGGCCACAGCAGTTCGGAAAAATATAATTGCGTAAAAAACATAAACCTCGACGTTTAAAAGTTCCGACCGATCGGAATGGCTCGAGCGGTAACATCTGTGGCCCACATTTGGGAGATCCCTGATTCGATCCCCGGCGACTGCTCACTCTTATCATGGGACTTTTCATGGTTTTCCTCTAGTCACTAAGGCGAATACTGGTGTGGTGTACTCTGTCATTCTTCTCCTTCCCCTGAGCTCCTATTTTTTTATTTCCCCATTATTTTGCAGGTTGATTCGGGGATGCATTTGGTTGGTAGCGGGCAGATGGCGTAGAGACCGTTTTCTTACGGTCTTGTCAGATGGACGCCTGTCGACCCTCCACTATAGGATCGTGTTCCTCGGTCCCACCATAGGGACGTCATTGAGCGACCCTACTCATGGTCGGATGGCCAAGCCTGGAACTATCAGGGAGCTGTGCGCGTCTCTGTGGTCTGAGCTGGCCCGCACTTCATTCGTCTCCTGTAGTTCATTCATCTCATCCATCCCTCCCGGGGTGTAAGTACAAAATTTCGCTGGGGTCGAGGTACCCTCCGTCAAATGGTCATTTTCATTAAAATTTTCAAAATATTATTCAGAATATTGGCGGACTACCTTGTGTCAATCCCATTGTTTCATTTATTTACTTGTATGTAATGAAGATGGAGCACCGGTGAAATGCAATGGTGGGGGAAACCGGAGAGCCCGGTGTAAACCCGCCCCTGCGCCGCTTTGTCCACCATAAATCTTACATGCGGTCTCCTGAGATCGAAACTTAGCCGTCTAGGTGAGAGGTTAGTGTTTTTTTTTCTTTTTATTAAAAATACAGTTCCGGAGGCTTGTCAGGACTCCGGCTCTGTATTCCTTTCTTCTCCATTTTTTCCAGTTTCCTATATTTCCTTAGTAGACCTTATTATTCTTAACGTTTTCCTTTTACATACACAAACAAAAGATACATTCACAAACACAGAAACACCTTTGCCCAAGGCGGGACTCGAACCCACGATCCTGTGCACCACGAAGCGCCAAAGCGAGACACTTTAGCGAGCGCGGCCACCGGGTTCGGCAAATTGGTTTAACCACTCGGCCACGGCACGGTACAGGGACTGGCTGCGAGTTTTTAATAATAATAATAATAAAAAGAAGAAGAAGAAGAAGAGGAATGGCAATATCATTGCGATATCATCCTTGCCCTTGGCCAAACGCCAGGTCGCGATATGGTGTCTCCGTCGTGTACGTCCCGGCCAGCGGGTTGAATGCTCGTTATCAATCATCATCAGGCATATCACACAAACCCTTCATTAATTTACTGTCCATTGAAAGAAAACATTCCCAACTAATTCAAACTTAGAGTATTTCGGTATAACCGAGTGAGATGGCTCCGTATGGGACTCGCATTCAGGAGGTTCGCGGCTCAAGCCCCGCCGGGAACGACCTCCCTGGCTGAACTTTTCTCCAGGGTTTCTTTGGCTGTCATAACTGGCAAATCCCGCAGAGGTGCGCTAAACTTAGACTTTGGACGTTTGCTTTTCCAAAATCGATTTCGCAAACAAAATTTCATAGCATATATCAATTCATGAGTGTCCACCGCATGCGGTGCCGCATGCAGTAATTGCGGGTCTTAAACGCTATTGATAATCTAAGCGTTACAGCTCTTTTCGCGAGATAAAGTGTAATTCAGACAAGGGTTAGCAAGTATTTGAATAAACATTTCGGAGAACAGGTGAAGGAACGAGAAAACGTATTTACATGCTAGCTTGTCTATATGTTCAGGACTCCACACCCTTGAAATATCTCATGGATATGTATCTACTTAGAGCATGGTAACGGAGGTCTGCGGCTCAAATTCCGCCAGAATCGTCTTCCCTAAATGAGGATTTTCCAGGCTTCTCTCAGTAATAACAACTGACAAATGCAGGTGGCTCAGTAGTTTCGTATGCAACTGGCATTCGGGTGGTTGTGGGTTCGATTCCCGCGGCCAACCTCTGTGACCCATGTTTTTTTCGGGGATTTTCCCGGTCACTAGGTGAGTGCTGGGAGGTTTCTTCATTTCCCCGAACGTCCTGTTACTTCATTCCATCTCCATTTTATCCAACCGGGGTTTGAGGATCGTAAGTGTCTGTGAGGACTGCGGCGGTGGCGCCCTTGTGTGTAATGAACATTGTTTGTAAACACAGCTCTCGGGGGCGTGGTGGCTTTGGAGTCGTTTGTAGAACTCAGAGCTTCGGTCAGACCTGGGGTGCGGGCTCCTATTGCTCCCCGCGTCGAAATGAAGAGCTGCTTGGCCTATGTTCCGGACCCTCCACGGTGGTTCTTTCCCCGTGTTCTAGTGTCGGCCGCCCTTCGATAATACTCTCATTTCATTCTATCCTCCTAGGGTCTGGAAAAAAATAATTCCATGTCGCTGCAGTGTGGAGCCCCCTCAGGAATGACACACCACACACTCATACACCCCCCACCCCACACACACTCACATACAAACTAGCAAATGCTGGGAGAGTGCCCTAAATGTAACATATGTAGCATGCACGTTAAACACTACTGAAGAAAAAAACTTTGTACGATAAATTCAAATACTTTCTCTAACATCTATGAATAAATGTGTGCATTAAGAAATCTACTTCTTTATGTACTAGTTTTCATCAGTCGCTTAATATTTACCAGCTATAAAAGATCACAAAAATTCCTTCCTAATAAAGAGGACTTCGGGGACTATTCCCAGAAAATGCACTATATACTTACTTCTTATCTATATTTAATAAGGTGTTTAAATCAAAACCGTTTAAGTCATTTTATAAAATAAAAAACAAATGTTGAAATATCCACCAAAAAGCAGGTTATTCCAGATTAGATAAGCGCCAAAAGAACAGCGAGTAACTCGTTACTCAAGGGGTCTACCGGTGCAAACTATGCCACGGTTGAATCAAATGTTCAAAATGAAGTGGTAGGACGTAAGTATTGTAGTATGTCTTTTCCCCAGTGACGAATTGGCCACCACGCTGCCCCTTCAGCTCTGCTCCGAATTTTGTTGATTGATTACGCATGTGTATTCTGACTCAGACGAGTCGAGTTGCTGCGCCTGATGTAAAGGGCATTTTGGTGTAGGGGATTTCCTTGAAAATTTACATATTGCATTCTTGGAAGATTTCAACTTAAATGTCAACTTTGGTATGTGACCCACCTTTTTTACGCTTTTGAGTTTGCTATTCATAGGCACACAGACAGACGCGTTCTCATCCCCCCCCCCCACACACTGCCGAATATTTTTATTAAATAAAAGACTGATTTTATTCAGGGGGCCTAAAAGCAAGTACCCATGTCTTCGTTTTTTCCCAAGCGGACAACCGCCTTATATCCGTATCGGCCGAGACGGCAGTGACCACAAATTATGCCACTGCAGAGAAGCGGGGCAGGACGTGTCAAGGGTATGTTTCTCAGCTGTGAGCTTTCTCAGTCATTGAACACTCCGTGAAATTGAGGCAAGATGTTAACCTCTGGCTCCCACGGCCTCGGGTTCAAACTCGGTGGAGGCCAATGTTTTTTTTTTTCGGGTGTAAAAACCCATAGCATGGCTTCCTTCAGAAGGGAAGTAAACTCGTTGGTCCCATGTTGTAGATTTATGGCACCTCAATTAAAAGAACCTCAAGCCTGATAAAGGGATCTCTGAGCAAAATTACCCAAAAATGAATGGGACCATAAGAACCGCAGCAGCTAATGAGGGTCCATAAATGAAATGCAAATTAATTCTCAGTTATTGCTTTGCCTTCATGTTGTGAAAGATTTGACAGTACGTGTGTTGTGTGTGATTTCCTTAAGAACGTTTTTCTCTTATTAGTCCACGGAAACATGTGTCAACAAATTCAGGCTTGAACAGCGTATTTGAATGTATGATACGTAGGTGAAAACTGAATCATGTAGATAAGTGGTGTAAACAATTTTAGCAGCAATCTCCAGGTTATGCAGTTCCGGGTACAGACACTGTGAGATATTTGGTCAGTAAATTTAGAATAACCGGATCGCTAAACGTTAAACCAAAGAAGCGAAAATGACCTGTTCCAATGGAGGAAAAGATAGGCGAAATTGGTGCTCCATTCGAACGCTCACCTAAGAAGTTTCTCAGCTGTGATGCACAGCAAGTGTTGCACAAACCTATGTTCATACAGCTACTACAACTTTAAACTGAAACCATACTGTGCAAATTTGAACATTACCCAAGAAGAACCTATACGTGTGAAAGATAATTCGTCGAACGATGTGAAGAATGTCTTCGCGTAGATGGACAACACTCTCAACAACACTTGTAACAACGTTAGTACTCATGCGTGTGTACTAACACTCGTGAATAAGCAACGCGGGAGCTACGGAACGGAAAACTCCGCAGTGCACTGAACTGTGCGGAGCATGCTTCGCGAGATCTGTGCCCTTGGTATGAAACGAAGACACTGTATTTCCAGTGGAATTTCGGTATCGAATTTTTGCTTAAAAATAATACTTACTCTGTTTACTGCAAGTAGGTAGTAAAGGAAGTAAAAAAATCTAATTACATATTCTTTTAACAATTATTATGACTAACAACAAAGACCAGCCCGTCTGGGTAGTGTGGTGGTAGCGTGTCTGCCTCACATTCGAAAGGTCGCGAGTTCGAATCTCGCTTATGGTGAGTTACCCGGATAAGGTTTTTTTCGGGGTTTCCCCTTATCCTGAGAAGACGAATTAGCTTCATGGACCCCGAGATCATTTGAGCATCATTTCACCAATTACATTCGTCGGGCCGATATGACCAAACAGGTTAAAGAACGTTAAGGTACATAAAAAAAGAAAAGACAAAAAGAAAATTTGCTACATAAATTAGAGCTTTGGTAGGAGGCGGCCATTCTGTTCAACTTCTTGCAGTTATGTTTTCTAACGTAGGGAGCATTTCAGTGCCACATACAGTGACATTATTTTGTTTCCGAAGGCCTCAATGTTTCACTCTTGGCGTCCATATTAACCATTATCACTCTTGCAGCTATCTCGAATTTGCGATAATGGCTGTGCGTGCTAAATGGCAAGTTTGCGTGGAGTTTGGAGCCCAACTTCACTTTCCCCCACCAAGGCTTTAATAGCCCTGACCAAGGTCGCACATGGGCCGTTCTGCTGGCGCTGGGTGCAAGTTACTAAAATTTCCACAGCGGTATCTCAACTACATTTTCCCCCCGCCAGTTTTCATGCAAGCAGAACTCAGTGCCAATCGAAAATGAATGGGGTACACTTATTCTCTGGAAAGTTAATGCAACACAATAAAATTAATTGTGACAGAGCATCTAGTGACTGGCAGTACACACAGATAAATGCACGAGTAAGTATCTCTCCCTCCAAAAGCATAATCATAAACGGGGGTAAATGACTGTTATAGATGTCATGAAATACTATTTAGTATTTTATGCGCCCTATTAAAAGAAGTGCTGATTTTACATGACCTCTACTCACACTTCTACTGATCATGCTTGCAAGGGCTTGCTCTTCTATCTACCTCTTATTAATATAAACATTCATTTCTCATTTATGCATTTCGTTGGACGTATAAGAAAAATACAAGAAGCTAAAGTGTTAGTCAAAATTTCCAAAGCCCGGTCGCTATGTGGTGGCTTTGAAATTCTGTTCTCTTTGCATGAATATTAAAAAGAAGAAAAAAAAGAAAAAAATTATTGATTTGCATTTCAGAAAAGTATAAAGTAGATATCTTAAAACTCAAACCAATAATAAAGAATACCTTTGGAATGATACATGACATAAATTGTGTACTCCAACGAGATCTACATGGTTTTTGTTGTTTGTTTGTTTGTTGGTTTTTTTTTTTTTTTTTTTTGTTTCTTGCTTGTATAATATTTTATATTGCTTAAAATTTACGATTTAGATAAAAGTGGTTCAGAATAAAGAGGACTTCGGAGGCTATTCTCAGAAAGTTAAAGATATACACTTTATTTGTTCTTAAAATACGAGTTGCTATGGTATTTTAATAAAATTTTAGAGCAATTTTTGAAAAAATAAGTTCCTGTAGCGAGTAGTGGATTCTCTTCAAAACCGCATCCATGGAAAGTCCTAAACCTAAATAGAATTATATTTAAACGACTTTATGATTTTGATATTTTTTGATAATGTATAACGCGCGTTTTTACTACTTGTGGCACCACAGGCGATGACACTGAACCGTATAACCCGGAGAAAAACCACCTCTGCGCCACTTTGTCCACCTTAAATCTCACATGCGTCGCTTGGGATCGAACCCGAGCCGTCTAGGTGAGAGACAAGTGGTCTAACCACTCAGCCACGGCGCGGCCGTTTTTCGATTTTGAGTTAAACTACTCGTATAAATACACACACGCGCACCTTTTCCTAAAAATTCTTTTGGGGGCTTAGATGTGGTTCAAAACATGCATTTTCGGTGAAATCTTAGCATTAAAGTTTAGTAATATACAATATATTCTACTTTCTACTATTATGTAGTTGAGAAAGTAATAAGATAAGTCCATTTATAATAGTTTCCAGGAACAGCGGACACCATTTATATTTCCATTAAAACAAAGTTGAAACTTATGCTTAACTCAGTGTTGCTATTCAGAATAAAGTACATATGGCATTATAGTGATGATACCCAACTTTCAAAAGCTCAAGCTTATTCATTTTTAATCCAATTTATAAAACTTAATATTTTTATACGTAGTCACATTATCAACCTCATTACAAGCTCAAGTTTTCATACATAAAATAGTCGTTTCATTTCAAGCATCTTATAAAAGCACGAAACTAAATGTAATTTTACGCACTTATAAATAACTATTGTATATTAATCAACATCAACATAAAGTTTTAAAACTCTGATTAAAAATGGCGAATAAATTATTTTGCTAGTCTACTGAAAGTAAAATTGGAGTGCTGGCTTGTGCATTGTGACGCTATTTTCCGTAAATGGACCAGTTTATATGAAAAAACCGGAGGATATTGGCAATGCAATTTTAAAACCTTGTAATGACTTAATTCTTAATGAAAGAATTTATTTCTCAGTATAAATTCAAATTGTGATGCTCTTCATCAATAGCAGCAACTTTCCGTGTTTGCTTTATTTCAGGTTAATCATAACATATATTTAAGTACAGCCTATTGAACCCTATAAATCTGACTGCATATTAAGCAATTACAAAGGTACCACCTGAAAGGTTTATAAATTGCCTACGCTGCTGAAAGTTCTTTAACAAAATGCAACTTAGTTCTAAGGTTATCAATTAAATTCCTTGAACCGATGGCCGAAGTGAAAATGAAAACCTAAGGACCACAAACTTCGCTTTTGGCCTTACAAGAATTTCCATTTTAGGGAAAAGGCTCGTCTGTTTAGGGTTGCACACATCGTTGCTATACCCCAAAAATGAATGCTACATTTGATGAAAACGCCGGAGGCCAGCGTAACAATATTTTATTGGTTTTCCAGTGAAATTTTTGAACGAATAAGTGAAACGTTAATAAATTAACTTTGCATCTAACCAATATAAGAAGCATTTTTTCCATAGAATTACCCTCATTTGCATTCTAGTTCACAAATGTTCATTCATAGATAAAACCATTGAGAAATAACCTTTTTATTACGACATAGCGTAAGCATTAAACGCCAGAAAAATATGCATAATGAATGTACTGTACGCAGAAATAATTAATGTGGCACAGATAGACACAAATTACGAAACGCGCCATTATTGCATGTAGGCTACGAGGGGAAGTACATAGGATGATTTAAGCGTGTTTTTTTTGTCTAATAGGTACATGTAAACCAGTTTAATTGTAATGACTGTAGTTATTATATGCGCACCACTATTACAACTTCCTTAACCTGATTCAGCTTGAAGTTTAGGGTCATCTGAATTAAACGGAAATTGCTGTTTTTGTAAGCAGAATCGATCTGTTGTCGCAGATAAATTAAATTACAAGGTGTTTGCTTAATTAGCACATAATTGCTGAGGAAGATTGCGATGTAAGAACATGACGAGAACGCGTTTTGTATGTCACTAAAGTTGTATCTCAAATATATTATTGTGTTAAGAGTTTAGTATTAAATTTTTATATGACTTAAAGTAGTTCATTGAGCTGTTTGTTCTGTGAATGCTCTCGTTTGGGAGAAACTAAGGACTGTGAATCAGGAAAGGCTTTCTTCGCGAACCGTTTTGAACGTAATAAAGGAAATTTACATTTTGCGACAGATCCATTGGGTTTGTTCTGTAAAGCTTTCGACTACGGAGGGATAAAGAAATTATAAGGAGATAAAATAATACGTGTGTTTTCGAGTAACACGATGACCAACTGAGCGTATTGCTCAGGTGGTTTCGTCTGTGGCCCGCAATTGGGAGGTCGCGGGTTCGATACCCGTGGCCAGTCTACCTGAACCATGGGTTTGAGGGGGGGGTTTACTAGTTTCTAGGTGAATACTGGATAGGTTTATTATCCGGACCACCATTTCCTTTTTCCGCCATTTCCTGCTCATCTCTCTCTCAGGGTTGAAGGGCCAGGCAACGGTGCTCGGCGGGTTGCTGCTGAATGGTGGATTGTAAAAGGTTATCCCGACGTTGTTGTCGGGAACATAAGGTTGGAATCCACCACCGGGTTTGGGACTCCCTCTGATGGTCCACCGGGCGGCTCGGACTTGTGAGCAGGGCCTAGGGGGCGTTAGAGGTATTCAACTGTAGCCATTAGGGACCCCTTCCATGCTTAGTCCGTCGTCATTCAGATCTGGTCGCCCTTCGGGTGTCTCTGCTCATCCCTTTAAGATCTGAATGACGACGGGCTAACGTCGGTGCTCTGTTCTAGTGTCCTGAGGGCCCTGTCTGTCTCTTATCCTAAGCCTAATCTTAGAACTATGACCTATGACCAGGGAAGGAAGGGGCACCACGCAGTTGGGCCCAGCGCGGAATTTTTGTGCTTATCATACCCAGGAGTAACGGTAGAGATGAAGGAACCTCAGGAGGTTATGGGCCACAGGCAGGACGGTCGATACAGACACAGTTTCAAGTTCCACCGGCGGGTTGCTAAAAGAGGGCTTCGCTCTGGCGGAACTCAGGAGAGCTTGGCCCAACTAAAGTGACAAAGAAGGCTGCCATCTAGCAAGGCCGAAAAATGTCCAACCAGAAAGCATTAGCGCCATATTTCCTATACCGATTGACACTTCACTTCCCTATGCCCATCTGCAACTTGAAAGGGGAAGCAAAATGAAATTAAATGGGGGAAGAAAACTAGTAGTGGAAGAAAAACCAGTCGAGCATTCGTCTTGCAAACCAGATAAATCCTCGGAGAAAAGTCATAGTTTGAGCGGCCGCCCGCATGAACTGAACCCAGGTTCCTCCCGAATGCGGCCTTCGCACGCTACCGCGAAGCCATTTCGCTCGATTTCAGCTTGGTGTATCAGTATATAAATGCTTGGTCAGGAATGCTCTATATGTATTAAAGCTACCACCATTTACTAATCGTTTGCTTCATTTGCTCCTTACTTGAGTATTGCAGCGCACATATCCTAATATATGACTGTGACCTGCAGGAGGTGTTGTCCGCTGAAAGCAAGTGCATCCGTCTAAAACTCCAAGCTGAGAGTGACTTTTCGTTTCCTGAATGTTACAGTGATGGTGCTCCTATGTCAGCCAATGAATTTGTCTCTCCTAACTTATAAAACCTCTATGCCCCATAATTTTTTGGTGCCGTTCTCTTTTTCTTCGCTTATTTTATTGACAAAGTTTATTGTTATATTTATTTTGCCCCACTATTTTACCTCCGTATGATATCATTTATATCTATACATCTTAATTAGTAACTAATCCACAGTTATATTTATCAGCGTACTATAATTTCATTTGTAACCAGAGTTCTAACTGGACAATATAGGCACTAAAACCACTTCTTCCAAAATGCATGAAAAGTTGCACAGCTAAACACAGCCGCATCAAATCTCCCAAATTGGTTACGTAATACTGTTTTCCAACTACTTTTACACTTTTAATTAATGCTCAAAATTAGCATATTTTCTATCATAATCAGCAGTAACATAAAGACAATCATCATATTCTTATACTATAGTGTCAGCCAACTGAATGTTATCACGTGACCGAGCAAGTCTCTTCCTACCCAGCTAGGAACTCGTATAGGCAAAGGAAAGGGAAATTGTGTTAATGAAGGCCTAGAGGGTTTAGGGGAGCGTATGATATGCATTGTACTTGTGTGATTGTAACATACAAATTCTAGCATACTTTCCCTCGGAAGCTTTGCCTATAATCCCCAAAACAGAACTACGTAAGACGATATGTGCCAGGTTAAATGTATTTCCGCTGCTGACTCTGTTATATTATATAGGTATTGTGTTTAACACAAATGTAGAGTTGTTGCTTTAGAGATCCTAAAACTACTTGAATATTTATGTGTGACAAGTACTTGTAAAATTAATTCAGGAAAGTGTTATTTAACGTCATATTGCATGAAACTAGAATACTTTAGAATTAATACAAAGAGAGTACTTTTTAGACATTTGTTGGTAAAAGTGGTGTCAGTAGAGTTAAAAGTAGAAAATTGTGTCACCTAGAGCTATAAAATTATAGCACTCCAATGTAGCCAACTTTGGTTTCTTGCGGAATGTGACCACAACCTCATTGAAGTAGGCCGTGAATCTGACTTACAGAATGCTTTTATCGATGCATAATATAGCGCATGATATGATTGTCATCAATACGGAATATTGCAGAACCATATAACATTTTAAAAGCAACAGATACAGCAAAATTACAATTGCTATCAACAAATTCCAGAAATCAATGAACCTATAATAAATCATATAGGTAACCAATATTTCAATTCTCAGGTCCTCTGCCCGAGGAATAACTATTTCAAATGGTTGTAAGTTTATAACAAACATTACAGTTTCGTCAAAAGATTACTAAGTGTATTGAAACTTGTAATCTCTTAATAAATTAAAACGTTATCAGTGAAAGTTGCAACCTATTAACAACTTTAAACGTTATGACATTATTTTTATCGTTTTAGTATTTTAACTGTCTCCGTTATATTGGATTTTGTGGTTCCGTAATGCATCATATGGTCAACACTAATGCTAAGCAACGTAACAACTGAACACAGTAGCATGTTGAGCACCAAGTCCGTGAAATAGGTAAATCAAATCTATAATATACTCGTAACTATGTATATTCAGGAGTGTCTAAAAATAGTGGATGCCACTCGTGTTGAAAGAAATTGTATTTTGTTCGCAGGATTGCTCCACTCGCTACGCTCGTTCTGCAAACTTCGTGCTCAGAAAATAACATTCTCATACTTCCACTTGTGTCATAAATAGCTATTATAAGTATGTTTGTGATTTCTACATAACACCTGCTATATCATGTTTAATTCATGTTATTCAATCAATATCTGCTTCAAAAACCACGTAAATTATTACAAACGAATAACTTTTACGATAGTTTAACGCACTTTCAAAGAAAATCCCTAGTTGTATTTCCAAGTAGTTAGAAAATTATAATTGACAAATATTTCATTCGGATAAAATTGAATACAATAATCTCTAGCCTTGGTTGGCGTTAGGCAGTTTTATTTGCACAGAAACATTTGTGCCGTACCAGCATAAGCGACCGGGCACCTTGAAATTATCTGTATCTTTGGATATTGGTTTTTGTGAAGAATGTTCGTCTAATAGCATGTTAAACTCAATTTCAGAAATAACCTACCGCATTTCCCGATCGGGAAATGGGAGCCACCGATTCCATTAAAGCAGGTGTAATTACTTAAAAGCCATTTTCCTCTATTTCATATGCAGAATTTTAAATATTCTGAATGCGAAAACTATTGAGGACATAAAACTCCTTTCATTGGTTATTTAAAGTAACATACAGTCGTTTCCTGACCGAGATGTCTTCGTAGTAACGTACGAGTCTCGCATTTCTGAGGTCCTGGGTTTGATTCTTGGGGTCAGCCACTTTGATAAAGGGTTTTGTCGTGGATTTTTCTAGTTGTCAAGATGAACGTCAACGATTTTTCCTGGTTGTCAACTTTCTCTTTTACCACGAACTTCCCACATTTACAACCATTTCTATTCTCATTTCATATTTCAGGTAGGCTTAGGGGCTGTGTAGTGCAGGCGAGTGCCAGACAGATGGCCTAAATACTTTCTTGATGGAAAATTCATCGGCTCTGCCTAATGGCGGCCATCTCTGAGCCACCTTAGGTGGGTCAAATTCTCCCCGGTTGCGCCACAGGAAGCCTTCTCTGAGCAACCTGACGAAACGTCTGGGTCATCAAACTTGGAATCGTTAGGGACCTTTGCGCATCTCTTTTGACCGGCTTGCCTACGACCTGTAGCCTGCTGCAGTTCCTTTTTCATCGCTTCCTTCTGGGAGTGATGAGTAACAAACATTCGCGTTGGATCGGGTGCGAGATGTCACCTGCGTTTCCTAGTTATAAGTCAACATTCTGTTTCCGTTAATGTAGAATGTTTATAAATAAAATAATACCTTTGTTTTAAAAAGGCGGTAAAATTTCCACCTTCTAGGAACAAATCTATTGAAAAAAGGCAAAATGTACACAAGCAGTATAATATTAAATAGGTAAACAGAGCAGCGATGTTCATAACTACTCCCCTCTCTCTCTCTCTCTCTCTCTCTCTCTCTCTCTCTCTCTCTCTCTCTCTCTCTTTCTCTCCCTGTCTCTCCCCTCTCTAAACTGAAGGTTTAGACTTTGAGCATGACATATTCGATAAATTTACAATTCTGAATACCGAAATATTCCATTCCTCTTAATTATTTATCAGACGCGGCGATAAGGAGGCTCACCAATAGATAAGGGCTAACTCTAGTGGTTCCCTTCTGGTCCGCCGTCCTTATCATTTCCCCTCACATTTTAAGTGCTGCATGTGGCGCATTCTTCTGACTCGAGGAATGAAGGTATTTTCGTTACGTTTCACATATTATCCAGTTAAACTATAGACGGCAATAAAACTAAAACAAACCAAACCGAGTCCAAACTCAAAGTGAATACACAAAATAATGTTAATTTCAATCAGCAGGATAGTGGTGGAGAACGCGGTTGTATCAGCCCTCTGATAGAAATAGAGGTTCCTGGTCGTGTGCTGTCCACTGCCACTGTGAGGCACAGCGTACAGGGTGTGGTTGCTTTTAATTCTAAGTTCATGAGAACTACTATTATTATTATTATTATTATTATTATTATTATTATTATCATCATCATCATCATCATCATTAGCACTCTGAAATTATATCTTAAATTACATCAAAACATACATACATACATACATACATACATACATACATACATACATACATACATACATACATAC
The DNA here is from genome assembly GCA_030762935.1 of Hymenopus coronatus. Lineage (NCBI taxonomy): Eukaryota > Metazoa > Arthropoda > Insecta > Mantodea > Hymenopodidae > Hymenopus > Hymenopus coronatus. Next base: position 404,441,354 of record CM060900.1, on the reverse strand, counting down.
ATACATACATACATACATACATACATACATACATACATACATACATACATACATACATACATACATACATACATACATACATACATACATACATACATACATACATACATACATACATACATACATACATACATACATACATACATACATACATACATACATACATACATACATACATACATACATACATACATACATACATACATACATACATACATACATACATACATACATACATACATACATACATACATACATACATACATACATACATACATACATACATACATACATACATACATACATACATACATACATACATACATACATACATACATACATACATACATACATACATACATACATACATACATACATACATACATACATACATACATACATACATACATACATACATACATACATACATACATACATACATACATACATACATACATACATACATACATACATACATACATACATACATACATACATACATACATACATACATACATACATACATACATACATACATACATACATACATACATACATACATACATACATACATACATACATACATACATACATACATACATACATACATACATACATACATACATACATACATACATACATACATACATACATACATACATACATACATACATACATACATACATACATACATACATACATACATACATACATACATACATACATACATACATACATACATACATACATACATACATACATACATACATACATACATACTTTGTTAAAGAACAAACTCTAACATTACACTGAATATGTTGTCACAAGCAATGGATCTGTTATTGTAGAGAAGTCGCCGACAAACCGACTGGCCGTGGGAAGAGATAAGCCGATGGGATAGCGATCGCACCCGGCGTAAACACACACAAAACTTATTTGTCTGTTAACCACGTTGTCAATTGTTAGATCATATCAGTACCTTTGGAGTACCGGATTTTTTTTTTTTTTTCTGAAAGAGTATTTCACATACCAATAAATCTACTGCAAGAGATTAGAGAGGTCTTGCATCCAACTCTCCAGCAACCGAAGCGAGTGAGTGCTGCTACTGCAAGAGATTAGAGAGGACTTGCTTCTAACTCCCCAGCAATTGAAACAAGTGCGTGCTGCTACTGCACGAGATTAGAGAGGTTTTGCGTCCAACCCTCCAGCAAATGAGGCGAGTGAGTGTGCTACTGCACGAGATTAGAGAGGACTTGTTTTCAACTCTCCAACAGCCGCCTGCGGTGCCATTAGTAGTTAAAGCGGGCGTTAAACACTACCAAAAAAAAAAAAACTCTCCAACAACTGAAGCGAGTGGGTGGTGCTACTGCAGGAGATTAGAGAGGACTTGCTTCTAACTCCCCAGCAATCGAAGCAAGTGTGTGCTGCTACTGCACAAGATTAGAGAGGTCTTGCATCCAACTCTCCAGCAATTGAAGCAAGTGTGTGCTGCTACTGCACGAGATTAGAGAGGACTTGCGTCCAACCCTCCAGCAATTGAAGCTAGCGAGTGCTGCTACTGCACAAGATTAGAGCGGTCTTGTGTCCAGCTCTCCAGCATTTGAAGCGAGTGAGTGCTGCTACTGCACGAGATTAGAGAGGTCTTGCGTCCAGTTCTCCAGCATTTGAAACGTGCTGCTACTGCACGAGCTTAGAGAGGTATTGTGTCCAACTCTCCAGCAATTGAAGCAAGTGAGTGTTGTTACTGCACGAGAATAGAGAGGTCTTGCTTCCAACTCCCCAGCAATTGAAGTGGAAGGGAAAAGTGGCTGCCTCGCGTGTATTTCCTTTCACCGCTGCGCAGTCGCGAAGGACTAAGTAAAGTGACAGAGAAAATTGAACTAGATCGCATCAGTGGCAATGAGAATTTATTGAAGTAACAGTGAAACTTTAAAAATGTCAGAATATACTCATCTCTATAATCTTCGCCACAATTAAATTAATGCCCAGGCCATTACGTATTTTGGCCATTTACCATAATTGATCTTATGATGTTGCTATCCTATTTGGACTTCAGTGTTAAGATTTATAAAACTGCTCGGGTATGTTTGCTTTGCATTTTGTATTTTAATTGTATGCAATTAATAGGGACACATTAATACAATTTACAAATTTTCTTTTGATGCTTAAAAATGCATGCTATTCAGGGCAGAGGCGATATGAAGCCCTTCAATAAAGAAATAAAAAAGTCGAAGTCACACATAGAACAAGTATAGCACAGGTTATAGTCAAATACAATCAAGAATTGGGACGACGTAAGTTTTGAGATACAGGATAAAGGTTTCATTCCGGCTGTTCTAAAATGTTATGATGTTAAGTGAGTTTAACCATTTGCAGCAGTTTACTCACAATTTCTGTCCTCCAAAATTTTATTTTCTCTTACATACTGAATTGTTCTCCATGATATTTTCCCAGTTTACCTATTTTGGTTTCTTCCTATTCGCTAATTTTCATATTTGGATCACCAGTTCATTTGAAAGAAATTTCTGTTTGTTATATGCGTTCTTTCCCTAATACAATAATGTCAGTTCGCTGGTTCCATAAGCGCTTCCACTGTGTAGGTTACACCTTTTCCAGAATCATCCATATCCAAGATCTGAATAAATTCTGGAGATCTGATATGGGGAGCCTACGTTTCTTAATGATGACTTAATAGTGTCTTTCATAACTGTACTGTAGACTAATACTTACTTGCTAACCTTTACATGCCAGTTTATCCTAGCTGTTTAAATGTTTGCATAAAATGTTAACAAGTAAACCAAACTTAATGATTTAAACTTATCCTCTGTCTATGAATAGCCTTATTGAGAGTGGTCGTTTTGTGGCCCGGCAAGGAGCGCTTGTATGCATGTTTAGCTGGGCTGCAATGACCTCGGCATTGTTCCGCTAGTTCACTAGTTGAATGGCCCGCTCAAGCCTTTAGCTCTGGATAAAGTTATCTGCTGAGAATGTCATTGTCAGGTGCTACTGTTTGTTCCTGCTGTAAATACTGGATTTTTTAAATTGTGGTTCTCAAATGTGACAACATATTCAAACATCTGCACTGAGTGTGATCATTAGAATATTCTATTATCGTTGTTGCTCTTGTTTTTTATTAGTGCACTGAAATGTCTACCGAGAAGTTCACTCTTGAAAAAGAATATTTATATGCAATACACGCCGAAAACATCATGTGTTGCATTCACATGACTTTCTTTACGCATTATGTAGCAAACTGTTCTTACAGCATTTTATTATTCTATCTATTTTATGGTAATCAAGATAAACGTTAGCAGAAATGCACTTACCACTTAGTTTCTTATAAGCAGAAGGAAAGTAAGGGAATACCTGGGCTAAAACCATAGGCAGCTCCTTTAAAAGCAGGCTGTAGTGTGCTACAATTGAAATTCCGTTCTGTTTAATGGCCAAGCGTAAAACAAAAGAGATATTGTTGCAAAATGGAAGGTCAAAGTTTCGAAAAGTACTCAAAAGCTACATCATAAGATAATAAAATTTAACAATCTCCCGTATTACGAAATGAGAATATAACTCAAATGGATCAAATTGAAAACAGCTTAAGGAATCCTACCTGAAAATGAAAGGAATAACCTAAACTTTATTGAGATATTTGGGGTTCAACTTCTACATTTTATTATAAAATGGTACGGTTACCTGTTGCGGTTAGGAGAGATGTGTGCCACAATTGCCTCATTCTACATGCTCCTCTCTTGATGTTCCGACGCACAAAAACAACGGAGTATGTCCACTGCTGTTAATATTAGCAGTCTTCCACCTATAAGCCTTCGCATTGTATCTCACCAGGCCAATAGGCCAACTTAACAAAACTAACTACACCGCAGACATTGCCGTCTGCGTCAACCGGAAAAATCGGCGGTAGCACTACATGCTCTAGAAGCACAGGGGGAACATGTGATCTGATACGATGAAACTGACATCCTCTCCTGCACTACTCATTATTATACACGTTTGCACCGTGAAGCGATCGAGATCTATAAACATACCAACAATTTCAATACAAAGGAAGAAACACTCAGATTAAATAAAACTTGGTACCCAACCTTACAGAAGAGATCAAATAGGAAAAGACGTACACCAATCAGACACAACACGGACGCAGGGAACCGCAATCCGGATCAATCAGGTCATGTGAGGGAGGTACCTCCCACAGTATATATGCCGGCCACTCCAGTGTTCTTGGACTTTGGACAACTTACCAGTCGCTATTGAGAGGCCACGTGGGAGATGTATATGCCACTGAAGATGCTTGCCGCAGACGTAGGTGAAACGTCTGGGAAATAAGGGGAAAAGTCCAGTGGACCACAGCCTAGAAGCCGGGCCTTTTTTTCTATTAGTGATCATAACACAGGCCGTGAAAGCCTTCGAATTTTAACTAACTGCACCCTCGGTTGCCACATTTTTTTGGATAGTATTTTTTCTGTAGTGTTTAACGCCCGCTTTTACTACATATGGCACCGCAGACACTTATGAATCATGGAGTGCAGATGGAGACCCGGTGGAGCGTGATGGCAGGGGAACCGGAGAACCCAAAGAAAACCAGCCCCTGCGCCGCTTTGTCCACCACAAATCCCACTTGTGGCCGTCTGGGATCGAACCCGGGCCGAATTTTGGAGAGTCGAGTGGTCTAACCACTCAGCCACGGCGCGGCATATCGCCACATCATGAATCGAACGGCAACTTCCCCTTTGAAATAAGTTTAAGTATTTTAAAATTGAAACCAATAATAAGAAATACCTTAGAAATGGTAAAACAAAATAGTTTATATTGCATAAATAGATTCTTTTAAGGAGATCTAAAAGTTTTGTGTGGTGGATTTTTTGTTATATCTTACGGTATATCAGTTATGTAAAAGCCATCAAGAATGGCGTCATCAGAGGCTATTCCCAGAAAATTCAAGATGTATCATGTAAATTGCTTTAATATACCTACAGTACATTAATCAAAATCGTTAGAGCCATTAAAAAATAATAAAACCTTTCGAATTTTTTCCATGTAAAGAATGATTTGGGGTGGAAGCATTTTCTTGAAAATCTCGGTTGCATTCTTGGAGGATACTAAACATAAATACCAAATTTGGTATTTAACGAACTTTTCGTTTTGGAATTATGTTGCCCACAGACACACACAGTCACACGCGAATTTTCACTAAAAATGCTGTTTTTATTCAGGGGTTCTGAAAACACGTGTTTCCGGTGAAATATCGCTATGGAATTTTAGATGGAATACAATAACTTTTCTACCTACTTTTTATTACATAGTATTTAGTAGGAAAAGTAAAAGTGTCAGAAATTTCCTAATATTCCAACTCCAAATAGAGGTAGATAGTGTCAGAAGTCTGGTTGATAAGTCTAGGACAATAGGACCGCTAAACGTTGAACCTAAGGAGCGAAAAGGCTTGCTCTAATGGAGGAAAAATTAAAGAAGCTGGTACATCATTCGAACACTCTCAAAGAATCTCTAAGGTGTAATAAACAGCAAGTGAATGACTAAAAAACATGTGCTCATATAACTGTTAAACGCTTATAATTGAAATCCTACAGAGTGATGAAGTGCAACTCGTGGCGACGAGGTAAGTCACAGAAGTCTCAACATAGATCACCATTTAGAACAAGGTTATTACTCATTGAAGTCACGTTGCTATTACTGATGACTGATGAGTATGTAATAGAGGAGTTTCACTCCGGCATAGCAGATAGCGCGTGGAGCATGGATCCACACGACCCAGCCGGGAAATAAAACGACCGATGACTAACCTTATTAATCCTAATATTACAGTTTACCTATACAGTTTTAATGCTGAGGTGTTCTAGGGTAGAGATGAGAAAAACAGCGATCCTTGTCAGAAGGTTCTAAAATCTATTAATTTGAATTACCAAGTCACTAAACTAATTAATTTTGCAGCCATTGTTTACTTGTTTTAGACACAAATGTCAAAAACCGAACACATCTCGAATCATTTTAATTGCCGTGCTTCTTGGGAAAACTGTACAATGTCTTATGTGTAGTCTGTGATGAGAAAGCACATTACAATTACCTTAGTTTCCATCAAGTTCATTCATGAAAAATTTCAATCAACACTTGTTTCAAAAGTTCCATTTCCATTTACAGAAGTTCCTTCTGAAGCCAGAAACAGAGAAGGAAGTCATCTTAAGGTCATACACAACTTTGAATTGCAAAGATTAGGGTACTAATTGCAAAGAAACATATATGCTATTTGCACTGTTTTCCTTCTGCAGTAATTCATTAGAAATAATCATATGGGGAAATGGTTACATCGCATGTTTACCCCAAAAAGAGGTATCAAGCATACTGTCTGCTGTTGGCTCTAAATGCTTTAAGTTATTACTTCCTAGAAAGGTGCTTGATAAAGTTGACACATTCACTGTATATAATTACATTCATAAAACATGACTGGGGCGTTGTCCATACCCAATGTGGCCGTTTAAGGGAATGAATCACCTTGAATAGTTTGAAGAAGTGCAATCCACACGTATAAGGTCTACGTAGCTCAGTCGGTAGTCTACAGTGCAAGGGGTCTCAGGTGCGATTCCCTGCTAGGTGGTAGGAGTTTTTCTATAAACAAGATTATTCCATGACCTCCCCAGAGTCTGGAATAATGAATGAATGTGTCAGCGTAAACCTAAAGATAATAACTCAAAGATACGAACAGTAAACGAGTGAATACCATTGCCAAGATCAATTATTGTTCCAAAGGAAAAGCTGCCAATACGACCTACTTGTTAAAGCGGCATAGAAATGAAAAATAAGAAGAAAAGGTCCACGTTGTCTTTTCAGAATATATTTATCTATATCATGTATGTATGTATATATATATATATTAAAAATTATTTGAACTTACTGCAACCAAAGGCATGCTGCAGAGTTACACCATAATCTGTATCTCACTGTTTAGCTCTTAGTCTGCTATGTGCGGACGAGTTCATCGCGAGATGCGTTATCAGCAAGTGACATTAACACTAAATTTAGAGTGATTTGATATTATATTATGTAGACCAGTCAGACAACTCAATTTCGTGTGACGTAATGCATAATTAGGAATCCTCGTGGAAAGGGTGCGGAGGCTTTTTGTCCTACAACTACACAGCTACAAATTATAGCGAACACTTCCCTTGCCCTGCAGGCATGCCATAGCAATAAACTCCCTTTCCCACTGCCTCACCTTAGCTGCATTTCTTAAGTGAGGCTGTTCTAGCTTGAGTATGCGCCAAAGGGCTGTAAGTTACAACTCTCAGGGGTCTGCCTGCAATATTCAATATAGCTCAACATTGAGGGCATGTAATCGCCAGCGCTGAATGAAGTATTGGAATGAAGTGGTAGGAAGCGCAAGTATTTGTGTTCTGACGTTCGCCCAGTGACGTAATGTCTATCATGCGCTCCTTCTAGCCGGCTTCCGAGGTTTGTTGCTCAGTACGCATATTACTGTGATTCAACCGTAGTGATTAAACAGTCTGTTTTAGAGAGTGCCTTTCTCAGAGCTGCGAAAAAGAAAACTTACATTCTCCCACTCATCACCGAGGATGCATTTGGTGAACATCGATATAATTCAAACCCGCTGAATGAGATCATATTTAAATGCACGGCCTACACAGAAATAGAAATGCAGTTCAAAGCATGGACCTCTCCACTTTAATGTTCTATCAGATGCATTGTTACATTGTTAACTTTTCTAATATACGCAAGAAACACACAAAATATTCACGTAAAGAGTGACAAAGTATGCCAGCAAGGGCCCGCGTTAATGCAACTTTCTTTTTTCTCCATGGCACGACAGCTCACAAGGAACCTTGACCTGCCACCCGGCCGCTGCGTCCCTCATCTCGGTCCATTGATATGGTGCAGTATTAGACGGTGAGACGTGGTCAGCACCTTGAACCCTCCGGCCGGTTAATGCGGTCCTGGAGCCGTTACTTCTCCATCAAGTAGCTCCTTAATTGGCCCCCCAAGGACCTCACGAGGGTGAGTGCACCCCATACCAGGTCTCCCAGCGGGAGAAAAATCCCCACCCTGGTACCAGGAATCGCACCAGGTCTCCCGCTTGGTAAGCAGCTGCGCTACCACCGAGCTAAGGAGACTTACTTTTTAGATGTCATCATAGCATTAGTAATTACTAACTATATATTTGAAAGGGTTTGTCACAAATTTTGTCATCTTATGTACGTAAATGGTAGTTTATTAATTACAAACACATACTTATGATTACACAATTATTATAAGAACGTCATCGGTGCTTATTTGTTTTCTTGTTACAAGAAAGTTAAGATTACATATGTTTGAACACGCGTTATTCAGACATTTGGCTTTAAAAAAAGAGCATCACTGGCAGTCACACTTATCATTTTTGTTCTTCTTGTAAATTTAGTAGGCCATAATATAGATCGCTAATGTTACCATATTTCAATTACTAGGAAGCATTTTCATGTCGTGAAATGGCCATCTAAGCCACGACGGAGTTCATTTGCATGTCAAGCAAATCCATATTTATCCATACGTTGCCGGAAAGTTTTCTCTTGGGCCGGCAAATATATTAACTTGATATATATTTTTTGAAAACTAAATGTATTATATTTCATGAATATTTGCCTTGCTTTTTGTTTTGCGATAGTATAAATCCAATGAAATAATGAATACTTTAATACTAATGCAATAGGAGTCCTGCATGCGTTGCCTAGGTACACAGTAGGACAATAAATAACGCTGCTTTGTATCTAAAAAATTTACTGCGCATTCGCCCATATTTATCCAACATACGTTGAAGCCGTAATTTCTCATTTTGTGTGGAAATAACTGTTGAATAAGCGCTTCTTGAAATGATGAATTAAACCGGATTGAAGCAATTTATGACCAGGGTTAGGCGAGTAAGCTACTTTACGTATTTTACGTGTAATTTACATGTAAAATATGAAATGTAAACAACCATTTTCTATGCGAAGTAAAAAAAAACAGCATTTACTGATTTTAATAATCTAAACACAAATGACTTAATTCCTTCTGCGTTTATTAATGCTCTGATATACAAACACTCTATTCGGCCATGCTTTCAAACTCTTTCAAACATTTAACACATATAATTTAGAACATTATTACATAAAATTAGTTATTAATAATCCAGAACTTACACTTCTACTTTAAAATATTATACTGTAAAAAGGTCTTTATGAATTATTGGCTTGAAGCCCAAAACATTTAGTCACTTTGTTCATGGTAACCAATTATTGTTGTTTTCTGATTGGTTTCTAATAACATACAATATTAGGGTACTTCATCTCAAAATGAATCTGAGATCACCTTGTGCTTTACCGGAAAAAATTTTAAGGCCGTGTCGGCATGTTGCCTTGGTAGCTCAGAAGTTAGAGAAACTGGAAGGAAACCTGAAATACGGGGTTCAAATCCTGGCTATGGCATTACTTTTATCAGTCTGACTCTACCTTTCCAAAATCTGTCCTAAACAGGACTAGTGTGAAACAAACAACATCTATTTTAATACAAAATGCTTCCATTAAAATTTGGCCCCCGTTCAGGTTTGCGTAAATAATAGGGGGAAAAGATTCTTAAGAGGATCCAGATTGTTGCGAAAATAGCTTGGGTTTCTGAAAAAGAAGGAAATCCTTGGACCACCTTCTCAGTGAGTGCAACTTGACTATGACTTGTTAACTCAATTTGTCTACAGCATGATGCATCAATGGCCAATTCTCACTACAGCACATAACTCTATGTATTTATTATGTAAGGGTTACTTTCTAGTATTTAGGATCACCGTTACCTGCTAGCAGTAACTAAAATATTACATAATACGCTCCGATTCTTGGATTTGAAATATAAACTGTACAAAGTGTTAACATGGTTCAGAATTTTAGCATTTTACATTTTTCATTAACTACACACTATTTATGCGTGTTTCGCTGTAATGTAGATATACTTTATTCATACGCAAAGGCCCAACCCTGTTTATGACTTAAATTGTTATAACATTTTCATTAACTTAATGCTCTTGACTTTGAATTATAGCAACGGTTTTCCAAAAACTTGAATTACTTCATATTTTTATGTTTGAGCTAGTTAAAATAATAGTTATTGGTAAAATTAATGCAATCAGACTGTGTCGAAGAACGATCCAAGTCACCCTCCGTTAGAGGGACACGTAGTTTATATGAATACGAATTTTGTGGGGCTGTCCATATATTTATTTTTCTCTGAGGTTTTTCTTCGTTATAATCAATGCACGGGACACTGTAATATTTTGACGTTATTTTTATTAACGGGTCTTATCTAATGGTTTTATAGCATTGGGCAAATGACTATTGGTTAGTTTGAATTCCTTTTCATTTATATTTACGCACATGTAAAAAGAAATGGTTCCTAATTATTGACAAAAATGCCTGACTGTAATCCAAATCCACACCTTTGGCTTACAATTTTTCTCTCAACTACAGAAATACGTATTTTTAGATTCTAGCAGTACTGACAAAACGAAAACATGGTTGGTATAGTGTTGAATTATGACAATTATTATTCTACTGAGAACCGGGGTTCCACAATAGTTTCGTACACGGCTCTTCAGAATCCATGGTTCGATTTTCGGCTCTGGGGTGGCCATTTCAAGTCGGCCCTATTCAAGCCTTCACTTCTGACACCTCTGACTAGCTTATGTGGAGTACCATCAAGATCCAACGTCATTCGAGCTGTAGATCCTCTCATTCCTATGCTCGGAGGTAATAGACACTGCCCGCTAAATGCCACCACCTCAGAAATGAGTCCATCATCGCTTGGTGAAATGAGGAAATCCCGAAGGTGGGGAGGGTTAGAAAATATTCTGCTATTGACTATGAAGCTACACCAGTTTTCCAGCCGATTTATAAACTTTTACTGTATGTGTGCTTTCTTTCTACATACAAAATCATTTAATTACCGAGACGCATATCATGTGGATCCAGTGCCTATCTGGGTGAACAACGCCTCGTACGCGTGAACTTTTACGACATAAAGGTGAAAATTAAGCCGATATAATTGACTAACTTTTTTAATGAGCAGTATTAGATTGCATATTTTGTGCGGTAAGAGAGGGTGGCTACATTTATTGGTATTTAAAAGCATTGCTTTGACTGAGGTCCCGGCTTCTCTGACCTTAACTTAATCATTTAATGATCAGTCCTATACCGCTCATTTTGCTAGTTAAAAACCACTGCTTTGACTGAGGTCCCGCCTCTACTGCGGTACCAAGCAGTGTGTGGTGTGAAGTGAATGCGCATTGCAAGACAGATTATTGAGTGACGAATATTCAACCCGAAGGTCTGTCAATTGCCGACTAAATTGTGGGAGAGCCACAACCTGACCTCGGCGTTCAGGCACAGATGATATCCTTGTGCTGTTGCTATTTCCCATCAGCGGGATGACAGGATGACTTCAGTCGTTCTGGCTGGTACCCGGAATGGAACCCGGGACCCCGCGCCAGAGGCAGGTGCGCTACCCTTGTGTAAACGGGACGAGAGCAAGACCGTTATCGCTGTTTACTATCGGCTTATGATTCTATAAACAAAAATAATAAGAATATGCTATATTTTGTAAAAATTATTTGGGCAGACTATGTTATTTTCTTCAGATCTTTAACTTCTGGAATTTAATTCCTTATAATTTCCGTTCTCAGCATTATTGAGCTCCAAATATTTCTGAAATTCATTCATTAATAATCTACTGTCAATGTATATTTTAACAAATGTATAATACATAAACACATACTTCAAATTGAGAAAAACACAACGAAACAACTGAAAAAGACATCCCATATGGTGTCTTAGGCGGTTCCAAAGAATTACAGCCAGTAGACCTGGGTGGTTACTGCGAAAAAAAATGGAACCCGGCCTATTTTCCGCAGCATGACCTAAAACCTGCCACTGGCATTCATACATGTGCAATTAAATACTACCAACTTAGTGTCATCAGTGTAAAAGAGTGTTTATCATTTTGGCAATAAAATGCTACTCATGAAAGCAGTAAATTATCGCCAGTGCAGCCATAACCTAATTTAATTGCTACGACTTTGTACAACCCAGGGATTTTATACAATAAGGAAGCGCATACGAACGCAGTCGAGCAATCCAATGCGCAAGGAGAGAGAGAGAGAGAGAGAGAGAGAGAGAGAGAGAGAGAGAGAGATACTACACAGTCTGTTTCTCTCACTCTCGTTCTATGTGCTAGCGGGTTACGTGGTTACAGGAATGCTACTGAGCACTCCGCCTTCTTGCGTGCTCACATCTTAGGTGGGTAAGGGGAAGTAACGTTTTCTACTACTATGTCGCTACATTCGAATACACAATAACTCCAGGAAGCATTCATCTTCATTTAAAAAGGTACAGTAACTAAGCTAACGAAAAGAAGACTATAATTTAAATGTGGATAAAAAATGAACCATATTATACTTTTTTACGTGCTCTGGCTTATTTCAACAGGTTTCTTATTTTTGTAACCTTTCTTTAAAATGACATTTTATTTATTTAGTTTTAATGTTTTCAAGTAGGGTGCACACAAAATTATTTAACATCCATTTAGCACAGAAACATTTTTGGTATAATACCTAAACTGCCAATGGTTTTACTAAACTTTCTTAACACCTCAGTTTTAAAACTTCACTAATGTTTTCCTCCGTCAATTTAAATCATATGTCGTTTACATCAGGTATTATATGAAAAATTTCGTCAACTGGAAGAATATAACATAATTTTGTAAACATCACACATAAAATAGTTGAAAATTGGTGGAATCTGTACAGAAATTATAAAACTAATGCAATATATATAAAGAAAGAAAGAAAAAGTACAGAGTAAGTAAATTGTAACAGCCTTCGTTCCTTCTCTATACTAATAGTTATAGTTCTTAGAAATATACTCTTGTAAATATCTTAATTGTCCTGCGCCGTGGCGCTGTCTGTTAAACGTTGATCTCTGGTCCCAGGCTATGGAAGGCACTCAGGTTCGATCCCACTCATGATATTGCGGATTTTAAGTCCTGGGTATAAGATCGGTGCCCAATTAGCATTATGAGAGAAGCGAGGAGTTGCGATAAGCAGTCATACTGGTCTCGAGAGTCAACTTTCAGCCTGGATGATTCATGATGCTGGCCACATCACCTTCCCGTAACGGTTAAACTATCGCCCGCCTCTGATATGCTTAGTGGGCGAGAACAATGTGACGAGAAGCCGGCAGTCGGATTGGGAGGCCTCGGCTTTTCGCGAGCTGTATTATTCCGAATTTATTCCGTATTAAAAATTCTTAATTCGCATAATAGCCTTTTCTTTCGCTGCAGTTTTCTCAAGCTACCACCAACCTATGCATTCCATGTTATTAGTTGGTGTTGACTACACACTTTGATTATATTACTAAACATTTATGTTATTATTATTATTATTATTATTATTATTATTATTATTATTATTATTATTATTATTATTATTATTATTACTATTATCATCATTATCATCTTCGTTTTCATAATAATTATCATCAGCATGTTCATTGGCTTGAGTAAAAGGAATTTGCTTCCATGGCCGGCTATCACCTATAGTTCGAATCACTGTAAATAATTCTCTTCCTAAAAATTGCTCTCCTTGCCAATTACTGTTCACATTTACAGCTGAAAGCTGTGTATCAAATCAACATAGATACCAGGTCAACATTTTTTCCTATTTATTTTTCTCGTACCTTGAAGACAGGTGTGTTACGAGTGCAATGCTTACACAAAATGGTTTATTTCTAATTAATGTCGTTGTAGGAAATTTCTGAAATCAAAAGTGTTGCCTTCGTTTTTTTATATAACCTGACTTTTTGGAAAAGTCTGACTTGGATTCCATCTTCGAACTAATAACACTTCTCGGTAAAATTACAACACAGTCGGTTAAACACATATGACGCAATAATGTCATTCTTAAGCAATATCCAGTGCTTTATTCTTTCAAAGTGCCCCTATTTTTGTTAATGTATTCCATTCCTTTTTATTCGTAAAACAATAGAGGAAACGGAGAGGAAGAAAGAAAATATGAAGGACCTACTTGTCATTCTAAGGGTACAGAAACGTCATTAACTGGCTAAGGAATTCTTAAGCAGTTGGCTTCAATTCAAACCACAGAACGTACACAGCAGTGATCGTGAGTCACTGACGGAAAGTAAAACGCAGTCTCCTGGTTGGTCTGCACACTCCAACAGAAGTACGAGGGATAGTGTCGGGTGGCCGTTATCTACGAAGTCACAGCCTAAAGTCTGCTGACAGTTCAACTTAATTTCCTATCATACTGGCTTTAATGCCTGTAAATCCCTATGCTGGTCGTTATATTTTCACGGTATTATGAATCGACATAAGGCAAATGCAATAGTGGGTTCATATTCATCTAAGAGGTCATAAGAACAAAATATGATAACACTATTTCCGGTAAATGTATTCATTTGCTTCTCAACCATCTTCCCATACGGAATTGATAAATATAATATTCTTCTCTGGTGATGAACGCACGATTAGCAACATAAGAATGTTTGATGCCCAAATCTTATGGTGGATAGGAATAGGAGTAGTGTATATATCATGGATTTACCCCAGAAAACGGAGCAGAGCACCGGAAGTAGTTCATTTGCTTCTAACGTGGCCCCTTGGAAAGAAGATTGAGGGAAGTCCCAACGGGCGACGATGTGAACAAGCAGGAAAGGTGTCCCTAACGGTTCTAGATCAAACGAATCTGGACGCTGGCCAGCCCTGCCTACAAGCCCTGAGCTCTTGGAGGGCCCCAAAGGGCGGGTCCGTCAGTGGTCAGCCAACGCCAGGAAAAACCTTTCCAAAGCATATATCCGCCGCCCAGCCGCATTACGCCGAACTCCGTTACCTGGTCCTAACACTTTGAAAAATGGCACCTGGAATTCATTAGTAGAGGAGGAACCACCCCAGTGTTCACACACCGACCCGGTGAAACCACGAAGAAACCTACGCTCTGAGCGGCAGACTCGACTTTTTTTTTTTATTTTTTTAAATACAGTTCCGGAGTCTGATCGGGACTCCGACACTGTGTTACCCTACTTTTTATTCACCTAATTTGATTACTGTGATTAACGTATGATTACTGAATTTCTGTTTTACTTTGACTAGAAAGGTCGAGTCTCCGAAATACAACCCCACGCGTTACCGCGGAGCGATCTCCCTCAGTTCTGGCGGATATGATGTACCACCGTGATGACCACTCTGCAGTGGTACTGCTTTGTGCGGTGATTTTGTTAAAGTGGACAGGTACGTTTCTTTGCACTGAGATATACGAAATATGCAACGTAATAGAAAGGTTTAGGCGTAAACGAATAAAAAGCGTTTGAGGCCAGGTGGAAATATAGTTGCTTATACTTTAGAATAACATTTTATAAAAAAAAATATTTGTAAGTATATTTGCTCTTGTGGCATAGCTACCATTAGGCCTTATCCTCTACTCAAAGGCATAGTAAAATCCTGAATGCAACCATGATACGTGTAAATCATATTCAAGTGAATACGAAGCAAAAATAGCACATAGATATTTTAGAATAAAATAATAATAATAATAATAATAATAATAATAATAATAATAATAATAATAAATTTAAGTTAATTGGACTAGTCAATTAAAAATAATATAAATTTTAAAATATATATACAACTATGTGTAAAATAAAATTGAGTTATTGTTTCTAAATCAACCAATGTTTTCATTAGGATGTGTAGCCTACGATGAAATGCGTATACATTTTGACAGTTCAGGACATCCTTGGTACTGAATTCCAGAGTTTAGCAACCTCCATGTGAAGGACAATGATATAGAAGATGTTCTTGGAGTACTGAAATTATGTGACGAATTTCCGAGCGGATCTGAAGAGCGAAATGAGGACACTTTTAAAACGAGAGTCTACGTATGAAAAGAAAGAAGTGTGAGTAAGTTTAAAGAGCAGTAAAAACAATGAATCTTTCTACGGTCGATTAGTTGGACCCACGACAACTCTTGGAGAGATGATTGAATAGGAAAATATCTAGAAAAAGTCACGATATCCTTAAACCTTGCTAATTCTCGAACACACTCATGAACAAATGGATATGTCAAAATATTTTATAATTCGCAATACAATCTCGTTAACGAAGCAATAAATAAACAAATACAACAATGGCCTTTTCAATTAACAAGGCTGTTTTCTGGCTTAAAATGTTAGGTATCCCACTTCCTGATCGATTAAAGAGCTCCATGTTTTAGGCTAACAATTACTAAGACTAGTAGACTTATTTTGGGAATTATCCAACGCGAGTAACACGTACGCCATTCATCATTTTGAACAGCATTCAAATAGCCGAAAGACTGACTTCGATAGGAAGCTGCATGCCAGAGTTGTTTGAACAAAAGGTACATAAACAAACCCAGAAGAACAGAAATCACCACCTTTAATCTTTCAATTCGGAACTGTTCATAAATGTAAAGGTGTTGGCCGCTGCTTGGAAGCTCTCAATTAACTACCCAGTGAATATCGACAAATTCTGCTGTCGTGATCGTCTGCAATCATGTTTTGCGCTTCGTTTGCAATGGCTTTAAAATAAACGTTTGCATTGAATATACACACAAGCACTAAAGAAGGAAAGAAGGTAAAGAATCTTCACATAGTTCAGCTGTCAGATGATTTGTAATTTTGAAATAATCAGATTCTATAAAAGAAAGAGCCCTTCTACAGCGTAGTTTTGCCATAAAATGACTTAAGCTGCTGGTCCCCATGGCCATGCTCGCTAAAGCGTCTCGCTTTGGTGGGCAGGGGATCGTGGGTTCGAGTCCCGCCTTGGGCATGGGTGTTATATGTTTGTGCAATGTGTATATATCTGTGTAAAGGAACAGTAAAACCAGTAATCATACAGTAAGTTTAGGGGGGAAGTGTAAACGGGGATACAGCGCCGGAGTCCTGATCAGACTCCGGTACTGTTTAAAAGAAAAAAAAAACACCTGAATTTCATCACAGAGATACAGATGCTACTTTCGATTCTACAGGCTATACGGATACTACGAGGGCCGTTTTTTTTTTTTTTTTTTTTTTTTTTTTTTTCCAATCTCCAATAAGCTATAAATAAAAGACAAACTCATAGAAAACAATTATTTTATTATTAAAAGTTTTGTACACTTATGGTTACTTTTCAACATAATTACCAAAAGATTTACACATTTAACATACCTATGCACAAGCTTTGCAATACCCGCTTCAAAAAATGTTGCCGCCAATGATTCCAAATGAGCATTGACGTTGTTTTGAAGATCTTCGTACTTTACGACGTTTGCGGAGAGAGATTCAAAACAAACGAAGAAGAATGTTAACTTCGGGAATTGTGTTGATCCATGACAACGCACTGCTGGCACAACCCATCGGCTCCTTGAACAATTTCAATGGGACATTTTCGATCACTCGCCTTACAGTCCTGACCTGGCACCCAGCGACTTTCATCTTTTCCCTGAACTGAAAACGTGGCTAGGAGGGCAGCACTTTCAAACCAACGAGGATCTTCAAAACCACGTCAATGCTCATTTAAAGTCATTGGCGGCAACATTTTTTGAAGCGGGTATTGCAAAGCTTGTGCACAGGTATGATAAATGTCTCAATCTTTTCGGTGACTATGTTGAAAAGTAACCATAAGTGTACAAAACTTTTAGTAATAAAATAATTGTTATCTATGAACTTGACTTTTATTTATAGCCTATCGGAGGTTGAAAAAAAAAATGGCCCCCGAAAATACCGAAAAGCGTCTGTCAGTTTTGAAAGGGAATAAAACTGCAATGGTGTGAAAACTGTGATACCAATGTATTATTCTCTTATGCTCGATTTGGAGAAACCAGATATTAAATATCTACCGATCAAATTACCTCCATTCTTTTAAATTTATTTTGAGCTCAGGTTGTTATGTTTATCAGGAAGCGGAGGATTTGGGCACCCGAGCGTATAGTCGCCTCGTCGTGCTTCTGGAAGCCTCCAGGAAAAATGGTGAAGCGAAGGATGCACAGGGGAACAGAACCAGAGTGTTTGGTTCAGACACCGACGGGGCGCGACCCCCAGAGTCTGCCCAAGGAGAGGTCTCTCTAGAGTACCATCCCACAACGAATGACAGGGTAGACAGTTCCACAAAGCAAACTCCACCGCCATTCCCTTTCCTGCCGTTCGCTCGCCTGATCCTTCCATCCTGAAACATAACTAGGTAATGAAATAACAGCATGGCTTAGTGATGACTTGCGGAATGAAGATATTTTCGCCTCCCCTGCTGCAGTTCATGAGGGTTGTAGGGGATTTAGTGACATTAATAATTACTTGTTTTGATAACTATACAATTTATTTGGTGAAAAAAAATCAATACTAAGTTCCAAGCAATACACAAGTGCATCGAAATTTAGCAACAGCTATTTGTACTTAATTAAAATTGTAATTTTATTATTTTTATTATTATTATTATTATTATTATTATTATTATTATTATTATATTACCGCTACCACTAAAGATTAAGCGAACATCAGCCGGCCTACCCCTGAATCAAAATTGAATTTTCTCCAAAATATGCCTTGGCAGCTCCTGGTATTTGTATTTTCGACACAAAACTGTTGTGTTATAATTACATTCTATTCAGCAGCACCACAAGACATAAGAGTGATTGAAAATTTGGCTTAAAACCATATATTATAATTATAACAGTTAATGTTTTCCCAATAATGAAAGCTAATAATACAGATAAGCTATTTTATTGCGTGATTTGTAACGGTTAACGCAAAACCCACTGACATATTAAATCTCACATGCTTGTGTGTGACCTACATTGGTAAAATTGTCCTTAAATTAACATGTTTATTCTGATTTTAATAGATGTCACGACGTGTGTAACAGCAGCATTTCCATTGTGTTAAATCAGCTGATCTGTGAGCTCCAGACCGCCACGCTAGATGATAGAACCGTCGTGTGGCTCCAATATTTCCCGTGCTGAATCATCAGAGTTTCCGGTATTCGTACCAAATAGTATTTGACAGTACTGCTATGACCATGCGGACGGAGTCGGGACGAAAGAAAACTTAACATCAATGTACAACCGACAATATTTCCTTACCCGACGCACACCACTGATTGCAGTATCTAACAGTTGTATCAAATCAGTTTGCATTATGTTATCTTTATATAATCAAGCGTTACAGCTGTAACACAAAAAAAGTCTGATGAAACAATACACAGCAGGGAAGTTAACGTTTATGACCTAGGCTCACGAAAGAATGAAACTTTCTCTATCGAGACCATCTTAGTTCTCAAGGGGCCACAAAGTGTGTCATTGTGGAGTTGAGCGTACTGGGAGGTCTCTGTTGCAGTGAAGTTGCCAGCAGGATATTTATCGCCTCGAAACTAGGACGCTCTGCTCCTCATGGCAGTTCAAGATAAATGCACCCTTACTGAGCTGTATATGTTCGTGCAGGTTAGAGCCTAGAGCATTGGTGTACCTTTTTACCTACCGGAAATTATAATCTATATGTTGCATATAGGGTGAAAAATGTATGTTACAAGACGCGATAGAGTTCCGAAACAGGGATGATGATGTCTGTAAGTAAACAATTAGGGACTCCACGGAAAGTAGTCAAAGTCCCATTCATTACTTAAAATTGTTTACCATGATATTTCATCACTGTTTCGTGCTGCACGGTAGTCATGCACCATACCTGCAGTCAACTGTAGTGTTTACGAGATTCATATTTTATAGCATTAATTTGAGTGGCTGCCATCAAGTGGGTATGAACAATGGTGAACTTATATACAAATGTAGACTCCACCGAAATGCTTCTCAGCTAACGAGAACCTCGAGGAATGCAAGAGAAGTTCAGGGGCTACATCAAAAGAGTTACCCCAACCAGCCCATACCATGTTTGCAAGATTGGAGAGACTTTTAGGAGAAACAGGCAGCGCCACATAACAAACACCCCTGGGCGTCCATGGACATACTGTACGGATGAGGGTGCGCCGTGGCCCAGTGGTTAGACCACTCGCCTCTCATCAAGGCGGCCCGGGTTCGATTCCAGACGATCGCATATGGAATTTATAGTGGACAAAGCTGCTCAGTGACGGGATTTTTTGTTGCCATCTATCTTCACTCATGATATTTTCATGTTTTGAGTTATTCTACTAGGCGTACACTGGGTAATAATAATATCAATCATAGTACAGTGAAACAGTACGTGTTCTCTTGGTTAGGACGCTTTCATATTTTGGTTTACTGTGCTAAGCGTATATAATATAATTGCAGATATCTCTGTGCGTTAAAAGTTTTGCAGAACTCAACGAGGCTGTTTCAAGGTAAAACACACAAAGAAGGGCCAGCCAGAGCGACCTTCGTTCGTTTTATACCTCTTGCTTATCAGAGGAGATGTTGAGTGGGTCACGCTCGTCGGTTAGTTCCTCATTGGCGAGTTATAATTTGAAATAGCCTCGTTGAGGAAGGAATATCTGCAAATGTCAAGTACGGAACAGTTGGGACACATGGTATAGGTTTGGTTATTATCACCTAAATTTACCACAAATATCTTATAAGAATACATAAATCTGGTTGTTTTAAGACAAACTTTCTTTAAAGTATATTTCAAAATCATGAATACGTTAAAGCTAGAGATTTTAGGGACATATTTCTCGGAGTGAATGTCACCATCAGTTATTTTATTAAGTTCTTACCTTGTTTACCACCTATTTACAGTATGTCAAGAATGTATTTTAAAGCACCCAAAAAGTCTAAATCGATATGCACCGGAATGACATGTATTTAGAAAAAGATCCATGTGCTGTGTCTGTGAACAGCATAACTAAAAAACAAAAAGTCAATAAATACCAATGTTCATATTCAAGTACAGGAGCTTTCAAGAAAAATCCCCTACCTTTAACTATATTTAATGTGGATATCTTTAGAAAACGTATTTTCATAGAAATTGGATACTGATTTTGAAGAGAATGCCTACATTCAGGATAATGAGTGTTCCAAACGTGTCTCCTCAGTGAGGCGAATGCATTAGCACGTTCACTCATTGGCAACGGATCCCGTTGACTATTGTTGTGGATGAAGATGAGTTGAACTGGAATGAAGAATAATTATTTACCACTATCAGAGACGTTAAAAATGCTTTCCTCATCCCCTTAGACAGAGTTCGATTCTTTTGCCCTTGTTTCGGACACTGTGTAGGGTTTCCCGCGTAATCGTGTATATATAATTTGTGATTTCTTCGTTTAGTTCGTTTTGTTCAAGGGGTACTTTACATTTATAGGTTCCCAATTTCATTTCCTCACTAACAGCCCTATATGCTGTCTCCACAGAAACAGTTTTTTCATGTACCGATTTCCGCATTCATTTAGTGGGACTTCCTAACATTACATCTGAAATTTGCCCAGTTTAGCCTCTGTTACAAGTTTAAGCCTACCGCTTTTCGGAGCAACATGTACAGGCCCGATTTCACGGAATTTATTAATTAATATAATGTATCGCGATGAGGATATACCGATGTGCAAAACATTCAAGAAATTTACGTTTACATTTTCTGAAACCTTATCACCATCAAAGAATACGTCAACTAAAAGCGTTCTCTCTTCAATGGTTAAAATTTTGAATTCGTTTCACAAACACAACCACACAATATTGACTTCAAGCACACAGTTCTCACAGTATTATTGAAGTAGGATAAGGGAGGACAAACCTGCTCAAAGTAACAATCCCCCTACATAGTTCCGTTACCAACATAAACACAGTTACAACCTTTCGAGTTCACTGCGGAGACTTTTGAGACACCAGATATTTACATTGAAAATAAAACGTATATCTTGAGATTCTGGGAATAGCTATGAAGCTCTCTTCATTCGGAAGGAATGTTACATAGTTTGTATAGCTGATATTTCTTCAGCACAAGAAATACAGACCTCTTTAAAACACACAACTTACATAGTTTCTTTGTGACATAAGCGCTTCGGAGATATCCCTTAATGACGGTTCATATTGTTGAGTACTAGTAATTCTTTCAGAGTACTGTCGAGTTTCAGTTGTTTCTCGCAGATGCATGGCAAAAGTATGGGTTTTTTGGTGCCAGAATATAGGGCCCAGTTCTTAAAATCTGAGTATCTGTATTCCCTTTATATTACAACGAAATGTGTAATGTACGAGCTCGTAGCTATTTCTGCAAGGTTTATCGCAATTAAAATGAAGTAGACAGAAAAAACTTGCTTAAGAATATTCCATATAACCCGTAATAAGCGATAGATGTTAGAGAAAATGATGTGATATGAACACATTCGATTTTTCAAACAACATTTCTTTAGCACAATTTTTTACGCACTAACATAGTATTTTACAATGGCATACAAGTGGAAACCCTGCGCGGATAAGAACTGGGTTAAGGGCATCCGGAATACGATAAGGTAGAAGGGAAAATGTAATGTTAACCTGACGTAGACAAAGTGCTCATAAGGTGACCACAGACGGGAAAAACAGCGTGTGCTGCACGATATCTACAAAGCTAGAAGCAGTGTGCATGTCGCCCTTTCGCCAGTTCATTAGCTAAAGGTACCCTCTTCGTGCACAGAAAGCGACAATAATGTAAACTCATTTACTAAGTGTTACGAATAAAAAAAGTCGCAATATCCAGGCGGAAATTAGTTTTTGCAAACTATTGAAGTACATTATATGCAGAATCTTATTTGCTAAAAGCACCAATCGCAACTGCATAAAGTTTAAAATTAAAACAGAAAACAATTATGTACTAAAACTGTAACTATTATATTCGAATGTTCAGGTTTTAGTACACATTTTTAAACCCACTAACGGCAAGTATTATTAAATTTTGCACCTTTATTTCAGAGTTATTGAGAACTTAATTTGAAATATAATACGACTGTAACGGGCTGTAAACGTTATTGTAATACAGATTTATAAAGCTAACAATATACATCATAAAAGGTTTTCTGACAGATTTAACATAGTGTATATCTTCTCATAGGAAGTTAAGGGTTAAAACTCAAAAAGTAACATATGTTTGCAGTCTATAGAGAGAATTTACTGTGTCTAAAGTGAACATAAACCCTCAGTATCTTTCTCGTGGTCAGTACCCTCATCTTATTACGAGTACTATAAGGTTTTACCACAAAGCCATTATTTCAATCAGTAAACAGCACGATTATATATTCCACCACATCAACATTGAAACTTCTTGAATGTTACTTTTGAATATCTAAAAGTTATAATAGTGTGATACTTAGGCTACATTTGAAATTTCGTTTTCAATTTACAGAAGTGAGTCATCAACGTGTAATCGACTGGTCATTATATGATGACTTAGAAATTGCATACTCTTTGCTCACTATGAGAAGCAAAAGAATAGTGAAAGTGTTGGGAAATTTAAAAAGAAGAACAACGAATATCTCCTAGTTGCTTATTCTAAAATGGTTTTAATTGGAACAAATTGTGCGCTGTAAAAAGATGTACGTAGTTTGTGTTTTGTCTCTGATGGTTTGTTTACCCGCTACCAACATTATACACACTTCATTCAGAATGAAATAAACTTGACGGGTTATTCCCAGATAATTCAAGGTATACGTTTTGTTAGCCAAGAAAATGCTTTGAAACAAACGTAATTTTATTATAAATTCTTAAAGTCCTATTTGAGAAAACAAAAACTAACGAAGAATCTTCTATATAAACAATTTTTGTTAGGAAGATTTTTTTAAATCGTTGTACCATAAATTTGGAACATGCTGGACGTAAATACCAAGTATATTATGTTGAGGAGGTAGAGTCATATTGAAAAATTCAATGCCGTAGCCGTGATATGAACCAAGGATCTCCTGGTTTCCGTCCAGTTGCTCTGATCACTGAACTACCATGGCAACATGCCAAGCTGACACTAATTTCTCCAGCTGACTCGAACCACCTATTAGGTCAATCAAAGTGAATTAACATGCACTTCCCGCGGAAAATGGACAGTCAGTTTTTGGTTTAAATGCAGTACTTCCTCTACCTACCATAGGTATGTGATAGAGAATAAGCAAGATTTCTTAATTAAACAAACTTACTGGAAATATTATATTACAAATGTTGCTATTAAGGACCATGAAAGCTTAATAAGTGCGATATTTTTATTTTTATTTTCTAGAGCACGTGTGTACAATGTGAAGGTAGAGAAGGTATTATATTCCATCAAAAGTTCAATACCGACATTTCACCGGAAATACATGTTTTGAGTTTCCCTGAGTTCAAAATAGCAATTTTAGAAAACGGTCGTTGTAAGTGGGTACGTGTGGATAGCGTAACTCAAAAAAGAAATGTCGGTCAAACACCAAACTTGGCATTTAAGTTTATTATCTTCCAAGGATGCGACATAAACATGTTTTGAAAAATCTCCGCTCCCCAAACTACCATTTAGAGGAAAAAGAATTGGAAATTTATGATTTCCTCTAGAAAGGCTCTAACGAAATCCCTTAAAATACCGTATACTAAAGGTATTTTCAGGGCAAATAAAACGTATATTTTCAATTTGTTGGGAATAACCTCTGAAGTCCTCTGCATTCTGGATGGGTTTTGCATAAATGATAAACCGTAAGAAATAGGCAATGTCTTACTCCACCAAAAATGTAGATCTCGTCAAAAAACAAAATATTTATGTCCTATACTTTTTTGTTGTGGAGCTGTTTCCGAGATATTCCTTGCTATTGGTTTCAGCTTTAAAACACTTTTCTCAAACAGAAGTCATTCTTGTTTCTTGGTTTATTCCTGAGAATCAAAGAGAATTGAATCTCACTGACAATCGCATAGCGACATCTTTAGCACAGAGTATTCCCTTAGTCCCCTTTTACTTGTAAGGAGTTAAGTAATATGACCATCTTACTAATATTTATCTCTATTAGCAAGAAGTAGAGAAACAAAAATATTTTGTAAGAAGTGTGTTTGCAGAATAGGTGCAGAAAGTCATGAGAATGTAAAACATCAGATTTTTTATATTACGTCCAATTAGAACTCCCCTCTCTTTAGGCAGAATAATTAAGATGACATATAAGCTATTTTTGAAGTGTGACCTAAGGTATACCAGGTGACCCAACTGCCACATATTTGACGTGTGCAGATATCCCTTGGTGTGTTAAAAGAGTTGCGGAAATCAACGGAACTATTTCAAGTTAACTAGCTAGTGGAGTGCTGCCGAGGATAAGCTTCGCTTTACACGTCTTGTTATCGGCGCAGACTGTGAGCAGATCACGCTCATTGCGACGATTAAAACAGAAGTTGCTCTCTCCCAGTTCTCCACTGGCGGGTTTTAACTTCAAATAGCCCCATGGAGTTCTGCAACTGTTTTAGCGCAAAAAAGGGATATCTGCACACTCCAAATACGGGGCAGTTGGCTCACCTGGTATAACAATTGCCATGATAACTGTGTTGACCACATGTTCAAATGCTGATACAATACACCAAAACACACATTTGTTTAAATACGTTTTATTTATTGTAAACATAAATGCAATTAATCTGGCATGATATAATTAGATGGTTTTCTCTACCCACTGATACCGGAATTATTGACGTATTAAATTATAATTATTTTATGGATAAACAATGAGGTAAGAGAAATAATTGGAATAAATAACGCGTATATATCAAAGTCAAGGAAAACTGTAAAAAATATTGGTTATAATTATGTTTCTAGGCAAGGGTCATTAGCGAGGTAAATTAAGTGTTAAGAAGAAAAAGCAATTAGTTAGCTCGAAGTCGGGATGGCCAGGGTGATAAGGTCTATAAGA
The DNA here is from genome assembly GCA_030762935.1 of Hymenopus coronatus. NCBI lineage: Eukaryota > Metazoa > Arthropoda > Insecta > Mantodea > Hymenopodidae > Hymenopus > Hymenopus coronatus. Next base: position 404,415,479 of record CM060900.1, on the reverse strand, counting down.
ATACTCAGTCTATAAGAAATCCATTACTCCAAGGTCTAGTTCATGAGTAGTCAGTGTTTTCAGCAATCTAGAACGATATTCAAGATGCAGGTAGACCAATTTCTAGAAATTAGAAAGGAAAGAGAATATTTAGAAATGATCAAAGCAATGAATGAAAGTTGTTCGAGAGACACGAACATAATATAAGATTTGGCAACATAGCACATAGACATGTTGGTGGGGACCCATGAAGTAAGCGGAGCTTAAACTTAGTTACTTCTAGTACTTACAGGCAACGCAAATTAGAATGCATCATCAGCAGTTGGTAGCACTTAAGTACAGCGTAGGACTCATCACTCACTTAGCGGAGATCACCAAGGTATTCAACATGTCGGATTTTAGTGAGTCAAGGTAGCTTAAGATTGTCAAATTTAATACATACAGTTAAAATTTTTCGTGCTTAAATTCAGCAACGGTTAATTTTTCAGCTTAAAACAATCGACTACGCTTCCAAACAGACCAATCATTAGCTTCCATTACATATTCCATGTAAATGTAACTGATATTGTCCATTCACGCATATCCTCAGAGAAGGATTGGGATTATACAGGGACTGGGTCACCAGACACTGGAGCAAAGCACCGAAAGTAGGCTCAGAGGGCCCTTTGCGTCTTACATGAACCCAGATAGGGAGGGATGAGAGTCAGACTCGAAGGACTCGGATGACGACGGGTGGAAGCAAAGACGGGGTTCTTAACGGTTACAGAACGCCTCTGATGCCACCCTGTTCCACTCACGAGCCATGAGCCTCCGGTGGCTCCTCGAGAACCCCGAAGGCGGGTTCCGATCAACGACGATGCCAGAATAAATGGTTTACAATGCGCAAGATACCAACCAACAGCAACCCGCCGAACACCGTCGCCTGATCCTGCAACTCTGGTACATATCATAAAAAATTATGCGAACAGGACATGATGCACAGGAAAATTCAAGGGCTATAACGAACCTTCTCAGCATTCGCCTGGTGACTCGGGAAACCTCCGAAAAAACTCATAGGTCAGGAAAAGCCGCAACGGTATTCGAATCCCATAGCTCCCAAATGCGAGTTGCATACCACTTATCACTGGAGCGGCTAATCGGTACAACGAGGAGGACGACTTCACCAATACCGTTTATTTTCATACACCTTCTACAAAATACCATTACAAAAGCTGATTTTTCGATTTGCTTCATATTAATCGAGAAAAACGTTTGCAGCAGTTCATTGTGCATTATGCATTTCATTGTAGGTAAAAAGAGGACACGGCAGACCGAAACGTGAGTCAAAGGTTTAAAAATTGATCGTTATGTGTTAGCTTTGAATTTTCATGCAATATTACGAGATCGCGAGAAACAAACAAATGGTGAAAACACTTAAAATGTGAAACATGCAAATCAATAACAATGGATATTTTGGGAAAGTAAGGTGCCAAAAAAGTTATTTGAAATAAACTGTACGCTTTAAAGGGCCGTACGCCATTTGTGTAATAAAGTTTCTTATATATCTTTTGTTTTGCCAGTTACTCAAAGGTATATAACATTTCTTCCAATGAAGAGGACTTCACAGGCTTTTCCCATAAAATTCAATATATAAATTTTATTTTTCATGCATCTGAAATATATGCTATTTCAATTAAAGTTATAGGTATTTTCGAGAAAAAAAGTAAGGAACAATACTTTCCGTAAAGCATTTTTTGGTGTGTGTGTGTGTGTGTGTGTGTGTGTGTGTGTGTGTGTGTGTGTGTAAGTGTATTGTGAGTATCTGTGTAATATCGGAGGAGATTCCGCACTGCAGCCATTAGCTTATTGTACGTCAGACCCCAGATATATAGGATGAAATGAGAGTACTTTCAAAGGGCGGCCGAAAACAGACGGCGGGGAAGAGCCAACGTTGAGGGTCCTAACAGATTCCAAGAAGTTTTTCTTCTTAATGCGGGAAGCACTAGGAACCCGCGCCCCAGGTCTAATCAAACTCCCTGACCCTACAGACGGCTTCCAACGCCAATCCGTCGCCGAGAGCTGTATTGCCAGATCGCATCATTACCGCCAAAGGGTGCCACCACAGCCTGAAAGAGACGGGTTGGATGAAATTGAGATGAAATTATGGGACAGGAAGTTCGAGAGAATGAAGAAACCTCTCCAGCATTTGCCTAGTGACCCGGGAAAATCCCAGAAAAACCCATTAGTCAGATAGTTCGGCCGCGGGAATCGATCCCACGATCTCCAGAATGCCAGTCTCAGACGAAACGCCTGGGCCACCTAGCTCGTTATTATTTGGGGTAAGAATTGCGGTTTTCTTGATGTCGCATCTCTGGCAGATATTTAATCTAAATACTTTTGGTGGCTAACCAATACTTCCTTTTAGAGTTATGCTTTTCACACAAACTACGCTTGCGCGCAAAAATACCTGAATTTAGGGGACCTCAAAACCTCTTCATCCACTGAAATCTCCATTAAGAATTTTGGGAGGAATGCAATACTTCCACTGCCTATTAGGTACAAAACAGAGAAAGCATAAATGCTGTTTGTGGTTTCAGGCTGCCCATGCATACTTTACAAATCACTATTTATTTGAAATAAAAAAAAATACTAGAAATGGTTTTGTTACGAGAGATATTTTCGCAATCACAATGACACTATTTCTCAAATTAAAATGATAAAAGTAAAACGTTTGATTTGACCATACCATAACTTACCCTACTAAACTACTGTAACAAAAGATTGTTCTTTTATCCACATCATGCTAATCGTGATAAACGTTAGCAGAAAGTGTCTTATTACTTGCTTCCTTGTAAACAGATGCAGATAAGGGAATACTAGACTCAGGCGATAGTCAAACCCTTTAAAAGCTGGTCGCTATGTGAACAATTGAAGTTCGGTTCGCTTTGCATCGCCTGCAGTGAAACAAAAGAGAGATTAGATGAAAGGTGACCCCGTTTGAGAAATGTTACGTAGTTTAAAATTGAAACTAATATTCTCGGACATGGTCAAACGAACAACAAAAATGTATATGGCATACTATATTTTTATGTAGTAAGCATTTGTCTATTTCTTACGGTTTACCAGTTATGTAAAATTCAGCAAAATTCATCCAGAATGAACAGGTCTTCAGACGCTATTCCCAGAAAATGCAAGGTATACGTTTTGTTTGTCATGTAAATATTTTTAATATACGGTATTTTAATCCAAATCGTTAGTCTTTTTGAGAAAGTTTTCAAAAATGTTCCATGTAAAGGGTAGTTTGGGTGGGGGCTTTTCTTGAAAATCTTCGTGTCGCATCCTTGGAGGATACTAAACTTAAATACCAAGGTTTGAATTTAACGTACTTTAGTTTTTAAGGTATGCTGTCCACACACACACACACACACACACACACACACACACACACACACACACACACACACGTGCACACATAGGACCTTTTTCTAATGTTTTACTCAGGGACCTCAAAACACGTATTTTCGTGAAATCTCAGTATCGAATTTTTGGTGCAATGTAATAAATTCTTTATACACTATGTACAGAGTACGTGTAGAGAAAGTAAAAACCGAATTCTTTGGTGCTGAAAGGTGCATGCGGTAAATATACCAGCTTAGTTGTCCATGTATTTGTCGTATTACACTTCAGGAAGAGTGCGAGTCAGATGGGGTATCGCTGTGAAGAATCGCGCAGCTGCGCAAGTTTATGCGAAGCAGTTCACAAGAACACACAAATGCTGAAGAAAACAGCTTAAGCATGCAAGCTACCAACTTCCAAACTTTATCAAACAAATAATTAAGGTTGTGCACTTTCTCAGAAAACGAGTTTAAGTACGCGAAACACTTTAATTGCGTCACGCAAAGTACGGGTACTGGCCCTTGCCTGTATTTTATGCTTCAAGGAAAACACTGCCCCTTGGATGTAGAAAGACGTCGGTCACGCATATTAACTCATCTTTCATCTGTTCCCATCTCCGCTAAAGTCTAAACAGTAATTTGTATATTATTGAGAACTTGTGTGCTAAAACATGATAACTAACCGCATGACGCAGTGCTGCAGTGCCGTGGATTTAATGTAAAAGGTAAATAAACAGATAAATAAATAAATAAAGATACACAACACAGGGTGTCAGTGAACTAACCGAAATAAGTTAAGATATTATAGACGTGTCTGATATAATTAATTTCAGTTAAGAAATGAATGATTCACGGCTAAACATAACGCAGTTATAAAGTGTTAAACAAATTGGTTTCAAATGCAGATAAGTCCATACTATATCAAAGTCAGATGAAAACCGGGCTAAGAATGGTTTTAAAACTGTTACGCGAGTTTATCAATGTCGATTTTCAGCAACTCGTTGCTTGCGTTCTCAAAATGTAATGCCATAAAGTTCTTTCAAATGTTAAACAGATCATTTGACAGTGCGCCATTGTCCATTGATTAACTTCCTTCTTGCGCTATGTAGCCTACTCTAGAGGCATTTATTTAATTGCTCGTGTGGCTTGATGTGTAACGCCAAAAGCAGATGACCTAAAGATCATAGGTTAGTTTCCTGCCATGAATTCAACTTTCTTACTTTCTCTACACGTGCTTTGTACACAGGTATAAAGAAGGCAGTACAATGCACCCAAAAATTCGATACCGAGATTTCACTGGAAATACACGTTTTGGTACCCCCTGAATAAAAAGCGTCTTTAGAAAATGATCTGTGTGTGTCTGTGAACAGCATAGCTCAAAAACGAAACAACCGTTAAATACCAAACTTGGTATTTAAGTTTGGTATCTTCCAAGAATGCGATACGAAGATTTTCAAGAAAATCTCCTCACCCCCAACTTTTCGAAAATGACTCTAACAATTTTGATTAAAATACCTTATGTATTTTTATGACAAACGAAATGTATATCCTGAATTTTCTGGGATTAGCCTCTGAAGACCTCTTTATTCTGGATGAATTTTATATAACTGGAAAACCGTAAGAGATATAAAAAAACTTAAATATGGATCTCATTAAAACACACAATTGATGTCATAAACATTTTTACTTTCTCTACACGTACTATGTACATAGTATATAAAGAAGGTATTGTATTGCACCAAAAAGTTCATAACAAGATTTCATCGGAATTGCATGTTTTGGATCCCCTGTGTCTGTGGGCAGCGTAGCTCAAAAAGTCTGTTAAATGTCAAACTTGGTATTTAAGTTTAGTATCTTCCAAAGATGCGACACGCAGATTTTCCAGAAAATCCACCCACCCCCTACTACCCTTTACATGGAAAAAAATTCGAAAATGATTTTCTCAAAAATGCTCAGATAATTTTGATTAAGTTATCGTATAGTAAAAGAATTTATATTTTCTGGGAATAGCCTCTGAAGACATCTTTGTTCTGGATGAATTTTGTGGAATTTTGCATAACTGGTAAACCGTATGAGATAGACAAGAAAATAATAGAACATATTGAACTCGTTAAAATACACAATTTATGCTATGTACATTTTTTCGTGGAGTTGATCGTTTTTTAGATATTCCATTTTAATAGGTTTTAGCTATAACATACTGACACTTTTCTCATACGCGAATGTGTCTACTCCTGTCCATACAAACAAAGAAACTTCAATCACATAGCAACCAGTTTTTGACCATCACTTTACCCTATGGTACTCCCTTATTTCCTTTCTACTTACAGGGAAGCTATTTTTTTCTCGATTAGTATGAAGTAAATAGAAGAATGAGTTTTTTTTTAACAATATATAGTTGTAGAGATGTGGAGAAAATTATGTGAATGGAATACATCAGATGTTTTTTCTAGAGTTAATCGTTTTCGAGGTATTCCGGATTATTTGTTTCAATTTTAAGCCGCTTAAATTTTTCTCAAACAGGAAGACATTTTTTTTCTCGGTCCTCGTTTATCTTCTCCTGGCAAGCAAAGAGATTGGATTTCAATTGTTTCATATAGCAACCGGCTTTTAAATGGCAAGGCTATCGTTTAGCCTGTGTATTTTCATATTTCCCTTTTACTTACAAGGAAGCTAGTAATAAGACTAATTCTGCTTATCTTTATCTTGATTAGCATGATGTAGATAACACATTAATGTTTTGAATAAAAGTTTGTTTACCGAACAGATAGAGGAAAACATGTGAATGGAACACAGTAGATTTTTTCCCCTCTACTTACAAGGAACCAAGTAATAAGGGCAATTTCTGCTAATATTTATCTCGATTATCATGCAGTAGATAGAAGAATAAGATTTTAACAATAATTTGTCAAAGAGATGTAGAGAAAGTCATGTGAATGGAACACATCAGATTTTTTTCAATTTACTTTCTCTGCACGTAATATGTGCATTATGTATAGAGAAGGTATAGCATTGCATCGAGAAATTTGATACCGAGAGATTTCACCCGAAATATATGTTTTGAGACCCCTGAATAAAAAAACGTATTTTTCAGAAAAAGGTGCGTGTGTGTGACTGTGGACAGCACAGCGCAAAAACTAAAAGACCGTTAAATACCAAACTTGGTGCTTAAGTTTACTATCTTCCAAGCATGTAACACGTAGAAAATCCCCCACTCCAAACTACCCTTTACATGGAAAAATGTTTGAAAATTTTGTATTTCTCAAAAATTACATTAACGATTTGATTAATTCACCGTATATTAAAGTTATTCAAAGCACAAATAAAATTAATAGTTTAAATTTTCTGGGAATAGACTCTAAAGAGTGCTTTATGATTTTTGCAGAATTTTGCATAACGGTTGAACCGTAAGAGATAGACTAAATTTTAGGTCATATCTATTTCTGTTGTAGAGTTGGCAGTTTCCAAGCTATTCTTTGTTATTGGTTTTGATTTTAAAATACTTATACTTTTCTCAGATAGGAAGTGTCCGTTTTTCTTTTGTGCTACTGTTGGCCAAGCAAAGAAGCGAATTTCAGTGATAATTCCATAACGACAGCTTTTAAAACATTTGATTATCGGTTTAGCATAGCGCATTCCTTCGGTTCCCTTCTACTTGTAGGGAACTAAGTAATAAGCACATTCTGCTAATGATTATCTCGATTATCCGGGTGTAGAAAGAAGAAGAATCTTTTGTAAGAATCTATTTGTAGAACACCTAGAGAAAATCATGTGAGTGTAACATCAGCCTTTTTCTTTTAATTCCTTATGAAGAAGTGCTGTTTGGTGGAGAGATTCGAACTCGAAAAGAAATACTTCCTATTGTGCATAATTAATGTCATATAACCATTACACCAGAATGGTACGCTCTTCAACGGCCCTTCGTTTTTGTTGTTGTGTTTCTCCAATGGTATCATCAGTCAGTGACGGAATGGTACTTTTCCTATCTCAAATTGCTTGTTTTAAGACACCTCCTTATTCTCTGAAAATATTTCAATGTAATTCATTTACACTATGTATACATGATTTGTTATATTCATATTACTTTCTTCTCCCTGTCGTTTATTTGTATATAGCCTCTACAGACTTTTCTTGAGGAAATTTACTGCTTTTCTATTGCGTACTGTAAGTAGAGAAGCATCTTATTCCACTAAAAAAATTGATTTTGGGATTTCACTGGAAATAGGTATATGTGTTGAGATCCCGTGTAACCAAAACAATGTGTGTGTGTCTATATATATATATATATATATATATATATATATATATATATATATATATAAATTGATTTGTCTTAATGTGTGCTTTCGTGCGAGTGTGTGTCTTTGAAATAAAATATGAAAAGTCGGTTAAACACCAAAATGTTAATATAATTTCATCTTCCACCCCGAACTACTCTTTATATGTAGCGATTTTCACACGTTTTTATTTTCTCAAACGTGGCCGTAATTATTTTTATTAAAACATCATATGCTTAAGAGAGTTTCACGGTAAACGAAACATACTCCTATGTCTTAAGTTTTATAACTATAGCTTATGAAGTCTTCTTCTTTCTGAATGACTTATATAATTTGTAAACCTCAAAATATGCAGAAAATGTTACTGGGCAATAATGTAGGCCTCGTTAGACCACACAATTTATGTCAAATACGTTTTTGTGGAGTTAACATTTCCGAGACAATTCTTGTTATTAATTTGAGTTTTTAAAACCTTACACTGTTCTCAAATGGGAAATCCTTATTCCGTCTTTTCCTTCTCCTGGTCATGTAAAGACAACCGAATTTCAAAACCATCACATAGAGACTAGCTCTTTAAAATATTTGAGTATTCCTTAAGGCAATTTATTTACCCCTATTCGCACTGTATTTAAAAGAAAGGTATATTACAACCATGTTTACAAAGCTATCTTTATCTCAATTAACATGAATAGATTAAATTTGTACTCCTTGCATGATATGGCGGCAAACAATGGAATATTACACACACATTCACACACGTTTCGCGTTTAACACTTAAATGCCAAGACTTACAAAACGCTATATTTAACATAACTTAGGTCCCACAAAAGTTGTGATAGGTGCGAGTTAAAACCCTCCAGTTTATGACGTCGATTGCTAAGGATGTTAGTTATATGTTGGTATCAGTGCAATCATTATCCTAATTGGCTACCACAAAGATTTGGGAGGAATGTGGCGGCATGTTCGTAGATGGATTGCATAGGTAAGGTTGCAGTGGGAGCATATCTTGAATGATACATCTAATTAAACTGTTGATGGTTAGAATGGACAATTAGTGATTCTGATGCTGAGCTCCTTTTTGAAACTGCGGTTGGCTAAAAAATTACTTTGAAAATGATGTTCCTACAGTTATGATGAAAGCTTAAAAAAGCATTTAATTAGGTACATTTGAGTGTAGAACAATTTATAAAAATGTATTTTTTTTTATTCAGGGAGCCGCAAAACGCATATTCACGGTGAATATTCGTTATCAACTTTTGGGCCGACTACAATTAAATACGTGGTAGACAAAGTACCGTATCTATTTGGTGTCTGTGTTAGCTTTGTGTGTGTCTGAATTGCATCCTGATGGTCTCTAAAATTATTTGTGACCATTATACATTATTGAATTTGTAATTTATTGATTTCATAATATCTTGCATAACTTAAATATTGCATAGCCAACGTTTTGTCCAATTAATTCAACGTTTGAGTAATCAGTGCTTTCAGCATAACGATTAGGGCTAAATACCATGACGCATTAATATTCGAAGTTCGAGTACAAAGGTCAATGCCACTTTTCGCTTATGGTAAATATTTCGTATATGTAAGTCTTCATTATACTCTATTACCAGGTGGCCCAACTGCTCAGTGTTTGATTTGTGTAGATATCCCTTCGTGCGTTTAACAAGTTGTAGAACACAACGGGGCTATTTCAAGTTAAAACCGGTAAGTGAGGAACTGCCTGAGCGACCTTCGCTTTACCCCTCTTGGTTATCAGCGGAGACGGCGAGGAGACCACGCTCATTGGGAGGGGTAAAACGAAGGCCGCTTTTGCCAGTTCTCCACTGGGCAGTTTTCATTTGAAATAGCCCCGTCGATTTCTGCAACTTTTTTAAAGCTCGAAGGGACATCTGCATACATCAAATAAGGGGTAGTTTTGCTATACGGCATGCCCATATTTTCAATTAATAGTGTTTCAAATGTTTGTGTTGTTTCTATTGTGTATTATTAGTTTTGCTTAGTTGCTGAACATTTTCAAATAATCTTGTTTCATAATATCAATCAATTATTATTGTTTTTAGTATATTTGTGTTTTTCTAATTTTTGTACATTTGAAAACATTTTATCTGTACTATTATTGTGTTTAGGGTTTACTTTTTCGTTGAGCGGAAGAGAAGGTCAAATGATCTTATCATTGCCAAAATGAATAAATAAATGTTACTTTATTAAATTATAACTCTTGGTGATACGCTATATACTTAAACTAAGACAGCAATGGCTGCTTTCTTGCTTTCTCTTTGATAAACTTTTTGCAACTGCTTTACCTGAATAACTACATCAAATTTCATTTTTATTCTCATGTTTCAGGGATATCCCATGTTTTTTCCTTACTTTATTTCATTGTTTTTTTCTGTTTTATTTATTTCTTTTCTTTCCTTTAATACTAGATTACGATGTCTTTACGGTAGCTTCAAAGTCTAAGTACTGGACGTCTTTGGAAATCCATTTTAATGAAGATTATATGAAACAATTTCGTTAAATATGTATTAACTTAAAATATCCCTATTACTCAGAGATAAAATCTCCAGTTCCAATCGTTTATCATTTTTAAGTCTATTCGTAGTCTTAGGCTATTTCGGACTTCCTCGGCTGCAGGCCAACATCATGGAACATCTCTGTCTTCTGAGAATGGTACAGGAAAACCTCTGAATTATAGAAAAGCTGTTGCTCTGTTAACTACCTAAATTGCAAATCTATTAGGGGTCAACGATTATAAAGAGATATTTTGGAACAGTACATTTGGAGCAGTCTGGGCTTTGGCGGATTTGGTATTTTTCAGGGAGATAATTCACGTGTTTCTATTGATGGATTTGCATGTTCGAAGTATTCACTTTTTGTCACATCAGATAGACCCCGTTAAAGTGAGCCTTATCTGCCTCAACAATCAACAAAATATCTTTATTCAACACGATGAGCTGAACATGTCGGCCGTTAACGAGTGTCTCCACTGGTCAACAAGTCTTATGAAACACGTTGTTTCAACATGTCTTGGCTAAACAAAATTGCTTTCCACCTCCAATGTAAAACATATTCAGTACCGTATGTATAGATAGGTATTCGGCGAACTTCGAGCAGGCCTGACTAATTTCGGCATGTAAATAAGTGGCACGTGGTTACTTCTTGTTTACCAGCGAGGAAATGGGGTGAACGAAGAAATCGACAATATAGCTGTTAATGGGATTCATACAATACCCGTCATCTGAAATATACCTATAGGTGACTATAGAAATAAAATCAAGACAATTGAATGTTAGTGTGAGCTTGCCCATTTATTTATGTATAAACGAGAAGTCAGATGTAGACAGACAGAGAGAACAAAAATAGTTTAAGCCCAACCTCAGTTCAGCTGCATAAAAATGATAGTTCTAAAAATCATTTCCTGTATTGCAATTGTTGGTGAAACTGTTTTCCCAAAAATATATCCGATGTTTATTCAAGCACCATCTATTATAAACATCTGTATGGCAAATACAATTTATATATTGAATTTTCTGGGAATACCTGCTAAGGCCACTTTATTCGGAAGGAATTTCGTAACTCTCCTATGTAAAACAGGAAGGTTAAGCGATGGAAAAAACGAGCTACACAAATCCAGAGATCTTCAAAGTGCACAGTTTATTCTAAATACCCTTATTGTGACATAAGCTGATTCCAAGATATCTGTTATTAATGGTTCGAATTGTTCAAGGCTTTGTCATTATTTAAGGTCCTGTCAATTTTCAGTTGTTTGTCACCAAGTCCTGGAAAGATAATGGAATTTAAGGCCAGTCTATAGAGAGTCCAGTTCTTAAAAGTTGACTATCGCTATTTTGTTGTAGTTATAACAAAATGCTGTAATGTAGCTACTTCTGCAAAAGGTTTATTTCGATTTAAGTGAGGGAAACAAAAAGTAGGTTTTCGTATGAATAGTTTATATAGGTGCTGTTTACAACGATAGAGGGTAGACAAAGTCATGTGAAAGTAAAGACTCCCGATTTTCTTCTTTTATCCTTGGACACATTGTTGCCACAAACTATGACAGTTGTTTATGTGATCCATGTGATCATTGATGTTAACAAACTCAACCTGTTTTGTATATATTTTTTTCTTTTGCCTCACGTGTTTCTGCAGTGTAAATGAAATATTGATAAAGATTCCAGCTATATGTATGATTCAATATGTTTCGCATTACATCTTTTTCCAAGTTGTGTACGTTTAGTGTTGAGAGCTAAGTGTTGACTGTTGAGGCAGTGGAGTCCCACCTTACTAAGTGGTTGGGCATAGAAACCTAATCCTTGATAGGAGAACAAACATGGTAGCTCTGAAAATCTTTTCCTGTTTTACAATTGTTGATAAAATTATTTCCCCAAAGATGTCTCCAATTTTGATTCAAACACCATATACTATAAACATTTATGTGGCAAATAACATATATTGAGTTTTCTGGGAAAATCTTGCTAAGACCACTTCATCCGGAAGGAATTTCGTAACTCTCCTAGAGGTAGTTGGGCATAAAAATCCTTGATAGGAGAAGAAAAGAAGAAGAAAATATTCATGACAATGGATTTGCTAAGAACCTGACGTTTATTAATTGCGTTCGTTAATATTGGCTTTATTCACACCGTAAAAGCATCCATAAGAATTCAATTGACCGGCTTATCTTTTACTGAGCTTTACTGGTTTTTATGTCTTATTGGGATTACATTCAGTGTAACGATGTTCAGAAATTATTTTGGTGGCTGACACAACATCATTTGTTTTCCTTCCATAAATATTGTATTCACATATCATTTGCAGCTTATGGAGATACATTTCCGTTTCCCATGCACTAGTGGAGATTTCACTGAAGAATTCCTCAGTCGAAGGCTCCAAGAAGGTATATGATATGTGAAATGGTGAAAGAGCTCCACCAATTAGCGTACTGACTCGGAATGTGTGAATTATACAACTTCATAGCGAATAGGTGCAAGAGATACAACCTTAAGTTCTAATATATAACAACACACTGCTACTGCAGGACAACAATTTTTATAGAGTTTAACCCCATATACTCGTATATTATATATGGAGTGATTCAAAATGTTGAGCTAAAAATTTAAAAATATTATACAGGGGTTGAAAATACAATTTTGGAAAAGTAACTTTGGTCTCGGAAGTAATCCTAAGTCAATGCAAGCTTGGTAATATCAGGAACTGCAATGAATTTAATTTGTGCAGAGCTAGGTTAAGTAACGTCATGAGACATTACTTAAATTTTTTTCCAAAAAAGGCGCTGGGGTCTGCAAATGCCTACTGGCAAAAGCGAACTACCTAAAGCCTGGATGAGCCATCCACCATGTAATAATTATTCTAGCTCCCTTGTCAGAACTGGATCATGTTTACTCAACCATTTTATTTTAAAAGTGCTTCGTGTTGGCGTAAATACAGCATAACGTTGTCATCGAAAATTCTGACGATCAGTACCAAGTAAATGACCCATCTCACGAATCTTATCATACGCTGCAAGAATCCTGACCAGAAGTGTTTCCTGGTCGGCAACAGATGTCACATATACGAGGCCTTTGATAATGATCCAAGAAGGGACCTATCAAGAAAGCGGGTGTTCATGCAATTACCAATTCATATGTTTCACCACCTGACACGCGTTTCCTGCAGTTTGGAACTGATTTCAGGTACACGAGGCTATTGTTAGGCACCTACAAGAAGAAATCAAGAGCGGACACATCAGAGGAGCATGGAGGTCATGCAATTACCTGGTCACATGCCTCACCACTTGATACTACGAATTTTCTTCAGTTTGAAATTGTTGTCAAGTACAAGAGGCTTTTGATATGTCCCCGCAAGAAAAATCAAGAGGCGTCAAATCGGGGAAGCGTTGTGGTCATGCAATTACTAGGCCTCACTACCTAACGCGAGTTTCCTGCAGTTTGGAACTGCTGTCAGGTGCATGGGTTTCTGTTATGCCTCCACAAGAAGAAATCAAAAGATATCATAAACCAAGAGAGCGTGGTGGTTATGCAATTACCAGATCACATGTCTCAGCACCTGTCACGAGTTTACGGTACTTTGAAGTTAGTTCCATGAATGATCCCAAGGTGCCACAGATCGTTAAAAGTATGCTTTATTGACTTTCTCTAAAGCAAATGGGAATGGAAGGAAACAATGATTAGGGACAATTTTATTAGAAAGGCCTCATTTATTACTGGCGATAGACAATGTTAATGCGCTACGCGGTGTACACTAGTTGGATGGCCAACGGCAATTACCCAACACAGATAGCCGAGGTCGTTATGACCGAACTCGTGAACGGGAAGTCTTTGCTCAAATCCCACCGGTTCCATAATTTCTAATGCTTTTGTCATCTTTTCCTCAGTCCACATAACCGGTAAATGCCAAGGAGATTCCCCAAATTTAGGCCTGGCACGTTTCCTCCCAAGATTACTCTTTCCAATATTGGTATTTCGTTTCATGCAACATCAGTGTTCACTGGCTGTGGTATCGTTTGCAGTAAGAATGGGGCGCCTGCGGCATCTACCCACATGTTCTTTCTGTAGCTCCTAAAAAGTTTTTTTTTTTTTTCGTTTTCTTTTTTCTTGTATCCTTTCATACATTATACCCATGAAATACTTTGTTCAGATTTTGAGAAACGGAGGAAAAGTAATTAAAAGATGGAAAGATGGATAGTATTCAAGACAACTACAAAAGATAAATACAATATACCGTGAAATGTGCTCCGCGTTAACGTGAGCGACTGACATTCGGGTGGGGCCGCGTTCAAATCTCCAAGGCCAATCAACCTGGCCGAATAATTTTTGGAGGTTTTCGTCGGTCCCTAGGCAAACTCTGGTTTAGATAATTATAATTTGTTCCTCACACTATTTTATTTCATTCTTCGTTACTGCCATGCCAGACATTGGGTTCATCACTCAGCCTTGACACGCTATGATACAAAGTTTGTTTCCTCCTTGACAGGCTACTGATCCAAGGCATTGGCTTATAAGCCCTTTTTATAGCGTACAGCGCTCGCTTTTAATTTATATGGCACCGCAGGCGACGGCACTGATAATAAATTGGATGAAGGTGGAGCACCGGTGGAAGCGATGACGGGGGAAACCGTAGAAACCGAAGACAACCCGCCCCTGCACCGCTTTGTCCACCACAAATCGCTCACGTGGCCACCTGGGATCGAATCCGGGTCGCCGTGGTGGGTCTTTATAAGTCCTTGGAAGTGTAAGTACCACAAAGAGAAGGACAATCTGTTGAAGACGAAGAAGGACAGCATGGCATTAACTTGAGCAGTCAGAAATACGGTTTAAAACGAACTTTTACGTGATTTCTTATCTACTTTTTTAAAAATAACCAACGAATCATTTCTAAAATGCGTTTCACTAAATATTTGGAAATTTTGTTTGCTATCCCCCCTCCCCCTAAAACATGTTGTGATTCTGAGCAGACGGAAATCCGAAGAGAAGAAATCTGAATTGTATTCTGTTTATGATAAAACGAATTCCTGAAATAGATGCGTGTAATAACGTGTTTATTCGGTATTTCACTAGAACTCATATGATGTTTATCGCCGCCTAGTGCTTTTAATTTAGTACGTAATCATTTTAATCCACATGGAATTGGATGAAAATAGTCTTTGCGTTTGGATACAATTAAATGCTTTATCTTCGTTTGTAGCTTCAGCAGATATAGAAAATTAGTTTCCTTTTAAAGCAAGTTACCTCTCCAGCTACAATTTAGCTAACTGTGAGGTTATAACGCAGTTGTAACAGTACTGTCCAATGGGTTGCTGAATCAAAGGGTTAGGTTGGTGAGGTTCCCACTCATACAGCATTTAATCTACAGAATGTTTCAAAAATACGGGGCATAATTTCAGGTATGTATTTCCCACATGAAGACAATCAAAATAGTTATTATAACATGTGTCCGGAAATGCTTCATTTCCGAGTTATGGCCTTTACAACATTGAAAGTCCCACCTGTAGACAATCAAAATAGTTCATGTCCGGAAATGCTACATTTCCGAGTTATGGCCTTCACAACATTGGAATTCACTGGAACGTTTTTCTTTCCGCAGGTCTTTGCCGTCAAAGGAGACATTAGGAGGGCGCTCTGATAGTTCATTCTGAGGAAGGTTACATTCAGTGTTCTTTAGGCGTTAAGACTGTGCGACATGTATTCAAATCAAGAGCTGGCAGAGATACACTTCATGTGCGGTAAGGCGGACGGCAATGCTGCGCTGGCTCGTCGTTTGTACCAGGAGAGGTACCCACAGCGACAATGTCCAGATCGGAAGACATTTGTACGTCTCCATTCCCGTTTGTGCGAGTATGGAACATTCACCTCTCCTGGTTTGGGAAGGGGACGACCAAGATCTACAACTCCAGAAGTGCAGGAGGAGATTCTGGAGGCTGTGGACAGGACTCCTTCTATCAGCACACGACGGTTAGCGTTGCAAGTCAATGTTCCTCATACGACTGTCTGGAGACTGTTGAACAAGTATCAAATTGTATCCTTATCATTTGCAACGTGTACAGGCCCTGTCACCAGCAGATTACCCTGCACGAGTTAGGTTCTGTCAGTGGTTCTTGCAGCAGTGTGGTGTAAATCCGAACTTTTCTGCCGTCGTATTATTTACAGATGAAGCACAGATCACAAGAGATGGCATAACAAATTTCCACAATCAGCATGTATGGTCGCATGAAAACCCACGTGCAACTGTTGTATCTCATCACCAGGTGCGGTTCTCCCTCAACATGTGGGCCGGTATCATTGGTGATCGATTAGTTGGACCCCATGTACTTGTAAACAGACTTACGGGGCAGGCGTACACAAACTTCCTGGAAAACACCATACCTGACGTTTTCGAAGACACTCCACTGATCAATCATCAACACATTCACTTCTTGCATGATGGCGCTCCTACACGCTTCAGTCTTACGGCTCGCCGGTACTTGGATCGAAGGTTTCCTGATCGATGGATAGGTAGAGGTGGCCCAATTGCTTGGCCTCCACGCTCACCTGATCTGAACCCTCTCGATTTCTACTTGTGGGGCCATTTAAAATCATTGGCTTATTCGTCTCCGGTGCCGGATTTGGAATCCCTTCGGCAAGTTGTGAGGACATACGCAATACTCCTGGAGTTTGGGATCGTGTTCGCAGGTCAATGAGACATCGATGTGAGGTCTGTATGCAAGCAGGAGGTGGACATTTTGAACATCTTCTGTAATGACAACAAACTGCGGAAAGAAAAACGTTGCAATGAATTTCAATGTTGTGAAGGTCATAACTCGGAAATGAAGCATTTTCGGACACATGTTATAATGAACTAATTTGATTGTCTACATGTGGGAAATACATACCTGAAATTATGCCCCGTATTTTTTAAACACTCTGTATACAGGATGCCTCACTTAACTCTGCGACCTGAAATATTTTCGGAATAAAGCAAAATTTGCAGAATCTCGTTGCACAGAAATGTACACATACCAGAGGCTCACAACGGGAGTGTATGCACGGTTCATAAATATGATTAAATTTACTTTCAAAACAAAGCTATTTTTTGTTTTATTTTGTAATGGAACGTGGATGCTATGTCTATCGAACTGAAAACTAGAGGTACAATTGGTGATAACAGACTTAGTTTCACGTTTCTAAACCTCGTACCTTCTGAATTACTTAGACATTTAAAAGGATGGCAACATATACTGTTTGTGACTTAATGCAGCGTGTACAGTGCTGAGCTCAGAAAAAGCCTTACTTGCAATGAGCCTTAAATCTGCTATAAACAAACCGATATCAAAATGGCACGTTCCACTATTCAGTGTGCTAGTGTCTCCTAATCTGGTTTGCTGTATTGCTGTATGGTCAAACAGCTAACTACTGCATAGAGCACATGTAACACAGGGATAACCAACTCCCAACCACTCTCTTCTCACCTAGACGGACCGGGTTGGATCCCATGCGACCCCATGTGAGATTTGTGGTGGACATAGTGGCGCACGGGCGGGTTTTCTCCGGGTTTTCTGGTTTCCACCACCATCACATTCCACGGCGTTCCGTCTTCATTCTATGTATCATCAGTGCCATCGCCTGCGGTGCCGTAGCTGTAAAAGCGGACGTTAAACACTAGCCCAAAAACAACTCCCAAGCACGCCGTATCTGTACTGAGCGCACGGTCCTGAAGGTCACTGGTCTGTGACGGCGAGGTTTATGCTTACGAATCAACCACTACATCACGCAGTGACGTCCGGTAATCTGTAGTTGCGTTACCATTAATATATTACGGATATGATAATAAAAGGAGTAATAAGTCACATACTGCGTTATGCATGGATGAGTATCCCTCTTGTGCTTGGTATTAACTTATAAATAAAACAATCCAATACAAATCAATTATAGCCTTTGTCCTATACAACTAAAAATTATAGCATATATATGCAGCATACCTTTTAGTGAAAATTAGCAACATTTTGGTTCACAAAAGGTTACACAAATATATATAACTTACTGTACAGTAATACATAATATTACAAAGAAGACTTCAAATCAAAAACTATAAGCGGTGCAATAAGTTTATTTTGAAGAAATGAATATCCATTAGCTTGTAGTGTGTTAAAATGACATTGAAATTTAATTGTTTCAGCACTTGGAATTTGTTGTAACAATTTAAGTAAATGACACTACCGCTACATTGTATAAAGAAGCACGCTGCTTCCTATTCAGGCCTGAAACAAGTTGTTGGCTTGGGCGCACTTCGCTTTAACGAGTGCCCTTTCATTACAAAACGGCGCCGATGTACTGAGCACCACTGCTACTGAGGACAGCCCGATCGCTCCCACCCTATACAAGCTTGTGTATCGCGGCAAGCGTGTGATGGCTCTTATAACGTATTTCATGTACATTTCGGATATTATTGCTTTCCGCAGTTATACATTGAACCCTATTTTTTGTGTGTTACTAAATCTCATTCCGTCTAGTTGATATGCAAGTTTTCAGTAATTAAGGAAACCTAGACATTATTTTAATTGATAGCGAATGTCTCAGAAATGAAACCAAAGCTGTGGTATTGTAAGCTGAAAGCTACCCAGATCGACGGTGTCCTTCACTGCGTATCATCGCCAACATTTGCACAAGTCTCATTGAAACAGGAAGCTGTGATGGCAGAAAGCATAAACGAACAAACACACAGGTTAAAAATGGTAACAACATTTCTGTTCTGACTACTGTAGCACACAATCCGGAGGTGAGCGTACCATTTATTGAACGCGGTTCTGAAATAAAGCGCAGTAGCGTGTGGACAGTGTTATACAGGCACAAGTCGCACCTGCTTCATGTCCCTGCACTAAGAACTGTAAGAAGATTACTTTGAATCGAGCATTGCATTCTTTTGTTGTGATCAACAGCAGCTGCAAGATAACACTGTAATCCTAATTATTAGTTCACAGAAATGAAGCTTTGTTCATAAACAATGGCAATGTAAACCTGATGAAGTGCTGGTTCACGCAAAATCCTCACTGGCTTCGCGCGGTTGCCCGTCAACGACAGTGGAGTGTCAACGTTTGGTGTGATGATGCCATTGATAACCATATTGTAAGTTCTATTTACTTTCTCTAGCGCGTATGAACAATATACATAGTAGGTAGAGAAGGTATTGTATTCCAACAAAAACTCGATACCGAGATTTCACCGGAAACACATGTTTTGAGGACCCCGAGTCCACAGAGTCATTTTTAGAAAATGGACCGCACGTATGTATGTGCATTTGTATGTGTGTGTGTGTTTGTGTGTGTGTCTGTAGACAGCAAAACTCAAAAACGAAAAGTCCGTTAAATACTAAACTTGGTATTTAAGTTCAGTATCTGTCAAGGATGCGACACAAATATTTTCAAGACTCCCACCACTCCAAACTATCTTTTACATGGAACATTTTTAGAAATTTTGATTTTCTAAAAAATGACTAACGGCTTGATTGAAGTACCTTATATTAATATATATGAAAAATAACATGTATATCCCGAATTTCTTGGCAATAGGTGCTGAATCCTCTTCATTCTCAATGATGTTTGCATAACTGGTAAATTAACAGACAGACAAACACTTACTACACAAAATATGTAGTTCTCGTTAAAACACACAATTTATGCCTTACAAGTTTATAGCTAAGCATTTCCGACATACTCTCTGTTATTGGTTTCAATTTTTAAATATTTATATTTTTCTCAAATGGAAAATTGTTACTCGTTTCATATATCTTTTGTTTTAATCCTTGGCATGGAAAAAGAACTGCATTTCAATGCCAATCGCATAGCGACAGCTTTTAAAAGAGTTCACTATTGCTGTAGTCTAGCGTATTCGCTTATTTCCTCCCTCTTATAAGGAATGAAGTAATAAGACTATTTCTGCTAATGTTTATCTCGATTAGCATGAAATAATTAATAGGAGAACAATCTTTTATAAGAAGTTTATTTACAGAACAAGTGGAGAAAGTCATGTGAATGGAACAAGTAAGATATTTTATCAGGAAGCATAAAACGGATAGTCATTGCGCATGTCACCCAGGGGTCGCAAAACGTCTTTATTAAGCAACATAGATACTCTCGCCACGCACAAAGTGAAAACTGGGGTGGACGCAGTAAGCGGGAATGCAGAGGTGACGCGTCTTCCCTGGCCATCGTATCATAACGAATAATAAAATAGAACATGGGAAAGAATACTGAACATATATTTAGGATTATACACTTTATTTTTATACTTTTAATTTGTTAAGACTTTATTTTATGTTGTATCTTGCTATTTACAAGAAAGTATGATTTCAATTTGTACTTTCTTTCACTACGGAGGACTGACTTCGCCCCTGCGTTTATCTCATAAGTAGCTGGTGTTAATTATGCACTAAGGCTGATATTAGTTAAGCGTGTTCATCTTATTGATTTTAGTATGATTAATTTAGAAAGAAAAACTGTTCGCAAGTGTACGTAGAACCGTACATAGCAACGATCCTGGCAGCAAACGATTTGGGACGCGCATTAAGATGTTTGAATACATGTAAAGTAAAAGAATCTTTGAGCTCGTTTTTCACAAAGCAGATCGGAAACTTGATATTGTATTGAGTTTTTATGTATTTATAGGCGTTCTTTAATTGCTGCGGTTCTTAGCGTCCCATTCTAAACTGGGCGTGAAAGACGGTTTAATTTTGCTCAGAGGCCTCTTTATCATAATGAGGTTCTTTTACGTGCCTTAAATCTACGACAGGGACCAACGATTTTACTTCCCTTCCGAAGGAAGTCATACTAAGGATTTTGTTCCCGAAAAAATCTATCGCCCTCCGCCGGGTTTGAACCCACAAACTTAGAATCAGAGGTTAGCATATTACCCCTAGACCCAGAGGATCACCCTGACATCGTAGCATGATCTTTGTGACATGTCACATAATGTCGTTGCATATTACTGCTGTTGACACCCATTAATATTTTTGGAGCACAATAAACATCCCCCATTCTCATTTTGACTATAAAAAATATTTCTACTCCCATTCTACCACTCGTGCTGAAAACATTTCCGTAAACAGAACACGCACTATGTAGACAACAGACTGAACCACCCCTGACAGCCATGCGGAGCTATCGCAGAGGGGTTGGGCGAGGAGAGTGGTCACAGGTCAGAGGGTTGTCTCGCGAGACGGAAATTTGCGATGTCTGCGCTAACCATTCTTAAGAAGTATGTGGGTTTGGAAACGCGTCTATCATTGTAGTTCCAGAATGATGGGTGGTTCACACACTTTGCACATGTCTGCAGAGAAGTTTTGGATGCAAAGTTTCCAAACCGGTGGTTAGAACGGGGTGGCCTTGTGAGATATCCTGCTGGGTCTCCCGGCTTGATGCCATTAGACTTCTTTCTCTGGGGCACCATGTTAGAAACCCTCAATAATAGGAGCGAATGTATAACAATATTATTACGGCATGTGGAGCAATATCTGTAGAATTACTACAGTCAACAACATTGCAACTATCTATTGCTCACCGTCTCAGAAAGTGTATGAATGCAAACTGTTTACGTGCAAGTCGGAGGCGATTCAAATTTGAGATACTACGAATGTATATTGCTGTGCATGTAATCTATGTATCTTGACAGAAAATCAAACGGATGATGATGCTGATGACTTGTTGCACAACAGCAATTGAATGTATGTAAATATTAAAATTGTTAGTTCCCATAAATCAGAGGTACTTATGTTTACCACGCACCCAAACTCAATCGCCTTCCACAGCTAGTGAAAGCATTACAGTCTACCGCGCAACCACTGCCCCGTTTTCCTCCTACTAGTACCACTACGTACTCACTGCACTGCCAACACATCACTACTATATATCATGCTGCGCTAACTTCGATTCTGTCCCGCCATCGGTCGCTATCCCTAGTAATGAATATTTTTCAGCGTAAAATACCTAGCATGGCTTCCTTGGAAAGGAAGTAAAACCGGTGGTTTCGTATTGTAGATTTAAAACACGTAAAAGTACTTCAAGTTTGATAAAGGAGATTCTGAGCAACATTAATGAGTCTTTCACGCTCAATATACGCTGAAAACCACAGCAGCTAAAGAGAATCCATATATAAAAATCAATTTCATTTTTCCCACGCAACTAGACAATTAATTTTTTTTTATTACGAAAACATTTGAGGTCGCAGAGTTGGGTAAGATGCCCAGTATGCCATTTGGTGATGCCGCCAATACTCGGTCCTAGAGGACTATCCATAGAAGCAGATGTACCACGGGCAGGTTGAAATTAAAAAAAAATAAAATAAAACAAAAAACAATAAGGTATTTTGCAGAAAATTCGCGATACCTATCTAGAAAAAAGTTTTGGATTGAAAAGGTTAGAAAGAGGCAATTGATTTACGTATCTCTGATACACATTTCCCTTTACCGATGAAGCAGACATTTCAAATAAAAATTTTAAATACACCAAAATTGTAATAATTGATATCATAATGAAACCTTCTTTAGTACTAAGATATGCTAGAATCCGCTTGACTGGTGAAACCTGTACTTTTTACGCCAGTGAGGCATGGGCATTATGAAAGAAACTGAAAGCAGAAAAACTGCTAATGAAATGAAAGCTATGAATGAGATACATAACTGGATATACCAAACTTCCATAAACTTAATGGGCAAATACGGGAAGAAATACAGTTAGAAGCCGTAGTTGATCACTTACATTACTAGAACCAACGGGTAAACCATTTGCATCGCAAATAGAATCCCAAAAGCTATTATCAATATCGTTTAAACAGGAAGAACTCTTTAGGTCCCCCAAGGAAACTTGGATTGAAACTTGAGCTGAGAGATCTAATAGGTCAATGGTCTTTTGTGCCTTGAAAGAAAGAAGAAGACAATTCTGGCACTTAATCGGATCTAATATAGTTCCTAAGAATCAAAACGGGTACCTACTATTTTTATATTTGTCGAGGCCTTCTGACAATACACAAACACCTTCATGCGGAACGTACCTTGAAATTCTTGTAAAAGGATCCTTATAGGAGAAGGTCACATTCAAATTATTAGTTGTCAGTTTCAGCTAAGAGGTTTTGAAATCAAAGTCGCAATCCTGCAGGAACAGGCTGGTTCTAATGAAAAAAGTAGGCATTCATGTTCAAAGAGAAGCTGTATAGTTCACGATTTATTTCTTCTGATGTCAAAGTAGACAATCAAGGTTATTTGATCCAATCAAGCTTCGCATCCTTATGGTGCAACTGGGTGATTTGGCACTCGATGATGGGACCCTGCAATTAAAGCAACATTACCTAGAGTGCACGCCTTAGTATTAAAACAAGGTGGCCGCCCATTTACACTTTTGCTTTAAGCGAGTTGTAGAGGTAGTTTAGTCATTAAAGTATGTTAAAATGTATTTAACAAGAATCTTAGAGTCTGCCTCCATGGTGTAGGGGCCTCTATCGTGTGTGCCTCAAATTTAAGAGATCCCGAGTTCGAATCTCAGTTACGGTGAGTTACCCAAATCAGGGGCTTTCCCGTAGATTTCTCTTATCCTGAAAAGATGAATATCGCGTAACCGGATTCCGGGCATATTTGAGCATCATTTCATTCATTCATTCATCGTCCGATATTACCTAATCTGTTAAAGGACGCCAAACTTAAAAAATAAGCCTTACTTCGTGCAAAGAAAAATATAAAGCACACAAAAAACGTAGAAAACATGAACAAATGTTATGAGCTGGTTTATAAAAACGATGCACCACAAACATTTTTAGGGTTTCAACTTGAAGCACATTTATTAGTAAAATTAGTTACTACACAGTTTTATAACTGAAATACTAAGAAAGTAAAGCATTCACCTTTTGGCTTTAAGATCCATTCTGATTTAAAGGAAAATTATTTCTTCAGGCTGGCTAAATAAAAAATCCTCTATGATATAAGATATTTGAAATGACATATTTTAAAATCCCCTATCTCTGCATGTAAATTGTGTTTACTTCCGAAGAATAAAGTCTAACAAGATACTTTTTGGTTTTGGGGGTGATATTATCATTACAAAATCACTGGAATTATAAATTGTATCACACTCATGTCCGTCATACTATGTTGTAAATGATATTATAAAATATATATTATAAGTATATAGTTTGTGTCAAGTTATTTAGATGGAAAGTATTAATTATTGTCTCCTTTCAGAATTAGAAAGGAACAACCCCAAAAGAGCCTTCCAAAAAATAAAGCACAACTAAATTTCAAAATATGGAGCAAAAATAAATCCAAGTAGGTACATGATCATAAAAGAAGCATACCAACCCTAAAATAATTTGAGATGGAAAATACTATTTTTGCAACAATGTTATTACCATAGCTTGCATATAAAGTAGAGAACAGCTTCAGTGAATATTATGTATTAGTGAGTGGATTGGGGAAATGTACTATCACAATGATTTTTAAATTATACTCCGTTGTTTTTTGATTTTTGTTTGTTTTTTTTTAAGTTAGAGTCTTAATGTGATTGAGCTCATTTAAATAGCTTCATTTGCTACTTTATGAGAGCTAAATGATACAAAAGAAAAATACTTCCACATATTAAATAGCAATATTTAAGAGATAAAATAGAGCACAAAACTATGAAAGCTATTCCAGGATAACCAACCAGTTTAAAAATGAGCAGTAGTAGGCTTTTTAGATAAATGTGCCTTTTGTTTCCAAATACCTTTTCATCTCATAGTGTAATCTCAAATTTTGTTAGTGAGTGATGTCTCTTATTAAGTCATTCTATTAGGTTTGCCTTATTTGAATATTTTTGCACATGTAAGTTTGATGATCGGCTTAGATTTAAAGGTGCTAATAACAATTACTGAGGAATTACTAATAATCTTAAAATCTAACAAACATTTAAAAATTAATTTACTTAATTAAAAACATATCATTAAATTTGTATTCAAATTTCAGCTATACGCTGAAAAATAAAGTGAGGTTTGGAAATAATAATTTACTGGTTTTTGAAAATAATCGTTGATTGGTTTGGTTAGCTTATAAACAGTTGCCAAATCCCAAAAACGTTTATGTATTTGAATATCCACTTAGCCATTTAAAACTTACGAACATTTTGATTTTCTTAAAAATGGCTCTAATGATTTGGATTAAAATTTTGTATATTAAAGATATTTACCTCTCAAATATGCCGGTCCCCATGGCCACGCTCGCTTTGGTGCTTCGTGGGCAGGGGATCGTGGGTTCGAGTCCCGCCTTGGGCATGGATGTTATATGTTTGTGCAATGTGTATGTGTTTGTGTAAAGGAACACTAAAACCAGTAATCATACAGGGGGGGATGTAAATAGGGGATACAGCGCCGGTAGCGGTACTCCCTTATTTCGCTTCTAAGTAATAAGATGTGCTTATTAGATTAGTTAATAATCACAAAAATGGACGCATTCCAAGCAATATGTTAGGAACTGTGATGTTCGTAAGAAAGCTACATAAAGAGTATCCTGCAAAATAACCAGTTGGGCAATAATAAGCTTATATTTATAGGCGCATCAAGACTGTGCATATAAAAATACACATTAGAAAATGCCTCAGAATTTCGGGTCGGGGAAAAATTCCCTCTATTAACAGCTATTAAGCTCTGTTCCTTCATATTTGATTTTTTTTTTAAATACAATTCTGGGGGCTTGTCGGGACACCGGCGCTGCATTCCTTTTTTTCCCTCTTTTTTTCCAATTTCACTACATTTCCTTTGTTGACCTATTTGATTTACCGTTTGCTTTTTTCTTCCAAATACACATTCATACACACATTAACAAACACCCAAACACCCATGCCTAAAGCGGGACTCAAACCCACGATCCCATGCGCCACGAAGCACCAAAGCTTTAGCGAGCCCGGCCATGGGTACCGGCATAAGAAACTTGAACAAATAGACTCCTTTCTTTCTCTACCTGTACCATCTACTATATAGTGGGCAGAAAAGATTCTGTATAGTACCAAACAATTCCATGTCGAGATGTCACCGAAAATGCATATTTTGAGATCCCATGAGTAAAAAAATACCTTTTTAGAAAAAGTTTCGATGCGTGTGCTTGCGGAGGCATAACTCAAAAACAAAAGTTTGTTAAACATAAAACTTGCTATTTAAGTTCAGTATTTTCTAAGTATGAAACACAAAGATTTTCAGGAAAATCCCCCACTCCAAGCTACCGTTTAATTGAAAATGTTTCGAAACTCTTGATTTTCTCAAAAAATGGATCTAAAGATTTTTATTAAAATGCCATAAATTTAAGATATTTTAATGACAAAGAAATACATATTTTTAATTTTCTGGGAACAGTCCTTGAAGACCTTTTCATTCTGGATGACTTTTGTATAACTGGTAAACTGGTAGACGAAAGCATACTTCCCAAAAGCGTAGTTCTCGTTAAAACGCACAATTTTTCATATGTGTGACATATATTTTAAAATACGTAGCATATATAACATATATACATTTTTCTGTGGAGTTAACCCTTTCTAACATATTCCTTGTTATTGGTTTCAATTTTAAACTATTTAAAATTTTTCTCAAGCAGGAAGTCGTCTTTTGTTTCATCTCTGTTTTAGTTTGCTTCTGGCGATGCAAAAAGATCCGAATTTCAATTTTTTCGTTTATCAACTAACTGTTAAAAGATTTGACTATCGCTTTAGTCTAGCACATTTGCTTATTTTTCTTCTACTACTAGGAAGCAAGTAATAAGACCATTTCTGCTAATGTTTATCTTATTAGCATAATGTAGATAAAAGAATAATCTTTGTGAGAATAGTTTGTTTGCAGAACTGGAAGAGAAAGTATGTATGTGAATGGAACACATCACATGTTTTATAGCTTCCCATACAGTTAGAACACACCACTTTAAAACAGTTGTTGAAAACACATTATAAACACCAACTACACAAGAATATTCTTAAATCCACCACCCAAACACTAAATTCTGTGGTAGCTGCGATTCTCTCTTTGGCGTACATAGTCTGCATATGTGTCCGATTTCATTTAAGCGGAAGTAGTGATGAAGCCTACCTCTCTGCATGGCGTTGGTGAAAGCAGGCAGCTTCGTTTTTCATGCGGTCTTTTTACCAGATGGCCCAACTGTACCGCAATTGACGCGAGTGGTATCCCTTCGAGCGTTAAAAGAGTTGTAGAAATCAAAGGAGTTTAAGGAACTGGCCCTCTCAATGAACGCGACCCGCTGACAAGCAAACGCCTATTCAGTTCCTCACTGACCAGTTTTAACTCTACTCTTTTAACGCACGAAGGGATACCGGTAAACGTCCAATACGGGGCAGTTGGGCCACCCGGTGTAAAATCTGATACGTCGTTTTCGGCCTGCAGAGTTGATACCTGTGTTGTCAGAAAAATGTTCCATGAAATCCTCCCTTGCCGAATAATACGACAACCAGGTAATTAATTGTCGGTCTGGGTAGCTCAGTTGTTTAGGCACTGACCTTCTGAATTCAAGGTTGCGGCACAGGCCGATGGCTTTAAGTGTGCTTACAAGCGACAACCCCATGTAAGTATATTGACTGGCATGTTAAAGAACTCCTGAGGAACGAAATTCCGGCACATTTGATCCTAACAATTGATAGCATCGTTAACAAGCAAAATAGTTTTTTATTTCAACCTGGTAACTTCAGGTGAAGAAGTATTCGAAAGGAGCTCCTGTTCTCGGTTCCTTTGTTTTCATTCGCTACCTTGGAATACAGTGCCTATGTTAGTGCCTGTATGTCTAATATAGACTCTGTACCTTGAAAAACCTTGAAAGGCACGAATATGAGTTCCACAGGAACACAAGCAGCATATTGTTGATAATAAAGAACGGTAAAAGAAGATTCGTTGTCAGTCATTGTGTTTAAGCTTGATATATTGTTAGGACAGCATACATTACAAAAACATATAAATTAAGTAAATGCAATGGTGTGGCACGTACTATGCGTCTTATTAAATTTACAGATGAATAATTGAACAAACTATAGAAGTTTGAAGAAAAGCAGAAGGTAAGGCCACGTTTTAAAAATTAAGAAATCGAAAACTTTTCATTTAACGTTCAGTCTTAATCAAATATAAAGTTAAAACATATCCAACAAGATTTTAAAAATGCCATGGCACTGGATTCTACGAACTTTGCAGCTTTCCTACACAAGAATAGTGCGAATCACCAAGATATATTAGCCTTAAATTAACTCTAATGAAGTTTTGATAGTGTTTAACGCCCGATTTTACTACTATGGCACCGCAGGCGATGACACTGATGATACATGGAATGAAGATGGAGTACCGGTGGAATGTGACGGCGGCGGGAACCGAGAACCCGGAGAAAACCCACCCCTGCGCCGCTTTGTCCACCAACTGTAATGATGTGGTTAACTAGAAACTCCAAAATATAATTTTAAAAATTCAAGCAGTTTATACGTTTGCTTATATTCATTTTAAATATTAATATCAGCCAGGTTCCAACGAAGGCAGATCCACATTATAAGTAATATCTCGGAATACAAGAAACATTTACATGTTAAAAAATGAAATGTTCCTGTAAAAATTGTTATAGCTTACAAGAAATGTATTGTTTTTCATAAACTTCGATTTAAACATCTGAGAGATACCATCTCAGGACAAGAAGAACTAGTAACCATATTAACACAAAAATCAATATATTTTCCTCTCTATTTTAAACCAATGCCGGCGCCGTGGCTGAGTGGTTAAACCGCTCGCCTCCCTACTAGGCGGCCCAGATTCGATCCCAAGCGCCCGCATGTAGGATTTGCGGTGGACGAAGTGGCGCCTGGATGGGTTTTCTCCGGGTCCTCCGGTTTTCCCCGAATTTCAATCACCAATTGCTCCATCCTCACCTTTCCTATCATACATTTCGCTTACATTTCATATCATCCACTTCCTCATGATCATGCCTGGCTATGGGCCGAGCACTCGTTCCTGGTTCTTCATTCTGTGAATCGTTCCGTTTGCACCCCTAGACACCCTTTTAAGTCCTACTTAACGGGAAGATAAGCCAACTACGAAAAAAAAAAAAACAAAAAAAAAAAGGAAATCAGTCTTTTAAATAAATTGTTTCCAAAATATAGATGTTCATATAAATAAGTGCACAAGAAATCTAAATCATGAAACATACAAAAAAAAAAAAAAAACAGTAAAACGTATGTTTAGTGTACTCGCAATCAACCAAAATTAATAAAATGTATCCGAAATCAATCTGAAAGATACCAAACGACATGACTCCGTGGTAATACACGAGGCTCGCATTCGGGAGGAACTGGGTTCGATACTTGCCGGGTTACTCTAACCATTGGGGTTTTCTCTCATTGGCGAGATGAATGTCTGGGGTGGTTCCTTTTTTATCGCGAACTTTCTCTCCTTCATTTCGTGCCATTTCACTTCCCCTTTAACGTTTCTGATAAGCTTGGCGACTGTGTATTGTCAGTTGTGCACATATTTGTCGCTGGAAAGCTCTTCTCGGCCCTGCTACATGACAATCTTTTTCGAGTCACTTTAGGTGTATCGAGTTCTTCCCGGTTCCGCCAGAGGATCACCTTGTCTGAGCAGTTCGCCCGTATTGTCAGGCCATCAAGCTTGGAACCGTTAGCGACAACTGAACGTTTCTGTCGGCCGGCCTACATGTGTTCTGTAGCCTCCTGCGGCGCCTTCAACTCATCCGACCCTCTTGAAAGTGATAAGCACAAAAGATCCGCGTAGAGTTGATGGATCGATGTACGAGGTGTCCCCTCCGTTCGCTGGTCATTTATTCAATCCGAGTTATCTAAACACTATTCTAACAGCAGCAAAATGAAGCATGCCATTTAATTACCCTTTAAACCAGCATTAAAAGTACCGCAGCACCAAGATAAAATAACCTTTCCTTGTAGGTTCTCTGAATTATGCCTTAGCTTGTGATGAAGGTATACTCTTAAAAGTAATTACAGACAAAGAAACTCTCTAGTCAGAATAATAAGAAAATCGGTTCCATATCCCACTGGATGTAAGATATCGCATAATTTAAATAGTGAAACCACTTAATGCTGTATGAAAGCTAGGGTCAATAATGCACATTGATTAGCCTATCTCTGCAGCAGGTCTTGTTAATGATATATGTGCTTCTGCAAACGAATTTTCTCTCAACAGATGTTATCGACTACCGGTTATTACAACTTCAAGGTTGCAGTTTGTGACCAAGTGGCTTTCTTATAAAAACCCCGAGATAAGGATCATCAAAATGAGCTTCTCAAAATGCAAAATATTTTGTGATGCGTTTAGATTATTTAATGCAAGGGATGTAGCATCACTATTCAAACAAAAACTGTGGCACCCTTAGAAGATTCTGAACTTAAATACTAGGTATGACATTTTCCATACTTTTCATCTTTGAGTAATGCTATTAACAGTCACACACATACACACACACACTTACACACACCTACTCAGAGGCCTGTTTATAAAATATAATATGTTACATTTTCATGACATTCTTTGATTCTTCCAAAATTATTCTTACAAGACGTAATTTCTATCTACTTATTAATCCAAATAAACCTGCAATTACCATTTACACATTTCATTGTGCGATACAATAGGTAAAGCAATAGTTTGATTCTTAAAGAGCGTGTCGTAATATGATAGCTATAAAATTCCATGCTCTTTCTATGACCACGAGAAAAAATCGAATAACAACTTCCCAGATGAGAAGAGTGTGTATTTTAAAATGCAAGTCAATAACAAGGAAAGGTCACTGAACTGTTTAACTTCAGAAGAATTTTACTCATCATAAATGTTGTGCGTTAACGAGGTCTACAGTTTTTGTGCAGTAAGATTTATCTGTATTTAAAGACTACCAGCTATATAAAAGGGATTCAGAATTAAGAAGGCCTCATTGGCTATTACCAGGAAATTCAAGATATACACTTCATTTGTTATTAAACTATCTGACACTGGTATTTTAATCAAAATCGTTAGAAAAGTTTTTGAGAAATCAACAATTTCGAAAACCTTTCCATTTGAAACGTAGTTTTGCTTTGAGGTAACTATCTTGAAACTATAGTAAACTTAAATTCCTTTTTAATATTGAAAATAAAGTTATGCTGTTCACACGAATAAAAGCACACACAAGGACCTTTTTCTAACACTCCTTTTTGTTCAGGCGTCCAAAAAGTGGTATTTGGGTTGAAATCTCGGCATCAGGCGGCGCCGTGGCCGAGGGGTTAGACCGTACATCTCCCACTCAGGTGGTCCGGGTTCGATCCCAAGTCTCCACATGTGGGATTTGTGGCGGACGAAGCGGCGTCTGGGAGGGTTTTCTCCGGGTCTTCCGGTTTCTCCCGCTACTCTTTCCACTAATTGCTCCACTGTCACCTTTCCTCTCATCCATTTCCCTTGCATTTCATATCATCCACTTCCTCACGCCTATGCCTAACTATGAACCGACCACTCGTTCCAGGTTCTCCATTCTGTGGTTTCGTGCCGTTTGCTCCCCGACAGGCTTCTGATCCCTAGGCATCCCCTTGTAAGTTCTAGGGAGTGACAATCCTAATAATACAGGGAGGGTAGGCTGACTACAAATCTCGGCATCAAATTTTTAGTGAAATATATTAGGTGGACCAACTGTCCCGTATTTGATGTGTGTAAATATTCCTTCCTGCGTTAAAGGAGTTTCAGAACTCAATGGGGCCGAGAAGGAAGTGGCCGTTGCCGAAACCCCGACTGCCACCGCGGGAAATTGGGAGATCAATTACAGGGGAACTTATTATGCTAAACGTGAACATGGCGGAAAGATAAAACATTTAACCTATATGTTTAATTTCCGTTTTTTGTGAGAATAAAACTATTAATCATCCTGATAATAGTGAAAGTAACTTTCTATTGTATCAAGATATACAATGTGGAGACAGTGATTTGTGCATGGAAACATATAGTTTTTAAACATTTGTGTCGACTTTTCATGTGCATTTACTTTTACCCTGGCAACCCACTTCTAAAGGAACTTATGTCTGTTTACTTATAGTATAACCCATTTCTTTTGGCAACAATTAATTTACACTTATAAGAAGGATCATAACAACATATTTATTTAATTTGCATGCGACAACACGTCACGCCATTTTACTCCTCACAGATATTGCTGTGGAAAATACAACACCTCTATGCTATACAAAATTAATCGTAGATGGATCCTTACCTTCATTTTTTGTTAAATTTTTTAGGCAGTTCGACTTAAATAATCAGTTTATATATAACATAGCTATTGCACCTTTAAAAAATTCCCTAAATATTCTGAAAAAAAAAATTATATTCACTACCTAATGATTGTTTGTAAATAATTTTAACCTATAATTAGTTTATTAATCTACAATTTTATTAATTCAATTCTTGATAGTTATTCACTGTTCACTTTCATAATGAATTTTTATGTTACACAGCATTCATAACTTGTTTTACTTTGTTCATTTGTTTGATATACTGTGTTCTTATGGCAACCTCCCCAATGGAGGAAGCCGAATGCTACGCCTTTCAAAATAAAAAATAAATACCCAAAAATATAGACAGGTTATTTTTCTCTCATATATGTCAACAAAACTTTCCTTGATTGAGTGATTGATCGATTGATTGACTTATGCATGTACACGGAGTAAGTGGTGGATGTTATCTCCATCCATGCACTGAAGCCTCTGTGGTTTATTATACAGCGTTTCCCCCGTTTAGTCCTAATAGTTGAGGTATTTACCTATAAAAGATATATTAGGCTTCTTATTAGATATACTCTTCCCTTAGTCGTTCTGTGTTGCTATAAAATATGCGCAAATTATGATTATTATTACTATAATCAGCATTATCAGTATTTATCCCTTGCACAGAAACACCTATTAATCAAACTAAATCCTTCCCCTTTAAAACAGGCATATCATAAAATATACCCTCATTTTGTAGAGCAAGCAAGATAATACATCCCAAACTCTATAAGATTAGAACGTAGGATTCCACGCGGAAACACAACTTTTGCTCTCACAAGAAGAGTGTCGTGCGTACAGATGATCTGGATTACAATGAAATCAAATTCAGCGTTCTGACCAAAATAGGTTTAGAGATTTGTGATACAGCTGAAAAACGCAACACAAATATCTAGTTAAGCTCGCATTTCATTTTAGATTCCCTGAGTGAGCATAGGACAAATTGCTTTTATGTCTTGCGATATCCCGGTAGGTTAGGATGTCTTATTTAAAGACTTCCTTACTGGAAAAATCAAAATAATATTAATGCGTAACATATAGATACGTTTCATTGCCAAGAGCGCACCCTCATACGAATATTTCTCATTGAGTGCATGCTTAAGTAATAACACACGCCATTAATGTATATTACTTGAAATTAACCTTTATTACTTTCTGTGCTTCCGCTCAAGAAAAAGTATCCATTTGCAAAAAATAGGGGGCAACTATTTTAGATGAAAAATGAATTTGCATTACTTCATATACAACATTAATGAACGAAATTGTACATTTATTTTGACAGAAGCAGAACCGGGAGCTGTGCTCGCATTATTGCGTTAAATGCTCAGATTTCTCTCCGTTCCTTCCTTTCCCATTTTGTCATTCTCCCTATAGGGTATAGAATATACAACGGTGCGAAAAACTTTGCTCACTGTGACCCACGGGAGATCTATTGTGTCTACCACCCCCCTCAGGAGGAAGGGGTGATATGAAGGAATCACAGGAGGCTATAGATCGCAGAGACGCGCGGAAGTCCCTAATAGTTCCTGTCTCGAAAACTCGTCTCACTTCTGGAGCTGCGCAGAGAGGGAACGAACGAGCTATCAACCAAGCAGCACTCTCGTGTCCACGGGGGATATTCTTTCCTTTGTACAAGCACCCGCCTCAACTGAGGGGCACTGACAAACGCCACAAAGCTTAGAAGCACAGTCGCCCTCCGTGGTGTAATGGTTACCATGCTAACTTCATATAGCCAAGGTCGCGGGTTCAAACCCGGCGGAGGACGATGGATTTTTCGGGCGTAAAACTCCCTAGCATAGCTTCCTTCGGAAGGGAAGTAAAGCCGTTTGTCCCGTGTCGTAGATTTACGGCACGTAAAAGAACCTCAAACCTGATAGAGAGGACTCTGAGCAAAATTAAGGGGTATTTCACGCCCAGTATAGAATGGGACACTGAGAACCATAGCAGTTAAAGAGCGTCCGTAAATAAAAACTCCATTTCATAGCCATGGATGACCACGAAAGATCCAAGGTCATAATGAGCGGTGGAAGAAATCGAACCCGCGACTTCCTCAATATGAGGTTCACATTATTGTGGAGCCATCTCGTTCGGTTTACTCTCAGTATATTTTTTTTTTATCTGCTTTCGCTTTTTCTCCTTATTTTTCTTTCCTTTTTCTGCCCCTCCCATTTTCCATTCTTTTTACCTATAGCTCTCTGCAACACTCTCAACCCTCTCTCTTCTCTGTAAGCAACATACTTAGAAAACGATATTTTGAAAACAGGTGGTATAAAATTGTATATGAGGGGTGTTTGCAAAAATGTTGGTAAAATTCGTAATGGCACATTAGCTTTTGATACTTTCTTATACTTCCTTTGCGATCAAATCCCTAATGTTTTTCGTGCTAATAGATTTACGTAGGGGTAAAGTGGTACAGAATGTTGTATTAACTTCTTAAATATTCATTCTATAGGAATGTTGTAGATAATGGAACCTTTGCGAGCATTATGAACTTCTGCTACAAACCGTTTAGATAAAGTAACCAACAATGGCAAAAACCAGGGAACGAAGGGAACCTCGTATCTCGATTCAACGCGGATCTTTTGTGTTCAACACATCCAGGAGGAACGGGTGGGGTGAAGAAACCGCAGGAATCTATAGGCCCCCGGATAGGCCGGCCAAACTAAGAGAGGAGGCTTCCCTCTGACGGAACTTTTTTTTTTTTTTTTTTTTTTTAAAATACAGTTCCGGAGTCTGATCATGGGGACCGGCAAAAACTGGGAGGAATTAAACCACCCGAGGGGGCTCATATATATCTACCATCTGGCAGTGCCGAAATTTCCAGCGAGCGCCATCTATCCGAAACATACCGACATTGCACAGACCCCTACACCTACCTGCAATGTTAAAAGGGAAGCGAAGTGATGAGGGAAAGGAAATTCAGGTAGAAGGACATATCCCAGCATTCGTCCTGCTAGCAGCAAAAAACCAGAGAATAACCATAGTGAGAGGGATCATCCCCAGGAATCAAACTGAGGACCTCCCGAGCGCGATAGTATATCATATATCTTACTTTCAAAACGGAACCTAAGTTTCCTAATTACCAGTTTGGCCATTCTTCTTGAGTAAGAAACACACAGACACGCGCGCGCGCGCACACACACACACATAAAGGATTTTAAAATGTTTCTAACATTGATACCTACATACATATTGAAATTTACTTGCCAAATGTCGGTTAGTAACATTATATGAATATAGGTTAAATTCATTCCTATAGTAAACACAAACCAGCATACCCGACATTCTACAAATGTGTATTTGCAATTCAAATTAATTTCAGAATGTTATGTCGGCGGTTGTGTAATGTCCAATCACTATCCACATGCTGTTTTATTAAGCTCCTCCTACGCTTTAAATTTGTATCTTAGGGATTTAGAACAACATAAGAGTGGTATTTGAAATGTGTTTAACTCTTATCATTTTTGCTGAGTCCTTGAGGATATCTGAGCAAAGTGTTGTCAAGAACAGTCATAAATGTACTGCTTGCCTCTCAGTAATTTTGAACATTTCTCTCTTGAAATTTCGGTAGGGTTTGATTTACTGCCTGGAAACCACACCAGTGTTTTATCAGACATATATGGGATATCCCAGAATTTAACCGCACAAATTGGCAGGATTGTAGAGGGGTCCTAGATAAACAATTTGTGATAGAGAACCTGTTGTCCCTTTTGCTAAATGTCAAAGATATGACATGTTTCCTGGACTGCACATTAGTGGTCGTAAATGAAAATAACGTAGAGTGTCTGTCCTATTTGCATTCAGAATGCCTCATTTGTAAGTCAGTCAAAGGCTTGCAGTGTTGGTACGCGATCAATACGATATTTAAAATTATTAGCTTTGCAATTTAGGCATAATTGCCTGTTCTCTGAGGGTGTACACGCAAATGATAACAGCTCGGTTGATTTACGATAATATGTGATTAACTAGAGCGCTCCGCTATAATATACTGGAGGGCAATTCGGTATAGCACTAGTCATCGAATCCCACGTTACTAAGATCGCACCGTTTTCTGAAGTTCTTATTGTTTATAATTTTATCTTTTTTCTCTATCTCTAAGAGGTACAGAATTTGACCAACTTTAATTCGTTGGTCTATATTATTATATTCAAGCTCATATAAAATACAAACAAAAGAGACAACACAAAATAAAATTACCCACGGAGGCTTGAGTTTCCAGCTCCCTCAACATCTTAACCCGATGCCCAGAGTTAACCGTATGGATAAAATTGAGCCACTATCTAGACTGTCCGAAATGCGGTTGCTTAGATCACGGTTCACTTAAGTTTGATCAGTGGCCTTAATCTTTAATACATGTTATGCTGTAGCAAAGAGTTTAGAACCCATAGTCCATAGGTTCCCTATCTTATACTGTTCATCTTGAAACCCTCTACAAAACTGCGAATTTATGCGGTTGAATTCTGGGATTGCCTGTGTACGTACGTACGTATGTATGTATGTATGTATGTATGTATGTATGTATGTATGTATGTATGTATGTATGTATGTATGTATGTATGTATGTATGTATGTATGTATGTATGTATGTATGTATGTATGTATGTATGTATGTATGTATGTATGTATGTATGTATGTATGTATGTATGTATGTATGTATGTATGTATGTATGTATGTATGTATGTATGTATGTATGTATGTATGTATGTATGTATGTATGTATGTATGTATGTATGTATGTATGTATGTATGTATGTATGTATGTATGTATGTATGTATGTATGTATGTATGTATGTATGTATGTATGTATGTATGTATGTATGTATGTATGTATGTATGTATGTATGTATGTATGTATGTATGTATGTATGTATGTATGTATGTATGTATGTATGTATGTATGTATGTATGTATGTATGTATGTATGTATGTATGTATGTATGTATGTATGTATGTATGTATGTATGTATGTATGTATGTATGTATGTATGTATGTATGTATGTATGTATGTATGTATGTATGTATGTATGTATGTATGTATGTATGTATGTATGTATGTATGTATGTATGTATGTATGTATGTATGTATGTATGTATGTATGTATGTATGTATGTATGTATGTATGTATGTATGTATGTATGTATGTATGTATGTATGTATGTATGTATGTATGTATGTATGTATGTATGTATGTATGTATGTATGTATGTATGTATGTATGTATGTATGTATGTATGTATGTATGTATGTATGTATGTATGTATGTATGTATGTATGTATGTATGTATGTATGTATGTATGTATGTATGTATGTATGTATGTATGTATGTATGTATGTATGTATGTATGTATGTATGTATGTATGTATGTATGTATGTATGTATGTATGTATGTATGTATGTATGTATGTATGTATGTATGTATGTATGTATGTATGTATGTATGTATGTATGTATGTATGTAGGTATGCATGTATGTATGTGTGTATGTATGTATGCTATGTATACAATAATACGAGAAAATAAAGGGTTTAAAACAGAAAAGGAAACCAACTAGTCGCGTTGTATACCAGCCCGATATCCATGTAACAGAAGATCCATGCAACCGTGAGCTAGTCGCGACCTTGAAATCCCAAATCCCGTATTTCCAAACCGGTGCATGTCACCCGTGAGAATAACCGCACCAAATTTATATATGTGTGTGTAAAGTCTGTCAATTTTGGGCTCACAGTGAAATTGGTATTATGTCATAACTATGTTCTCACATCTTTCTTACTTTTGATCCTGCTTCAGGCCGCTCAATGTGCTACTGTTTATAACATAGACAAAGGTTACACACACATTCTCGTCAGTAAGGCTCACACTGTATCAAAAACCTAGATGTCCAGCTGTTTGCATCGGACGCATGAGTTATTCTGGCATTTCGTGCAGTGTCTCAGATTTACTAATGAAACAGTACCTACATAGAAATCTGTTTACATCAGGACATTATCTAGGCAATTTGCTATTTCAATGCTGAGCGAGATAAATTCGTGGTACGCTTTCGTTCGTGAGGTCTCGGATTCATTCTCGTTGGGTCGGTCACTCTAACTTTGGGTATTTTCATAATTTTATGTGTTTTGGTAGATAAATGCTGGAGCAGATTTTATGCTATCGCCAATTTTTCTCTCTTAATATCCTGTTATTTCGCTACCTCATCATGTTTCACGTATGAAGGATCAGGCGTGTGGACGACAGGTGAGAGGTGTGGTGGTGGAGTCTGACTTTATGAAACTGTCTGCCCTGGCGATCAAACGGGTCTTCAGAGAGTTAGTCCTGCGTAAAAGTCTGCCGGATATAATACCTGGAGGTATTCTTTGGGCTAGCTAGGCTTGTTTCGAAGCCCTGTAAGTTTATGAAGAAAAGAGTTACTTAAGTTTATAAATAACGAAGAATTTGTTCCTAATCTGTCGGCTGTTTGGATTCTAACCTATTGTTACGGCATAAAATAGACTCCCTGTAATAAAACTCGATTCTTTCTCTTCACGTGGGAGTAGCATGACTGACCAAAAACATAAGAACATATTCACGGGACGAGACGTGAAAGGGGAAATTGCGACAACAACATACCCCTCAAGTCTTCGCTCTTGCTATGTGAAGCATAGGTCAGCCGATGTGTGTTGAATTCAGGAGTCTACTGATTTTTATTACTGAGGAGGTGGATTCTTAATTTGCATAAATAACACGAAAACAGATGTTATCCATTTAAAAGTAGTTGGAGGTGATTATTTTAAATTGTTTTCTTTTAAATTTAAAGTTCTGATTAATGTACAATTAAAATTGAAGGCATATGCGTAAAAACGGTCTAACCCTCAAAACCAAAATAGTTCCGATTATTGCTGCTATCCGTTGTTTGGAAAAATACTAATGAATTAAGCTTTAACACCAAAAAGCTTGATTATAAATACATATAACAATTTCAAATCTAACAACATGACTGTTGCGGGCATGTGTCCTTACCAAGTATAAAGTCCAAGGCCCATTACCCTGTCATAATTCAAAGATATACTTGAACTGATCAATTATGTGTCTCAATTTTCCATGAATGCTACAAAGTCTTTCGTACATGCCTGGAGAAGGTAATGATGTTCATGAAGAAAAGTCGCTGATTTAGCTGACTTTGTTTGTGTGCCGAAATACGCCCATAAGTTTTCAAAACTAGTTTTTTTGCAATTAATTTATAACATACACTTATTTAATGAATCTAAATTTAATGTGCAAGGGCGTTTTTTGTTAATAATGATTAAAATATATATATAGCTTCTCTTATAATTCATTCAGAACAATGAATATTAATGATATTGTTGCCGACGGTGTTAAACTGAAGCGCATAGGTGTATCATGCGACCGAAGGCCGAAAATAAAGCACTTATACCACAATATCAATTAATATGTATTTATTTTTTGTGGTACAAAACCCTTATTTTTATCACTTTTAAACAGATGAGGATTAAACCTTTTTACCCACAAGACTTCAACCGTTTTATTATTATTATTTTATTATTATTATTATTATTATTATTATTATTATTACTACTACTACTATTATTTTTTGTATCCTGCGTGGTGCTCTAGTTTCCGACCAAGGAGCGTGCCCGAGCTCAATCCCATCCACCGAGGTGGGGATTTAAGTGCCGGGTATAAGACCGCTGCCCACTTAGCATTGTGATAAAATTTAGGAGTTGCGATAGGCAGCGAATCCCACCATGATAGACAACATTCCGGCTGGGGATATGTGATGCTGGCCACATCTCTGTCGTGCGTAAGTGAGCGTGAAGCCGGCAGTCGGATTGATAGCCCAAGGCTCGTAGAGACTGCAGTGGCATGGCGTTACTATTATTATTGTTATTATTATTATTATTATTACTGGTTGTAGTAGCAGTGGCAGTGGTAGTTGTAGTATTATCATCATCTTCTTCTTGTGAATGTGTTACCTACATTTCATTGAAAATATTCACTTTATTATAGACAAATTTTATTAAGTCCAGAACAAAAGTTTAAGGATGACTTACAAATAAATAAAGAGAAAACGAGATAGCCCAGAGTTTGGTAGGAGTATACGCCTCCACAGAGGACGTTCTGCTTAAGTCTTTCGTCCCGGATCTGGTCGTTCTCTGTTCCTTCGCTTCAATCCTTCCTGCTGGAAGTTTCCAAAAGCACAATAGGCGACTGTGCGCTTATGTATCGAAATTCTTCTCCACTTCCTCACCAACAATCAGAATATTCAGGATTCATATTATTGTTATCTGAAGCGAAAACCAATGTTGTGTACTTTTTGTCACAGAAGTCATTAAATCATCTCAGTGCTAATTTTACCTTTTCAGATTTTAAAACTATTTAAGGCTTAGTATGCACCCCTTGCTGTGTAGGTTCAAAATACATCTGCATTAATATTTTTGCATTCATACAAATATTTCTCATTCAGCTTGCGAGTTCACCTACAGTACTTTTGGTAGAATTTCTCCAGTTTTAGCTATATTTAAACCGATAGTTTTCCATCACGTTTAACCGATTATTACCAGTGGTTTTCTATTTTCCCCATTTTAAAGCCAAATTCACTGCCGTCGCTTATTTGAGAAGGAGATGCTTAAGCAATACGCATTTCCGTTTGATAAGGAAACGTTTATTATCATTTGGCATACATAGATCAGTGCTTCTCGTACTTTTCCCCCTCGTGTCCCCTTTTGAAACCCCAGAATACCTCAGGCTCCCTATATTTATTTATCTATTATTCTTTATTCTTAGGAAGAACTCTATTTCACAATAATCTACAATCAACAGTTTAAAAAAACAGGGTTACCAAATGTAGAGTAACACAAAACTGTAGTTTTCAAAGAGCTTTGTAACTGAAATGGAATTGTCTTTATATCTTACTGAAATGTGTTTTTCACTAGTTAATACCGTTTACAACTTACAGTTTATGTGATTAAAGTCACATGAACAATTCAGAAGGGCAATGAGACTTCGAATATATGTTTCTTTAAGGAACTACTAAATGTTTGAATTCAAAGTGGTTAAAGCATATCTAAGGCTACTCCACGTTCAGAAGAATGCAGTGTTTTGCTTTCATGATGGTCGGTGTCGGGAATCCGGTGGTAAGTAGATATAACTGTACCAGTAATTTTGGTACTCCTGGATAAGTAGGAAGGAAATTGACCCAAAATTCTTTCAACCCATTTGTTGAAACTGTTCTTTAGAACTCGAACCACATGTCAATTCAACTGCATCCTCTTGTGTCTCATCACCATTGATGTAGTGCATGTACACCCGTAGCCAAAAAGTGAGTCATCCCCAAATTCCATGTGACGATCGAAGAGCTTCAGATATCTTGGTAAAAGCTGTGTTCACAACGCACACGAAAAAACTGTACAGTGGCCAGTGACTGACAGCACAATGGTTAACTTTTGAGTACTGCAAACTGCAATTATATTCCAATAATATAACTTTGGCATTTGAAGCTACAATGCACATCTATCTATGCACACAAAAATATAACTCTACTAACACTCATGTTAAATAACTAAAACAATATGTGTAAATAAACTGTTATCTTCTAAAACTGAAGCACAAAAAATAAACATAATTAATATGGGGTATATGAGCCCTCAGCCCGTATAACTGCTCTCAAGCTTCGGGGCTTAGACAAAATAAATCCTACAGTAATGTGGACGAGAAGATTCAAGGACCCTG
Organism: Hymenopus coronatus; assembly: GCA_030762935.1. Classification (NCBI taxonomy): domain Eukaryota; kingdom Metazoa; phylum Arthropoda; class Insecta; order Mantodea; family Hymenopodidae; genus Hymenopus; species Hymenopus coronatus. The sequence goes on along the minus strand of CM060900.1, from coordinate 404,373,335 downwards.
GCTTCTTGAATTTGTGCCCAGAAGTCATATTTTGTCCTTCGCTCATTTGCAGATAATTGGAGCGCTGCTCCCTTTTTACCTCGGCCCACACATTCTCAACAGAGAACACATTCTCATAGAGGGAATCAAAATATTATCGAGTATTACCGTGTATTGAACACCGTTCATTGTATCGTCAAGATACCACAGCATCTAGACTGTCCCTTGATATACAAGTCCAACACGGTACAAATACGCGACCAATGATGGAATTGTAGACCACGTGTTTTTCATCGCATCAGGTCCCCTTTGGACGACAGACAACCAATCATCACCTTAGAAAATGTCACCTCATATGAGAATATCACCATGGATCAGTTTAAGAAGGGCGTGTTTGATCACTTTGTGAAGGGTATAATTTAAAAAAAAAAAAATGAATCTTAAAAATGTTTCAAAGCATTGGTTTTCTTAACAATACCCTTAGTATTTCTACGCACCATATGCTTTCCTGTACAGCATACTGATGTACGGTAGAATAAACACTCAAAGAAGCATCATAATAATTATTATATCATTAATTATACCAAAAGTCGTGTGTGAAATAAATATGTCAAAAATGAATAGCACATACGTGTTGATTCAAGATCATTAAGACCAAAAAAAAAGTTTGTTACATGCGAGAAGCGAACCTGTGACCCTGCAGGTTTTACAATTCTAACTGCATCATGTTTTGTGTCATTAAATATCTTTAGTTTATATTGATAGTTTGTTGTTGAAGAAGCTTAACTTATGTATTTGGTTATGATTATTGGTCATATGGGTTAGTAATATTAAGATTTGGAACTTGTGACAACTTGTTGCTGCCACTATATAACTGAGTCGCGAATGGTGTACACAAGGTGCTGTGACGTGAGGGATTTAGACAAATTTGGCGTTCCAGACATTACTTTTTTTTTTTTTTTTTTTTGGCGACAGGTGTACATCAATTAGGAGGGTGAGCAAGCTAATATGCACAACCAGAAGACAAATCAGAAAAATAAAGCTTTAAGTTATCTTGAAGTAGAAATGGCGTTTTATTTATGGACGTGCTTTAACGGCTGTGGTTCTCAGCGTCCCTTTCTATATTGTGCGTGAAAGACCGCTTAATTTTGCTCAGAGGCCTCTCTATCAGGCTAGATGTTCTATTATGTGCCGAAAATCTACGACACGGGATCTACTTCCATTTTGAAAGAAGTCATGCTAAGAATTTTTACGCCCGAAAAAAATTCATTCTTTTCCGCCAGGTTTGAACCCGCGACCTTGGGTATATGAAATTAGCTTGGTAACCATTATACCACGGAGTTATCTTGAAGCAGTTCAGGTGTGCGCTGATGATAGCTGTCCGCGCCCCATGTAAATCGCTTACGCCTCTCTAGAGGCGTGTCCCCCATTTTGGGTACCGCTACATTGGTGGTGTATAAATGAAATTCTCAACGCTTTGCGCTTTCTTCCTAAAACTACGGCTGTACCGCGCGGTCATCCCGCCCCTGATGCTGTACGGTTGCGAGGTCTGGGGTTCGGTGGCTCGTTCCACCATCCGCAGACTGCAGACCGTGCAGAACAGGGCATTGAGGATGATATATGGCACAGACCGTAGATTCCCGTCCCACATTCTCCATTCCCACTCCGGAATCCCTTACATAGTGGACGTTGTGCGAGAAAGAGCTCGCACAATATACACTAAACTTGCTCCTCACCCAAATCCCCAGGTGAGCACTCTTGGTCTTTACGACCACACGCTGCCTAGGAGACGCGTAAGCTACCGCCTTCCCAAGGACGCCTTGGGATGATAGTTTTTCGGCCGCCTCTCCCTTCCTTACAGCTCTACCCGCCAAGTTAAGCAGCATCGGGCCCAGTCTCAACTCGGACGGGTGACCGTCCAGTTGTACTCCGACCAGATCTGCAACACTGGCTTCCCCCACCCCGTACCTACATCCTTTCAGTTCTCCCCGCTAGCCGGCACTGCTTTCCTTGACAGCCCGCAAGCGGCTGGCCAAGTTAAGCAGCATCGGGCCTGGTCCCTCTCTGGATGGGTGACCACTCCGGTAGGTAAGCCAGCCCGCGCCGGTTGCACAGAGGGAAACACCCTGCCCACATTACTTCGACACAGACATAAACGCTTGCACAAGACTACATCTTTTATATCACACGGGTAAATCCGCGAGAAAGGCGGATAGGTACCGTGGTGATTTGCCCACACCCGAGTACACTCGGGCGACTAATTCCTGCTCCTGGCTCCTGCGCTTTCTTATTCCTGAAGCACATGTAGCAGAATGTTTCAGCTTTTTCACATCCACTCGGATGCACGAAAGAATGTGTAAACGAGCATGCAGGCGATCACCAAACAATCGCAATTTCCATTTGTTTTGTTCGTAGCAGCGTTGGATGGTGGTAGGTGTCTATCGAGATGAGAAAGAATAAATACCGTGGACGATTCACAACGACACCATTGTCTGCAACCGCCGTACCAGCCACTGTTGCAAGCACAGAACACCGGCCGCAGTCGCCGACTTACCGACGCAGCCCCCGCTGATTCATCGGCAACACTGCTGGGATGACCATGACTTCAGGACGTCCTTCCACGCCGCTGACCGCGCACCTCACACCACCACTGGCACAGCGCCATCTAATCACGTACAAAGCTTCATGATTGAAGCCATGGAGGCGGTCCGGACTTCCGCAATGAAGGCAGTGCATACTCCTCCGACTGACCAAAGTATTCCTCCGGCTCATTGACATTCACCCACGGCTGTACCACAGACAGAAAGATGCACCACCATATCGAGAACAGCTGCATGCCACTCCTCCCAGACATTGACTTTGGCCGCTACAGCAACTTCGGTGCCGTGTCCCCGGCATCCACCGCCACATGCCGACACAGGCTCTTTTCGAGGAAACACAAATGTGATGGCCAACCGTTGCGAAGTCCGCGCCTCACCTTTCTAAAGCGGGTCTAATTCACGGTTGCCTTGGTCTCTGCACTGCTCCTTTTCGGATAAGTATATACATAAAGTTGAAGAAAGCTACCAAAGCCGGCACATGTCCTGCCGCCGGAGTTGCAAATACGGCCACATCGTGGAGGCTTGCCCCGCCGACCCTCGATGCCACTACTGCGGGATCCAGTGTCCCAAACCTCAACCAAGCACGACCTGGCACGTCCCCAACGACATTGCAACTACGTATTGAACAGGTAAGGTCATTTCATGGACCAGTTATCGGGCCACTCTATCCATGCCGGACAACGGAAGCTACACTATCTACACCACCATCTCAACAACACTCCACCACCGCTGCTGCACCGTATCTCCAAGTTAGCGGTGATCGCACAGGAACACATGGTCTCCTTCTAGGCAAAACCAGTTTTAAGTTCTAAAAATAAAATAAGAAATACATCCTAATCATCTCTCCTTAACTCCCCGCGTATGACAGCCAGGACCCTAGCAGGATCATAGTTGTTACCCGGTCACTTTTCCTAATTTCACTGCCGGCTAAATTGTTGCTAGTGTCTCCTCACACTAAAGGAAGTGCATGCGGAGCACTGCGACATACCTCACTCCTCTTTCTTTACTTCCTTCCTAACTCCCATACCCCTCGTCCTGGGAGTAGGTTAACCGCGGCTGCTGAACACACGTTAAAAGTAGTGCGTTTTTAACGGCAAAAGTATTACCGATGGGAACTACACTAAAACGTCTTCGTTTACAAAGTCAGAGCCTCAGTTCTTATTACAAGGAACGAAATCTACATGTTTATTATTGGTTTTCAAGTTGTCTAATCTAAAAAAAAAGAAAACCACCTACATTTTATGTTGCGATATTAACAAATATACACATGAATGAAAATGAGCGACTAATGTTAAAATGACGTTGACTCCAACATTGCTTTAAAACAGAAAATCTGAAAATCTACTATCAAGCATGAAGTGATAGTAACTAGAGTAACTACAACAATTTACTCACTGTGTATATGCTTGGATAGCGGCAATCCATAAACACCAGTCATATTTTTATCTATTAATTCGCAAATATATGCTGAGTTATGAAATAACTTGAAGTGAGACATGCTTAAAACTGAAAGAATGCTACCTAGAATCTGTGCTATTAGTTGAATAATGGCGAAATCGGTCAGTTCTGTTTATGTTTATGTTACTTAGCAGAAGCACTGGATTGTTTATAAGTGGCTTTGGCTAAGCGAAACTGCTTCTTAAATGCAACGTCACTGTACGTTCCAAGTGCATATCACGCAAATACCGCTTATTACTGAGCAGGACAATACCGTAATGAAACTCCATCTACTGCACGAGATCGTTACCATTGTTTACCTACATCGTGACTGAGGAGGCGCCACGCTAACAAGTGTGACTCTATTCTGGAGGTCCTGGGTTCAATTCCTGTGGCGGGCTCCCTGGCCCATGCTTTTATCGTGAGTTTCACCGAGTCGCGAGATGAATGCTGGGAAAGTTTATCACATTCTCCGCATTTTCTTGTCCATCATTTTCTGCTCCCTTAACTTTCTCGTCATATTTTGCGGGGTTGAAGGACCAGGCGACGGTGTTTGGCGGATTGCGCCTGGATGGTGGTGTGCGCTCTTTAGAGGTTTACTCTTGGTGTCTCGAGGTAATGCTCGATCGGGATGCTAGGGTCTTTTTGGAGCACCCTTAGAGGCTGTGTGGGGCCCGGGCGGCGTCGGAAGAGTTCAAGCTGGAACCGTTAGGGACCGTCCGTACTATTCCCGTTGTCATTCGATCTGATCGCTCTTCGGATCTCTCCTCCTACCCCTCCCACTGTGGGGTCACGTAGGTTACAAAGTGACCCAAGGTTCTACATGCAATGCCCTGCGAAGGTGACAGGGGAACCCGTTCTTACGTAATTCCAATTTCAAACCTAACCTCCATTGTAAGCAGTTGATCCAGGGTAGCGTCGGTTTTCCTCGCTGCATATAAGGGAAAGTGGGGCTTTCTTATAGAAATAAGTTATTTTCTTATTCAACTGAAAGACCAAGTCTGTGAATTGAAAATTGCAGCTTAAGGACTTCCTTCAAATAAGCCACAACTTTGAATTCGATCTTTAGCATTCTTACTAGACAGTATTACAGCTTTTTAGCTTCCGATTGAAGAAACTTACATTTTCATCTTACTAAACACACAGCAAAGAAAACCAGAGGTCAAACAAACAAAATGGGTTCATATTTTAACCGAATAAAACAAACCACGAGACATATCATTGGAATATTTACACTAACAAATCACAAAGTGAGATAACTATTTATGATGAGCATGAGTTTTCAACCAATCTTACAGAAGTTTAGTAAAACCCAAGTCACAAAGCAAAAACTAAAAGGGAGTTTTACGTTTTTTCCAAGGGAGTTTCCATTTATTCATAAACCGAGAGAGATGGCTCTGCGGTAACGAGTGTTGCTCACATTCCGAAGCATCCGGGTTCGATTCACATTGAGTCGGCTCCATTAATCTGGATTTTTTTTCGCAGTGAATAATTAAAATGCCACAAATTTTGCCTGGCCCTATTTCCTGTCAGTTTATTTCCATATCATGTTTCAGTTCCGAAGAAAAGACGGCGAACGTAGATGTGTAGGGATGAGATTTGCTTCGTGAAAATATGTCCTATTGTTCGATGTGGGATCTGTGAGGAGAGGTAGCCGAACCGGAGATCCCGCTGTTGCCATAATGTAATACCTGGAGACTTAGGTACCCCGCCAATGTCCGAGCATACCGCCTAAGATCTGATCGCCTTCTATGTCCTTCACTTCATTCCTTCCTCCTGACGTTAGGAGTACATGGGATATTCTGTAATGCTGGTCGAAGCAAATGTTAAAGATAGTCTTTGGTCGTTCATCCCCTCAGCACAGTGGTAGCGCACTTGCCTCTGGTGGGACACGGCTTCGATTGTCGGTACGGCGTGGGAATTTCCTCCTCCATTGGGAGGACTGGGTTTGTGTCCCTTTCTTCATCACCATCCCACGAAAGGAAAATGGCAACACCACCGCGGTATCAACCTAGCCTGAACGCCGAGGTCGGGTTTTGGTCTCTCCCATCCCGGTCTTTGACCGACCTTCGGGTCGAATACTCGTCAACACTCTTTGCTTATCTGTAGAGTGGGATACTATTACGAATACATTTACATCACTATTTACTTTAGTAGGATACACAAAATGATTCATCTTGGCAACGCAGTTGAATGAGGACCAGTTTTCTTTTCCCAAGGTCGCAGTTTCTATCCCGGTTTAAGCATCAATACTGTGCTAGTAGGTTTACTCAGATATAAAGAAATGCTGTAGGGTGAAATTCCGGCCAAAATGCGAAGCTGGTATGATTCTGGTAGTTTCTAGCGCCCATAAAATGTTTAAGGTTATTATTATTATTATTATTATTATTATTATTATTATTGAAAACCACACATTATATGTTTTGTGAACCATGCAACTAACAATGATTTGCTCACAGGAGCTGTGACCGTGAGGAGCTAAATCAAACAGAGACACTACAAGAACTAAAAGTAAATTATATTCTGCCAGGCCCTCCAAGCGTGTATGACGTCATATATATGCGGTGACCCACGTGCAAAGACTGAGCATTACTTTCCAACCAAAAGAAATACACGTTTCGGAAGAAAGTATAGCAACAGAACGGTCGATCGTTCCCCCCACAAGTCTCTTTCTCGGGGCCACGCCTCCTCCACTGCCCGTGCACACGCGAAGCTTTCTGACATCGCGATAAACTCGGTAACATTGCCTTTATAGCTCGCTTTTCGTCGACCATTTCTTAGATTTAAATGTAGTTAGCAGTCACCCACCCTAATGCCCTCAGTTGGATCATATCTTCTTGCTTGCACAGGTTAAGGTGAACTCCTGCACGGCACTCGAATACTGGCTACACGTTCGTTAACACCATTCGGAGGATTGCACATAAATAAGATGTTTTTACTAGAGTCATGCTTCTTTAATCTGCTTATTCTACATATTTTCATTGATTCATTTTGCTTGAAAGCTGCATAAACATTAAGCAATTATTTAGACACACTTACTGCATAATTCATCTTAAATTTCCCCACAATGTTCTTCCTGGTGGATGCGATAGCACCGGATTTATCTTCAATGACGCGACTGCGGTCAAGGGACTGACTCGCAGGAATTATCGTATTGAACCGCCTCGCTCTTCAGTAGCCTAGCTCATTATGCTTGCGGAGGGTAATAGGGCTCAGTTTAATGTCAGATCAAAGGAAATTGCTCAGCAGTAACGTGTGAGGCTCGCATTGGCGATATCTGAGTTCAATTTAATGGGCCGGTCACTCTGACCATGAATTTTGCATGATTTTCCCTGATTGGCAATGCGACGAATTTCTCTTATGCGACGAATTTCATTTCCCTAATTTCCTAACATTTCGCTTTTATGTTTCAGAAATACTTGGGGACTGTGCAATGTTAGTTGCTGTCGGACAGATGGCGCAGATGTTTGCTCTTGGAAATTTATTTTTGGCCCTGCACAATGGTAGCCGTCTCTGAGCCATTTCAAGTGGGTCAAATTCTTCCCTCTCTCACCAGAGGTAATGCTATTCCGAGTAGCCCGCTGGTGTGACGGGTTCACTAAGCTGAAATAGCTAGGGACCTTGCGCGTGGCTCACTCAGACGGCTCGGGTTTGGTTCCAAGCGAACGCATGTGGGATTTATGGTGGACAAAACAGTGCGGGGGAGGATATTCTCCGGGTTCTCCGGTTTTTCCCGCCATCGCATTCCATCCACCGGTGTTTCATCTTCATTCCATGTATCAGTAGCGTCATCGCCTTTGGTGTCATATATAGTAAAAGTGGGTGTTAAACACTATAAAAAAACTCTGTGCATCTCTGCCGGCCAGTCTACCTATGCCCTAGGGCCTTTTCCGGTTTCTTCACTCCACCCGTTCCTGCTAAGGGTGGTAAGCACACAAGAACCGTATTATGTCGAGATGCAAGCTGTCCCATACATTCCCTGCTCATTCTCATATCAAATTGAACCGCCACATTCTGCAGTAGCCCAGGTCACGTGCCTACAGAGGATAACGGTATTTGTGGTTCAGACAAACATTGTTACACTTAATAGGTAGGTGCATGTAGTAAATAATGTGTGTAAAGCTTTTAATCAATTCTGTTTACTATGTGTAGATATCATCATACATGCTAAAATACAGCGTACATGTATTAAGTTCGGTGCTGCTCGAACGGAGTCACGTGTGGACTGCCAATTTGAATTTATACAGAATTCCCTATGTTGCTGGAAAATCCACAAGCAATAGGTAGTCAGAAAGATTAAAGTTACTGGTTCGGTAATAGAAAGAAAAAATAATCAACCGGTCTAACCGAGAGAAAAAAATAGACGAAATAAAAGCTGTCATGAAAGGAAGTACCTACAAGAAAATTGCTGCTTTGCATTTAAACGTGTTTTTTGTTACAGAAAAATTGACTAGCCTGTTCGCCTTCTAGATTTCAACCCGTAAGATTATTTATGGGGAATGCTCAAAGATAACTGTTGTGCAAATAATTCCATAGTCTCAGCATATTAGAAACCAATATCCGGCATGAATTTTCCAATGCTGTTGCAGAAATTCCTCGAGTTTTGAGTGTTATCAAAAGTTTCCAGACTTGTACAGACGCAGAAAGGCATTATCTGGAAAACTTTTATAACCAATGTTTACCGTAGTTTATTCACAGCTTTCCACAAAGTTAGTACAGCCTAGGGGAGAAACTGGGATTTCCTTTACATCATTTCCCATTCATTCCTTTTCCTTCTCATTTTTGAGATGCGGCTTCAAGGTTTTGTGGCATGTGACACTGCCAGATGGCGAGGATGCTTGCACTCAGCAAAGAGTGCTTCCTGTGTACCCTAGCAACTTGCCTGATTGACTGGACGTCCATCGTCCTCACTGGGCAACTGCAGTATTGGGAGAGATCTTCGAGACAGGAACCTCCGCGCTTCTTTTTGGCCTGTCAGCCTGCGGCCTTTAGACATATGTGGTTCCTTCACTTCATTCCTTCCCTCCTGCATAATACATGGTACCAACAGTAGATCTCTTGTAGACGATTTCGCTCACAATTGAGCCGCGTCTCCAAGTAGAGCTGTCAAGCAATGCGCTTTATTCGTTCATTTCATATGGTATACATTGAGATGCGCTCGTTTCTTTTAGACCAGATACCCGTTCAGAATAACTGTTGAGACTTTCTAGTACAGTTTTGAAAGGGGTTTTGTTATTTTTGTGCCCTTCATGCATAGCGTAGCTTTGGGTAAATTCTGGAAAGCTCAACTGTAAAAAATAAAAAAACTACATTTTTACTTTCTCTAGAGCATATGTACAACGCTCATAGTAGTAGAAAGAGGGTATTGTATTCCACCCAAATATTTGATACCGAGATTTCACCGGACATATCTGCTTTGACGTTTCAGAGATATTCCTGGTTATTGGTTTCAGTTTTAAAATAAGTAAATCTTTCTCAAACAGGAAGTCTTCCGTGTTCCTTTTATTTCACTCCGGGCCATGCAACGAAGCGCATTTTAATAATTAACGCATAGCGACGGCTTTTGAAACATTTAACTGTCGCTTTAGCATAGTGTATACCCTTAGTTTCCTTCTACTTATAAGGAACTAAGTAATAAGACCATTCTGCTAAAGCTTATTTCGGAGTACAAAGAAGAAGAATCTTTTGTATGAACTTTGCTTCTAGAACAGATAGAGAAAGTCGTGGAACACATCATTTTTAGATAAATATTGCAACACAAAGATGTTCGTGTTTGCTTTTCACGCCTTATGTGTTCCTCAGTCCTTCCCTCAATATATTATACCGCCGAATAAAAACGTACCTAGTGGCTGGCAGTAGCCGGTGCTTTCTGGCGGTAGTACTTTGTTGCGCAGATCCACACTGTCAGAGAAATTTCTTGGTGGTAACGTGACATAGGTTGACTCGAATCAAGAAGAAGCAGTGAGTTCCCATGCAAGCTTTGTTTCACCAACTTTAGCATACCATAATAATAATAATAATAATAATAATAATAATAATAATAATAATAATGAAGCTTAAAGTTACTCGACATTCGTCTTTTCAGGATAAGGGAAAACCCCGAAAAAACCTTATCCGGGTAACTCATCACAGTTGAATATGAGGCAGACTCGCTACCACCACACTACCCAGGCTGTCACATGTTTAATGATATTCACCTTTATGTTGTTTTTTTTCACTCTGTTCATGCATATAGTGTGTAACAATAATAATTATAATAACAACAATAACAATATCAGTAATAATAATAGATTTAATATTAAAACGGGTCTAGTCTCTAATGTTAAATAAGAACAGCGTATTACACAACTACAAACCTAGTTATTGGCGGATATTGATAGCTGAAATAGGCTTTTTAATTATTTGTGAATCTGAAGGTAACTTTCTTCTCTAAATAATAAACGCTCTATAAGTGTGGTGGAAAACATGCTAATGTGTTTGCACTTCTTGTATATTATCGACTACTTTTAGTAGAAGCCTGAGAAGTGCCTCTCAATGAGCACGACTGCCTCACCTTTTTACGCTGTCACTTATGCCACTGACTGGCGCATGCTTGGATTTACCCCGTGGAGTTCTACAATGTTTATAACGCACGAAGGTTTAATTTGCTTACGTGAAATTCGGCGCTGTTGGACCATTTAGTATGTATACTCAAAGGCAGTTCGTTCACCAGGTATGTTAATAAATTGTCCAAGGATTACACAAAATCATGACTATTGTCCTATGAATTGCATGTAAATTAATTTTTGAATTACGTAGTTTAACGCACTGACAAACTGGTTCAGTTTCCAAAGCATTTAGTTAATGAAATGAGAATACCAGAGTGAGAGCCTCATGTGTTACCACGGAGCCATCTTGATCTATAACTATCATCATTGGCTTACTGGCAGACGCTATTTGGCATTTCTTAAGGCTCACTTGAAAACCTTAAATATTCACTTCAGGTATTCTTCTACGTTGGTTCCAGCATGATGGCAAACCTCTTTACAATCTCAGAGTATTTAGGAAAACACTATTATTGGATCTGCTCTTGATATCGCATTACGCGATAAAAATACTCATCAGATTTTAGTTCTAAGATATGAGGCAGCTACAATATTACGATGTAACTTGCAAATGAATATCCTTATAGTGGCATTATTTAAAGTCAAGCTACGAATAAAATGTTCAGCAGGATATGACAACAAACTGGAAGCAGTTTTAATTTATGTGTAAAAGTAACTAAATAAGAACTAAAGTATTAACTTATAAGATCTGAATGGAAATACATAATTGAAGTTTAGTTTGTTGCTCCCATAGGTTAGATTATTACTCTGAGTAACATTTCAAGTCAAAGAGTTGAAAACTGGTTGACAAGATTTTTAAGAGATGCACTACCGCATGCTGTTTTATGGTGCCTGTTTCTCTTAGCTGAATGAGTTTTGAGTTATACCGAGCGAGATGACTCCGTGGCAACGCGCGAGGCTGGCATTCAGGAGAACCTGGTTTCGATTTCTAGGATCAGCCACACTAAACATACGTTTTTCTTGATTTTCCTTGGTTGGTAAGGCGAATGCTTAGGTGGTATTTTTTCTAACACGAATTTCCTTTCCTTTTTCCCCATTTTCCCCTTTCATGTTTCAGGAAGGTTGTCACGTGTTGGTCGGTGTGGGACACAAGGCACAGATACTTGCTCGTTGGAAAGTACTTCTCGGTTCTGCTAGATGGCAGAACCTCTGGTGATTTCAAGTTCTCCCCTATTCGGCCAGAGGGAAGCCTTGCCTGGCCCGCCGAGTCAACAAGCTTGGATTGCTTATGGACATCCGTTCGTTTCTGTCGGTCGACATGCCTGTGGCCTTTAGCCTCCTGCGGTCCCTTTACCCCACCCGTTCTTCTTGGGGTGGTAAGCATAATAGATTCGTTTTGGCTAAGGTGCGAGTTGTCCCTCATTTCCGTGGTCATTGTATATGTTATTCAGTTTTGCCACTCCAGCAGATAGAATTTTTAATTGAAAGGTTAGCAAGTTTAAGTAAAAACTTGAAGAGTGATTGTATTTCGAGTGATTAAGTGATTCACATATATTCTAAGTCTAGAGATTGCAAAATTATAAAACTGCCAAAAAAGTAATCATACAATGAACCGTTTCAATATTTATGTCCTCTCTTTGCAAACATTACATTTACTAGGCTATTGCAGCGACTATTTCTGTGTTACAGATGGGCACTAAATTATTGTAAGTATAAATATAGTTCCTGTGAGAACAGATAGCGTTAGATTCATATGTTTTAAAGTTATTATTAATTAATTTTGCTGCCGCACACCTTAGTTTACATGGCGGTAGCAATTCTCTCTTCAATCATGCGCTGCCATTGCCTCCCTCTTTCTCCTCTGTTCTAACTCTTTAGGCTACTGTGTTAAGCCACCCAATTTCGTTTGTTTGTCACTTACACCCTGGTTCCATAGATGTAATACTGCTGGGACGTTAAATAATTTCGGCCGGTATTTATTTGGATATCACGCTAATCGATATAGATCACTAGAACAAAGAAATCGCATTTACCATTCAAACTTAGTTTCGGCCTGAGGAGAGTGGGGAAAGTGTACGAAACCTCTGTACAGACAACGGGTAAACTCAGGAACTGAAGGTAATTTATTGCAATTTTATTATCCGCAAACTTTGAGGAGCTGAGTTATATATTTCTTTATGCATTACCAGGATATGAATTCACAACGCTATTCCAAAGCACAAAAATCAAATTTCAGCTCTATTTTCTGTTCCTATGTCAATGACTAGTTTTGCAACGATAGGTACATTTAGTTCTAAGAAATCTCAATCTCTGATCATTTCATATATTTTACTCTTTCATTTGTCGTTTTTAAAGCTTGTTTTAGTTTTAACTTTGAGATCACATGGTACACATCTTTCTACATCTGAGCCTTATAGTTCTTTTTTATACTTGTATACACAGGATAAAATTAAAATCGAAATTTTTGTGGAATATTTCAGTCTGGTATAAACAATGAAGTGCTTAATTGATTACAATGAAGAAAAACGTAACAGGAAGATTAACACCTTAAAAATAGCTGATGGTTGTTGTATAAGATAATTAAGTTCTCCTCAGATTGTGGGCTTATGGCATCCTAATTAATTTATCCAAACTGGTTCGAATGTGAAATGAAGTAAAAACAACCAAATGTTACACCACAGCATTTATAATCATAATATTCTGAGAAGCTCTTATAGGTTCAAAACTTCGATATAATAAATAACTAAGAAGTTAATATCAAGTTTCATTGTCATTATTCGTGTACAAATCAGTAACCAGATAACACTAAATGTTACGTTTCATACCATTATTTATGAGTTTGTGTATTATTAAATATTCTTGTTGTCCTTTAATTTTTATCCACAGCTAAGGAAAAGCTACTTTCCCTAATTTTCCTTTCACTCCATTTCCTTGTCATCTTTCAGTCAAGTTTTAGTAGTTGAAATTGAAATTGATTTTTATTTATGAATGCTCTTTAATTGTTTTGGTTCTTAGTGTCCCATTCTAAATTGGTCTGCGAAAGAGCGGAAATTTTGCTCAGTAGTCTCTTTAAGCTTGAGGATTTTTACGTGCTATAAATCTACGACATGGGGACTGCCAGCTTTGCTTTCTTTCTGAAGGATGCCATGCTAAGGAGTTTTACGCCCGAAAAATTCCATCGCCCTCCGCCGGGTTTCACCCCACGGGAACTAGGCTAGTAGGTACCCCTAGACCACGAAGGACGATATGTGCTTTTCTGGTGAATGGCAGTCCTAGACAGATGGCGCGGATACTTGCTCCAAGGAAAGGGCATTCACCTTGAATATGAGAGCACTTCTTGACTGATAGGTTGTTCACTCGCTTTGGACAGCTACAGAAGCGGGACGGGATTTTGTATCAGGGACTTTTAAGAATTTCGCGCGTTTCTGTGGCCTTCTGCTGCGACCTGTAGCCTTCTGTGGGTTTTTCATTTCATGCCTTCCTCTACTAGATCTCCCGTGAGTCGCAGTGCACGAGGTGTTCCCTTCGCTTTAAATAAAAACGACAGATATAATAATAACAACAATAATATTATTAATAACAGAATAATAAAAAATAATAAAATAAAATAACAGTACTATAATTGTTATTTAACTAGAACAGAACGAAGAAGAAGTTCAACTTTAATGCTACACCTTGAGTGAATTCTGATATCTACTAGTACACAAATGAAATAAGTACTTAAAAGGATTGATGTTCTCTTCAGACTGGTTCAGTACAGATATACGGAAATATTGATAATAATTGTCTAGAATTAAAAATTAGCACAAAAATTAAAGTGAAACTTCTAATGTATATAGCAACACCCACTTTCATCTATCGTAATTATCCTTATGTGTAGTTAATTTCTGCTTTTTTGCCCCTTCCACAGTTTTATTAACGGATTCAATGTTTTTTTTTTAAATAAAAAAGGTATTCCTGTATATAGAGAAACAATTTATTCTTCAGATTTCGAAGATTACCAGACTATCCACTCCGCAGAGATTTTTATCGAGCTAACTCGTTTTATAAACATGCAATCAAATTTAAGTTTTCCTCATATAAAAGCATCAGGTAGAATCATTTTAAAATTACAAAGCTTTGTATCACCTTATAAGAAAACATAAGTATAAAATAAAACAATAATCATTTAATTAACGGTGTTTTCTTGATTGTTTTGCTTGTATTTATTTTTGTTTTTTAATATTCTTAAGTAAGAGTTACGAGTTCTGAAAAAAGAACAAATTCTTTCAGTTACGCACAATATCTATACTACGTCGAAATGCCTTTTATATTAGTGATATATTCTGCTGCAAATTATGTCGGATATGGACGCAGCCATATGTTTCAGATGCCCATTGCAGGGCCAAAAGTTAAGTTGCAGATTAAACATCTGAAGAGAATGCTGAAATTATCAAATAGGGCGTTTCGAACATGGATTTTGAAATGCCAAATCAGATATTCCGAAATATGAAGATATAATCGAAAAATTGAGTAATATTAACATTTCAAAATCAATACAGAAACGTAACTTAATGCAATACAGATGAAAAATATCTAGAAAACGTATTATCGTAGCAGATCGTAGTCTGGATAGGTTGATGTTGGAGTGCGAAAAATAACTTTACGGAAAAGTTCAAATTGACGTACCAGTTTCGAGATATAAAAATGAAATTCCAGATAGTATGAAACGGAAGTCATTACTGGGATTTCAGTTAACCTTGCACGTATCTTGGCTCTATTAGATACACTCTGGTTTTCCATAGCGGTAACCTGCATGTATAAAATGGTCAGAGCTAGATTTAGTTTACATTGGGCATCAAATTTCCAGGTTCATTGGCCTTAGTTTTAGCACAGGAATCGATTTCGTAAAGAGGGGTTGGAACTGAATATTTATTAAGACCATGGGTGGTCTCTCGGCAAAGGGGAGGCTTATTTGGGACACCTACAGTGTCCATGTGCATAGAAGGGAGAAGCCTGTTTGTTTGTGTTCATATTTTACACTATATGTTAAGGTAATTAGTATAGACTCGGCTAAAAGTGCAGATTGCATTGAAACAAACACTTTGTGTACTATCATCAGTCACAAGCTTTTATCTCACCCTTAACTTATTTGGCTTTAATTTTAGTCATACTTAATTCAACATCATCTAGTACAGAAAAAATCTGATGTGTTCCATTCAAATGACCTTCTCTAACATTTCTGCAAATAATCCATTCTTTAAAAAGAGTATTCTTTTATCTACCTCACCCTAATTGAGACAAAAATTAGCAGAAATGGTCTTATCAACTTCTTCGTAAGTAGAAGGGAACTATGGTAATACTTCACTAGGCTAAAGTGATAGTTAAATATTTTAAATACTGGTCTCTATGTGAAACAACTGAAATTAGATCATTTTTGCTTGACCAGGAGTAAAACAAAAGAGGTATTCAACAAATGGCGAAATCCCGTTTGAGAAAGGTTTAAAATAGCTTAAAATTGAAACCAATAACAAGGAATATCTCGGAAACGTTATCTATTCACAAATATTAGGTGTTCCATTCACTTGACTTTCTCTACCTGTTCCGCAAACAAACTATTCTTACAAAAGATGATTACCTTCTCTAGTACGTGTGTAAATAAATGTACATAGTGGCTGGAGAAGGTATTCTATTCCACCCCAAAATTCAATGTCGAGATTTCACCGGAAGTATATATTTTGAGATGCCTGAGTTCGAAAAACAAATTAAAAAGAGGTCCGTGTGTGTCTGTCTGTCAGTCTATGTTTGCCTAGGGACAGATTAGCTCAATGACAGCTAAAATCAAGCTTGGTATTTATGTTTAGTATCTTCCAAGGATGCAATACGAAGAGTTTCAAAAATACCACCAACATAAACTATTCTTTACATGGAAACTTTTTGAATTATTTTCTCAAAAATGAATCTAACGATTTTCATTAAAATACGCCTATATTAAATAGATAAATTGAGCTTTATTTATGAACACTCTTTAACTGCTGAGGTTCTCAGTATTCCATTCTATATTGAGCGTTTTTTGTAGTGTTTAACGCCCGCTTTTACTACTTGTGGCACCGCAGGCGATGACAGTGGTGATACATGGAATAAAGATGGAGCACCGGTGGAATGCGAAGGGGGGGAAACCGGAGAATTTGGAGAAAACCCGCCCCTGCACCGCTTTGTCCACCAGAAATTTCACATGCGGTTGCTAGGGATCAAACCCGCGCCTATTAGATATATTGGGACTGAAAGACCGCTTAATTTTGCTCTTTATTAGGATCGAGGTTCTTTTACGTACCGTAAATCTACAACATGGGACCAACGGCTTTACTTCCCTTCCGATGAAAGCCTTACTAAGGATTTTTATAACTCCATGGCACGACAGCTCACGGGGAGCCTTGGCCTACCGCCCGGCCGCTGCGTCCCCATCTCGGTCCACTACAGATGTCATGGATGGGGTTCAGTATTGGAGGGTGAGACGTGGTCAGCGCCTCGAGCCCCTCCCGGCCGGTTAATGCGGTCCTCACGACCTGGAGCCGCTACTTCTCCATCAAGTAGCTCCACAATTGACCCCCCAGGGACCTCACGAGGCTGAGTGCACCCCGGTCCAGGTCTCCCAGCGGGGGAAAAATCCCCACGCCGGTACTGGGGATCGAACCCAGGTCTCCCGCTTGGTAGGCAGCTGCGCTACCACCGCGCTAAGGAGACGACCACTAAGGATTTTTACTCCCGAAAAAAACTGTCCTCTTTTTACTTGACTCCTTGTATGTAAGCAGAATGGAAGTAAGACAGTACACTAGGCTAAAGCGATAGATAAATCCTTTAAAAGCTGGTCACTATGTGAAACGATTGAAATTTAGTTAGTTCTATTTACATGGCCAGGACTGAAACAAAAATGGTGAAACGAAAAATAACTTTGCGGTTGAGAAACGTTTCGGTAGTTTAAAATTGAAACAAATAATATGGAATACCCGTAAACGGCTAACTGCGCAAAACTCTGTATATTACTTAAATTGTGTGATTTAACGGGATTTACATTTTTGTGTAGTCAGGTTTTGTCTATCTCTTGCAGTTTACCAGTTATGCAAAGTTCGTTCAGAACAAAGAGAACTTCAGGGGATATTCCCAATAAATGTACATTTTATTTAACATGTAATCGTATTTGATGTACGGCTTTTACTCAAAATCGTTAGAGTCACTTTTAGAAAATGGAAAACTGCTCCATATAAAGGTTAGTTTGGCGTGGGGGATTTTTCTGAAAGTCTTCGTATCGCATCCTTGGAAGATACTTCAATACCAAGTTTGGTATTTAACCGGCATTTCTTTTTGAGCTATTCTCTTAGCAGACATACACACATACACAGATACACACACAGACTGGCGTATTTTAAAAAATGATTTTCGCATTAAGGGGTCCTCAAAACATGTATTTTGATATCGAATTTTGGTTGAAATACAATACCTCCTCTATCTAAAACTGTAAATAGAAACTAAAGAAAAACTAAAACTGTATAATATGACATGATTGTGTGTTTTAACGAGATCTACATTTTTGTGTAAGTTTTTGTCTATCTCTTACGGTTTTCCAGTTATACAAAAGTTATCCAAAATGAGGAAGTCTTCAGAGACTATTCCACGAAAATTCAAGATATACATTTCGTTTGTCATGAAAATAGCTGTACTTTAAACAAAATCGTTAGAACTATTTTTGAGAAAATCAAAAGTTTGGCATTTAATCAACTATTCGTTTTAGAGTTACATATGCTGTCCACACATACACATACACACACGAACTTTTTTCAAAAATGCTTTTTATACAAGGACCTCAAAACTGCATTTCCGGTGAAGTATAGATATCAATATTTTTGTGGAATACATTGCCTTCTCTACATAGTATATGCATTTTACATACTTGCTAGAGAACGTAAAATGGCTATTTCGTGAGAGAATATTGAAATTTATTGAGTTGTTACTTTACAGCGTTACTCGGAAACGAAGACTCAGCTAATATCTTAAGCATATTTCAAGCATACGACACAACGATTTTAAAGAAAATTCCCAAACCCAAACTACCATTTACATAAACATTTTCGTTACTTTTTTATTTTCTCTTAACAATTTTGTTTTAACACCTAGTATATTTAAGACATTCATGGCAAATTAAATGTATACATTTAATATTCTGCGAATAGTCTCAGATGTTCTCTTCTTTCTGAATGACTTTGCTAAACCGTTAGAAATAGACAAAAGTCTTCCATCACAAAAAAAAAAAATTCAATGAAATGGTATTTGGAAGAGACTCATTCCAGACCTAAGTTTTGTGTACCTCCCCGGCATTTGTCAGTAATCAGGACTGAGGAAACCCTGAAAAAAAAACCTCACTCATGGAAGATGGTCCTGGCGGTATTGGAACCGTGAAGCTACCGTTAAAGAACCTGTGCCTTAGCGATCTCGGATAGTTGTTATTATTATTATTATTATTATTATTATTATTATTATTAATAATCATCATTATTGTACTTTACTTATAAAACAACTTCAAAAAAGAAAGATTAAAGAAATAAATGAATGTCTCCACAAGTATGTTCCTCTACTGCGATCCCTGGTTATTGCGTCTTTTTGTAACTATGAAAATTATTCTATGTGGCAGGCCTCTATTTCAGATATACATTTTTTGCAGTTCATATTTGTATTTACAGGTTTACAAACAATAAAAGTATCCTAAATAAATGCCTTATGCTTAAGGAAACGCTACAGAAACATTGTGAAACAAACTAATATTCTAAATAATCCTTAGGCATCTAAAAAGCGACCGCAGCGAGACCGAATAGTGAGCATTCGCCTCCCAGCTAGACGGCCGGGTTCAATCCCTAGTAACCGCATGCGAGATTTGTGGTGGAAAAAGCGGCGCAGGGGTGGGGTTCTCTGGTTTCCCCCGCCATCACATCCACCGGTGTTCCATTTTCATTCAATGTATCATCGGTGTCATCGCCTGCGGTGCCATCGCAGTAAAAGCGGGCGTTAAACACTATCAAAGAAAATTTAAAAGGCAGTTCGATTTTTTCATGTCAAGGTTCGATATCAGGACCCAGAGCAGTTTTTAAATAGTGCTTTGCCTGTTTGCAATAGCATAGCACTTCAGAAAGATTCATTTTCTTCCCAAAAGTATAGTTTTAAACATTCACAATGTTTCATGGGCATCAACTTTCAAATGTTAAAGTATCACATATGCAGTGAAGTTTTTTTTTCGCAATCGCCTTACCCTCCCCTATGTAGAACTGACACCCCTCTAGGACTTACAAGCGGGTGCCTAGGGCTCAGAAACCCGTCGTGGAGCGAAGGTACGTAACCACAAAATGAAGAACCTGAAACGAGTGATCCACTCATAGCCAAGCACGAGTGTGAGGAAGTGGATGATAGGAAATGCAAGCGAAATGGGTGATAAGAAAAGTGGTGATGGAGCAATTGGTGGAATGAATGGCGGGGAAAACTGGAGGACCCGGAGAAAACCCGCCGTTTCGTCCACCGTTAATCCCACGTGCGGGCGCTTGGGACCTAGGTTGGAGGCGAGGGTCTAGCCACTATGCTATGGCGCTACCCATGCAGTGAAGTTACAAAGCAACATCTGAGGTAACTTCAGAGGTACTTTTTGGTGAACGTTTTCTAAATGAATAAAAGTGCGATTTTTTGGATAATTTAAACTTACTAAATGCGTTCAAAATAAGTAGTACATATTCATATTTCTATGCTACACTTTTATTCATAGACAAGAGTACTTATTATTAATTTTCTGATTTAAATCTAGCTCGCGTGAGGCATTTTGATTCGCATAAACCTGCATATTGAAGTATATTTAATAATTTATATCTCTGAAAGTTGTGGTCTAATTTAGGTTAAACGTTGCATACTACGTATATTTTATATAATCGGCAGTTAAAATTTGGAAGTAAATGGGTAATAACTGTAAAATTTCTAAAATTCCTCTCCGTATCCCTATCTTAATATCCACACGGTTCCCAGTAAAAATTAATTTTTCAGAATAGATGACAGGTCTTCTCACCCGAACAAAATTTAAAATGGGCCTTTAAGTTACCTTCACATCCTTAGTTTCTTTATAAATATACTGCCCATGCAAGGAGGACAAGGCAGTCAAAACGTGGGAATCACTAGAACTAGATAAGGCCAGGGTACATTACTAACATAAATGGCTATTTCCAATACCGGCTCATTTCCATGCACTGGAGTATGCACCCTAACTTCGGCAGAAATAAAGCTTAAAATCCTTGTGATTTAACTGTTTCTTCCACCATAGCCGTGCGTAGGATAGAGTTGGCAGACTGAAAAAGTCAATGTCACAGCCGGGATTTGAATCACGGATCTTTTGGTTTCCGTGCAGTTGTAACCCCTAAGCCATCATGGCAGCATGCCGATACAGCATTAAGTTCAACTGGCGCGTTTTTTTTTTTTTTTTTTTTTTTTTTTTTTTTTTTTTTTTTCTTTTCTTTTCTTTTTCTTTCGGTAAACCACAAGGGCAGTAATCGACCTAATAGTTGGTTAAACATTATAAGTCATCTTTGGGTTATGCCGTCTCAAATTAATTTGAGATCTCCTTATAGTTTACTGGGAAAAACGACAGTCAGTTAGGAATTTAATGACTTGTCGGAAGTTGCCATGGTAGCTCAGTGCTTAGAACAACTGGACAGAAACCAGAATATCCATGATTGAGATCCCTGCTATAGCATTAAATTATTCAGTCTGGTTCTACATGTCCAACTTAAAACCCTTATTCCGACCTATATAACTAGGTTCTCCACACTCCAGAACTCACCTGGAAACAAACAAGACTCTGAACATTGCAGTAGGAAGTCAGCAATGAACTTAACCGAGCGGGACGACTCAGCCGTTTCGTCTGTGGCTCCCATTCGGGAGGTCACAGGTTCGATCCCAGTGGCCGCCCTACCTTACCCACGGCATTAGTCGCCCTCCGTGGTGTAATGGTTTCCATATACCCAAGGTCGCCGGTTCAAACTCGGCGGAGGACGATGGATTTTATCGGGCGTAAAAATCCTTAGCATGGCTTCCTTCGGAAGGGAAGTAAAGCCGCGTGTCCCGTGTCGTAGATTTACGGCACGTAAAAGAACAGCAAGTCTGAAAAAGAGACCTCTGAGCAAAATTAAGCGGTCTTTCACGCCCAGTATAGAATAGGACACTGAGAACCACAGCAGTTAAAGAGAGCCCATAAATAAAACTCCATTTCCATTTCCCACGGGATTTTCAGGGGTTTCCCAGGGTTGCCAAGTTAATGTCTGTTAGGTTCATTACATCCCCCGAATTTTCCGGTCCACCATTTCGTGTTCTCATCATTTCCTAAGAACCTCTCTTTCAGGGTTGAAGGACCAGGCGATGGTTTTCGGCGGATTGCAGCTGTATGGTAGCCTGCACGTTATGAAGGTTTATGCTAAAGATGTCGCGGGATCGCTCGACTAAGGCACACCCTCAGATTTGGGACTCCCCCTGGGAGTTTGTCGGGATGCTCGGGATCCGTTAGCTGGCCCCAGAAGGGCGCCGGGGCGTTCTAAATGTAGTCGTTATGAACCCCGTTCAAGCTTGCGCTCATCGTTATCCGGATCTCTCCCCTCAAACCTCCTTCCCTGGGGTCACGTAAGAGGTAAAGGACCGCAAGAGCCCACTTTGGTTCTTTTCCAGAGTCCTGCGGCATGAGGGATCTAATCCTAATCTTAAGTAGTGTCACGCTGGGCACTAATAGTAATCATATTCTGTGGAAACGCACATGTTTAAAGAAAACTCATTGTCTGGATCTGTTCAAATGCAAAGACAGGAAGGAGGTGAACCTTTATCTTAAAAGAATCAAAGAAATCTTCACCAATTTACTGAACAATAAATAACACTGTTACAAAATGCACAAAATCATTAATATTGTTCGCGCCTGTCATGAACTTAATAAAAGCAATTGGGCCATTTCAGGCCGGTCAAAACACTCCGCCATGAAATGAGAGCGAACAGGTTGAAAACTTTAGCCAAGTTAAAGCCGAAAAGAATGCATGATATGTAATGATAAATTTTGACAAACCGAAGCTCGCTTCACTAATATTCAGCACGGCGCAGCTGGACTAGAGGAATAGCAACCCCTTAACGCTATGCCAACGTCCTTGATGAGTCGTGAATTTCTAACTGACTGCTCCTTCTTGCTCGTCGAGCTCATGACGTGTCCAGGTATGCGCTGTGAAGCGTAGATCCGCTTGCTAGCAGTGAAGAAAAATCGATGAAAGCACTGCCAGTGCAGTGAAGATGCATTAGTTAGGTCCAGCAGCATATGAGGTGTAACGGAGACGTTACAGTGGTGAAGTTTTATTATTTCATTAGACGTTTGTAGTATATAATTATAGAAAGCAACTTAATTATAACGGTTATACATATTTGAATGGTGTATCATAAGACCGTGCATATTTTCCACTAGCACTCGAAGAATGGTCATCACCTGCCTGCCCATACATACATACATACATAATACATACATACATACATACATGCATGCATGCATACATGCATGCATGCATGCATACACACATACATGCATACATACATACATACATACATGCATGCATACATACATACATACATACATACATACATACATACATACATACATACATACATACATACATACATACATACATACATACATACATACATACATACATACATACATACATACATACACAATTATAGTGTTAGGGATTCAAGTGGCAGTAAATAAGTGAAACGTTATGAACATTAGCTTTGGTAAAAGCTCACATATGAAGCCATTTTTGCAGCATGATTCTATACTTAGTTCCTTGTTTCAGGAACCCCTCCATCCGAAGGCTGGCCAGTGATCGTCTGGTTCCATTCAGGCAATTTTAGCGTAGGGACTACAGCTTTATGGGATGGATCTACTCTCGCAGTAAAGCAGAAGGTATGGAGTTATGTATAAATGTTTCAGAAAGTTTCTTATGTATCGGATATGTATCTAAAATATAATTTGTTTTTCGCGAATTTCCAAGACACAAAACAATTTTTGCGCTTGTTGCCATGTTTTCTTTATTTCGCTACCATGGTTACAACATAAATTATAGGGTCGTCAAATTATAAGGCAAACCCTGTCGTGGTCTCTCTCCACTGCACGAGAGCACCGAAATTCGCCGGGATAGTGACGTCGGCAAAGGCGCACTGAAGTCCTTAGCTTAAATTATATGCTGTAAATACTGATCTTCTCCTCAAAAATAGCACATCAAGTAAAACTGCTCTGGCTCACTCGCCTGAGCAGAAAAGTCAAAATACGTTTATAATTACAGAAACATCGTAAAAGGGTCAAAAGGACTCCTGCTGCCAAGTTTAGACGATTGAACGAGAACAGTTTTACTTGGTGTGCTGCTTGTTTGAGAGTACAAGGCCAACATTTTCGGCATTTATCTTAAGGTAAGGATTTTAGTGCCAGCACCACTTTTCCCGGCGACAGTGGAGAGAGGCTACGAGAGGCCTTATTGTTTAACGAGCTTATAAGTATATCTGTGAAAGTAGAAATAAAAGCTGCACGATTACTATTCAATTTATGATGAAAATGATACCGTATATGGTAAAGACTTCAAAACTCTAACACTTATCTTTGTACACCCTGAATATTACTGCTATACACATGCGAATATATATAACAATTATACTATAACTTCAAGAGATAAAGTGCGAACATGAAAGTAAAAATAAACCCTTATGAGTATGCTTAAAGTTGGCTGATATTTCATAGTTTTGACACGAGAAGTATTTTATATACCGATGCATTTTACAATACTGATGATGATGATCATAATAATAACAATAATAATAATAATTGTTCAGCACTATTTAATATTTTCATTATTCGCAATTTAATGCTTTTTATAGAATTTTGTAAGTATTCCCTCATTTAACAATGCAAATATTGCACTCAGGCAATTAGCCGCTAGTAATGTAGACAGTATGCTAGACAATTCTATTGTTGTTATTATTACTATTGTTATTATTCTTTAATTATTATTTTTATTATTATTGTTATTATTATTATTTTATGGCATGCAGAGAAGTTTCATTAAGCACAGCAATTGTGTTACAGCACGGAGTATTAGTAGGGGACGTCAGGTGCAGTGATAGGCTCTCCTTCCCTCCCCAAACAGACGGTTTTGTTGCGACTGTTCTATTTATTAGCTGCGTATACACCCGTGAAGAATTGTGGCAATATGACAAAAGCAAAAATAGAATTTATGTTCCCGAATTACATCATTTGTGGCAAAATGTGGCAAGGCAGGCTTCAGAATAAATGGCGAAATCATTAGATGTAACTTAGAGCTCAAAAGATGTTTAAAATATGAAGTTTTAAGTTCTTCAGAAGTTTATTAATAATTAGCTTTGGTTAGTGGTTAAATTAAGTTAAACATTACAGTTCATTAAAACGCTGTAACTCAATTAAACAGAAGGAACATTGGACATTATCAGAAAGGAAAATGAGAGAAGTAGACCTTCAACCACCGTAGTTTCAACAATAGCTCAACATTTTTCGAGGATGTGCCATACGTTAATTAGAACGGATATTGCTTTTAAAATGCACGGTTTTCGAAATGCTTGTTTTGCAGCTTTTATTAATAAATTGAACACTATCAGCAGATAAACGTACATTGCTGTTTCCTTCTAATACCCCTTAATCCTGATTTATCTGCTTTCGAAGCAGGGTTGTAGTGTCTTCTACTGTCCATCGTATTTGTACAGAGAACACTGTAAAGTCGCAATCGTCTCCACCTTCCCTCACCACCAGCACTAGGTGCGTTCCTGGCTTGATGGTTTAGTTACTAAAGTCCCTCTGCCTATAATTATATTATTATCACATGAAGTCAATAATATATATGGTCTGCAGGTGACAAGATTGCTGCCAAAAGGAATATGCTGCGTAAACATTTACCACCTCTCCATGTGAACACATACACATAGAGTCACCAACCAAATAAGTCAGAGCTCCGCAAGGGACTACATTTAATTTTATAAAATAGTCAATAAACTCAACGGGTAAAGGTAACCCCTTACTGAATCAGGGGAATTCTACTATGGTTTGCAACACAGCGCGGAATAATAAACTGTTAAAGTGAACAGATAAGCTCTTCTAGCCCCTTACCCCGAAGTCGAATTCTTCTGATGTGTGACCTGTAAATACTTTCTGATGTGCACATGCATAGAAAAATGCAAAATGTTCTACAGATTGGTATATAAAACTTCCCCAACTTATACAGAATAGTATTGCTATTAAAATCAGATTTCTATTTTACTACTTTATACCTCAATGTAATCATTTTTAATATCGACAATAAGAGCATTAAGGACATGTATGAGATAGATGTCATTATTTAGAAGAAAAAAAAATACTACAATAATTTGCCACTTAAATAATCATCCACGGAGGAAAATGACGTATTTATTACGTAATCCATTAAGATTCTTACTCCAGGACTTTTTCACAGGGCCATTTACAAAATACACATCATGTAATGAGCAGCATTAAGACATTACGACGAGGAAACCTTAAAGTCATATATTTCTTCCATTAGTGAGAAATTTAAGTTAAATTTTATTATTTCCATTTCACTGGTTTTGTCCTCTTTCTATCATAGCCAGGTGACATCGCGCTGCAGTGTGAAATGGTTGAGCTGAGGCCACTTCATTTGTGCAACTGTTCTAAATTTAAGAAGACCGATCTGTGAATTTTAGAAATCACAGAGTATTCTACTAGGTTGTGAATGTTTTACCACGTCTTATGTCTGTATTAAACTTGTGTGTGCAAGGTTTGGTGCATCTATGTAAATCGTTCCTGTATTTACGTTTTAAAGAAAAAATGGAAGCTATTTTTCAAAACAATTCTGCTTAAGACGAAAGTTTAATGCTTTTAAAGCAAGTTTTCAGTTTTATATTGATTATTAAACTAGAAAACAAATTAACTAAGACATTTTCTTTCAAATTAATTATTTTAATTAATTTATATTTAGCTGTAATTGTCAGCTTTTGCAAAAATATAGACTCCACAAACCTGGGTGAGCTTGCCCTGAATTAATAATTTCACAGTCTTAGCGCCCCTGCGATAACTTAAGCACTGAATCGTAAGGTATATTTTAAATGCACCAGAAAGTGTATTCATAAAAGCAGCCTGATATTCTACTGATGCATTTTATTAAACATTCTACATTTTTACTTAAAGTGCACAATTCAGGAGTTGATTAAAATAAGTGTGGCAAATTTCGGATAACCACATTGAGAAATTTAAAAAAAAAAACATGTGAAATGTGAGAAAAAGCCTCAAATGCTCAACCACGTCCTCCATTCGATAGCATTTAAATCATGTAACTCTCTCATTTTCACTCTGATAACAAAAGTATTTACATGAAAATGTTCCGCATGAATCGGAAAAAATAACAAATTAAAATGCCCAAGCTGCAATTTTTTAACATTATTGCACAGTTTTAGCCGATCGGTCCGATTAAATCCTACACTTTTTTTAAGTCAAGAGCTGCACAGTCGTCTTAAAATTACTAAACTCGCTTATGTGGCATATTTTTTGTTTTGTTTTACAGGTTGTAGTTGTGGTTCCTGCGTACCGCTTGAACATCCTCGGCTTCTACGTCGTTGATGAAGTATCTCCGGGGAACTACGGCTTACTGGACCAAGTGGCTGCTTTGGAATGGGTTAATTCCAAAATTTCAGCGTTTGGAGGTGACCCGGATAATGTTTGCATTATGGGTCATGGAGCTGGCGGTATAAGTGTGGGATTACATATGCTTTCACCGAGGTCAAGAGGAATCTTTCATAGAGCGATAGCAATGAGTGGAAGCGCCTTAAGTGTGTCAGCCTTCTTAAGGGAGGAAGATATGCAGAGCTACAGGGAATATGATTTTGGATGTGATACCGACCCTGAGGATATACACATAACTTGTATGAGGAACCTCGACGGTGTTGGGCTGTCCAGAGAAGCCTGGAATATTGTTCCGTGGGGTCCAGTTGTGGATAATACAAGCAATCCTTTTCTGCCGAAGGAACCTGAACTTATTCTTGAAAGAGGCTCCTTTAGCAAGGTAAACATCTACATGTAACTGGTTAGTTATCATTTTACGGTACAGATCAGTATATCCAAGTCTTACAAAATTTTTAGTTTGTGTATTTTAATATTTTAGTACGGTTGGAATTGTCCCTGCTTATGGAAATTAATAATAACCATTACAGTTAGCTATCATAAAGTCCTATCACT
Organism: Hymenopus coronatus; assembly: GCA_030762935.1. Classification (NCBI taxonomy): domain Eukaryota; kingdom Metazoa; phylum Arthropoda; class Insecta; order Mantodea; family Hymenopodidae; genus Hymenopus; species Hymenopus coronatus. The sequence continues at coordinate 404,345,442 of CM060900.1, read as the reverse complement.
TAATGACATTTTTAGAAAGTTTTCAATTTCTAATTTGACCTGTGATACTTCATTTTCACTTAACCCCTATATCTGCTTTTCCTTATTGTTAGCATTTTTCATTTTTTCAAGTTTAAGTACACGATCTCGCACACAACAAACTAAAAGTACATAGTCACAAGTAACACTCCTGCAGTACCAACGCCACACGGCTCTAAAACTAGGCGTCGCAGCGAGAGAGACCATGGGGATTGTTATTTAGGTGAAGTCGCAGCAAACTAGATTCGAAATGGACGACGACTACATAAAGACAGAAGGATGAAAGTAAATCATTTCCAGGTCCTTTATGGACCTTTATATGGAACAATGCGTGAGCTACAAAACTTGAGCAATATTACGATGAATCACTGAATAAGAAAACTGAATGTGGAATAGTCTAAAGTGGTTTAAAAGCAATGCCGTCGCCGCTTCATCTGACTGATACGGAAATTAAGATGAGTGTTGTCATCAATGCCAGACAAGCGTTTTCTCCATTGGTCGTCCAGTTGATGAAGAATAGCAGGAAGGGGTTTCATATCGATAATGACCAAGACGGTATGGTTATTGCAGCCGTGTTGATAAGCATGTGTCTTCCGTCTAAGACAAAACATGCGTTTACTGGCATGCAATTGTAAGTCTGTGTAGGAAACATCCCTCCTCGCAGGAGCAGCATATAACAGTTGTCGTAGAATTAAAGCAGTATAGAGTACAAGCTTTATCCGCAGAGAGAGATGTTCGGAGGTGAATAGCAAATGAAGTGCTGCGAAAGTCTGATGAGTTTTCTTACGAACATGTTGAATACGACGACACCAACTGAACCGGAATCAATATGAAACCCAAATATTTGCTGCTGTATGAAACGGGAAGAATTTGGCCATGTAACGTGAATCCAACTGGATGTGCATGAAGAAGTGGAAAAGTGGCATTTAACTGAGTTTGCACGTATCCTTCAGACCTCCAGGAAACTATTGAAACGGTTAAGATAGCCTTGTAATTCAGGATCCAAATGAACAGCAAAAGAATGAGAATGGAGAATGACGGCATCTTCTGCATAAGTCGCCAGCTGAATTTTAGTATGTAGGGGCATATCGGACATATAAAGGTTGTAAAGAAACGGGGCCAAAACAGACCCCTGCACTCTCCCGTGAATATCCCGCAGGGGTGAAGAGCGACCTAATATGCGAACAGAAAATTTCCTGGATCGGAGATATGATGCAAGCAGATGCATAAGAGCATCAGCGATATTGCACTGAAGCAATTTATAAATAAGGCCGGCATGCCAAACGGACTCATAAGCTCTGAAAACGTCCAATAAAATAGGCGTTGCCTTCTTATTGCCGGTGTTAACCTTCCGGATGTAATCTGTGACCCTAGCAACTTGAAATTCCGCTGATTTCAGCCTAGTATATGCAAACTGGTGATGTGGAATGTGGGGATGCAGATGTGGACATAGGTGTTTCAGAATGAGTTTCTCGTACAATTGTCCTGGTGTAGAGAGAAGACTAATAGGACGATAGGAAGAGGGAACGTGTGGAGATTTTCCGGGTATATGGATAGGAATGGCCATTGCAATTTTCCATTGCGCTAGGAAGTACACACTTTGAAGGCAGGAGTTGAATAAGTGTAACAAACAAGCAGTTCCTTTCTATGGCAGAGATTTAAGTTGCTCAACAATAAGGCGATCAGGCCCAGGAGATTTTCTGGTAGACATTCCATGTAGTAGTTGAAACAATTCAGTGAAGTTTGTGAAGGAACACGGCTGGATAAGAGGTCGAGAAAGAAAGTCACGGACAGCAGTCACAATACTTTAATCGGAAGTAAAATAGCGAGGGTTGGAAGAATGAGGCTGGAATTGTTCAGCATAATGAGTAGACAGAGTATCAGAGATATCTGCTGGAGTATAGGTGGTACCATGTGCAGTATTGAGAGCCGTAATCTTAGGGTGCAGACATGGGGGGCGTAGGATCCGTGGATTTCTTTTCTCTGCGGTATCCTGAACTTTCAGGAGAAAAACAAAATCCCGACATGTTCGGATGTGTTGCTTCAAAATGGCCGAGTGTCTGTTATACTTCATCTTGTGACTGGGGTCCCTACTACGCTGTCAAAGAAGGAGACCATGGTGTTTGGCTTGCACAAGTCTGGCCGGTCGGAGAAATCTGCAGGCTGCACTCGTTGGGCGCACCGCTGAACAATGCTGCAGTTGTTGTATGCCTCTTTCAAGGAGTTTATAAACGTGGATACAGTGAAGTCGAATTTAGGCTGTGAAATATCAGCAAAGTTTGAAGGAGAGGGCAGAGAGGCATTAAGGTACTCTTTGTATGCAGTCCAGTTAGTGGTCACAACAGGAATCATTGGCGGAGGCACACGAGGAGATGAAACATTTATAACCATCAGGACAGGAAGGTGGTCAGATGATAAACCAGGAATGGTATATACGGAGTAGGAAATCGACTGCAGGTCAGAAATAAAAATATCGAGTATATCCTCAGAACCATCGGAATGCACGTGAGTAGGTGTATCTGGGGGAATAATATCATGACAGCGTCCGGGGTGATGAAGTAAGGTCGTCCCAACGGAATTGTCCGATCGAGCATGCCATTCCTTACGGTTGGCGTTGAAATCGCCACCGAGCAGAAACTTCCCCGGGTGAGTTATAACATCCAGGTCGTAGAGAAAATCGACAAGCTCAGTAGTTGGCGGATGGTAAACTGACCCAATGGTTGCCACCTCACCCCGTATCAGGAGTTTCATAGCAGTATAATAGACGGACTTTAGCGTAGCTAGATTTGGAACACAAACATGAGGAATATAGGATTTAATATAGATGCAGGTCCTGCCAATTGGCTGGTTGGAATGAAAATGACGATAGGATGTATAATAAGGTATACTGCCAATCTGACCCGGAAGTGTTTCTTGTACTAAGGCAATGTCAATAGCTTCAGTGTGAAGAAACATTCGCAACTCTTGCAGCTTATTTGGAAGGCCACGAGTATTCAAAGTCAGAAGACGTAATGGACGATTCGAAAGGTTACTCGCCATTTTGTGTATTAAACAGAGAGCAAAGACTTTCAAGCCTTTACTAAGAATGTCCGAAGCCTGCTGGATCTTGATGAAGGTATCCCGCAAAGTAGCAAAATTGATGGATTTAATGAAAGTAACGAAGTCTCGAAGAGACGATAACTCCGAAGCGTGGGCATCCCTTAGTAGAGAAGCAGGAGCAGAAGTGGTAGCTGGGGACTTTAGGGCCGGAAAATTGGTCGATGTGAGAGTTGGACAGACAGGTCTGTTCATAGTAAGTTGATGACGCTCGGAATAGTAGGAAATTCCTGTGACGTAGGAAAGAAGTTGTCGACACTGTTTATAGTTGGCAGAATGAGCACTCTGACAGTTGACATAGGTACCAGGAAGGTGAGGATCTTTGCGACAGTCTACTGTGGTATGATGTCCGGCGCATTTAACGCAGCGTGGTTGGAATGCTCAACTATGTGAGCCGGTCCCCATGGCCACGCTCGTAAGGCGTCTCGCTTTGGTGCTTCGTGGGTAGGGGATCGTGGGTTCGAGTCCCGCCTTGAGCATGGGTGTTATATGTTTGTGCAATGAGTATATGTTTGTGTGCAGGAACAGTAAAACCAGTAATCATACAGGGAGGATGTAAATTGGGGATACAGCACCGGAGTCCTGACCAGACTCCGGTACTCTTTAAAAAAAATATGTGACGTGTGACCAAAACGTTGACAGCGGCAGCCCTGCGTAGGACCGCCACCTCGAATACAATCTTCAACAATGATTTCCAAATGAAGCAGGTGTTTAAGACTTTATTTTCGAGTCGTTTTCGCACTGTTGCATGTTAAGTATCCAGATGGGCAGCGGAAGTGGCTATTTAACCTTGGTTGCCGGTTCCACGCTGTTTCTACATAGTTGACGAATGTGCAGAATTTCGATATTTTGAATCTGCAGCTCGTGTTTGATGTCGTCTAAAGTAGTTTCAGGAAGTAGGCCTTTAAGTGCATATCGAACAACAGGGTTCGTGTTCGGAGTGAAAATATAAAACTGGAGTTTTTCATTCCCGAGAAAATTCTTGAGGGTTGTGAACTTTTAGAAAATGTCCAGAAGCAGTTTAAGACCATTTGTTGTGTAACTTGCACGAAGAGGAAGGTTTAACCTCGAAGAAAGGGTACACATGAGAGAAGAAAAATGTTGTCATGGCAGGGAGCGACAAAAAAGGTTGGGATTTGGACAGTCGTGGAGCTGATGTTTCAGAAACCTCAGACTATGCAGAAACATATGGCAATGTTTCGTCCTAAGGAAGACTGGAATACTGATTTTGTGTAGATAAAGTGAAGGTAGAATTCACAGCAGCAAACGATTGAATGGGGCGCTTAGGTTGTTGCCAACCAGCAGTAGTGTCGCCATCTATAAATGAAGAGTAAGCCAGTTGTACGTTAGAGTCAGCTTCGTCAAGGTCAGCGCCAACATCGTGCGTATCCATTGCAAGGTTATGGCGTTGTGACTATCTATTGGTTGAAATGCTACGTGACTGAAGGATCACAAGCTTCGTGCGTGAATGTGTGCGTATCGGCTGCTTTAATGGTAATGTATTAGAACCTGATGTCGAAATACGTTGAGTAGCAGTATCATCCATGGGCATATTGAACCGTGAGGATTCTATAATTACAAAGCACAGTTGATAAACACCAAACGTGAGGATTCCATGACCACAAAGTACAGTAACAAACAGTTGTTAAACACACAACACTAACGAAGAAAATAACTGAAGAAAAAACGAAACAAATCACAATGAAGTGACAGTAAGTTGAACGAAAAATCACGAAGAGAAAAATACACACGAGAAGTAAATATGAGGACATCACTTATTAACATCCACTCGGGTTGGCACACGAACCGAGAATCGATTCGAAATCGGGGCCAGAGGGCATGACCAGTTGACGGAGGAGACACCTAGTACTTCGAGTCGCAGCAAATCTTTTGTGTTAACAACCCTGGGGCGAACGGATGAGCTGAAGATACCGTAGGTGACGAATGGACAGTGGGTGGCACAGACGATATAGTGCGCTGAGTTCCCTAATAGTTCCAGGCTTGACCACCCGGCAACGAGAGGTTCTCTATGACGTCCCTCTAGCTTTAGCGGGAATACGGAACACAACCCTGCAGGCTGTTCCAGCTTTGATAGCGCCAAAAGTGCAATGAGTAACTGCCAGCTCACAGGAGGTCTACCTTCAACATGTTATACAGTGCAGTATTGAGGGAAAGATATCGTGACGGCTCAAACAAGCCTTTGAAATGAAGTTACAGGACACAAACATTGTTGTGAAACTTTTGATCACTTATATATCTGCTACCACGTTCTCCTTTCAGCTCTGCTCAGAATTTTGGGGCTGCCTTTAGCTGGAACAGCCTCTTCTACAGTCTTCTGTCTGACAAGGCCGAGAAGAAGCTCCAAATCCCAAGCCGCTGCGCCATGTGTCCGCCACAGACTGAATCTTAGAGCCGTTGTCAACCTGAAAGTAGAGGGGAAATGAACTGAGAGGAAATGAGAATCGCAATAGGATAAACCACCCCAGCATCCGCCTTGGCGATCAGAGGGGAAACCTCAAATAGCCTCATAATCAGAGTGGCCGTTCACCGGAGATTGAACCCAGTACTTACGGAATGCGAGCTATAGAAATTACCGGATAGGTGATAGAATATATGGGAGACACGGTAAACTCAAACCATTTCCACTTTTAGCTTGTCCACGGAGTTGACAAACTACAACTCGCTTATGCCTCATTAGAAAACCCGGTTCCAGTAAAATCGAATGTTCAGAGTAAAACTCTTGTCAGTGATATCAAATATATGAGTTTGTACACCATAAACAATTTCACTGTGAATCGGCATTTAGCCCTTGTTTAAACACATTTCCTTTCAATCTTCTTTCTGTCAGAAGCTGAATTTCACTGTTAAAGCACTTTATATCTCTCTTAGATGATATGCCCCCTCTAATTTCTTACTGAGCCCGTTGATCCTGTATAGAACGAATTTTTTTGAAAAGGCCATGAAGTGCTCGCTTGATGGAACATAACGCAAAGAAATATCTCCATAATTTCATTATAGAACACCAGTATTTCTGTTAAAATTAATATGTTATCATCTTTATGAATGCATTGAAATGGTGCAATAAACATCCAATTCCAAACACAAAAAAACGTATAATTTAGGCATCTAAAATATGCACTAATAAAGGGAAGGCACTTTAAGTTATTTTTGGCGTAATATACTTGCACAATTTCTAATTTGGAAGTTAAACATTACCACAAATATGTTGTCCATTGCCGTTAAGTTGGCATAATACTCTGTATGTATGTACCCATATTGAAGCATAAACTTGCACAATTAACCTCTCTCATACCAAGCAACATGGTTCCACTGTAGGGATAGGTAGAAAATAACCTAACAGTTACACTGTAATGGTTACCACAATATAACGGTTACAAAAGTAATGGAGACAGACTAAGTAGCTACTCAGCAACAGTTACAAAGGTAACGATCACAAAGAAAATAGTTACCCAATAACGCTTACAAAAGCAACGAATACAAAGTAACTAGTTACCCAATAATGGTTATCAAAGTAACGAAAACAGTTACTGGTTATTTCCTTAACAGTTATCGAGTGTGAGTGACATCTTCCATTTATGTGTATTGGTTTCGCTCACCTGGAATTACGTAGTTATCCCGTTACGCAGTATTAATATCCTCTGCAAGAGTTCGTGAGTGACATTATCGATCTAGTATACCATCTGTCGAGAAAAAAAGCCTACTAGCTATCAACGTTGCTACATACCTATTTGAACTGAGATTATCTGCGTCTTTTTGGATGTAATGATGTTAGACAATAACGTGTATTTGGACGTTAATGTTTCTCTTCTCAGCGTCGTCACCTTTTAAAATGCCACAGATCAATGTAGCTCTGACGTCCGCACAATTGTTACTTCCGCTGACGTTGTTATCTTCATCATCGTGGTCGTCGTTAGAGCTGCTAGAATCATTCAAAGAAATTCCAAGCTGTTTCTTTCTTTGTTCCTAAAGGTCTCCCCATTTCCTCAGCATATTCCCAATTGTCAAATACTGTTGTTGTTTTTAGTGCCATTCTCCTATGAGAATCTGTAATGGGACAAACAGATCGCTGAATAACGATAATTAAATGCTTAAACTTAATATTTAATATCGCATTCGTTATTTGCCCCCCCCCCCCATACTTAGCGGCAAAAGACCAGAACTTTTACCATTCTGGAGAGTTTCTAACAGGTAGACCTCAAGTCCATATGCAACAGAATGGGAAACTTCATTAGAAATTATTGATTCCGAAATTTGTACTTAGGTTTAGTCAGCGTGGAGGCTTTAGATTAGAGCAACGAAACTCGCAAAATTGTGCGATGCCACGTAGGATACTAAGCACAAGATTTAAGTTCTACTTTGTGTACAGATTCAAGATCTATGGGGAGGTGTAAATTTATCGGCCTATTAAACATGTTAAAATAGGGTTATTCAAATAACTAATTGGAAGTGGAAATTTACGGGTGCACCTTTTATTACAAAACTAGCATGTCTGAACACGCAGCACACAGCTACGCATAATTTTCACGTATAATTCGAGAAACACGGCTGCACACGAATTTACACGCACAGTTCTATGAATGACGATACTTACAATGTTTACATATATTTCAACGAAAAAGCGCATACAACTCACAAGAGTTTAATATGCATATCTATCGAAGTAGTGGCACTTATAATTATTCTCCATAAACTCCAATGGGATTCTATGTATCTTAAACATCGTAAAATTCATGATGGGCATAATTAATTACTGACAAGGGCAAGAGGATGGTGTGTGTGTGCGTGTGTGGTGAGTGATGTTTTCTATTTCTGATCAATCGTGGTAAGAAAAGAGAAAGAAAAAGAAAACCCTCCATATCTCTTAGTGTTATTGGTCCTGAGGTTGGGGGCCAGGAACTCATAAAGACAACAGAGGCAAGAATGCTATTAGAAGACTTCCAAAGGAGTATAGATAAGTTTTTTTTTTTTTTTTTTTTTTTTTTTTAAAGAAATCCCTTTTGCGGTGAAACAAAAATGTAGTTTACTATCTTTAGCTCAAAATATTAAATGAAACATTTGTAATTTTACAGCAAATTGTTGTTTTTACCGTACGCTTTGATAGTTTACTGTTAGGATAATTACAACATTATTAGGATAATAAGTACAAGATACAATTGGTTGGGGCGAAATGCATAATCGAAACTGTTTCTTAACTAGGTAACTGCCCTAGGCCTTGTAGCCTAATGCTAGGACAGGTTTGCTGATTATGGTCAAGGAGAAGCCCGATTTTTTTTTCATGGAAGAATGTTTTTTTTTATTTTAATAGTGCCGCCTTGGTGAGTGGTGAGTGGTCTAACCACTCGGCCACGGCGCGGCCTTGGGAAAGTGCTTGACAGCAAACATTCTCTGAGGTGTATGTGGGCAACATAATAATTGCTCTGCCTAATCTTAAAATTATGTAATTTACAATACTACATAACATATACCTAAAAGTGTTTCGAAATTGTGACAGTAAATTTCGGTCTAGTTCAAGTATTAGCTAAAAGACTACTAAATTCGTTCGTTGTCGTTTCTAAGCAACCTGTGTATATTCATAGTGGGAAGTGAATATATGCAAATAATGTGGTATTTAGTAGAGAGAAATACATATAGCACATAAGTGAATCTCATTTTGTCCGCTTACTAACAGCATGTCTTAAATGAACACAAATTTCAGAGTCTAATGTGTTTAGAATCAGTCCTGCGTTATGTTCTCTCTTGTGCTTACATACATCACGCAAAGGCAGTCCATGTGTTTAGTACAACTCGCACACCAACGACCTGCATTCACGTGATTCACGGAGAGGAAACGTGGGACCAATTCAGTCTCAAACTTTCCTTTATATAATGAATGATTTTACATGTGCTGAATTAGCCGATATTCGTTTAAACTACGCCACAACTGGGGAATCAGCCAATACTGCCAGGGACTCTATCATCAGTGATTTCTAAATCGTCATCTCCCCAAAAGATGAACGTTAACTACAGTATATCAAAGAATCAGGGATACAGATTCGCTTAATTCCGGGCTTGAAGGTTTTTTAAACGTTGAGGTTTAATTTTATTTTAATTTCTTGTCTTTGTAGGAGCAATGAGGGCGATTTTGTCACTTAAAGAACGGAAATGTAAATGCTTGCATGTTGGTTTGAGTTATGTATTTGTTGAATAAACCAAACTTAAATAAAGCATAATAATGTCACTGTGTTCAATATGTTTAACTTTAACCCTGAATACATTGTGAATCCTAAACAGGTAATGTATGAACACAAAAACATATGATTGCGTAGGTTAAAGTTTCAGTGAGACCGATAATTATTCTTCCCTCACTTCACACCACCTATGGTCGGGCAGGTCAAAAAGTGGAGCAGGGTTAACCGTGTGACCTGTTACATTAACAATCACTGAGCGTCTGAAATAAGGAATAATAGCCATCCTAAAACATCGTGAAATTTTCCCCATGGACTAACTTTAGAAAATAACGAAAAAGAGCTGCAAATACTGGATCATTGCATCATTCTCAAGCGTTGATACAAATATTAGCACTTATTCATTTAAAACAAGCTCATAGAACCTATGCATGAGATACAAGTGAATCTTAGCTGAGGTCAAAGTATGCGAATATATTAACGGGATATAAAAGTGGTCCGCCGAAATCAGAAATATTACGGTGAAGTGTTTGCTATAGAGTACCTCGGATTCCTTAATTTGAGTATAAACCCACTACCTATATTGCTTTTAAATTTAATATTAAGGACGAAATCTATTAATTTTGTTCATGTTTTACAGCAGTTCGTGATAGGTGCCTGTGCATTTCTGTGCTGGTGGGCTTTTGCACTAAATGGAATATGGATATTACCTCATGGAAATAATTCTTTCCGCTGAAGGCTCAGGTGAGGGCTATGAATTAATTGGTTGACCATTTTGTCACTCTACACTCTCCTAGTTTCGGGAAAATATGTAAATAATTGAGTCAGTAAGAGCAAGCAATTGAAAAATCCTTATGAATACTGATATCAAATTGATAGTATCAATATTGCTCCACCCTCCAGTAATGCACCCCATCCATATCATCTGTAATGGGTAGAGATGGAGGATGTAGATGTCTGGCGGTAAGCCTTGGCCCGACTTCAGACTGTTGTGCCACTGAGTTCGGGGTATCAATATTGTAAACATAACTCAATGTGCTGAGAACATAAACGCAATTTTAATTGTAAAGGACGGATATCCAACAAGCAATATGTTGCTATTATTGAATGCTCGTATTGTGTGCCTAATGCAAGACGAATCAAAGTCAGCAAGCATCCTCCGTTCAGAGAAAAGGGGCAATAGAAGATACTGTTTGTATATAACACATTGAAGAAACAGGCAGAATATTCAATCACGGCATTTAAACTGTAATAGAAATGTCTTCACTTACGACCGCCAAGCAAGGTTTTCTTAGCATGCGGAGATCTAAAAATGTAGTGCTAGAGGCTCGAAATTGCCGCTCGCCATGGCCGCGCTCGCCAAGGCGTCCTGCTTTGGTGCTTCGTAGCGCTGGGGATCGTGGGTTCGAGTCCCGCCTTGGGCATGGGTGTTATATGTTTGTGTTTATGTGTGTGTTGTAAAAGTAAGAAAACAGCAATCCAGTAATAATACAGAAAAACAAGGTAAAAGTGAAAATAAAGGTAAATAAACAGTAGGGTATACAGTGCCGGAGTCCCGATCAGACTCGGTACCGTATTAAAAAAAAAAAAAGTTGCATTTAATTTAGGTTTTCGCGGGAAATAAAGGAAGAGAAGCTAAGGTTGATTTCAAGAAATTTCTTATGTTTAGGAATTTCAAGTGTTGCAGTAAGCAGTACAACCAAATGTACACAGTTCCAGCATACTGGACAGTTCGCTGGAACATACCCGCGATTTTCCGTGGTTTAAACTGTGGCTCCAAACGAGAAATAATTATCTCTGTGCGCATGTTACAGAAACACTAAATGAAATGCCGCGATGGAATCCAGATTAATATTTATTGATTTTGAAATGTCAGTAATTCCTGCTTTATAGCATTTCTCCCCAAATTTCAAAATAACTGGTTTCAAATAACCAGTTCAAAATTTAGAGAGAAATGGACAGGTAATTGGTATGGAGAAGCTTATAATAAAGGTTAAAATATAAGACTACATTTACGAATGTGTGCCGCTTTAAGGGACACTGGGAATGAAATTTCAAACTTGTATATTTTTATACATTTTTTGGAAATATCATTGTGAATTTATTACTGTTATTTTAATATGAATACCAAATTTCGTCGAAATTTCATATAAATGTTGCAAGATATTAATTATTTCATAAATAGTATTACATAGATATATGTATTACCTAATTAAAATGTTCCATGCGCCTCAAATTTTGAGAAAATTGGTTGCCATTTTTTTAATTAGAGGTGCGAACTACACACAAAATTTTTACGCTATGATATTTCAATAGCGTTTAGTACTGAATTAGGATAATTTTTTGGAAGGTTAGGAATTTTAAACTCCAAAATGAATAATTTTTCATACAAAACTTTTTCTTTTTAAATTACTATTCATGTTAGGATAATTTTGTCACCTGTAATATTACAATAAATACTTCTGCACAACCTGGGAAATATGATCTGTATTTAAAGAAAAACTTAGATGCATAGGAAATTTTGAAGGCATGAAAGTATACTTTTGAGAAAAAAATGTTTTATAAAATAACATGCTGGGAAACTGTATTTTGTACGATTTTTAAATGCCTGTAGAGTCCGAAGCAAGGAGTACAGCTAAATATTGGCTCACTATGAATGCCCAAAGGCTCCAATAAATATTTGTTATAAGAAAACGATTTTCGAATTTTGACCGATTGTGAATTTGTCTCTTTTGACCTACTAGATAGAGTTGAACATATTTGGATATGCATCCAAACAGTTGCCTCTGGAAAAGTAAACTTTTGGGGCTATTTTATGACTGCTGACTGCCTTTACGACAGCACCATGTCAATCAAGATGCAAAGGTCCAGTGGAAATCGGCATAGAACAAATAATAAGCTTTTAGAGGGTTGGAAGAAGAAATTAAACATTGGAGTGAAATACCGCATTCCAACATATTGTACACCCTTATAGTGGATACGCTGGGAAGGGTAAAATAATAAAACTGAGTTCCATTAGTTTAGGGCATCAATAACTCATACTTTGGAAAAGCTTAAGAAAGAACGTGACCTGAAGCATTCCTGAAACATTTTATACATAAACAGAAGCTACAGTAGCGTTGTTATTCATGTGGAATCTGCATTAGTTTGTTTTAAATGTCATTCCATTGTATATTTAGAAGATAGCTTGACTAAACTAATCTACACAAAACAGTGAAATATTAAAATAAACAAATAAAACAAGAAAGAAGAGACCCGTAAGCGACAGAAATCATCAAGCGTCTCTCCGAAAACAAATCGGAATCCACTGTCACTAATTACCCTTCAAAATGGAGTTTTTCTTTTCTTTTTCCTTTCCTTTTTATCTTGTAGATTTCCAGCGTGCAAGCGTCTTGAGTCATCCATTTTACAGTAAAATTGACAATTTTATGCTTGAAAATTGCGATACATTGATTTTACAAGTTCTAATACATCTGTTTTTCATATCACCATTTGCTATCACACTATGGTGAATATACCACTCCAGCTTTACAGATTGTTCCTTTTAATGGTAGTGTTGAAACTTTAACTATGGCACTTGAATGGTAGTTCGTTGTGAATTATGGTTACAAATGACTCATGCAAACTGAATAACACGGATAGTGTCATTCATTCTTCATTGCAATTTTCATCATCACCGCCAAATGGCGGGGGACCTAAACTTATGCGTGGAACATGTCCTTTGCAAAGTAATTTCCCAAATATTATTTCATTGCATGTATCATGAGTGTCTACTGCTTGTGGTACCATACGTAGTAGAAACGGACCTCTAACACTACCAATAGCTAAATTTGCACAGTTCTTGACAAAGCCACTCACGGCACCATAGCTTGTATTGACAGAGACTATCTATGCATCCTTTGGCCAGGAGAACACAGAGGCCAAAGTTTCTCCCTAGATTACTGATGAAGCTACTTTACATGATTAAATTATGAGACATTTGGAAAGCTTCTTTCTTATTTTACCTTAAGTCACTTACCCTACCTTGGGGCTATATCACCTAGCAAAACAGATCAACAGCAATTTCCGTGGAATCAATGAAACAGTATACCCTATAAAACAGTATTTCTGAGATACTTAACGTGTATTCACAGGATCATAGAACTTGCTCCAGGTCTATCTCCTCTTCTCGAGCCTATTTCGACATATTGTGGCACCCGGCTAGCGGTAGTATACAAACAAAGAGGCGGGTGACTCTTTGAATCTGTTGAAGTAGCATGATCTACTAAAGTCAGGTTTGTACGTTAATTGACAGCAACACGGACTCCTTGGCGTTCTTGAAGATACACGCTCACCATCTTTCCCTCACAAAGGTCTGAAGTCAAGGTCTGTGCCACTGAGGAATTCTACTGAATCTTTTTTTTTTTTTTTTAAATACAGTACCGGAGTCTGATCAGGACTCCGGCACTGTATACCCTACTTTTATTTACCTTTTTTTTTCTTTTTACTTTGTTTTGCCGTATTATTACTGTTTATTATTGTTTTCTTACTTTTACAACACACACATATACACAAACATATAACACCCATGCCCAAAGCGGGACTCGAACCCACGATCCCCAGCGCTACGAAGCACCAAAGCGGCCTTAGCAAACGCGGCCATGGGGACCGGCTCTCTTGGGGAGTGTACAGATTTCTGCAAGAAATGCCTAGACACAGAGAAAGAGAGAGAGAGAGAGAGAGAGAGAGAGAGAGGGAGGGAGGGAGGGAGGGAAAGAGGGAGCAGGAGATATTGGAAATAATTTGAAGAGGAAGCCCAGATATAAAAGTATTTTAAATCTATGCGTGCAGTGATCCAGAAAAATGGTATGACATAAGAAATTATATTTTTTTCCATTTAATGCGTATCTAGGTCATATCGGAGGCTTCTCCTTTAGAATAATTGCTCACGGCAATAATGTTCACTCGTTTACTGTTGGTGTTTTTCTTTGGAGAATTATTTTTAACCTTACATGCACACATTCACATTCATAGATCCAGACTCTGGTGAGGATTGGGAATATCTATAATTACATTGGGAACCGTTGGGATTGATCATACTACCCTCTAGTCATGAAGGTATTTTTATCTTCTTCCCGCTACCGTCAATTGGACGGTAGCTTTACACGTTTCTTTTTTACTTTCTCTACAAGTACTATGTATATAGTATATGGAGAAGGTCCAAAAACTTGATCCCGAGATTTGACCTGAAATATATGATTTGAGCTCCCCTGAATCCAAAAAGAAAGCATTTTTGGAAAAAGGTATGTTTGTGTGCCTGTGGGCAGCATAGCTCAAAAACTAAAAGACCGTTAAATACCAAACTTGGCATTTATGTCTTGTATCTTCCAAGGATGTGACACGAAGATTTTCAAAAAGATCCCCCCACCACAAATTACCTTTTAGATTGACAAATTTTTTAAAATTTTGTTTTTTCTCAAAAATGGCTCTAACGATTTTGATTAAAATGTCGTATATTAAAGATATTTACATCACAAATAAAGTGCATAGTTTGAATTTTCTGGGAGTAGTCCCTAAAGACCTCTTTATTCTGAATGAGTTTTGCATAACAGTTAAACCGTAAGGGTTAGACAAAAGCTTACTACACAAAACATATACATCTCGTTAAAACCATAATTTATGTTTTATAGGCTTTTCTTGTAGAACCAACCGTTTTTTTAGATATTTCCTGTTATTGGTTTCAATTTTAAACTACCTAACCTGTCTCAAACGGGACCCTGCAAAGGGAACCGAACCTCAACTGTTTACCATGGCACCAGCTTACAAAGGATTTGACTATCGCTTTATTCCCTTATTTCCCTTCTACTTACAATGAAGCAAGTAATAAAACGAATTCTGCTAATGTTTATCTCAATTAACATGATGTAGCTAAAATAATATCTTTTGTAACAATAGTTTGTATATGGAATAGCCAGAGAAGGTTATGTGAATGGAAACATCACATTTTTCTAGAAGTGCAATCACGGGTCTACCCTAACTTTATACGTTTCTAATTCTCTCCTATGTATCTCCTTCGTGAGCTTCTATTTTCTACCCTGGCATACATAAGGCAACCTCTACCTTCCCGGAAAATAGTCAACTCTTTCTCTTCTCCTACTTTTCGGCTACCTTTCACTTAGAAAAGATGTATGAAATATGCACCAATGATATCTTATATTATGGAATGATTTTTACGGACTATAAACTGTTTCAAGAAAAAGTTACACAACAGAAAAACTGAAAGTGTGGATAATCGTGTACCGCAAACGGAAATGTGAAATTCTGTCTTATGTGAGTACTAGTGCTTGGCGCATATTGTTACAAAGTAACATTTTATAAAATTTGAGATAAACGCAATTTAAAATTCAGTCATGAAAAATGGAGTTTTTAGACTCTTGGCAAACATTTTTAGACTAAATTCTACCGTATTCGGATCAAGAGTGTGTAATTCTCTTGAAGTCTAAAACTGTTACTTTTAGAGAAAATAAAAAAGAAAGTATATACACATATTAAAAAATTAAAAAAAAGATGGTTAAGATACCAACTATTATTTGCACCAGATCTTCAGGAAATGTTTAACTTAAATATGAAACTGAAGTTTTAATTCTATGTTACTTAGATAACAATTATTATTATATGATAAAAATATTGTGTAAATAACGGAATCAATACATAGTAAAAAGGGGCAAAATGACGAGGCTGTTTTAATTTTCAGTGGCTGGAAACAATAACACATCCTACAGTTTACGATGATTACGGAAGCTCTACGGCCGCGCCATGGCCGAGTGGTTAGACCACTGCAGCTCGGGTTCAATCCTAGGCAACCGCATGTGGGATCTGTGGTGGATAAAGCGGCGCAGGGGCGGGTATTCTCCGGTCTTCCCCGCCATCACATTCCATCGGTGCTCCACCTTCATTCCAGGTAGCGTCAGTATCATAGCCTGCGGTACCATATGTAATAAAAAAAACGGGCGTTAAACACTATAAAAAGAATGGGAAAAAAAGAAGAATAGGAAGCTATAAACAAGAAACACACATCTGAAGATCAATGCTCAATATTATTCAGTCTAATGCGTCACTAAATAACAAACTTTTTGATCAATATTATCCTGAAAAAATACAGCTTACGTTTCAAATTTGTAAGAAAGGTAACAAAATTTTATTCACAAATCCGCTCTTGTTAATTAGTGGGCAAACTCATCTTCAAAGTATTTTTAATATGTAGCTGCAGGCATACAGTCCTTAATTCCACTCCACCGCTATGTGGTAAAGGCTCATACCAAATGCTGTAGGTGCGTCTTCCTTTTCATTTCCTAGTTTTATCAAATCCATCTCATTTTCTTTTCTTATAATATGAAGGCATTTGTAGCACTGATACTCTCTGGACGTCCTCTTGCGTTCAGTTTCAGAATATGGACCATCATAGTTATGACGAAACTTGAATATACTACGGGAAGCTCTCTCATAGCGTAGGAATCTGATTTTCAGTAATTCTATTTGCTCACCATCCTTTAGCCCTTTTAATACTTATCCTAGATACATCTTTAAGACCACGCATGCCTTGAAATCCTTCAGACCAAGCATGTTTTGAAATCTCAACTATTTAACTTTGTAAGGTTTAACGTTACTTCTTTCCCTAAAGCTTTTAGTCAGGTGCATGAACATCTATCCAGTCACTAGGGAATTATACGCTATGGTCCTTTCTTGGCTTTCTAAAGCAGTAACGAATGCTATCGTCTTCCATATCGAAATGCCCTGGCTCTAGGAACGTCTGTTTCATCACACTTATGAATTTGGACTGAGTGAGGTAGATGAGCTATCTGAAATGTGCTGATTCCTATTCTAACCGGCACTCACATCAGACAGGAAGTGGAAAATCCACTCTTTTAATAGTTTCAATTTCAAGATCTCTTTTACCATGCACTTATAACCACAACATGTGGTGTGCTTCATTTTATATTTTAAGTTTGATACACTATGAGATTGTAAATACACATATTGCGTCTGTAATAAAATAAGGGCTCGCCCCACAAGCACCTTGAAGAACGTTCTGCAAATTAAAAGTTACTTGCAAAAATACAGGATCCTACTTGTCTCTCTGTTTTATTACCTCAGTTACTTAGCGACATTTTGCAAAAAGAAATATATATATATATATATATATAGAATATATATTTAATATTGGTGCATTTCAATATATTTTCATAAAGTACAAAATATTTGTAATGAAATGATAACCTGATACAAGTATCCTTTTAAGCTTTTGTTTGTATATAAACCATACATTTTTCATCAAATAAATGTCTTTTAGACAACTGAGAAGATTGTTTAGAAACTTATGCAAAGCTCATTTAAAAGCTCAAATCGTGCTTTTAAGATGCTAACATTCCGTGATTGCTTACCGCATTGTATTTCTAAGCATCTTTATTTTGTATATATTTTAGGCTTTCATTGCTTATTTAACAATTATGCAAAAATGAGTATTTCCTGCTTCTTCTCCTTTTTTTATCATCAGCCTTTCCTGATTAGCTTTCTATGCAACTTTTAACTATTCGTTAATTATATTTCACATGTTTTAACTAATTTTCTGTCTAATTTATGATTTAAGTTTTCTGATATGAGCTTAATAAGTTAATCATTCATCTCGTTTTCAAAAACGTGATATATATTTCTAAAGACCCCTTTGAGTTTTTATATTATACTTCTATAAATGTTTACACTATACAAGATACTTAGCTGATAAGGTGTCAATACATGTGCCGATAATAATGCAATATCAAATTTTAAAATGGATAAACATGTAGATAAAATGCTTTACATTTCTTAAAAGTTTTACTCAATTGTAAAACTACATTAATGAATGAACAGAGTTATTAATTATCATTGTAAATGTAGAGGCACTTTCATTGTACTGTCTTGATTAGTTATAGAAAAATGGGTCTCATCTTGTAGGTTTAACTTTGGCAAGGTGACAAGTGACTTCATCTCGATATCCGAGTGAGATAGCTCCGCGGTAACGCAGGAGGCTCAATTTTTTTTTTATATATATAAATGCAGTTCCGGCATCTGGTCGGGACTCCGGCGCTATATACCCTACTTTTATTTCCCTAATTGTTTTTTGTTTTTTTACTTTGTTTGCTGTATGATTACTGATTGCTGTTTTCTTCTTTTTATACACGCACACACATATACTCAAAGATATAACACCCATGTCCAGGGCGGGACTCGAACCCACGATCCCCTGCCCTACGAAGCACCAAAGCGAGACGCCTTGCCGAGCGCGGTTATGGGGACACATTCAGAAGGTCCCGGAGTCAATTCCCATCAGGCCAGTAACTCTGAGTATTGGTGTTTTTGTAGTTTCCCCAGGGTCATTAGAAGAATGCTGGGGTGGTTTCTCTTCTACTATTAGTTATCTGTCCGTTATTTCCTGTTCCCACCAACTCCTATAATTTGTTTCCGGGTTTAAGCACCAGGAGTTTGCTATGTTGCGGCTAGACTATGGTGGTGCTCTTTTGAAAGATTTCTCACTGACATCGGTTGGACTGATGAGGGACCTGCCTTCTGGAGCGTCTTTCTGGGCTCTAGGGATGCCAACGGTACACCTCCAAGCGTGAGGAGGGCTGACCGATGCCTGAGTGCTCAATCTAGAATCGTTAGAGACCTCGTCATCTTTGCAAACATCTGCTCACCCTTCGATTTCCTTTTCATATCTCCCTACAAGAAGTCTCGTTAGAAGTACAAAAAGACACACTAGCATACATGCGGTTCTCTGCTCCGGTTTCGGGGACCTGTACTCCTGCTTTCACTCCTATCTGAGGAGACAGTCATAGCATAAAGAGTTTCTTATTAGGTAAAGTGTACATAAGCTGTTTTTTCTCTTTTTCCAGGTAGACTTTATGACAGGATTTGCCGCAACAGAAGCAGCCTTGGAAATAGCTGGAAAAGTAAACAATGCTGAACAGGGCATACCTTATTCCAAGTTTCAGGAACTCATTGAAAATGAAGTTCATATGGAACATCCTGAAAATCCATTAAGTAACGATTCCTGCATTGTAAATGTGAATCATTTGATAGAAGCCATTATGTTTTACTACACTCCGTCTCCTCCAACGCTTGATCCTGCTTTGTTGAGGCAAAGATATCTTGATTATACTACTGAAAAGCTTTATGGCGCAGGAGTTTATAAAACTGCGATATATGTGAGTCAATATAGCACTTCAACGTATGTATATCGTTTTGATTACAAACCAAAGAAAAGTTTAATAGATATACCAGAGTGGGCCAAGGTTCCTCATGGTTTTGAACTTCCTTTTGTTTGGGGAATGCCATACTGGCCATCTTTAACACAAATAATATGGAATGGTGCTGATCGTAAAATCGCAGATAATGTCATGAATCTCTGGACAAATTTTGCAAAATATGGCAATCCAATACAGAGTGGTGTGAACATCAAATGGGACATATTTAAAGAACTTTCTCCAGGTGTAATGATTATTGATAGAAATTTCAATATGAGTGATTCCACTAACTTTGATCATAAAGCTTTCGAATTTTGGCAGACATACTACCCCTCTGTAATAGAAGCAGCTACCGTCTGTTGTAACATGACACAAATTGGTGTACAGGTTTATGGTAGTCCTACATTAACGGGAATCTTGGCAACAATTGTAGGAATGCATTATTTGGTTACAAGCTAATGATAATCTGTGAATTAAAATATGCAAATCATGAAAAACCTAACATGATATGGATTCTTATTTTATAAATGACAATTATAAGAATAAAAAGATGAATTATATATTATTTTAAAGTTTTCTGATGAAAACAAATATTATGAAATTATATAGAATGTGATAATAGCTACAGAATATGATAGACTTCTCTTCAGAAAAGAGCTGGAGTGCAGACTGAAAATATATTTATTATTACTGATTATTTAACAGTTTGAGAGTGAAAGTTATATTTAAATATTAATTATGTAAGATAAAGCTTGAATTGTAATAAGAAAAATAGTAACATAAAAAGTTATGCAGTAAGCTTAGTTGAATAGAAACATAAATTATTTATTACTATCGCCATCAGTTTTGTTAAATATTTGACTATGGTATATTTTCTGTATTTTCTTTCATGCTATTTGAAAAGTAAGATATATTAAGTTACGCTTGTTTATATTCTTTAAGTAAAGGAAGTGATTGTCCAAAAGTAAGTGTTAAAAATATCCAGATAACTATTTATAATAAAAACTACAAATTCAATATCTTACAATAATAGATATGTATATATATATATATATATATATATATATATATATTCCGATTTTAAGTATTCGAAAAAGAAACTTATACAAATATTAATATTGATCAGGATTCAGTAAGAGAAAAACATCTTTATTGTTATATACAGAATTTAAATATATTTTATAAACACTGACTCAAGAGTAATTAAAAGGTTTTCATAAATATATTTGATTTTATCAAGGGAAAAGTCTTCCTGCACAGAAATAAGATGATCTTAGAAGTCTTTGTCATACAACTGTGTACAGCTTTAAGTAATGTATCTTTACTATCTTAGATTGTCTATTAATAATTCAGTACATTCAAAATATGAGCATTCACAAAAGCAAATGAGTTTCTTACCTTGTGTATTATCTTTTCCTTCACTTACATATATCCTGCTTCAAATAAATGTGTACTGTTCTGAAATAAATTCAAAACACCAGCAAGGTAAGTATATTTCTGGATACAAATGTGTACAGCTTTCAAAGGGGTGTTGGTTTCCATGAACACAGAAATAAAAGTAAAATTAAATTGCTTAGTGTTAAAAGGAGTGTGTTGCAAACTAAAATTATGTACGGGATGCAATTATAACTATCACAATATTTTCGTTTGGGCATTAGAGTAGGCAAGCAGCAAAACGTACCTTTGAAAGTAATACAATCTGTACGTATAGCACATTGCTCTCTAGTAATTTGGCCTGCTCTTTTGATAATATATTTACCTATTTTAGTCAGTAGTTAATCATTAACTCAAAACAAACATTCGTGTACTTATATATAGCATGCAGTATTCTGAATGTTTCACAAATGCAGTTTTTACATAACTTAAAACAAGAACTTCTGGTTTTCTATATCTTATTTCTTAAGTTATATTTATTTGCAGAAACATTAGATTAAACAACGGCCATTAGCTCTAAGCTAAAGCCAATTATCATTACTACAACATTTTAATATATATTTGAGTATTTGCTATTATCATCATCATCATCATCATCATCATCATACTCTCATATTAACCGCTCTGTAGAAGTAATGATACAAGTTTTAGTAGGTGTTTATCATTCTTATAGAAGGCGCTGAAAAATGTTACCAGCTGTTTCCTCACTTTATGAAACTGCTATTAACCCATGCTGATGGACAGCATTTTTCTGCTGCGCTTCACCTCATCTAATATGTATGGGTTATTGCATAAACCCCAAATTTTAGTGTACCCTACAGAGTAAAGATAGCACACTTATTCAATTTCCGTGGAGAAATGAACTCGATTTGAGTACAGAATATATATTCAATACTGCTTAGAAACTCTGTCACAAATCGAACTGGATATTAGAACTCTTAAAAAGTATGGTCGGATAACATTTTGTATGAATGGGATCACCTACTCCTAATACGCTGATCGTCGTCTATTTGATCGGCATCAAATCTTGAAAGATTTTTTGTACTCTAAATATGGGAGCCTTCGATTATGATTTTAAAGATTGTACTGTTTGCTTTGTTATGCCCGTTGTTTATCCTTCAACTTTTCGTTAACGAACCTGCCAGAAACTGGTGCAATAATAAACTCAGTAATGTCACTTTTATCACATGCGTATTATCGTAGCATATTCTTCACAAAACTATACACCAACCTCAAAACCTCCATCTAACACGACAGAAGACCTAACCTACGTTTAACAAGTTCGCCTTTCGCCAAAGATTTGTCGGGTCGACCAGCATAAGAACTTGAATTTATTTACTCACGAACGGTGCGTTCCAAGTCGATCTGAATGCATATTGAATAATAGAAATACGGAACACATTTAGTACCCAATTTGAATCAAATCAATTAAACTCCCTATTGAAATGTGGTGACTAATAGATCAGGGTTAAATGTATGCCACAAGGGTTTCCTTGTGGTTCTCCTGACCAATGTACGACGCACTTCCGCCATTGATGCAAGTTACTCACACATATTTGAGGAACTAAAAGACAGTATACCGAGCGAGATACCTCCAAAGTAACACACAAGGCTCAGGTTCGGGAGATCCTGGGCTCAATTCCTGAAGCCAGTCACTCTGACAATGGGTTTTCGTGATTTCTGTGGCTGACACCGCAAACGTTGGGGAGGTTTATCATCTACCAAGAATTTACTTTTCCTGATTTGCTATCTTTTGCTTTCCCTTTTATGTTTCATGCAGTCTTAGGGCATGTGCAGTGTTTTGGTGTCGGACAGCTGGTGCAGATGCATGCTAACTGGAAAGTTTTCTCGGCCCTGCCAGAAGGCGATCTTGTCTGAACTACCTTAGGTGGATGAAATACACCCCGGTTCTGCCAGAAGGAAGACTTCTCTGAGCAGACCGTTGGTGTGACTGAGTCCTCAAGTTTGGAATCGGATGCTGTCTTGTGGCCCACATTCTCCTGCAGCTCCTTCATATATTCTCTCCTCCTGAGGGTGAAAACATTAAAGATCCCTATCGCATCGAAGTACGGGATATTCCCTCGTTCCCTGGTCATACCCTAATTGGAATATTTTTCTTTCTCAAAATAAGCATAATTATCAATTCTCATTGATGGCACCCATCAATGCTAAAGAAAACTACGCCGTGGCCGAGTGGGGTTCAACCCAAGGCAACTGTATGTGGGATATTTGGAGGAGAAAGCGGCGCAGTGACGGGTTTTCTCTGGGTTCTCCAATTTCCCCCGCCATCACATTCCACCGGTTCTCCATGCTCATTCCGTGTATCGTCAATGGCATCGCCTGGGGTGCTGTATGTAGTTAAAGTGGGCGTTCAATTCTATCAAAAACTGCTAACCAGATTGTATGGATTAATAGAAAGTTTATAATAACATGTTCAATATGACGTGTGGGAGAAGGCATCTTCGTTAAGCACGGGAAGAAGACTGTTGTTGAGTTATAATGACTTGAGGGCGCAGACAACTTGTCCTTTGAGGGAATGCAAGTTAACAGCGCTACGGGGATTGATTATATATAGAGGGCGCAGTCTCTACTGTCACTGTCCGCTCACGCAACTATAATGTTTTTCAAATGGGAAGAGTTCTAGGCTGTAGTGAATGAGATGCGTTATCTAGCTCTACTTTGCCAGGTCGCTACATCTACTCTTTTCATATTTCCCACTCACTCGCACACTGAGCATGAAAATCTGTCTGGCGACATAATGTTTATTCATGTGTATTATGAAAACTATTTGAACTAAAAATCAGTGGTTTTTATAGTTCTGCTATGAACATTACTCCCTATATTCCTCGTGAATTATGTTTTGTCTTAGCGCAAGTAGTATTTATGAGAGATGAAATCACTTAGTGCGTTACTCCCCAGTTAAGCGGGAACGCAATATTTCAACACAGCAGCACTCCAATTGGCTGCCGGCCTGGTGGCACTCAAGGATAAACTTCATCTTATTTGAACCACACTGTAGTACTAGTCCCGCTTACCTGTTGTCTTCGGTACTCAAACACCGAGTCGTAGAGTACGTGCTGCGTGCGTCTACAGTAGGCATGGGGACTACAAGCCAATTAGGGAGGGAAGGTACCGCATCCCACTTTCTTTGCCCAGTGGCGAAGGGTAACTTTCTTGTTTTGCTAAAGTGAAGAGTACTGGTGAATTTGTTGTCCACTGTGCACTTTAGTAATATCTTCTTCGCTGGTATTTAAATTGTTTTTATGTAGAGTCTTCAGATTTATTCGGCCTTTGCCGCCAGCCGTTTTCTGCATAAGACGTCAATACTAGGTAACGGGTTTATCATGCATTGCATCTTGCAGAAGACTAGCGAACGATGAGTAATGGGGGGGTGGATGACAACAGTTTCGACGTCACCTTGGTGAAATGGACTTGTAACTTACCTTTCCAATATTTACGAGGGGTGTTCAAATGAAAAGTTACAAAACGACAATGGGGGTATAATTGAAGTATTTATTCAAAAACAATCACCAGAGGCCTGAGCACCAATATCCCACTGTTTAACGAGCCGAAGGATTCCCAGCTTCCAGATTTTCCGTGGCTGTGACAAGAGCCAGTCCTCTACTGTGTCTTTCAGTTCGTCGTCCGAGTTGAAGCGCTTCCCTTTGAGATGTTTTTTTAGCGGACCAAACAGGTGGAAGTCACAGGGCGACATGTCCGGGCTGTAGGGCGGATGCTCAAACTGCTCCCACTTAAACTTGGCCAGTACACTTTGTGTGACCCTGGAGACGTGTGAACGCGCGTTATTTTGTAGCGGAATCACTCCCTCCGTGAGCAGCCCAGGCCGTTTGCTCTTGATGGACTTGCGTAGGCTACGGAGTGTCTGACACAGTACACGTCGCTATTAATGATTTTTCCGTGATCGAGAAATTCGATGAGAATCGGACCACAGGCTTCGAAAAAGACGGTGAGCATCACCTTGCCTGCTGAGGGCACAGCCTTGAATTTTTTAGAGGGAGGTGACGATGGATACTTCCATTGCATGCTGTACCGCTTTGACTCTGGCTCGAAGTAATGGCACCAGCTCTCGTCACCGGTGACAATCCGCTCCAGGAAAGCAGGGTCTTCATGATGCCGGAACAGGTGTTGCAGTGCTAGCCCCATACGCAGTTTCTTTTGCGGTTCGCTGAGCTTCAATAAGCTCGGCTGTGATTACAGTGTTTGCCTGGCCTGGCCTCGGATCATCACTCAAACACTCCCGGCCTTCACGAAAACGGGTACTCCACTTTCTCTCTGACTTATCGGACATACAGTCTCCCCCGTATACGGCCATCATCCGGCGATGAATATTGGCAGGTCTAACACCTTCCGTAATCAGAAATCTGATAACACCTTGCTGTTCCTCAATCGTCGAATTTTGCAATAAGAACGCCATGATGTCCTCACACGCACTGCCGCGGCAATTGGACGGAACAGACAACTGCCTGCTTCTCTCCTGTATCATGTGCGTGCGCCCGCGCATGCTCACAGCCAGACGGACACTACACTCGCGGAACTAGTCGCACTACGTTATAACAAAGCGGCAAATTCAAATTTCAACCGGTTTGGTTGTTAAAATGTTTCGTACCTTTTCATTTGAATACCCTTCGTACATTTAGAACATTTTCTTGTGTCTCATATACCCATAATCGTAAATTTATGCTTTAGGCAACATATTCTTCCAGTTCGGAAGTAGCACTCAACCATGTAATTCTGTGATGGGTGGTCACTTCCATATCGCAGGAAAAGAACGTACAAAATGTCCTGGTGAAAAACAATCCTGCACCGCCCAGTACATCAACCTATTTACAAAGTCGGCAATGCACGGAGTCCAAGGTTCAATTCTGCACCTTCCCTTTGAGACAAGGGGCTCGCTTAACTAATAACGACGTCATGTATTTAAACCCAGTGACACTAAAGGCCGAATAAACCCAAAGACCCAGTATTGAGCATAGGTTTCATACAACAATTATCACAGCTAACTGCTGTAGTTAGGCAAATTATTTCATCTTCAAGCTTATAACTATTACTTTATCTTTTGCAATAAATATTCGTACAGCGAAATACTTGCCCCTGAAAAATAGCGGTTTCTTTTAGCCACAAGCTAGGATATTCAATAACTTCCGCGTACTATTTTCTCTCTGGAGGTTTCATACTTGGTTCCGTTTGATTTCAGTTTGAGTTCGTTAAGCTTACTTTGTCTCTTCAACCTAAGAAAATAGATTTATAACTAAACTTCATATATACTTTAAATCGCATCAAACAAGTCCGATATGCACTCAAATTTTGAGATAAGTTAGTTCCATTCCGAATATTTAATAAAGTGGTAAGTAATTAAACCCGTAAAATAGTATAATTATATCTTACTTGTTATATTTTGAAAGTATTAAGAAATTTCCTTTTGTATGTGTGTGTGTGTGCGCGCAGTCTGATCCAGTGAATTAAATAGCACGCTTTTTTGTTTTTGTAAATTACAAAATTTCATGAAACGAAGCTCATGAGCTCGAGGCCATAACCACAACTGAATGGCTCAATCCAAAGCACAGAGAAGGAGACAGCTGGAAAAGGGACAGATGGTGTGGTGGAGTGAGATAAGGACGGCTTCAGAGCAGTGACACTTTGGTGCAATTTTCCTTCATGCCTCGTCTAAAGGTAAATATACCGAGCCAGGTGACTCAGGCGTTTCGTCTGGGACTGGAATTCGGGAGGTCGAGGGATCGGTCCCCCACGGCCGACTTCTCTGACCCAAAGGTTTTTCGGGTGTTTTCCCGTGTCACTAGGCGAGTGCTGGGGAAGATTCTTCATTCCCCCAAATGTCCTGTCCTCTGTTTCATCTCCATTTCCTAGATGACCCGGGTTCGATCCCAAGCGACCGCATGTGAGATTTGTGGTGGACAAAGCGGCGCAGGGGTGGGTTTTCTCCGGGTTCTCCGGTTTCCCCCGCCATCACATTCCACCGGGTCTCCATCTCCATTTCATTTATCATCAGTGTCATCGCCTGGGGTGCCACAAGTAATAAAAGCGGGGTTAAACACTAAAGAGGTCTCTATTTCATCCGTTTGATCCTTCTTCCAGGGTTGTAAGTGTCGGTGAGGATTGCGGTGATGGCGCCCCCTCGTGTAGATGATTGCGATTTGGAAACTCAGCTCTCGGCGGCAGGATGGCGCTGGGGGTCGTCGTATACTGAGGGGCGTTTCTTCCGACCTGAGGCGCGGGCTCTTAGCGCTCACCGCGTCGAGATGAAGAGCTGCTTGGGAACTGTTAGGGATTCTCCACGATCACTCTCTGCCACAATCTGGTTCCGGCTGCCCTTTGTAATTGCTCTCATCTCTCTTCCCGGGGTCTGACGTACAAAAAGCTTATCACTGGCTGAGGTGCGGAATCCCCTCCGGTACACTACACTACACGTA
Organism: Hymenopus coronatus; assembly: GCA_030762935.1. NCBI lineage: Eukaryota > Metazoa > Arthropoda > Insecta > Mantodea > Hymenopodidae > Hymenopus > Hymenopus coronatus. Next base: position 404,318,001 of record CM060900.1, on the reverse strand, counting down.
TAGGTAAATATGCACTGCACTTCATTCTTTACGTGCCCCAAATGTGAACCTGTAACAATGACGATAGAGGGTAGGACAAACGCTACCGGTGACTCACTAACATAAGCAAATGTCTGTATTACTCTTCCTATATTCCCTACCCTGTGACCAGTAGGTAGAGGGAGTTGCCATTTCACCGACAAATTCTACAATGAGTTTTCACAACAAGCACATGTTTTGAGTGTCCTTGAATCGAAAAGGGTGTTTACTTTCTCTATCACACACCTAGTAGAAAGAGGAAGTATTGCATTTCACTCAACTATTATATATCAATATTTCACCGCAAATAAATGTTTTGAGACACTGAATCGGAAATCGGCATATTTATTTTTCTAACACGCATCTAAGTAGGTAGAGGAAGTATTGTATTCCACCCAAAAATTCGATATTGAGATTTCAGGACAAATACATGTTTTGGGGCTCCGAATCGAAAAGAAAAGCAATTTTCTTTCTCTACCACGTACTTGTATGAAGAGCAAGTATTATATTCCACCCAAAAGTTCAAATACGAGAATCCACAGAAAATACATGTTTTGATCTCATGAACTGAAAAAAATTATGTTTTCTTTCTCCACCACGTACGTTTAGGTTGAGGAAGTATAGTACTTCACTCAATAATACGATATTCTGATTTCACAGCAAATTCATGAATTTAGGACACATAAAGTGAAAAAAACCAGTAGTTCAGTTTTTCTACCACATATTAAAGAGGAAATATAGTACTTTACCTAAACATTCGATAGCAAGAATCCACGGTCTTGAAGCCCATAAATTGAAAAAGAAATAAAAATAACATGTTTGCTTTGCCTGCCGTGTACCAAGGAGATAGAGGAAGTATTGTATTCCAAACAAAAATATCGATATCTATCGAGATTTCATTGAAAAAAATATGTTAAGGCTCCTGAATTGGAAAAAGCATTTTACTACCTCTACAGCATAGCTAGGAGATAGTGGAAGTATTACACCCAAAAACTCATACAAATATTTCACCGGTAATATGTGATTTGAGACACTCTGAATAAAAAACTAAATTTAGAAAAGGGTAGGCGCGTAGGCGCGTATGTGTTTGTCACCTGTGAACGGCATAACTCAAAAACGAAAACTAAGATAAGCACCAAAATAGATATTTAAGTTCAGTATCTTTAAAAGATGTGATACGAAGATTTTGAGTAAAATTCCCTCACCCTAGGTTATCCTTTAAATGGAAATATTTCAAATTGTCTGCTTTTCCAAAATATTCTTAACAATTTATGTCAAAATACAACATATTTAAGACTTTGATATTATAAATAAGATATATCATGAATTTTCTGGAACATGCTGGGAATTCCTCTTCATTCGGAAGAAATTTAGTATTATTTTATACAGGTACCTGATAAACGTTAAGAGATAAACCAATATGTACCTACTCCACAAAAGAGTATGTCTTTTTAAAAATAGGATTTTATTTAAAATACCTTGTTTTGAGCACCAGGCGTTTCCTTATATTAGTTATTATAGGTTTGAATTGTTCAATGCTTTGTTCTAATGACGTTGCTGTTCCGTTGATTCTCGTGATATCGGAGAAACAGTATGGAATTTCAAGGCCATCATATAGCACCCATTTTAATTCCTCTCTCTTCATTGTACCTATAGCGAAACGTGGAAGAACGATTTTTGAAAGGTTTTATCTCGGTTAACACGAAGCAGAGAGAAAAAATAATCTTTCGTAAGAAGAGTTTGAAGAAAATACACAAGAATAAACGTTAGTGCGCAGAGAAAGTCGTGATTATGTTACATCAGAATTGTTATGTTTATCACACTTCTCGATGATTTTGTTCTGAACGAATAGGTTTGCCTTCCATTTCTGGTTTAGGTATTGATTGTTATTTGAAGTGGTAGCAGTTCTCCACATCATGCCAAGATTACTTTGTTATATGTAAAAGGTGGTTCACCTGTCCCTTATTCTCTGGTTTTATGCAACCCGCAGATTACAGTCTAACCTGATGACTTCCCCATCTTCTGCATACTAAATTATAGACTTTGGCGCTACAAGTTATATCTGATCAGTAGTATATTTGATTAACGCGCGGTGTTAGGTTCGAATCCTACAAAATCGTTGGCAATTTTTTCCCCCGCTTTCTTTCTTCCTGATTTGGCACAAAGCTAGATGGGATATCGGAACATCTTAACTTGCTTATTTGTTTCTTTTATTGTTGTTCTCTTTATTTTAGTTTATTCTAACTTAATCAATCCAGTTACAGGAAATACAAATGAAAATGAACATTCTGAGGCACATTCATTCAGTTTCTTCTAAATATGCAGGTGTTATTACAATATTTTAAAACTAACATAGGTTTTTCAGATAATACCACAGAACCAGACCCATTTTCAGGGTATATCTAAAACGAAAAATTCACAAAATACCTAGACTGACAATCACAAACTGACAACTGTGCCCAATAAATAGGTACTCACCAATACTTTCAGTTGAAAAGAAAATTAGGTTTAATCCCCATAACATAACAAAATTCTCAATATCCACTAGATAAAGTGTTTTCGACATGAAACTTAGTGATAAAATGTTTTCATTTAGTGCAGTAGCGGTTCGAAATGATGACCTTCTTCGTGGATTCAGAGCGTGCGCGATGTTGCAATGACAAGCTGGCAAGTAGTAACATCTGGGATATAAAGGACCTGCAGGTCTCCCTGATTAGTTGCTAAAGATGATTAAGGTTATGCGGCCGTTGGCTTTACACTGTTTTAAATGAACACCATAGGAAGTAATGAAGTGGCGTAAGATCAAGATATCTGGCAGGCCACGAGAAAGGTCCTCGCCTTCTATTCATCTTTGAGGATGTGAGCCGTGAATACAATTTACGACTATTCTGGACTGATGCGGTGGAGTACCATCATGCTGAAATTACATTCATAATCTTTCATTTAACATCGTTTTGGAGGAAGTGAAGGAAACGTGCTCCCGCAAGGTGACCTTCGAAAAAATGTGGCCCGATTAGATGATCACCCAAAATGCCATACCATATATTAATTTCCCACTGGTCTTAAAAAACTGGCTGTCTTACCCAATGAGGATTATCGACACTCCAGTAGTTCATGTTGTGGCGATCCACAGTGTTATTGTTGTGAAACCGCGATTTATTTGAAAACAGGACTTTGGATAAAAATACTGCATCACGGTTCAAACTGCGTAATACCCACTGGCAGAAATGTATTCGAGCTTCAAAGTCACGACCATGGAGTTCATGGTGTAGCTGCAAGCGGTAAGGGTGCAATGTATTGTTATGCAGTATTCACATAACTGATTACTTGCTGATGTTTGTGTCTTGTGCCAGTGCCTGCGTGCTAATGTGGGGATTGCTTAAGACAGTGTCTAAAATTATATCTATATTGTGCCCAGAGGTAACTGATTCCTGTCTAATAGAACCTGTCATTTCAAATGCTCCTGAAATATGTAAACGTCGTTCAGCATTCCGAAAAGTGTTGTGTGTAGGTTTTCATCATACTGGACATCGATTTCCATACAGGCGTTTAGCCTGGAATGCATGAAGAGTTCACGACCGACTGCGTCAGTCTATCTAATGGGTTGTGAGGTTCATAAGAGATAACCTTAGCTCTAGGTATAGCTGATACCAACATATTTACTTCATGCATTGTATCTCATGGAACATGTCTGCATCTAAAGTGACTTCCGGTAGTATTCGCTAACCCACCGAGGGTTCCAGCTGCCAAAAAAACAATCGATAACATGTTAGGTGTTCTAGTACTCGTATTTTGAAATTATTTTTATTAACTTTATTCGTTTTGAAAATTTCCTTCATTATTGAAAGTCTTAGTGAAGTTTCTTTTTTGAAATAATTAGAAGGAAAATTAAGGATCGAAGACTGAAAAATACGTAAAAGAAACTGTCGTTTGTTCTTGATTTATAGCTTAAGCCGTTCATTTAGCCTTCATTCATTATTATTTACGTTGTAGAACGTATGACAGCGATCCTTTTGGTATAACATGTACTGTAACAGGAGTTATTAAGCACATGTTTTTGGAATGGACGTAACTATTACTGCTAAGGTCTATTTTCCAATGAAGAGCAAGCTAGATTTGCATGGTTACCAAATGACCGACAATCACGGTAATTTCGACCTTATTACTTTCAGAGTATGAAGTGTTGCCTATCTCCAAAAATAACAAGGAACAGGTAAACCACCTTGTGTACACACACACACATTCGGGACCCATCTTCTGAATACTAACATTAACTTTGGGACTACAACTTACAGTTAAACAGTAGCGTATTTGATTAACGCGCGGTGTTAATACCGTTCTAAGCTATGCGATTCAGGTTCAAATCTTACCAAAACTTTGATAATTTTTTCCCCGCTTTCTTTCTTCCTGATTTGGCAGAAAGGTAGATGGGTTATCTGGATATTTGTAACTTGCTTATTTGTTTCTTTTATTGTCGTTCTCTTTATTTAATTTAACTTAAGTTAACTTAATCACTCCAGTTATAGGAAATACAAATGAAAATGAACATTCTGAGTGATATATATAAAGTTCAAACAAGCAGACTGGTATATCTTCACAAGCTACTATGGGGTAAGTGCAATATTTTTAACTGCCACAGAGAATTTATAACTCGATGGCACGACAGCTCACGGGGAACCTTGGCCTACCGCCCGGCTGCTGCGTCCCCCATATCGGTCCACTACAGACGCCATGGATGGGATGCAGTATTGAAGTGAGACGTGGTCAGCGCCTCGAGTCCCCCCGGCCGGTTAATGCGGTCTTTATGACCTGGAGCCGCTACTTCTCCATCAAGTAGCTCCTCAATTGGCCCCCCAGGGACCTTACGAGGCTGAGTGCACCCCGGGCCAGGTCTCCCCACGCCGGTACTGGGGATCGAACCCAGGTCTCCCGCTTGATAAGCAGCAACGCTACCACCGCGCTAAGGAGACGACCCCACAGAGAGTTTACCGTTGATAAAACAATTCAGATCTTACGACAACAGTGTTATCACATAACGGCAATGAACGTAATTCTAATGGCCATTTGTTTTTCACGTCATTAGTACAACTATTTAGAAATGTTATGGCGCATCTAAGGCACAGTTGATTATGTAACAAATGTGTAATATCTAGTTAGGGCTATGGCAGAAATAAACCTGTGTGCACCAAAGATAAATAGAAAATGGATAGAAAATATCCTATTCTAATGCAATTGTGGTAGGTGAAGCACATTTTTGTCAAGCCGCCATATTTTGATCTCGCACTTCTGAGATCAATACAGCTATTGTGGGTTAAATGTACACCAAAAAATAACAATTTTGTGGCGTTGAATGTCAATTAAACCAGGCCCGGGGAACTGCTACTCAATGAGCGACCAGATGCTCAAGGCCTTGCACTGTTAAGAGTGTGTGTAAAGGTCGGGAGGGGTGGGGACACAAACAACCCATTTTAGTGACGTACCATTCCCAATGAGTGGAGGATCTATTACGCCAACTTTTAATCCTGAATGGAAGAAAAGTATTTCGCCATCTCCGAAGGTGAAAAATCACGTTTTTGGTTTGTGGTGCAATAGTAACATATCCTTCACATTATAACATTAGGAGGCATTTCAAAAATGTACATGCGTAAGGATATGGTGAAGAGAAGTTAATAGGCGTGGCTCGTGAAAAAGTGCCGGATCGCGTTAAGGAAAATTTACAAGCCAAAAGTGTGAGGACTAACAAGACGACAGTTGACCGGCAAAACATAGTTCGTGCCAAATTCTCTGAACTTCTCTTTGTAGGAGACTTCATAAAGGATTGCTAAATAACAGCTGCTGAAGAAATTTGCCCTGATTTAGAGAATTCCTTTAAAGTTCTTAGTCTATCTCGTCGAACAGTCGCCGAGTGAATTGCAGAAATTGCTTTCAATTTGAAGAAACAGCTGAAAACGAAAATCGGTAAGTTAGTGTACTACTCATTAGCATTAGACGAGTGTAATGACAGGAAATACACTTCTCAGTTAGCTGTTTTCTTAAGGGGAGTTGATGAAGATTTCCACATCAGTATTGAATTTCCAGATCTTGCATTGTTAAAGGACCGGACCACAGGTGAAAATGTGCTTAACGGTGTGTTAAAAGATAATAGAAAACTTTAATCTTCCATTGTTTTGCAATCGATGCTATCCATGATGGGTCACACGTTGGGATTTGTAGGAAGCCTTCGAGGTGGTCTTGCAGAAACAGGAATAAACAAGATGGCATACGATGTATATCGCTTTATTCATCTTGAGGCATTGTGTGCGAAATCAGTAACGTTGGATACAGTAATGCCAGTTGTGCGAATTGTGAATACCAGTAGGTCAACTTCACTTCGTCATAGACAGTTCCAAAAATGTTTAAAATACATAAATTCTGATTATCTAGATCTGCCGTACCATTCTCAAATTAGATGGCTAAGCAGATGCAACGTGCGAGTTTTCGCGTTACGGTACGAAATAAATATTTTCTTTAAAGACTAGAAAGTAGAGTTTAGATAACTTAGCACCAAAGACTGGAGTTGTGATTTGGCATTTTTGAGTGATTTAACATCACATTTAAATACACTGAACACCAAGCTATAAGGAAAAGACAATTTAATCATTACGATCATTGATGATCTAAAAGCTTTCATGGAGAAATTGTGAATCTGGATATATCAAATAGAGCACGCTGATTTATATCATTTTCCAAATTTGAAATCTGCATTCACTAAAGGTTCGTCTGAAGTATTAAAGAAATGCAAGAACATTTTGGAAGACTTATTGGAAGAATTTAAAATCCGATTTGATGATCGGAAGACCATGGACACGGAATGGAGGTCGTTTAACAACCCATTTTCATTCAATTATAACGATGCACCACACTCTTTGTAGATGGAATTAATTGACCTCCAGAATAACACGCCTCTGCGTACTTTAGGACTGTTCGGTGTTGAGTTGTTTCGTACACTGTCCAAAGTGAAGTTTCTTTGGAAGTCGTATTGTAGCTATGTTTGGTACAACGCATTGTTGTGAGCAGTTTTTCAGCAGACTGAGATGTCAAAACTGCTTCACGCACTAGTTCAACTGATCAGAATTTAGTGCACCTATTGCAATTGCAATGTTTCATTTAAGAGCCAGAATATGACGAAATGATGACGCAAAAAAGTTGCAAGTTTCAACAGTGAGCTCGGTATAACTACACAGTAAGTAGCGCTTCAAGTTTACTTGATTTACGAAGTGTTTTAGCTTAATGCATAGGATTCCAAGTCTTGCAAGTCTAAATATTATTGTAAAATTTTAAAATGAAGCATTACAACACTTATGTAAATATGATGTAGCATTTACTTTTGAGTTTGTAATAAATTACAATTTAGCAACTGACTACTTTGTGTGTCTATATTGCACGCACGTGTGTCCTTATTGCATGAAGGTAGTTACGATGGGAAACCAGTTTTTGCTCACGCTAATTCACGAGTACCCCAGGCCTCATTTGGACTGTAAGTTTTAAACCAGTATAATTGTGAATACGTGTGTGGTGCTCGTTTGTGATTTCTCGTATAGCAGAAGAAAAAACAAGGAAAGAGAAATGTTTCAATACACAGGTTGGGGTACTTATTTAAGTGATATGTGGTGTTAAATGTTCAATTCAACAGTAAATTTAGACGTAAGTTTTAAACCAGTATAATGGTCAATACTTGTGTGGTCTTGATTGTTTTTTCTCGCATAGCAGAAGAAAAAAAAAAAACAAGGAAAAGGAAATGTTTCAACACATAGTTTAGGGTTCTCATTTAAGGCCTTTTTTTGGTGCTAAATGTTCAATTAGCAGTAAATTTAGAGTGTACATTTTAAACCAGTATAATGGTCAACATGTGTGTGATGTTTGGTTGCAGTTTCTCGAATAGCAGAAGCAAAAACAAGGACAGGGAAATTCGCAGAAACAATTGATAACCTACTCCTGTTTATAGGCAAAAATGTTGCTAATTCGCCCATTTAGCAGCTATTACGAGAAATAATTATTATCAAATTATATGTTTATAATACCAAAACCGTGAGAATAGGGGTTGTATTCCTCGGACTCCGAATGCAATACATATAGTCCACAGTGAGCCATTATAGTCTTTGGGATATTCTCTGATACTTGTCAGTCTTTTTTTTTTTTTTTTGTGCCCTTAAAAATGATTCCAAACCTTTCCCAAGCATGTGTGTATGTGAGTGTGTGTATTTATGTACATGCATCCTATATATGACTGCCTCGTACATGTATTCAGTTTTAGACCAAGAAATTAGAACAAAATTAAATTAAGACCTTGCCGCGATGTTTGTGTTGATAATTCATTTTAAAAATAAATAATAAATATAGTAACAACATCGATGTAAAAATTGAAATGAAGTTTTTGAAATAGGGAATGTTTTATTATATGTTATATATACTTCTAAATGCTTATTACGCATGTGGTGTTAGCGGTATAGATGCTCTGTTAATTGATACTCTAGTATGTATCCACTTCAGTGCGTTAGTTGTTATTTCTCTTCGCCTAGCACGTTTTCTCTAAACATATTATATTAAAATTTACTACCTAATGCGTTCTGCCGGCTCATAATTGCACCGCGAAATGAACAATGAAGGTCAGTATAGAATATCTGATTTGCTTTCATGTGCTCGCCCTTCAATACCCGACGCTGGCCCACATTAGACATGCAACTTTCTTGGTTATACGTTAAATAAGCTAGCTTAATACAACGATGAGCATCACTGTTCGAATCAGACTTTATGACGTGGGGGGGGGACTTAAGAATTGGTATTTATATTTATACCAGTAATAATAGTAATACCAATAATAACAGTATTGGAGTTTTATGTAATAAAGCAGCAGCTATATTATTATTATTATTATTATTATTATTATTATTATTATTATTATTATTATTATTATTATTATTATTACTGTTAATCATTTTATTAATAATTATTCACATTTATGTTTTCAATATCACATGACAGCTGGCAAAACAAGTGAAAACATCCTGGTACATTCCATTACAGATATGTACTAATCCAATGAAATATTTTTGAATTTCTCATTTTTGAGCATATTTGCAGGTTCCTTAAATAGCCTGCCAATACCAAATAATTAGCTGAAAATATCTATAATACATTCTATTATCATGCTTCTCATGTAAGCTTTAGCATTCGAGCTTATTAGGGCGTAAAGACATATAATGACACAGGAGCTCAATATTTCGAGAGCGGCGGCCTTAGGGAACATATGGGCGCATGCCCTTCCTTCAAATGTAGGACCTACAAACATTTCAGAAAATATTTTCTCCTTATTGTTATCAAGTAAAATGGTATAATCTATAGCGAATTGTGGTACATTAATTTGTGGAATTAATTTTTTCAGCATTAAACAACTGTAGTGAAGGTAGCTTTCGGTAACATTAACCAGCCGCTCTTTCGGACATCTAATTTTGTGGTCATCCTGTCCGCATGCGCAGAATTTAGTACTTTTAGACATATATAGTCTGTTGGTGCGGAATACAAGAGCCTGAGAGGGGAAATTTCTCTTCGGGCACACATGGTTTTTTTCCGCGCATGCGAAAGTGGAAAATAAGATTCCACAACGTGCAAAAATTAAAGTTTTAATCAAATTCATGACAAAAGTATTTAGCAAGGACCTCTCATATAAAATTAAATAATAAAACGAACCTATGACTTCAATGTCTTCTATACTTGAAAACAGATTTGGCATCTAAATCTCCGGAACGAAATATATAAAAGAAGCTCAAGTGATCAAAATTTACAATGTTGGTACCCGCTAAAAGCAGGAGTCAACTGACATCGTTCTGTCTGTTTGCGCATGGGCAGCCATGTTGGTCAATCGGCCAATTGTAGAGTGAAGTCTAAAACTGAACTAGAATCTGCAATGTGTGTGTGTGTGTGTGTGTATGTATGTATGTATGTATGTATGTATGTATGTATGTATGTATGTATGTATGTATGTATGTATGTATGTATGTATGTATGTATGTATGTATGTATGTATGTATGTATGTATGTGTGTGTGTATGTATGTATGTATGTATGTATGTATGTATGTATGTATGTATGTATGTATGTATGTATGTATGTATGTATGTATGTATGTATGTATGTATGTATGTATGTATGTATGTATGTATGTATGTATGTATGTATGTATGTATGTATGTATGTATGTATGTATGTATGTATGTATGTATGTATGTATGTATGTATGTATGTATGTATGTATGTATGTATGTATGTATGTATGTATGTATGTATGTATGTATGTATTTCTCTGCAAGTGGGTATCACCCGGTGGCAGAGTTATATATGTATACAAGATATATAAACAATAAATCACAGCTGCCAGTTTATGGCTTTGTAAGCTAGATATAATAGTTATTTACACAAATATGAAAACATTAATTTTTCTCTCAATTCAGATTAATTTCATAATTAGAATCACAAACCAATTTAACATTTGTATTTACAACAATATGAAATCACAAGCATTTCATTTAAGGAATATTTACAAAAATTATCCAACATTAAAATCAAGATTTTTCCTAAATTTCTTCAGAGACAGGGGACAACCCCGAAAGGCTGCTCCAGGCAATTCATCCAGTCTTTTATGGTTCTATTTACAAAGGAGAACTTTCCCACGTCAGTTCTGTATCTTCTACCCTTAATTTTGAACGGATGATCGTTTCGTGCATAGTAAGTTGGGTTTTCCAGTTTGTCAGTAACGTCCTCCCATGCGTTTAAGCCAGCGTAAGCTTTAAATAAAGCGCACAACCTCTGTTTCTCACGCCTAACTTTCAACGGCTCCCATTTTATTTCCTCAGCGTTTGGAGGCCCAAAATATTTACCCCTTTTTATGAATTTTATAGCCCTTTTCTGGATCTTTTCTAACGAATCAATTTGATTTACTCTCAAGTTACTCCAAATTCCATGACCGGCCGCACTAACGACTTGTACGCGATTTCCCTGGACTTTGCACTCCCCTTTTTTAAAATTCTCATTAAGAAGTGCAGTGTTTTCCACGCTTTCTTAGATACCGAATTTACCTGCTCGTCCCATCCAGCGTTACTCGCCAAGTAAACTCCCAAGTATTTGCAGCTGTCCACCTGTGGAATTTTTTCCCCACCCATGTGATAGTTTTGCAAAATTTTTTCCCTAGATCTATTAAATGCAATTGACTTACTTTTGCCAGCGTTAATTTTCATTTTATTTGCAGCAGCCCAATCACTAATTTCATTTAAATCACCCTGAAGAGCAGCCTCATCTTCAACATTTCTAATTTTATTGTAAATAATACAATCGTCTGCAAACAACCTTATCTGGCATTTTATATTAACAGTTATGTCATTTACAAAAATAAGAAAAAGTAACGGCCTCAGTACTGAGCCTTGGGGTACGCCCGAGCTTACCATACCCCTTTCAGATAGCTCCTTGCCTACTTTTACCCTTTGCGATCTTCCTTCCAAAAATTGTTTAACCCATAGAACTACGCGTTTATCAATTCCTGGATAAATAAATTATATGATACAACATCAAAAGCTTTGGAAAAAATCTATCACCACTGCATGCATTCTTCCCCCTGCATCCACCTCCTCTGCTAAATCTTGAAATAATGACGTTATCTGGCTTTCACACGAGTATCCAGGTCTAAACCCATGTGACGCTTTATTGAACCACTTTTTGTTTTCTAATTCTTCCCGTATATATTCTACAATTAAATGTTCCATCAATTTGCACACTACTGAAGTTAGGCTGACTGGTCGATAATTATTTAATTCTGTTTTATTTCCCCCTTTTATGAATTGGAACTACAATCGCGGTTTTCCAGTCTTCCGGTAAGGCACAGTTATTTATTGACATATTAAATAAAAGCATTAGGTACGGAATCATGGATTCCCCTCCAATTTTTAGTATTTCGGTCGGTATATTATCAGGCCCCCTCGACTTTCGATTTTGCAACATTCTGATCCTTCTGCGCAATTTGGATGCCATTATTTGAAAAACGGAATTTCCACTATCCTCAATTTCCAATTTATAATTATAATCCGTTTTGTTAAAAACAGACACAAAATGTGAATTTAATGCGTTCGCTTTTTCCTTATCGTTCAATATGGCAATTCCATTTTCCTTGAGTTCTGGTATGCCAAGTTTATTTCCCCTGCGTCTACTTACATAATTGTAAAAAGATTTCCAACTATCATTGGTCCTGCTAAGAATTTGTTCTAAGAACCGCTCCTGGGCTTGCAACGTTTCGTCTTTCAATTGTTTAGCTAATTCTTTATATCTGTTAAAATGCCAATCTGACTTCTTCCGTTTATGAAACGCGCGCCTAGACTTTCGTTTAAGTATTCTGATGGATCTTGTATAATATTCTGGATCATTATTTTGTTTGATAACTTTGTATGGAACGAATTTCTTTATTGATTCCGAAATAAGTATTTTGAAACTATCCCATGCTGCATCTACATTTGTTGCAGATTTTACAAACAGGCAAAATTGCTTTTTGAGAAAAGTCTGAATTCCATCTACATCTGCTCTGCAGAAGTTAAAACTAATAATTTCCTCTCCTTCAAACCGGTTTCGCAGCTTCCAGTTTATGTCTAATTGTACACAGCTGTGGTCGCTTATACCTGGCAAAACCTCACATGCGCTAAACAATGACTCAGGTCTGCATAGAAACACGCCCAACACAGCCGATTTCCGGGTATCTGTTTTGACTACCTGCGAAAACCTATGATCCCAAACCAGAAGGTTAACAACACATTGAGCTTCGCCTCCTAATAACTGCCCATTCCAGTTTACATTTGGCAAATTTAGATCTCCTGCTAAAATAAATTTTTTCCCCGTTTCCGAAGAAATTTTTTCCACTAATTTATGAAGAGTCTTAAAGTTAGTTTCGCCAGGTGGTCTGTAACACGCTATTAATGCAATGTTATTTGCTTCGTTTTCGTGATCGATAATTTCAATGGCCATCATTTCTACGTCTTCTTCCACCCACAATATCTTACTGCTTAGCTCTAACTTGGTACAAATAAAAATTCCCCCTCCCCTTCCTTCCCTGTCCCTCCTAAACACCCTGTAATCTGATCTAAATATCTCCGCGTCATTAATATCAACACCGAGCCATGACTCCGTACCTATAATCACACTTGGGTTACTTATTTCCATTAAATTCCAAAATTCTAATGTTTTGTTTATGATGCTTCGGCAATTTACCTGCAACAGCCTTAAGGAATGTGCCCCTACCTGAGAATCGTCGCTTCCCCGAAGCCGTTGTCAGTGCTGCCCGGTGACACCGCTCCACTCGGATACCCTCGCGAACAATGCTGCCAACTTTGAAGTTCCTCTTCTGTTTAGGTGAACACCATCCCGTCCATAGTCCCAGTCTTCAATCCACGAATTTGAGTCCACAAACTGCACATCCAGTCGTTCAGCCACCCACGAAAACGCGTCGTTTACCTGCATTACCTTCCTCCAGTTGATGTCGCGTCGCCTCAAAACTCCACTGATGACAATGTTTGCTGAGGGAAACAGTGCCTTTGTCTTCTTAACTAAATCATACATGTCTCCCATCACATAGTCAGAACTCCTTCATAGGTCATTACTTCCAACGTGTAATACGATGGTCCGGTAGTTGCTTTCTTCCTCCTCTCGCTTCTTCTCAATTTCCCTCAGAAGGCCGTCAGTCTTTATGCCAGGATAACAAGCTACCTTTGCATTTGTAGTTCCCGCGTGTCTAACGATAGAGTCGCCGATGATCAAACATGGTTTCTCCTCTTTCTTTAGGTCATCTTCCCGTGTCTCCCTCAGTAAGCAGTTTTCTTCTTTAAGCTTCCGAATAATATCTTCCGCTGTTTTCAGCTTGTCGCGTAAGCCTTTTAGTTCCTCCTGCAGCTGCTCCAATTTTTTGTCATTTGCGGTGACGGTCACATCTCTCCTGCAGTCCTTACATGACCAGTTTTCTTCTATGTTCTGTTCTCTCTTAATTTTAGGACAGCCAAAATGGTACCATCTCGCGCATGAAATACAAAGAAGTCCGGTCCTCAGTGCTTTGTTGCAGCTTCCACATCTTTCATCTCCTACAGGTCCTGGATTTATTTCAACTCCTCCTATCACAAGCAGGGCTAGTAATACAAAAGCCATAAAATAATAAATCTTTGTAGTTTCCGTAGCTCCAGTCGCCCCTCTACCTGCTTTCCGCGGTCGCCTGCCCGACCACATTCCTACCCTCGCCCGGTAAACAACCAGATCCACACCCATTGTTCTGCTGCTACCTGCCTCCCACTGGTACGTCCGCACTGCTCGAGATCCCCGCAGTGCATGGAATCAGTATTGTCAACTCAGGTGTTTTGCAACTACCGTAAATCTAGAGAGGAAATAGATCCACGCCCTTTAATGTTTATACTAATTGAAAAATTGTTAAGATGTAGTTGTGAATAATATTTCCTTCCTAACGTTCTACATGTTTTTAGCTCCATATGAGAACAGCAACAGGCCAATTAACCAATAATTGAGTAGGCAATAAAGAAAGTGGCGAAAAAATTCTCTGGAATGTATTTCATTAGAAACTTAATTCGATTGTGCTGGTGAATAATTTGGTGAAATTAACCGCAGAGTGAGTTGCCAGCGTTGTAAATGTTTACAATGCTTTCAAAGAACTGGCAGTATTAAAACCCACCTGAAAAATTCTAAACCATGTAGACGATTTTTAGGAAAGGTAGACGATTTATAAAGTGTACAATTGGCTATAAACAAATTGCCTAAGGCAAATGATAGTGACCTGAAGTTAATTACTTTAAGGGTAATTTCTATAAGTTGTTGAGAGAAATAGGAGCTTCAAGAAACAGCGTGAACGTTGTAATTTATATACATAAGCTCTTGTGGTCGAGTGGAGTAGTGTTGAAGGCTAGATTGCTCAAAATATATCTTTCAAACTGAAGCAGGCGCAGCAGCTGTTAAGACCAGCTATGCAGCAACGTGCGGTTATGCCAACTGGACCAACTCGCTGATAATGTTCTGAAAGAGCATAAGCATATGAAGATTACGGTTCACGGTCAAGTGCTGAGAGTATGGTGCGTTTTTGATACTCATCTTCAACTAGCAAGTTATCAAATGAACTTCTCAAGGAACGGATCGAAGGATAAAATTTATCTCGAATAGAAAGTTTAGTGTATTCACATATAAATTAGCATTGCATTTTTATCATAGATAGTTTTAGTATCCACTCATTCTAGAAAATCTTTAAATTTTGCCTTACCAGATATTTTGGCCACGAGTCACTGCTGAACGAAACCACAATGTACAGGACAGACAGTATCACATTGAAAAATAAGAATATATATTAAAAAGAAAAAAAGAAGAAGAAAGACGATGTGAGCTCTTGTACTGGATGACTCCTCGAATATATGCTGTACGGTATATCAGGAGACCTGTTGTGCAGGGGCAATGAATATTACTGCCAGCTGCCATATATGTATATATAGGCTCCTGACGGATACATCCTGAATATTGGTGACCATGTAGCTTGCGTTCCGTTATTTATGTTAGCTCTTCATTTTATTATCATGGAACGGCCACGATGCGGAGACAAGGAATTGGTATTCTGGACTGCCCAGTTTTTGCTGTCACTTCACTAATGTGATCTAGTTAAGTGTTCAATGTTGATCCATTTAGTTCTCACTGCCACTTTGCTAATGTGATCTAGTTCAATTTTCCTTGTCACTTCACTTTAGTTCGCGACGTAGCGGCATAGTGAAATATGCCCGCAGCAGCCTCTTCTTCCTTACACGTCATTCGCTGGGAGGTCGAACAGAAGACCTCTCTCAGTCTCACAGTAGCAACATTCCAAGTACATTACAACTGCCGTTGCAACTTAACTCGCAAATTACCAGCACTTTATATCAGACCAGAAAAGCACTCCTTACTAACTCGCTCACTCGTGAGCACACTCGTTTATGAGACCACTGGAGTCTTTGAGAGGGTTCTAGGATGTTTTAGAAGTAGAATAAAGAAGGTTCCAGAACAAGTACGTTATTTTTCGTTAGTGCTTCTGGTATTTACGCTGAAGCATTTATCTCTCTGCCTAGCCAGTCGGTCGTCCGGTCGGCGTTTCTACCGATAATTGAGACACATAGCTTTCCTCACAATGATTGCGTGTCGCCAGCTCAACCGAATCTAATACATCTGATTCTGCTCAAACTCGTCTCTACCCGCCAACCAACTCTTTCCACTTTTCAAAAATGAACTACCAAATATGAGAAAACATAATTAAAACACTTGTTTAAGGCTAACATACAATATAAATGAGAAAATGTCGTAATCAGTTAAGATAAAACGGTAACGTGAACTTGATAACAAATAAAACGAAATAATAAGAGTGCAAATTCGAAGTAAAATAAATACAAACTTTACAACTAAGGTGTGTACAGATAGTTGAAACGACAATTAAACCTCGTACAGCAGCAACTGTTGCATCACATGAAACGTTTACGGAATTTTGCAAACATGCTTGAATTATACCTTTCACCCCACCAACAGGTAAATACGAGTCAATGGAAGGTAGCTTGTATTTTTCATATAAAAGGCATCACTATTATTATTATTATTATTATATTATATTTTTTATTATTATTATTATTATAATTATCATCGTCATCACCATTATCGTTTTCGTTATTGTTAATATTAATGTTGTGGTTATTATTATTACTATTATTATTGTTATTATTATTATTATCATCATCATCATACTTCCCGCTTGGGTAGTGTAGTGGTATCCTGTCTGCCTTACATTCAACAGGTCGCGAGTCAAATCTCGCTTAGGATTGAGTTAGCCGGAAAAGGAGAGATCATCTGAGCATCACTTCACCAATTTCATTCATCGTCCGATATGACCAACCAGGTTAAAGGACGTTAAGCTACAAAAATACAAATAATGACCATATAATTTATGTATTATTTTCATTAGTTGAAACATGAACCAAACAGAATACCTATTTAGCTTTTGAATACAATAGTAATACTAACGAATAATAATAATAATAATAATAATAATAATAATAATAATAATAATAATAATAATAATAATAATAATAATAATAATAATAATAATAATAATAATTCTGTAATAATAATATTAATAATAGTTATAATAATCATAATGATAATAATATTAATAATGATGATAATAATAACAATAATAATAATAATAATAATGATAATAATATTAATAATGATGATGATGGTAATAATAATAACAATAACAACAACAAAATATGTGTCAAACCAGTTTTATAACAGAAATATGTAAAACGAGCAAATATACGCTTATAAAAGGCAACGGAGGCATTTATTTAGCCGAATAAAATCACAAGTGCTTTGTCTAGAATAGAATTTTTGGATTCTGCAGTACCAGGCCTTAGGATTCTGCCTAACTGTGCTTATTTTTGCTTTTGATGTTACTGGTAGTCCCTTTCCCTTCTCCTACACTTCCGTCAAAAGGGTGAACAAAAGTTCATGGAACGGCTGTAAGTGATACGCACCTCTAGGTACTTTTGTGAAATGGTGTACAACAGGTTCCCAACTATGCACCCGTGAGCAAGCAGTAAAGTGGAAAGTGAGATCAGATTTGAAAAATTGATTGCCACAATTGGAGCTCGAAATACAGATCTTCGAATCCAGTTGCCACGAGAGATAGCATCCTATTTAAGGGTCCCTGTAAACCAGCGAAGAGCAGATGCTAGGAAACAGGGACCAAGTGGTTAAATGGTCAGCGTGTCACCGTAACGTCATAGTCCATTGTGTTTTAGTGCACCCTAATGCTCTATATGACTGAGAAGAGGTTGAGGTCTAAGGGACCATGACAATGTAACCACGGGAGCTCAGTAGCAACATGTCAGAATGGAACGGCAAACAATTGTGATTTGAATCCCGGCACGAATCATGGTTACTTATTTGGAGTAACAGATAAAATTGGATTGGCGTATAAAATTGGATTTCTGGGTTCAGTTCTCGGCTGGAGAGCCTTCTATTGGCTCTGAAAGTTTGGGACAACGATTTTGACAAAACCCGGCATTACTCTTGAATCGGGGGACACACACACACACACATCACACATTGACCTGATGTCAAGCACTCAGAAAGTAGATACGGTGAGTGTTCCGTTTAGTGATCAAATGATGTCTTGATTCTCCAAGATGTAATCGTAAAAGATCACGACAGAATTTGGTTTGCATTCTTCTAAAGGAACATCTTCCTGACTACCGCTAAAATGACCCAACTTTTCGCCAGACTTTTCTTCAGTCTAATTGCAAACCTATTTCAGTTCCAATGAATTCGGTTGTTCTATACTTTACAATATACATATATGTGCTTGTAATATATTCATCCACTTTTCTTTGGAAAATTACCGTTAAGAAAACGCTTTTGCCAAATTCTGCGGGTCCTACGATTAGAAATCTGATGTCTTGAAGTATCTCAACGTTTTTCTTATTTTTTTCCGCGCTCGGGATCATAACTAATATCAAGTTGGTAGTCCGATTCATTTAATATACTATAAATGGTAGTAAAGTTCAGCGGTTCACCTCTAAGTTCACTTTGAGATTATAGGACCCTGTACATGAGGATGGTCACAAGGCGGGGCTCATCAGATTCTATAAGACGTACATGACATAAATGTTACGAACAGGAAAGTAAATGGCATTTTAATACTTAAAGTCAACATTCACTGCAATTTAGCATATGGAATGGTATGTGAAACGCATGACCATAACATACTGGCAACATTCCACACGGATACGTTGCTCCAAAAGCAAATCGTCTATGAGCCCAAACAGCAGTAATACACAGACGTTCAAACCAGTTACATTGAGCAATCGAGATAACCGTAAGAGATGAAAAGAATGAGCTGATTGATTTTTATAGTGTTTAACGCCCGCTTTTACTATATATGACACCGCAGGGGATGACACTGATTATCATGGAATGAAAATGAAGCACCGGTGGAATGCGAAGACGGATGAAGCTGTGAAACCCAGAAAAAACCGCCTCTGCGCCGCACTAACCACTCTGCCACGGCGCAGTTGATTGATTTCGATGTACTGTCCTCTTAGATTTTTTTAGAATAAATAAGTAATTTCAAAAGCTACGAGTTTCAAATATTTCCTGCTAACGACACCACAAAGCGTAATTTGAAAGAATACAGCAAAACTATCTAGTACCCCTTTGAAATAGATGATGGCTTTATTTACGTTTTTCCCGACTAAGCATACGGTAAGTTTGACGTTATAGGAAGAGGTTGGCGGAGCTTTTGACATTGGAAACAACATCAAATTGATAGATAATTTTTCCCCATCTATAGAAGGAGAATCAAACGTGTCTCCAGGATAAACCCATAGAAGGAATCGAGTTTCCGGGTCAAGCGTCGAACACAAAAAGTACGCTCACGCATTCACAAGTCGATTTGATTGCACTTAAGAGAACGGGTGCCATCACCGATGCGAACCTGGATCTTAAACCCAACGAGTATCTGTATTCTCTCAGTGATTGATCACTGGAGTTTCGACAAGCACAACGAGATTTTCTGGAATCTGTGTTGTCCATTAGGTTTACCAGAAACTCTAGTGATGAGAATGTGTTTTATGGTTAGAAAATTGGAAACGAGGCTACAACGTTATCTCATCCAGGTAAGGTGGCCATCACGGATGTAAAAATTCATCATGCCTGTGGTAAAATACGAGTCCAACCATGCTTCTCTGATTGGAACCAATCATATAAAAGGTGCGTTGAAGATGAGCTTTATTCACGGCAATGTATAAAAAAAACAAGGCTGAGCGGAAACACTACTCAATTACAGATCACCAATCAATTTCAATCTCTAGAGTTCTACATGTCTGATTGGGCTATCCTGTGCTTTCAGATAAGTAGCAAAAATAATCAGGAGGGGTATTCATATAGTTCGAACAATACGGCGTTCGGAACGCCTTCTTTAAGTCTCGAGATGAAGAATTTCAAAGCAGCCGATGAACATGATTACAAGCTGTACGAAACTTTTCTTACACACAGGAGATCAATTTACGGAAACACTGAGGCCAATGTATGTGTTTAAGTTTATCTTTGGAGAAGCCTTGGTTGTAAATTCTAGAACAGAGTTGCAGATACAGATGAAATTCGACAAAAACGTGCCAGAACATAGTGTGTGCTACATCGTGCTAGTTGGACAAAGGAACCGCACTCACAATTACGTTAAAAAGAGGTCATTGAAAACGTTTAGGTACTACAGGAGAACCATATAAACATGAACTAATTTAATCCTTTTTATAGTGTTTAATGCCGGCTTTTACTACATAAGGTACCGCAGGCGATGACACTGATGATAACTTTAGGTCATAACTTTTAACAAATAAAAGAACACATATGCAACTTTGGGAGAATACAACAAAACAATTGGGAGAGTATACTCTTCATTGTTCCTCAGAGCAAAATTTGAAAGTGTCCTCCACCGGTATCCATCTGCACTCACTTCACCATATTTTGTGACATTTTACGAAGAGTATACTCACAAATTTTGCTCATTTTATTACTAATGGATTCACGGAGTTCAATAGTTGTCCAAAGCCTATTTTATACACTGTAGTTTTAAGATACCCCAATTATATCAAGTCCGGCGAGGCTAGGTGATCAGAGGGGCCACAGAGTTTTTTTTTTGTTTTTTGTTTGTTTGTTTTGTTTTTTGTTTTTTTTTTGTTTTTTGTTTTTTTTTTTTTTGAGATTATTCGATTATACATAAAAGTGGTTACAAGTTTCATGGAGGAGAGACACATTGATCCATCTTACTGTAAATAACCTTATATCATTCCAGCTGCTCCACAAATGTATTGAAGATGCCCATATAAATCGCAGTGTCTAAAATCGTATAAAAGAAAATGAGGCCAACAATACTGAAGCCGACACCACGCACCAATCTTCAACTCATGCAGTGGTGTTTCATGGATGATTTGGGGTTTACAGAAGCCCAGTAGCTGTTGTTTTGAGTGTTGATATAGCCTGACAGATGAAACCATGCCTCAAGACATCATAAATCACATTATGGAGAGAAAGTCTGAACGTGGAATGAAAAAACCCTGAAATCATCAACAATAACGCTTTCGTTTTTCCATGACCTGCTTCTTTCAATAACTACACCGTATGCACTTTGTATATCTTCGAACATTATCAACAGACTCTACACTTAATTAATGACGGTCTATGCCTTTCATTCTCACTGACGAATACACCAGTTATCACCAACTTTTTTACAATCGATAAAACTGTTGCCTTTGTTGAAATATCCCGCACATTGTATTAATTTGGAAATTCCTGTTGTGTTGTTATGAATGAAATTGTCTTCCAATGTGTTTTCACAATAACAATATGCTCTCGAAGTGAATACTGCATGATTCTGTTGCGACTGCAAGCTAAAGACTGGCCACAATGGCAATAATGCTCGCAATTGCCATCGAAATCAACAAAATAGTCAACAATGGGCAGTTGTGCTGATGTTCTCAGAGCCACTGAGATCATTAAAATAAACTCTACAGTTCTACGTGCTTTCAGAGGACAAATTTGGCCCTTTAAAGTAGCTCAGGTATAAACGGACCGCATTGTATAATCGATACTGTTTAAGCTATTATGTATTACCGGTGTTACACATTTTACTCTAGAAGTCATTCATCATCTGCAAGATTACGAATATTTCTCGGTGGAGAAGAATGAACATAGTAAAGGACATCACAAAACATTGACTAAAGCCATACTTTTTTTCCAAGAATACTACAACTTGACGATCGATGAAATTATGAATAGCAAGATATCACATTTGAAATGCTTGAGAAGATGCGGTAACATAGACAATCCTTCCGGCTTGGCAACTTCGTCGTACAAATGGACCAATAACATTTGAAGTGGCACTACGCAGCTGCGAATGCAATGCTAATAAAAAGTATTGCCGATGCTGCTTTTAAAATGTGGGAGCGCTATATCTGTTTGACATTCGAGCACATCGATTGAAGTCTGATACACGTAATTAAATATGCTTTTAAATAACAAATAGCAAAAGAAATATGACATTGCACGAGTAGATTTGATGGAGTAGCTGGCACAGCTGCGCATTCTTTTCATTCCGAAGCCAATAATTCTTTAATGGAAATTTACAACGATGTCGATAAAGACTGGTACTTGGACAAACTGACTCCAAACGAAAAGATCAGCTTATTTTCGGTGTTAATTCACGAAACAGGAGATTCTTTGGGCTTGATGCATTCCAAAGAAAAAGGTGCCGTCGTGTTTACGTATTACGTTAGCGATGTCATCGGGCTGAACCACGACGATATATCGGGTATATAAACTCTTTATTGCCTGCAGCTGTTTTGCTTCCAACGAAAGTAGGTCAGGCGCGGCTCGTCCTATGTGTTCTTGGGTTCAATGAACCCCTTATAAAATTAAAATTAAAAGTAAACTTCTTCCCTTATTAGTCAGTAATAACATGAAAATAAATTGTTACAATATAATTTTCTCATTCCCTTTGAAACGAGAAGAAATATTGCTAGGTAATTACGCGGCGCGACGATGGAATGCCTATTTCGTGATGTGTTCAAACGTCTCGTAGAACCCAAGGAAGCGTGAGTTTGTGAGCGAGGGGAACGGAGATGGAAGGAGAAGGAAGCAAGAAAAGCGTTCAGCAGTCGCTAAAGTTTGTCTAAATTTAAAGTGTGTGTGTGTGTGTGTGTGTGAATGTTTGTGTTGTGGTGAATACTGAATTGACATTACAAAAGTAGCTAAGAAAATGAACATTGTAACTTTCATTAGAAACTTACTTTTCTAAACTTTCACTAGAAGAAAAGTGTAAAATAAAACAGGCAGACCAAAACCTCATCTTTCTCTAACTCAAAAGCAAACTGTTAACGGCAAGGAACACTCGCGCTCGATTAAAATTGAAATATACGAAAGAAATACATGGATTGCTGGGTGTAATATTGCAAATAGAGGTAATGTTGCCGTTTAAGGGTCAATTGGCCGCGCAATGCCGCAAAACCATACCAACTTTAGACATTGAAAACCAGCTGTAGAACTGAGCACACAGTGCCAAAGGAATGCAACCGGTTAATAGCCGCAAAATGGCAGTAGTAGCACGGTTATATGTTGCTAAATGGCGCGTATATCACGTAGCCGAAGGGCGTGGTAATTCTAGCAGACAACACCATCTATCATACACCATTAATCCTACTTATTGTAGATTTTAATTATTTGGGGTTATGTGGTACATGAGCTAGCTGAAGGCGATTTCATCAAAACAAAGATAACCCCATATATGTCATACTGCAATTGCGGTGCTCTTATTACGTTTGATCAAGTAATATTGTGGGTTAAATGGAGAACTCTAATACACAAAGCTACTGTTAAATAAGAAGTATCGATTGCTTTGTTTCTTTCTAATGAAAACAGAAGCATTAGTAGTAAATAAAAATTATTGTTATATATTATTATTATTATTATTGGTGGTGGTGGTAGTATGATGATTATGATGATTATTATTATTATTATTATTATTATTATTATTATTATTATTATTATTATTATTAGTTGTAAGCTTAACTGTCAGCCCAACCAGATCTACTTGCTCTTTAGTTATGTCATTGGTATCCTTAAAAAGGGCTGTTTTGTCATTGAAGAAAATATGAAAGAGGTGGAGAACAGTAGGATATTCAGAAGAACAGTATATGCACCCCCTGACGCATATTTCAACGTTTCCCGCACTTTCCTATGAAAGCACTGTCTCATTGTATATATTTCTGGGTTTCCCCGCCTTGCTATGGTTACGCTTCCTAAGGCATATACTGTTAATTGCAAATTTCATGCTTTCCACCTCCTTTTCGCAATACCAACTATATATGCTCCATTACGCTGAACATTGCACCTTTCAGATGCAAAGGTTGGCTGCCTGACGTTACGCAGCCAACTGACCCTTAAACGGCAACATTACCCAAATCGATTATATTGTTTTAACTGCTTAAATGTTGCTTAAGGAAAATACTGTAGATGGACAAAACCTGGAATAGCTGATTTAGGACACTTGTCTCAGAAAATTAAGAGACATGTCGGATCACAATTACATGTAAATTCTTGTATTGATCTCTTAGTGTTGGCCAAAAACGACGTAAGGGAACAAACAACTCAGCAATGCTTTTCGTAGAAACATAGAATTGCACAATCAGCAAATAAGAAAAAAATAGATGTATGCTGTAAAAAATTGACTGCATCAAATTTTGCGGAGAGTTTGAGGTGACTCTGAGAGCCCATGATCGAAGGACGAATTCTAACAATCCAGGAGTATTTAAGGGGCTAATTGATTTCGCGTCAGCTCTGAATTATGTTGATAAAGAACATTTTAAAATAGCTTCCACCTTTGCAGGGACATTGAAGACAATGAAAAATGAATTGTTGGACAGCATACTATCTGTGAGTCGCGACATCATTCTCTCTGAGATTTCTAATGAAGATTTTATCACATATTATGAATGTCCTTAAAGAAGTTGTAATGAATAATAGCAAGAAATTAATTTCCGAAAGCTTTGATCGGGCCATAGTTTTTAGTGGAAGTCATTCTGGTGTGCAGGCTGTCGTATGGAACACTTATTTTTATGCTTATTTTGTACATTGTTATGTTCACCAATTAAATTTAATAATGTCTCAAGTAGCGATTCAGAACAAAAAAGTCAAGATTTTCTTCGCAATATTGCTGAGTGAGAGAGCAAGTTTCTTCGCCCATTCTCCACAAAGAATTAAAATTCTTGACGATATTGTTGGCAGACGATTTCCACGTGGTTCAACAATCAGAAGGAACTTCAATTCCCGTGCAGTCTGCACAGTGCACGAAAACTTGGATACAATGATTGAATATCTGGAGAAAATTGAGGGTGCAAACCTCCAGACTTCCACAATTAACCAAGCGCAGGGACTTCGACTAAAAATGCAGTTTCTGGCTACACTTTTTATAGAGTTATGCAATGTTCAAATATTTTAGAATGCACTACAAAAGCGAACTGCAAATTCTGCTTCAATTGAGACTGCTGTAGCTTCATTCGTCAATGAAATAAAAATAATAAGCGATAGCGTTGACACAATATCTGAAAAAGTGAAAAGGCTTTAGGATTCAGCAAAGAAAGAGTGTCCTCTCCCTTGTTCTCGTCAGTCTAGAACTATCGCGGCAAAAGAAATCTGCGATGTAATAGTTAATCAAGCACTAGATAGATTTCAGTTTACTGGACATTCGAGAGCTGCAACATTGTTGGGATATGAATATTTCTGCAACTTTAACAAAGTGTTTCCAGACGAAACCATGGACTATATTACTAATTCATACCCGTTTCTTGATAAAACCAAATTAGAAACAGAACTTAGAACAATTTATGCTAGAGATGACTACCGAATTGTAAAGAGTGCAACTGATTTACTACGATGGATGAAGATAGACTGAATGTACTTGCAATGCTGTCCACAGAAAAGGAGATGATCAACTAGCTATGGAGTTTAATGAGAAGGTGATAGATGTTTTACTACCCAGAGACAAAGAAGGGTGGATTTTAAGTAAAAACATTCCAACATCAGCACCACATTAGTAGGCGGTACATATCATGTGTGATAATGGCTATAAGGTGAGATATTTATATAGTTTTAAATATTTTGTTGTTTACAGTCATAGTTTCTTTGAATCCACAATGTCATAACCCACGAGCCGCCACTGTCGTAGGTGTTGAATCAAGTTTGTTTCAGCTTAGGAATGTACATATTTTCTAGTGACGAACGAATTCGCGTTCTATTTCACGGCCAATGGTTCCGGAAATACAATCTAAAAGAGGAAACTTACGGTAGAACCCAGTTAATTAGAAATTGGTCAAGTTTTCTAGAAACTATATATTCCGTGTATTAAAAAACGAACGGAGAAGCAGTGTTGATTGCAGTGTTGTGATAAATATATATGCTCGAGCATCCTAGTATAAGTCTCATACACGATTATCCAAAATTGTTTTTCGATATATCTGCCAACGTAAAATTTAACTTGATAGTAAATTCTTATTCTGGACCAACAATTCATTATGCAGAAAGAGACGAGAGCACTAGGGGTTTATACATTCATTTATCTGTCGTAAAGGGCCTTTATAAACATTGATAATTTTAACAACGTATCATGGATTGGTCAAATACTATTTTTTGAAATTTCTACTGCAATGGAATCTGGTTTTAGGTATAAACGGGATTTTTACTTTTTAATAGTCAACAATTTAAATAGAAAGAATTCACGAACCGTTTGGTCAAGGCGGGAAGAAATGTTGTGTCCATTTTTGGAATCAATAGTGCAAGTTCGTACGAGGGTCTAGTGGAGAGACTTAAAGGCATGGTAGATCACTTGTAACAATTGCATATATCAACTGATGAATCCTATCATTTTATTGCAACATCAACACTTTTGTCGATAAGGTTTTTGTTGTGATCATCGTCTATATTCTGTCGCTAATATTTCTGCTTTGCGTATTTTATCTGATATATGAGTTTCTGGTTGAGTATTTGTTTAGACAGAAGGAAATAGATCCAAAATGCTTAAGACGTCATATGGTAATTAATTGTTTTTGTTCCAGTATTAAGTGCGCCAAACAAAGACAAGACAGTCCAATTAGTTTTTATGCGAGTTTAGCTTTTTTTCCAATTTAAAGCAGTTATAACCTGTTTTTTTTTTTCATTTGCACAAATTTGTATACTTTTACCACATTTTAAGTACAACATTTACAATTTTGTTTATATTTTCACGCTTTTTTATTTTATGTCAAATTTTACAGTTTTTTTCTTTTTGTGCCTTTTTCCTTTCTTTTTTTACACTGTTTGCTTTTCTTTTCACTTTTCTGTCTTTTTGCATTGGTGTCAGCTCAAAATAGTGTTTCAATTTATGACAAAATTCGTGGCATTGATGAAAACCAGTTAGAAGTATTTTGAATTGGGAAAAGGCTAAAATTACATAAGAACTAATTGGACTCTCTTGTTCTCAATTGGCGCACTTACTACTCGTAATAGATTTCCAAGTTCCCAAACCACTAAACAAAACTCCTTTAGTAAACGATAAATAGTTGCGGGTTGTATCCCACCGTACTATTTAACTGGCGGTTGGAAGACACCATTGTTTTAATTTAGCTTGAGTAAACTTGGAAGCTGAAAGCTGCCCAAGTTTAACTCTCACCTTTAATAATAATAGTGTTGTGTTTTTAACGCTGCCGCAGAGAAAGTAGGCCATGAAAATGTTTTAGACCAAATAACGTACCAAATTGGTTTTACTCATAAGAGTAAAACCAATAAAAAGTATCATAGAAGTTAAATTTCCTTGCTTAACCCTAACAACATCCACTTAAGCCACACAGGTAATGGTTCTATTTATATTCGAGGAAGGAAGCAGCACTTATGCTGTCTTACACTAGAGACGATAACAAGTACAGCGCTTACAGGTTTCACAGCACTTTGATAGCGACCAAGCAAACCACATCAGGCAAGTAGGACACATACCTTCAGACCTAAAACTGTTGCTACGACGTAGGAGGTTCTCACACTCAGACTGAGCGCCGTACTTGCTAGACAAAGGAATTATACGCCTCTGGAGAAGTAGCTATATGGAAAATTAATGTATAGGCTCAGCGGCTAGACAAGTGATGTAATAGGTACTTTATAGCACACTTTGATATCCACACGTAGAACAGTCTACATTGAAAAAGTACCCTGAATTGAGCTACTTAAAAACAGTATTCAGTAGCAATGCACACTTGATAGTTATTGTTTCACATATTTGTCGGGCATGCAATCCGTCGCTCTCACATGAGCTGTTAAGTATTTCACTTCCGAGCTGTCATTATGGTCTTGCCGCACTTAGATTTCGTGTTGGTCTATAAAACTTAGTGACAGGCAGGAGATAGTGCCCTCTGATTTCTTTGGCACGCATGTGTAGAACAACTATTTACGGCTTTAAATATATTAGGATAGTTTAACATGTATATTATATGCTGGTTTCGTTCTTGAAATTCCACAATATCTCAGAACTCTGAGATATTGAACACATCATATAGCAAACGACCGTCACTAGTGATTTTGAAACCCATTTTAAACACGTTCGTCCATCATGCAGAAGAAATACTGTGCACGATACATGTTCATCTATTACCATAGTTATAGAACAGGCGCGACAAAACAATGGTATAAGGCTTATACAAAATAGACAATGCAGGTACATTCCATGTATACTAAATTTTCTATTGTAGCTTGTTTTCTGAAGCCAAACGCTCACTTTCCCGAAATTAATGTGTTTCAAAATGTTGTAATGTCTTCAAGTTGTACAAATTCTTAAGCGGCCAGTGACATTATTTGGCTTACAAAACAAACTTTCGAAAAATGACGTGGAGATTGAGTTTGGATTACTACATTTGAAACGTTTAAAATGTCAAAGCAATTCTATTTACACATTCTTCCCCGGTGTCGTTCTATAAAAGCAGGAATCACACAGATTTACCACTCAGCTAGCATCACAAATATTAGGAACTAAACTGAGTTTTATTATAGGTGCTCTTTAACTGCTGAGGTTATCAGTGCCCCGTTCTCGTTTGGATGTTGAGTGAGAAATCTACAACACGGGACCAATGGCTTTATTTCCGATTCGAAGGAAGGCTTGCTAAGGATTTTTACGCCCCAAAAAATCCATCGCCGCCCACCGGGTTTGAATCCGTGAGCTTGAGACCCAGAGATTAGCATGTTACTAAACGACGGAGGACAACACGTACAAATAGTAAGTCGTTTGACTCCAAGTACTGATGCTTTTGGCGATATACATGGTTCGTTGTTAATAAATCGTAGACTTTGTGTAAAGAGATAGCTGTGTAGAATTTGAGCCCATAACTAAAATTAATTCTTATACGTTTTATTATTTTTAGAAAGGATTTTGCGTTAATGGATTGCGCTAATCACGAATGTACGTTTTAATTACTTCCACGGGGCACTTGATCTTGAAACCCAGAGAAGTAACACGTGCTAATTTACTAAGTGACTTTGCGATAAATTGTTATAATACGTACTAACTCTTAGTAAGTTACAATTTTGCAACTGTTCCTTAAATCAGTTTGCAACGAAATAGTCAACAAACCACAAATTATAAATAATGTTACTTATAGTAATCATGTGTAATACGCCTTGATCTATTTAATTAATCATATGTTTGATGTGTGTCAAATGGATGAGAAACACTATAATAAGTAACTAGTCACAACGATAAGAACAACCATGTATCTAAAGCCTATTCAGCCTTAAGTTGATCCTCGCCAAAAACAAAACCGTTATAATGTAAACTTCCACCATTCGCGCCAAAAATACTGTCATATTTTCACGACCACACGTAGCATATTGTAATGTAAAACGAACAAAGCCCTTATTCCCACAACTTAAATGGTGACTAAGGTATTCTCTCAGGTATAATGGAGATAATATTGATAGCCATAACAAAATAGATAGGTACACATGTAATACTTAATTCTAAAAAAATACGAGCGAAAAAATAAATATGTATGCGAAAACTTACATTAATTCGCTCTCTGGAAGCGGCTCTATTCTCTCCAGATCAGAACCGTTGTCTGAAATATTTGCTACTAATTTCCTCTCAAAGGTTGTTAACCAGGTTATCAATAATGGTGCTACTTAAAGTATCCATCTCCCAAAACACGCTTCTTCTTTTGTTACATGTAGCACTTTATTAACTGTTGGCGGCTCATTTAAAAAAAAAAAAAAAAAAAAAGACATTGTGCATCACTACGCGAATTGCATTCTTCACAAAATCATCACAGTCTTGCATCTAATATTTCATACGTTTTCTTTTTTTCCCGGGTGCAACCACTTTTTCCGTTTCAGGGTTTTCTTTATAAGCACTGTTTATATTAGTAGCCTAAACACCGGTGAACTTAAAAGTTATTTAATCACTTCTTTCAGGGAAGTGGTGGGTATTTCTCACAAAACTTGCCATACATTTTGAACACTATAGTTTTTTCACTACTACTACCAGCCTTGTGCTCTATGTAATTCGAAAATTGCAAGAGAAAACTCACGGCGACCCTCCTCCATGATTCTAAACGGCAGCGACCGTTACGGTGTAAACAATATTGCGGAAATCAGGTGATTCATGCGGATAGCATATTGGAAGTTGCAGCTCTGCTTAATGGTACAAATCGACGTCAATTCAGCTCTTTGGCACTTGTATAGAATATTATACAATTTAAGAACAAATTCGTTCTATAATTTAGATTGTTAATATGGATTACATTCTTGCGCACACTACTACTGTGTTGTACCGCGGTGGACTGACCACGTGGATCTGTTTTGGCGCGGATCAACCTAAGAATGAATAGAAATTAGCTGGATTTTTCGTCTTCTATCATCTAAGTTTCTAGAACATTTCGATCTCAATGCTGTAGTTGGCTCCGGTTTATTTTCTCTTTGGGACATGCTTGGAGTGCTTGGACCAATCAGCTGTTTCTTATTCATAGCGTCTGCTGTAGCAGTAGGTAGTCAATGAGGCTTTAATAAGATAAGTGTGTGAGTGAAATATATTTGTGTTATTGTGGAAGAACACTATGCAAACGTAATATTTTCTGTTCAGGAAGGTCTCTGAAAAATGTAACTAATGTTTATTACTGTGGTAACAAAAACAAATGGGTAGCAACGGTTCTAGATTTGTGAAAAAGTTCGTTTATTCCTCAAGCAATAACTTAGACTGTGGCAACACAGTTAACGCAAAATGTGTTGCGAAGCTCAATGGGCCAGTAATAGTTATGTCAAGAAAAGGGTTAGTTGCATTAATATACACACTAATATTTGCATGTCACATTCAGCACAGATATTGCTTTAATTCATTAGACTTCATATCTTCTGGCTGTCCTTTTGTGTTGAGTCATAATATACTTTCGCTTTTTGTGTGTGGGAGCTAAATGTATTAAGTTAAACGCATTTTGGTTTTAAATTCTTTAAGTAGCACAGAATGCAGGAATCACTGTGATGGTAGACTAAAATTAAATAAAAGTAATTTTCGTATGCTAACCTTACTGCAGTAGTTTTTTTACATAAAATCACAGAAGGTATCAATAAACCATAGAAGAAGACGAGAATAAGGTAATATATGTTTTTAAAACTAGCAGCATATGCCTTTATTAATTTGACAAGCGTTTCATAGAATGTAGTGAAAACCTTCAGGGATCATTGGGGTTTAGACGGTCAGACCCTCGGCTACACCTTGTCGTCGTGCCGCAGTTTTCAGCCTTGCTTCACTTCTCTACTTTTAACAGCATTCTCCTCGATTTTGCCGCATAGGTTCCTCAACTCTGGGGTATACTTTGTAGCTTAGGACTCTCAACACAAGTGTGATGGTATTTCCTAGTCTGCAGTTGTGTATGACAGCAGTAATAGCTAGGAAGAGCATCTGCAGGGAGTACTGGGAAACTGTTTTGGCTCGCAACTATAAACATTGAAGAATGTCAAGTTTCCATTAACACAAGGCCCATACATTTATGTAGCACATCTCATATGCAAGAAATTATCCAAATACATTCATATCATGATCAACTAGTGGGTCTTGTGTGGCAATTTGTTCCTCCTTTACTGTTGATTTGAAAGTGTGTTTATCATAAGTGAACAAAACTAAATGTAAATAGGCTTGTTGAAATCCAGTGTGACAAATTGGGTAGCCAGCAAAAATATTTTGGGATTCATAAGATAATTAGCGTTTCTGTTGAACTAAGGCAGTAGTATTTTAAAATATTTTCAGATCTTGTCCATGTTAAATCACTTACTCCCTTTCATTGAATTCCTGTTTTTGGAAATGGAATAAAATTGTTTGCAATATACCATGCTGACATCTTGCACTTACACCATTCATCAGGGGTTCCCAACCTGGGGGCAAATAACAGTCTTAAGGTGGTGTAGAACAATTTGGAATTAGTACAATCGGTAAAACTTCCAGGGGGATCCAGATTTGAAAGAGTGAAAATATTTACATGTCCAGATTTGAAATCTGTTAGATTGGCAAGATTTTGTCTTTTTGGGATCGTTGAGGTCTTAAGCTTCACAGATCCCTCGGCTCGTCTTTGCTCTTCAGTTTTCACTCCTCTGCTTATAAAAACATTCCTTGGCTAACTATGGCTTAAAGCTTGGGCTATAACAGGCCAATAACTACAAAGTAGCTCTGATAGCAGAATTGCAAAGGTACCAAATGTGGATCATGTATGGAAGTAAGACGGTAAAACTTTTTTTATTGAACTCCTGTTGACATGAATCACTAAATTACACACATCTGCCCTAGTATTTTATTGTAAAAGTGTTGGGAATACACACAAATATCAGTAACTGCTCATAGCATGTGTCAATGGATTGATGATGAAAACTGAGTAACCTCTCTCGAGACCTCACATTTAGGCTTGAGTTAAGTCTGATGGTGCCAATAAATCAGACCATGTCCCTGATGTCTTATGTCTCCGGTTTCCAAAAAGAAGGAACCCAAGGTTACATATCTGTGAAAAGCGAATATCTCACATTCGTAAAATATGCTGGGAGGTTTAAAAATTCATTCTGTATTTCCTACACATGGGGTCCTCAATAAGTCCCATTATGCATGATTGTCGTCTTAGAGTGTTGTGTCCAGTGAGATAGCCAACAACTACTCTTGAGCCTGGTTCTAGTTAGGTTCAAAAAAACCTTACCTAGTTTGCTGCCTGGCCCAGGAATAAAATCATGGGCCTATGTGGCAGTATTTGCTTTTTCAAATCTCAAGATGAGCCCTAGCTGTGAACTGAGTTATCTCGTACTTGACACTTGTCTTCTGAGGGACACACCAAAAAGGGGTTTGGGTTCTACAAACACAAGACATGCTCCCTGTTTAGCCAGCCTGTCCAGCATCTCATTACCTCTGATGCCCACATGACCCAGAACCCAGACGAGGGTAACATACCAACAAAGTCTATCCAACATCCTTTGGCATTCCCACACCAATCTGGATGTTGTGTTAACTGCTGTAAGGGCTTTCAAAGCTGCCTGACTATCTGAGTAGATATTAATGTCGGTTCATCTGCCTGGCATATTTATAAACATACATGACACAGGCTAAGATGGCATGTATATCAGCCTGGAACACAGTAACAAACCTTCCAAGGGGAAAGCAAGCCTGGTTCTAGGCCCCCCCATCCTGTCCCCAAAGTGCAAAATGTAAGTGTACCATGCCTAGTTCCCAGCCTTCAGGGGAAACCCAGTCTCTGGGTCCTATTCCTTCCTTGTTGGAAACATCACCATATATGCTGGGCTAAAAATGTTCCTAGCCCCCTTCAAGACATCTGCCAATTAGGGAGATATGACACCTCTCCTGAAGTCTACTCAGAATTGGTGAGTGTCCTTTATGAGGTAGTTTTAAACTCCAGCCCCAATAGTGCAGAACCCTTGCATTCACCTTGCAACCTCCTTCACAAACAAATGCAGAGAGGGAGGTCCACCAAAACTCAAAGGCAGATGGTGGGGTGGCCTGCACCACCATGGTTATCAGATATACCAATCTTTTGTGCAGCAAATCCAGCCTAGTAGCTGCTGCCTTCTGCTACATAGCATAATGAGGGTCTTGTGACTGCAGTATACAGCCATCTGACCATCCTCGATCTTAGACCCACCTCAGTGTAATAGCTGTCCTACATGCCCCCAAGGAATTGTGGGCCTTAACTTTGTGTATAGCAGGTACAAAACTTCTGTAATCATGACCCTGACTGCCAACCTAGCTGCCAAGCCTAGCTTAATTTGAATTTGCGATATGATACCTTTGTGACTGCCTACTCATAATTACAAGTAAAACATTGTACAGTCTGCTTTGAAAGTCTTCCGCATCTTTTGTGTTTTCAGAGAGGGCAGTAAATAGTGTTTATTTTATTTTGTGGCAGTAATAACCATTGCTCCTACATTTTTATAGTTAAGTGGCAAGGTATTATATAGTCAGAGCAGAGAAATAATTGCAAATGATCTCAACTTCATGAAACAAGAGGCAGAGAAGGCTTGCTCGCATAGATAGGATGTTGAAAAGTGCGTTAATTGCTTTCTTCATTAGGTTAGGGTACTCCTCTCTCCGTTGAAGCCAAAAACTAGCCACCGACACCTCACTCTTGGTGAACTTGCCTTTGAGTGTGGAATCAGTGGTGGCAAGATCAATAAATTCATCTTGTTCGCAAGCAGTGAAATCTATTTCCTCTGCACTATCTACGAAATCAAATGGTGAGACAACCCAGTCGAGATTTGTAGTGGAAATAGTTGGAAAGTACGCATCTATTGCATCTTGCAATCCTGATAAGTGATCACAAATGCAGTCTTTCAGTTTACCCAGATCTTTATCTCCTGCCACATTAAGAAGAGATGGAAAGTTCGACAAATCTCCTTTTTGAACTGCAGACTTCCAAGAACTAAGTTTTCTTTTAAAACCTTTCATTTTATTGGTTGAGGAGATTATTGTTTCATGTCGACCCTGCATCGAAACATTCAGTTCATTCAGCTTATGAAAAATATCTGCCAGATACGACAGTTCAAAACACCAAGAATCACTTAGTAAGAGCTCATGAAATGTGTCTTGATTTTCATCCTTAAAAAAAGTTTTTAGCTGTTCTTTAGGTTCGAGAAACCGGTCCAATACACGACCCTGCAACAACCACCTTACTTCTGTGTGAAGTAACAAAGAGGTATGAGCTGCATCCGTTGCACGACATAACTGTTCAAAAATTCTGCACTTTAAAGGTCGAGACTTCATATAGTTCACCATTTTCACAACTTGGTTAAACACTTCAGCAAAATCTTCATTACACGCTTTCACGACTAATGTCTCTCTGTGCAGAAAACAGTGCGTTATAGTAATGGATGGATTTTCATTGAGAGCTCTGGCAGTAAAACCTTTAATTTTCCCAGACATAGATGGTGCACCATCTGTACATATACCACAACAGTCTTTCCATGAAAGATCATGGTCATTGAGATAGGAATTAATAGAAAGGAAAATATCATGGCCTGTGGTTGTAGTCTCCAGCGGTCTACAGAACAGAAACGGTTCACTAATATCTTTTTCATCAATATATCTGATAAAACCAAGGAGTTGCGGTTTGTCACCAATATCGAGACTCTCATCTACTTGCAAAGCAAATGTTCTATAAGTTTTTATTTTCTCCATGACTTGTTTGTTGATATTGCATGACATTTCAGATATCCTGCGGCTGATTGTGTTGTTGGACAGAGGAACTTTCGAAATTTGATTAGCTGCTCCTTCACCAAGTATTGTTGAAACTATAACTTGACATGCAGGGCCAATGATTTCCTCTCCAAGAGTATGTGGTTTCTTTTTTTTAGGTATCAGTTCTGCTACTTTAAATGAGGCTTCAAGAGCAGTATCACCTATGGTCATTCTCTTTACCATTCGCACAGCTGTTTTCTTCTCCCCTTCTAATATATGTGAAAAATACATTACACTTTTCTGTGACACACTAGGATGCTTTGTTGTAAGATGTCGCTTCAGTTTGCTAGGTACCATGGCCTCGTTGCTAAATGTTTCGCCACCAACTAAACACACAGGGATAGGGTTTTCCTCGTTATTCCACTTAAGTCCATACGCTAAGTAACTGTCCTGGTATGTTCTTTTCTTTCGTTTGTCTTCTTTATGTGGTGAATTCGAAGGTCTGGGAGAAACTGTTAGATTTGGCTTCTTAAAGCAAGCAGTAGGAGCCGACTGTTCACTTTCACTGTCCTGGCGTTTACGTTTAACAATGAACTTATCCATAGCTAAACACTGTGAATCAACGCGAGGAAGACAACTGAAAGCGCCAAGTGGCGTACACTTTTATATGTTCATCTGTCAAAGTCTCAGGAATGTTCATGAGGAAGCGAGTAGTCTCAGGAATGTTCGGCAGGGTATAGCTGTAATGCCATCTGTGGGATACTAGTATAACTGAATTATTGAAATGAATCGACCACTATCACCATCTGCCGTACATGAGAGTAATTGATTTGACTTATTTTATTTCAAGACCTTACAAGACTTAAGGCTTCAATAGAAGGTATTTTTTTGTTTATCTCAATATCTCGCGGCACCCCTTAGCCAATCACACGGCACCCTAGGGTGCCGGGGCACACCGGTTGGGAACCGTTGTTCTAGATACTAGACCAAATCAAATAACTTCAATCTCTTCCCAAACAATAGGGGCTCTACCAATCCTGGCAGGGCCCATTTCCTTGTAAAGACCATGATCTGGGTCTTGTCTGGATTAATAGATAGTCCGTCTCCATACACCATTCCTCTGTAGCAAGCAAGGAGCCCTGAATGAGCTGCGAGACTGTGCTAGGGAATTTTCCATTTGCTACAAGGCAGATGATGTCCGCATGGCCTTGAGCATTAATTTCCCTTTTGTTGAGCTGGTTCAGCATATCATCCTCTGCCAGGCACCACAAAGTGGGTGACAAAACTCCTCCTTGGGGACGCCCTGGGTTACTGATCCTCTGAAGGTAATGCTCCCCAAAGCTGCCACCGCCTAATGAACTTGCAAGGCGGTTATGATCCAGTCTGAGATAATCAAACTGATCTTCCCAACAATCGTCTAATATCCAGTCATGTGACTGGACCACAGATTTTTAGGTCCTAAAGGCTTAAGTTTTAGGTGCCTAAATTAGGTACTTACAACACCTTATTTAGGCTGTATAGGTTGTAAAATAGGCTCTAAAGCTACTTTGAAAATCAATGTCAAAGCAGTTCAAACATTTTATTAATATCTTACTAAAATTATATGAGTCATAGAATCATGCATACAAAATAAATAAAATAGGTACTTCAATCATTAAAACTCTTTTGGGTTAACCTATGTTAAAAAAACACAAAATCAAAAGAGTGAATGAAGTCAATGACTGAGAAAGTCTGTAATATAAACACTCGGTTTTATAGTTTGTATGTGTGTGTTGCTTAGTTTTTATATTTTCACATTTCTCCACCATTAACCACATAATAGATACCAAGCACTTTTTCCATATTTTACATGGTGAAGCTCTGCTGTTTGTCACTTAAAATTAGTTTAAATGCGGAAAATGAATGTTCCACGTCAACTGATGTAACTGAAGCAAACTTCAACATGACTGCATATTGAACTAAAAGTGGGTGGTATAGTTCACTACTTTTTCCAGTGAGAATATCTGCTGCTGCATAAAGAACTGGTAGACCCGGATTCTTTTGGAGCACATTCTGCAATTTTATCTTCACCTTATCTGATTTCTCCCAGTGTACTATTAATTTTGTCCTTAACTTCTTCAATTAAACTGACATTTTCATATAAGAGGTTCCCTCGTCTCTCCAGTTTTGAAATAATCTCCACAAGGAATGTGAAATGAGACCTAATATAGGCCAACTTATAGAAAATGTCAGAATTTTCCAATAGTTTTTTTGCCAATGTAACACATGCTACATCATCCTCCAACTTCATTACAGCATTTTTTATCAGTGGAAGATGCTGACTATAGTACTCTGCTGCTGTCAACCATGTACCCCAATGAGTTAGGACCAGTTCGCATGGTAAAGGGACTTCTGACAATTGCTCTTGGAAAGCTTGAACTCTGGTTGGTGCTTTCAGAAATAATTTTCATTGAGTGGAAATCAATTTATTTACCACTGGGAACTCCAATCTGATTTGCTCTGCCACATGTTTATATAATGTGCCAGGCAAGTCACATGTACCATTGCTGGATAAAACAATTTTAGGACCTGCATATTTGCAATCATGTAAGATGCTGCTGCATCCATGAATGAAAGTACTCTCATTTTGTCAATGTTATATGGATATCAAATTTTCAATCGATTGTTCATAAAGTTTACTATAGTTCCTTTGTTAGCTTTTTGAAGTTGCTTCATGCATATTGGAAATGCCTTTCAGGGTGAACTTGGTTCTAATTTACCAACAATCAAGAAAGAACAGACAGATTGCATTACTTCTCTAAGAATTTCTTGAATGCTTCATTTTGAAGTTTTCTAAATGGAATGTTGGCTGCCACCATCTCATTGCACAAGTCACTATAAAATAATTTGTATTTGCCTCCCCTGGTGATGTCTGGATTAGCAGCATTTGTTTTGATTTTGTCTTGCATTTCTCTTTTATTGTGTAATGCCCCCATCATGTGTTGAGAGAGATGAGACTTCTTGTCACTCTAAACCTAAAAGAAAGTATAAACTTTGCAGTATTGTGCTTTTGGGACACACTATATTCACTTTAAAAGCTGCTGATAAAATTGCACCACGATTTCCTTTGTTTGAAGCTGTATTAAGTATAAACATCTAAAACATCTATTAGGTAAAATTTAAGGGGTCAAGAGGCATCTAACCACAGAAGTTAGACACAGTTTTATACAAGGGCTGATCAACAAAGACTGATATTGATTTTTTCCTGTAGCTTCCGTGATAGTTTTGTATCTGTAACATAAATATTTGAAAAGAGCAGGTTTTTATGTATAATGTCGGTAGGCGGCAGCACTCTCATATCGGTAGGTTGGTAGTAATGCTCTATTTTGCAGACCCTATGTGCATTTCACATACCAGACAATAGAGGTGACACGAAAGGAGCAGTACAGCGCAATCAAATTCTGTTTTCGTTTGAACCATACGGCCACCGAAACTTATGAAAAGCTGAAGCAAGCATACAGTGAAGATGTACTACCTCGTGCAACAGTGTTAGGTGGTTCAAGGACTTCAAAGAAGGCCGACTTGTCAGAGTTAAGTAAGGTGGGCCTGGTGTGTCGGCTTCTGCTGTGACTGAAGTCAACATCAACACAGCTGCTGTGATTGCCCAAGAGGATCAGCGTATAACATTACGTAACCTCAGTGAAGTGTTGAGAATTTCATATGGCAGTGTGTTTACAATTATGCATGACCATCTCCATATGACCCGAGTTTGTGCTCATTGGGTGCCATGTCTGTTGACTCCTGAACAGAAAGCTGTGGGAAAGGAGACAAGCCGTGAGGTGCAGCTTCTCTTTGCTGATGGAGGGGATGCATTTTTTAAATCGATTATCACCGGTGATGAATCATGGCTGCATCATTATGATGAAGGAAAACAAGCCAGCACAGTGTGGAAATCGCCAGGTTCTCCAACACCAAAAAAGACAAAAGTTGTTCCATCTGCAGGGAAAGTGATGGTGATCACATTTTTTTACTGTAATGGAATGATTTACCAGCATGCAGTTCCCTCTCACATTACTGTTACAGCAGCATACTACACATCAGTATTGGCTACACTGAGGAAGCACATTGCAAAGAAACGACCAGAGCTTTCTCGGACTGGGTGATGACTTCATCATGACAGTGCATGGCCTCATGTCGCAAATCAAGTCATGCAGTTTCAGGCTCGATTCAACATTACCTGTGTACCACATCCACCTTATAGCCCTGATCTGGCACCCTGTGACTTTTTTTTATTCCCATCACTAAAGGCAAAGCTTAGGGGTATTCGATTTGAGAACTCTGAAGCAGTGCTCAAAAAAAGTGAGGCGATTCTCAAGGACCTGACAAAGAATGGTCTGCAGACGTGTTCAAGGACTGGCAGAGACGCTATAAAAAGTGCATTGAAGTAGGAGGGGACTTCTTTGAAAAAGATCATGTAAACATTTAATTGGAATAATGAACATCTGTGAAAAAAAATCAGTCTCGGTCTTTGTTGATCAGCCCTCATATATTTAAATTTGCTATTCCACTGATTTGAATGAAAATTAATGTACTTGTATTCCACCCAATTCAACAAATTAATAATAATAAATCGTACATACATACCGCTTTATTACAAGATTGGCAGAATACAATTTTCCCATCCAAAGTAAAACATGGGAACTCTTTCAACCACTGTTGAACTAAAGAAGATTTTGATGCAGCTATTTTAGGCATCTTTTGGTCACTTTATACTCATACTCTTGATAACTTCCACTGAACTAACCAAATGGTAGCTTTGTAAGTGCAAAACATTCTTTGAAGCTGATGGTCACAGAGCACCTTTAGCTATGTGATCAGCAACCCTTAAACAACAGACGTGTCCATCACAATTGTCAAAAGGAGAGAGGGTGAACTTTGCTTTGAACAGTGTTGTACACTGTTAAGTGTCCAAACACATTTTTATCTTGCTGTGAACATTCCATGGCCTTTCTAGATTTTTTTCAGCCCAACAATGCTATTAGCTTTTGCTTTAAAATAAATTTAAATTAAGATTTAATTGATTTAGCATAAAATAGGCCAAAACAGTTCCCAATGACTAAATAGGCAAAACTGGGTTTAATAGTCATGTATAAGGATAAAATGTAAATGGAACATATTTTGTTGTAGATACCTATCAAAAAGAAAATAGGTTTTAACCTAAAGATCCACAGTCTACATATGACTAAAGGCAGCCTCAATGACTAGAAAAGCTGCCATGGCTAGTCTCCACAACCCAGTGCTCTTCCAGTCTAATCATGATCTGGTGGATCACTGATTCTGTGGACTTTCCTGGCCAGTAGACATAATGTTGAGTATATATGGGTCATCCTCTATGGTCTAGGGGTAACATGCTAGCCTCTGGTTCCCATGATCACGGGTTTTGGGTGTAAAAATCCTTAGCATGGATTCCTTTGGAAGGAAAGTAAAGCCCTTGGTATTATGTCCTAGCTTTACTGCATGTAAAAGAACCTCAAGCCTGATAAAAAGGCCTCTGAGAAAATTTAAGCAGTCTTTCAAGCCAAATATAGAATGGAATGCTGAGAACCACAGCAATTAAAGAGCATCCCTAGATAACACTCAATTTCAATTTTAAGGAGGTATGGGTCATTCCCTCTGATTGTGACTTAACACCGGCAGGATCCTCCATAGAGGCCAGCTTGGCCCCACCTCCTGAGACCAATTTCTGGGATTGAGCAGAGTCCATTGCTTCTCTATATTCTCACAGAAGTGCCTCAAAGGTTCCTCGGAAGTCCTCCTGATCTCTCTTATACCATCTATGGGATTCCTTATAGGAGTCCTAGGTTGCCTGACACTTCTTGGCTTTATGCATTATAAAGCGTACCTGTCTTTAGCTTGATGGCCCTTAAAAAGGGGTCTACTCAACCAATCTACTGCTCTTACACCCTGCAGGAGAGGACAGTTGTTTTTACAATCAGAGACTAAGGTATTAGTGAAAAAATCTGCACAACACTCCAGGTCTCCCCAAAAGGAGTCCCAAAGACTTTGAGATCAAAGCAGATATGCCTGTTTTGGATAAGGACGGTTCCAGACTAAAGTCAGTGGATTTAGTACATACATTTTCACTTACCTTCTGCAGATACTACAGAGAGAGATAGACACACACACATACATACACACCATATGGGAACATTGCTTCTGCTGTCCATGTGTTGCCAACATTGGTGGACCCTAAGCTGCAAAACGTAGCCTAAGGATTTTTGAAGAGCAAAGCCTAATGATTCACAGCATTTAGTTATCTTTTCATTAACAGTTTTTTGACTATGTTGCTCTTCAACATTATGCTAGTTTGCTCTATATGAGGTAGCCATAAAGGGAGGGTGAATGGGTAATATGACATTTTTCAGGCAACATCTTGTGCTTAATGCATTCCATAAAACATCATGATTACTTGGATATGATCTATTCCAGATTCTATAAGTAATTAACATGTATAACATTGACTCACATTAACAGGAGTGATACAAGCTCGAAAAGTTGTACATTACTTTAACATCTTAAGAAGAATGTTCACGTATATAATTAAAAGTGATGGCTTGTTGCCTGCCTTGTTTGTTTTCTTCTTGCAAGCTTCTGCATGGATGGTCATGTCAATGTGTGAGAGAATTCCGAGAAATCCCTTTGCTGTTGATATTGGTGCACTGCCAGAGAGTTTGCAAGACTCCGTAGACATGTAGTTCAAAACCGAAATATAATTTGATAACTTCAGATCTGAAAGAGTTTTGATTAATCATCTTGCATTTTATCTTCAAATAGCTAGAGTTGCAATGACCATTATTGTGCTATATTCACCCATGCATTTTTGTGGGTCAAGATTTTCAGCTTTGAATGTATTTAAAACAAAACTATGTTGTTGATTAGATGTCACGTGTGATCTCCATAGTGCATTGTCAAATTTGAAGCCAAAAATACAATGTTTAGTCAAGGTAAAACAGTGTCAACTGTCTCACTGCCATAATAGTAGTGACTTAATTTCTACCTGGTTCATAAACAATGTGACTTAATGATTACTTTACTAGTTGATATGTTTGTGAAAATTTGAATTTATTTAAATATGTTCTGCTTGTTACGCTATCTTAGTTTACATTCCTTCCTTCAGTATATTGAAAAATGACTGGGCAGGGACTGTATAGTGAGTTGCTACTTCTCAAAACAGCAGTATCAAAGGGATAAAGCTGGGAACCATAATATACAACAATGTTCTGAAAAAGTTAACTTTAATAATCCTTGAAGTTTGTGCAGGTGTCAGGTGCTAGAGTAGGAAATACACAACTGCAAGTGACCACATTAATTTATAAAATAAATGGGAATTTGTCCACTTCCTTGGTTTGAGGATAGTGTGTTTACCCTTCAGGCTAGAGAGTCTGAATCCAAATATTTTGTCGTGAGTACCTGGATAAGGTTCATTCTAGGGTTTTACCTTATAAAAAATATCTGGTACTCTCAGCTCAGTGAACACTGGGCTCATTATATCCATTTCATTCACTGCCTCTGCAGTTCTATGAAACATTAAAAATGCTTATACACACATACCAGGTGGAT
This sequence comes from Hymenopus coronatus, assembly GCA_030762935.1. Taxonomy (NCBI): domain Eukaryota; kingdom Metazoa; phylum Arthropoda; class Insecta; order Mantodea; family Hymenopodidae; genus Hymenopus; species Hymenopus coronatus. The sequence continues at coordinate 404,275,034 of CM060900.1, read as the reverse complement.
TTGGTGTAGAGATCATCCTGGAGATGATTCTGTACACAAAGATAAATGAAAAATGACTACTACTTTCATATCCAATGCTTATTCTACAGAAAATCTTACTGCATTATATAGTGCTTTATTTTCGACTCGTGGCTGCCTGCTTCGCGACCCACTGCCAGCTGAGTTGAATATTCACAAACCCTGAACTCAGTGCATATAACGCAGACAATTCAGATGCATAGATTTATATGCATACAATAACCATATATCTTTATCACAGAAGGTGTTGGAAATGATACCCTTGTGCTGCCATGCAATCTCTCACACCTTTTAAGAAAATTTCCACTAACACGCATTAATTCTTCTTCTGAAAATGCAGTAATTTCTCTTCTAATATTGTCTTTCAGTTCTTCTAACATATGCGCATTGTTGTGATACACTTTATTTTTTAAGCTCCACCATAAATAAAAGTCACATACCGGATGATCTGGAAGTGCTGTGTCCATAATCCTTTACTGATGACCCTATCTTCAAAGATTTCCTCAAGTAATTTCAATGAAAGATCAGCTGGTACTTCTGTCCATTATCTGTATCCTCAAAGAATATAGACGCCATAATTCGGTATGCCTTCACAGCACAACAAACACCAATTTTCTGGTCATGCAATGGTATTTCGTGTACAATATCAGGTTTTTCTGCACTCCATATCTGCTGTTTTGTGTCGATAGATGGCCATTTAAATAACCATGCTTTGCCTGTGAAAAAAATTAACTTGGGTCCATAGAGCCATCATTAGCTTTACCCAACACCCAATTGCAGAAATTTACTACACTCACAGTATCAAGTGGTTGTAATTCCTGAACTATGGTTATCTTATTAGATTTTAATTTCAAAGGTTTAGTGGCTTTCCAAGCCAAGAATTGTGAAACTCCTGTTTCCTGTGGTAACCTAATCAGATTTTCTGTTCCAACTTTTGTCTTATGTTATCAAGTTTTTCCTCTGTAAGCACATGGCAAATTCTTTTGGGTTTCCTATTAAGAACAGAACCTGTTTCTCTAAATGTGTTTACAAGTTTATGAACTGTTTCTCTGTGAGGCGCAGGGATACCACAGAATCTTGTCTATAAATAGTCCTGTCACTTGTCTACAAAATTCATGTTTGCACATGGAATCATACATGAATATGCAATGTACTAAAGGATATTTACTTCTTGGCATTATAACAGAACTATCACAATTTAACCACAAAGAACAAAACAAGAACTCATGCTAGTAATGGCCACACATGCACTGATGCAGAGAAAATCGGGGGCCAAGACCAGTTAGAAGCACTGTGTGCATGCTGCTACCTCCCACTGGCCAGCCAGTCAGGAGTCAAAAATTAGGCACTGTATTTTGAATACAACATGATTAAATGAAGTGTTGTTGAAGTAAATAGCATGATAGCCCCTATCTAACATTTTTTTATTTTCAGTGGCTTGCTTGAAAACCTCTTTTGCAGCTGTGTAACCACACTGAAGTTGTATCAACAGCAACTGAATAACTCACCACAAATACAACCTCAGACTGCTATGGTATCTCTCACACACACTATCAGTATAAATATTGCCGCCAACATTACCCATAATACTGGTTTTCCTATTAAACCTTTTAATTAAAACAAGGTACCAACTTCTATATCTGTGGAATTTAGTTAGTTTGTACCTTGCTGCCATCAGTAAGGGGAATCTTATGCTTCTAATTATTAGTATACTAATATTTGCTTGAAGCCTCAGAGCAGTAGAATGTTTATGGATTTGTGCCAGTGAGTTTAGTTTCAAAATATATTTCAGTGCCTTTGTGGCTATGTAAAGAAAAATATAGCAACAATCAAATTTCAATATCTTGCTGAACTGAAGACCTTGATTCATATATGGCCCAGGTCATTTTTTTTTAATGCGAAAAATCATAAAAGTGCACATACTTTTTATTAAGTTTTGGTTCTATTCAGTCTAAAGCCAGAATAATTGCTGAATCTTAATTAATCCAAGCTAGGTTATTTCTAAGATCAGTTAAAAACTGAATTATACAGTAGTTTTACACCATCAGCGAATTATGTTGTTTACATTATTTGAATAAGAAAGCTTATAGATATGGTTAACTTCCATAAAGTCAATGAAAACTTTATTTTCAATGAATACTACATGTGACTAATATGCTCTTTGAGATATTTGAAATTCCTTTGTGTGATTTACCACAAACTACTATCTAAATAGTACAATTTTCAGAATTTGTTTTTCTTCTCAAAAATAACTTAACAGTTCAGTTAATATACAAATATAAAGATAGTATATTTACATGATAAAATGTGAATCTTGAATTTTCTAGTAATAGTTTTTGAAGACCTTGTCAGTGGGAGTGAGCTTAATATAACTGGTAAACCTTAAGTGTTAGACAAATGATTACTCCATGAAAAATATAGAACTGTTTAAAACATACAATTTATTTGTACTAACCTCTTTTTGTGGCACCAGCCATGCTCAAGATAATGTGGCTGTGCCTTGCCAGCCATGGTCACTGCATGTATGTGAGCTGCTTGTTTGCTTGTTTTGAAGGTCATAGCTGTTAGTTGCTGTTCACTCGTTTGCTTCCTTTCATTAGCTAATGCATTGCTAAACCTGTATGAGTGAACACATGTGTATTTGGCAAACACTTCACATCAAAGCTTCAATGTCGTACCTGTGTGTGAGTGATTTGCAGTGACATGCACTACTTCTGGAAGTTTTTTGCCACATTATCAACAGGTATAAAAACGGGGCAACTTGCCCCAGTCAATCAGTTTGAAAGGGAAGTTTGGAGCATGCAGCATAGCTACAGTGAGCGTCGAAAAAAACTGTATGGCAAAAGTGTTGTGAAGGCAATGGAATAAAGACTGTTACTTGGAATCACTGGAAGAAATAGAGAGTTTTTTGTAGCAGTAATAAAGAACAATTTTGTTATAGTGGTGTCAAAGAGTGGGATTCGGACTCACACTCACAAAGTAGACTGTGAAGAAGTGCCAACTTTTCTGTAAGGATGTGAACTATTTGGGCCACATAGTCTCACTATCTAGGGTGACCATGGACTCAGAGAAGGCTCAGGTAGTGAGAGATTGGCCTCGTCCAAAAGACAAAGGAGAGCTGTAAAGTTTCCTGGGCATGTGCAGTTACTACTGCCAGTTCTTCATAGGTTTCTCCAACATAGCAAAGTCCCTCACACATCTGACAGAAGAGCACTGGTCTTACATGTGGTCAGAAGAAGCACAGAGCATGTTTCAGGCACTTAAAAGTTCGCACCTATTTTAGGTTTTCCACAACCTGGTGGAAACTTTATTGTGGACACTGTTACCAGTGATACTGGCATTGGCAGCATTCTATCCCAGGACATCTGCCAGGAGTGGGTAATAGCCTACTACAGCAAGATGCTCTCCAAGGCAGAAAAGACCTACTGCATTACCCAGCGAGAGCTTCTGGCAGTAGTAAAGGTGCTGGAGCACTTCCACAAGTACCTGTATGGTCAGTCATTCCAGCTGAGAACTGACCACTCTGCCCTCACCTGGCTGTTGAGCTCGCTAGAACCTGGAGAACCAGATGGCCTGTTGAGTCAAGAGGCACCATAAGTATAACATCACATCAGAACTTCACAGAGAAAGGAGCCACTCCAATGCAGGTGCCATGTCATGACAACCCTGTCTGGAGAAGTCAGGCCACTGCACCAAAGTTGAAGAGAAAGAGCATGCTGGAATTTTCTGTGTCATTTTGGCAGTGCCTGCCGCTGGATAGGATAGTGCAGATCTGAGGAGGAAGCAGCTGGCAGATGCTGACTTGGGACCACTCCTGATAGAAGTGGAGGCAGGTACTAGTCTGAGTTGGGAGGATATCCCACCCAGGAGTAGTGTGCCCACTGGGACTTATGACCAAGAAAGGAGTACTGTTGGAGTATTGGAGTTACCTAATGGAAAGACCCAGAGAGTGCAATTGATCCTCCCTGTGAGTAAGGTGCCAGAAGTCCTAGAGAAATTACATGCGAGATCTTTGGGAGGTTATTTAGGACCCACCTGAACCATCATCAAGCTCCAACAATGGAAGCTGAGACTAGGGGCAGATGCTGAGAGGTGTTGCCAGTGTCATGTGCGTGCGTGCGTGCGTACGTGTGTGTGTGTGTCACAACCCATAGACCAGGAGCCGGAATAGTATAATGTGGGAGCTATACATTAGCTATTGAAGTAGCTGGGCCATTCCCTGTTTCTGTTGGTCACCTTGGATTACTTCACCAAATGGTCAGATGTGTATGCTGTCCCTAACCAGGAGGCCAAGACCATCACTAACTGTTTTGTCACTATGGAGTACTGTTGGAGCTAAAGAGCAATCAGGGCACCAATTTTGAGTCCAATCTGACTTGGAGTATACAAGAATATCACACACCACCTTTCCACCCACAGTCAGACAGCATGGTTGAGCAGTACATCAAGACTCAAGAAGAACATTTGAGGAGGATTGTGGCCAATATCCAGAGAGGCTGGGTTGTGAGTATGCTAAATTTTTTCTTGGCCTGTTGTTCTTCAACCCAGTTTGGTCATTGGGAAGCTGCATCTACCATGCAACCTGGTGTTTGGGAATCCTTCTGGGGCAGAACAGGCAACTATGTGGAGAATCTGACTTCATGACATGGATGAGATGGTGCATCAACATCTCTAGGTAGCAAGCAACCAGATGAAGACCCGTTACGACAGGCAGGCCAACAGCCGAGATTTCCGGCAGCCTATGTTGCCCAACTGGACCAAGGGGATGCTGCTTCAAGCTTCATCAACCATAGCAAGAGCCATACCTGTGGTGAACAGGATAGATGATGTTGTTTACCACTTCCAGAGGCTGGTATTACACCCAGATTGTCTAGCCTGTTACGATGGTGCTGGTCGGGACAACCAACCCAGAGGAGACTACACCTTGCCAGCCATGGTCACCACTTATGTCGGAGCAGCTTGCTTCGAGGGTCATAGCTGATTGTTGCCATTCACCCATTGGCTTCTTTTCATTAACTAACGCATTGTTATACCTGTGTGAGAGAACACATGTGCATTTGGCAAGACTTTTACATTGAAGCTTTGATTGTTGCACCCCTGTATGAAGTTGTGACACCTGCATTGGTTTGCAGGTGCAAGCAGTAAGCACTACTTGTAGAAGTTTCTTGCCATGTGATCAACAGTTATTAAAAGGGGGGCAACTTGGCCTGGTCAATTTTAATGGGAAGTTTGGAGCTTGCAGCTGCAGTAAGCATCAAAAGAAAACTGCACTGCAAAGTTGTTGGAAAGCAATGGAATAAAGATGTTTACTTTTAATAAATTAAAAGAAATAAAGAATTGTTTTAGCAGTAATGAAGAGCAATTTTGGTCTAATATGCATTATTTTTGTTTTGAACATTTCAATACTTTGTCATATTTTCAAAGTCTGTTGCTCACACATCATGGGAAAACTTTGGAATTTTAAGGCAAACATATTATGACCCACTTGTTAACTTATTTGATTTCCTCTCTTTATGTTGTGCCTACAATGTAATGTGTAATGGGACATTAACATGAGATAGATAAATAAACTTTCAGGATAATGTGTAAAACTTGTATAAATGCAGGCAACAGTAGGTGGAGTAAGTCATGTGAATGTCATAGATTTATTCAGTGTAGAATCCAATGGAGTATGCCATATTACCATCTCCTGAGAGTTTCTTTCCTACAGATGCCACTTTTAGTAAGCAGAGCGTTGTGTTAACACTTTTCACACTTTAGTTTAAAATCTCCAAATTGTGAATTCGGATACATTCATTATAATAAACAAAATCACTGAGGTAAGCAGGATGTCGCAATAGTAAAATGTGCTGGTTTTTTCAACTAACAAATGTAAAATTGCATCATATTTTTCTGAAGCAGCACTATCTCAGCTTTTGCAATACCAGACAAATATAAAGACACCTGCAATAATTAAGGTGGAATCAGTAGAATCTATTTTATATGCTTTGGCAGTTTATAGAATAAAGCCTTGCTGTATGTATGTATTTTAACTTATGCTCATATAAAAACATTTCTGAAACATTGAAGCTCAATACAACACTAAAGGTTCAACTGCTGGTCTATAGAGAATTTTCAGAATTCCTGAATTTTGTTACCCCAAGTAGGTTGTAATGCAAAATCAGGTTATTAAATAAAATATTAACATTTTGATATTAGATCACTTGCTTTTAAAAGTAGACACTTATAATCTTTGTTTCATATTGACTGAAATTTCTGAATTGCCTATTATAGATCAATGTATTTTGATGAAGATGGGGACCTAGCGCATGAGTTTTATGTTGAAGTTCCATCATCCAAGAAGGGATGCAAGGCTACAATGAAGAAAGTGCTCCACAATTTGATACCACAGGTAACTTAAGACAGGCATGTGTAAAATACAGAAGGTTGATTTTAAAGATGAGAAAACCAATCTCTTGGTCTAGCTCCTAGCATAGTTTGTCTTAATAAAGTTCAAGACATACTCCTTAAAGAGTTCAAAGTCCACTTCCAACTTTCAAGTTTAACAGAATGTATAGTGGTAAGTATTATAAGAGCTGATTTCAGCAACTTATGTTAAATTAAATAAGCTAAAGTGACTTAACACTGAAGTTAATAAAAATTCTGTTTCATCATGTAATGCTAGTGTCAACATTGTGTCAAACTTGGTGTTAGCATACCTGTACCATTGTGTTAAGATGTTTAACAATTTTAGGAATTTGAAAATGGCTTCTGCAAACAAAGCTGTTTATGCAAGTTTGCTGCATGAATAATGAAGTAACATATTATGCATCTTCATGCTGTATATATATATATATATAAAAATAAGCCACCCCTTGTGGGCTTCCCTCTTCTGTATCCCTTATCTTCCTAATGCAATGAGCTTATGACAGATGAAAGACAGCTTCAGTGCCAAGCGGCTGGGGTTTATTTATTAATGTGTGACCCTGTGCAGGCAATAAATTTATCACCATTACATGATAAACAGCCACCTGACACTCACCCTTCAGGGACTTGTGCATCTTAAAATCTCAGAACTTTAGTTGCAGTGATCAGTATTGCAGTTTCCGGAAAACATTCATTGTTATTTTGTATTGTTAGTACGTGTTGTGTAGTTATATACGGTTCACAATGGCTTCTATCTCTTCTAGGAGGAAATGTATGAACAATCCAAATAACTTTTGTTACATATGTGGTTCTTTCTTGTTGCGGAGACAAAAAACTAACATTACACCAATTTTGAAGAAAGTGTATTTTGCATATTTTAAAGTTAAACTAGGAGATCAAAGTCAAACATGGGCTCCGCATACTGTTTGCAAAACGTGTAGTGAAGGGCTAAGACAGTGGTACTATGGAAAACAGAAATCAATGAAGTTCGCGATTCCTATGATATGGCGTGAACAAAAAAATCACTATGATGATTGTTACTTCTGCATTTTTAAAGTATCGGGGTGCAATAAGACAAATAAAACAAAAATTAAATATCCAGATGGCCTTGCTTCAGCTATTAGACCTGTGCAACATGGAGCAGATGTCCATCAGCTCAACTAGAGGATACTGAGAGATCAGTCTCTGGTTCAACAGAAAATTCCAATACAGATGAGGATTTCTCAGCATACACTGGTGAAGACAAGTTACAGCATTTTACACAAGAAAAGTTGAATGACTTAGTAAGAGATTTAGGTATTACCAAAGAGAAGAGCAAATTACTTGGATCAAGGTTGAAAGAGAAGAAAATGCTGGCTCCAGACACCACATTTTCCTGGTATATGAATAGAGACTAAGAATTTACAAAGTTCTTTAAGATGCAAGATCTACTTGTTTATTGTTGTAATTTACCAGGTTCAACTGGGAATACCAACATATGATAGTAAAGACTGGCGTTTATTTATTGACGCTTCAAAAAGAAGTCTAAAAGCAGTTTTATTGCACAATAGAAGTGAATTTCCCTCAATACCTGTTGCATATTCTCTGTTTCTGGAAGAATCGTATGAAAATCTTCAAACCATTTTAGAAAGAATTAATTACAAGGAACATCAATGGCTATTGTGCGGAGACTTAAAGGTATCCAGTATCATACTAGGGCTACAAGGAGGATATACAAAATATCCATGCTTTTTGTATGAATCGGACAGTAGAAACAGGGTTGAACACGGACAGTGCGAGAATGTACTAAGAGAAAAAGTTTAACGCTGGAGAAAAAAAAGGCATTCCTACCAGTCTAGTTGATCCGAAGAAAATGTTATTTCCTCCTTTGCATATAAAATTAGGTATTATGAAACAATTAATGAAAGCACTGAACAAGAATGGTTCGTGTTTCAAATACATGAGCAGTAAATTTTCTGTGATGTCCGAAGCTAAGATAAAAGAAGGTATATTTGATGGACCTCCGATAAGACAATTAATGAAAGATAACACTTTTTTGGACAACACGAATGATAGAGAACTGCAAGCATTGTGTGCTTTCAAAGAGGCAGTGAATAAGATTCTTGGAAACATAAAAGATCCGTGATATGAAGAAATTGTGTGAAATATGCTACAAAAGCTGTGAGCTCTTGGATGTAATATAAGTTTAAAGGTTCACTTCTTGAATTCTCACCTAGACTATTTTCCTGATAATTTGGGATCCCTCAGTGATGAACAAGGTGAAAGATTTCATCAAGAAATCAAGGAGATGGAGAGGAGATATCAGGGTTGGTGGAACATTGAGATGTTAGCGGACTACTGTTGGTGCTTGAAAAGGGAAGTTTCTCAACCACTACATAAACATAAATCAACACAGCCATCCTTACGACCAAGGAAAAAGTAACTTCATGCCTTCTTTTGCAGGTATGTAGATGGTGTTATGTATTTATTACAGAGAAATTTTGCATTATGTATTTATTTTATAACGCACATTTTTTATATCAGAAACAGTATTTTCAAAATCTTTAATTTGTGATTTGTGAGAAAACCTTACGTGATAGAGAAAAATGGAAAGCACCATTCGATTTAGCACATCAAAGTTAGTTGCTATCACCTTTCAGATCGCAAACCGATGAACAAAATATAAATTTTGCAGGACTGTGTTTATTAGTTAATTTGACAAGTATGATATTATTAAGGCAACTATACCTAATTCTGCTTCTTGCCATGTTGCGTTTAACATCACTTGCTGTTTAATTTTTGCTTTGCCCCTTCCAATGGCCAAAACACAATAGGTATTCATAACAGATAGTTTTTGAAGTTTTTGGCATCTGGTAACTATATTGTCAAATAATTATTGGCTACAGACTGTTATATTTGAAACTGTATCTATTATGGCATTGTTTATTAATTTATTCAATATTACAGTGACCCTTGGTGCTTCGACAATGTCGTTAACCTTGTCTATTATCTCTCCTATTATCTCTCTTGTATATAATTTGATGATTATTGCTGTCTATGGGTGTTGTGGGATTTTATGTTTTGTAACGTACTGAGAGACGCTTATTGGAGACACCATTTCCCTCTCTATTTGTATTAGATCAGCCATTGGCCTTTTTGCACCAGTTTAATGTGCAGTGTATTGTCTTGGGGTGAATGTATTGTCTCGCCACAGATATTTCCCTGCGGGAGAAGGCTTTCTCTTCCAAGTATACTGCTTTTTCTGTGTGAATTCATTATTCACATAAAAAAATTCTATCTTATTCTTTCCCTTCGCAGTCCGTTTTGGTTCACCCAGCTGTGGTATATTGCATGAAATTCACGTTCACATTCTTATCAAAGTTTGTTTCTGGTTATTATGCTGGTAGTAATTTTACTGTCACAGGCTTCATATCTCTGCTCTTGATCCTTGTACCTTCCTCCTACAAATATAGTTTGTAGTCAGCTTGTATAATTCTGGGGGTGCTATGCCTTGTTCTCACTCAGAGGTTGGCTTTGAGGGTTATTACCAGGACCTGTCATTTGCACTAGAAATGCAGTGAGTAATTCCAGTGTGTCATTTAAGCTTTGTGATCTCACAACAATTAAGTGGTTTTGGTTTTGAATCTGTTTGGGAAAATGAGTTGCTAATAATTTAATAAACTCTTTTTCTTTGATGGCAGTTCTAATATTTGAGATTCTTGTGGTAATTGATGAAAATAGTCCACTATACTTTCCCCATTTTGATCATCATTGGTTTTGACCTTTATGGTACATTGCATTTGAGTCCTCCAATATCTCACTAAAATGCAGTTTTAAATTGGTTATATGTAACCCTGTCAGACAGTGTGATATAAAACCAACTTGGACTCTACTGACTAAGTCTTTCTTTATTATCATGAACTTAAATGACTCAGGTACTGATTTCATCTCAAAATAGGCTTATAAGTCTAAAACTATAGTTTTGTGTTGTTACATCCATCATCAAAAGTAGTTAATTGTGATTTCATTTAGAATTGGTACTTCAGATTTTGGAAATTATTATTATATAATCTCTCTGATATATTTGCATCATTCCTGCTGTTGTAGTTTCTTGCACTATAGTTATGCAGTTGTTCTTTAACCCTTTGTTTATCTGCTGCCTTATAACTACATTTCATTTTGCAGGGTTTCCAGTTTTCCCTTAATACTTTCTACATTGACCTATGTCTCTTCAGTCCTGCCCTTAATATAAAAAATTATTCTGGCTCTGATTCTGCCCTACCCTTATCTTCTAAAACTTCCTGCTGCTTGGTTAATTTCCCCTTGTTTAACTCCTCATTGTGTTTGTTTAATTCTTCCCGTAAGTTCTCTGACATTTTCCTCATAGTTCTTTTTTAAGATCTTGTGTTTGAGCCATCATTTACTTTAGCAGACCTGTCATGTGCTCTTCAGCTGTGTTACTGTCAACTATGTGGGTATCCCTTTCAGTATTTTAAGTATTGATCCATCCTCCCTAACCTGATTTTGTGGCGCTGTTGCCCCTACAATATTTCCCATTTCTCAACAACATATACTCCTCCATTGCTAATTATTTCTGACTCTATAATAAGGAGAAACCCCATCTTTTTTTTTTTTTTTTTAGTTTATTTTTTCTAATTGTACACTCTTTATATTTTACTGTTCTCTACACTCACTTTATTTTGTTATGTGGATTTACTACTGGTTGACTCAAAGTTCCTGGAGAGTTATTGCTGCGATGTAAGATGCTGGCTGCTGTTTCTGGTGGTGCTCGGAATGGTAGGCTTCCTTCCTTCCTTCCTCTCTACTTCCCTCCCTCTCAATAGAATGCAGGTGTGACTTCCTTCTGGGGTGAGATGTCTCGGTGTGGGTGGCTCCTATCTGATAATTGCTCATTTTTGAACCACATGTATTGGGAGCTATTTGTGGCAGATCCTTTGTTCTATTAAACTCATTGGTATGTTGATACAACTATGCCTATGACTATAATTACTCAGGATGGGTTTTATGAGCCTGTATTATAAATGAATGTGACTTTTGCATATTTACTATATGTATATCATCATTTATTGATCCCACTACATTTAAAATTGTTTTATTAAAATTAATCTAATTGTCAGCAAAGTATACCCATCAGGAATGTAGGGGTCTGTTATTTCCGAGAATACTATTTATGTTTGTCTTAGTTTCTTTTCAGGTCCCACTCTTTCAATACTAACCCATAGTATTAGCTATCCCATTGTCATTGTAAGATGCCAGATGTTAAGCATTTAGTGTTCGATGACTGCACAACTTAGTGTGTGTGTGTGTGTGTGGGGGTGGGGGTGGGTGGGTTTGAGAGAGGGAGAGAGAGATATTAGTAAGTGTTGTAAAAAATTGGTTCATACTGCGACACATGGTTTTTGTAAGCGAGGCTCTGCCTACAAGATTTTATTGGTGGATTTTTATTTTAATAGGTTGTTATATTTCCACCACTTTAGATTTTGAGAACAGGAACCTTACATGTTTCACATATTAACTCGGAATTGTATGTAACCTAGCATAATTTTACTGGCTCAATAGTTTCCTAGGTTTATTCTTCCACGTTTAGTGAACTCACATCCCAATCTTCAGAAAAAAGATTTCTAAAGGTATTTGCCCTCCTATTGTATTTGGGTCAAGCCTGTACCTGCATATAACCCCTGTAAGTGCAAATGTCCGGTTCTCTTTATCCTGTTACAACTCTTATCTATTGCGACACATTAGTAGAGAATTGATTTTCTATGTTGAAAGCTATGGGTTTGATTCCACCTCTGATCAGTGCACAAACCATTTTTATCATGCATAATTAATAGTACTGCATTTAATGTTGGTTTTGTTTTGTGTCTAAAGCCTCTATAGCCATCACCAATGTGCCAGTATTTCATCCAGCATGACTTCCTTAAATTACATTGAAATGTGGGATTGAACCTGCAACCTGAGATACAGATACTCTTAACCAACTGCACCGCCATTGTTGACATTATACATAATTATTATAGGACTTCTAAATGGTCTCATTTTTCAGTAGGGGCTATGTAGCAGTAATAACAAGCTAATAAGACAGTAGCACTGTATACTTTCATAAGGTTTTATAAACAGGCTACATAAAAATATCTACACTGGAAAACAAAAATATGACAAGAGAAATAGTTTTAAGTACATAAAACTTGGATTCACATACTGTTACATTTTGCTGCAGGAGGAATTTACTGAAAACTTTTCTACCCAATATCAACTAGTTTTACTTTTGAATTATTTGTTAAATTTTGTAGGAACTCCTCTATTGAAATCCATGCAATAAACCTTTTCTGTCCCTGGTGGATCTTGTATAAGTTTCTATCCTTTTCAATGCTGAAAATGAATGTTCAACACTTGTAGTGAGTTAGAATGGTAAAAGTTTAAATCCAGGTTTATATACTTCTGGCATGGGAAAAGCTATCTTCTTTATACATACATATTTCACCATAAGATACTGAGTTCTAGTTTTATGAATTATGTGAATTCTGTTTATCATAGTATTTATCAAAGTTTTTGGCTATTTCAAAGAGATATTATGAAGGCAGGGGAAGTATGTTTAGCTTTTAAATACATTTATTAAAGAGTTTTCGGGACCAACATGTATCAAAATAAAAATGATTTTTTCTGTATCTTAAGTATTTTCTCCCAACCTTTAGCTGCCCCCATAATATAATACCATATTCTATTTAACCATTAATGCATAACTAGTTACTGTCTATCTCCATTACTTCTGCAAGTGTTATATTAAAGCAACCATTACATTCTTTTCTATCTATCCCTAATTCATGGCCATCATAGGAAGTGTACAACGGAAAGTGCAGTGTTGTGATATACTGAGATTAAGTTGGTTTTTAGTACAGTATTATTTCTAGGTACTTAAAGGACAAGGATACCTAGAAATGATACTGTACTAAAAACCAACTTAAGCTCAGTATATCACAACACTGCACTTTCTGTTGTACACTTAATATGATTGACAAGAATTAGGGATAGATAGAAAAGAATCTAATGGTTGCTTTAATGTAACACTTGCAGAAGTAATGGAGATAGACAGTAACTAGTTATACCAGTAGTGTATTAAAGCAACAGAGACTGTTACCAAGTCTAAGTAACATAATTTACCGCATGCCTTGGTATTGTTTATCAAGAACTAGTTGCCTCAACTCATTATGCAGTATCAAACAGCTCTGCAAGAGATTCTGAGTGGCATTGTCAATCTAATAAATCATGTGGAAGGAATATTGCTTACTAATTCAGGGATGTAGCATTAACGGATGTGGGTGATGTATTAATTCCCTAGTAGTTTACCCTAATTTACAATTTTCTACTGTGTTAATCCTATCAATATAATACACATTGAGAAGTATATTTTAAACAACAGTACTTTTATGAAATACTGTTCAGTGTATCATGCCAATCATGGAAAAGGATCAGGTAGATATATTTTCTTCATGGCGCATGCCAGTCTCGTCAAAGAATGTGCACACAATGGATGTAACATGCCAGAATACATCTTGCTTGCTAAGGTTAAGGTAGCATAAAATGAATATTTTCATTATTTTCCTTAACAGTGGAAGTTAATTTGTATTTTTAACTTCTTGTGTACTTATTAGATTACAGTATGATAATTATTTGTGAGTGCATAAGGAAAAATACACCAAGTAAATGAGAGCAGGATATGTATATGGTTGAAGTGCATCTGCATGTGGCACCATGAGGGAGACACATGTTGCAGACAGAAAGTTTTAAGTGCACCAAATGTGTAATCCAACTGTTGTGCAGTCAACAAACTGAAGCAAGAGAAGTCTTAGTTTTACCATAAAAGAAAATCTAGTTGAAATATGAGGCGAAAACATTTTATAAATATAATAACGTTTTATTGGTCATGTATTTTGTTTTCTAAGGAAAAGTTGGTTTGGACTGGTTATGTCAACGTAAAAATAAATAAATATATATAAACTAGTAAAAGAACAAATATTCCGTAATTATATTCTTTATGAATAAGGGCTAGAAAGTTTGGTAAAAACTGTGGAATTTAATTCTATGTACAAAATATCAATTAAAATAACCATTGAACAGCAATAGCATGCAGGAAAGGTAGAAAAAAAACTGAGCAACTCTGGCACATATATGAGCTCTCTGTTTCTTTGGGAAAACAGGGACTTGCATTTCATGGCCATATTGAGAGGACTGAATCACCTAAAAGAGAGAATTTCATTGAATAATGAAATATGTGCAGTATCTGTTAAAGACACTTTGGCAAAGCCAACTTCATTTCATGCTACCTCACCTGATATACAGAGCGACTTAATTTCCACATTGGCACATTGACGACCAAAACAATTAGAAAAGAGGTTCCTGAAACATATTTTGTTTCTTTGATATTAGGCAGAAGTCCTTCTGCAATATGGCAACCTAATGTTGTGCAGAATGCAGAAGAAAAGCTAATTCATTTTTGCAATTTGCTTTGAATAATTTGATTGTTTGAATTGAAGCTGCTCTCTTTTTCTTTCACTTGAACTCTTTCTCCTTTATTTTTTAAATATTAGACTTTGAAGTTCATATTCTAGTCCATATACCATACTACCCAACTGTGCTAATTATCAGCTTTTCTACATACATTAACTATAATTATCTGCATCTTTTGTGGTGTTAGTAATGTGTTTGGATGTTAATGCTTCTCTTCTCTGGTAACACCAGCTTTCAAAAAGACATTACATGTTCCAACATCCTACAAGAATATTTAAATATTACGTATATGCTTAACTTCAATCATGTTTATGCCACCTATGGTGTTTCCTTTGCTATGTCTATATCACAAGATTTACATTTAGGTTCCCATTGCAAATGCACTTTGTGATTATAAACCACTATAGTAATCGAAAGTTTTGACACAGCTAGAAATTTTATTTTTTTTAGATTCATTAAATAAAAGGATAGTTCTTGTAGACATTGTTCATATTGAAATGTAGTTGTAGCTCATCATTACTGTAGCCATTAATATAATGTAATTGTGAAAATAAATAACTTAATAGTTATTGGTTATGTCACATGTCACTGTTAATGTACTGTAACTGTGGTAGTTATAACCATTACCCAAAAATAATTGCTTGTCACATGCCTTCATTGGAATGACTTCAGCTCATTAGTGAAAATGTTGTCATACTGTGCAAAGGTGTGTATGCAGGTGCATCCTGACTTCAAAGTCAATGCACTGGCAATATTGAAACCATTACAGTTGTATACAGTTGGTTTAATATTGATTGCTTTACCATTTTTGATCACCCTGTATGCAAATAATGAACATTTCATTGTTAATAGTGTGTGTTTGCCTGTATGCTAGGCAAATATATTCAAAAGTTCATTTTATTTTGTAGGGAGAAGTGGCTCATCAGTACCCACGCTTACATGTGGATTTCCCCATCATACTTCATCAAGTTTGAAACTACACCATGGCCCCCAAGAAGAATTCATCAGTTTGCTGGAAGATGCTTCCTATCCACCTAATATGTACAGTGTAAATAATATTTAGAATATTGGTGTAATTTTTATATTTCATTACCTGATGTTGCAAAATAATTTTATAAGCATAATTTTTATACATAGTGTGCAATTTGTTTATTGTAGTATTGACTATGTTCCTGAAATTTTGAAAGAAATAGAATATATTATTGTTTGTTGTTATTAAGCTGTTTTAAGTATATGTGAAATTCTTCCTAATGTGATCACATTAGGAAGAAATTAGTTACAAGTGCAAAAATTATAATTCTGAGTTAATTCATGAGAGACTTTCTAAAGCTCTGATAGTATCAATTTTGAAGTTATCTTTTTAAATGACATGCGCATGGTAAGTATTTTCTTTTCTCTCCTGAAGAGCAGCGTAGTTTTTTCACTTGTGATGCATTTTTGTGTTTTTTTCACACATTAATTTTTATTTTTTGGGGGGAAATGTACTGTTTCTCTAAAATGACAAATGCCTATTTAATTTCTCTAGATTATGTAAATATCACACATTTCTAGTTATGCATGCTTTGAGTTTGAGAAAAAACAGGAAAGATAACTATCATACAAGTCAAGTAATAATAATAATAATAATAATAATAATAATAAAAAGTTTCTTTCTTCATATATGTTCAGTTTTCCACAGCTTTTAGATATAAGTACCAGTGTAGAAGCAAGAGTCACTCTTGAAACTAGATGAAATACTCAACGAGAATGATTTTGTTTTAAAAATCACTCATATATTTCAATAAAATTGTGCAATAATATATTCTTTCAGTGTAAAAGAATGCAATTAATGCAGCACATTTTTCATGTTCAATGGAACAAAAATACTACTGTTTTAATTTATAACAAGGCAATAAAAGACATAATACTTTATAATAAAAAAACACCCATTTTGATCCACCATAGATGTTTTTTTATGTAAGTATCAATATGTTCACATGACACTCCTATAGACTTTATTTTCACAAAAGCAGATCTTCACCAAAGATGATTGTTGAAATGTTGTAAATAAAATTGAGTATTTAATAGTGTATCTGTCAGAGTGAATACATCAGATTTATGCAAATAATGTTACCCAGAAAGCTAATTACCTTGCTTCAGATATGAGGTGGCAAAGAAATTTAATTCTTCCATAGTGCATTCATAATAATTGTACCTTGTTTCTTTGGTATGTCTTATTTTTATATGATAGTCTCAATTTTGTAGCTGGCATTTTATTATCTTCAATACTGTTTAGTTCATTTTTTTTTATTGGATTTTTATATGGTTTATACTTAAAAGGCATAACAAATATTTCATTATTGTTTGTACAAATAAATGATTTGCTATTGCTACATCAAAATTTGATGATTAACATAGGAATCAGTAGCAATAAGTATGTAAAAATCGTAATGTTCTTGTCTATCATGCTGTATGCTTGGGTTAGACTTCCAGTTGGCTCAAATACCTTAAATTTATGAGGGGTTATTGAATTAATTTGTGAGGGGACTATTGAGTAAATAGAAACAAAGACCTATCCTTCCAATCAAACTTTAGCTTAAGATTTGATTTAAAGAATCTTGAGATTATTTGCAATTTTTCCCAAGTCCTTTGAATGCAGAAAGAGTAGTTTTGGCATTTAAGATCTTGGAGATGTACATTCATTTCATCCTCTGATATGTTCATTCTGCTTAAGGCAATGCATCTGTGAAAATAAAAATAATTAACAAAAATGTATATGTGTGTGTGTGTGTGTGTGTGTGTGTGTGTGTGTGTATATATATATATAATTTCACCTCCCCCCCAATTTTTAATCTGACCTTAGTAATGCATTTCTTAATTTTGATTAGTTTAAGGGAAAGAGATTGTGTACATATTGAGTTTTTCTGTTTTTTTTCAATGCAAGTTATAGAAAATAATTAATTTCAATATAACTATTTATTCCCTTTCAATTTATGCATAAATCATGGCTTCATTTATATAGTGAGGGGAAAGGGGAGTATACAAGTAACAATATTTATAAATTTATATTTCTAATTCTTCGATTTTGAAGGGGTATATGCTCCAAGAGAGCTTTAGTTAGTGAAGATGTTTTTTTTAACTAATGCACTACAGTTTTTAAATTCATAATTCCTGAAGCTCTTATGAAATGTGCAAGCTAGTAAGTTATAAACTAGCTATGGTCCAAGGAGGATTTTGAATAGTGAAAAATTCTGAATAAAAAAAGCAATTTATAAAACTAGAGTTTCAAGTTCAATGCTGTGCTTTAAACACTAAAGGGCAGCATTGGTCATTTTGACTGGAACCTTTTTCAAGCTGATTTCACTGTTTTGTTTATAATATAATTTATTCTATGCATGAAATAGTACCTTTATTTACATTTTAAAGGAGTACTTAATATTTACTCAATGTGAACCATCATTTAGAGTACACTGCTTACAAACATGGACCATATACGTAAAATGCAGCACTTTTAGCCTATTGAAGTAATTTTTAGCACTGGTAATAATACTATAGTGTTTCAGTATATACAACCATTGCAGAATCAGTTCAATGTATTGTGTTAAGTCAAACCACCATCTTGGTCGAATCAATTAGCGCACATGTACAGAACATTTCCTGAATATGGGCCATATACATACTTCTTACATGTATGCTTGGTTTTATTAGGACCTTTGCACCCTCCAATTTGATGTGTTTTGTGTGTCCTACCTTGTTCATTGATCCTAATGATTGCATTTGTTGGGCCTTTCCTTGACAGCATATCTTGAGATGAGAGTTCTTCTGCTAGCTTCAAAAGATATTCTTGCCTACTTACATCTTCTCCTGTAACATTCCAATGTAGGATCCATGCATCAGCAACCAACCTTGACTGTGTATAGGTGACACATTTGCTGTAGAATGTCAACCCTGCATATTTTGGAGTTATAGTAGCTTACAGTTTTCTGGAGGTTTCTTCTGTGTTTCTTGATCCACTTCTGCAGAGTAATGCATTGAACTTAGCAGGACATACTTCTTTCTCTTTCCTTAGTACAATGCAATAGTAATATAATTAGATCTTTACAAGATGGTGTCATACAAAGATCCAGTGGTAGAATTTACAGATGGGGAACCTCTCTCTTTGTGCTTTTTTTTCAATGTGCTCACCATAGTTATGTGCTTTCATTTCAGTTCATCAAGAGTTAAGAAGTAAAAAAAAGTAGTCTCGAAATTTCTTCCTTTTGAAGTGAAAGGTTGCATCAATCGTGTGACATGCTCTGGTACTGACGTGTTAGATGGCAGTTCAAGTTTTACTAAATAAGGAAACCTATTCACATTAATTTTGTTTCAAAGTCTACAGCAAGCTTAACTTCAAATCGAACTTATTTGGTTTGTTACTCATATGTTGAGTAAAGTGACATCGAATTTTGCATGGATACAGCTGCTCATCTGTAGTAATAACTACACCTGGTTTGCAGCTCAATATGCAGTTGTGTTCAAATAGACTCCAAATTGGAGTGGTTGCTGCAAAGCCATCAGTCTTTGGTCTCTTGTTGTGTGTATGTTTATCACCAAATCTCAGAACCCTCTGATCTCAATAAATTTGTTCCTTCCCATAACATGAGAGTAAAATGGTAGTTATCACACCTGTGACCATAGAAATGTCAACTTTCCTCCATATTGCCAATGAGCATATAATATGGGTATAGCTGCTTCAAGTTGTTCTAGCTCAGGAACCCAAAAATTGTCCTGAAGGTCTTCACAGGTCCTGATTTCGGTGCAGCCTTTATATTCTGGAGAATGTTAGCATATTTTCCACTCACTATAAGTTTCTTTACACGATATGTAGGACATGGTCTTTCTGTTCAGTACATTACAATGTCCACATCTTCCAGGTGTATTTCCCGGTCCAGTTCTTGTCCATACTGTACCACCAAAATCAGATTAGTTGCTTCCCATAGCTGGAACATTTGTTTCTTGTGGAACTTGATTGAACCTGCCTCGCTTGCATAGGGCAGGATCATGTGATTCTATTTGGGACAATTCGGCAACAGCATGTTCCTCTGCAAGCTCTTCAATCATTGTATTATTACTAGAGCCCAGATTTGTTTGTAAAATGGATGTTCTTTTTTATATACATATTTAAAAGTATGCTTAAATAGAATATTTTGTTAGACATGCTTTTCCTGACAATTTGACCAGGAGTTGTTAATGCAAACAAATGCATATTTTGGGGGAAAATGTATATTTTAAGTTTCAAATTAAAACAAGTACATGTTTTACTCTTGAACATTGTATTAAATTATAATTTTCTTCTTTAGGTAATAATTACTGTACTTAATAAGTCCTGCTAACAAGCAAGATATATTTTAAAATATCATAACTTGAAAGGCCAGGAGCAAACCAAACTTAGTAAAGTATGGTGATATGACCTATAATCAACACAGGTAATCAGCTTGATTACATATATCCGTGAATAGGGATATACCAGGCATCTTGTGAAATAATATTATGCAATTAAGATTAGGAACTTTGCCCTCCATGGTGTAGTTGTTACCATGCTAGACTCTAAAACCCAAAATTTTAGGTTCAAACCTGTGGAGGGAAATGAATTTTTCCAGACACAAAAATCCTTAACATGGCTTCCTTTGGAAGGAAAGTAAAGCCAGAGGCCCTGTGTGATGTTTATTTGCAGGTAAAAGACCCCCATACCTTGAAAGGAGGAGGTTGGTGTTCCTTCACATTCTGAAATTGAATGCAAATTATTATTAAAATTTCTATTACACAATGAGCACACTCCTTGATTTTCTCTTGCTCCTAGACCTTTTAGCATCACTGCTCCTGTCCATGCAAAGCCCTCTCTTGCTGTTCTGTCACAAATGTTGACATACTTTTCTCTTTCCCATGCTATTTTTAACTCTGTCGCTCAACTACTGCTCCATACACCCTTTCCAACCATTTTATTTGCATCCCTGGTATTTTATCTAGGCATGCTTGAATAGCTTTCATTGCCAGTTTTCGCTTGGCTAAAACCATTTTCTTTTGCTCACCCCATCTAGCATTACTATTTAAGCTTACTCCTAGATAATCAAGTTTCCTAATGACCTCAATTTCTTTTCCTTGCCAGCTCCATATTTCATCATTCTTAGCTTTTTACCCTTTTTAAATACCATTATTTTTAAAACTACTAAGCCTTTCACAGCCAGCATATCATAAAATTAGATTCCAAGCTTGTAGGCTGTGGTCCAACAGATTAAGGTTCACCCGCAACTTTTGTCTGTTGGACCACGATTTACAAGCCAAAAATCTACATTTTATGGTACCATTATTTTTTTCTTTATTTATTCTAAGATTCCACTTATTACAAAACTTCTCTATTGCTCCAATTACTTTATTTCATCCAACATTGGTTATTGATCCTGCAACCGAATCATCAGCAAATAATGAGCCTGGTATTTCCTTATTACAAATTATTGGAGGATGAACCATTTTCCAGCTTAATGGCCTCTAAAATGTCATCAATAAATAAATTAAATAATATAGAACTCAGGTGACACCTTGCCTTAACCCTATACAATTGTAATCACAGTCATTACATTATTTGCAAACCTTATACAAAAGAGTTTTTCGTATAACCATTGTAATGCTCCTATAAATAGCGCAATAAGCCTCAGGCTGAAGTGTTCCTGGAGAAATGATGGGGATCTGTATCGCAAATGAAGAAGAATGTTTCTATAAACCTGTTACTCATTCTTTTCTTATTCAGTTTGGTCCATAAAGCTTCTGTATTGGTTGTATCAAAAGCTTTTTCGATCCACAAATACCATGTATAATCTTCCCCATTTGTTTGTGAGATATTTATTAGCCATTGTAGTTATTACAAAAGTATTATCTATTACTCTCTTATTCTTCCTAAAAACCTACTTGGAAATTGGTATCTTACTCTCCTCCTCCTCTGCCCAATTTTGAACTCTTTCAGCCAATACCCCAGAATAGACCACCTAATACTGATTCTAGACTAATTCCCCTGTAATTTACTGGGTTATTTATATTCCCTTTGTTTTTAAATATTGGTAGCACTATTGCTGTTTTCAATTCCTAGGTATGGCCTTCAAAAATTGAGTTTAGCATCCTATCAATTTTAATCTATTCACATTTAGACTCCATGTTTTCCAGAACTCTTCTGGTATGCCATCAATACAGCATAATTTATTCTTTGTTAATGTTTTAATTTGCTCCCTCACTTCCCCTTTATCTATCTGCTTATCTAATTGCTCAATATAGTTATTATTTTCCATTATTTCTGTTAATCCCCTCCTACAAGATTTTTTAAATAAGCCATTTGTCTGCACTCGTACTATTTTCTCTTACTTTAGCCTTGTATATCCTCTCTAGAACCCATACTGTTTTACTACATTAATTGCCGCTGCCTCATACAAGTTTTTATTCATATTCTCAAGGTGGGTTCTGTCCTCTTTTACTTCCAGCAAACTTTTGTACCCCCACCTTTCAATCATAAACACCTCTGTTTTTTCCTTTGTCCTTCCATTTGTCTCTACTATTTTAGCTCCCTTATAACTCTTTGTTTGACCATCCTACATTCATCATACCATCCCTTCTGCTTGCCAACCATATAATCTTTCACTTTTATCCTTGCATCTGCATACCTCACTAATATTTCTAGCTTTAAAACTGCTATCTCCATTCTATTTTCTTTCGGAACCTTCTCAACTGCATCCTCCATTATTACCCTTATACCTGACCCTAGGTCCTTTAGAAAGGCTCTTGTCACCTCTTCTCATTAATATTTTTCAATTTTAATTCCGCTTAGGCATTCTCTTTTTAATTCTCATTTATTCATGCTTAGAAAGTATATCCTTAATGGGAAGCAATTACTAGAACAGAATGCATTTAAGACTTCAACATCCATGAGATATGGTCTAAATCTACTGAATATAGCACATAATGTAACAGACACTGACCATTCTTGTTTACAAAGGTAAATTTACCCCATATCATATTTCCCTTTACACATCAACATATTGAGCTCCTCACAGAATTCTAACAAATTCTGTCCTTCACAGTTCACTGCTTTGTCCTTGCTTCTTTCCATATCTTTTTCTGCTCCCATTTAGCTCACATTCAAGATCTGTAACTTGATTTGGCTTACGCCTACTCTTGCATTAAGGTCACCCATTATTATAAACCTACTGTCCAAGTACTTGTTAGATAATTCCTCAATTTCTTGTCTTATCAAATTGCATAAATTTGGATCATAAAATTCCGAGGCACATGGGGAGGTTATATACCAGTGCAACGCACATCCCTTCCTTCCTATTCCACTTACTACACCAACACCATGTTCTTTCCTAAATCTTGACACATTTGCACTTTTTGCAAATCCTTCCTAAGAAACAACCCTAATCCATCTGAATTTCAGCCTCCTCTATTTTTTATTCCATCTTCCCAAAAAATTCAAATTCACTCAATTCAACTGAAATGTCATTTGCCGACCACGTCTCTACCATCCCTGTCATATCATCTAATCTTAAGATCTGCATAATTTCTCCATTTTTTAGCTTTTCAAACAACCCTTGTATGTTCCAGAATATAACCCCCCAATACCTTTCTTTACACTGATCCCTTGCTCTCAAATCTGAATTCTTGTAATTTAACTTTGCTCCTTGTCACTTGTGTTCTGTCCTCAGGTAGTCTGCTCCCCACTCTATCTTCCACTTGTAGGATACTTCCCCCTGGCAATGAAATTATGCTGAGCTCTGTCTCCACCTCTGCCCCGCCTTGTCCTGCAGCTGTTCCCAAGGTTATTTTGCGAGTTTCATCACTTAACTGTTTTTCAGTACTTTTTTGACGGGTGTCATCATCTGCTCTTCCCTCTTTTCTTCTCCACTGCTACAAACACTCAATTTCCTTCCTCTCACTTTGTCATGCTGTCTTCTGTTGCATACACTTCTGAAGACCCTCTCCAATTCAGCTGACGAATATCTTGCTTCTTATCACTGATCCAAAGGTCTAATCTTCACATTTAAGACTTGTCTCCCCTAGCTCTACTTTTTCATTCTCTTAATAATGCACTTCTTAATTCTCTCTCTTTTTCCCATAATCTTCTTCCACAAATAATTGAGTCCCTTTTAGCTTTTTGGCACTATTTAGAAATGTCTATTTTATTTTCACTGTTGCTTACTTAAAAATTACCGGTCTTGGGTTCATACTGCCTCTTCCCACTCTAAAAGTGTCAGTTATTTCCCAACCACAAACGTTGTTCCTAATTTATCTTGAAAGATTTCCTCCACTTGCTCCCAGGCTCTTTTACCTCTTGTTTCCTCTATTCCAAACATTATAACATTCATTCATCTTCTCCTTTCCTTGGCTCTTTATCATTCTCCTATTACACTCCATAAATTCTTTGTTTTCTTCATGTTTAAATCTTGCCCATGTAGATTTTATCCCATCAGATTGTTTTGTTATTTTATCTTTAATTCTATTCTCCATTTCTTTAAGTTTTGACATTTCCTCTGCTATGCTCTTCAACATTCCCAGTTGTTCCATCTCCGGTCCCAGGTGTATCTCCACTCCTCTGATTACACTGGTATGCAAAGTTTAACTTTTTGTCTGGGGTGTTTATTTTAATATGTCATTATCCATAGCTTGAGTGTGCCGGATCAGAATATGAACTTAGTTTTCTCCATCACAGACTAATTTTTCACAATGTAAGAAATAGTCAAGTATGAATTTCTATACTCGGCTCTTGAATTTATGTTATATTATTAAATAGAAGTTAACAACTCCATAACTGTCAACACAACACTCTTCGGAATTAATATTTCACATCACTTATATTTGAACATTAGACTAGATTTTTACATGCTGCCTTGAAATTAATGCCATTTAGAGTTCCTACCATGAAAATAATTTAATACATCTCTTTTCAGTGACCATCAATGGCCAGCTACCATATTCATATTCCACTTTCCCTGGTAACGTCTTTCCATTTCCTTTATGTCCTGGTTAAATCTTTCACCCTGCTCCTCACTGACACAGCCGAGATTTTCTGGAAAAAGTTCCAAATGAGAGTGTAGGAAATGTACTTTCACACTTTTATTACAGCCCAGCTTTCGAAAGTTCTCAAGCATATTTTCTACAATATTTTTATGATTTGGACCCTTGTAATTTCACAGAAAATTTTCATTGACACTCTTAAAACCAATCCATGCCTGTTTTTCAGTATCTGTCATCGTTTCTTCAAATAAGGTATCAGAAATTAACTTCCTAATTTGTGGCCCAACAAATATTCCCTCTTTAACTTTAGCATTTCAGGGAACTGCTAGCAGATATATTTGTAGCAGTTGCCATCCTTATTTAAAACCTTCATATTTTGCTTCATTAAGCCTAATTTTATGTGCAAAGGTGGTAAAAAGCACATTTTTTGAGATCCACAAGACACTCATGAATTACGTTTTACATTCCTGGCATGAGACTGTCTCTCTGCTTCCAATTTTTTCTTGTCCAGTGATCGGATCTGGCTCTACTATCCCATTCATAAATAAAACAGGGCATTTTACACGCTGATTGCTGACCTAGTAGCATCCCAATAACTTTTAAATCTTCACATACCTGCCACTTATGTTCTGCATATTTGACTTTTTCTAGAAATAATTTCAAGTATGCTTCCTTGAGGTGAACTGAATGGGCTACTGGAACTGATGCATATTTATCTCCATTATACAGGAGCATACCTTTCAGACTAATTTTAGAGGAATCTATAAAAATCTCCATTCACCTGAAATGTATTCAGCAGCTCCCAAGGCAATCACTAAACCAGGAATATTGTGACAATAGGTAAGATTTCCTTCCTGAGAGAAATATCGAACAAGTTTCTCTTCACAGTGACTGTACCAAGAAAAGGACGTTCCCGGAGAGAGGAGATGTTTTTGTTTTAATCTGGACCCCAATAATTCAACAGGATCCTCATGAAGATTCAAGTGTCTAACCAAATCATTGAGTTCTGCCTGTGTGAATTGTTGAGGTTGATGAAAATCCTGTTCTTGGATATCTAAATCACTGCTGCTGTCCTGAGAATTTTTTTTCAGAATCTGATGAGTCCTTTCCAAATGCTTCTAATGGAGAAGGCACAGGAAGACCAGAACCATGTTACGTGGGTGTTTTTGCTGACAATAAATTTGGATAAGTGATTTCATTTTGTTATAGCCTGTAACATATACATAAAAATAGCAATCCTCAACATGGTTTCGAGGTTTCTTCTCCTTTACTCCATTCCCTTAGTTGTTCTACGCAAGTATGACATACTTTTTTTGGGAACCCATTTTATGTCAAGATCTCCAAGCTTCATATGAAAATAGGTATTGTAGGGCTTTTTAACAAATTTTGTAATATTTTGTCTTCTCTTTCAAACAACAAAATTACCACAGATATGGCAAAGATATCAGGGTTATTTTTACACTTTCTAGAAGACATTGCTTCAAATTACACAAATGTATGACATACAACTGCCACTCACAAAAATAGATCCACAGTATTTGAAAAGCAACTACAAACTGAGCTAAATGTTCAGTTATAAGAGATATATTGATGTCTGTTACATTGTTGTGAAACAGATTAATTTCAACAATGAAATTAGTAGTACTTCTTATTTTTGTAGTTTCTCTTTTAGTTCCATACAATGATATTTATGCACAGAATTAAATTAAAACATTTTAGGAATAAGAGCCTAATTTTAAAAAAATGGTAAGTGGTAGAAAAAAACTGATTATAGTTTTGGAATCGGCACATAAAATTAAGTATAGCCAACATATTTTGGAGGAAACCCCAAAATCAAGCATACTGGTGTTACTAACAGCCTCATTAATACCAACCTGAACCATACCATCAGAGTATTCTGCTCTTCTGAACTCTTTCTACCCAAATTGCATCGTCTAATGTTAAATGGGCCTAATCTGCCTCTATATACTTCAAACTGTACTCCTATTTTTAAACTCTGCGAAGCATGTGTACACACACACACACACACACACACACACACACACACACACACACACATCCATCTCCTCTCACATCTCATCAGCAACCCCATTCAGTAAGCTTAATCAGGTATTGAATAAAAAATCCTGGTTACCAAACAGTCTCTCAAATCAGCAAAATGTTGTCTGGTGATTGTGAAAATACTGTAACAAAAAGGAACTCATTGAAGAGTTGTGGTTTCAGATACACCTATAACATAATGCAATGTAAAAAGGACATTCTCATTGTATAAAATCTTCATTGACATGTAGGAGCTTCACACAAGAAAACGTCGGAGAAACTTTCCTTATCTGCATGCAACAGCCATGAATAAGATTAGATTACGCCCAAATATGACAATTTTGATATTCGTTGATCTGTTTCTGCATATTATGGTGCATATTTTAAGAGATTTTCATGCGTATTTGCATGCATATTTTACTATTTTATTTTGGAAACAAATCTAGGCTCTTAATTATCACTAATGTCCAATTCAGATGATTCACTTTTATCTAATTGATGAATATATTCAGTATCATTATTATTGGATAATTCATCACTAAACATGTTCTCACCTTCTGACTCATTGTCTGGTATACTGTGGAAATAATCCAGCATTTCATCATCTTGAAGACACTTACTATGCTAATTATGGTGTGATATGGCAAGATAATGTATGACCTCAAAAATGTTTTAAAATTCAATATATTGGCACAGCTTCTAAAACATGTCTTTTCTCAAACTAACCTTTATCAAACTAGGCAATGATTGAAAGCCTTGGATTTCTTTCAGTGTGCATTGTTTAATTATGACATGTGCAAAATAATTACACCAGTCAAATTAACGGTTACAGCCCTTTAATGTAAAACATGTTTATAATTAATATTCCAAAGCTTTCACGGCCGGTGTTACAATCAGTTACAGAAAACAAAACCGGGCTTGTTGGCCATGGTCCGCTACTGAGAGGCCATGGAGATGTACACTCCATTGAAGATGCTTGCCGCAGACGCAGGCGAAACATCTGGGGAACAAGGGGTGAAGCCCGGTTTTGTTTTCTATAAATGATGTTTATAATTGTACTGGTTAAAATGACTGGATATGGTCCTTTAAGGTAAAAATTATGTATAATTTGTTTAAAACCTGCTATAAAAACTTAAACATTTTAGAGAATCACCCTAGATCTAATTCGTTAAGCCATAAAATATTAAAATGATAATATACTACCTCAATGATCTTATCATTTTTTAAAGAATACTGACTGGTCATGGTATAGTCCTTATAGTGTTAAATGGCACAGGACTGATGAAATAATAATTTGTGGCTTTGAAATTGTTGGTATTACAAACACAATTATTTAGCATAAAAGTGCAAGTTAGAAGTATAACAAAAATGCCCAAAATAAAGATTGAAAGGGTTTAATTTTTTTTTTTTAACCAAATTTCACAGGTACATTGCATTAAAGAATGTTAGTTGAAAATGTCTCAATTTTGAGTAATTAAATAAAATTTGAACATTACAGCCTCAATATGTCAGTAGTGTTTTTAACAGTTACATTTGGAAGATCCAGAACAGATGATTTCAGGTCATCCAAGTAATTTCAAATGAGATAGTATGTTTGAAAGAAATAGGCTAAAGTATCACCATGTGAGGGAAAAGTATATAAGATAACAATGGAACATTTCTATTTTTCTTTATCACATATTGAGTTCAAGAAGAGTCAAGTTTTGTATAGTATAAAACCTGGCCTTTTGCATAATAGGCAAGATCCACAATTCCTTTTATCACTGCTGTTACTCCAGTTGTAGAGTGGAATTTTCAAAGGTGTTAAGCGACAAAACAGTTCTTTTTAGTTATACACAATATTATGTTTAATGAATTATTTTCATTGGTTCTAATACAAGAAACCATGCCAAACCAAATTATTCTTACCAGACTATTTGCCATATTAAATAACATTTAGCTAACAGACAAATAAAGTTATACCTAAATCTGAAATTAGGAAAAGTGTTAAACTCAGATTTAGATTTCCTCTAAAAGGTGTTATGTCACTGAACTTACAAGAACGTATTCAAATGATAATATAATTACAATACCTTTATCAATACAATACTGAAGTTAAATAGTATAGAACATGAAATTGTTATGTTCTTGCAAAAACACATTTTTCAAACAATAATAAAACTAAATGTGTTTATCAATACAAAGCTGATATGAGGGGCATACTGAAAGTCACGAGCAACCCATTGTAAAAATTTAAATTTCAACAATGTAACGAAACGAATAGCAGAATCGTAATCTACAGACTTTAAGCCACATGTTGACATATTGTGATGTCATTAGCTTCTATCACGTGACCACAGACGGTGTTTGAAAAATGGCTGACATTGATGTTTCGTTTCGAAAGCGTGCTGTCATTGAATTCCTTGTGAAAGAAGGAAAATCTGCTCCTGAAATTCATCTCAGACTTCAACCTGTGTATGGAGGTGTCTGCGTGGGTGCCAGCAGTGTTAGAAGATGGGTGAAACATTTCAAAGATGGAAACACGAGTCTGCAAAATGCGCCTCGTAGCGGGCGTCTCGAACTGCCTCTACAGAACGCAACAAGGAAAGAGTTGATGAGCTCATTACAGGAGATAGGCGTTTCACTGTGAATGAAATTGCTGCGCAACTTGGAATAGGACATAGTGCAGTGCAAGAAATGATCCACAGCTTGGGTTATCGAAAGGTCTGTGCCCTTTGGGTCCCCCGTTTATTGACTGAAGGCCACAAACTTCAGAGAAGAACCATTGCACAAAACCTTCTTCAGAGATTTCATGATGAAGGTGATGAATTTTTGACGTGTATTGTGACTGGAGATGAGAGCTGGTTCCATCACTATGAGCCAGAAATGAAACGTCAAGA
The DNA here is from genome assembly GCA_030762935.1 of Hymenopus coronatus. Classification (NCBI taxonomy): domain Eukaryota; kingdom Metazoa; phylum Arthropoda; class Insecta; order Mantodea; family Hymenopodidae; genus Hymenopus; species Hymenopus coronatus. The sequence continues at coordinate 404,245,173 of CM060900.1, read as the reverse complement.
GTATGGAATGGCACCACTTGAACTCACCATCGAAGAAGAAAGCGAAGACAGTGCAGTCTGTAGGAAAGGTATGGGAAGTGTCTTTTGGGATGCACAAGGTTGCATTCTGGTTGACTTTCTTGAACTTGGACAATTCATAAATTCTGCTCGCTACATCAAGACACTTCTGAAGCTCCGTCGGGCTTTGCGGGATAAACGCCCTGTAAAGAGGATCATCCTTCAACAGGATAATGCGCATCCGCATACTGCCCGTACCACTATGGAGAAGATCAGGGCATTAGGGTGGGAAACTCTTCCACATCCTCCCTACAGTCCCAACTTGGCACCCTCCGACTACCATCTTTTCGGTTCTGTGAAGGAGCAGATGCGTGGCCAACGCTACGAGATGCTGGAGGATATTCGGAAAGCAGTGCGTCAGGGTCTGCGGGCAGCTGGAACGGAGTTCTATCACAAGGGCATTTTCAAACTTGTAGAACGATGGGAAAAATGTGTGCAAAACAATGGAGACTATGTCGAAAAGTGAAAGAAAGTCTGTAGATTATGATGATGTATTTGGTTTGGCTTAAAAATAAATATTAAGATTGTAAAACAGTGTTGCTCATGACTTTCAGTATGCCCCTCGTATTAAACAGTATGGAAATATACACTTTTTACTGTTATTCTCAGGATAGGTATTTCAGCTTTCTGTATATCCCTCAGAACCTTTCCTTTTTCCAAAACATGAACTTCTTTCCAATCTTCTACACCATTGAAAGTTGTTTTCATTAAAACTGTTCCACGATATTTTGCATCTACTCGGAAGCAGGACGTTTTTGTTATGTTCATTTTGTTAATTGAAATTAAGGAATCTGCAACAGATTGCAAGCCAAAGAAGTGGTTTGCCTTCATGTGTACAACTTTGAACTTATTGTTGATGTAATCACTTTTTCAAGATCTTCTGGTACAAATGACTTCATTACTCTTTTACACTTCTCAACAAGAGCAAACTGTGTGTCGCACTATAAATAGCTGTGACCACTAACAAGAAAATTATGCTGAATGACTTCAAAAACTCCAAGGAAGTTATAGTGGATATTTCACTTCCTGGCATTTGGGCAAGAGAGATTTGGGCTTTCCTCTTTCCTGTAGTACATTCTGCTTTACATAGGTGCAATTCTAATGAGCGTTTTGCATCACACTTTGTGGACTTTGCCCTTGAATTTTGCATTGCAGTTTGTTGCAGGTTTTACAAGTATATTTGGATGACGGAATTTCAGTTCAGGAAAAGTTTTCTTAAAGGCCTTCTTATAGTATTTGTATCAAATTTTGTTGTTTGGAAATTTTTAATTAAATGCAATTGACCTTTGGTGGATATTTAAGTCTGGACTTAGAAATTGGCTGTTAGATTTTGCCCTTGAGTAATGGCTTTCATCCCTTGGAAACAAACTAATGTGATCTTTCACTCTGCATTCGTCATCATCTGTGTACTAGATGGTGCATTAGATTTCCTCTTCAATGTAACATATCATCTTGTTTATTTTTAGAAACAGCTTTTTCTATTTTTTGCGGCTTACATCATACATGTTCATAAATGTATTTTTGCAAATCTGAATAAAGTCACTTTTCCCATCTGGAACACTCTACACTGCAGTAGCCTACCACCTACTGGTACCCTCACTCTCGTTCTTACATTTTCAATGCCTCTACACCTCTCCAAGGCAAACATGTTGCCTAAGAAAGTTCTGCTGACTTAATTCAATCTAGCTTTCAGAATTCAGCGAAGACATCCAGCTCTGAATCTTTGTCGAGTTCTCCACATTGGAATTTGCAGTTACATATTTTCTGCAAGAATGAAGAAAAGATGCAAGTTACCAAATTAATAATCAATACCTAACCTAGATAATAGTTTTAATATTAAATCGCAATTTAATATAATTAATATTAACATACAATTTACATACCTCAAGTGCTGGAGGTTTCTTCTTTCTACATTTTGTATTACCAGGTATGTTTACAATAAAGTATAACCTTTTCACTTTAAATGAAGGTAATGTATACATTATTTGGTATCATAAAGCAAAAACCTGCAATGAATTCAGAACTGCCAACATATACAATGCTAATTTGCATCTCGTCAGTTATAATCACATTGTGGTGCTTAACACTTTTCATGACTGCTGAAATTGACACCAGTGCTATCTCCATCACTTTGAACTCAAAGATGACAATTAGGAACATAGCGCTTTTGAGAGGAAATTGGCTTTGGCTTAAAGCACTTTCTAGCAAAATATCTCAATCTTGGCACTTAACATTTTTGAGAATTCCACTCTACAGTTATAAAATTGCTACTGAACCACCTTAAAATTATATTTCAAAATTAACTGTTGCACAAAAGGAAATTTTAATATACCCCAGATATTCACCTAGTTTAGTGGTGTCACAAAAACCTACTTTGAGAACAATAAACTCCCTGGTTGCTTGTACCATAAATGTCAAACTTTTATTGCATAATATCTGGATAATTTTACACAATTATATCTGGTAGAGGATTTAGTTTCTTATTCTTAATTTTTTCAGACATGTCTGTAATTAATTGGTTGGCCTGAGAAATAAAGTGTATATGTTTGATTTTCTGTTATCAGCCTGCAAACTCTTCATTTTCATTTCATGTCCGAGAGACGGTCAAAAATTTGCCCCAAGAAAAATGCAATCTCATTAAAATAGTTGGTTAAAACACAACTATTGTACTATTAATAACTTTCCAAAATATTAATTGTTGCTGATTTAAATATTTACATTTTCAAATGTTAAGTGGCCAATCCTTCCTTTGTGTTTACAAGCTCAAAGAAATTGGGTAGCAATATGATTGTCATGCATTGATTTGCTTTTTCAACGGTTAAGAATGTATAACTACATTATTATTACCTCATCAAAACATTTATGGTTTCTTGATTAGCAGACTAGTCCAGTGGTAAAGTGCCTCAATTCACAAACCTAGTCACTTTGGGTTATCTTCCATGTTGCTAGGCTACCTAAAATTATTCATTAGATCATGTCATTGTTGTACTTCAATTATTGCAAATATTGTATTTTCCAGCTCATTCCTTTAGCATAGTGGATCCACCAAGCGCTACAGCGTAACTTACATGTGAGAGAAGGTTTGGGTTGGAATAGAAACACCTTCATCACTTGCATTGTTTTGTTGTCTGACCAGTTTCAAGAACTACATTTAGCTCTCATCTTATATTCTGACTTAAACCTTCTCTTAAATTTCACACCATTGTTACTAGCTTATCCAAGCATTATGTGAGTTTAACTTATGCTTTATTTGCCAGATAAATTATTTTTCATGTTTGGGCTTCAAAAGCAAGCAAAGTGTTGGTCAAATATACTTCTGAATTTTTATTTCCATGTGATAAAACTGTAATTGTATAAACATAGGCCTGGAGAAAACTGTGAGATAAATAACATAATGAATAGTGTCAGTAATTAAGTTACAGCTTTGTAATTCACATCATTATCTGCATCAGTGTTGTCTTTAACTTACGATCAAAGAAAAAATGTAAGGGTTTAAGGGCCTGTATTACAGTCTTCAGTTAATACCTCAGGTTTGCTAAACAACTGCTGGTTAAATGGAGTGCACCATAATACGAATACTAGGTTACTGTAGGCTATAATCATAAGTTGCAATATGAGTCAAATTTACACTTCTGTTGCCTCGCTAAGTATAATTAATATCTTAACACATTTCTTAGACAATGTTGCCTACATCTGCAGCAGTTTTCAATGAAGTCTGAAACATATAAAGTAGTTAAATAAGTGAGTTTGGAATCTTAGATACATTTTGGTGCATTTAAAAATGGTTTGCTTTTAAAGCAGTTCTTGGAAGTAGCATGAAATAGGACAGCTAAACATGTAACATAGTTTGAAAACAGGTTATCATTCTGGAATATTAGATTATATGGTGTTTTGCTCCCAATGCAGATTATTTAGGTTAATTGAGAAACAGATTTAAGATTTACAGGAATATGTTGATACATTTTTGCTGTACCAGAGAAGGCTGGAATCTGTTAATTGTAATATACACTTATCCTACTTTATTAGTTACTCTTAAAACATTCAAAACTGAGTTAAGAAATTAAATGGTATATCTGATATACAAGTGTTACACCTGTTTTGTTTTTGTCAGGTGCTTTATGAAATAGGTTAACTAGCCATAAGGATTACTCTGCTACACTGAAATTTGTGCAAATTCATTTAAGAAACAGTATTTGCAAATGTGTTGAGTTAAACAGGACCATACACTCAGGAAGAGATTGTGATGTTGCAAATTGTTACAGAACATGTGTGAAAGAGAATAAAACACAGTTTTTGCTAATGTGAGCCATTTTCCAATTTTTTCATCCCTCTCCTGTTATTTAGTTTTTCCAAGATCTTATTCCTGTTATATAAAAATATCTCAGTACTTTATTCTTGGCATCACTACAGAAGGAATAATGTAGAGCTTTCACTAGTTTATAGCATTTAGAATATTAAATTATTTTGGTTTTTCTGTTAACATGCTCTGTGTAGGTTACTACAAAAATGGAAAAACATTAGGAAACATATATAATAGTAGTGTATATTACTGTGAAAGTGTGTTAGGTGCTTTTGGAGCATTAAATGGATTTTTGCTTGCAAGTTCCTATAGGTTAGTAGGAAAATAGGGCATTTTGGAATATGAGGTTACACAAAGTTTTGCTGTTAGTATACTTGTAAGTTTACTTGCAAAATAGGTTGGAAACTTTTACGAATATTGGATTAATAGCAGTTCCATTATATTCAAGCAAATGTTACTGCTATGCAATTAAAAAGAGAAGGAAAATACCAATGCTGGAGTTAAAATTCTTCCTCGTCTCAACCCTAGAAATTATTCTTTTGAAGTCTAATTATTTTAGATTTCCTCTTCTCATACATATATTGATCCAGCTTTTCACCTTGGGAGTCACAGTGACTATCAATCAAAGGCAAAGCTTTGGTATGAGTTAGTGTTAACCAAAGATTGTAATACCAAAATTTGAACCTGACTCCCAGTTAACATTTAACCAGGATCTATCCCAAGGATTGCAATACAAGCCCTAAAAAGAAAACAAGATAGCTTTTGCTATAGTGAGTTAAAAGTAATACAATGGTAACTGAATAAAATTTTAATGCCTCAAGGGAACCAGGAAGTGTAAAATTACCTAATCTACAATTTTCTTTTTTATTATGCAACCTAATTTCATAATTCTTCGCAATTCAGAGTACACATTTTTGATTGCTTGAAGCTTTTAGCTTTTTAAAAAGTACATGTAAACTGAATGTGCTTATTGTTATTTAACTTTTAGCATTTAAGGTGATATCTTAAATTCTCTGAGGTAAACTTTCTTTTTCTTTCTTGTCTCAAAGCAAATATAGAAGCAATTGACAATAGTAGAACAGAATGTCCAAGTAATAAGTACTCTGGAATTCATAAAAGTAGTTAACATCTCAGAACTCAAGTTTTATAAATATATAACTCTATTAATCAAAAACTACAAAATAAATTTTAATTTTGGAACTTGATTTGTAATAAATTAAAGTGCTCTACGAAAAAGAGGCATATGTATCTGTGTGTCCTTTTTCTGCAGATCATTTCATTTGAACCGCCATTGTCCAAAGATTATAGTCATAAATTTCAAGAAGATATTGCAGCAGTGTTTTTGTTATGTTGTTGCCCCACATTATGTGCGCCATATGCAGCATAATTTTTTTTTGCTTTGCTATCCAGTCTGGCATCATGATTCTGAGTAACTTTCTAGTAAACAACTTGCTTCTTGGTCCCTATGCATAGAACTTATTAAATATTAACTCTCGTTACATATAAATATATAAATAAATAAATATATATAATTAATAGACTGATAGTTAACGGTCTCAATATGTTGAATAATTAGGTTGGTATGGCCTGTTTACTAAACAGCTGATAATTGTTTAAATAAATGCTGAATTCTATTCAAAAGAGTGTTTCAGGATTTATATTAAGTAATAAGTTTAAATAATGGAGTTTAATAAATTTGGGGATCTTAATAGTAGTAAAAAAGGAGAAGAGAAAAGTAAACAAATATATGTGAAGCAAATAAATAAACAAAAGGAAACAAGAAAAGTAAAAAGACTTCATTGAGAAGGATACACAATAAACCAAAAAAAAAGTTGTACATGGGAAACAATTTACAATTTGTACAAGCGGTTTTAATCAGTGTTGCTGGAAAAATCTTTCAGAAGATATTCAGAAAGAGCTGTTAGAACATTCCTATAATGGACAAGATAAGGCTTTACAAGATTCCTCCTCAGCAAGTTGCATGGAAAAAAATGGCTCAGTCTTGCAATAAGAAAACTGTTAGTCCCAAAAAGGAGTGCAAGCACACTTGGAAATATTCAGTAACTCATCATGGAGTCAGAATAGGAGTATGTCAGCAGTTGATAGTGAGTATTTTTAAGTCTCAATAGAGAGCTTTGGGGGAGGGGGGGGGGGGTGGTTAGCCCATTCTAACAGGCCACACAAATTGTCTTGACGACATTTTTGAACTCGTGGATTCACATCTGAGCAGCATTCCTTGTAACAATAACCATTATTGTAGCTTTAAGACAAACCTCAAATATTTTGAAAACTCCAACCTTACCATTAAAGCTCTGCATGAAATGTTTCTACAATATTACAAAGAGAAGAGAGCTACAAAACTAAAACTAAGCTACAAAACTTAATTTGAATATTTCAAGATTTAAGTTTTCTTTTACTTGTCATAGACCCAAAACCAACACGTGTGATTATTGTGAAGAATGTAAAAGGAAGCTTAAGGATGATCCAGATGACAACTGTAAAGTTCCATACAACATACAAGAAAAAAGCAGAAAAATGTAAGAAAATCAGAGATGATTTCATAACCAAATCTAAGACTGATCCATCTTGTATTGCCATTGAATTTGACTATGCACAGAATTCTCCTGTGCCTCGACTTATGTGAATTCACAGCTTTTTTGTTTAAACAGTCACATTTTTAATGACAATACATCATACTACTATTGCTTCATGGAGACTGTTGGCTAGAAGAATGCAAATTCTGTGGCTTCTTTTATATATGGCTGTTTAGAGAAAAAAACTTACGGAATTTCCAAACACAAAAGTGATTATGCTACTTTCTGATGCAGGTGGAACCAAAACAGGCTTGATTTCAAAGATTTACACTGTGGAATTACTTCATACATTTCCAGCTGAAAGCTATGAGAAGTCATTCTTCATGCCATCCAAAATGTGCAAGTGACCAATCTCACAAGACATCAGAAGCCTGGATGTTTCAACAGTGCCATATCCTGAAATTAATGCAATCAAGATGAATGATGTCAGACATTTTACAGATTCTTGCAAGAGGAAGACAAGAACTGGATAGAAAACATATTGGTTTTAGGTTAAATAATCTTTGTTTCTGTACAACTGTCTAATAAATTCTTGCTAGAAGAAAGCAAGAACTGGATTAAAAAATATGTTACATCAAAGCTATATACATTTTTTCTGCGATATTGTGCTAAATGTAATTATAATTTCTACATGAACTGCATTTCAAGTCAATGAATATGTTCCTTAGAAAAAGAGCATATATACCCAATTTAGGTTTGCTCATTTATATGTTCCAGTGTGATCAGCATAACAGCATGTATAATTTTACATTAAAGTAAACAAAATAATATTTATTTGTAAAATAAATGGTAATATAATTATTATTTAAAAAAATTAATCTAACATGAAATTTTTAAGAGCTTTTTCTCAGAATGCCATTTTGGGCAATATGCCCTTATTCCGTAGATCGCATCAATTATACTTTTTACTGCAACAGCAATTTGTCTCAGTTTTTTGGGAAATATTTCAATTAACTTTCTTCAAAAGAAGAAAAAAAAAGTGTTAAAGATATGGTATCACTAGCAGTTAAATTCCTATAGCTCAGTGACATGGAAAGAGTTCTTAATGTTTAGCAAAAGCACCGACTGTTAGCATAAGTCAGGCATGGACATTACTGGTTCAGAAACCACATGTTTCTTGATCTTCCTGCACATGGCAGATGATGATGTGGCAGTTCAGTGTACATGATATGTATATATTCATGTATGATGTAGCCTATTAAAACAGTGTTGGGCCACATCAGATTTCAATTGGAAAGTCGTCATGGTGGATTCTAAGCCTGTATATACATATTTGGCCTTCCTTGTTGACAATTACTTTCTGAAATTCAGACTTGTCCACTTAAAAGGGAGTAACTAAATAAACACTTAAATGAGCTTAACCAACAAAGAAATATCAATATATAATAAAATTTACAATGCAATTAAAATATTTTCTGTGCAGTTGGAATTATGGAAGGAAGAGTTGTAAGAGGGACAGCTTATAACTTTCCTTCTTTGTAATCCCCCCAAAATATAAAATGACAACAAGGAATCTAATCAGTGTATTCCCATGCTAGAAAATATAGGGAGTAAATGATTTACTGGGAAATAATTTAAACCATTTGTAAAACCTGTGCATGTTGAACCCACAAAAGTATATGGATTTCCAGATACAATATATTCCATGAAAAATATATCTTTTAAATAATTTGTACCATGATAAACATTTTGTTGATCTACTTATACAGCTATCAGTTGCAAAGAACATGCAATTAAGATCAGCTGCACTATAACTTTGTCTATGCTTGCTTCTAAATATTTGAGTGAGCAATTGTTTTCAGAAATTAATTATGCTAAGTCAAAATAGAGATCACATTTGACTGACAAATGTTTGTTGGCACAGCTGAAAATAACTTTATCAGAGACAACCCAGACTTTTAATGGAATAATTGGAAATGTAAAAGAATGTATTTAAAATACAATGTTGTTTTTATTATTTTACTGTAATTTAAACTGTATATGTACTGCACTCATTGTCTGCTTCTCCATCTACATTTTTGTTTCAAGCTATGTTCATTCGTTGACTTTGTAGATTGCATGTCAAGTGGTTTAGGGTTTGCCCATACTTGACCTAAGTTATTTCTGAGGCAAATGTGCCAAGTTTAGGAATGGGCTATTGTTGTTTACTGAGTTCATTTGTAGAAGTATTATCTTATTTCATGGTGAAGTAATTGCTTCCATCTTCAGCTTTGGAAAAATTCCAAAATATGCCCCAGTAACATTTTAAATAGGTGAAGTAGGTAATTAAATTATTATTTCACTCCATTGTCTTTTAGCTTTTGCATTCAACATCAATTACCAACTTGCTTGTACTGTGCTGAAGCTTACATCTCCTGTTGCTAATCACCTTTAATAATCATATTCCTTTACTCATTTCATAATTACTATAACAGATACTGTACAAAATTTACTTATATTGTTTATACAATTCTACTTTCCACAGTATTTTAGGACTTAGTTTTACAATCTTGTCTTACTCTGGTCTATATGTCTACTCTAAACAAGGTCTTGCTTCCAACTGAATTGCATGTACGTCTTAGCCTGCTTTTCGTTTTGTTATTCTAAGGATAAACAAGTGTTAATTTGCACTTAATTGATTTATCACACACAAAGCAATATAACTTGTATACAATTCTGTAAGTAAATATATGTATTAATTACCCTGTTAGCTACATATTCATTGGTTTTAAGAACTGCTGTATTTACAAAGCTTCAGCTAATACAGTGCTGTAATTCAAATTACAAACGAATTAAAAGAATAATAGTACCTGTATATGTAAAATTAAACTGAATTAAATATCATTGCTGTTTATAAATAAATTACAAATTTAATACTGATGGTAAGTTAGTTATTTTATACTAAAGTAAACAGCAATCCCTTGCATCCAAATATACAGTTTTGCTTCCTTCAGTACATACATTTCCTGTTTCTCTTGAGCTCTTTCTGTTTTCAGGTAAGGTAATAACCTGATGTGTTCAATTAACTAGAAAAGCAATGTATTGCCTGCTGCAAAATGTAGTATCATAAAAATGAACTATGCAGAATAAACATTGTTGCCAATAATTTGGTATTTTATTATAATTTTATATTAATTACATCTACTATTGTAGAAAGTGCATCCTTTGAGACCAAACCACATATTATCCCTCTTCTAGAATAAATACCACAAAAATTTTGCTTTTGAGAAGAATGTTTTCAAAATCTTTTTGTTTTAAACTTCTTCTATGTAAATATCTAAAGTGAATCTTTCCATTTTTTTCTTCCTCTTAGTTTTAGTTTACATACACAAATTCGTTTGTCTTGGAAAACAGTTGCTACTGGTGCCTTATAATTTGAAAATGTTAGTGCCAGAAAATACTGTGTAGCTGAATAAATATGATGGGAGCAAGCCAAAAATGTGCTTTGCCCCCCCCCCATTTTTATCTTATTGCTTGTCTCGTATATGCATCATATCTTTTGTGTTGATTGTCATTCATTCGGATGGCAAATCCTGGAATCCAATGAAGTAGTCTTTGTACAGAATTCTGATATATTGTGAGGCCACATGTTTTAGTGTGTTAGTGCTTATAATACTAAAACGTCTGTACTTTGCTTGCAGCTTTTCTTGGTCACTAGTTTTAAGGGAAAGCAAGGACCAGGGGAAAGAAGAGAGCCTGCCTGTATTTCCATAGTGTTGTCAACCAAAGAAAGTTCCCTTCTTTGGGACCCTCACCCATTAAGGTGAATAGGTTATCTAATTTACCGCAAATTAGCTGACTTATTAAACAAAACACAGAGCACATGTATGTGTGTGGAACTCTGGGATCTACTGGCAGAACAAAACGTCAGCATTGAAGCCACTAGATGTCAGAGTGTATAGCATACTTCATGTCTCAATATTGCTACTCTGCCCTACTTCTGAAATTGCATGAAAGCTGCTGAATAAAGACTAGGATGTCAAGCATCCAAAAAAAAGGTGCAACTTTAACACACAGTATTTACATCTATAATTTCTATGCAACAACAAACTCTTGTAGAAAAGTGAGATGCGGATTCTCAGATGGATTCCCTTGCTCAGGCACCTCACAGAAAAATAGTTAATAATCTTGTGAATAAATTTGGGGAAAAAGATCCTATTTTTGACGAGAAACTAATAGTAAATTGCGGTGTTCCCACATAGAAAAAGTTTCATCAGAGAAAAGTGAGAAAGTCCAAAGACATCTCTGAGAAAGCTTCCACAGGAATCGGACAAACCTCGGCTTGGACTGCCACTAAACTTTTAAAATTAAAACCACATAGGATAACTGTAGTTCAGGAATTGCAACCACACAATGAGTAGAGCTAATTTCTGGAACTGGATGTTTATAATGTTAATAATTACCCTATAGACCCACATTTAATTGTTTTTCATGGATGAATCATGATTCTATTAATATGACCTTGAATTAATGAGTGTCAATGCAAATTGTCTTGAAAGGAGCAAAATTTTCTTGAAAGGTGCAAGAGATATGTGGGGTGGCAAGAGGATATAACTTGAAACATCTCCTCTCATATAGATAATTGGTTACTGTAGTTATAATTTGAATGAGAAATCTTTGTATTTGAATAGCATAAATATGAATATGCAAAAAAATATGCTTCCTGAGACTAAGAAAGTTTGGTTAGCAGCTATGTGTTCAAATGAAGGCTCTCTACTTAGAGGCTAATGAAGATAGAATTCTTAACAGTGTTACTCCATATAAAAGTGAATGTAGAAACATACAGATACAGCTCCTGTAAATGAATAACACCCCTCAAATTTTACTGGCAGCAGATGGTTCCTATTGATCAATTTGAGATAAGAAACCAATGGTCTAAGAGGTCAAATTACAAGTCTCAGTCAGTAATACCTCCTATTTTTTTCCCTCCTGAACTAAGTAAGTTATGTGAATAATGTGAAGGAGACCATGACATGGCCTGGCCGAGTGGTTAGACCACTCACCTCTCACCTAGACTGCCCAGGTTCAATCCCAAACAACTGCATGCGAGATTTGTGGTGGACAAAGCAGCACAGGGGTGGGTTTTCTCCCGGTTCTCCAGTTTCCCCTGCCATTACATCACATTCCACCGGTGCTCCATCTTCAGTCCATGTATCATCAGTGTCACTGCCTGTGGTACCATTGTAGTAAAAGTAGGTGTTAAACACTAGCAAAAAAAAAAAAAAAAAAAAATTGAATTTGGTGCAATTCCTCAAACCTTCTTCTCCACCGCACTGGAATAGCAACCTCATACATCAGCTAGTGGTGGCAGCACCGTTGGAAAATGGCTGACATCGATATTAGACATTGTTCTATCATTGAAGTCTTGAATGCAGAGGGTGAAAAGTCCATTTGCATTCATGAAAGGCTCACAAAGGTGTATGGTGATGCAACAGTGGATGTCATCATGGTTAGAAGATGGGTTCATCACTATAATGAAGTTGAAGGGCCAAAACCGTTGGCTGATAAACAGCAGAGTGGCAGACCTGTGAGATCATTTGATGAACTGGATAATGATCCATGAATTGTGTCACATTACGTCCCTCAGTAAAGGCATGACAATGCAAAACCACACACCATTCACCACACCACTGAAGAGTTGGATGGAAGTCTTGCTCATCCCTCATACAGCTCTGATCTGGCATCATCAGACATTCATCTGTTTGAACCACTGAAGAAAGTTCATCGCAGGATTCACTTTCCAGATGCAGAGGCTGTGAAAAACTCTGTTTATCATTGGCTTCAAAAGCAAGACTGTGTATTTTACCACACAGGGATACATGTTCTCATTAAAAGGTGGACTAAAACTGTGGAATAGGATGAGAATTACATTGAAAAGTGACAATTTAATCCTCAATATTGTGTAATCAATGTTTAGTTTTCTTGCAAATTAAATGAGAAAAACAAATAGGATGAATTAGTTAATGACTGACCATCATACCAAATTGTGTATATTCAAAGTAATTAGAGATAGGGATCAATAAATCATAATCAGAAAGAAATATGTAAATAGTGTGCATTTATAATGAAACTAGATCTTATTATGCACTGAGTAAAGCCTGTATTTTATCTTTCTGGAGAAGCATTTCTAAATTTGAACATTACCAAAATCACTTAAATTGCAGACAATATGGTGCTGTACACCTTTGCAATGGACAACAGGTTTAGGGAAATGGCTAAAGAAACATTCTGATAGTTGCATTTTGGCCGTACAGTTAGGTGGATTGACTGGGAGCCTAAATAAACCTGAAAAATCAAGTTCAAAACTGGATATGAGCAATTTTTTTTTTCCACTTCTTTTCCATCTTGTGAGCAATATTATGCACACACCTTAAAAAAAAGTAAACTACTACCATAATTTACAACTCATAGGGTATTTTAAATGAATTGAGTCACCTTTTTGCACTTTTTGCTCGAACTTTGCCTTCATTGGGAAGACCAGTTTCAGGGTACTTCCTGTCTTCAGTTCTGGGGATGACTGATTGCTACATGCAACAGGTGGTTATGTGCAGCCTGTGTTGTTTTGCCCTCTACTCTTGTCAACAGGATGATGTCATCAACAGCGGGGACTTCAAAATTCATGAGGGAATGTTCTTCTTTGGCAATCAAGATATGTTCCCAAATTTGCAGTTCCAAAGGTTTTTTTTGCACATTTAATCCACTCTATTTCTTCCTTTATGTTATGATTTTCAGACCAAAAATAATGAGCCACTGCAGACTCATCTACATGCTTGTACCTAATGCTTCTCAAGTGTTCTTTCATCCTATTGATATATACACAGGTTATTGCTTACTGTTGCTTCTTCACACATCTGATGGCTAAGGTTGGAGGGTTGTGTATTGACATTGCCCTGAAGTTGATAGTTGGCGATAAGCAACAGCACAAAATATGACTCCCCAAAAGAAAGGGCACTGAGTAGCTATGTGGTAACATGATGAATGCCTAATGCTACCAATAGATGACTTTGATATCCCTGGCACACTAGCACCACTGTACAGTAATTGTTTCTTACTTAAGTGTGTGGTAATTTAGTCTCCCACTCTCATTTGCTTTCTGTTCACAACACACTATGTTGAAACAGTTGAATGGGTACTCAGGGAACATGGAGCAAAACTAAACTTTTGCTGAACTCACTGATATGCACCTTGCGTATGGAGAAGCAGAATATCATTCTACAATACCAGCATGGATTTACAGCTAAAGGCACCCCAAAAGACTGCAGCCCCATCGGACTACTTTCAAAGCTGAAGATTGGAATGTGTGAGAATGGGTTCTGTGGTGCTGAATAAAGCAGACAGCATTACAATGCATACCCAGGAGATTGAAGATAACATTTTGCATAGACTGGAAGAGGAACTGTCACTGGCACCCATACTATTGTATGTGCAATGGGCAACCACACAAGTGTGTAACAAGTCTTACACAAGCAGAAACTTTACCTCTTCCATCTGCAAAAGGTGCAAACCTTAACTCCAGATTTACACCTGCACTTTTGGAATGGGCCTTAAGGTAGCCACCAGAATGTTTTCATTGGTGTTGTTCACTGATGAAGCTACTTTTACCAGGGATGGATTACAAAAATAGTCACATAATGGCATGCGAAAACCCCCATGCCACTGTTCAGAAGAGCCACCAACAGAAATTTATGGTGAACATATGGGCTGGTATTGGTTTCTAACCATGTTATTGGGCCATATGTTCTTACTCCTCGACTACATGGTGACACTTATAAAACATTTCTGAAGTATGTACTGCCAGCCCTGATGGAAGAAGTGACACTTGATGTTCGGGCTCAACTGCATTTTCAACATGATGGAGCTCCTGTGCATCATACGATAAACATATGGGAGCATCTAGATCACTGGATAGGAAGAGGAGGTCATACCATACCCTGGCCACCTCATTTGCTGGATCCCAAACCCATGGACTTTTTTTCTGGGGTCATCTTCAGACTATGATGTATACCTCACCAATTGATTCCGAAGAGAGTTGGTTGCCCGCATATTATAGCCAGTGATGAGACTTGTGATGCACCAGGAATGCTCAACAGGGTTCAGAAATAATTTCTCCATCAGTGTCGCCTATGCATTGATGTTAGAGGTTGTCATTTTAAGCAATTCCTCTGAAACCTGTGCCTACTCTTAATTTGAAAGCTTACTTTTGTTCTACCTGTATCTACCCATTGTATTGCAATGTTAATACCAATGTAACTTATTTTTGTAATAACCCAGTGTCATTGTTCTTTGAAGTACTTATCAATTATTTACATTTTGTAAGTTGTTAGTTGAGGTTGAACTAGTTTATTTAAGTACATATTAAGTTTCCAGTATATACCTTTCTATTTAGGTCATGAAAGTGTAAATGATTGTTGAAAAAATTTTAAATAAAAAGCTTAAGCATTCGTTAAATGAAAACTTACACCACAATACAATGTTTCCTGTAAATCACAATCAACTAAGTGAATAAATAAATACATTAAAAGGTCTGTAATTATGGAGATTCAAGCCTGCAATTTGAATGCATGTGCACTTTTGCATTTTCACACCATAGCCATTACACTAAACACCCAAGCTTCCAATTCCTCCACTTGTTTTCTAAACATGCCTTGCAGTTGAAGTGGGCATGATTAGTGGCATATTTACAACCTAGCAATTTTAAGTCAAAACTCTGTAATTTGTATTCTTAGACCATAGGTTTCTTATCTCAAATTGATTGGCTATAAGTGTTAAACACTATATATATACACACAAGGTGTTAATGAACTATACTGGAATATTTTCACAGAATATGTAAATTACTGAAATAAGTAATTTGAGACAGGAGACTTATGGCCTGTTTATTGAAATTTCAAAGTAACAGCTATAAGTTCCTGAAGTGCCAGTATGACACGTATCGCGGCCTTCGTCTGGAATGAAAAAAATAATAATAAAAAACATTTACTCTATGACAGGAATCAAACTCATAATCTATGGGATAGCAGCTTCCAGTGTTATGCATTAAGCCATCTGAAAAGTTGCACGCCATGATAGATTTAATCCATTCTTTAGTTCTGTGTTGCATGCTTAAAGCAGTATTTATTCATAATACCCCATGAAAAAAATAATAAAATTTACATCATATTAAAAGCAAATCTTTTACATAAGTCATAACTGCTTACGTCTGTGCAAAAAATGAAGAATTAATCACCCATAATTTAAACATTTACGATACTTTATAACCAACCTCAAATTTAGTTAAACTTTAATCTTCATGCAATTTCCTCTTCACTCCTACTCTGTATGGTTAGGCTGTAATTGATTTACATTCAGTTGGAAAAGTTCCCAAATTTCGCTTCATCATTAATGAGATGTCTACTAATGCAGCGCTGAAAACTTCAAATACAGTAAACCGTAGCATGCAGTGGATTAACGCTCTTTTTTTTTAATACTTTTATAGTTAGAAACAAACAAGATCATCATCTTCCTCCAAAGTAACGTCCCTTGTTGACGTTTTGCAATCAGTCAAGGTACTTAGGTATTTCTTGTGCCAAGGCTGTTAAGGGAAATGTCCCTCTTCAGCCACAGAATATACTTTATCTTGGTTTCCTTTATTCAGCAAAGCTTTGAGAGAAACTGTACCATTTTTTAGGTATGTTCTATGGAAGCTCTGCCGCACTGAGCTCTTATTGCCATGCCTCCTAGGAAATCATGTAGTGGTCATATGTGACTTGCCTTGCAATCGCCATGCTCAACTGAAATGTCACGCCTCTTAAGGAAACACACCTTCATAAAATCTTCAACACACTAAATAATTAGTTTGAAAGTAATAAAATTCACATAAACTTTGAAAGAACTAACTACATTAAGTATTAGCGCATTGCAGACCTAAGGATAAAATATGAAAATAATCACATTGCAGAAGCCTGTAATACAAAATTCTTGGGTCATAGCCTCTATGAGAGAGAGGGGGAGGGGGAGGGGAGAGAGAGAGAGAGAGAGAGAGAGAGAGAGAGAGAGAGAGAGAGAGAGAGAGAGAGAGAGAGAGAGAGAGAGAGAGAGAGAGAGAGAGGGGGGGATTCTTTGTGAATTTTTCACTCAGAAACACACTCCTAGGACGTTATTTTCACAATTAACATACCTATGGTTTCAGTTTGACATAGAATAACAGAATAGATGTGACACTCTGAACTGTGAAGCAAAGATATAAAAATGAGAAGTAAACTTATGTTCACTTTTACAGGAAATACCCCATGTAATTGCCTTCAAAATGTTTACATCATCATCATCAATTTGTTATTACTAAGTATTGTTGTTATCATCAAAACATACATTTTATGTTCTATCCTTCCCACTCACCCCTTGCAGAACAACTACATAGAAAGGTAAATAATTGACATAGTACCATCCTTGGGCCAGGTGCAACTAAAGCGTGTCTCAAGCCTAAAAGACAAAGCAGTTAAATGGGATATCTTTAGTGCTCAGCTGTGATAGGTATACTAATCAATGTCATGTTGCGAATTATACATCAGAAAAACAGTGAAATATGAGAACTGCTATTTAAGGCTACTGTAGGATTTGTTTTTCACTTGTACTTTATTTCTCCTCTTTATTGTTTTAGTACTTTACATGCAAATATACATAAACAGTGTAAATATGAAGTGCAGTGACATGATCCGATTGCTGCAGAGGGCTGGCAGGTTGCAAGCATCAATTTATTCAGTCATCATATAGAAATGACAACATAAGTATGGTTCATTGCACATATGGATACAATGCCATCAGTTCTTAGCAAATTATAGGGAAAAGTATTGCACAATCACACACCAGAATCAGTAACGTATATCAATTCATGATGCAGGAAGCTACAGAAGAGCGGATCCCCTATTAAATTCAAGTTTGTGCAGCAATGAATAGCAGAAGTTACCATTTGCATTTTTGTTCAGTCTGCAGAATTGAAGCTGTGTTAGTATTCAGTTAGGCAAGTGTGCTTTTCTCAACAGTTCAGAAGATTGAGAAAGGCTGATAGATTACTGTCATGAGTGCATTGTTCGTTGTACAGTGAATGATTTTTATATACAAGACAAAGAAAAGCCAAAACTTAAAAAGAACCAGCTAAATTGGTTTCAACAGCAATATTACACATTCTGGAAGATTCTAAATGCTACATTTAATAGTCTGCATTATTGGTACAAATTTTTGAAATTATAGTACATATTTTAAAGATTTAGAAATTTTCTATTTGTATGGACAATACTTTGAAATGTGCTTTTGTAGGCATAAGTAGATATCAAAAATAGATGGAAGTATAAAATGATAAAAGGTTTTAATTTTGTAGGATATCGTCATTGAGATTAAAAGGTGAGTTGATTTTTGAAACACTACATCACTTAATTTATATGGAAAACATGTTTCTGAAGCTATTTGTTTCTATCGTTAGTTTGACAGAGTCAAACACATCACTGACATAAAGTTCACCATACCAAATTGTAATTTTAAGTTAATGACATCATCATTTACTCTAGACAAAATTACTTATAGATGGGTGGAATGTTTTAAAACAGCAAAGAATGAACAATGTGCTTTGTGTTTTGTGCTATTCCATTGTATGAAGTTAACCTAGCCTGTTTTTGTTTCTCTCAGCCTTTTTGATTTCTATTTGATGGTATCCTTACTGGTCCTTTCATTTGTTTCTCTTTTATCCTATACACTGTTTCTGAACACCTGGTAGGTTTAGATGTTTCATTTATTCCTTTGCTAACGCTAATTTTACCTGGATAATCTAACACACTATTTTGCATTTCTTCTTAATTTACCAACATCTCTCTTCCAAGCTCTATAACTCAATAACTATAAATATTTATGTACACTACAAAACAAAAAACCTACATTAACACTGCACAGTATTGCATGCACTATGAATAATTCCTTAATTCATGTTTAACCTTACCAAAAGCACACCATCTGCCTTCTACCTCGCGCCTTGAGTTGAATAGATGGATGACTATTGCTTGTCATAATAATGAATGGAAGAAGTTACAGGAACCTGGCATGTTTTAGAAAATTTCTCAAACCTTATAAACATTTTCTCTCATTTGGTCCCCTTTGTAAACCCGATAACAAAATTGACATTTTAGTATATAGGTATAGAATTCCGCAAAATTCCTTGATTTAATAAAATCATAATGCTCATCTTATTCAAGATACAGAGTTCAATCTAGACAAATATATCAGCACTCTATTATACTCTAGTCAACAAAAATTATTGTTGCATCCAGGCCTTTAGTTTATTACTTACTGTGTGACAAGTATAGTGGGAGAGTAAAACAAAACAACAACAACAACAACAATAATAATAATAATAATAATAATAATAATAATAATTTAATAGAAACAGCAAAATGGGACTCTTATTAAAAAAAAGTTTTCTTTACTGTTTGGGCACATAGAAATCTAAATAAAAATGATATAATATGTTAGAGAAAATATTCTGCATAAGATAATAAAATTGAATACTTACCCCACATTATTAGCAACTTGGTGACATGGCAAGAGCAGAAAAGGACAAAGCTAATGGCAACATGTATGCATCAGATGGAGATATTTTATTTAACTACAAACTTATTTTAAGGTTGAAACAAGCTGTAGTTCATAAATAGTTCTATTCTCCCTTCCCCTACAACCCCCTCATCCATCAGAAAACATTTGTAATGCTCTGAACAATGATTCCACCCATGATGTGAAGTGGTTAAGTGAGCTCACTTAAGCTCAACTTAAACGTTCAATAACTAATATTAGGAAATTGCAAGGAGCTGTTTATAAATAAGAATTTTGGTAAATAAGGCACCATTAAATTTTTCTACAACATTTTAATTTTTTTCTTTGCAGAAAATATAATAAAAATAATGTAAGGAAGTTCATGTCTTTCAGGATATTCACAGCACAGATAAGTACATGACTCCAACATCTATCTGCACAAACTGGACAATACTTTGTACTCATTCAGTTTCTTTCCTCAAGTAAAAAAATGTCAATACTGTTTCACTTTACACTGCTCCATCACTGCCTTCTGCATTGATAAGTTTCATATCCTGGATAGTTGCTGCAGTAGGTTTGAAGGAAGGATTGCCTCAAGTTTATCCAATAAGTAATGAAATGGCATAGAAACCCAACTGAGCATCTGAAAACAAAATCACACACCTAAGATATTAGAATTCCAAAATATCCAAATGTTAAGAATTCCTAATGTTAGGAAACTAATATATGTATAAGATTAACTTTCTATCCTTATTTATCAGTAAAATAGGTAATGGCTTTTAGATCAAGGATAAACATAATTTTGTCAGTAATGTGTCGCTATGGCAGGCCTTAAACTAATAGCAAATAATTAGATATTCTAGGCCAATGGATAATACTGAATTTACATTTTCATTTTAAAGCAATGCACAGGTGAAATTTGGCAAAAAATTGAAACCATTAACATTTTTTTGTCTTTTCTTTTGTATTTTTATTATACTTAAAACTTGTACTTTCATGCTGCACAACTGTTTTTTTTTTTAATACTAACAATGTTAATGACAAAAATTGCTATTGGTCCTTTACCAATTAGGTGAAGCATTGCATTAAACTTTAAACTCCATTTTTCTCAAATCCTTTCTTTCAGCATTTCTCACTTTTCAAAATGTTCCTTGGACCAGTTTGCAACTTTTTATCCAGAATTTTTATTAGACCTCCAGGGGTTATAGATTTAAGAATTCCTATGCACTAGTTAAAATAGTTCAGCTGAAATGAATTATTTTCCATAACTCACATCGAAAAACTTGAAAAATTCAATAACATTTTTTTTTTCCTTCTTAAACCAAATTATTACAATTAAAAATCTTACACAACAATTCCTTTATGTTTGTATACTATGCTCAAATTAAATATGGGAGTGATACAAAAAATCATAAAGGGGTTTTTCATATTACCACATCAAAGAGTAATTCATTATGAATAAAATACCAATACCTTAACAAGAGTTGATAGAATTTATTAAAATTTGGTGTCCACTATGCTTTATATTTTGATACTTTGAGTATACGATAGCAATCAGAAGGAAACTGTGGATTTTCAAAGATGCATTGTCTTAATAAATATTTTATGGAATTATATGAACTCAGCTCTCAGTAAAGAAGCTTTATAAAGGATGCAGATATTCATAGAGACTAGAAAAACAAAGGGGTCAAATGGATCAGCAATAGTCAAGGTGTTTAGAGCTTTGGTAGCCCACCTCTTCTAAACCTAAATCTACATTTTCATCAAAAAGCAGCTGAGTATTGATCATGTGGGGATAGGAAATGAGGGTAGATATCTTCAAGAGTTAGAACTTCTGTATGTGTTACAGAAGAAAGAGAAGTAACAAGCCTTCTAGAGAGACATGATGATGATGATGATGATGACGACGATGACCTTGGTCAACTCAAAACATTTCTTTACAAAAAAATAAAAAAATGCTGACAGAGGAGCTAGAGCAGTGTTGTTTTTAGATCTTTGGAGCTGTCTCAGAATGATGCAATACACGCACACTGACAAGAATAAAAATTTCATTTTCATAAATAGCTCTCTTCATGGACGGTCAGTCAGGCTTATATTTGACATAATTCACAAACCTTTCTTCTGCGAACTAAGAATGTTATTAATATGTGTATTAGCTGCACTACCCCAAGCTCAATAACATAAAGTAAGTGTGAGTATATTGATCAGTAATAGAAAAAATTGGAGATTAAATATGAGGGCAGTTTTTTTTTTCAACCCCCGATAGGCTATAAATAAAAGACAAGTTCATAGAAAACAATTATTTTATTACTAAAAGTTTTGTACACTTATGGTTACTTTTCAACATAATCACCGAAAAGATTGAGACATTTATCGTACCTATGCACAAGCTTTGCAATACGTGCTTAAAAAAATGTTGCCGCCAATGATTTCAAATGAGCATTGATGTTGTTTTGAAGATCTTCGCACTTCACGACGTTTGCAGAGAGCCATTCAAAACAAACAAAGAGGAATGCTGACTTCAGGAATTATGTTGATCCATGACAACACTCTTCCACAACCCATCGGCTCCTTGAAGAATTTCAATGGGAATTTTCAATCATCCACCGTATAGTCCTGACCTGGCACCCAGCGACTTTCACCTTTTCCCTAAACTGAAGACATGGCTAGGAGGGCAGTACTTTCAAACCAACGAAGATCTTCAAAACAATGTCAATGCTCATTTGAAATCATTTGCGGCAACATTTTTTGAAGCGGGTATTGCAAAGCTTGTGCACAGGTACAATCAAGGTCTGAATCTTTTTGGTGATCATGTCGAAAAGTAACCATAATTGTACAAAACTTTTAGTAATAAAATAATTATTTTCTATGAACTTGTCTTCCACATATTAGATTCCTACTAGATAAAATCTCGTTTGGATCTCAACAGCCTCAGTTCATTTCCAGTGCATTGCACTGGATTATTAAGTTTGAGGCAATTTCCTTCTCTACACCACGCATCTTGCATATTGAGTTTTCTGAGAGGCCTGTTGTCTCCAGTTTTTTTTTTTCTCCATTTCCCATAACAAGTCATAAAACTCACCATGAGCCTTATCTTCTTCCTACTTTGAGATTGTATCTAGTAGAAATATAATCTGTGGACTCATGGCTCTGTATCAACGTGAAGAAATGTGCACCATTTTGAGATCGCTGTCAGCCACATACGCTTTGTTGTGTTTGTTTACAATGTCGGTGTTGATTGAAAATCCTGCCGCTTGTGAAATCAGAACTGTGATTCGTTTTCTGAATGCTAGGAAAGTGAAACCAATTGAAATTTATCGGCAAATTTGTGAAGTTTACGGACAGAATGCGACGAGTGATTCAATGGTGAGAAGATGGGTCCGACAGTTCAATGAAGGACGTAGTGAAGTGGACGATGAAGAACAAAGTGGGCGTCCATCTTTGGTTACAGAAGAACTGGTTCACGCGATTGATGACAAGATCCAGGAAAACCGCAACTTTACAATTAGTGCTCTCGCTATGGAATTTCCCCAAAGCTCACGATCACTAATTCATGAAATTGTTACCGAAAAACTGAAATTTTGTAAACTTTGCTCACGTTGGGTACCAAAGATTCTTACTGAGCAACACAAAACAAAACGGATGGGTGGTGCACTTCAGTTTTTAACCAGTTATGATGAAGACGGTGAAGAATTTCTGACACAGATAGTCACAGTAAATGAGACTTGGGTTTCTTACGACACCCCTGAAAGTAAGCAGCAATCAATGGAATGGAGGCACACTTCATCCCCAGCAAAGGTTAAGCTGAAACAAATCTTGACACTTCGAAAAATTATGTGCACATTGTTCTGGGACTGGAAAGGCATCTTACTCATTGATTTCTTACCGCATGCTCAAACAATCAAAGCAGATGTTTATTGCGAGACACTTAAGAAATTGCGCCGCACAATACAGAATAAGCGCCGAGGATTGCTGTCAAAAGGTGTTGTTTTTCTTCACGACAACGCACGACCACACACTGCAAATGTGACGAAAAACCTCCTACAGGGATTTGGCTGGGACGTGTTTGATCATCCTCCGTACAGCCCTGTCCTCGCTCCTAGTGGCTTTCATCTGTTCTTACATCTCAAGTCTTTCCTTGGCGGTCAACACTTCAACAATGACGAAGAGCTGAAAGAAAATGTTTCCAACTTCTTGAAGACACAGGCGGTAAACTTCTATGAAGAAGGTATACAAAAACTTGTGCCACACTATGACAAATGCCTGCAAAATTTCGGCAGTTATGTGGAAAAGTAGTTTAGGAGTTGTAAAATTTTGTGCAATAAATAATTAATCTGTATCTGTACAGAATTTAATTTTATTACCAAACGGAACTTACTTTCTGGACGTACCTCGTATAATCAGGTAATCTTGATGGGTAATTTTAACATAAATCTAGACCATACAAAAGGGGACTATAAGAAACCTTACGAGTTATTTAACACTTATGGAATAAGGGATTTGATACACGAGCCTACAAGGGTAACACATTCATCATCATCTGTTGTTGATCATATTGCTACAAACCTGAATTTTGAGGTAGTAAAAGCATGCAATATAAACACTCACATTTCTGACCATTATGCTCAGTATGTGAAATTTAAGGGCTTAAAATTACAGTAAAGAAAGCAATTATGAAATCAAAATTTTTCCTGATCTGAATGAAAAATGTATTGGTCATTTGGTATAATCCTTAACAGACGAAAATTGGGACATAGTATATAATGCCAAAACTGTAGATGAAAAATGGAACCAGTTTTATAATGTATTTAGCACTCACTTTAATGCATGCTGTCCTATGAAAACCAAAAAGGTATATAAGAATAATTATGGCCATGTTAAACTCACCACAGAAATAATAAAACTAAAAAATGAAATGAAGCATTTGTATGAATTTCATAAATCTAGTGGTAGTGTTACTTATAAATCAAAGTACAATATCATAAAAAAAAAATATCTCCAAAGCTTGGAAGATTTAAAAGTTAATGACTATAAAGAAAAGTTAAGTAAATCAGGGCATATTAGTAAAACTGCATGGGGCTTTGTAAATGTAGCTAGATCGGAAACAAAAACACACAAAAATTTAGAACTCAGTATTGGTGATGAAACTGTAAAAGAACCAAACCTTGTATGTAATTTAATAAACAATTATTTTCTTAGTGTAGGAGAGAATTCTGCTGGCAGGAATACACAACAGTCCTTTAAAAACACTGTCAAGTCGTTTTTTATTTATCCGGTATCTAGAACAGAGATTCTAAATACAATAACTAAACTACCAAAAAAAGCCACAAGTGGATGGGATGAAATCAGTGTGATTCTCTTAAAACATTGTAAATATGTTCTGGCCAGTCCCCTCGAACATCTAATAAACTTCTCTATTTTATGTGGTAAATTTCCAGGGTGTGAAACAGAGCCTAGTACGCCCACTACATAAAAAAGGAAATGAGAATGACATAAATAACTACAGACCAATTAGCCTAAGATCAGAAATAGCAAAGCTCTTTGAAAGGCTTTTATTAGGTCAGTTATTAGATTTCTTAGACAAAAACAATATTACTGTAAATTTTCAGCATGGATTTAGGAAAGGGCGATCAACAGCTACTGCAATTAGTGAATTTATACATTTAGTCATTGAAAACCTTGAAAAAAAAATGATAAAGTAGGGTCTTTATTCTTTGATCTTTCAAAAGCCTTCGATTGTGTTGATCATGCGATACTATTACAAAAAACTGGAGGCATATGGAGTAAGAGGCTTGGCGAGAGATTTGATCAGATCATATTTGGTAGACAGAAGATAATTAACACTATTGTACGATAAACAGGGCAAATCAGTAAGAAAAGTGCAATCAAAATTTAAACGTGTTATGTATGGCATACCACAAGGATCAGTTTTGGGACCACTATTATTTATTTTATATGTAAATGACATACCAATTTCAAAAAATACAAATATAATAGCTTATGCAGATGATACTACTGCTGTATGTCAAGGGGCAAATGTAGATATATTAAAGGAGAACTTACTGCAATCCATCGACTTGGTTATTAACTACTTTAAACAAAATCACCTTACATGCAACATGACAAAAACAACCTTAATTCATTTCTCGCAGAGTAATATAAACACCACAAATTTCTCTTTACCGGTAAATAATAGCAATATTCATGATGTAAGCAAACATAAATTTCTAGGAATAATTCTTGATAGAAAATTAACATGGGCTGGACATATAAATCATATTTGTGACAAAATTAGTAAATCTGTGTATCTGCTACATCATTTTAAAAATATCCTAGATGAGAAGGGGCTCAAAATGATTTATTATGGAGTTATATACCCATATTTACTGTAGGTGATAGAAATTTGGGGTTGTGCTGCTGCAACCCATATGGAAAGGTTATTTAGATTACAAAAACGGGCAGTCAGATTGATTTTCAATATGAGCTCTCGTGAATCATGTAGGGGAACATTTAAAGATAAGCAGATATTAACATTGTATTCTTTGTATGTCTATAAAGCTGTAACCTATGCAATTCAGAAACAAAACCTAAAAAAATAGCAATATCCACAGTCATTACACCCGACACAATGATGATTATTTTCGGCAGGGGTTTTGCAAAAATATTTCAAAAAAGGATCCAAATGTCATGGGTTTATTGCTTCATGCAAAACTACCTGTATGGTTCTAAAGGTAAACAATTTGAGAGTGCTCTGAAGAAGTATTTGATAACAAAGACATTGTATAGTATCAATGAACTATAATAATTGTAGCTATGTAGGTTGTCCATCTTTGTAATGTTTGTTAATTAATACATACTTTAAGTGTAGACTACTCTGGACGAATGTAAAAATTGTAAATACATTATTGTAAATATGAATTTGTGACAATGTCAGAAACTGTATTGCAAAGGTATTATTATTATTATTATTATTAAAAAAATACTTATTTACAAAAAGATCTATTAATTTTGTCAACCTCTCTCCAAGCATCTTCTACAACCCATATCTCTGCTCCACATAGCATTTTATTATCCACTATGGCCATATAAATTCTTTCAAGCATTTAACATTAATGTTTGGCAGTTTTCTTGCACATGACCTTATAATACTCATGGCCATTTTTCCTTTTGCTATACACATCTTTTCTGCTCACTGCAGCTTCCAGTGAAACTTAGGCTAATTTCCAAGTAATCAAATCTCCTTACAACCTCTATTTCTCTTCCATTAATCTGCCATTTCCATCCTTACATAATTTGTGCCCTTTTTTAAAAACTATGATCTTGGTTTTCTGTTTATTTACTTTCCTCCTTTTTCCACAAATATTATTTACTACCTCAATTGCCTTCTTCAACCCTCCACATGATATGGGCCCAACTACCAAGTCAATCACAAACAATAATCCTGGAATTTCTTTATTATTGATAACTGCTGAGTGTACATTATACCTCTGGATCTCCTCTAGGATATCATCAATTTAAAGGTTAAATAGCACTGAACTAAGTTTACAGCCCTACCTCACCCCTGACTTACTCTAAACACTCAGTTATCTTATTGTCTGGCAATGTTATACAGAACTCATTCTCCTGATATCAGTATCTTACATATTATTTCTGTAAATGTGTGACAGACACCTTTACTTTTTAATTTTACCCATAAAGCTTCTCTATTTATGGTATCAAATCCCTTCTCCAGATCAAACAATATCCTCCCCCTTTTGTTGCTCAAGTATTTGTCCATGGTTGTCAAAATTACAAAGATGTTATCTGCTGCTCTTCTACCTGCTCTAAAACCTGCTTGAAACTTGGATAACTTCTCTTTCTCTACACAGTTCTATAACCTCTTACCTAGAATGCCCATAAAGATCTTACCTAAAGTACAAAGAAGACTTATCCCCCAGTAGTTTCATGGGTTGTTTCCATCGACAACCCTTGCCCTCATATAATGGCACTATTATGCTTATTGTCCAGCTCTTGGGGATCTCTCTTGCCTCCAATATTTTACTGACAGTTTTAGCACTGTTTTTCTCCTAGTTTCATCTAATAACCAAGTAAGTCTTCCAAAAATTCCCCTGGAATATACCTGCTTTTTGGTTTTTAGCCTATTAACCTGCTCACATAATTCATCATCAGTAATTAACCTATCTAATGGGGTTGCACAAGCTGAACTAAGCAAAAGAGGAAGTAAAGGAAATAGAATGGCAAGAACCCTAAAATATTGGTTTAGGATCAAGGATTTAGAAGAGAATACCATTTTGAAACACTGTCTAGTGGCACAAGAGAAAGTGAGGGCAAGAAACACCTAGGTTAATAGAATTAACAAAATCATGGAAAAAATACACCTGGGTATGGTGTGGCAGGATGGAGAGAGCAAGGCAAGTGGGTTTTGGAAAGAAGCTAAACAGTTAATTGGTAATGTAGAAATATGGGAGGTATTAGGTAAAAGTCATTGAGGATATGCAGGGAGCTAAAGAAAATATGGGATAGAGAGAATTATGTGGATGAAGGTGATAAGCAGATAAGGAAAGGACCTGTACAGGCCAGAACAGGGGTAGTGGAGTTGAAAAGTTCAAGAGCAGGTTTAAATATAGAGGGATGCAAGACAAATACTGGCATGTAACTCTGGAATGTGAAGAAACTAAAGAAATGAGAGCATAACTAAGTGTTTAAGAAGTGGGCTAATTTACCAACAGAGATAAGGGGGAAAAAGTTGGTGAATATGAAAGCTAGGCACGGAATCTTAGAGTTTAGGGATTATCTAGGCAAGGTTAAAAGAAAACTAGGAGTAAATAAAAATGGGGATCTAAATCGGCTACAAACATAATTAATCATAGAGATGGAGGTCATCCCTAGATGTAAGTTGGCCTAATAGCAAGGCTGAAACAATCCCACTTCTGTATAACATTTTTACTATTGCTGCTAATTTTTGCTGCTTTGTTTAATGTTCCACTTATTTTTATTTTCCATTCCTACTTCTTTTCTTCAATGAGACAGCTGTAAGTCCAACTAAGGACAAAGAAACTTCCCCTCTCTTCTTTTACACCTAACTGCTGCCAGCTTCTCACTTTTTACTTCTTTTTTTTTTTTTTTTTTTTTTTGCCAATTGACAATCTTTATTGACCCATTTCCTTTTGCTATCTTTATAAGCCAGCTTTCATTCCTCCTTCTGCCTCCTCTAGTGTTTCTATCACTTCCTTTATTTTATCAGACTTTGATAAACTTTTTTACTCTCACTTGTAATATTTTCTCACTTTCTGAACTTAATTCCTTACAAAACATTTCTTGCTTATCTTCCCTCCATTTATATACTTCAACAAATCCACACAGCCCTCTATGCACTTCCTTTTCACCCCTGCTTACTTCCCCTAATTTTAGTCTCAGTGGAAAATGACAACTTGATGTTACTGTATTCATAACCTCAAAGTCCAGAATCCAGCTCTCAATATCTAGTGAGCCTATTATATAATCCACTGCACTTTAACCGTTCTTATTTGCAAATGGTATTCCCCTTCTAAATCTGACCCCTTTGACCCATTACAGATCATAAGATTATGTTCTTCACATAAGTCTATGGTTTTCTCCCTTCATTGTGATAAGCTTGTCTTTATTGTACCTACTCTCCATTTCAAACTCCTTATCATAATCATCAGGGTTGCAGATCTTGATCCATTGTTCCCCTATCCTAGCATTTAGGCCACCTGCAATCCTTATTTCCACTTTACCATATTTCAACTTGCTTTCCTAAATATATTTGTGTCATAGTACCCTAATGTGTAGTGGGATTATATACAATAGCAATACAAACATGTACATCTATTTGGTAAATGCCACTTAAGGAAAGCCACAATGCTGATTTATTCCATAGCTCTTTTTCTTCTTTCACCTTGAACCCCTTATCTATCCTCACAAAACACCCTACTCCCCTGAAACTCTGCCTCTGATCTGATTTTTCTCATCGTTAACACTATAGAAATCAAACCCAGGTAGTTCTATCTTCATTCTGCTTTCCAACCATGTCTTCACTATCAATATCCTATCGCCACATCGAGGTCACAATCTTTTCTTTCAATAAGAACTCTTAAAAAAAATTATGCTGTTAGCAATTCGATTAGCCGCTAATATAATTGCAGGACATCTTCTTATAACACTATTAGGAAATACCAATAATCCATATTATAAATAAAATTTATTGTAATCCATTATTCAACTTACATATAACTGCATCTTAACATTTGTTGTATTTCCTCACAATGCACTTTCTGTAATAGTCCCTCTATGTTCCAGCTCACTAACATTAACTCAAATCCAAGTACCTGCTTCACTTCTGCAATGTATAAATCAACTCCTTTTACGAAAGTTTTTTTCCTGCATCTCTCACTTTCATTTCCATTATTGCTTCCAATTTCAATTCATGTTGGTCTTACCCAAATCCTGTTCACTAATTATTTGTTTGCCTTTTAGCTACTTGCTGTTTCTCAGTTCCCATTTAAATGTAATTGTAGCCATTTTCACTATTATTGGTCTTGGTCTCAGTTCGCTTCTTCTAATTCTGAAATAATTGGTTATCTCCAAACCAACTATATTTAACTTCAGTTTCTCTTGCTGTTTCTCAAACACTTTCCATTTAAATTTAATTGTAGCCTTTTTCACTATTATTGGTCTTGGTCTCAGTTCATTTCTTCTAATTCTGAAATAATTGGTTATCACCAATCCAACCATATTTAACCTCTCAGTTCATTTCTTCTAATTCTGAAATAATTGGTTATCACCAATCCAACCATATTTAACCTCGTTTTTTCAAATTTGACAGCATAATAAAATACCGAAGTATGTGCTTATCATTTCTGACTGGCATACATTTTAAAAGGTCTAAGTTACTCATTCTATCTCATGCTCTGGCACTTCTTTGATATTTTCATAGATATCGCTGTGGTCTGTTGCTTTGAAATGCCACCTTCTTTCCAGACCAAGAAGCTAAAGAAAGGGAGGTTGCAGCATTTCAGCGAGGTAAACTAACTGCACTGAAATGGAAAGATAAGAGAGACATCTGTATGCTGTCCACTATCCATAATGCAGACATGGGAAGTAAGAAACAAAGAAATTGTCAAATCAGTGGCTGTATTTGCTTATAATGACACAATGGGAGGTGTGGATAAAGTAAACCAGCACATCGCAAATAATCCATTGTCATGCAAGAGAGGCAAGAAGTACTACAAGAAAATATTTTTTGATCTTTTGGAATTGGCAGAATGGAATGTCTTTATCCTGTATAAAAACATGGAGCAAAGTACAGTGCCCTTGACTTTCGCTTGGCTGTCGTTGAGCAGCTCATTGAAAAACATTAGAGGGAGCAATTGTCACTAAAAGCAGCGGGCCGTCCATCAGCAAAGGCAACCCCAACTCGACTTGTTGGACGTCATTTTCCATCAGCGATTCCTCCAACCGAGAGGAAGCAGAATCCAACAAGAATGTGTAGGATGTGCAGTAGTGTGCGTGATGACAAAGGAAAGAAGGCACTGAGGGAATCTAGATACATATGTAAAGATTGTGGAGTAGCTTTATGTATTGATCCTCACTTCAGCGTATTCTACACAGTCACAAACATATAAATAATGACTCTAGATGTGTTGCTGTTCATTTTTCAGTGCTTTAATGCCCAGAATTCACTTTTGTTAATGTAATTTCAAGAAGAAAAAGGGGATAAGCATATCACGAGTATACTCGTGATTTTAAACTAGGGGATATTCAGCGATAAAAATTTCCATTGTTGAGCACTTAAAAACAATTTCATGGTTACTGTCATTATTGTATTGTACTGAATATTTCATTTTGAGAATAAAAAAATAGGCAAAAAAAGAACCATCATATTGTATATGAATATATATGTTAAGAGGTTAATTTCAGTTTCTCTTGAAATAGGTTCTCTTTACTCTGCCAGCTCATCTATCCCTTCTATCTTTGACCACAAAGATTATTAGATTTAGTTTTCTATTTCCTTTCTCCATATTTTCCAATTGAATCAATTTTCCTTTGTATTCCTTTATCTCTTCCTTTATGTCACCTTCAAATTTATCCAACTCCATTCTGATCTCTTCGAACTTATCACCGATTTTCTTGTCAATTCTATTTTCAATATTATTCTATTTTCACCAATATACCTTTGGTGATAATTTCCAGTATCTCACCTATCTGTTCTAATGTTGATATGGGATTCATTTCCAAACCTCCAGTTACTAGTAGAATGCATACCACCTATACCAAAAGCTCTTCGCTCTCCATCCTTGCTCTGATCTTTGTTTAGTTATTTTATTTATGTTAAAAGCACCACATCTGATAGCATACACTTAATTAACCTTCTACAGATTGTATGTGGACTGAGCTCCACAGAGTCATTAAAATGATTTTCCCATGCACCCTTCACCCATTCCTCTAGCCATTTCCAGTGCCCTTCAACAACACACTTTTCATTATTGATGCAGTATTTGAGCTCTGTCTATGCATTTGTTCACAGGCTACAATGGTTTTGGAGTTAGAGTCTGCAGCAACCTATAACATCCAGCCTAAACTGTTTAAGTATATTAGAGAAAAAAAGATACATGGCTACGCCTGAAGAACAGCGAACTGTATCCAATGTTTGTTGGAAGAAGATTTTGAGTTTAATGATGATGAGGTAGACTATGATGATGAAGAAGAGGAATGGGACATCGAGACTGCTGAAATCTTGGATACAGACACCAAACAAGAAATATTGGAAGAAGAGACCCTCTGTTCTACATGGGGAAAGATAAAATAACCAAGTGGAGTAAACATGTTCCTTTAAGAAACATGAACTATATCTGAAAATATAGAGACGTACCTACCAGATGTCAAGGCTGCTACTAAAGGATTGAAAAAACCACTTGAGATCTGGAGATATTTTTTCCCCGTAGAAGTAATACAAAACAGTGTAGATAACACCAACAATTGCCTGAATCTATAAGAGCAAACTACTCCCATAATGATTATGCAAAGTCTAAATTTCAGCAACAGTGCTAAAATTTAGTTTCTCAATGGTTTGATTAAGCTGACAGGTTTAATGAAATGCAGTCGACAGCATATTGAAGATTTATGGAAAAAGGATGGCGCAGATGCTATAATATTCCAGCTTATAATGTCATCATCCATATTCAGATTTCTTTTGAGACATCTAGATTTGATGGCATTACTACTCATCAAGAATACAAGGATAAGGAACAGTCAGAGAAGCATTTAATATGCTTATTGACAAGTGTAAAGCTGCATACATACCATTTGAGCTGTGGATGAGAAGCTGGAGGCTTTTAGGGGATAATGTGTATTTTGGCTGTACATCCCCAGTAAGCCCAACAAACATGAAATTAAAATCTTTGTCCTTTGAGACTTCAAATGTATTATATGGGTAATCTTAAAGTGTATGTGGGAAAGCAGCAACAGAGTCTTATGAGGTGGACAATTTCCCAAGTAGTGTTGCAGAAAGACTTTGCAAACCTATCAGAGGGACAGGGCAAAACATCTCAACTGACAGTTGGTTTATGAGTATGAATCTGGCAAAAAACTTGAAAGAAAACTATAGACTCACATTGTTAGGCACCATCACAGGCCCTGAAGGATCATCAATGTTTGCTTTTGAGGAAGATTGTACATTAGTGTACATTTCCAAGAAAAGAAAGAATGTTTTACTGATTTCGAGGCATGCATCGTGATGATAACAGGGGAGCCAGAAGTGATAATGACGTACAATCAAACCAAGGGGGCATCACTGACACAGTCAACAAGTTATGTTGTGTTTATAAATGTGCAACAAACACCTGAAAGTGGTCCATGGTGGGGCTTTATGTTCTTTTATTAGCTTCAATGCAAATAATTAAAATTTGAGTATAACTTGCCATGAATTTCTTACACAATTGTCCTTTGAGCTGATGAAGGGCATTCTAAGTTCAAGGGCTAGTGTCAGCAGCATATCTGTGAATATGAAGAAGAGAATTCATGCGATTCTTGGAACTGAAGTACCTCAGCAGTTGGCTGAAGTAATCAAAGATGCCCAAAGGAGGTGCAGTCAATGTGACTAAAAGAACAAGACACCAACAGAATATTTTTGCAGAGCATATAAATCATTCTAATGTCTAGAACAGTGTTTCCCAACCTTTTGAAGTTCACGGCACCCTTGGGAATAACATTGAACACCAGGGGCACCCTTCCTTGAATTAAAAGAAAATTAAGCATAATATGTTAATTTATTGAAATATTATATAATATTAACGTACACCATAACATAATACAGTAAACTTTATTACAATCACTGAGTAAAAATACATCAATAAATTTTGTTCGATTAATGATTAATGTGAAACTTGTGATTGATGCTTAGAGCACAGATATGTGATGTCGGGTCTTACAGTTGACAGTGAAACATGCAAATCATCCTCAAGGTTATTCAGTCTATTTCTTGCTTTGCATTTTATTGTCACCATAGCAGAGAAGGCTTGCTCGCATAGATGGGATGTTGAAAAGGGCAAAAGTGCGTTAATTGCTTTCTTCATTAGGTTAGGGTACTCCTCTCTCTGGTGAAGCCAAAAACTAGCCACCGACGCCTCACTCTTGGTGAACTTACCTTTGAGTGTGGAATCAGCGCAAAGATCAATAAATTCATCTCGTTCGCAAGCAGTGAAATCTATTTCCTCTGCACTATCTACGAAATCAAATGGTGAGACAACCCAGTCGAGATTCATAGTGGAAATAGTTGGAAAGTACGCATCTATTGCATCTTGCAATCTTGATAAGTGATCACAAATGCAGTCTTTCAGCTTACCCAGATCTTTATCTCCTGCCACATTAAGAAGAGATGGAAAGTTCAACAAATCTCCTTTTTGAACTGCAGACTTCCAAGAACTAAGTTTTCTTTTAAAACCTTTCATTTTATTGGTTGAGGAGATTATTGTTTCATGTCGACCCTGCATCGAAACATTCAGTTCATTCAGCTTATGAAAAATATCTGCCAGATAAGACAGTTCAGAACACCAAGAATCACTTAGTAAGAGCTCATGAAATGTGTCTTGATTTTCATCCTTAAAAAAAGTTTTTAGCT
The DNA here is from genome assembly GCA_030762935.1 of Hymenopus coronatus. Classification (NCBI taxonomy): domain Eukaryota; kingdom Metazoa; phylum Arthropoda; class Insecta; order Mantodea; family Hymenopodidae; genus Hymenopus; species Hymenopus coronatus. Next base: position 404,210,552 of record CM060900.1, on the reverse strand, counting down.
GTTCTTTAAGTTCGAGAAACCGGTTCAATACACGACCCCGCGACAACCACCTTACTTCTGTGTGAAGTAACAAAGAGGTATGAGCTGCATCCGTTGCGCGACATAACTGTTCAAAAATTCTGCACTTTAAAGGTCGAGACTTCATATAGTTCACCATTTTCAAAACTTGGTTAAACACTTCAGCAAAATCTTCATTACATGATTTCATGACTAATGCCTATCTATGCAGAAAACAGTGAGTTATAATAATGGATGGATTTTCATTGAGAGCTCTGGCAGTAAAACCTTTAATTTTCCCAGACATAGATGGTGCACCATCTGTACATATACCACAACAGTCTTTCCATGAAAGATCATGGTCATTGAGATAGGAATTAATAGAAAGGAAAATATCATGGCCTGTGGTTGTAGTCTCCAGCAGTCTACAGAACAGAAACTGTTCACTAATATCTTTTTCATCAATATATCTGATAAAACCAAGGAGTTGCGGTTTGTCACCAATATCGAGACTCTCATCTACTTGCAAAGCAAATGTTCTATAAGTTTTTATTTTCTCCGTGACTTGTTCGTTGATATTGCATGACATTTCAGATATCCTGCGGCTGATTGTGTTGTTGGACAGAGGAACTTTCGAAATTTGACTAGCTGCTCCTTCGCCAAGTATTGTTGAAACTATAACTTGACATGCAGGGCCAATGATTTGCTCTCCAAGAGTATGAGGTTTCTTTTTTTTTAGCTATCAGTTCTGCTACTTTAAATGAGGCTTCAAGAGCAGTATCACCTATGGTCATTCTCTTTACCATTCGCACAGCTGTTTTTTTCTCCCCTTCTAATATATGTGAAAAATACATTACACTTTTCTCTGACACACTAGGATGCTTTGTTGTAAGATGCCGCTTCAGTTTGCTAGGTACCATGGCCTCGTTGCTAAGTGTTTCGCCACAAACTAAACACACAGGGATAGGGTTTTCCTCGTTATTCCACTTAAATCCATATGCTAAGTAACTGTCCTGGTATGTTCTTTTCTTTCGTTTGTCTTCTTTATGTGGTGAATTCGACGGTCCGGGAGAAACTGTAAGATTTGGCTTCTTAAAGCAAGCAGTAGGAGCCGACTGTTCACTTTCACTGTCCTGGCGTTTACGTTTAACAATGAACTTATCCATAGCTAAACATTGTGAATCAACGCGAGGAAGACAACTGAAAGTGCCAAGCGGCGTACACTTTTATATATTCATCTGTCGAAGTCTCGGGAATGTTCGTGAGGAAGCGAATAGTCTCGGGAATGTTCAGCAGGGTATAGCTGTAATGCCATCTGTGGGATACTAGTATAACTGAATTATTGAAATGAATCAACCACTATCACCATCTGCCATGCATGAGTGTAATTGATTTGACTTATTTTATTTCAAGACCTTACAAGACCTGAGGCTTCAGTAGAAGGTATTTTTTTTTTGTTTATCTCATTATCTCGTGGCACCCCTTAGCCAATCACATGGCACCCTAGGGTGCCGGGGCACACCGGTTGGGAACCGTTGGTCTAGAACATGCTTCAGTAATGTGTGCAGAATGCTATGGAAGTGCATCATGGGAAAAAATGTAATTTACAGAAGAATGTCTGAGATAGTATTTGAACATGATAATGAGACTCCATACCATTCTTTGTCAGTTAGGCTATTAGATTACTGAAGATGTACAAAATATTTGGTACATAAATTTATATCACCTCAGGGATTCTTCAGTACTGGGATTTCAGTTGTAACCTCTTTGTAGTTTCTTTTTTTTTTTAAACTAGAAGTAATTCACACATGATTACTGTCTTTTTAAGAATATTCATAACATAAATATGTAAGATACTTCCAGTTTGTATCAAAGATATAACTCCTACAAGTGTAACCAGAATATAATATAATGTCCTACAGAGTCATAATGTTGACTTACCATTTCAATTTTGTAGTTTAAATAAATATGTTCTGCACAAAATTATTTTCCACAACATTCTGAATGGATGATAAACAAATTTAAACACTGTTTTTATGTTTTTGGAGTGTCAGTCCGCAGCAACTACTTATATAGATCCACCTCCAGTGACCACTTCCGGTTAATAAAAATTCAATTAAGGGTTACTACCCTTATCATCTTGAGAAGCAAAAGGACATTGTTGAAGTTTATTTTACCAAGGTATAGAACAGGATCACAATAGTAGATAATTAGGTGATTAGGATTTTGGAACTGTGAAGGGTTAAAAAATAAAATATATATAGAATTTCTATAGCATGTACTGGGGACACCTGATTATTTGGCAGTCATGGAAACATTGTTAAAAATGAGGAGCATATTGTATTAAAACATTTTAATTATGTAGGAAGAAAGGGTGAGCTGATCGCAAAGAAAGGGAGACCATCAGGAGGGTTAGGGTTTTTTGCAAAAAGAAACTTGAGCAAATCAATTAAAGATACATGGTCCAGATACAAGGAAGAGCTTTGGATAATAATGGAAGATAAACTATTATATGAACTATAATATGTGTGGGTATAGTGTATAACCCCCCGACCACATCACAGTTCCACAACCCAGAATTGTATAATTTTTTATGTATAGATATAGAGGGGTTAAGAGATAAATACCTAAACACAGAAATTATAATTATGGAAGATTTTAATATAAGAATAGGGGAAAGTGATGTAAATTCAATGGATGGTTGGGAAAATAACAATGTAACAAAAAAAAATAAGAATATTAGACATAGCAAAGCCAAGGTTATAGAGAGAGGAAGTGACAAATTTTCTGATTTTTGTGAATTAAATGCTCTTGAGATATTTAATGGGAAATATGGTGAGGACGAACATGGAGAATTTAAATTTATAAACAAAAATGGCCAGAGTGTAATTGGCTTTGTATTATGGTCTAGTAATATTAGCTATATGGTAAACAATTTTAAAATATCAAATATAAGTACCAGTAGTGGGTATTTTCCACTAATAACTGACATAAAAATTAAGTCACAAAATATAACAACTGATCGAAAAGGAGAAAGTAACACAGGTAAAAGAGAATATGTTAAATTCAATGGAAGGAAGAATGTAAGGCAAATTTTGAATGTTTTCTTGATTCTGAGATAAGAAAAATATGCTAATATGGGATAGTAAATAACTTAAAAGATTACAATATTGAAAATACAATTAATATTCTGAATTTTACTATGTGTTGGGCAGGAGAGGAAATGAAATATAAAATAAGGGAAATAATGGGAATGAAAATTGGTTTCATGAACGATGAACAAACCATGTAAAAGAAAATTTAGTAAGAGGAAAATAAGGGATATCAAATCTGAAGAAGAATATCTAAAAAGCAAATACTATTATAATGAATTACTAAAAATAAAAAGTATCTATGGAGAATAAAAAATACTAACAAACTAATTAACATTATTGCTGAAAATAATGTAATTAAAATATGGAAGGGCATAAAAGCATTATATAAAAAATATGCACCCAAACCTGACATAAATCAAGAACAATGGCTAGGTTATTTTCCAACTCTGTATGCATACAAATGTTTTAAGGATGCAAAGGTAATTCCAGGAATTGAAAACAACTACATTGAGATTTTGGATAGAGCTATAACCGAGGATGAAATAATAAATTAGATCAAAAAACTTAAAAGAAATAAGGCACCAGGGATAGATGGTATAACTGGAGAATTTATAAAGGAATGGGGTAACAATCTGAATGGACTTAACACATTTATTTAATATAATGAGAACAAAAGGATATACACCAGTAAGCTGGGCTGGAGAAAAGCTACTATACAGCCCATATATAAAGGTAAAGGGATATGGACAAACTGAATAATTATCGGGGCGTAGCTCTATTATCAAATGTGAGAAAAGTTTATACAGGAATTGTGGCAGACGTTGCAAGCAATGGTAGAAGAGTATAAAATCTTCTCAGAATTTTAAATGGGCTTTAGGAAAAGGGGAAGAGCTGTTAATAATGATTTCATTATAAAAACACTAATAGACAAATACTTATGAAATAAAAATGGCATTTATTGATTTAGAAAATGCATTTGACCGAATAGAGCTACAACTATTATGGTACAAACTATTACAGAAGTCAAATGGTAACTATTTTGAAAGGATTATATAAAGATATCACTTTCTGCATAAAATATGATGAAGGGCAATAACTAGATAAATGTCCCAAGAAAAAGAACTACATCAGGGATGCAAGTTAAGTCCAATTTTATTCAATATGTTTATTGATGACATACTACAGAACATAATAAATAGTAATAAGCTTTTGCCTGTAATAAATAACATACAAATCCCTGGTCTTTTTTTTTGCAGATGAATTGGTAGTGGGTTCCATTACTGTAATTGGTCTAAAATTGTCTTTACAAGAAATAGCTAATTACTGTATAAAATGGGGACTAAAGGTAAACATAGAAAACCAAATTGTAGCATTTAAGAGAGGATTTAAATTGAGTAAATATGAGAGATGGAAAAAAGGAAGTAGGGAATATAAAATAGTACACAATTACACTTATTTAGGAATAAAAATAGATGTAGGGGGTAAATGGGAGAAATAAAATAAAGTAGCATTAGCAGAAGGAAAGGTACCACTGATGGCAGTAAGAGGTTGTTTATATAAAACACCAGAGATGGAAGTGAAATGGTTCGAAAGAGTACATAATTCAGTGGTTGAGACTAGGAGGTTATACAGTATTGAAACATGGGGTCTTGAAAATGGATGGGAAGTTGTAGATTTTATCCACAGGATGCTTTCTAAGGAAGTTTTGGGGTTGCCAAGAGCAACAACAAAAGATGTAACCCAAATTGAAATGGGGAGAGTGGCAAGAAAAGGATTAGTTATGGAGAGGACTTTAAAATATTGGTATAGGATCTTAAATTTAGAAGATAGTAATTTGCTTAAACAATGTTTAAATTACCAAGAAGCAAGTTCATAAAGTACTAGTTGGGTAAGTAATTTAAGAAATAGCTTAGAAAATAATGGCTTAGGCTATATTTGGCGGAAAAGAGAAACAAATTATGAAGGTTTTTGGAAGGCAGCAAGAAAAAGGTTTGAACATACAGAAATTCAAAAATTGTTAAGTCAACTATCAAAAAAGAGATCACTTGTATTTTATATAGCCATAAAAAATAGCTGGGAAAGAGAGATATATAGATAACACTAGCCAGGAAGAAAGGAGGGGAATAGCATGGTTAAGAGCAGGAATATGGAGGCTAAAAGGACAATGAAATGGGCACCCACAAGGTGAATGCCCATTATGTGGGGAAAAGGAAGATGTTCAACATACAATGTTTGATTGTAAGAAAACTGAGAAATGGAGAAAAGAAAATATATGGTCAAAATGAATACAAAATCTGATATAAATACAATTATAGATACAAACCGTAATGCATTGGGACCATATTTAGAAAAAGTAAAAAATAAATGGAAATGGGCTGTTAACAGAGAAGAACTACAGCTCATGAGCATTTAAGAGTAATGGTAGTTACAGTAATATGTTGTTTTTTTTATTTTTATATAACTTAAACTAGACTGTCCACTGAAAAAGTGGCCTCGGCCCAATTCTAGTGGGTAGTACAAGATATGTATTGTACAATATATGCATTTCTTAGTGTTTCAATAAACCTAAACCTTATCATCAGCTATAGATCAATTGTTAGGAACACTGTAGGCACTTCCTGTATATATTTGGAGGCATCTGGTGATCTGATAAAATTGCAACGGCCATTTACTATTGAGATATCAAACTTTATTACACTTTTTTTGCTCTATATAACTTACAGAGCCTTCATTTTGCTACATGGCTATATTATGGGGAGTTGCTTGCACTGCACCTGTGCTCTTCCTAACCAGTTATGTTCCCCCTTCACTTTCTCTCCTTTCCGGCTAATTCATTGGGGCAAACTTTGTACTAAAATTGATGTCATAAGGCCAGGTGTTCCAGAGCAGTTAAAAATGGATGTATACTTCAGCACACACAATAACCATTATGATTCTTACATGACAAAAAACTCTTGTAGAGAAGTGAAATGGCAATTCATTGACAAGATTCCCTGCTAATGACTTACAAGGAAGTAGTATTAATCTTGGAATAGAGTTAAGGAAATGGGATCAATTCTTGAGGAGAAACCAAAATTAAATCATGTTCCTACAGAGGAAAAACTCAGTCTGAGAAAAGTTAGTCTGAAGTCCAAAGAGAGATCTGAGAAAGTTTGCCAAGAAATTTCACAAACCTTGACTTGGAATGCCACCAACACTTTAAAATGAAAGTCCTATAAGAAAACTGGAGTTCATGAATTGGTTTCCACAGTAGTGTATTGGATGTTAATTATCACTCTACTGACGGTCATTTATTTATTTTTTATAGGTAAAGCATGGTTATATTTACATGGCCATAAAGAATAAATGAACGTTAATCAAAATTTTCTTAAAAGATGTGAGAGATGTGTAGTGGTGGAAGGAAATCATTTCCGACATAAATGGTGAAAGTATTCAGTTATTGTGGTTATAATTTTTATGAGAAATCTACATGCTTCAATTTAAGCGGCAATGAATATCAGACTCAACTAGCAAACAATGTGCTTTAAGGTGACAGAAAACTCCTCTTAAGACTGGACAGGCATCCAAATATGGGCTCCGTTATTTCTCATATATAGGGAGTTTATTCTTGATTTTAGAGGTGCTTTAATAATTTTGCTTTCTGTTTCACCTTGACTCATGGTCAAAATAGTGGATTAGCTAATTTCTGTGTTTTTATTTTACATTTGGGTAATGTCTGCTCAGAATTGTTTATGAATTTCCTATTGTTTTCCTATGTATTCTTACTGCATTCAAGCACTTGATTTGAAAGATGCCATAATTTTTTTTTTTCTCTGGTGTGGAATTTTAATTTTCCAAAATGTACTCAGAAGCTTTTTATTTTTATGTTGAATTTGCTTCTTGATGCCAAATGTTATCATGCTTCTTGAATATTCTATTGCATTTGTCAGGTCCTTATAGGTGATAAGTGAACCATTACACTATTTCTTGTTTTTATTGTCAAAGTTTAAGTGCCTTTATGACATCTTCTTGCTTGAATAACGGATCCCCACAAGTTAATTAAGCCAACAGAGGTCTCCACGCATGTACAAGAAGTCCTGTAAGTGTTCCTGTTAGTCATCTACAGTTAGTAGCCCTATACTTGTTTTATCCTTAGGTTGACGTGAATCAAAAGAAACCTTATCAAGCACACCAAGCATCAGGGCTCTTGTTGGTTGCACATATAAAAATAAGTTTGCAAGCATATAGCAATTTGTAGAAATTGGATAGCAATACGGTGAAATATTAGCATAATACATAGATTATGTTTAGCAAATTCCTGCACATCTGTTTTGCTGCAGTATGCCAAACATCAAGTCTGGTTCACTATAACCTGAGAATGGTAACCAAAACAGAAATGAGAATGAGATGCAAAACAGCATACAAGAGTTTGGTTCACAGTAGCCTGGTGATGTATATGTATGACTATATTGACATCTTCCAAGAAATCACCCTCCATTGTGTAATGGTTACCATGCTAACTTCATATACCCAAGGTCGTAGGTTCAAACCCGGCGGAGATTGATGGATTTTTTCAGGCGTAAAAATCCTTAGTATGGTCCCGAGTTGTAGATTTACGGCACATAAAAGAACCTCAAGCCTGATAGAGAGGCCTCTGAGCAAAATTAGGTGTTCTTTCACGCCCAGTATAGAATGGGATACTGAGAACCACAGCAGTTAAAGAATGTCCATAAATAAAACGCCATTTCATTTCATTTCTACCAAGAAACCTGGTACAGTACTCATATTGCAAATGCTTCAATAATTTTCCTGCATCATTTATATGCACCAAAATAAACTGCTGTTTCCAACTTGAAGTACCTGATATTGAACCTGGAAAATGTCAGGTTGAAGCAGTGGAACATCAAGAGATGGGCATCGCTTACCAGCAGGCTGCTATTCCAGATGTGTAGAGATGACTGTGCCTATTAGCATCTTGCAAGGAAGAAAGCAAAATACAAGTGAGTGGTTTTGATGTAGTGACTGAAAGACAAGCATGCTTGGCACAATATACAGCAAATAATTGCGTCAAGTGTGCAGTCTTCTTCATATGTTCACAATGCTATGTTGTGTTTCTTATATATTCCAAGTGCAACACATTTGAGGGTGCTTCAGGTTTAAAATAGTAGCTTATGTTTGGAGCGACTTCTTACACCACAGAGATGACAGAGGAAAACTTCTCAAATATATACGCAATATAAATATACTGTTAGGATCCTTTAAAGGGCAAAGTTGATTTTTTGCATCGCGATTTTTATTTTTTTCTAACCAACCAATTATATTTTTGTACCTGCTTCCAATTTAGCCAGCATAAAGCATGTTAGTAAATGTCAAAATATGATAAGAGTAAACATTTTTTTAAATGCAGACATATTTTTATTTTCAATTCCTCTGATCATACCAAGCTTTAATTTTTTATTAATAGCATACATTACAATTGTTTGTTGTTCTTTGTTAATCTATACTGATATGTGCTGTTATTTATGGTTTTTGCTCTTACTTATTGAGTGGCATATAAATAAACTGCTAAAAGAGCCAACAGTCAATGAATCTGCAGGTTTCAGGATCTGAGATCAGGACATACATAACCTAGAATTTTTTTCAATTTCATTTTTCCAGCTTGTGACTAGAGACAGCTCTAGCAGTTGTGTTTTGTCATGACTGCCTTGAATAATTTCTACAGTTGAGAGTACAATATGGATATAATGTGCCACATCAGGAACAAGAATGAGAAAGTTTAAACTTGGCTGTCTTTTTTCCCATTCTGAGGACACAGGAGAGCTTTCCTGTCAATTTTAAATGCTCAGATTATGTATTTTAACATTGTCATTTTCAAACCTGCTTCTGTTTATTATGAACCAGACTTTACTCAAATCAGTCCATTCCTTTTGAGTGTTAACATACGTGACGAGCAGGGAGTGTTTTATCCTCAATTGCAAAAGGCAAATTTTTAAACAGTAAGCAGAAAACAAAGCTTTCTAAACATGTTTATTAAGATTTGCAGAAGTATCCAATCTCTTCCATTGATGACATTGTGACATGCCCTCAGAATTTGCTGATGTTCTAAGATATGCATCTGAACTGCAAGAAAATAATATACTAGATTCAGATCTTGAGGGAGTGAAACATCTTCCAGAATCTGATAATGGAGCCACCTAAGTAGTTTTATGCTAAAAAGGTTTGCTCATCCTAGGTATTTAAATGGTAATAGTAGTAACAACAACAACTTTGCAGCTTATCAGTTACCTCTACCTATGTGAAAGGATGGCACGCTCTATTAATTCTCGCCAAACCATGTGCATGTGAGTGGCGGAGTAATTTACTGCTTCATATTAACAGCAAAACCAGTTTGAGCTTTCAGTTACATTAAATCAAGTTTTCAAATGTTACTTCAATTTCTTATCTGGTTCTTTTATTTCACTAATAACAGCTTAAATTTCACTACTAACAGCTTCAAATTAAATTTGTTACTAAGTTTGCCTAATGTTCTAGTCATTTGACAGATTTAACTTTTAGCTTACAAAGAAAAGAAAAATAATGTACCTAAATAAAAAGCAGTTAAATGAAAGAGGTCAATGACAGGGGAAGGAGAAGTTAACAGAGAGAGGGAGAGAGAGAGGGGGGAGAGAGAGAGCAACAGAGAATGGGGGAGACAGATATGAAGGGGTATATTCTAAATGAACATAAAACACTTACAGCTTTGGCCACAACACCCATTGGTTCTGGATACTGATGTGTTAGCAAGGCTAACAGTGCCGTAAAGGAACACAACCCTGCTGTGAAAAGTATGAAGAATGGCAATTCCTTCTTTGGATACACACTCACTTCGTGAAACCCTGTGAAATTAAAATGAAAGTATATTTGGTGTAATATGTTTATCCAATTTACAGTACTTGATATAATTATATGAATGGTCTCAAAGCTAAGAGTCAAAGGTGTTATGTTCTGAATGACCATGACTAATTACTTTTAAATGGTTCCTTTATGTAGCCTGTTGTAAGCAAATAAATGAGTGCTGTCTCATTTTCATGAATACTCAAAACTTTCTATTGCTACAACATGTATTACTGGAAATATAAAGCTTTGCACAATATTATTTCTTGGAAAGGTAGAATCAGACTCAAAAAATGCATTACTATAGCCAGAATTTGAACCTTCAGCTATCTCTGCCACTGTTCAAACCAATTGAACTACCATGGCAACTTCCTGGCAGGATACCAAACTCAGTAACTGACTCGCATTTTTCCCAGTAACCACAAGGCATTCTCAAATGCATTTTGAGAGTACATATCACAATGGTAACATTCAATATGTAAGTATTTTAAGTACTAGGCTTCAAAGCTAGCACAATTAGGTCAATCAATGATTGTTCTTCCACACATGCTGTGTAGGCTAAAGTTTACTGAGGAAAATGCAACTCAGTTGGGGAATTCTATGTCCCGCTGACATATTGCCATGCTTGCTCAAGTTGGAAAGAGCAATGACACAAAAAGCCGAAAATCCATGGTTCAAATCTTGGCAATGGCATTGAATTTTTCAGTCTGATTCTATCTTTCCAACTTCGACCTACATACAGCATATGTGAAAGAACAATTAATTATATACATCTAATTTGCATCTATACATTTCTAAAATGTAGCATGCCATTACCTTATTAATATGATGCAATAGTCATAAAAGCAGTATAGTCAATGAGAAGTAAAAATATTCCTTCACAAATAGTTTTGCAAATCAGGACTTATTAGATCCATATGAAACTCTAGCAGTATTCATTATATTAAGCACAAAAACTGAACTTATACATATATATATATATATATATATAAGACAGTCAATAACAAAAGCTCAGTGTAGTCACAGATTTTCACTGCTTTGCTCTTCTAGCCTTCTCAAAACATGAGTACAATTTTTCTTACAGGGTGTTAGGAGTATCTTGATAATTGGCACCTTAATATTGTGATTACATGCACCAGTAAGCAAGCATCAGTGCCTTTATGTAGCTCCCAGGTTTATTCAAAGCGTGCTCGAGCAGCTCCAGATGAAAGCATTTTGGCCTTTACATAGATTATTGCAGGTGTCTTCCATCTTACATAGAATGAACACATAATAATGACCTATGAACAAAAAAATGCTTTGTGTGCAGCTCTGGAAATATCTTTGGCAGTAGGTTGAGAGATGTTGCCTCTTTTGGGAACATTCAAACTTTTTTGAGGGAGCTATATGCAAGAAAGCTGCTGGGGCTGAGGAAGTCACTTGTCAGTTGACACAAGAGTCTTCAAGAGTGCAGTTGGATATTAAGAGACAGACGGATGCAACTGAGTGTTTAACCAACAAAGAATTTGGAAGCAACTGAGATAGTCGTTTTATTAAACTGGTGTTAGAAGTAGGATTGAATGCCACAATGCAGGATATGATGAAAGCATTATTAGGTAAATGAAGACCATGAAATCTGGAAAGAAGATGGAGACAGTTTTTTTTTTTTTTTTTTTTTTTTTGGTAGTGTTTAATGTCCGCCTTAACTATTTATGGCACCGCAGGCTGTGACACTGATGATACATGAATGATGGAGCACCGGTGGAATGCGATGGCGGGGGAAACTGGAGTACCCAGAGAAAACCCACCCCAGCGCCGCTTTGTCCACCACAAATCTCACATGTGGTCGCTTGGGATCGAACCCCGGCCGTCTAGGTGAGAGGTAAGTGGTCTAACCACTCAGCCACAGCGCGGCCAGGAGACAGAAATGAAAACCAGAATGGGGAATTTAGAGGAGAAAATGAAATATGGAATGAATAGGTTGAATAAAATAAAATCCTGAATGAAGAAGAAGAGAGAAAATGAAATCTGAAATGGAGAAAATGAAATATGGAATAGAGATAATGGAGATGGAAATGAAAACTAGAACAGGGAAGATGGAAGAGAAAATTAAATCTGGAATGGATAAGATGATGAAAAAATCCAGAGGACAGTAGATGGAGGACAAAAATGAAATATAGAGCGAAGAAGATGGAAGAACAAATGGAATCTGGAATGAAGAAGATGGAGACTTAAATTAAACCTGGAATGGAGAAAATGCAGACAGAAATGAAATTGGAATAGAGAATGTAGGAGAGAATAGAATCCCCAGTGGAGGACATGAAGATGGAGCTATCAACCAAAATTGATGAACAACTGACTGTCATGAAGGACATTGAAGAACATGGAAGGATGAAGGACTTTGACTTAAGCATTAATGCCCTGGAGGATGTTATAATAGGCGTAAAATAATAAACGGAATAATGAACCCTAAATTGTCTTTATATGTAAAATAAGGATGAAAAGGAATTTTATCAACATTTCTATTTAAACCTAAAAATCCTACAAATGAAATCATATTATTTATTTTTTAAAAAGCTAATCCCTTTTAAAATTAGGAACATTAAATAGTAACACCTTAATGCCCTGGAAAACTTTGGGGAATGACTTTATGTCCTGGAGAGAAGAGGTTACAGCAGCACCAAGAATTGAACACCATGATGGCAAAAATGTTCAAAGGAAGGACTTGAAGAGGTGTGAGGTGTGACACAATATCTATGCACATCAAAATACTCAAATATGACAGAACTCAACCTTTAAAGTCTTCTGTTGACAATTCGCCACCATCATCTCCTACATCCAATTGTCAGCAGAGAAGGAAGCCATACAATTGATAGCCAGCTTCCAGAGATGGGTGGCAGAAGTTTTAAATATGATTCTGACATTGGCAGGTCTGGAAGACATAATGAACTACTGCTTGGCTGCAGTCTATCACAATCAGCTCAATTCAAGGTTGTAACAGCCTGGGGATATGTTGCAGGAGTTCACCCTGATAAATGAACAGCTGAAACTCCTGCAAGTTGTGTGTCTGGAAGCTACAACAGTACCTGATGTTTAGAGACTACAAAACTATCCATGAGGTGCTAATGGCCATATTATGGATGGAGGCAACCAAGGTAGCAGATTGCCCACCTCAAAGACTAAGAATATCCAATACAACAGGGAAAGAGGATCAACCCATAGTCCACGAGCATCAATTAGTGTGTTTGTGGTGTGGCCAGCAAGCACATCTAGTGAAAAAAGTACACAACCAAGCTGATAAGCATCAAATTATATGTGTTGGGGGATAGCCAGCCAGGATACAAAGGGAAAAACTTTCCACAACAATTAGACCAACGATATGGGGTTCTGTATGGCAAAGTCATCTTTACCACTCCCTCAAATGATGCTGTAGGTAGATGAGTATATGACAGCATCATTGCAAGCCACATGGAGAACTGTGCCAGATATTAGTGAACACTCGTGCAGCTGTGAGTATAATCAGATCTGAAATGACAAAGGGCAAACCATCAAAAAAATTGAATTGACCCTACCAGCTAGTGACAGCATTAGGTGATACCTAACCTGTGTATGAGGCCCTTCTGGAGTTGAATCTGGTATGTAAACCTGTAAGTGTTTGTCACAACCTGTAAGTGTTTGTACTGAGAATGTGATACCGGTACTGGTTGCCCTCAGGAGCCACAAGACGATAATCAATGTTGTCAGGAGGGTCTTGCGATGCAGTTGAGATGAGTTGACACACCAGAGCCCCAAGAAACATCTGGAGATCTGCAGGAGGATGCAGCTGCGCCTGAAAGACGCAAGATTTTTATGAAGGCATTTTTGGAGAGCCAATGGTCATGGACCAGAAGACACTATTAAACATGTTATGCATTGCCAGGACATTGTAGGCTTGCTGACAGAAAATGCCTTCCTAATTGATGACAACACTCTTGCTGGTGTCAAGTGATTCTTGACTTTAAATTGGAATACTGGCAAGTAGTCCTAGATCCCAGAGACAAGAAGAAGACAGCATTCTCAGCAGCCAAGGTCTTTGGTAGTTTACGGTTATGCCCTTTGGAAACAAGCCAGCCACCTTCCAGTGCCTCATGGAGACAGTGATGAGGGGTTTACTAATGACACATGCCTGCTATATCTGGACATCCTTGTAGTTGGCAGCAACTTCAGAGACCATCTAAAGCAGGGCCTCTCAAGGTGCATGTGCTGGTGCATTGCATGGTGAAAAGTACGAATTGGTTTGATTGACAACAGTGCAAACTTCAACACCTTAGTTTTCAACAATGGCACTGACTCTCTTTCCCTAAGCTTGTCGAGCCAGCTCCACATGTCTCCCCTTCCTCACCTTTCCCATTTCTTCCTCACTGAGAACTGTCTCGAGCAGTCGGACTTATGTATGGTGCACAGAATCTATGCACCTTAGTTGGCACATTACAATTTTGTGCATTTGAGAGGCCCTGATCTAAAGAACCTGGACAATATTTTACAGAGGCTGCAGACAGCTAACCTGAAGCTGAATGTGAAGTGTTAGACTTCTGCAAGGAGTGAACTACCTAGGTCGCACAGTATTATCTACTAGGGTGGCCACAGACCTGGAGAAGGTCAGAATGTGAGTGATTGACATCTCTCAAAAGATAAAGTTGTGGAGTTTCCTGGGCCAATGTAGCTACTACTACCAGTTCCTCAAACATCGCAAACTCACTTGTTTGATGGAAGAATACTGGCCTTACATGTGGACAGAGAGGCCAAAGGCATGTTCCAGGTGCTGAAGTACTCTGTAGTGTGCCAATCTTAAATTTCCACAATAACGCAGTAACTTTATCACAGACACTGCTGCCAACAACAGTGATATTGAAGGCATTCTATCCCAGGTCCAGAATGGCCAAGAGCGGGTAAGAACATACTACAGCAAGAAACTCTCCAAGGTGGAAAAGAACTATTACAATTAGTGGGAGCTCCTGACAGTAGTAAAGGCACTGGAACAGTACCATAAGTTCCTGTATGATTAACCATTCCACCAGACTGATCACTCCAACTTCACCTGGCTGTTGAACTTCAAGAACCTAGAGGGCTAGACACCTCGTTAGGTCCAGAGACTCCAAGAATACAGTTTCACATCAAAACATTCAAAAGGAAGGAAACACTCCAATGTGAATGCCATGTCAAGACCATGCCACCCAGTGGAGTTCTGCTACTCCACTAAAGTAAAGGAGTGTGCTACAGCTGTCATTGTGTTTCAATGATGGCTGCAGATGGATGGGATAAGATAGGCCTGAGGAGGGAGTAGCTGCAGATGGCGACTTGGAGTCACACCTGAGAGAAGGGGAGGCAGAGACTAGGCCAAACTGCAAAGATGTCACACCCAGGAGGAGCATATATAAAGAACTATTGGGCCTATGGAGTTCACTGAAGACCAGGAAGAGTGTGTTGTTTAGAGTTTGGGAGTAACCTGATGAAAAGACCCAAAAAGTGTGGTTGATACTCCCTATGAGTAAGATAACAAAGTCTTGGAGGAAGTACAAGAGGGGACTTCTGGAGAGCATCTTGGATCCAACGAAACTGTGACAAGTTCATAAAAAAGGTACTACTGGTTGAGGCTATGAGCAGACTCTAAGTGATGGTGCCACCAATGTCATGTATGTGTAGTAAGTCATGGCATACAGATCATGAGCCAGGGTCGCATGTAGCAGTATAAAATGGCAGCGCCCTTTGAAAACATTGCCATCAACAGAGCTGGACTGTTCCCTGTGTCAGCAGAGGAAACAAATATCTACCAGTGGTCATGGATTACTTCACCAAGAGGCCAGAGGTATATGCTATTTTTAATCAGATGGCCAAAGGACTGCGATCTGCCTCATGGAAGAACTGCCCTTTGGGATACTGCTGGATGGGTCACCAAATTCTAATTGAATCTGACAAGGGAAGCACTGAAGCAACTTTGAGTGTACATGACACACACCACACCTTACAATCTGCATGGTTGAGTAGTACATCAAGACTCAAGGTCGTGGCCAATCACCAGAGGAACTAAGATGTCATGAATGTTGCTTTTCTTGCTGGCCTATTGCGCATCAATGCTCACCACCACCAGATGTGTGGGGTTGTCGCCAACCAACATGGTCTTCAGTAGGAAGCTGCGTCTACGTGACCTGATGTTTAGGATTCCCCCTAGGGCAGAACAACCAGCAATTGATTATGCTTTGAACCTTGTGGACCATCTTCACAACATTCATAGGTTGGCCTGTCAACATATCCAGCAGGGTGATTTGGCTTGGCTGTATCACTCTATTAGGACAAAGGGGCATTGCCCCAAGCTTCAACAACCAATACAAGGGCCATACACTGTGTAGAAGAGGACAAATTATACAGTCTACTGCATCCAGAGGCTCCTTCAAAGGAAGATGGTGGTATGTTTAGATCCTTTTGCCCACTATAACAGTGCTGGTTAGGACCTAGTTTGCTGAATTTTTGCAGGTATGGAGTTTGTGCACAGGACAGTGCTGTTTGCACAGGACAGTGCTGTTGCTGAACTGCCAGGATTGTTCGATATGCAGACATATGCATGGGTGACTTCAAAGAAAGCTTGCTGGACCTTTGCGAAGATCTGTAATTGTTGTAGGTGTCTGCCACTTTAGATCAAATGAACACATGCAATAACGGTACAAAAATGCCTTGTGTTTGACTTCTTGGAAATTTCCTTGACAGCTGGTTGAGAGAAGTTCTCTCTCTTGAGAATATTCTGCCTTTGTTGAGGGAGTTAAATTTGAGGCAGCTGCTGAGGTGACAAAGTCTTTGGAGAGTGCAATTGGGTCCAGAGAGCAGTCAACAGCTGAATGCAGCTAAGTGCTTATTCACTGAATAAAGAATTTGAGATAATCATTTTGCTACAGTATGAATCCACTTCAATGCATTGGTTTTTATTTTTGCACAATAGTTATCCTACAAACACATCATATAATTTACTACCTTAAGTTTTCTGCATGTTCGTAACTGTGTCACAAAGTGAATAATGCCGTTAATATCAACTAACTGTTTTGCTTTCTTGTTCTCAGTTCAATACCTGACCTGCTGGCCCAAGTTATCTGACATCATTAGCCTGACAAAGTATTTGAGCTCAGTTTTGTATAATGGAGATATTCTCTTTTGTTGAATGAGCTGATATTCACCTAATTTATCTCCTCAAAGCAAATTACCCACCAAAGCTACATTCTGTACCTGGCTCTTGGAAAAGCTTTAAAATAATACAGATTTTCTTCAGAAAGTACTAGTAACAGATGAAAATACTTTTCTCATGAAGGCTGTGTGAATATTAGAGATGGGAACCAAGATAGTACAGCAAGTAAAGCCAGTTCCCTATTGACCAAGGGAGGGGAACCGAGTCATATAAGTTGGGTAATCAGGTACAACTGGTTCGCTATTGGCAGGGAAGGCACACACTATAGGTCCAGACCAGATAATACTCCAGTGGCTCTCTTGTAATGGAAAAATAGCATAACTACCTGTCTGAATTTCCTTTCAGGACAAATCATGGTCAGGATCTTTGGAATATATTGACAGTATATTGGAGTCACCAGCAAAGCTGATAAGTACTAATTATCTTAACCGTCAGTCTTCATTGCCAGAGCTTTAATTCCAATTCAGCATCATCTGAAGATATGGTTTGTGCATGATGGGCACCTACCCATACCAGTAGTATAATTTGTTGGTAAGTTTCCAAACCAATGGGTCAGCCAGGGAAACCATTTTGTTAGCTGACCAAATCCCGATTCAAATCCACTGGATTTTTATTTCTGGGGACTCAAACAATGAGATAAGTGATAAGTCATTATGGACAATGAAGCAACTCTAAGAGCATGAATCCAAGAAGCTGCCATAACCATCAGAGCCAATGATGCAGTTTAAGGAGGACATACCCTTACTTTGAAAGAAGTGGCATGTCTCTGGGTTGTTTATCTTGTATGGAAACATAGAAGACTTTTAATATCATACTTTTTTCATTTAGATTTTGTATAATTTTGGTAAATGTTACGTTATTTCTATTTGATTTTATACAAAATAATAAAACAATGTTATAAACATTAAAATAGGCAATGAATGGGTTTATTGGAAATGCAAGAATAATCATTAAATCCCCATTTAAGCACATTTAAATTTTCTTTCTCATTTTCTTATGAAACTGCAAGATAACTTAATATATATTTAAAGGTAATAACTAACCTGAAAACATACTACTACTAATAACTAAGATTAGTAGTCTGCAAATGAAGTAGATATTGAAATAATGTTGTTTATTACACTGTCCCAGTTATGAATACCAATAACTGTACTTAAACCTCTATGAACAACCCTGATCTCTGTCACTCAGTTTACCATCAACGTATTGTCAGGCAATTTAAGCATGTTTTAAATAAACAGATACATTGCTTATCGAGTGAGCACAGTAACAATGTTGCAAACTGAATACAGAATGAACATGTACTCGAGTCAAGAGGTTTTCTGATGCCTTCAGCTGTGTATTACTTAAGTTTTAGATTGAAATCAAAAAGTAATCATGCAATCAGACAATAGTTGTTGCCTAGTAATGTGCCAACAAAATTTATGGGAGGGGGGGGGGGGAAGAAAAAAAATGAATGAGAGTAAGTAAGCATGCACACTTTTATGGAATAGAAGTCTTGTTTGTTACCTGTTACTGTGACACCCGGCCTCATGGACAACAATAACCTTTATTGCCATTTTTTTAAATATATAAGGAGTATAACTAGGACTCATGTGTTTAGAGAGCTTTTATATAATGTGCTTATTAATCCACTGTTTATATTAAAATGGATTATCTATTAATTTCAACTTCTTCCACAAATTAATTTCAACTATGAAAAATATAAATGATGAATGATACCATACAGAGAGTCTTTCTCCTTCATTCAGCATTCAGCAAAAATGAAATTACTCTATTATGCTTATTATGATGTTCACATTAACATTTTTTACTTGATTCATAACTTAAAATGAACTATATAACTTAAATAATGATGGACTTGTATCACTGGACCACTGGGTTTGACACTTAGATTTAGGTCCACTTGCATTATTCCTTGTGCACATCAAGCACTATGTCCTCCTAATGATCTTTACCTCTAGAATGCTTCCAGCAAGGTCTATCACATTATGTACAATTTTTCTTTATTGCATTTTATATTTGCATGGAAAGAAAAAAATATTTTTTGTGGAAAAAATAGGCACACGCCAATATTAATAAGATTTGGACACTTTTACTCATAATTAATGGAATACACAGACTATTTTTACTTTCTAAACCACATGCTTAGTAGGTAGAGGAAGTATTGCATTTCATGGAAAAAAATTACATGTTAAGATTTCACCAGAAGTACAAAGCCTACAAATGCATTTTTAGATAAGAGAGAGAGAGAGAGAGAGAGTGTGTGTGTGTGTGTGTGTGTGTGTGTGTGTGTGTGTGCCAACTCATAAAACAAACATTTGATAAATAACAAATTTGTTATTTAAGTTCAGCATCTTCCAAAATTGTTACACAAAGGTTTTCAAGAACATTCCCCATTCTAAACTACCCTTTACACGGAACATGTTTTGATTTTTTTTTTTTTAGAAATGGTTGATGATTTTGATTAAGATTTCATATATTTAAGCTACTTATGAAAGAAAAAAAAGAAAAAGCTGTATATCTCAAATTTCCTCTTCATTAGGAAAGAATTTTGTATAAATATTAAATGCTAAAGGATAGAAAAAATGTACTACACAAAAAATGTAGATATATTTAAAACACAATTTATTTTAAACTAACCTTTATTTGTGGCATCGGCCATTTTCAAGATATCCATTGTTATTGGTTTGGATTGTTTATCACCTGTCTTTTTTTTTTTTTTTTTTTGACATGCCAATATTCAGTTGTTAGTCTGGAGTTACAGTAAAAATAGGGAATTTTAAAGGCACTTTTAAAATCTGATTATCGATTCAGTTTCCTCCATTCACGTTGTATCTACAAAATATGTAAGGAAGCTAATTATGCAAAAAAATGTTTGGCTAAATTAACATAAAATACAAAAATAAGCTTTCATGAATATAGTGTGTGGAAGTTACAGGTATCAAAATAAATGACAGTGGGTACAGAAAATCATATGAATGTATTAACATTTTTAGTAAACATCATTTAAACCACTTTGCAATTGTTGCACATAATTAAAAGCTGCTAATTAGAAATCAGTGTATGTGAGCAAGATATGACAAATTGCTTCTGTGGTCAAAATTTAAGTTAGGCTTCCACTTATAGTGTTTGATATGTTTCTTGTTACAATCAATGAAGACTGAAAAATAAATTAATAAATCAACAGAATAAATCACCATGTTCTCTCACTGGTACTTTAAAATAACACAGTTATTTAACAAGTGTTGCCAGCATATTTGCACAGATAATCACTAGGCAGCATAATAAATATTGTGAAACTCATACTGATTTGTAGTCCATGCTATGAAGAGGAGGGCAATATAAATGATGTAAGCACTTTGATTTTTTCATCAATACAATAGATTTACAATTAAAGGTAAATTTTCAAAACTATTGGTTTTAAGACATTTTTCAAACACAAAAATGAACAAGAATGACAAACTTTTTATGCTCTTTTACAATTCTAAACTTTTTCATAAATTTGTGAATCCTAAATTTTGTAGGCATTTAGGTACAGATATACAAACCAGAAGAGCTGAATAAATTAAGGTTTGAAGTGCTATTTTCCTGACGTCTGGAAAAAATAGATGATGCTAACATAAATTAGGTATGATACCACTTTACAAATTGTTTTTAAAACACAGATATTGATTTCAAAAACCTACATTTTTCCTTTGAAAAGTGCAAAGTTTGCATCACTTACATGGTACACCCTATAAAAATGCTTCCCAAATCAAATTATTTAATGTACAGGATTTGTCCATAGAGTATTGGACTGATTTCCTCCCCCCTCCAGTCAATATGAAGAGGTGGAGGGAGATATCTTTGGCTTGGATCAATGCTGCAGGTGCCATGTAAACTAGGAGACCTGGCTCAGTTACCTCCAAAGCCTCCTGAGTGTGTAGATTGCACCTGAAGTGAAGTACATTTAGTGTTCGCATCAAGAGTCAAGATGCAATAAACCATCGAGCAGCATTGTGTCATAAAATATTGCATAAAACTAAAAAATTCTGCTGCAGAGAATTTTGATAGAATTCATGAGGCTTACAAGGATGAAATCATGTCCAGAATGCATGATTTTTAATGGCATAGTAATTAAAAATTCTCAGGAAACTTTGTCAAAGATAAACAAGGTGGAAGTCGTCAACAACTCAAGCCAATGAAAATGTAATTTAGGGGGCCACTGAAACTTTCTCATGACAATACACTTAGTCACATGTCGCTAATTGTAAGGGAAGCTTAGCCAAACTGAAAATGATGTCGCTAATTGCAAGGGAAGCTATAGCCAAACTGAAAATGACAACACCAAGTACCATATATTCCAGATATGGCTCCTCCAACTTCTTTTATTCCCTTGGATCAAACGACATCTGAAAGAACATAATTTCAGAATTACTGAGGCAGTCCAATTAGCTTCAATGAAGTGTCTGAATAATTTTATGGTTTTTGACTTCCAAGGGCATATGTAGACAAGAAAAAAACATTGAGAGCAGAGATTGATACAGGAGGGTCATGTTTTGAATATACTGCACATATATACGCAACAAATTTATTTTTATAACTTCATTCCTGATACAAATTCTGCATGTGCTTAATAGAGACATTGACTTTTTTCTCTTCAACTGAACCACTCATGAGAGCTGTAACCAACAATATGGATAAAGCTGAAACTAATATTGAAGAGGCATACTTGCTAACTTCCTGAAAATGAAACACATAAGACCTTCCTTCATCCAGATAAGTATACAGTTTTTGATGACATGAAATTTATAATGTGTAAAATGTTCCATGCAGTAAATGTACAAAAATTTCATCTGAAATAAATGGTAGTTCCATTTGATAAAAATTCCTGAAGACCTGGTAGTATTGGTTCTTTCTGACACACATGCTAAAATTCTTCCTGGTGCCACAAGTTAACATATATTAAATCAAAGAAGGCCATTTACTATGCTACAAACATATTTATAGTTCAAATTTTATACTTCATAGCATGAACTATAAAAATAAAACTCACAAAAATGGGAAATCTAAACAGCAGGCATAGAACATAAATAAGATAAACAATTTATATGAGGAAGTTGACTTTATAATTCATATCATCCATTAATAATTACTATTTGTGCCCATTTTCTGCTAGTTACTACAGGTCACTTACTAGCAGTGCAATAAAATTTTAAATCCACATGCTCTGAATTTTGTTGCAGTCCGGTGAAGTGTGACCATGAAAGTGATAAATGATAGACATACAGATTACCTCTGCCCTATCATAGCAGTGTATACCATTAATGCGGGACATTCAATCTGTAATTTTAAGTGACAGTATAATGCAATAGAGTTTAAAGCTTTGTAATGTATGTGGTGAAAGTCTGCAATACTTGGAATCTCTCCACAAAGCAGTAAAATTGTCTCCTTTGCATAAAATGGTGAAAAGGCCTCTGCTCCATATATTTTAAAGGCAAAGCATAGACGTTGGCAAGCATGGAATTGCAGAATAGTAGATGGGGTCACCCTAGAAACTATGACTACATACTACTTATTGCCTTTTAAATACCTTTGAAAGTAACACAGGTGTTTAAATTATTCTTTCTGTAAAATGCAATTTAATGGTTGCTGCAGCTCATAATACACATCTTTAAAATAGTTCTTTTATGGGGTTTCAGTTACAACTATACCCTTAATATCTCATGGTACACTAAAATTAGTTTTGCAGCTTACACCATTGGGGAAACTGAGTTTGTGTCTCAAGTTAATATGTCTTGCATTTTTACTCCATGGCACGACAGCTCACGGGGAACCTTGGCCTACCGCCCGGCCGCTGCGTCCCCCATCTCGGTCCACTACAGACGTCATGGATGGGGTGCAGTATTGGAGGGTGAGACGTGGTCAGCGCCTCGAATCCCCCCGGCCGGTTAATGCGGTCCTCATGACCTGGAGCCGCTACTTCTCCATCAAGTAGCTCCTCAATTGGCCCCCCAGGGACCTTACGAGGCTGAGATGTCTTGCATTTTACTATGTATAAATTTTTGGCACCATTGCAATTTGGAGAGTACGGTTCTGTTACTATTTGCTGCAGGTATTTTACATTCATGTGTTTCCATTGCTTACATGTTCTATATATCAATTATTGATACAGGAACCATATCACTGATAATGTTTATGCAAATTATAGACATAAAAGAAGGGATTTCTTGATCAATATCAGAGCCAGTTTGTGTCAGTTCAACTGAAAAATTATACTTTAGAAAATAAACATGAGATAAATGATAATGCAAGTTTATTATAAAAATGTGCCTACCTAGTCCAAAGTATCACACATGCACGCACATACCACGCACACACGGAGGAATTACTGAACCCTATTACTAATGTTCCTTGCTTGCACAGGAATTTAGGAATATCATATTGTATCCAATGCCTTATTCAGTTAGTGGTTTATTCTTAAAATAAAGGCTGGTTTACAATAATCTGAGAATGGAAACAAAAACAAAAAGCAAAACAGCACACCATTTTCATTCACAACATCTCCTAGAATGAGAATGGAAATGTGCATCAATGATCATTTATATGCAACATCACATTGATAGCTAAGTGGAAAGTTGATTTTGTGCATAAAATTTAATTTGTTTGTAATTGATCAAAGCTTAAAATAAAGGCTGGTTTACAATAATCTGAGAATGGAAACAAAAACAAAAACCAAAACAGCACACCATTTTCATTCACAGCATCCCCTAGAATGAGAATGGGAATGTGCATTAATGATCATTTATATGCAACATCACATTGATAGCTAAGTGGAAAGTTGATTTTGTGCATAAAATTTTATTTGTTTGTAATTGATCAAAGCTATTGCTTCAGATTCTACCAACATAATGCAAGTTAGCCAACACCAAAACTCAATGCAGTTAACATTTTATAAATGCGGATCCAACACTAATTCCAATTCCTCGTCATACTAATCTTCATTATTTTATTAATGCTATACATTAAAATTATTGAGTCTCTTTTGAGTTGCACATAAACAACTTGTAGATGATGTTTTCATTAGAAGAACCAATGTTCAGTAAATCTGAGTGAGGGAGTCTGACTCTATGGCCAGGATGTATATCTGCTAGAATTTTTTCTTTCCCAGACTATGGCTAGAGAGAACGCTATAGGCTGTTTTAAGCCATGGATGCCATAATTTTTACCATAAAGGGTTGAATATGAATGACATAGATCTAATATGCTGTGCCTGAAAAGCAAAAAGTTAAAACTCTTCTTTCCTGTTCCTGAAACCTGGAAACCTTCTTGTTAATTGCAAATGCTCATGTGATTAATACAGATATTTTAACCCTTTCAATTGTGCAGGTGTATAGTCAAGTTTATCATTCCATTATTTCCAAAATTTACACAATGAGTTTCCCATTCAAACTAGTTTGTGACAAAAGCACAGATAATGTTTCATCAGCTTGGTATCAAAACAGCCAACAGAAAGTGCCAAGAATGGACCAACAGGTTTTGTCTAGCATGTTACACAAGATGCAAAACAAAAATGTGTGTAGTATCACAGTTTTCTAAACTGTATTATACGGTGTTCCAGAATTTGACCACACAAATTAGCAGGATTGTAGAGGGGTCCAAAATAAATAGTTTGAGATAGGGAACATATGAGCTATGGCTTCTAAATTCTTTGCTACAGCATAAAATGTATTAAGGGTTAGCACGCCACTGATCAAACCTCAGTGGACTGTGACATGAGCACCTGTATTTCTGAGAATATATGTATAGCGGCATTATTTAGTGTTATGGTTATTGCAAGAGTATCGGGTTAAGATGTTGAGGGAGTTGAGGGTTCAAGCCTCCATAGATACACTTACTTTTAGTTGCTTCCTTTTTTGAATTTTGTAATGAGTCATTCATATTTTGCTGCATTGCTCAATACACTTTATTCATACTGACAAATAAAACAAATGTACAGTATGATTATCATGTAGGTGCTATGTTGCTCATAGGTACAATGAAGAACATTTCAATAACAATTGCATTTAACACCTGAAGGGGTACACTTCTCCATACCCCTCGAAGGAGTTTCTAAAATACAGTGTTATCTACATTGCTATTGTAGGCATAGTTTACATTTAACGAAACAATATTATCATTGTGTCAAATGAACTTCAAATTAAATAAAAATGAACAAACAATGTTTGTATAAAAAAGTACCTACATAAAATGAATTAAGAACTGTGTACTAGTCGGAAAACATCTCTGCATGAAAGGCAAATACATAGAAAGAGACATTGAGACATAATATAATATCCGAAGCACAAACTACTATGCTTCACCAGAGGAACTTTTTGATGTGATGACCTGCAACATCTCTGCAGATATTACACCTATGAAGAAATAAACCTCGCACCCTGTCAAAAACTCCAGGATTGTTGTGAACCTCACCACAAGAAGCTGAAGTTTGTTTCAATAGTTGTTCATCTGATTCAATGGAAATCTGGTAGTGAGGCTCTTAAGCATGTACAATGGCACTATGTGGCAGCAAAAAGCACATGAATTCTGAAGTTTGCTGCTTAGATTACCTTAGGATATTAGACATGTGCTCTCTGTTTTGCACCTTTGAAACAATTTATTTTCTTACACATAATGTGTATACTTTTACAATATGAACACAATGTTTAGCAATTCATGGTTCTCACAGTAGTCATGTGTAGGTATTAGACAAGATTTTCAGGACCACAGTAGATCAAGTGATTAGAACAGCTTAATACCTATGGATAAAATCAAAGTACCGCTGTTTGAATCCTGGGAATAGTCCAGATTCTTTTATTCCACCGCTAAAATCATAGTTCAGTTACTATGTTCCAAAGCACACATTATATAAATGTTTTCAACAAGCCTAATTGTTTTATTGCATTAAGCTGCACAGATTCCTTGACCATTACTGCATTTAAATTTGAGCGCAACTTAGACATCATTCTCAGTCTTTTGAAAGAATTTGTACTGGAGGGTTTATTGTTTTAGCTTCAGAAAAATAAACTAAGTGTATTAGTGCTGCTAAAATACAACAAATAAAATACAGATACTTCAGAGAGTGGTGCAATATTTGTATCGCAGGGTTCGATGACCAGCGCTATATCGACTCCCCATCAGCATGTTTTGGCGAAGAACTCTAGCTAGCTAATATGATCTGAAATCAACCAAGCTATAATCAGAGGCATGCACACCCTCGAAGAACTGACAATTTTGCCAAAGTTACAAGTCCAATCATTTTATATATAGTATTAATTGTGCACCAAGATTGCATTCCTTTGACAACTGGCATACCAATGAGGCATTGTGAATGAAAGAATGTCCATATTCTTTTAATTTATGGCCATTGATGTGTGATCCAGAAAACATGCCATAAATTTGATATATGGCAAACAGGATAATAGGTTCCCTATCTCAAATTGTGTATCTTGGGACCCTCTACAATCTTGCCAATTTATGCGGTCAAATTCTGGGACATTCTGTATGTATTGGAATAGTCTAAAATCTTTCCTTAAGGATTGAAGAAAAGTATTCTATATTATTAATTACACATTTTTAAAATACAAATGCCTTTAAGTGATATAAAGCAGCACTCCACAATTGTGCGGAGTTGGCTTAATTTGTGTATGGGCAACAAAAAAATGAGATTATGTAACATGTGTATTTGCCATTAGAACATGCATAACAGTAAATGTTTTGCATATTGACACCATTATTTGCTTTTAAAGAGATGAAAAATGCACTTCAGGCATTAACAACTAAATTTTCAAAATAATAAACTAAAATGAATTTACTAAAAATTCTGTTCTACATATTTTAGTTTTAATTAAGGTTTTTTTGGTTTATTAATATCACTTTATAAAGTAATATTTTGCTAACTAAAGCTGACTTAAAATGCCTTTTATTCCTTATTATCATTCACTGATACATTTTATTAATGTGGATACTTTACTTGAGTGGTTAGCAGGAAGTGCAAATCTTAAATGAATTTTATTATCATTTACTGATACATTTTATTAATGTGGATACTTAAATTGAATGGTTAGCAGGAAGTGCAAATCTTAAATGAATTTCTGAAATGAAGATTACAGCAAAAATGTATCTTTCCAAAGATCCTCAAATAAATATCTTGGAAATCTTCACAATCTTTAAACAGGGACAAAGATATTAGGCCTACTGTTAGAAGCAAATGAATTGTTCTAATTCCATGTACAGTGTCTGCTCTAGCACATTAGTATATCTCTACCATCAGCTACCATAAAAGATGCCTTTCCAACATGTCATTTTGTGCAGCAAGTCTTTGTTAATATATGAGATGTATATTCTGTTGAGAAGGAGATTCTTTTCTTCTAAAAGTTCACTTCACATACACAAAAAGAGAAAGAATTCTACTTGTGTGGTTAACTTAATTTATATACTTCACTCACATCAATTTATAGCTTACTGAAAAACATGTGAAAAAACATTTTGCTCACTGTCTACAGTCATTTAACAGACATTTCATTGCAAAAATAAGCTTTGATAAAAATATTTGTACTACTTTAAACAACAGTTTATTGAACATTTTTGTGACTTATATCAATGCCCAATAAATTATATAGCTTACAATGCCAGCATTTATGAAAAGATCAGAATTGAACAAATAAAATAACACCAACAAAATAACATAAATGTTCATATATCATAAATCAATTGCCATCTGCATAATCATAATCACTCCCTTAATTGCCAACACCATTTTTGTGTTATATTTTAAGTATATTTTAACAAAAATATAGTGTCAATTACAACTTTAAGCTTTTTCCACTATTGTATTAATATGTTTATGTTGTATTTTGAATATTTGCTCTTAATATCTCTCTGATGTAAGCCTGACACACAATAACATATACATTTCTCATATAAGGCCTTACCCACACAATTGTATGTCTACCTTTTTGACACATTGGAGTGATGTACATTTTTTTCACTTTTTAAAATTTCAAATAGCACCATGTATTGTGTTATTATGGAACAGGATGGGATGGGTGGGGGGGATTACTTTGTAATAAAATGTGCCTGGCCTAAAAGTGTTAACTTTGTTTTTCTGTTCTGGTTTACATTCTCAGTTATGTGAACCAGCTTTAAGGTAACTGTGGCACATATGTTTCAGAGTTGCAGCTTCTATTTTCCATGTGCAGGCAGCAACACTAGTAACCCACAGTACTAAAGGTAATAGCAGCACGAAAATGACATTCTTTTGGATCAGACATTTCATTTCTTAACTCATTCACATACTTTATGACGTTATCTGTAATTGTATAGCTTACCTTGTTTGTACAATGACGGATATTTTCATCGTTAGGGTTTACAACAATCTTATGCCTGCTACATTGCTAGATTGGACAGATTACATCATCAGTTTTGGTCTTCCAAGTCTCCAAGAGATGTCTCTGACCCATAAAGCTGTCACTGCCTATTAGACTGAATTTGAATTGCCAAAAGAAAGCTCTGTGTCAATAATTTTTCTTAGAAGCTGCCAAATTTACATCATTCTGTGAGTGGCACAACAGTAAAAATGGCTGATGCAAAAGAAGTGGAAAATACAAGGCTTTTGCAATTATTTTTGAGGACAGTGATGTGCCTTCTGATGATGTGTTTACTGATGAATCATCACAATCTGACCATAGTGAGAATGAGGAAAATGAGGATGCCCACATACCAGCTTCACCACACATTAGTGTTAGAATTTACAGTCATAATAACTTACAAATTCATGACAACTGGAAGTGGGCTGTGATAATTTAGTGTTTCATCTCAAGCACAATCTGTAGGTGAAACAAATCCTTCAACAACTAGGTGTCTTGGTGAAAATATCTAAGGAGCTTATGTTCTTAGTGAATACATGACGGAGGAATTCTTGCTTTAACAAAATTTGCATTTCAGGGCACAATATTTCCAGTAAAAACGGGATGTCAATGTTTCCATTTGTATATCAAATCATAAACCCTCAGATAATAGGAGTCTTAATTAACACCAGTTTTCATACACATTGCAGAGCTAGTAAATCACCATTTTATAGCTAGTTATTTAAGAAATTCCTTTCATTTAAGAAATTTTGTTTTTTAATGATTTATAGCTTATCTAAATATGTCCAAAAATGAATTCAAATGATGGCTGGCCCATGGACTCAATGCAGTGATAAATGATTCAGTAGTCTATCAGTGAAGACAATTTTCAAAGCTATTAGTATTTTCTTAAGTTATTTAATTAACCATATTCTTTATGTTGTTTCATCAAAAGCAACTGCTCTTTTATACTGGCTCCGTGAAGGTTAAAATTGAAAAGTTGAATCAGAATTGAAAACTTCCAGAACACAACTGAGATTTCAGATATCCACATATAGATTTACTGGACTAATGTTGACACCCTATGTTCACAGTGATGTCTGCTTCAGTAATGAAGAATTGGTGATTATGAAAATCACAATAATACCAACCAGAATTTTGAAACTACTTAGCATGCACATTAGAAAATTATCCAATTGCAACAAGTATCTACATCTAGGTTCATCAAGAGTAATTTAGCTATTTAGGGTACAGTAACAGACTTTTAATACTTTTCAAAAGCTTACTGATTAAATAGATATTATACAGAGGATTGCTGCACTTCTGGATCAATAAAATTATTTCATTATAGGTCAATTTTGGCACAAGACTTCATGAGTCTGCTTAGCTGAAACAGTGTGTGGCGTGATCTGCCAGCACTTGAGCTGTTCCCCATACTTATATTTGTTAAACATAACATAAATGCAATTTGTAGCAGTTGTAACACACTTAATTGTGTTATTACAAGTTATAATGGCAAGGAATACATTGTTATGTTTACAATACCAATTAGCTCACGAGGTTTACTGCAAAACAATGTATATACATGTACGAATGTAATGATGAATCATTGGTAAAGAAATTTGTGGGCAAATTCCCAGGAGTTTGGGAACAGTAACACAATTCATGGACTGTTAAAGAAACTAGGGAAAATGGACAAGAAGTGAGATACATGAAAGGAATTTGGAGTTGATTTGTCTGATAGTGTTTCAATTGCTGCAATTATTTGCAAACATGTTTCAGAAGCACTCACTTCTTCCTTATCAGCTGATGATAAACTGATGTGTTGGAGTTGTACATAACTTGATGAACTTGGTTACTTAAACATTGAAGATAGTGTGATGAACTTGGTGTTATGTGATGCTGGGATAATTCAGAGCTCATTCAAAGTTAATTACTCTGTTCTCCCCAACCCCCAAAATAAAATCTTCTCCCAAGATGGCAAGTTTTAGCAGACGGCTTATGTGTTTAGTAAATGTGTTTAGTATTTAGGTCTATTTTGTTTCTGATTCCAGAAATGTGCAGCAACTCCTGATCCATCTACTTGCATGCATTTAAGACAATATCTGTGGCCAAGGGTGTGTATGTTTTATATTTCTTTTGGTTATGCTGATAACTCCATGATACCTATTGACATATAATCTATTTATCAATTTGGTTCAATAACAGAAGCTTCCCTTGAACCAGTTTATAAGAAAGGAGATGTTAAGTGCAGGGTTTTTAAGGATGAGAAGCAGCATAAAATCCATTGAAACAGTTTGAACATTCACCTCAGAAATCTCTCATATGGCTTAGCAGACTTGAATAACTCCAACATTGTTGGAATCACCACAAACAAGTACTAAAACTGGAAAATAAAATCAGTGCAGAAATGAAATTATGTGATCCAGCAGTTAGACTGCTATTCTAAAACTTAATTCATAGCAGTGAAATAGCTAATTTTATTTTCTGATAAAACCTGGTTTACTCAGGCTCAAAAATACTACAAAAATTAGTACTGGTCATCCATGAATCCTAGACTAACACAAAAAAGTTCCACTTCATGGCATTAAAGTAGACATGTAGTGCACTACTGTGCAGGCTGCATTATAGGATTGATCTTCTTTGCAAAAACATTAATCCATCAATACATTACCAAAATACTAGAGTATTTCTTTTGAAAAGCTCACTAACAAAGAGCAGTAACATGGTTTCAGCAAGACTCTGTGATGGCTTATATATTGTGTGAAAGACATAACTTTATTTGAAGTTTAGATGATAAGAGTTGTTGTAGGTAGCATATGGGCAGCCAGCTACAGCAACTTCAATCCTTTTCACTTTTATCCATGGTATCCATGGATAAAGTTAAAAAACAAAAGAGTTTACAGATTAAACCACATACCAGAAAGAATTGAAACAGAAAGTTTTCATGTAATTTATTTAGTTAATTTCTGAAAACAAACTCTGCCTAGTGAAAATTCAATCCACAGATTTCAGTGTTGCATACAAAGCTGACAACACTTCCAGCACTCACTCTAGGTACAATATATTTCACCCATGCATATATACTTCATGCTCAGCAAGCAGCTGGACTACAACGGTTAGTAGTCTCTAAAATGTTTCAGGCACTTACCAAATCTGATCATGTACATGTGATTAAACATTTCACAATGATACAAAAGCAACAGAAGAGGCTCAAGAGTTCAATAAGGATTACTGAGTCTGCAATTTACAACACTTACCTGGAAGAAGTTCTCTGTCTGCACATTCTGTGCATGTTGGATAAGGATAGAACAGGTGCCCACGTTCTAGAGGATATGGCAGCATCCGGAATGTTCCCTCCCAAGTACAGTGCAATAAATTCAGTGCACCTTCTACTTGCTTCCAATGTGGTAAGTGGAAGAAAGCATATGCTATTGCTTCTGAATCACCACGCTTTAACACATGCTCTGGTGGCAGGATCAGTGGTTTCATTTCTAGCAGATACTAAAGCAATAACACAAATGCATTCTGTTACTATACACAACAGAAGATAAATTTCTTAAGAAAGAGAAAGTTTATTATAAAATATAATACAAATATCCCTAAATTTCTTTTTTACTTTGATGGTAACACAGACACATAATAAATAGCTGGTTAAAGTAAACAGTTCCTAACAATAAATTGCACCCAGTACAAAGCAGTTTTTCCCATTTTCAGGAGTCCACACTCTTAATATGTTATTCTGTTGATAAATGACATACATTAGTACCATTTTGCTTCTCCCACATGAAGGATCAGTTTTTAATTTTTATTTTCTCTACCACATACATAGTAAGTGGAGAAGCCATTGCATTCCATCAAAAAAATCCTATACTAGGATTTCAGGAAAATACATGTTTTGAGGTACCCTGAATCCAAAACAAGGATTCTGAGATAAGTTTGATAAATGCCAAACTGCAACACAAGGATTTTCAAGAAAATCCCACAACCTCAGATACCCACTACATAAGTATTGCTCAAGGTTTTCTGATAATGACTTTAATGATATTGACTAAAACACCATATATTAAAAACATTACATTTTATGGAAGTAGCCTGTGCAGTGTCCTTCATTTGGAAGGAATTTTGTACTATCTTGTATGACTGGTAAACATTAAGTGATGGATGGAAACATGCTATACAAAAACTGTGGACACCTTTAAAACACACAAGTTATTTCAAATAACCATTTTGTGGCATCAACCATCTCCGAGATATTAATGGCTAGAACTGCCCAATGCTTTGTTATTCTTTTAGAGTTCTGTCAACATTCAGCTGTTTCTTTAATTCCATGGAGGTTATGGTTATTCTCATAAAAATTTGTATTTATATAAAAATTTTAAGTAAAGACCATAAGCATCTAAAATCGGCACAATATTGCAAAACTATTATGCTACAGATGCATAATAAATGCTTTTCACTGATGTGCTGTTTACAAGAATCTGATTACTTAATATACATGATGGTTCTTGACACCGAACCAAAATATGGACATTGTTGCTCAGATCCTATGTGATACAAAGATATAGTTTTCAACACTAATACAGATACATCAAAATGCCTCATGCTCAGCAAGGATTATGTAATTACCCAAGAACAAAGCCACATGCTATTGTAGGTAATGTGGGTAGGTTGGGAAGCACAGATTCAAATGCTTTAGCAGTGTTTTTGTAAACATATCAACATGCTGCACAGTGGTTAGCTAACATTAAGGGACTTCTTATCTTTGCAAATCCAGCTAAAGAACCTATACCTTTAGTTGTTTATACTTCCAACATACAATCTCATCGTAATAGACTATGAGTGAAAAGAAATGACTGGGAAAATAAGTTGAGATATATACACTGCCAATACTATCTTCTAGGGACAATTTATGTTTATGATCTTGAGGATGGAGGAAAGGATATGATAAAGAAACAGAGGCAAGAATAATATCAGAACACTACCAAGAGATTGTGGATAAAATTAAACAAAAATAAATCCCTTATATTCTGAGACAAAAAGTTTATTTTACTGTCTTTAACTCATAATACTAATGAAACATTGGTACTTTAACAGTAAATTTTGTTGATATTTACAGTATATTTTTGAGAGTTTACTATTAGGATGATTACAAAATGATTAGGATAATAAGCAAAAGATACTTATGGTTAGGTCAAAATATGTATGTTTCACATCCAAGCGCAACTGTGAAGCTGTCTAATTAGTAGTCTTTTGAATAGATAACTGCCTTTTGCTCATTTACCTGAAAGTTAGGACAAGTTTACTGATAAACAATGAGAAACCCATTTTTCCATGAGATGTGCTTGCCCAGAACACTCTCTGTGTTGAGTATATGGGCATCACACACTAGCGCTTTGTGTACTACCTAATCTCAAAATGATGCATTTTTCAATGTTACATTAAAAACATACCTAAAAGAGTTTCAAAGCTGTGACATCAAAATTTGGACTAGTTCAAGTATAAACTATAAGTTTGTTATATTCTGTTGCTATTATTTCACAACAGACTGTATAGGCAATATAAAATACAGATGGTGGTTAAGAGTTGCATGCAGTGGCTTATGCTAGCACTGCAGAACATCTTCTTTAAAAATATATAATCATTTAAACCATTAGAGAAAATAAATATGTTTCCTGGGTTATATAAATAACAGAAAATACTGAATGGGCTGATTGCTTCATCTTCATGTATTTAAATCACACCTGTGGGATGTTTAAAAATGGTGCCTCTTGGCAAAGATTTTTATCTATGATCATCTGCCCTCATTGTGTAGCACAATTTCTATCTTTATGGATTTTGTTACTATTGTGACCCAGTTTGCTTAATGATTTGGACACATAAGTCATAAAGTAAGCATTACTACCTTATTCTGTGATTTGCTGAACTTTAAAGAACTAAATCATATTCTGTTACTATGAAATATGTCATTGATATATGTCACAGTAAGCACATTACAACTTGCAAGCAGCAGCAGAAGCAGAAGCGGTAGTAGCATTAAAGTTTAAAAATGTATGGTAATGTGTATGTAGATGCATGTATGTAAACTAATAGTGCTGTAAATTAATATAAAGAGTATGTTGGAAGAGTTGTAATGTTGTAAGGAAAGGGTCAGGACAGATACCTGTTCAGGATGCCTTGGAGAACCTCGTATAGAAATAGACAAGAGATAGACGCCTCTTATCAGATTCTGAATATGCAACATTGCAAGAAACATTTTAGTCTGACTCATATTTTCTAAGAAATACTCTTTGAGTTAACCAATAATAACAGTTGTTATATATTTAAAAATAATAAATAACCAATTGAAAATAGGCAGCAAGATAACATCCAAGTTAGGATATGTGCATTTTTGTAAAAAGTTGACCACAAGTGGCATTAGGGCATTCACTCATTTGTTCCTATATTCACTATTTTTTTTATAGTTTTTAATGCCAACTTTTATTACTTGGGATCGAACCTGGGCTATATATATTCACTATGTGCTTCATTAATGCTTCATTGATGTCTCCAACATTTGTGTGTTGTGAAAGTTCATAGCTGTAAAAGTGGGGGATTGCAAGTCACTTTCAGGAAGTAATTCAGGAATATGAGCTAGGAAAACAGGTTTGGGTTAAAGCAGCCCATGATTTGTTCAATTAAAAACAAAACTAATAAGTGTTCCACAGTTACCAGTGCACTTATTGAATTGCAACCATCCAAGAGAGAAAAATAGTGTAGTTAGCTGGATGAAGACACCACAACACAGCAGCAATAATCATCTCTTTGTAGTTTTCCTAGGCTAGAAAATTCCCATTAGTGATTCCAAGAACCAACATGTTCAAAAGACTGTCTCATATGCATAGTCTCTCAAGATGATATATTACATCATGGTTTCTTCATATTTATTACAGAGCTGACACTATAAATACATTATGTGTGTTAGCACAGGGTGTTTGCATTCATCTTCAAGTCTGACTCAAAGATTATCACGAAAATGGCTAAATGTTGATGGTTAAGTACTACTCTAGATGACATGCTGTAAAGTTTCAGAAAAATAAATTAAGTCACTTGATGATAAAGTAAACATGTACAACACAGATACCTGAGGTCATTCAGGCATGGCTTCATGAACAGGAAATTTACAGTTCAAATCTCAAGCCTCATCTCCCTGACAGAGCTTTTTTACAAATTTTCCTTAGTACTTATTACTGGAAATGCAAGGGGTACTGAGTATTTCCTTTCTAAATTTCTTTCCAATTATCATTTCATTTGATTTAGTTTGATGTTATCAATTGTCCAATACCTGCGATGCTATATGTAATATTTATGGGCATTAAATAAAAGTAAACAAACTAGTAAAAATTTGT
Source organism: Hymenopus coronatus (assembly GCA_030762935.1). NCBI lineage: Eukaryota > Metazoa > Arthropoda > Insecta > Mantodea > Hymenopodidae > Hymenopus > Hymenopus coronatus. The sequence goes on along the minus strand of CM060900.1, from coordinate 404,174,662 downwards.
CTACCAATTGGATAAAGCTGAAATACAAGCTTTGATAAAATACTTCAGTTTGACCAGATTTGACCCCAGTGGAAATACAAAAGAACTTGGATTTAACTTTCAATGATTCTTCCCCTTTATTTTTCACAACTAAGAAGTGATCTGTGGAATTTAAGTGTGGTCATACATCCATTCAAAATAAGCGCTCAGGGCATCACAAAACTATTATGAGCAATAGATTGTCACAATTCACAATATTGCCAATGGATGTTATGCAATTGGTTGAAATTTCAGACCTCATTAGGCTGAGTCCAGTATATTTTATAAGTTTTGTGTAGAAGGAAACTTTCTGCTCTATGGATGCTGCATTTGTAAACTATGGGCCAAATGCATTGAAATGAACATTTATACAGTGTGTTTAGACCTGTTTAAACATTTTCAGTGAGTTTCTCTAGCATTTCATAACAGTAGATGAAACGGGATTCGTCATTGCATGCCAGAGATTAAGCTGTACTCCAAACAGTGGATGTAGTGGGCAAAAGTGCACCAAAGAAAGCAAAAGAGAAAAAGTTATAGCTATAATTTTCTAGGATCCTCATAGACATCTCCGAAAAGCAGAACCAGGATCAACTGAACGATGCTAAGGCTAAATGTCCACAACTCATGAAAGAGTAATTTCCATTTCATGATGATAATGTGTCCGCACAAATCTAGAAATGCTGCTGCAAAACTGCATGACCTTCACTTCCATGTGCTTCCATATCCACCATGTTTGCCAGATGTGGAAGCAACTGCAAAAAGTTTCTTGTTCCCAAACCTGAAGAAATAGGCAGTGGATTAAGATTCAAATCAAGTGATGGGCTTGAAGCTGAGAAATACACTTATTTTAAACAGCTGTGCAAACATTATTTTATTAAAACTATTATTGTTTTTGTTGTTCTTGGATTTATATGCATATATTGAAAACAAAAATAAAGCTTCTCTTAAACATTGTGTTTTCAGGCTGAGAACTTTTAAAATGTACCTGGTAAAAGGCAAGTACTCAGAATTTACTACGGATAAAATGTTCTTCTCCAGTCTATTCAAAGCATTATTCCTATAACCATAATATATTTCTCTTGAAATGCAATTATGCTAAATGGGCAGAGATAGGGATAGCTGCTCCACATAAGCTTGGACAACCTTGAATCACCCTCCCACTCCTGTCATTAGTCAAAATGCTCATGTCTTTTGGGGTAACAGCTCACTGCATGTGCCTGCAGTCTGCTCGGTCAGTCTGAGGCAAGGCTTGCTCTGTAATGGCTTGAAAAGTTGCTGATTTGTGGCAGGGTTACATTGCTGGGCTTTGTGATGCCAGTTGCAGCCTTTCAATGATAGTGGAAATTAGCAAACAAAAAGGTGTTACCATAAGTCATGTTTGGGCAGTAAAAACACAACTACAAAAAAATAGATTTCATCTGAGGTTGAGAGTATAAAAAAACTAGCAAGAGAAAGGGCAGCATGTCATAAGGCATAGTAGCCAAGCTGGAGGCTGCAGTGACTCAAGAAAAGTCACCAATACAAAGCAGCATTGCTACTTCAATAGGGACCATTTATTGAATTATACACAGGAATTTGGGTCTAGAATGGAGCCATAAAGCACATGGACATGCCTTGAAAGAGCAATATATCAGAGAACACTTCACCAGCACAAGATAACTCTATGAGCACCACATGGCAGTGAAAAGTGGCAATAGATGGTTTCTATAGGTGAAGCAAGTTTTAGCTAGACGACACAAACAAACCCCAGGCAATTTATTACCATCAAGTGGTCCAAAAGGGGCACTTTAACTTCATTCGAGATATCAAAGAAAAGTTTTCCAAGGGACTCATAGTGGTTACAGGTTAATTGCCCTTCGGGAAAACTTGCCATTCACAGAATTGCCAACAATAAAATGAATGCATTCTTGGCATCCCACCACACTTGAAGGACTTTGGAAAGTCTACTAGAAGGAGTGGGCTAACATCCCCTTTCCTGTTCTTAGATGCAGTCTTCTACAATGGAAATTGCACTGCAAAGCCATTGTTAAAGCCCATCAACGTCACATATGTGGTGGCGAAAGAAATCTCTCCATTAAAAACTAAGGAAAAAAAAAAGTCTGAGCTTTAGTGGGGCAACCCTCCATAATATATATTTCTTCCAATAGTACATTACCACATACTCCCCGGCCCCTGGCCGCACCGTGGCCGAGTGGTTAGACCACTTGCCTCTCACCTAGACAGCCGGGGTTCGATCCCAAACGACCGCATGTGAGATTTGTGGTGGACAAAGCGGCGCTGGGGTGGGCTTTCTCCAGGTACTCTGGTTTCCCCTACCATTGCATTCCACCGGTGCTCCATCATCACTCATGTATCATCAGTGTCACCGCCTATGGCGCCATAAGTAGTTAAAGTGGGCATTAAACACTACAAAAAAAAAAAAACAAAAAAAAAAACATACTCCCCACCAGTTACTTATTTCAAGCACAAAATGTTTTATGTTTTAAGAATGGTTCATAATAACCAGTATGAAAATGAAAATTAAAACACACATATTAAAATGTGTTAACAATTAACAGGAAGCTTTCCCTGGTATCGGGAGTGTAAAAAAGACTTATTCAAGCTTTAAACTTTTCATCTCTCTCAAAAACAGCATATTAGATCCATATTTTGCATATTAGATTAATGATGGACATTGGCCTGAAATTGTCACCAGAGCTCTCTATGGTGACAAGCTGGAAAAATGAAATTGGAAGAAATTCAGACAGATATATATTCCAACTCCCTCAGATTTATCAAACATTGACTCTTCTAGCAAAACTGTCGCTTGTATTATGTTATAATTACCATCACTGTCAAATCAAAATATGTTATGTGGTATTTCATTGATTTTTCAGGAGAGAGAGAAAAAAACATTTTGTCTTTCTCTAGGATGACAATTTTCTTGGTAGAAACCTATTTAAATAACACATAAAATTGCTATATAGAGGAATTTGTTTTAATAATAAAATGCAAAATCTTAACTGTGAAATAAATCTGGACTGATTAAAATATTACATATTTATTCATTTGGTGGCTTTAGTACAATCTACATTTATCCAACACTTCTGTAATTATAAAATAGATACTAACCTCTAACTTTGTAAACTTGCATTGATTTAAAACAAGCCTTCATACAAAAGAACATATTTATTACAGATTAAAGCATGAACATTTGCTCTCTTCCCATATTTTTAGCAATTATATCTTGATTAATGTGATGTTGAAAATGAGTCGGAATAGTAACACTCACCTCACTTATTATTGATTGTTCAGCAAGTAGTTAAGCTCCTAATAATATCCGAGTATAATAATTACACAATAAAATAATTCAGATTACTGTCAGTTGTGTAAAAATATACATTCAACTTAAAATAATAACTTTCTACATTCTTAAGCAATGCTTTCTACTTAACCTGACCAGTTAATTACAAAATAAAATGCAGTATGGTATAACACTGCCATTGCAACCTTGAGACTTATTAAGCACAATACAGTATAACTATATTAACTCTACTGATTTTTTTCATTTTGTAGAATGTTTTTTATCATAGGCATCTGAGCAATAAGACGCACTATTCTAACCACAAGGAATCAAAGAAAGTGTGACATTCTACCAGCATTGCAGGCTTTAGTCATTGCAGATGAGTAAATTTATCTTTATCTTTTGTGGACAGCTATATAAAGATGGATCATCACATGTACACTTCCTTTTTCATCTCTTTTTTCTGAAGCTTTTCAATATTCTATGAGCCTCAATTTATATCTAATCAACCTACAGATAGATATTACAAAGCATGAATATTTTGTTACAGAGGTGCCCCCAACCCTCCTGAGAGGTCTGATTAAAACAAAATTATTTGTTTCATGTCTGCAGCCCTTGAAAAGTGTATGATCCACGTGTATCATACGACAAAGTTGTATAGGCTACTGTCATCCTGCTTACACATAATCTTCAGGGGTATAAACGAGGGGCTTAAATATGCCTTCAGCAGTAGAATGTATGATGTCTGCCTCGATCATGGTCCAGGATAAAGCCTGTTCAATGACTTGCTTCCTTCTTGCACAGTTTGCTAACTCAATTGATAGTGCCTGATTTTGGATGTTTTTTTTTTTTTTTGCTTCTTTCGTCTCTCTAACTTTTTGGCCATGTTGAAGATGCTCTTCTTAGCTTACTTCACCTACCTTATACTCTTAACATTTGTTACACTGGTCTTTGCGTGGTTTTTAAATTGATATCTTCTGATTTTCTAAAACGTTCATTTATGTGACTCTAAATGCAATGTTTTCATTACCATTTTCTTTGCACCAATCTTCATATTTTGTGACATGTTGGACATAGAAAAAAAATATGTACTTAACAAAAACTCTTATGGTACTTTTGCTCCAGTAATAGCTAGGTACTCAAGTATATCTTGCAACAATTTTAGAACTGACACTGATTTGGTTTTATTATTTCTTCATTCAAACTCCTTTCAGGTCCATTGCACCTGACCTTCATTTAACCATCATCTAAAAGATCTCTACTGGGATCAAGTACATTTAGAAGGAATTTTCTACACAGTCTCACCTTAATGCCACCTTTTGTGTGCATAAAAGTCTCATTAAATTTTTCAGCATTTCCCCAAGTTGTCTTCATCACCACCACCATTTTCAAATAGCCTCCTTCTCTTATAAGTTTGGTGTCTACTAGTGTCATGCAAAATATGCTCTGTGTTCAGTTCATGTTTGTTGAGTGAGCCCAATACCCTGCTTTGCTTCTTAGAGAGGAGACAAGCTACATTCATTAGACTTTGCCCCATGTTTACTGGATGGAACATCCTTCTCCTTCACATAATAAAGAAGCTACGACTTTTGGAGAAATGGATAATCAAGTTCATGGACTGCCACACATAATTTTAGGCCTTAACATGCCTTATTGCTTTCATGTACCCACAGAAATTATCAAGTCATAAATCACAAACATAACAAAAAATCTTCAAATAAAAACATTCTGATGTGTTATGCTCCTATGACTTTCTCTACTCATTTTTCAACAAACTATTCTTATGAAAGCTTATTATTTTTCCCACTTCTTGCTAATTGAGATAAATATTTGCTTAAAATGGTCTAATTATTTCCTTATAAAGGGTGTTTCGAAATTATACCAACAAACTTTGGTGCAATCAGATAACCTTCTTCAAAGCATATTTTGTTAAGGAATCTATGAGCTGCAACACTTGTTTCACTGTAAGAAGGATATTACAGGGAGGGAGGGATATAAGTATGTGAATCTAACAAGTAATTCTGCATCACAGGATTGTTAACCCAACTGTATACATATACACAAATAAAACATAAAAAGAGAAACAGAAAGGAAAAAGAAAAAAAAAAGAAAAAAAAAAAAGAAAGAAAGAAACTCACCCCAATGTTACATTGTCAGTATCGATCCAGTTTTCATTACATCAGCAAGTGTTTGAACACACATCCATAGACACCCAGACAAGCAGTGCATGAACATGCCATACTATGTCATACCCTTCCAAAGGTGCCAGGGATTTCCCTGGTTTCAGCAGCTGTGCTGACTATGCAAACTACAAGTCCTTCAGAGTCAATGTTGATTTCATAAACCACTGCCTCCACATAATCCCACAAAATGAAATCGATTGAAATCAGGTCCAGTGAGTTTGCTGGCCTACCCACCCCAACCCAACCTATCCAATGAGTGCCAAATGTAGCTGTCAAAAGGTCTATTTCTAGTGAAATCTCCAAATCAAATTTTTGGAGAAAAAAAGTCATCCTCCTTTCGCTGTACCACCCCATGGGGAAAATACAGTAGAGATGCCACCTCCAAATGAGAACAAATTGCAATTCAATTACTTATCATAATGCTATTATTTATAAAAAAAAAAAGTTGTCATGCTTTGGATTAAATCAATCCAACAGTCTTGTATACCAAGAAATACCAAATTTTGCTATTTTGTAAACAAGGTATCATCAACTCTTAATAAATTATGTTACTAATCAAGCAAAGCCATCCATTACAGTCAGCAAATATCGCTTCAAACAAATATATGTACGAAAAAAAAAACAAAAAAAACAAAAAAACGCGCACACGCACATCAAGGCTCATGTTGCCCATCTAGTTTCCGTGTACAGCACAAAAATTGCAGGACACTAATGCCTACCATCCAGTCTTATTGCAAGAGTACATACTGTGTCATAGTTCATCATTTATTTGTGCATAGATATACATACATCTTAAATAGTTATCTAATCTTGATTTTATTTTGGAAGGTTGTGCTTCAGTAACCTCATGACAACACTGGTTTTCCATTGTCCTTGAAAGTCAATTTGTGATTAAGGGATTATGGCATTAAGACAATGAGATTAAGAAGCCAAAATGGAAGAGATGCTTCAAAAATTGTTGGAGAAGATGGATAGGAAGGAAAGTGAACTAACAACAGTGAATTCCTCATTATAGAAGGTGCAGATAGAAATAAAGACTAAACTAAAAACACAGTGGAGATAATGGAGCAGAAGATCAAATCTAGAATAGGGAAGATGGACGCAAAACTGAAAATGGGAATGGAGGAAATAAAAACTGGAATGGAAATCACAGTGGGGAAGATGAAAGAGAAAATGGAGTCACAGTGGAGTAACTGAAAGTGGAACTTTCTAGCAAAATCAATGACCACTAGCAGGTGTGAAGGACATGGAAGAGTTTGGGAAAAAGATGGAAGAGGTAAGTGAAACAGTGAAACCAACAACCAATGCTTGGGAGTTGTCAGGTAATGATTTAATGCCCTGGCAGCACCATGGAACTAAATGCCATGATGGAAAAATGCTTGACAGAAGGTTAAAAGTCTTGAAGGTAAAAATTCCAGGATGTAACATAACATTCATGCACATCAAGCCACACAGGTACAATGGAATGTCAACCTTTGAAGTCTTATGTCGACAGTTCGCCACCGTTGCCACCCACAGCTGATGGTCAGCAGAAGAGGAAGACACACAGCTGATAGTAAACTTCCAGGGATGAGCCGCAGAAGTGCTGAAAGCGATCCCGATGTTGGCCAAGTCTAGGGAGATATGGGAGGCCCTCGACAACCGCTCCAGGAACCATTGCTTGGTTGAAGCCTACCATAGCCAAGGCTGCAACAGCCAGGTGAGATGATGCAGGGGTTCAACCTAGTGATCAAATAGCTTATGATGATAGCCCTGGTGAACCTACCACCTAGCTATAAGTCCCAGGAAATTGACTATTCCTTCGGCAACAGGGTAAGTGACACTAAGATATGATAGCACCTAATGCTTAGCAACTATAAGATGATCCATGAGGCTTTAATGGCAGCATTTAGAATACAGGTGGCCAAGACCACAGCTGTGCCCACCTCAAGGATCAGGTGTATCCACTATGACAAGAAGAGAGAAACAACCTAGAGACAATAATGACCTTTGGGTGGTTTGTGTTGGGGGTATGATAAGCTAGATGTCACCTAGTGAAGGACTGTCCACACCAAGATGACAAGCAGGGGAAAACCAGTAAGGATCAGCATGATGAGGGGCACATTAGGCCCATCTTTACCACCCCCTCGAGTGACACTATGTACCTTGGACAGAAGAGTGGACGACAGCCTCATTGCAGATGGCTACACACAAGGGTGGCTGTGCCGGATACTCATAGACCCATAGCCATGACTAAGCAGGCCTGATGTGGTGATGGGCTTGCCAACACCTTCACCCAGTCAGCCCTACTAACATGATGACATCAGGCAACATCCTGCCTGTGGAGAAGGAGGCCCTGCTGGAGTTGACCCTGGGAGAGAGCACTGTGAGCCTATGGATGTTCATCACGAGGGTGACTGAGGATGTAATACTGAGATTGGATGCCCTCATGAGCCATGAGGTGATGGTCGACGTCAGCCACAGCGATGTGACTCAGTCATTATGAGGTGTTCCTCCAGAGCCCACATAAACAGTTGGGATCTACAGGGTGATTCTGGAGGATGATGTAGTTGTGCCTGCAAGCATGTGTTGTCCAAGCATTATTGTCTTGCAGAGAGAAAGTACCTGTGAGGCTAATGATCCCGATGGACACTGTCCAGAACATCCTGGCCAAGACGGAGTTAGGACAGTGTGAGCCAAGTGCAAGTGTATTATATTGTGACAGATCCAACCAGCCAGCCCATCACAGAAAGACTGATGAAAGACTTGATGAAGAGCGGAGCCAACAACTGACTGATCCAACGCTGGAGAGGATTGGTATCTTCTCAGCCAATACCAATCTGTCTTCAACAAAGGAAACAACGATTACAGTCCCACTGACTGAGTACTCCACAATGACATTTGAGATGCCCAACCTATCTGGCAACCACCAAGATGTGCTCCCTTGGCGAAGCAAGCAGAGGTATGGGACATGCTAGAATACACGAAATCTAGAAGAATCATTGAAGAGTAAGACAGTCCTTGTTGCTTCCCTGTAGTGTATGAAGAAGAAAAATGGCAAGCTATGCTTCTACATGGACTTCAGCAAGCTGAATGCCATCACCAGAAAGAACCGTTTCCTCTTACCATTAATTTATGACACCCTGGACACGCTTGCTGGTGCCTAGTGGTTCTTGACTTTGGACTTGAAATTGGATTACTGGCAAGTGACCTTAGATTCCAGAGACTAGGAGAAGACCGCATTCTTGACTGGTTAAGGGCACTTTGGCCTCTGCAATATACCAGCACGTCATGGAATCACTGATGGAGAGGGTTGATCTATGACACCTGCCTGCTCTATTTGGATGACATTATCATCATGGGCAGTAACTTCGAAGAACATCTTGAGAACCTGACCAAGAGTACTGCAATGGCTGCAGGTAGTTAACTTGAAGTTGAATGCAAAGAAGTGTCAACTCTTCTGCAAGGAAGTGTATTACTTGGGCCACATAGTCTCACAATCTGGTGTGGCCACTGACCCGAAGATGGGCAGTGAGAGATTGGCCTCGCCCAAAAGACTACAAAGCTACAAAGTTTCCTGGATCTGTGCAGCTACTACCGCCAGTTTATCAGAGATTTCTCCAACTTTGCAAACCTCTCACTCATCTGATGCAAGAGCTCCAGCCTTACATGTGGTCAGAAAAGACAGAGAGCACATTCCAGGCACTAAATTCAGCGCTCTGCAGTGCTCTCATTTTGAAATTTCCACAACCTGGTGGTGACTTTATTATGCCAGTGACACCAGCATTGACAGCACTTTATCACAGGTCCAGAATGGCCAGGAGCGAGCAATTGTGTACTACAGCAAGATGCTCTCTAAGGCAAAAAAAGGCTATTGCATTACCTAGCAAGAGCTTCCGCCTTTATTAAAGGCACTGTAGCACTTCCACAAGTACTGTGAAGTCAGTCACTCCGCCTGAGGACTGACACTGTGCCCTCACCTGACTGTTACATTTCAAGAGCCTGGAGGGCCAGACAGCCAGTTAGGTCCTGAAGCTGCAAGAGTACTACTTTACATCAGAGCATTGAAAAGGAAGGAGCCACACCAATGTGGATGCCATGTCCAGATGACCTTCCAGAGAAGTGCGGTCACTGCACTAAGTTAGAAGAGAAGGACCGTGATGCAACTGTCCATGTTATTTCAGCTGCATTCTGCAACTGGATGGGATAGTGCAGGACTGAGGAGAGATCAGTTGGCAAATACTGACCTAGAGCCCTCCTGAGAGAAGTGGAAACAGGGACTAGGCCAAGCTGGGAGGACATTACACCAAGGAATGTATACAAGTCCTACTGGGCCCAATGGGACTCATTGAAGAACGAGGATGGGGTACTCTTCAGAGCATGGGAGTCGCCTGATCGAAAGACCCAGAGAGAGCAGCTGATCCTCCTTTGGAATGAGGTTGTGGAAGTACTGAAGGAAGTATATGTAGGGGCTTTGGGAGTACTTTTGGGAGCCAACTGAACCACATCAAGCTCTGACAATGGTACTGCTGGTTGAGACTAAGGGCAAATGCTGAGATGTGGTGCCAACAATGTAATGTATGTGCGGCAAGTTGCAGCCCACAGACCAGGAGCTGGTGTCACATGCAGCAATATAATGTGGGAGCACCCTTTGAACATATAGCCATAGACATAACATTGCAATTTCCTCTGTCAGACAGGGGCCACAGGTTGATCACCATGGATTACTTCATCAAGTGGCTGGAAGTGTACACCATCCCTAACCAAGAGACCATGACCATCACGAGCTGCCTTGTGGAAGAACTGTTTTGTCACTATGTGGTACCAATGGAACCGCATGCTGATCACGGCACCAACTTTGAATCTAGCCTCATCAGAGAAACACTGGAGTAACATGGAGTGCACAAGATGAGCACAACACTTCTTCAGGCACAGTCAGATGGCATGGTTGAGTGATAAATCAAGGCTCTAGAAGAATGCTTGACGGAGGTTGTGGCTAATCACCAGAGAGACTGGGATGTTAGGATTACACTTTTCTTGCTGGCCTACTGCCAGCAGAGAGCTGCGCCTACCATGCAACATGATGTTTGGGAGTCCTCCTGAGGCAGAACAGTTGACTACGTAGGGCATCTCATAGGCAACTTCATGCACACATGAGATGGCCCATCAAAACATCCAGGTAACGTGCAATCGGAAGAAGACCCATTACAACCAGCAGGCCAACAGCAGAGGTTTCCAGCAAGGTGACCTGGTGTGACCATATCGCCCTACCCAGACCAAGGGATGCTAGGCCAAACTTCAACAACCATATCAAAGACATACCATGTGGTGAAGAGGATAAATGATGTCATCTACCGCATCTAGAGGCTGCTACCCTGAGGGAAGAAACTGGTAGTACATTTGGATCATCTAGCCTGCTACGATGGTGCTGGTCAGGATGACCAGTCCTGAGGAGGGAGCAATGTAACGGTACTGCCTTCATCAGTTTTTCTTACCTTCACCTTGTATGTGAGTCATCACAGTTGAAGACCTTGAGATGTGTAAAACAACACAGGAAGACTGTTACAAAAGTAACAGGAACCTTTGGAATGCAAGACCTCTTCATTCTAATTGCGCTTTGAGATGCTTCTGGAAGCTTTAGTTTCCATAAGTTTCCACAAAGTTCTGTGACATTATTTTTCCAGTCATAAAAGGAGGAAAAATTGCTAGCCATGTGTGTTGTGAATTGTACTGAGTTGTGAGTGACTGGAGTGTTAGCACAAAGTGGTACAAGAGCTTTGATGTGTAGCCATAAACTAAATGTGCATTGAAATATTGAGTGACTTATTTGTAGCAGTGAATTTATGATTTAATTTATAAACAATTTTTGGGTCAATAAAGACATTTGTTATAATATACATTATAATAAACATAAACGTTATAATAAACATTGTGTAAGCATAAAACCTAAGTTCCAAACATGATAATAATAATATTAAACACTCTAAAATCAATGTTGATGAGCCAATATTTAAACTCAATCAAAAAGATTGTTTAGCATCAACATTTATACTGCAATGGATCATGTTAATCTTATAGCTAATGTAGAGACAGTATCAGAAATATCCTCTTCATTGTAGCCTTCTGCCTGATTACAGCTATATACTTTTGAATTAAATGATGAAGTGACATTCAAAGCATACTCAAAGGAAATATTATGGTAGTGAAATATTACACAAGGTTTAGGCATCTACTACATCACAATACAAGAGGTGGTCCATTGCCCACAGCATTGTAGTTTTTCCTGGCACTATGGTTCTGGCAAATGGTGCATTTATGCAGTAATGGTGATGTCATTACTGTTGATGCACCAACTAAATGCAGGACTTAAGACCATATGTTTCCTGCCTCTGATTATATACAAATTTTTTGTCCTTTCCAGGTAAGCATTAAATCTTGAGTATGTTAAATAACCTCTTTATTACATATCATTCATGTACACCTTGGAAATAGAATGAAACAATTGTAGTTTATTTATTTATATCATTCATTTTATGGATACTTTTTCTGAAGCTGCATTCACACCAGAATAACCTATCCTTTTACTTTAACTGCAATTTTCCTCAGAGCTTGCTGTTATACACTTTACATGCTACTTTAGGATGCCACAAAATGACGTTTTTCTTGACATAAGTTTAGAATTCATTTGGCCATGATTTGTTCACAAAACAAAACACAGAAGCAACTCTGAAAACAAAAATGTATACTGAATTAAGTTACAACTGGTAGAAATCAATGAATATTGTACAGAATATTGTCACATGTATGTGTAGGAGGAGCATTTTTATTTTATAATACTTTGAAATATATTATTCCCGTCACACTTCTAAATTCTTTCGGTTTCATATTTTATATTTTCTGACTTTGGAGACTTGGTTAAGATTCATTCGTGACAGGATGTATGTGAGCATACCAGACTTCCTGAGCATTACCACATGGGACTTTTAGAATGACGTTAGTTCCATGAAAAGTTGTAGAACATTGTTGCATCAGACAACATGGTTCGATCACGTGTTTCCATTTAATCCAATGCTCAATTTAGGCGTTGGCTCACCACATAAAGGAAACAGACGTCATTAGGATTGAGTCAGATTGAACTGATATAAGGGAGCGCGATAGCGCCGATCGGGGTAGATAGTTACATTCTGGAACGAGGGCCATGATGCTGCCTGTCGATTTTCCATCCTGCAGACCCACTAAGTCCGAACGATGTAGCCTCCACGACTCCTTCTCGATACACAATAATACTTCAAGGTAAGATTCGTCATGTATTCTAGCTTCATTCCCCCCTCACATTGTAAACCCGGCACTGCTGGTAATTGGATTCAATAAACCAAAATAATTAGTATTAAGCCAAGCTGAGTTGTTCTACTCTGAACCCACTAATTCCCCTAAGTCCAACCATTATGGTTGTGACAATATACCTGCATACTATTACCACTAATGTTTGAACCTAAACAATGTCTAGAAAAACACCTGTTTAACAATGTTGAAGCAATAGAAATGTTTATCTAAACTTTGTTTATCTAGACAGTATCTGAGGGTTTAATTAAGCTACTGTTTCTGCAATTGGCACATAATATTTACATAAGTAATAATCTTTACTGTTTACCAACTTAAGCCCAGTCGAGGGGTACCAGATTCAATAAACAACCTGTGATACCTACCGTATCATAGAACAAATTTAGGGACTTAACAGTTGAAGCAAATCCACCTGGTTTTGAACCAAGGAGTAGCATGAAATACTGTAACTTCCCAAAAGGATACTGAGAATGCAGTATCATCATGTATGCCACTGGTACCAACAGGTGTGACTGGCATTGGCAATTTATAATTATGGTGGTCATTTCTTACTCAAATGTTGCTACTGTTTTCATGGCCCTCAAATGTTGCTACTGTTTTCATGGCCCATTTCCTGATTGCCTTCTGAATGAAATGGCAGAATGTTTAAATATTCCGGGAAAATGCAGTATAATTAGATTGCATTTTTCGCTCTGTGATTTTCACCTTGCATAAGAAGCAGGAGTTATGCTTCATTTCTAAATAAATTGAACTGTATTCCAATAGATGGCATCAGTATTGAACTACTTTTAAATCGATGGATGGATAAGGGCTTTTGAACATATGGTCTTTTAGTAACAAAAGCAGAATATGGCACAAAGCATAGCCATTGCAACCAAGTGCTATGGCATATACAATGGGCACTAACCATAGCATTGTGTGGCAAGCCTTGTACAAAGAACAGCTCTATAGCTCTATTCCTTTCATCTGCAAAGGGTGCAGGTCTTAACTCTGGAGGATTTTAATATATGCTTACAGTTTTATGAAAGGCCTTAAAACAGCCACAGGACTTTTTCATTCATGATGTTTACCAGGAATGGATTCTGAACATGAAAAGTAACCAACCACTTGTGGGCACTCCAGGATCCCTTAGTCACTGTGTTGAAGTCACCAACACCAGTTTATCCTGAGCAAATGGTAGTCACTATTTCTAATCACACCATTGGGCCATAGCATCTCCCTTTTTGACTGTGATACTCATAGAGCATTTCCAAAGAACGTTAATACCAGTCCTTTGGATAAAGTCTTGCTTGATGTTAGTGCTTGACTGCATTTCCAGCATGATGTTGCTCCTACACATTATGCTATAAACCTACATCGAGTCTTTCCTATTTTTTGTTAGTAGTTTTCTGTGTAGATTTACACCAGTCTACTGAACATTAATGTGTTTAATTATCAATGGGTTCTGTACTAACTAGATAAAAATGACAAAAAATTCAAAGTTAAAAATTGTGAACTTTGTTTACACCAAAAATTAATCTTTACTGAATAAAAGATAAAAAGAAAAAACAAACAAACAAATAATGAAAGAAAGAGAAGAAGAATAAATTAAGTGATCATTGTTCAACATGACTACAAAACTCATACCTTATCCTGTACCTCTCTTTCTATAAATTATTACACTTAATACATGCACTTCCACTCCCCCTCCTTTATTGCATATCTTACCTCCCTGAAATACAAAAAATCAGCAGTGTCAAAAGCCCCTAGCATTGTTATGGCATAATTCTGTACTTTGAGTTTTTAGAACTTTCATTCATCTCAAACTGATTGTCTGGGATTATTCATCATTAATAAAATTTATGTGGGGTTATTCATTTATACCCACTATATCTACACATACATTTATTTGATGTTAAGTTGTATCATGCACATAAGCAAAAATGTAGAATTATATAAGCAATAATGAAGTACCATTGAGAAATGAAGCATCCAAAGCAACACTGATTGAAGTGTGAAGAGAAACTATGATAAGAAGCATAAATTACAAAACAAGTAAAGGAAGTGAAGAGGAAACAGAAGACATTCCAACATGGAAACAATTGTACTGCATGCCTTGGCATAAATTTTATACAAGTATTATTATACATTTTTTTTAAACAAAACATCTATCCAATAATATTGTATTATATGTCATATGCTCTATCAAAAAGTAGTAAAGCCACATGGGAAATATTCAGCAAAGGAGAACAGACCGCAAATATGAAGCAATATCCATAAGGCTATACCTTCCTGAGTTGATATGCCTTAATACCATTTAAAAGTGAAACATGAGATATGAACTTAACACTGAGAACTCTTTTCTTTAACGCTTATGTACACTGTACAATGATGGGATATATTTTCTTTGAATTTCCAACATTTCAATGAAATCAGTATTACAAAAGTGTTTTCTGCAAAGTCAGAACAATGCAAAATTTACTTGGCTTCACTAAGTGAAGTCAGGATGGATAAAGTACATTAACATGATATAAAGTAACTCATAAAGTGAAGATACACAGGCAATAGTGCATTTAAACAAACAACTCAGGAACAGAAAACTGTGCTTCACCCCTTACCAATAAAAAGCAGCAGAATCCCCTTAAGTTACAACTACTTCACTCATCTAAAGTGCTTTAATTAGGGAACAAGCAACTATGGCACATGAAGGTGCAGTGAGTTTTGGTTACCTTTGGTACATGTGGATTAAATTCAACAGCTCGGTGGATGGCTTCAACAGCAGTCATTTCAGCTGTGGTGAGACCCCGTTTGCTAGCAATATCAGGGGAAAATCTGCACATCAAACACACCAGGTTTAAACAGGGTTTGCCTTTCATGTGCAACATAGTATCATGGCCTAATATAGCAGCAAAATTAAAAAATAAAAAAACAAATAAATAAATAAAAAAAAATCAATGTATACAAAGCTTGAAATTCTTATATATATTTACACACACACACACACACACACACACACACATCCTAAATCTTAGAACAATATTTGCTGACCATGCATATAATCAAGCCAAATGTATGTGTAGGTAAAACTTATAAATTAAAAAAAAGAATACAAAAAATTTGTTCTTCCCTAATATAAACATATCATAATTTCCATTAACTATTATTATTATTATTATTATTATTATTATTATTTTATTCAGCATGCTCCATTACAACATAATACAACATGTTATTTCTTTTGCTACATTGATATACAGGTTATGCTAAATTCATATCCAAGCTGCATAACTTTAATCCTGTTGATTTTATTATTATTATTATTATTATTATTATTATTATTATTATTATTATTATTACTTCATTGTTTCCCTTCTGATGTAATTCTGAATTGTGTTGAAATGCTTATTTAAAGGATTTTCTATCCATAATCTATTAGCAAAACATGCACTTCACTCAATGTACAGATATACCCACTTTTTTGTTTTTTTTTTTTTGTTTTTTATAATTTGACCTGTTGTGTGACTTACCACTGCATTAAAATGTTTTCCTATACATTTCACATATTTCAGAATAGTTCCAATTTTACTCATATTTCATTTCAGTCAAGTTTTATCAACTAATATAAAATTTTAACACAAGTTGTTACTAAAGTTAATGTAAATTCTGTTTTACTGAACAATGTTAACTGCAACATTGTGTCAAATTAGTATTGCCATTCCCTTGTATTAAGGCATTTTAACAAATGCTACAATTTGGAAAATGGTTGCTGTAAACTACAATGTTGAAGCGAAGTTGCTGTGTTTGGAATTTTTTAATGTTGTTCCTAATCCAAGAAAAGCTGTGCATCACAAGGAGTTTGAAAACCTGCAAAAGGAAGAATTTTTAACAAGATACAAACTGTCCAAAGCAGTCACGAGCAGGATTGTATAAAATATAAGCGATCAGAATATACCAGCAGAAACATATCTCTTTCTCCTATATCACAAGTGTTAATTACTCTGATATTTTATGCTACTGGCACTTTTCATTTAAAGGTAGATGATAATGTTGGCATTTCTAAAGCTACTGTGGTTTACCCAGAAGGTTTCCAAAGCAATTTCTTCCAGAAGCAAACAGTATATTTTGGGAGGGGCTTGCTTGAACCTTAATCAGTAATAATAAAATTTCACCCACTTTAGTTTCAACATTCAGTTTTACACCATTCTATGAGTGCTCTTCACATCTAGCATTTTCAGCCCTGCATTTTATGTTAGCATAAATTTGCCACACTTACAGATTTAGGAGAAATGTGCATTGCAATTTAATTCCCCATTGCTTTTCTCCCAGACTCCATCCTTTTCCTTTACTTTAGAATGTTTTGAACTTGATCATTCCCCTAGTTAGTAACCAGTTCTATAATTAATACCTTTTTGAATGGTGAAATATTACCTCCTCTGCATCTAGATTTTTTCAGTTGACATCACAATTCTAACCTCAAACTATCACAAAAATCACATTACAATTGTCTGTGAGTGTAACTAGTTGTCTTGTAAATCAAACAGAGAAAAAAAATGGAGTTTTATTTATGGACGCTCTTTTAACTGTTGTAGTTCTCAGTGTCCCATTCCATATTGGGCATGAGAGATTTTGCTCAGAGGCCTCTTTGTCAGCTTTGAGGTTCTTTTATGTGCGTAAATGTATGACACAGGACCAACAGATTTATTTCCCTTCCAAAGGAAGCCCTTCTACGAATTTTATGACTGAAAGAATCTATTGTGCTCCGCCGGGTTTGAACCGCAGCCTTGGGTATATGAAGCTATGGCAATCATTACACCATGGAGGATGACATGAAATAGTGAGCTCTCCAATGTATTGTAGACAAAGCACTTTGGAGCATGTTCAAAAGCCATGTAGTTTAGTCACCATTTTCCATAAAGCTGTTGTTTCCAGTTGTTTTTGATGATGAGATTACAGCAAATACTTTGCTGTAAAAGCTTGAAGGAGGGCAAGAGTTTTTACCTTATGTTAAGCTTTTAACATGTGTTGACAAACAAGATGTCAAAAGAGTACTTTTAACATCCATTATAAAAACAAGCTCTAATGTGCACACACTAAATTGAAAGAAACAAAATTAGCAATGAAATCAAATACAGAATATGTAGAGAATGTAGGCTGAAGGAAATGCAAACTTTTTCAAGCCCTAAGTTATCTCAGGTCCCAAATTCTGATATATTCCTACTGGATTCACTCATATTAATCTCGGACATAAATAACATATTGGCTTCAATATATAAAACTTTTCTTTTTAACTTAAAAATGTGATTTTTAAAAATTATAATTGTCTTATATGTGCAACCCAATATTTAAAAGGATTCATTTTTGTACAGGATTGTATTGGCTTGAGCGGTAGGAGACAACATGCACATTGCAGCCGAGCTCAAGGTCATAAGTGAACTGAAATTTCTGAAGCTTTGACAACTATTTATGCGAGTTACTTGCTTGGCTTGGCACACCTATGTTACTAGATTCAGGTTTAGTCAAATGTTCCAGTCAAGGCAGATAGTATGGAAAGGCGAACTTATCTTCATCACATCAGTTGAATAAAGAAGAGAAAGGAGATTATGAAATGAGCTTCAAAGTATGGGTTATGCACAAGAAGACAAGATGTACTATTAACATACAGGGTATAATGAAGTTAGGTGTTTTTGAGAGTAATATACACTGATAAAATTAAGTAGAAAAGTTTATGAATGAAAGCACGTCAAGGAAAGTATTCAGAGGTCCAAAAACAGATATTGTATCCTTGTTTTGCATAATTTTTATTGAAATAGATGAACAGATGCAATGGAAATTCACTTGCAAGTTGTGTAATCAAAACAGAGACCAAGATGAATCCAGCATTACTTTGCACTCTTGTTTTTTTTCCTTACCTAATTTGAAGTGAAACACACAAAATGAATGACCAGGGAATGGAGGGTCCATGCCTTTGCAATTATTACCCCTAGGAGGAAAGGATATGAAGAATCCAAAAGGGGTTGTAGACAGCCCATCTGAGAGACTTGCAGAGGTATCTTAATGATTCCAAGATTGGTGACCTAGTTGTTCAGAGAAGGCTTACCTCTAGCAGAACTGAGAACTTGAAACACTTGAGATGGCTCAGAAAAGGCTGCCATCTGGGAGGGTCAAGAACTTTCCAATGAGCAAGCATCTGCACCATCTGTCCAATACCAACTGAAAATGCACAACCCTAAGGGTACCTGAAACTTGAAAGGAGAGGTGAAATAATAGGAAATTAGGGAAAGAAAATTCACTACAGAAGAGAAAGTACCCTAGCTTTCACCTAGCCAAACAGGGAAAACTGAAAAACCCATGACAGCCCCAGGAATTGTACCCAGAACCTCCCAATTCTGAGTCTCATATATTACAATGGAGCCATCTTGTTCAGTAAGTGAAACACAACTTCGAGCAATCGTGTCTGGAATAAAAATGTAGAAATTCAAAATTTAGAATTATCAAAGATATCTCTCAAAACCATTGGGTATAAAATATTAAAATATCAATGGTTTTCTGATATCATCCCTACTTCTTACAGGCACTGTATTAAGATATATCTAGACCAATTTTGAATTTCACATGTTTTGCATCTAATATAGAAATTTGAAATGAAAAAGTGACAGTCTGAAATGCTTGAATATGCAATAAAATAAGGCAATATTTGCCGTAGAAGCATTGATATTTTATAATTGTTATAAATGTCATGTTATTGTAAATCCTAACTTAATAATCTTGATTATTCTCATTTTTATTTTGCCCATAAATTCTTTTGAATTTTGAAATATAATGTAATAAAAAGGAAATTGTTACTCCAAAAACGTTTCCTTTAAAAAAAATTTTTTCCAGATTCAAAAACTTAAATGTCTGCATGACTGTTAATTTCTTCTTCATTTTGATAAGATCTATGAAAGTTTGTTAACTTGTGCAAGAAAGGCTTCTGTTATACCAGCCACATTTATAACCCACATTCTATCTCTCAGCAAAAGCATAAGGGAAAATGCCATGCACACTATCTAGTGCAGTAAGGGTGTACTGCATTACATATACTAAAGTAGCATTTCATAAAATTTAACACAACAGAAATTGAAGACTAAATTAAATTGTAGTCATTTTCAGTGGCGATCCATGGACAGTAGTTTAGGTCCACCACTCTTTTTATCACCATTTTTCTTAGCCTATAAAATATAGTTATCCCTCGTTGTATGCAATCTCATTTAAAACAATTTAAAATGCTGATTTTAACACTGTACAAATGACATAAATAGATGCATCTGTTTAAAACTAATTTTTATTTAAAGTTTACCTTGAAATAGCTCATATCATTATCACATTCACCTTACGCGTTTTTTGTGTTATGTGATAATTCATGAGAACAATTACTTGCGTAATGCGAGAGACACCTGTATACGTAAATTATTGTTTATTTTAGTAGTAGTAGTACTTGCCAGTTAACTGGAATGCTAGCTCCAACCAACAAGATTTCTTCAGAAATAGTTCCATAACAGCTTGCATGAAATTTTCATGAGCATCCTTCCGAAGCGTTAAAAGTAACGGTTTTTCTATGGGCATCATTGACAGAGAGGATAATCTTTTTTGGCCCATTGTAGACCTATAGTGAGATTTTACTCAATTTAAAGTGCAAAATGACCGTTCAACAGAAGTTGTAGTTGCTGGAACAGTTAGAATTAGACAAGCTAATTTGTAAACTTCAGGCATAGCCCACACCAGACCACTTTCGTTCATAATTTGCAATATTTCACCAACTTACTTTCCTTCAAAATCTTTATTTCCAGAAGAGTCCACATCACTAAGTTCATTTTTCAGATGTACCGAATCAAAATTTGAGCCATGTGTGTCCAACAATTTTGAGCAATGGTGATCAGGAAAATCCTCCTGAACCTAACTTCAGTAGCTTTACTTGGTTCATTATTCTTTCTTTTCTTTGTGCATGTTCATTTATCACTTCAGTAGAAATGCTTCGTCAAATATTTTAGAACCCTTCTCTTCTTAGCTCTTCTAAAGTGTTTTAATCTGGATTACTTTTGAATGGCAATATGCAATATCCATAGACCTGTCTTGTAATATGTTGCTCTCATTGCTCTTGTACAGTGTTAACAAGGTGTGAAATGGAGCCGCTTTTGGTAACTTTTTATTCATAAAAGCATGCAAAGTTTCAATTCTTTTAGTGGAATGAGAAATGAAATTAGGGAGCAGATCCGCCTGCACTGATGTCTGTAAAGCCCATCAATTTCCCATGATTTGTCCACATAGCGTAAAATGGTAGAGTTGGGATTTGTTCACTATGTCTGAGCACACGTCTAGAAGAATAGCCAAAAAACCAGTGGATGCAAGTTCTTTTGTTATACAGTTAACCAAAATACCCCTAACAGCTTCAGTTAAATCACTCTGAATGGATGACAAGTGCCCTGGAAAACTGTAGCATTTTTGAAATGATCATTTAAAAGTTGTGTATACGTACTGAGTAAATCCAATGTTTGTGTGTAATTACCTCTATTAAAGGAACTTTCTGACTCGCCGTCTCCTCTAAAAGCTAATTCCTGCTTCCCTGAGTGACAAGTAACATCAATATGTCTATTCAATATTTCTCTGTACTTTTTACTATTTCATTATTCTTTGAAATTTGCAATGATTTCTGAGCATTTCGCTGTAGGCCTACTCATTGTCAAAATTACAAAGAGTGAATGCACAAAATATGTGATTTTTTGTTTTTTCATGCTTACTTAATCAACCAGTTAGAGAAACTATATTATTGAATCCTTCTTGAGACCATGTGGTACTGCTTTTGTCATTACTAAAAAGAAGACATGGCCAATAATAGAGCTTGTTTAATTTGGGGCAACCAGTTAACCATTTGTATCTAGAATAGTTGCTAATGAAAAATGTCTGTTATACTTAGTTTTCTGTCTAGAAATTTTGCAATCAGACCTGATAGTTCAGAGTGGGCCTGACGTTTTTTTATTTTAAGTTTTTCAGAAACTTAAAAATTCCAAAATCCAGTTTTTAACACATATTCTATTGCACAGTCATAAGAGTCACTATTTTCAGTGACACTTACATCGGCCATTTTCACAAAATCTTACAAGCAAACCTACACTAATACAGACTAAAAACAATTGTCAATCGCAAAATTTAGCAGCTAATGGCTGGCAACTAAGCTTCTTTCCCCTCACCTCTCTAGTGGAGAAATGGGAATGTGTCCATTGCTTCAACTTGCGATGGAGTAGATGCGCACACACCATTGCTGGCCTTGCCTAGCTAACGGAGAATGTTGGGAGTATGGTTATCGTTTTAAGTTGCGGTGAGATAAATTAGCGTGCACAATTTAACAGCATAAACTTGTGATTATTTCTTATTTATTTAAAGTGACATACAAAAATCCTGATTATTTTGCAAGCTTATTGGAAGTTGTTTTGAACACACTAAAGTTTAGTACACCGGCGGTGTATGCTGCATATAGGAGAATTTGCCACTGGTTATTTTCAAGTAATAGAATATGTTTTATCAGAAAAGTACAGCGGGTGGTTAAAAAGCACACCAACTAATCACACTTACCAACAACAGTAAACTCTGGGATTGATATCACTTTCTCAATCTTGGATAAATCCTTTACCTTAATGCTCATACACATATTAACCACTGTATTTATTATGCAAATTTATAACCCATATACCTCATTGCAATTAATGCAGATCATACTAGAATTTTTCATAGTGTAACAAACCTCATGTGATACAGTCAGCCAAAATATTGATGAAGGCTTTGAGGGTGGAAGATTCAAGAAAGCAGACCCCTATGGTACAGTTGGCCAAGCATTGGAAGAGTGGCCGTGGCCGAGTGGTTAGACCACTAGCCTCTCACCTAGACGGCTGGGTTCGATCCCAAGTGACTACATGTGAGATTTGTGGTGGACAAAGTGGCGCTGGGGCGGGTTTTCTCCGGATACTCCGGTTTCCCCTGCCATCGCATTCCACAGGTGCTCCATCATCATTCATGTATCATCAGTTAACCCATGGTTTTTATTTGCCACAATACTGAAACACTGAATACGGTTGACTAGCAGCACATCAAATGTGATACAATAAACAGAGTAAATGAATATGTGAAAATATCTGAATATCTGACATGTTAGTGGAGAATTTTAAAGTGTTTATAATTTTGACTCAATGTTAAACAATTCCATATCTGAATAGGTTACGGAGATTAGGGGTGTACTCTTTTATTAAAGATTTATTTGGCATGAATATGGTAAACGTTCACTAGAAAAGAAGGAAAAAGCCCAATATACTACCACAAGTTAATGAACTGCTTTTGTATTCATGGACGATGTGTTACAGAGGAGAAAGATGTATATTAACTTTTGTCCTAACAAATATATCTACTACTTGCTCATCTTTATAAAGATAATTAATAACATAAAGTTGGCAGGCACCAACCTAGAGTAAGCTCTTCTTCCAAAGTAAACTACTATGCAAGTCAAAACTGACTTCTGTATGAGAGTAAATTAACACTGAAGTATTTTACCCCTTTTATGTACAACAACAGTAAGTTATTGCACAGTTAAATGTTGGAGAGCACCATCATGTAGTATGTTACTAAGGAAATAAATAGAGCACAAATATAGGTTAGAATTTACTCCTACAACTTGGTAGGATTCATTCACCTATCAATTGAAGTACAACACTGTACCATAATTGTACAAAAGTATATTGACATGGTAATGGATTACTTTGATTACATTGATGATCTCAACACAGAAAACAAAGACAATGTGATAGTGCATATAATATGCAGAAGGCAAGATCCACAGGTTCATGGATTACTTTGATTACATTGATGATCTCAACAAAGAAAACAAAGACAATGTGATAATGTATAATATGGAAAAGGTAAGATCCATATGATATTTACCCTGAGTTCAAGGAATTTTTCAGTATTAGAAAAGAATCTTTTAAATTCATTTAGAACCTCTTAGAGAATATTTACAACTAAACTCAAAACAGGAATTCAGCTGAATCATCCAAACTACAACTGTTATATGCCATGCAAATAGTGTTTCAGTTTATTAAAGGAATGTAGCAAAGAATAAAGGATTACTAAAGGAAGAAAGCAAAGAATAATCTATTTTACTATCGTAAACTTCACTGTACAACTGCTGGACATTAACTTTCAATCCATTGTTAAGAGCACTTTTGAAGTTAAGAGCAGGTACATAAACATGCCCAAAATGATTGCAAGTGTTCAGAAAATAAAAGCCAATTGTTTACTTTCACAAGTTTCTCACAAAGTGTTGGGTGCAATTGACTGCATGCATGTTCTTATTTTGGATATATCTGGTGAAAATGGGGAACTTTTCCAAAATTAGAAAGAATATTTCAACATGCAAGGGAACTGCAATGCAAACATGAAGATTTAGAACATTGTTTCCAAAAAACTTTAAGCTTTCTTCAGTACATTTCCCATTACTTATAGCATTAAAATTGTCCATCACAATTTTTCAATCTTTTCTCTATGAATCCAGCATCTTTACATCACTTTTTTTTTTTTTTACTCTGTATCCCTTTAATGGATTTGTCATTATTTCTACCAACAAACAGTTACCTCTTTCACTGAAGTTTATCCCCTTTTTTCCTAGAGGATATAACCTTACCCATGATCATTTCAAGTAAATCACACAAACATAACAGTATCCCAGGAGTATGAGCCCTTCTATAGAATTAACTAAACAAGTTAAACTCTAGTTAAGCTCTGTGTTACTTTAGGAATAAATTAATTCTGAAGTAATTACATTAGTGTGGACTTCTTTAGTAATGTAACAATAAAGGAATAAGGACATATCACATAATTCCGGGAGATTTAATTTTAGTTCCAGGAGCCGGGAAATCCAATTCAAGTCCAGGAGACTCCCAGCCATTCTGGGAGAGTTGACAACCCTTGGTGTAGAAGTGTAGCAAGATGATGATGATTGGTGTCAAAGGTCATTCGAATACTAAGGACATTAGCTCCCTTAGAAAACAAAATTGATACAAATACCAAATGCCACCAAAAAAAAAAAAAAAGTACAA
The DNA here is from genome assembly GCA_030762935.1 of Hymenopus coronatus. Lineage (NCBI taxonomy): Eukaryota > Metazoa > Arthropoda > Insecta > Mantodea > Hymenopodidae > Hymenopus > Hymenopus coronatus. Next base: position 404,149,763 of record CM060900.1, on the reverse strand, counting down.
GATAAATAATAATAAAAGTCAAAACAAAGATAGAATAAGAAATTCAGTTATAAAACCAGTGAATAAAACTATGGGTGGCAAAAGCCATGGATGAATCTAAAATATATCAAAAGGAGTGAAAGGACACAAAAATAACTAAAACTAGGTCATCAGGTTAAAGCTCACTGGTGATAAAACATTTAAAATCTTTAAAACCCATTAACTTCCACACCATTGAAATCCATTGTGATAAAATAAACTAAAGATTAAGTCCATGTTGGGCATGTCACTTTGGATAAGAAACTAAACACTCTACCACTCTGTGGTCATCAGCAAGGACCTCTGCAAAGGGAGGCCAGCAGCTGTAAAGTTGAACAAAGAGCTACTAGTCCAACGCACCTAGCAGCACATACCATACCAAAAATGCTACTCCACAGAGTGGACAGATAGGAGGAACAGGTTCCCTCTTAAAAAGATAACTATGCATATAATTACAGTGACCAATCTGCAAGCGAGCCAATATCACCTCCTCCCAACAGTATAAATGGTAGGAGGTTATCCAGTTTACAGGGAGGTCCTTCACCTCCCTAAGCTTGTTAGCGCGGAGTGCTGACCACTCTTCATGCCAGCATGAAAGCATCGCTCTTCACACAGTAAGCCTGAAGTCTGCAATTGTTACAAAAGAATTACAGTACTGGGTTGCATTGCTGCCAAATCTACCATTTCATTCCCCAGCAAGCCTGCGTGATCAGGAATCCATGCACTCTTCACATTAATGTCCAAAGTGCATAAAATGCGGAGGGCATTCTGAAAACACAGTACAATAGGATGGTAATGGTACAGCTCATGAAAACTCTGAAGCACACTGGGAATCACTCGTAATAAAAAGCTGTCACCCAAATTTTGACAGAAAACATAAAGAACATCTTAGTGTATGGCATTCAGCTCTGCAGTAAAAATTGATGTGCTACTATAAAAACCAAAAGTATATAGCTCTATTCCACAAATAAAGGAACATCCAACACTTTCAATGCACTTACTGCCATTAGTGTAGATAAAAATGTGGTCGTTGTACTGGGATAAATTCTAAAAAACAGGAACGGATACTAAACACAGGCATAGCAGATTTCCTTAGATCTACGTGGGATGGAGCTCGCAGCCCAGGGGGAAACATTGTAGTCATTTCAATGTCATGCTTCTGAAGCAGCTCATGGAAAAGAAAACCTGCTAGCCTTGGACTAAGTGAGAGGTAATGATGTTGTTTGTTGAGCTCAATAGAGAAAAGGGGTTAAACACTGAATGCACAGGCATGCATGCAAGCCCACAGCCATAATTAGCTAGCAGGTCATCATGCCAAAATTGCAGAGGGGGTTCTGCTGATTCAGAGTAGAGATTAACAACTGGGCTGGTTGGAAACACTCCAACAGCCACACGGATGCTCAGATTATGGATGTGTCTAACCGCTCCAGCACAGATCAGCCCTGTTAAAAGTGGCACCTGAAATGTGATTTCTTGGTGCCTTTGATGAGCTAAATTTTTATTCTGAAAATGTCTAATTTTAAATTAAATTTCTTGACAAAATTACTTCCTTCTGAACATCTTCCTGATATACACCCATGACCATGAAACTTGCCTTTATACACTCAAAGTTGTACTCATTTCCCTTAACAAATAGTATACCTCAACTGTTGGGATATAGAGACAGTCACCTTAATTGCAGAAAAACTTTATCGCAAACAGTAATTTCACTCCTTTAAACATTGCTGTTTGAAATGATAGTGAGCAAAGAGGTCGATTTGTTTATAGTTACATCAATAGCAAACAAAGGAGTTAGGTTTTTAAACAAACATTCAGTATAACTTGATAAATTGTGAAAGTAGGTTCAGTTATGTGTGTTGTGTTGGTTGTATGTTCTTAATATAATATGGCTAAGAGACAAAGAACTTACAGTTTTAACAGTGATTGGGAGGAGCAGTATTGTTTTGTGAAATTCAGAGGAAAACTTGTGTGTTTATTATTTAACAGTAGCATGTCTGTTCCCATGAAAAGTAATGTAGAATATCATTTTTCGACATATAACAAAAACTTGAATGGTGAATTATCTGTAAATTCTGAATAACAAAAACTTAAAGAGACTTAAAATATAAATTAACATTACAGCATTACAGTACAGCAAAGTTTATTTACATATCCTGCACCAGTTCTTGACAAATGACACTTTTAAATGAGAGATTAGATGCCAGTCACTTTCACCTTTACTGTGTATTCTTAAAATGTAATCATAAGGATGCAGAGCTGTTTGTTATTATAACATAAATTATTTGCTGACCTGTTTATCAAGGGTAGGCTAGATCTCAATATTTTCGCTTAAGGTCATACATCTAGAAAGAATGGGCAGCCTGTACACAACCAGTAGGCCATGCTGTGGCTCACATAGACGGCCTGGGTTCGATCCAAGTGACCGCATGTGAGATTTGTGGTGGACAAAGCAACACAGGGGTGGGTTTTCTCCGGGTTCCCCAGTTTCCCCCCCATCACTTTCCACCGGTACTCCATCTTCATTTCAGATATCACCAGTGTCATTGTCTGTGGTGCCATAAGTAGTAAAGGTGGGCATTAAACACTACAAAAAAATGTAAACTGCCAGTTCAGCAAAATAGCAACGTCAAATTGGCCTCTTACAAAGTCTCTTATGTTTTTACGAAATGGAAATAACCATTCAGAAATGCAGGTAGTAGTTAAAGAAGCAATGATCAGTGTAGAATCTCTATTCGATATTCACAGAGATATATCTTCACTTATGTTTTCTATAAAAGGAAATCAACTGTCTCACCAAACTGTTGATAGTCGCATTGAACAGATTTATAAGAATTTAGAATCTATATTATATCAGGATCTGCAATCGTGTGAATATTTTTCACTTCGGTTTGATGAAAGCACTGATATTTCTGATATTGCATAGTGACATAATGTTCATGCAGACATAAAGTGGCTTAGTAGGGGGAAAACTCTGGAATGATTCTGCAATCTTCTGGATGAGATAAGAGTTTTTCTGAAATCATCGCCCAGGCAATATTGTCAAGAACTTGAGATACCATGGCTCCTAGTATTAGGTTTCTTGGCAGATATCACCTAAGAATTAAATGAGCTAAACCTCTAATTGCAAGGGAAAAACTGCAACATTTCAGCAATGATAAGTACTGTAAATGCTTTTTGAAGGCAACTAAACTTAAGGATTGCACATTTAAAAATAGATTCCCTATCACACTTTCCAAGTTTGAAATCAGTTATGGAAATCATAAATATCGACATATGTGATGTTCAATCTTTTGCCCAGCATCTTGAAATTCTAGTCACAGAATTCAGTAACAGGTTTAGCCAGAGATTTTGTCTATTAATAACCCATTTCCCTTCAGTTGACATTACTATATTTAGAGGTAGGATATGTGAGATCTTTGGAAACTATAATCTTGAAGAATTAGAGATGGAAATTTTAAATCTTCAAGAAGATATATTTCTGAAATCATGCTTGTCAAGTTCAAGCAATATCTGGACTTTGGTGTACAGTGTTACTTTGAAAATTTATCCTTTTTTTGGCTTGACATATCTTTGCGAGGTCACATTTTCATCTATAAGCATCATTAAAAATAAGTACTGATCCAGTTTGATAGAAACCTAGATGACAAATTATGAGCAGCTTGTTCCAGCAACATACCTATTATGTCTGGGTTAAATGTGCCAGAGCACATTCCTAAGTTGGACAGCCCTGGCACAGATGCTCGTGCTGAAGAAAAAACAATGCATCCTAATCTAACTTGAATCAGATCATGCATGATAAAAATGAAGCAACAGTCCTGTCCACGCTAAATATCTGTAAAATATTCAGAGAATAGTCACATCATGCTTTCTGCTGTGCTATATTAGTGACCAGCAAAGTTTACTAACAAATATCAACCCAAGGAATCTCACCTCATCTGCAAAGAGAAGTAAACCTTGGCTGAGTCATAGAGAAGGCGGCAGTCTCCTGCTACAGCACCAGAAATTAATGCAGAGTAACTTCTCGGTTGGGAAATGAAAACCATTGACTCCAAATGGAAAAATTGTCTAAACACACTGGTAGATGGCATTCCAAAAATGGCATGTGCTGAGAAGTACAGAAGATGGCAAAGCCATCTATGAATAAGTAGGATGAGACACCAGATGGAACACATTGCGATACAGAAATAATTGCTTTAGCAAACAGCATCAAGCTTAGCACCAATCCTTGTGGCACTCCATTTTCTTGAATAAAAGGATTGGAAAAATCTGAGTAGACCCTTACTCAGAAAACACTGTGCCTCATAAACTCCTGAATGAACAAAGGTAGGCATCCACATAGATTCCAGTTGTGGATGGAACGTAAGATCCCTGCTTGCCAACATGTATCATAAGTCAATTGTTTGACAGTTCTTAAGAAAGCTGTTCATGATTTGCACCGATAGAGAAACCAGGTGATCAACTGTTGTCCCACATCGCCGAAAACCGCACTAGGTGCCAGTTGTAGATTATGGGATTCCAGCCATCACACCAACCGTCCACTGATCATACGTTCCATCACCTTGCAAACGCAACTGGTGAGGGAAATAGGACAGTAGCTGGTAGGAAGATAACCGTCCATTCCAGGTTTCAAAATAGGTATGATGATGGCCACCTGCCATTTTCCTGGAAAAGTGCTGTTAACCCAGACACGATTATACACCTCGAATAGGAAAGCCTTGCCTTCGGGAGAGAGATGTTGCAACATTTGGACGTGGATTCCCTTTAGACCTAGTGTAGAGTATTGTGAAGTAGAAAGCACATGGTCTAGCTCTGCCACGGTGAAAAGGTGATTGTAGTCTTCAAGATTTCCAGAACGAAAGAGAAACCCTTAAGATTCCACCTTAAGATTAACCTGAGCATTGACTGGCAGAAACTCGAGCAAATAATTGTCTGAACCAGACACGAGTGAAAGCACTGTCAAGAGTATTAGCCGTGCCAAACATATCAACCAGAACACCTGCAGCTGTTTTCAGACCAGATTTTGGCATATGGATTGGTTTTCTGGCTACAGGTCTGAACTTATCCCATACGACAGAGGGAGATGTATATCAATTAAAATATACTACAAACAAGCTCCATGATGTCTTTTTTGCTACCTTTAATAATTTGTCTAGTCTTGGCATGCAGCTTTGTATATTGCATCAGGTTATCCAGCATAGAGCAATGTTGGAAAACCCTGAGATCACACCTGCAAGCACGAATGGCATTCCAGCATGCATCTGTTCACCAAAAGACAGGAAATCAAAGGGATTGTCTAGTTGACCATGGAACAGAAAGCTTAGCAGCAGTAAGAATTGACTGTGTGACGTGTTCAACTAAAAAATTCACAGTCGCGCTCGGTATGGTTAAAAATGGCCAAATAAGGTTCCATTTGGCTCGATCGAAGTGCCATCTAGATAAACATGTGGAGCATTCACCTTAGGCAAACACACTAATAAGAATTGGAAACTGGTCACTAGAATGTAACTCAAAGATGATATTCTATTATAATAAAACCACCAACTGTAGAGAACAAACAGCTATATTCAGGTGTGAAAAACTATTGAAGGTATCAGAAAGAAATGTGGGCTCTCTAGTATTCAGAAGAGATAAGTTAGTATTCTCCAAGAAATTGGCAATCAGGTTACCTTTTACACAAGCCCGAGGCGAGTCCCAAAGTGGACATTCATGTCACCTACGAACAAAAATGGTGTTGGTAGCTGGGAAACTAGATGGTCTAAATCAGTACGTGGGAGATCATCAGATGGAGGCAAATATATACTACAAATTGTGAGTCTGGTATATGACAGCTTAATCCTTACAGCGACTGACTGCATGTCCAACTCTAAGGATGTGGATTCAGCATAAATATCATCTCTGATGATCATCACAGTACCCCCATGTGCATGGAACACCCTCTCCCAGTGCAAGATCACATACAGCAGAGTAGCTCCTGGATGTAACGCTGTCTTGTGGATGGAGCTTTGTCTCATATAAGCAGATGACCAAAAGTAGATTTTGGTGGAGTAACAGTTCAAGCTCTGATTAATGTGGTCGAATTCTGCATAATTATGTTCCATGGAAGGGTAGTCATGGCCAATTGTATGGGATAAGTCCTAAATTGAAAGATGTTTCTGCATATTTGGCTGTACTGGACGGTTTAATTTATTCTTTTTGACCATGGGACTAACACTTTTTTCACGAGCACAATCCTGCCGTTTATGCACTCTCTGTCTGGTAGTGAAGGCAGAATTTTCCTATTCCATCTCCTCCATGGGGGAGGATCCCGTTCCAATCTCGAACCAAATAGAGGTACTGATCGTCGAAGATGGTGGTCGCCTATCTGTGCTCCCCCCAGAGAATTCCTCAGATGAGGACCTCCGTGGAGAGTGACATCGACTTTTCCTTCCCTTAGATGTTTTAGGAGAGGATTTGACACCTTTTTCAGGAAGTCTGTTCTGACATAACTGGTCTTGAATTCTTGCTGGTACAGAACACTCTAATGGTGTATCAGTGTTATTGTCCTCCAAGGTCGATGGTTTGGGTGAAATGGTTGCCAAACTGCTCTTTACAGTGGCAGATTTGGCAGATAGTGATGCCGACATAGACATACCTATTAGAAGTCTTTGGTAATGGCCTGGCTATGAGAATTTTCTCTGCAATGGTGGCTCCATTTATATTGCAGATCTGAGTTGCGATTTCCCGAATCAGTACCAGTTTAGCTGCAACTGAGCTTTAGGTATTGGAGCACAGCATAGACGGTTGGTGGAGGCGCCGGAGCTTACAGGCTTCTGAGAAGAACACCTTTTCTCTCACCTGTATCTCCTGGATCGCTCTCTACTGTGTAAAACGGGGGCAATCTCAGCAGCTAGATGGGTGTTTCCCGCTACAGGTCACACAAGAAGGAGGGGTAGTACAATCCCCATCATGTTATGCATCGCCACAGATGGCACATGTAGACCAATCACAACAAAAATTGGTGGTATGCCCAAACCACTGGCACTTAAGAGTGGGTTAGGAATATAGGACCTAACCTTGATGGCTTTGTACCCTGTCTTAATCCTTTGAGGGAGATCTACCCGGTCAAAGGTAAGGAACAGCGTACAGATAGGCACAAATTCAACTTTTACTTTCCGTTGAACCCTATAATGTTATGCCTTGTTCTGCCAGGTCCTCTTGAATATTTTCATTGGACAAACCATCCAATGCGTGGGTGGTGATAATGCCATGCAAGGAGTTGAATGTCCTGTGCTTTTCGACCTTAACCAGGTAGCTGTCTAACATTTTTGCTCTAACATTTCTCTGCCTGGGTTGCTAAAATTGCTTCAACCAGGAGTGACCATTTCAGGCTTTAATACAAGATTTAACCAGACTGGCAATTTTATCTCAACTCTTTTGAATTTCAAAGTGGCTAACCAACATAAATTTTCTTCCTTCCTCTGTTCTGATTCCTGTCTGGTGAGTACCACTGGACTCAGCTACTTCTTTTCCTGACACTAAATTATTTTTGTTTTATTATTTGCCATAAAATAAAGTATAAATTCAACCCCCTTTGCTCCCCACCCACCTCAAGGTCCCAACGATGAATCATCCCCCTGGGGTGTCAGGGCTACACAGAGTAGCGGAGTGATCCTTGATCCTACTGTTCGCTTTGAGTCCCACTGTGAACAACCTGAAGAAGTGGACACAGAAAAAAAAGGCAATTTATGAATCTACCATTCCCTTTTACAAGGATAACTATAATCTTAAAAATATATCAGTCACCGGATTAATGATAGGAGCCAGAGGGACAATACCCAGAAAATTACATCAATTTTGGATAGATTATGGTCTGGATAAACGCCTACTGCATACAATAGCGATCATGGCAATCAGAGGATCTATTCTCATCCTCAGAAATCATTTGTATTCGTTTTAATGCTGGTGCTATAGCGATTCATTAAGTTTTGTCCTGTAATTTTGAACTTACTATAGTGTTTTTTGAGAAGATTGTATGTGCTATTTGTATTAGATTTGAAGTCTGTCATTTCTAATTTTATATGTTACTTGTACTTAGTTATACGATTTATTTTTAGCATTGTAAATTATTTTTAAAAATGTTAATTGTGTAGTTATACTTTGTCTACATGGCAGCCCTCAATTGAGGAAAGTAATAAAATAAAATAGTAGGCTCACCGTCCTACTCACCCTGGAGTTCGGTATAGTACCCAGTCTTGGCCGATTGACTAAGGATGTGTTAGTCCCTATCCTCCCATTTAGGCGAAGCAGAAACCAAACGGTATATTAGGCTGGTCACTATAAGGGCAGAAGGCCCAGGCTCAGTTATGCAACCCTCAACCAACCAGATATCCCTTTGACACAGGTCTCCACACATAGTCTACAAATGGGTGGGTGATTTGATAAGCTGACTCCCTCATGACTCAGAGGTTGCTCACATTAGGGAGTCAGGGTTGGCTTGGGATCCCAGTTGCACCAAACCTGTACCAATGATAGTAGGCCCCTGGGGGAAGAGGTGTAGTAAAACATTTTTTAAAATGCTTCACATAAATATTCCGAGTATTAATAGTAATTGATTTGGAAGTAATTTTAAATTCTGATTTTAAGGATATTGATATCTGTATTAATTTGTTGAATTGGTTTTTTAACACTATGTCACTAACATTTTTATTATGAGGGACTAGTTTCGAAAGCCTATGCTTTCATTTTCAACATCACGGGTCCAACCACCATTGCTGGCTGCATTTGCTTGTGCTCTCTTCTCTGGTGGCGAAATGATGAACTTCTTAACTAAGCTGTCTACTGGCAGGATTTCAAAGTTTATTACGTGATCTTTGTTTTTCCATTGAGGATGCTTTCCCAGGTTGAGAGTTCATTGTGGCCTGACATGGTTTTTAGCAATTTTGGATTTGGATCTAGATTGTGGTTTTCTTTCCAAAAGTGAAATGCTACTGCCGATTTATCTTCTTGTTTCAATTTTTGGTTTCTAAAATACTCTTTGGATCTGATTTTTAAACTTCTTTTGGTTTGCCCTATGTAGAACTTTTCACAATTTGTGCATTTAATTTGATATATTCCTGACCTATTTTCTGGTGGAATTTCATCTTTTATTTTTGAATTTAGTAACTTTATGACAGAAAATCTGTTTAATGGAGCCAGGGTGATGTTTTGTTCTTTGAAGATTTTTTTGAATTTTTTGAATGTGGTGATATTGTTTTTTCCTGCTGTTAGGGTAGTTATTTCTTTTATGGTTTTTTTTCAGCTTGCTTTGTTTAGTTTCTTGTATACAAGGTTCTTGCTGTATCCATTTTGTTCTGCTGTTTGAATTATGGTTTTTAACTCTTTGTTGAATTCAGTTGTGCTCATAGGTACATTTACTAATCTATGTGTGAGGCTGTTTATTATTGCATGTTTGTGTGGTAATGGGTTGTAGCTTTCATTTTTAATGTAATTCTCTGATTGAGTTGGTTTTCTGTAGATTCCAAAGTTTACTTTTGTGCCATTTCTGATGATTCTTAGGTCTAAGAATGGGAGTTCATTGGTTTCTGTTTCTATTGTGAATTTTATTGTTTTTTCCTGTATGTTTAATAATTTTATGGCATCATCTAAATGTCTGCTTGGCACTATTGCAAATATGCCGTCAACATAGCGGTACCACACCTTGAAAATCCATGGGAATGCTTTCATGTGCGTTTCGAATTTCCTCATAAATAAATTTGCCAAAAATGGAGATAGAGAGTTGCCCATAGAGTCCTGATTTTTGCTGTAATATTTAATATTGAAGGTGAAGTAGTTTTGTTCAATGCACAAACTTGTTAGTTGTATGTAATCTTCTACTTCTGCAGTTTCTATTTCTGTTGTATTAAGCCAGTTTTTTAATAGGTCTTGCAGTTTATGTGTTGGGATGCTTGGGTATAGTGATACTGATATCACCTGCATGAAACACTAGTTAAGAGCCAAATATGTAAATAAGCTAAGGATAAAAAATTTTAAAGTAGCATCTGCAAATTGCAGGGCAATAAATAAACCTGGAGTAGCAGGCATATTAGCTATACATAATCTCGAAACTAAAGCTACTCATGAATATAACTACCTTAATCACAAAAAACATTTTGGTCAGCCCTAACAACTTCCATTACATAAAATAATTATTGCGTGGGTTTACACATCATTTGACATAGATTTTAATTTGATTCTTGCAAATCTTGATTTGCTCTTTTGTAATCTAACTTTAAAATACTGGCAGAGCTGAAAAATTTATAATTGATATATGGTTTAGAAAACAAAGTGGGTACAGTAGCAAGAGTAACAAATAAGTCAGCCACATTAATTGAAGTAATAATTGCTAACATGCCCCAATTAAAACCAGCAGCTGTAGTTGACCTGGGCTGCTCTGACCATAAGGTACAAATAATAAATATACTAATAATTCCTACCAGTACTAGTTATAAAAAATTAAGGAAAGAATTAAACTAAAAAAAATGAGTCGAACTTTACAGTCTTAAGCTTTATTAATTAAATATTTAACTAGAATATGTTTCACGGGATGTTTCTTGCTAAAGTTAACTGAGCCCAATGATAAACTGGGATTGGAAGTCATCCTCCTCTGGAGGTGGTTTGGCAATTATTGAAGTTAACAAGTGCAACATGTTTTGCCTCACTTGTTTATGGCATGGAGAAGGAATGTTGATAGGAATTCCAACAAGTATGACTCAATATATTTTGTATTACATCTTTTTCAGATGTTTATGTTTGGTGTTTAGTGCAGTGTGTTGATTGTTGAGGCAGTGAAGACAGCATAGTAACCCTATTGTTTTGTGCTAAACATTTATATTGTCAGAAGAGTTATTAATTCATTAGAATCAGATGATTTTTTTTTTTTTGGTGGTGTTTAACGCCTGCTTTAACTACTTATGGCACCGCAGGTGGTGACACTGGTGATACATGAATGATGATGGAGCATCGGTGGAATGAGATGGCAGGGGAAACCGGAGTACCTGAAGAAAACCCGCCCCAGCGCAGCTTTGTCCACCACAAATCTCACGTACGGTCGCTTGGGATCGAACCCCGGCCATCTAGGTGAGAGGCAAGTGGTCTAACCACTCAGCCACGGCGCGGCCTACAATTGAAATAACAAAGAACATTCTCTCAGATGAAATTGAAGGAATTCCTTTTTTCTAATACATCTATAGTTATTTTAACACTGGAAACAAAAGGTCTTCCCTTCAAAGTCATTAAATTTATTTGATACTACATTTCTGGTTTGATATGCATTCTGGGTAATCTAGGGCAGAAAATAAAAGACAAAGTAAACAAAGCTGTTTTAAGAAATCCTGGGTATTAACAAATCTCCAAAATATGAGACATTCTTGGAAGAAAGTCCTTAAGTACGCAAATATCTGTCTGTTTCATTGGAACAAACTGTGGTTTTAAGTGTGCACCAATAACATCATGTAAAGAAACAAGTGGTCGTCTCCTTAGCGCGGTGGTAGCGCAGCTGCCTACCAAGCGGGAGACCTGGGTTCGATCCCCAGTACCGGCGTGGGGATTTTTCCCCCGCTGGGAGACCTGGACCGGGGTGCACTCAGCCTCGTGAGGTCCCTGGGGGGGCCAATTGAGGAGCTACTTGATGGAGAAGTAGCGGCTCCAGGTCGTGAGGACCGCATTAACCGGCCGGGAGGGGCTCGAGGCGCTGACCACGTCTCACCCTCCAATACTGCACCCCATCCATGACGTCTGTAGTGGACCGAGATGGGGGACGCAGCGGCCGGGCGGTAGGCCAAGGCTCCCCGTGAGCTGTCGTGCCATGGAGTTATAGTTAGTTAAAGAAACAAGTTTTTCATAATACAAGGGTACTTTGAATCAACAGATGAAGATTTACCATGAAAAGTTTCTATCATGCAGCAATGGTAAATTGTATTCATTCCTTATTTTGGATGTGGAGTCATGTGCATCTAAAATTTAAGTTTGCATGGGCATGATAACTTTTAGGACATATTTTGGTGCATATTTTACACATTTAAGGGCATATTTACATGCGTATTACAAGAGGTTTTAGGGCATGAATCTTCTAATCCTGATCACCAGTTATGTATTAGCAATTATGGCAACATCTAAACCACAGAATGGCCAATATTATACAAGCCCACACACCCTTTAAGTGAAAGATTTGTGTGGCAAGGGTATAAATTGAATAAAAAGTAAGCAAATACAGCAAGGAACAAAGGAATGAAGGAGAAAGAAATAAATGAGAAAACAAAGACAAAAAAAAAAAAAAAAATCACTTTTCTGGGGAGAGGCTTTAAATTCTTGTTTCATGTATTGAAATCATGCAGCAATTTTCAATGCAGATTATTAGCATCTTGATAAGTTAAACTTCACAACTTTTTTTGATCATTGGTAATATAAATAGAAATGGGCATTATAGAAAAACAAATATTATGCAGCATTATCTTTGTGTGTATTCTTAAAAGCATAAGGATTATTTTCTGCGGTCTGAAACATAAAGAGTTACATATCATTACAGCAATTTAAAAGAATTACTACAGAAAACCTGTCTTCAGCAGAATTGAATGGTACTCTCAAGTGTTTCCGTTATGGACAGGTTTACATTTAATAAAGATATAAGACAGTTAAATCATGATCATACAGAGACATATTGGGATAAAAAATATATCTAACTTATTTAGTTGTATATTTATGCATTTCTGCTATACATAATACACACCAAAACTTTTAATGAATGAAAAATAATTGTTTATTTTTTTTCCACTTGTCAAAAGTATCTGCTGTCTTTTGCAGAAACACTAGCGATCCATTAGCTGCTTTGAAATCAGTGTTGCCCAGTTTTTCAGCTCCCTTTTTAGCATATTCCTGTAACATAGGCCCCCATTTTTATGCAGTGATTTTTTTGCCCTGATACCAACAATACATCATGTTTACTCTCATGTTAAGATCTAGCACAACCCTTGTTGTCAAAGTCATGGTGGCTACTGCCAAACTAAATCATCACCATGTAAGTTTAGAGATGAACCTTAAAGTGTTGTATGACAGGACATTACACTGCAAATTGTAGGGCACAGGCAACAGTAAAAAGACAATTAGCCATGCTTATCTTAACATCAGTGGTTATCTAAACTATGCAGTGAAGGATAACTATGATAGGATTTCCCAGTGTTCATTAGCACACCACACCTCACAGATCATCAGGTAGCAGCAAAATGGTGATGTTTCAACATAAACTTCACATCTGTAGACCACACAATGTAGACTTTCACAGGGTGCCTGAAAATTTTTTAAACATTGCATTCTGGAACTGGAAATTTTCTGTTAAAAGGCGTATTTTAATTTACATTGTCTGCATTAGACAGTTTCTATTTAATAACGGAAATTTAGCATGGGGCCATGAAATATTTCCGTTTAATAAGAGGTCCGCTAAATTCAGGTTTTACTATAATAGCAAATTTTAGTATTATGAAGGATATTGGTTAAAAAGATCGATTTAATGTATTTGAAACAAACTGAGCTAAAACATTTCAAAGTTAATAAAATTATGTCAAAAAGAGCGTATCTGCCAAACCATTAACCACACCTATGTAAGTAACTGAGATAATTGAATATTGCAAAATGCCAGCTGAAACTTACACTTCTAGCCTGTATGAGGATCACCCAATAAGTAACGTCAAGTACCTTTTTTCTCTTTTCCCCGAAGTATTAATTACATCAAAATTCAATTTAGTCATATGAAAGAACTGTGTTTTATCTGCATGTCCATTTTTTCACATGTCTTCTAATTCTCTAGCCTTCCTCCAGGAAGGCAAAACAGTATGTATGCCCTGCATATAGGGAGCCTGGATTTCACTGCAAGATTCACAACGCCCGCCTGGGTACTGTGGTGGTAACGTGTCTGCCTTACATTCAGCAGGTTGCAGGTTCAAATCTTGCTTAGAGTTACCCGGATAAGCTTTTTTCGGCAGTTTTCCCTTTTCCTGAGAAGTAACTTTAAGCTGCATGGACCCCAAGATCAATTGAGCATCATTTCATGGATTTCATTCATCATCCAATATGACCAACCAGGTTAAAGGACGTTAAGTTCATTAAAAAAGATACACATCCTCATAAATCTTCACAATATCCTCCCCGGATGGCAACCTTTAAAAGAGAGCCAAGTCAGTGCAATAGGGTGGTTGGGATTTACTATCCAAATCGGTTTTGTGATGTGTCCAAAGGTACTCACACTTTTGTGACAATGAGCAATAATCATGTGAATCAAAACATTTCCTGGTTTGTTATGCCATTGAAACTACTGGAAATGTCTCTTGAATGCACTTAATATGTTGAAGTATGCATATGAGTTAATGGTACTATCATTGGTGATCAAATCAATGAGAATCACACCCTCACACCCCCACAACAGCATGATCATAACCTTCAGATCTAAAGGAGCTTTTTTTAATTTTTTCTTCTGTGGAGAAGCCATTCCACTGATTGTGCTTTGTTCCAGATTGAAATGATAAACCCAGTTTTCATCACCTGTCACAAATTGGGGCTTTAAAATTTTGCAACAAATCAGAAGAAATGTCTTTTCTATGAAATGTGTGTTGCACTATGAGAAAATACAAAACCCATCTTGCACTATAGATGTGACAATTTCAGGTTACAACTGTTGCAATTACAGTGTGTTAAGGGTTATATTACAATGGTTACCCATAAAGATTAAGTTATATGGTTTCATAGTTATCATGTTCACTGTTACATTGCACTAATGATTACCAATACATTTTAGCTGTAATTATGTTTCAATTTGAAAAATGTCAACACAGACTTACTTTGTTATTTGACAAATTAAATAAATAAAAAAAATAAAAATACATTTAGCTGTGTACACATTGAACCGGTTTTCATGCATTTACTCATTTTTCAATTCTATATCACACAAAATGTTAGGACTGTGCAGATGAACTGAGCTATATGGTATCTTGAATATAAAAATCATGTGATGCAGACATAGAAAAGAAAATACTTCACTATTACCTCCATCAACAAGACTGAAATTAAAAATATAATAACTGAAATATTCTCATAGGACATAAGATAAAACACAGTAATGTCAATTAATTGATGTTTAAAGCAATTTAGTAACAGTGATGTTCAAATTATAAAAATGTATTTGTGGAGTCAACCTTCAACACTAAGTTATTTACATTTTTTATTTATGAGGGTTTAGTTTCTGCATCCGTTGCTTCCATTTTCAACCTTGGGGTCTGACGACTACTGCTGGTTTGGAGTTGCCTGCAGTCTCCTTTTTGGCAGCGGAGTGATGAACTACTTCTAGCATGATTTCAAAGTTTATGAGGTGGCGTTTTATGTTTCCATATTTGTCAACTAGCAGGATTTCAAGTTTATGAGGTGGTCTTTGTGTTTC
This sequence comes from Hymenopus coronatus, assembly GCA_030762935.1. Taxonomy (NCBI): domain Eukaryota; kingdom Metazoa; phylum Arthropoda; class Insecta; order Mantodea; family Hymenopodidae; genus Hymenopus; species Hymenopus coronatus. Next base: position 404,134,306 of record CM060900.1, on the reverse strand, counting down.
CATATTAAGATGTTTTCCCATGTAGTTTGCTATGGCCTGTCAATTTTTTTAGTAGTTTTGAATTTGGGTCTGGATTATGGTTTTCTTTCCAAAAGTGAAATGCTACTGGTGATTCGTCCTCTTCTTTGAATTTCAGATGTGTGAAATGTCCTTTGGATCTGGTTTTTAAACTACTTTTAGTTTATACAACTAGGAGTTATTTCCAGACTGTTTTGCCATGGTCTGCTGGAGTAAGATGATCCAGATGTTTCACCACAACTGCGGTGAACATCTTCAGTGGCACAATCGAAGATTCCCCGTACAAGGTTTCGCTGTGTCTTTTAGTTTGACCTGTAGAACTTTTGAGTTTGTACAGCTGATTCAATGCACTCCAGATCAATTTTCTGGTGGAACATCATCTTTTTTCATAATAAAGTTGCTCAATTCGAAAACAAAAGAGGAGCTGCAATAAGTCGGACCTAACAGTAGTGGAGTGATTTTCTTGCCCAGAGCAAATCTTGAGAGTTCTGCCTCTGATGCCCTCACCCTCTGTGCCCACTGTACTGCATACAAAGACAAATTTTAATAAAATAAACTATGAAAATCATGAATAAAATGCTAGACATAGGAATGACTACAGTGTAGTATACCATAGACTAGCAATATTTGAACAAGTCCAAAGTATAAAGGATTTGTATTGTAAAATAAAATTCCTAATGAAATAAAGTCAATAAACAATGTAAATTAATTCAAAAAAGAGCTGAGTAAATATTTAGTAAATAAGGCATTCTCTTCAATTTAAGAATTTGTTAATAACTGATGTAGTTCTTATATTTCTCTTGTGTTTAATTGATTTGACAGTATTTTTGTTTCTTACATTATTTCTGTTGTATATAGAACCAAATTGACAATGTCTAATATATTTATGTACTCTCTATGGGCAATAATTTGTACTCCTCTCAACTGCAGATGTTCCATATACATTATGCAAATGCCTGTGAATAATCCCTAATGTTTTTTCTCCAAAATGAGAAATTCAATGATTGCACATTGTTTGTAATGAATATAATTCTCCGAGGCCATGTTAACCCTTTGGTGTCCAAATGCAAACAGAACTGTTGGTGTCTGTAAGTGAGGTTAAGGTAGTTACAAACTGCATTTGTGGCTGGATCTATGCTTTGCGCAATCATCAACAGATGTCAGCAGCATGCACTGATGCCATTCAAAGCCACTTAAAATGTGTTTAAAGGGCATTCCTAGATGTAAGATTATGAGGTTATACATGTATATGTGGGTAGTTCAGCTCATTTTTAGAGCTTTCTGAGTAATATTCAAATACAGGATCGAAAGAAATATTGAGAGAGATATAATGGCAATGTTCAAACAATTCCATGACAACTGAATTGTTTGGTTCAGAAGAATAAAATTCATTAAAATTTTGTTATATGATTTTGTAGCTAATAGTGTAGAATGTTATGACAAGATTGGTATATGTTATTTGTATTACATTTGAAGTTTATTATTACTAATTTGATGTTTTCTATACTTTTTTGTAATTGCACGTTATTTTTAAAAAAAAATGTCAATTGTATAGTTACATTTTGTTTGCATGGTAGCCCTCAACCGAGGAAAATAGTAAATATATATATATATATATATATATATGGTATTAAAGAAGCAGAAAACAGCCAATCTGCAGAAAGTTGGGTGTAACAACAGCTCAGGTGACTTAACTGATGACAGTGATGGGTGCTCATATTCTCAGGTTATATGTGCTGTCTCAGTACCAGTACCTAACAAGCCCAAGATCCAAATAAGTGTTTCAAACTTTATCAAAGAAAATCCATTTAGAGTGAACCTGTGAGTGTGTAGTACCAATGTTTAAATATATATAGTTTTCAGACCGCTTTCACATCCAGCATCTTAGTGAATTTTTTTTCAAATCAAGATAAGTCAGATTTGCTCACTTACATTTACACAATACTAGTAATAATGTACATGAGTGGTGTGAATAGCACTAATATTTTCAATTTCAGAATAAGCTTTAACCTAGCACATTAAGGGTTAAATGCCTCGTGCAACTGTGCCATCTGTAGAACAAAAGCTGTGCACATACCCCAGGAAACATCACGTAATTCACTTCCAATGTATCATACTCCCAACATGCTTTAGAGTGAAAAAACCAAAGTAGAACATTACCGAAGTAGGACATTACTCATTAAGAGACCCTTATAGTTCAAACTATGATACATCTAGGTTTGCTCCCAATAAGCAAAAATAAATAAATACGTAAAAACAAGAGAGAAAAAATAATTACTCACTTATCTGCCACCACTCTTGCTTTCAGTAGTGCTGCAGTGTAACAAATTGTAGCTGATTTTGGTAAGCTGATATCATCATATTTAGCAAGTACAGCCTGTACATCTGCATAAGCCTGCATTTCTAGTAATGCTTCTATTAAGTTCTCGTGGATGTTTAAAACATTCATGATGGGTGGAACCTCTTTGGTTAGCTGCAACAAAACATTCAAGACATATTTTATGAAAAAGATATATTTTTTTTTTTTTTTTTTGTTTATTTAAAACCTTTTGAACTTGCCCAATGTGAATAATTTAATTTTAGAAAATGAATTGGCATTAAAAACACTCTTGTTTCACTTTAACTACTGGCAGGACATGTTATGAGGGTCATATTAGGTCAATAAAACATACAGTAAGAAATACATTAAATATTGAGACAGAACAGTTTCAAGAGGCCATTACAACCTTGTATTATAATAACTGTCCCAAAACCACTGTTTCTGCCAAGAGGCTTAAGAAATGGTGGAGCAGATAAATGCTGGTGGTTAGGCACAATACAGACAAACCCACAACATGCAAGGCAAAAAAAAAAAAAAAAAAAAAAAAAAAACCCTTCTTGGAGGAGACTATGTAAAGGGATAAAAAATATTTCTGACATGATGCACATACAGAGGATTATGGCCAAAGTACCAAATAATTCATTGGGGACCTTAAAGAACTTGATCGAACCATATGGAAAATTAGTTACTTATACAAGCACACTTCCCAGATTCAGTGACCATACATTCCAAAGATGATTGTCTCCAGCAAACATTGTTCCTTGGAAGGAAAGCATCTGGGGAAGATCAGAGAGTAGCATCAAGGATATTTGACTACAACAAAATCCTTCAGGCTATAGGCTCATTTGATTCTTATAATTCACCTGGTCCATATGATATTTTCCTGGTCCCACTTATCCATCATATCAGTCCTATGCAGAATGTTTAGAACCAGACTAGCACTCTCGTATGTACCAACATGAATGTCAGTAAGTGGTATCTATACCCATACCTGGTCGAATTCACAATCAGGCAAAATCATATAGTCCTATTAGCTTATTATCACTTATTTTAAAAATGATGGCAAAACGTATTGATTAGCACATTAGGGAAAGAAAATAATGGAAGACAGCTCTTCACCAATTGATCAAAAGAATAGAAAATTTATTGAACAATCAAAGCATTCCTCTTGGAGTATTTCTTGATATAGAAGGTGCTTTTGATAATGTATCATGTGCATCATATAATCCTGGTAACTAAAAAGCATAGGATAAATGACACCTGCTGCAGGTGAATAAAAACTATGCTGGAAGCCAGGAAGATTCTCATTAATGTGCTCCAAAACATTTTGCAGGTATCTGGAGCCAGGGATGTCTGCAGGGTGGGGTTCTATCCTTACTTTAATAGGGTTTGGTTGTAGATGATCCATTGGAGAATTTGAAGAACTTAAGGTTCTATAAACAAGGATTTGCTGAAGAAATGTCATACTCATCCAGGGTAAGTATACCAGCAATATAAAGTAGTGCAAGGAAGCAAACTTTAGGTAAATCTCTCTAAGACAAAATTTATCCTATTTCTACATTAAAAAAGCAGTTATGAGACCCATATTCACCTACTAGTCACTGATGTGATGGCCTAAAGTAAGTAAAAAATAAGCAGACAACAAACTTTGCAGTGTTCAAAGTTGGCTTGCTTTTGCATAACAGGAACAATGATAATGCCACATCAGTTGCAATGGAAGTCATCTTTAACCTGCCTCCTATTGAAATATATATCAAAGTGAGTGCTACACTGGGGACTTATCGACTGAACCTAAACTCATATTGGTATAACCCTAATACCTTAGGGCACAAAACTATTACAACTTTAATCAAAACCCTCATATTGAGATGAATGGTGATTAAATACAACCAAAATTACATTTTAATGAGCCATTCAACATAGTGTTAGAATAGAGTCAGAAGAAAATGCAAAGTTCTAAAGGTAACCTAATCTGGTACACAGTTCTAAAATGAGCAAGATCTGGAGCCAGAATATATGGGGAAGTGCCAAAGTATGATATGTATGCTGCTCTTGGTCACAATATCACTGTATTTCTAGATGAAGTCTATGCAATTGAAACCTGTATCAAAGAGAATCTAAAAAGAGCCTACATAGGAACCATCATTTGGATTTTCTCCGACAGCTGTGCCAAAAACAATTGCAAGTTATTAGATAATATCTAAGTCAGTCTGGAACTGCCTAATGTAACTGTTGGAACAACACAAATCTTGGATGGGTGCCTGGACATAAAGAAATTTTAGGCATGAAGAAGCAGGTATCCTTGCAAGAATAGGACCTGCTTAAACATTTACTGTACCTGAATTAATATTTCAGCATACCTTTAAACACTGTTTGAAGATACATTGCTGAGTGGATTAATCATGACCATCAATGGTGATGGCTTCAATCAGAGGGATGCAAGCACAGTAAGAAAATGATGAGCAGTATGTCCTCCTTAGTCACTGAAGATGTACTTAAACTCAGTAGATCCAAAATAAACCTAAAAATCCGGCTCTTGATGAGACATGCAGATTATGGAAACACCTACATACAATGGGAATCTTTAGAGAGGAACCAGTATCAGGATATGTAACAAAGAGAATGAAACTGTCTCATATAGTCTTCAAATGTAAAACACTGGGTAGGAAAAGATATGAACTTTTGTGTCTGGTAAATCCAAATGATGATTTTCCTACAGGAAACTTAGTTAGAAATATATAACTAAAACAACAGTGATAGTAGATAATATAATAAACCCTTAGGTTTATGTGTTAAAGGCAATTACAACCTGAACTCCACCACTGCAATAATCAATTTAAGCCAAGTTATGAAGAAATACTAGGAAAGATTAGAATGAAAATAAAAAATACTATTAGCACCATAATCCCACCAATGAACAAAGACTGAAAAAACAAAAATCTTAAATCATATGCGAGGGCCCAAATTCAAACATCAGTTGGGTGTGCGTTACCAGGTTAAGGGATCTTTTTCTTTTTCTGTGGGGGGAGGATTGTCTCTTATGCTGAGAAGATTGATATCAAATAACTCTAGGCTCTGTAAATTCATACTTGATTTTAGCATTAATTTCATTTAAACCCAGTTAAAGAATATTAACCTACAAAAATGACACACTTCAAACATTTTTCCGAGAGTATTTTAATGGTACACACACAACCTACTGTACTGTCAGTTAACCAGGAAAGGCATGTAACTACTGTCTTTCACAAACTTATTTTAATAAGCATATTTAAGAGTATTGAGTTGTGATAAAGATTTATTCTATTACATTATTTTTCCTTAAGCATACAAGGAATATCCCTCTAATGGTCTAATAATTTAGAGCCTTCATTTGGACGCATGGCCAGCCTAATGCAAATTTTCTTGGCAATGGATATTCATAGCCCCTTAAATTTCAGCACATAAATGTTTCATGGAAATTACGATTACAGTAACCACATACCTAAATCATATAAGATGTTAGAAATTATGTCCTTCAGTCACCACACATCTCTCACCTTTTAAGAAAAGTTGCATTAGCACTCATTAACTCATCATGGACATGTAAATAAAACCATGCTTCATCCATAAAAAATACAATGCAAACAGAGTGATCATTAACATAATCCAACACCCATTGCAGAAACTAACTGCACTCACATCATCACATGGCTGCAATTTCTAAACTATACTCATTTTATAGGGTTTTAATTTTAAAAGTTTAGCAACATTCCAGACCAAGGTTTGCAAAATTCCTGACCCCTGTGAATTGTCTTTAGACTTTGTTCTAGCTTTTATTTGGTGTCCTCAAGTCTTTCCTCTATAAGAACACATTGATTTAATTTCTGTGTTTTATAAAAAATAGAATCCATTTTTAACTCTATTCATAACATTAGAAAATATTTATCTGTGAAGCACATAAGCAACAGGGAATCTGTCTATAAATTCATTGTCTCGCATCTCCAACAAGATTTTGTTGTCACATAGGGATCACACATGAACTTTCTTAGTCCAAGTATGCAGAAGTTTTGACATTGTAGCAGCACTAAGTCTCAGAATGTATCAATCTCTGTACAAAACAGACTCCACAAGAATCAATTAGCCAGCACACAGAGGAGGAAACAGAGGAAACAAAACTAGTTTGAAAAGTGTAGAGTAGGGCAAGCAATTCCCTATAACATGGCAATGCATCAAAATGAAGGCTCAGAATTTTACTTTATTTTTCTTTGCTATGGTGCTTATGTAATAAAAATTGGGAAATCCCTAATATACAAAAACATGAATAAAGAAGTAGTGATTACTCAAGAAGTAGATCTATAAGAAATAAATTGGACTGATTTCACAAGCTGGAAGATGAGATACTTACATCACGGAACATTTTCACAGCTTCCTTGAGCTTCCCCAGTTTTCTTGCACACATTGCCAATCTTCTTTTTATGTATATTAGCACATTAGTGTCCCTTCCTATAAAGAAAATTTTCAGGTTAAAATTGCAAAGTACAGTTCTTTATATACCTGCTAGTGAAGAGGTTTTTGTTGTTTAAACTACTCAAATGTCTGACACTGATGAACTGTTTTTATAATGGACATTGCTGTTTCATAAGTTATAAAACACAATATAAAATAAAAATAATTCCTCAAAGTATAACAGATTGCAAAATTATAAATTGCTGTAAAGCTGAATCCCAAAAACTATATTTTCTGGTAGTTTATATTACTATTCCATTTTAATCTAGGCTTACTCTGCTTTCATAACTAATGTAATTTCTTTCAATGTACGTAGATAATTCTCTTATGTTAATCTGATTTGCACTGTCAATATATTGTACATTTTATTTGAAGTTTATCTAATAAAATAGCAACTGATAGTCATATCAGTGTCACCAGTTTTGTACTTCAGGAACATTTTCTATTTTTTACAGAATGTTATATTTGAGCACACTTGATGCCACTGTCCTGAGCTGGGAATGAATAATTGGGACAGAAAATCAGCACTCATATCATCCAGACTGACAATAATATTCTTGCTTTGAAAGACTGTGTAAGGCTTTGCCTGCCAATTGTCACTAATTTGATAACCTTATGTTATTGAAAGTTTAAGCTCAGGTATTTCTGATGCCACTTCATAAGGACAAATGAAAATCACATTTGAAATAAAACCAATTCTATTTCAATTGAGCACTTTGTATGCCAAGCCTAATGTTAATTTATGTAACTCAACCAAAGAAAAGAAATCTTAACTCGCAAGACCTATTGCCAGTTCATTCACTTTTTTTTCCACATAATATTGGCCGATCAATAGGAATGCTTTTATTTCTGTACTACGGAACCACTGTAACTGCAATTCTTCCCAGTATTCCTGCTTCTGCACTAAATATGTATACCTTTTTCCTTTCTCTACTGCATAGCTAGAAGGTAGAAAAGTTATTTTATTCTATCCCAATATTCACAATTAAGATTTAACCAAGAATTCAACAAAAGTAGACAGTAGCCATTTTCCAGTAATCATGAGATTGAATGTGAATAGTAGAAGGCAAAATCTTGTGATTATGGTAAATTTATACAAAAATTTAAATGGAAGAAAAGGGAGGACTTCTTTAGCCAAGTATTGGGTTCTAGCCAAGAAAGGATAGAAATGGATACAGAGCACTCACTATATGAAGTGAAAGTAAAGGTAGCAATAGACCAGATAATGTGGAGTATGAAATGGGCTGGGAAAAGAATGATGAGAAAGGAAAGGGCGGTACAACGATGAGTGTAGACTGATGAAAGAAAGGATAAAAAGAGATACGGAGATGGAAACAAACTGGAGATGAATGTAGAAAGGCAACGAATTCTGAACATGAGATGGGGACATAGGTGTTTATTGGAGAGAGAGAAAAAAAAAAAAAAAAAGAATGGGGTGAAAAAATTAGCTACAAGATGTACATGGCAGCAAACACAGAGGAAAGCAGAATCATTAAAGAGAGCTTGTAAGAAATGAGTTTGAATATAATCATACCAACTCAATAGAGCCAATATTTTAAGTAATAAATTAAACATGAAACAAGTTTGTAGTTTGCTGGGAGGGGTGTGGGCTCATGCAGAACAGTTAGACAGAGATGTAGAGGAGTCAGAGGTGATGGAACAAATTACGAAACTGAAAACAAACAAAATGTGTGGAGTTTACTAAATTCAAGGTCAATTTTGGAAACTATGGTATCATGATGATAATGGAAAGCAAATATTGGTTAGGCAAATCAATATAACATTCCAGAGGGGAAAGCTTATAATAACTGGAGGAAAGGAATAATTGTAATGTCAATAACCCAATGAATTATAGGGGGATTAGCTGGAGAAAGTTTTTGCAGGAGTGTTGAAAAACAGATTACACAAATGGGCATAAATGAAAACTAGGTTGGCAGAGTTTCAAACAGGACTTAGGAAAGGCAAGAGGACTGTTGATAACCTTTTTACAGTAAGAACATTGATTGATAAATGTTTGAGCAACAAAAGGGTAGGTATATGTTTTCTGTTGACCTGCAGAAAGCTTTTGATATCACAGGGAGAAACTATGAACTAAATTTGCCAAAAAAGGAATGAGTAATAAGTTCATAGGGGTAATTTAGAGACTTGGATGAAAATGAGTTTTGTATCAAACTCGAGCAGAATAGGATCACAAAATGGGTATATAACACAATGGACTTGAGACAAGGATGTAAACTAAGCCCTATTCTATTTAATTTATGCATTGATGATATTTTAAAAGAAATTGAAAGAAATAACTTACATTGTCCTGTAATCAATAATAGGAATATTCTAAGTCTTCACTTTGCATATGATTTAGTAACAGGTGTAACATCAATCACAGGACTAACATGTATCATCAAAGCAATCAGTAGATATTGTAAGAAATGTGGTTTAAAGGTTAATAAGAACAAATCTAAAATTATGGTTTTCAAAAAATCAAACAAGCTAAGAAAGGATGAGAAAAACTGTACATAGAGGATAGAATACTGTACAATGTTTATATGGGGGTGAGTGCAAAAGTTGATGGGGGGACCAAATGAAAAATTTATTAACTAAAGGCAGGTTAGCTATGAAGGTATCAGAGCATGTTATAGCAAAGTACCAAACATGAAAGTGATGATCAATTCAATCCTTACTGATCCTGTTAATCATTATAATACATTGTATAGGGTCATTAAATTGTACAGTAACCCCTGTTGCGGCCTCTCTCCACTGCACGACAGACCTAAGAGTGCTGGGAAAGTGGTATCTGCAAAGGTGCACTAAAATACCTATCTTAAGATAAATTACGGAAATGTTGACCTTCTGCTCACATATGTGGAGTACAATTATCGAAAATATTCTCACTCACTCATCTAAGCTTAGCAGCAGGAACCCTTATGATTTCTTGCTTGATGCACTAAGTTTCTATAGATTACAAAGGGATTTCTGCTGCTGAGCTTATGTGAATGAGTGAAAACATCTTTAACTTGTTATACTGCATGTTTGGGAGCAGATGGTCAATATTTTCAGTATTCAGTTAAGGTAAGGACTCCAGTACACCTTTGCCGGCACCACCTTCCTGGTGACTCTTGGATCTCACAACCAGTGGAGAGGCCGCGAGAGGGGTTAATCTTATAATTTAATGACCCTATATATGGACACATCCATTATAGATTTACAAAAATATATCATATATGTACAATTATGTTACAATAATAGAAATAATGTATTCATAATAACAAATTATTGATTTATACTATCTAAAAATAATTGCAATTATATTTACATTAAAAAAATTTGTACGCTTAGAGAAAAAATTCACAAATGCAAAGGCTTTGTTTTATTATTTAAGTGGATTAATTAAGTTAACATAGCTACTCTGTGTTAGGAAAGGGTATATAATGCACTGGTGGAGCAAGCAGCATACCTTAGCACTGCTGATGGGCCTGATACTCATAACCCAGACTAACTTGCATGAAGTATTGGGCACGTTGTATATAATAGTTGATCACAGGGTTTGGAGGAGAAATAGCGATTCGGCTACCAGGATGTCGGTTGGGTATTAGGGAAATAAATTAGAGTTCACATACTGTTAATAGATATATATATATATATATATATATATAATCCCATAATGTTGGTCTTGAAATGCTTTATACACAAATCTTTTGTCTGCCCACGTGCCAAAAGTATTCTAGGTTTTATAAGTACAAAAAACATTCCCTAACCCCAATATCTATTTATAATCATAATATGGCTTTGCCACTTTACTCTTAAAATACTTCGAACTCCTATCTTCTGTTTAGTTCGGGATATTCACTGTACACAAACTTAATGAACCATGGCGTCATCTCATGCTTCTCAAAATCTCTCTAACCTTCCCTATTGGTTTATCCACAAAGAGTGAATTTTCACAATTCAGAACGTGTAGACGTGGCTCTGCAATGCTTTGATTACCCCCTCCTATACTTATCTCTATGCTGACGTATTAGCTTCCCATTGGTTGTCTACCGCGTCTCCCAAGATTTTATTCCCGGGTAGCATGTTTCTAATTTTACTGGCGTGAACTACAAGCTATGCTTTTCATAACCACGTGGATGTAAACAACTCCTGACCTTTGAAACGAAACCATAAACTAAGATCCCTTTTGAATACCTTCCTGCAGGCATAAAAGATTCCCTATTCTTGGTACAAACTTTCAAACAATATACAAGACACAAATCCATTTGGCACACTACCAAAATAAACCAATATTACCATAATATTAGGAACAAACTCATTAATTAAAATATGGATATGAAGTAATTAAAATATTTACACAAATTATGGAAACTCAATGCAGAGCATTGAGTTTCTGCTGCAATACAATGAAATAAGCACAAAAACATTAAAGGTATATGCTGACAAAAATGTCAAACTATAGACCAGTATACTTACTTACAGCTTTTTCAAAACCCTTTGAAAAAATTATGTTTATGAGGGTTTATCACCATTTAGATAAATATAATATTTTAGCAAAAGAGCAGTTTGGATTCAGGAAGAGCATATCAACCAGTGGTGCAATTTTCAAGTTAACTAATGAAGTTCTTAAGTCCTTGGATGGCAACCTTAATATACTAGTAATATTCTGTGATCTATCAAAGGCATTTGACAGTATTAATCATGAAATACTTCCATCAAAATTATCACACTAAGGTATTAGGGACAAAGGGTATCAATGGGTTACATCTTACCTATCGAACAAAAAGCAAAAGCTTATTATAAATACTTTAAATAATAGCAATGCATATTCTAAATGGTCTGAAATAAAGCATGATGTCCCAGAAGGCTCTATTCTGGGTCCCTTATTATTTTTAGTGTATATAAATGATCTACCTGCAGTAGTAAACAACAATGCTTATCCAGTTCTTTTTGCGAATGACACAAGTATTATAATTAAAGGACACAATATCAGTCAGCTCCCAGATTCATCCAATAAAATCTTCAATACACTAAATAATTGGTTTGAAAGTAACAAAATTCACTTTGAAAAAACTAACTACAGTCATTTTTGCAAAAAGCATAAACACATGGCAGACACAGATCAAATTGCAGAAGTCTATAATACAAAATTGCTAGGTCTTATAATTGATCATATTATGAATTGGAAACACCATATTGACCATATCTCAAGCAAATTTAGCTCTGCATGTTTTGCAAACCCATCTTTAATTCATCTTATAAATCAGAGCATATTAAACACAGCTTATTATGCATATTTTCATTCATTGATGACCTATGGAATAATATTTTGGGGAAATTCAGTAATGCTAAAAAGTGTTCATTAAGCAAAATGAGGTAATAAGAATAACGGCAGGGGCAAGACCGTCAACTCTTGTTTGGAATGCTACCATTAGTCTGTGAATATATTCTAGCCATATTGTCATTTGTAATAAATAACCTAGAAAAGTTTAGTAAAATGCAGGCATTCATAACAAAGAGACCAGACATGGACAGGACTTACATATACCAACAAATAATTTACAGTCATTCCAAACAGGGGTTTACTACAAAGGAATAGTTTTGTTTCATTCAGTTCCCTTTCTATAAAAGAATTACAAATGAACAAACAAAATTAAAAAGATACCTTAGTACTCGCACCTTCTATAGAGAGGAGGATTTTATTTAATAAAAAAGATACCGGTAATAATGTAACATCGTAAATATAATAAGCATGAATATTCTAAGAATGATTACTTATGAGTAGGTTTTCGGAAACAGACATATAGTTGTAAATTATACAAAACTGACACCTCTGAAAATTCATTGCCAGAGATATTATATGTAAATAAATGTATTAAGAAGTATAAATAAATGTAATTCTTGACTTGATCTACATCCTAGAGTTTGGGCATAGAGTATAATTTCATAATAGGATCCACAGATTGGATTGGGTTGGTTTGGGGTTGGGGTTGGGGTTGGGATTGGGGATGGGAATGGGGATGGGGATGATGATGGTGATGGTGATGGGATGAATGTGAAACAACATCTGCATGCATCAAGCCTGCAGGTCAAGATACCTAACTTTGGAGCATTGTGGCACAGGGGATAATGGATTTGAGTACCACCTTGGGCATAGGTGTTTGTAAATGTGTATATCTATGTGTATTTGCAAGTAAGAAGAAAGTGGTAAGCAAATAGAAAGACAAAAGAAATGTATGAAAATTGGAAAAGAGGAAAAAGAAAGAATACAGTGCTGGAGTTCCGACAATGTTCTGGAACTGTATTTTTTAATGAGGGAAAAAAAAACAAAAACAAGTCCAATGGTACCTCCATCTTTGAAGTCTTCTGCCAACAATTAGTCACCATTGTCACTCGCAACCGATGGTCAGCAGAAGAGGAAGCCACACAGTTGATAGTAATCCTCTAGGAAGGGTGACAAAAGTTCCAAGTGTGACAAAGTTCTAAATGTGACAATGCAGGAGTTTTCCCTGGCAATAGTACAGCTTATGAACAAAGTCCTGGTGAATGTACCATCACATGTCCCAGAAAGCTGTCTACTCCTTCATCAACAGGGCCCTGAGGTATGACAGTACCTGATGCTTACATCTCCGCAAGGCATTAACAACAGTACTAACAATGGAGGCAGCCAATGCAAACACCCTCTCAGCCTACCAACTAGTGATGGCATTGGGCAACATCTTGCCTGTGGAGGAGCCGAAATACTTGCTGAAGATCTGACTGCTCCACAAAAGGGTTTGGTGAATATCCAATTGATTCTATCTTCAGCGAAGGGTATGACAATTATGGTTGCACTGGAAGAGTACTCCATAACATTGACACTGGAGATATCCATCCAAGAACCATAATGATGTATTGAAAGATTCCAACAGCTCCTCTGTAGTGTTGGTAAAGAAGAATGGTGAGCTACACTTTGGCATGGACCACTAGAAGCTAAATGCCAACACCAGAAAGATAGTTTCTATTTACCCCAGATTGATAACATCCTGGACATACTTGCTGATTCCCAGTGGTTCTCTACTTTGGATTTGAAAGTGGGATACCAGCAAATGACTTTAGATTGCAGAGACAAGGAGAGGACCATATTCTTGACTAACCAAGGACTTTGGAATTTAAGGTTATGCCTATTTGCCTCAACAATGCACCAGACACCTTCCAGTACCTCATGGTATCAGTGATGAGAGGGTTAATTTACAAAGCCTGTATGCAATATCTGGATGACATCATTGTTGTTGGCATAACTTCAAAGAGCATCTTGAGAACCTGACCAGGATACAGTAAAAGCTGCAGGCAGCTAATCTGAGGCTGAAAACAAAGAACTCTTCTGCAAGGAGGTGAACTACTTGGACCACATAGTCTCACCTTGTGGAGTGGCCACAGAACTAGTGAAGGCTCGAGTAGTGAGAGATTGGCCTCATCTGGGAGCTCTGAATTTTCCTGGGCCTATGCTGCTGCTACTACTGCCAGAGATTTCTGCAACATTGCATAACCCCTCATTCATCTGATGGAAGAACACCAGCCTCACATGTGGTCAGGGCAGAGAGCTAAAGTCAGTACTCTGCAGTACTCCTATTTTAGGATTTTTACAACTGTGGCAACTTAATTGTGGACACTGATGCCAGTGGCATCGATATTGGCAGTATACTATCCCAGATTCAGGGTGGCCAGGAGCAGGTAATTGCCTACTACAAGATGCTCTCCAAAGCAGAAAAGAACTACTGTGTTATCTGGCAAGAGCTCCTGGTAGTAGTAAATGTGCTGGAGCACTTCTACAAGTACCTATATGGTTAGCTATTCAACTTGAGGATTGGCCACTCCGCCCTCATCTAGTTGATAAGTTTCTAAGATCCTGCAGGGCCAGACAGCCCATTGCATCCAGAGGCTGCATGAGTACAACTTTACATCAGAACATCAAAAATGAAGGAGCCGCTCCATTGTAGATGCCATGTCCAGAGAAGTGTGGCCACTGCACTAAAGTTGAGGAGAAAGAGTGTGCCGCAGCTGTTTGAATCGTTTCAGTAGTGCCTACAGCTGGATAGGATAGTACAGGGGTGAGGAGAATACGGCTGGATGGGATCATGCAGGGGTGAGGAAAGAGCAGCTGACAGATACTGACTTGGGGCTACTCCTGGGTGAAATGGAGGTAGGGACTAGAGCTGGGAGGATGTCACACCCAGAAGTAGTGTGTACAAATCTTACTGGGCCCAGTGGGATTGTTTGAAGATCAAGGAGGGAGTACTGTTCAGAGTAAGGAAGTCACAACCTGGGAAGATCTAGAGAGCAGCACTTTCAATTGACCTGGATGCATTATAAAACCTCACCTCCATCTTGAAGCCTGTTTTGAACTGTACCACAAAGTTCTAAGGAGAGCCCCTAAAAATGTGTGTTTATCAGTGGCAACTCCTGGCTTGTTTGTTAGGGGGTGAAAGTATAAAAAACGTTAGCACATACTGGATGATTAGTATCATAATTCATTATGCCAAATTAAATAGCAGATTGATAAATAACAATTTTACAGATTCGTAAATATTTAGGTAAATTTCAATGAGAAACTTTGTGCTTGCTCCCTACCAGATATGTGTAGTTATTTTTCAAATAATGTGATTAGCCAAATTTTTATGCCATTTACTGGCTCTGTAAATATTTTTCAAGCCACTATAACCACCATCATTCCACACTCTTTTTGGTAAGAAAACAAAAAACAACGCCATCAGAAATGTTTATTTATTTAACATCTAGCGTTACATAAATCCAAAGGTAATTTTCATTAACATTTCTACTGAAAGGATGAACTTCAATTGTGTGGTTATGCTCAAATTCTGATTAATAATTTTACTTTTCTCCAGAAAAGAAAATTTTCTAAATGGCTGCCTTTACAAGTGCTCAATGCATAACTGACTTTTTTTAAATTAATGGCCGAAATGCATGCCACCATAATATCCATGCTTGAACTATAATGATATGATTTTAAAATCATATCATTTACACATTTTAATTTGCTCTTATTTACTCCTTGCAAACATGAAACTCTGTATATCTGACAATAGCATTTAGTACTATTCATTTATTCTCCTTTACAAAACCTTAAAGCTAATTTTAAGCACATTATTATTAAATACTAAACAGATGTAATGGTCCACATTGCTCAAGCCATCCACAGATGCGACAGAGAAGGTGGTGCGTTGTAACTCAAATGAGCTACACTGCCATCTTCAGAATTGTGTGAAAATTCAGTAACAGGAAATAAACAATGAATAATAATTATTATTGGGGTTGCAACACATCAATCACTTCAATGGTAGAGTTGCCACTGGTGTTTGTAAAGGTGCATTAATTTATTTTTGTGAACTATATTACATTATATTATTAATTACTACTACCACTGTTGTTGCTGCTGGAAATTTGTACATCTAGTTACTTATAGTAACAAAAACAAAACTGTTGCAGCTATTAAGATCAAGTGTATGGTTTCAAACTGTGTTGCACTTATTTAGCACTGCCAATAACAACCATAATCATGATTATGATTAAATAGAATAAATAAAAGCTAAAAATTAAAACAATGACAGTAAAATCAGCAACTTACTATGAAGGGCTTCCATCAAAGTGCCCTGATGCTGTGTTTGTTGTGATTTTCTGTAGTTCATCTCTGCTGCTCTCAGAGCTTGCTTCAGAATTTTCTCCACTTCAAGAATAGCAGTTGCCTCCTCTTCCGCCAACAGAATATAAGCTGGTGCACAATCAGGATTTTTATCGAGCGCTTCATGAGCAGCTTTAATCCTTGCCACAGGATTACGTTCTCTCCAAGCTGTCTGCATAACTGGAAAAATAACAAAATATTTTGTTACATAGTTTGCTTCATCATTTTTCCACTTATGCAAACTAATTTTTTTTTTCTAAACACGTTAATCACACTTAGTAAAATGAATGCAATGCACAATATGGATTCTGTTGGAGAAAACTTTATTACATAACCTGTCACTACTAAGGGACAGATCATGATGAACACTATCTTTCCATTTTTCATGTTAAACTCTATGCTATGACGAAGGAGAAAAACAAGTACTTAATCACATTTTTGATTGATATATCATTTGAAATTTTCTCTTATAGTTTTGTATTTTGGTCGTCTCCTTAGCGCGGTGGTAGCGTTGCTGCTTACCAAGCGGGAGATCTGGGTTCGATCCCCAGTACCGGCGTGGGGATTTTTCCCCCGCTGGGAGACCTGGCCCGGGGTGCACTCAGCCTCGTAAGGTCCCTGGGGGGCCAATTGAGGAGCTACTTGATGGAGAAGTAGCGGCTCCAGGTCGCGAGGACCGCATTAACCGGCCGGGGGGACTCGAGGCGCTGACCACGTCTCACCCTCCAATACTGCACCCCATCCATGACGTCTGTAGTGGACCGAGATGGGGGACGCAGCGGCCGGGCGGTAGGCCAAGGTTCCCCGTGAGCTGTCGTGCCATGGAGTTATGTTCCTTTTGTATTTTTTAATACTTTCAAGAACTTCTTGGGCATATTAATACATTTACCCTGTGGTTTACAAGACAAGAAATATTACAAATTTGCAGGGAAAATTTATCTACAGTAGGTAGGTATTATTGAACTAAGTGCATAACTAATGATGGCCAAGTTTTTCCTGAAGAATTTGCATTTCTTATGAGATGTGCAGGAAACTCAAAGAAGTATTTTAAATACAAGAATTAGACTACACTTTACACCATCTTCTTCTTGCTATTTTAATGTCATTTATCAGTGCCTTGGCTCAAATAATGAAATAAATGAAATGATGAACCAGGAGTAACTTAACCTTAAAACTCTGAATTTAATATGAAAAGAAATCTTGTGAGTGTATATGAGAGAACATAGGCTTTTCAGGCCGGAGTCAATATAACTAGGACTTATTTCTGGGCTGTTTTGCCGAGGTCTGGAGTAAGAAGATCCAGATGTTTTGTCCAAAACTACAGCATACATCTTCAGTGGTGTGGCATGCCCAACAACAGCGAGAAGCCATAGAAATTTACAAGCATCATAACAATTTCAACAAAAGAGAAGAGGCCTACAGCTCAACAGAAACTGGCATCATCTCATTGAAGACAAGAAACATCATAAAACTGGCAAGATCGAAGCGGGACAATCAGAAGGCCCAACCCCAAACAACCAGCATAAATATAGCGACTCTTGAGAGTCAATGCTTCAGATGCAGTAAAACCTTCTCCGAGGAAACTTCGACCGGGCCACTGAAGATGTCCACCGCAGTTGTGGACGTAATATCTGGATCATCTTACTTCAGCAGGCCACGGCAAATCAGCCCGGAAATAAGTCCAAGTTATACTGTGAGTGTATAGTTTTTTTGTTTTTTTCTATAATTTTTAATGCCCATTTTTACTACATATGGCACCATAGGTGGCAGACATTAATGATACATGAAATTGAATTAAAATTAAATGATAATTGAGAAAGGAAATTTGGGAAGGAAACATTCCAGGCCTAAGTTTAATGTAATCCCCCTCAGAATTTGCCAGTTATGAAGACTGAAAAAATCTGGAAAGAAAATCTGCCAGGAAGAGGATAGACCTGGCAGGAATTTGAAACATGGTCCTCTCATTTACATCATGACCCTTAAGAATCTACACCAACTAAGTCAGTCTAAATGTATTATAACAAAAGCTGCTCTTTATTATTCAAACAAACAACTCTTTGTTTCTTTCAACTGATTACAATAAAAAATCTCTTTACAAAATAAATGTCTTTATTCGACACTTCTGCAACAATTCTCTTCACCTCCTTGCTGGAGAGTTGGCATTACTTTGCATTCACTTCAGGTTAGCGGCCTGCAACCTTTGCAGTATCTTGGTCAGGTGCTCAAAGATGGTTTTTTAAGTTGTTGCCTATGATGTCATCCAGATAGAACAGCAGGTACCAATCAATCCTCTCATCACTGATGTTGTGAGCTGATGGAAGGTGGCTGGCACATAGCAGAGGCCAAAGGGCATAAGTGTAAATTGCTTCTCTCACAGCAGCCATGTGTAGGACAGAAATTGGATAATTAGAGAGCTGGTTATGGCATTGAAGTTTTCAGCCTGATTCTCTCTCCAATAACTGGTAAATTGCCAAAACCTTGGCCAGTCGAGAATGCAGTCGTCTCCTTGTCTCTGGGATCTAGGGCTACTTGCCAGTATCCCGATTTCAAGTACTAAGTCGAGAACCACTGGGCACCACCATATGTGCTCCAGGGTGTCATCAATCCAGGGTAAGGGGAAACAATCCTTTCTGGTGATACAATTCAGCTTCCTATAGTTCACACAGAAACATAGCTCACCATCCTTCTTCTTCACCAATATTACAGAGGAGCACCAAAGGCTGTCAGACTCCTCAATGATTCTCCTAGATTTCATGTCCTCCAGCATGTCCATTACCTCCACCTGTTTTCAAGGGAATACATCTAGATTGTTGCCTGATAGGTCAGGCATTACTGGTGTCAATGTTATGGAGCACTCTTTCAGTGCAACCATAATAGCCATTCCCTTCACTGAAGACAAGTGGTATCGGCTAAGTAGATGTACACCCTCTCCAGCACAAAGCATTCAGATGGTTGGCCACCCTCTTCAGCAAGCCTATCTACTAGACCCCCCATAGTAATTATTTATCATGTTGAAACTTTTTTTTTTTTTTGTGTTTCACACTGACACAGTGAATTTGTTTCTGAATAGTTTCACTATTTTCTAACAAGTGTATCTAGTCTTCAGAAGTGTCTTCATTTCTATGACATTTCTTACACAATGTAATTGTGTTCTCCACAGATGGGCAGATGACATTCAGCACATCTTACTGTTGTTTTGCAGTTTTTTCTTTTAGGGCAAAAGGTGCATTTCTCTCTTCCTTTACTGGTACTGGGCATATTATGTCTCTCAGCTTTCTCTGTGTGGAATTTCTGTTCTAGATGAACTTGAAGTTCCGATCGGAGACCATGAGTTGAAGCTTGGGAAATCAGGTGTGGTTTTGTGAGAGCAAGAGCAAAGTTCTTCGGGAACATTCTCCTGGGTATATCAATACCTGTATTTGAGAGGTAAATAACCTGTCCAATGATTCCCACAATGTTCATAAGGGAAAAGAAGATCCATAGTAGCCATTGAAAACAAAACCATGCAACAGAATATTTTGATTTTAGTTCATCCACCATGTCTACTCCACCTTTTGTCAAATTGTAGAATGTAATCATTTCAGGCTTACAAGCATCACCTATAGAGGAATCAATATTATCCTTGAACTGCACAGAGGAAATAACCAGGATATTTTTGTGCTTTCTCAGGACATAAGAAACCAGAGTTCCCTGTTCCACCAATGGTCAACATGTGAGCGGTATACTCAGTTCAGGGCATGACATAACTCTGTTTTCATTTATAGGGAATTAAAATATTGAAATGCTCTGTAGCATACATTATCTTCTTCCATAACCATGCTTCGAAAGTAGACAAGATAGTATACTTTTTTAATCAAAGTGAGTGAGCACTCACACATCGACTGACGATGGGTTAATACAGTGAAATCTCCAATGTATCTCACTTGACAATGGGTTAATACAGTGAAATCTCCAATGTATCTCACTATAACTTAAATTTCACAAGTATGTAAATATTTTAAACCTCTGCAAAGAACTTTTGTTTTTATGAATTTATTAAATATGAGCATTTCAAAATTAAATATACAAATTTTACAAAATACTTTCTCTTTGTGTCACTTCATGTATTTTTCGATAAAAATGTCATATTTGCATATATATATTTTTGCTTAAATTTCACTGTCATTTTGTAGTGAACTACACAATATCCGCCACATTAGTTCTTTGTTCTCCAAGTTGGTGTTTACATACATAAAGAGCACCAATCAAACAAATGTGTAAATACTTTTATGTTGGCAACCTAATATTTGCATGCACTTACACTGTATATTATACTTCCATTTTCAGCTTGAGCTTACTTGCATTCTGGATTTCATTTGAATCAAAAGTTTTTATAATCTAGTGGTTTTCTTTGCTAAAAGTTTGACTTTTGTTTAAGTTTGCACATTGCATTTTTGTTGGTTGGTGTCAAAAGAGTTGTTTGTTACAATTTGTTAAAGTTTGTGACTTGCATTTTTGTTAGTTGGCAACAAGAAAGTTGTTTGTTAAAGTTAGTGACTTGCATTTTTGTTGGTTTGCAACAAAAGAGTTGTTTGTTAAAGTTTGTGACTTGCATTTTTGTTGATCATCGTTGAAAGAGCATCATAAGCAGCCCAATACAACATAATGGAGGCAAAGAAAAGGAAGCCGTTTTTATAGAACAAAAACTTGAACTGATACAATAGAAAATAGAGTGAAGCAAATCAAAGTGGCACTTGTACACAGCATCAAGCTGACCACTTTTTCGACAACTCTCCATGACAAAGAAAACCTTTTTCAGCCATACAAAAGAAAAACTATTTGCCTCAGCAGGAAGAAGACGAGAGCTATTTCTAGAGTTCCATTATTTTCATATGCTGTAAGCAGTGGATATGAGGTTCAAAGATGTTGGGGCTAAGGGTGTAACTCTTTCTGGGCCAATGCTCCAAGCAAAAGCAAAAGAGTTTGCAACATTATGGGATGTTAAAGACTTCCAAGCAAGTGCTGGTTGGCTTTTTCTTTTTCAAGAGAGGTATGGCATCCTGGAAAACTTCAGGGAAGAAGCAAGAGATGTTGACATAGAAGCTCCTGGAGAATGAAAACAAACACATTTGAAGGATATTGTTCCAAATTACAACACAGAAGGTATATCTTTTATTATCAAATGCTGCCAAAAAAAAACAATGTCTTAGAAGGGCGAGATATGTACTTGTAAATCAAAGCAGATACTAACAGTGTTACTCTGTTGGAATGTCACTGTTACCAGGATACTGAAGACCTTCATAATGGTGCACTTTGCTTTGGTGTTTCATCTCTGCCTGTAAAATAAATAGGGAACAGCAAAGCATGGATGCCAAAACATTTGTTTACTGGATGGTTCAGTGAGGTGGACATAGATAAGAAGAAAATTCTGTTCATCATAGACAAGTGCTTTGTTCATAAAGTAGACTGCTGGTTAGAAAACATTGAAAATTAGTTCCTAACTGCAAACTGATTTGATGCTACAGCCACTGGATCAGGGGATCATTCAGAATATCAAAGTGCACTTCGTAAACATTTGATATGTGTGCTAATTAACTTGAAACTTACATTGACCACCAACAAGGTGGGCAGATCATAGCAGGGGCTGATGGAATGTTAAAAAAACTACAGTAGTGAATGGTTAGGGAAAAGCTAGCATATTGAATTTTCAACCAGATATAATACCCGATGACACCCCTGCTGAAGTCTCCTTGCGAGTTGTAGGGAGAAGTTCCAAAAGAGCTGGAAATGCCATCTTCCCCTGCTTTTGAGGATTGCATCTCTGTGGGTGCCAAGGCAGAGACAACAAACACATCATCTTACAGAGCAAGAAATAGAGAAATGTTTAACTGAAACAGCACCTCAGGATGACAGTAACGACAATGAAGAAGTTGAAATTGCAGCTGAATGTGAGTCTCCTGCTGATGCAAAGAAGCATCTACAGAAATCGAGGCAATATGTTAAGAAGACAGCAAAGGTGCCTGATAACACTCTCTAGTCCCTTAATGAGCTTGAACAGTTTGTTGAATAGAATTTGTTTTGAAAAAGATAAAACAAACCAAGACCTTTAAGACCTCTTCATAAAATTGAATCATCTGATTGAGTATGAGTGTGCACATGTGCATGCATGTGTGTCTAAAATAACTTCAATAGATATATAACTATTATCAGTGTAATTATGTTTAACCAATTTGTTATTAAAAAGACAGAAAAAAAAAAAAAAAAAAAAAATCATTGCATTTTCTGATATAGTGACATATTTTGTATACCTATATGCATGTAAATTGATGTATGCTTGCATATGTGTGTACTATAGTTGCTGCAATGGAAATCTTTACATGGTAATAAAAAAAAAAATTGACTTTACATGGTTTTATTTTTAACTTCTCCGTACAATTAGTAGGTACTTGGTCATATTTCCCTTAACTTGTATCACTTTCATGAGTCTCCTAGGCATCAGGTCTGCTAGATTTTCAAAATAGTTTTTGTCTATTTCCATTCATATCTTCTTCTACACCACCTGCAACTCCTTAATATTTGATGGTTGCAGCTCTTCTATTTTATCTTTCATTTGATCCCAAGCATTTTCTATTGGATTTAGATCAGGAGAGTTATCAGGCCAATCAAGTACAGGTATATTATTGTCTTTTAGGAATTTCTGAACCATCTTTGTTCTATGAGCAGGGGTACTATCCTGCATAAAGTACTGACACTGATGAATTGGACAAAATGTGACCAAATGCTGTTGCAACACTTCAAAATAATTACTTCCCTTCATTGTTATGTTCTTTTAGAGAAAGTACAAGCCACCTCTACCATAATTACCACTAAAAGCACCCCATACATCACACTTTCTGGAAGTTTAACAGTTTTGATGGTAAATTTTGGATCATACTGTGACACATTTTTTGGCCTTCTCACCTTTTGGGACTTTCCTCTGAACAATTTGAAAGCATTTTCACCAGAAAACATTACTTTGCACTAGTCCTCTGATATCCAGTGCTGATATGTTTTGCAGAAATTTGTTCTTTTCTTCATCATAGCTTCAGTTAGAACAGGCTTCTTTGCCGCACACTGAATTGGTAAACCTATGTCTTTTTGAAGCCGATGCTGAATGGTCCAGATTGCAACACTGTTGAGCAGGTATGGATTATTCTTCTTTAACCCAGCTGCTGTAAACCATGGATTACCTATCACTTCATGTTTTAGAAGGTCTTCAGTCCTTGGTGAAGTCTTTCTTTTGCCATTTGAGCCTGTTTTTCGATTTGGTGTGGTGCCACATGGCAAAGGTGCTACTGCTTTTTTTAGTCGTAAACAGCTTGTCTTGAAACCTTAAGATCAGCAGCTAAATACACACCTTTAAAAACAGCACTCAGATAAAAAATTAGATGAAAACAACACATAGCAAACAAATCACTGTACAGCAAATATCAGAGGCGGACTGAGACCTGAACTGCTAATGTAAGCAAGTTGCTGCTGTGCACTAAAGAATCACGTGATTTGCAGCTCCACTCGCCTTTTTTGTATAGTGGTGAGAGAAGAGCACATAGCCTATATAAAGATTTTCCTTGCGTTTAAAATGTAAAGACTTCCATTGTTGCACTGTACATGTCAAAGAGATGAGGCACATTGACTTTCGTTGTCAATGCACTGCATTTACTTGATATCAGTTCACTAGAACTGTGAAATATAAGAATTCAGCATACAGTACGTAATAGAACAAAAATGAAGCACTGTGAGCTGGGTGTATCTTGCTATGAAAGGCTCTGTGATTAATAACATATACAACTGTAATGATACAAGTACACAATAGGAAAAATAAGCTAATGATGGTAAGTGCATATATATAAATATTTACAGTAATTAACTAAACATTACATTCTGCAATCTCCTTACATGAAAAAAGTATTACATTCACTTCAGTTTCCTTACCCTCTATTGCTTGGATGTTATTGGGTATACACATTATTCTTCAGAAATTCTATTTTTCCATCTACTTCCATTTTAATTGGGATAGACCTTAATAGCTACATTACACATTTCATTACAGATATAAAGGGAATAGTGCCTGCCAGCCTCTGTAGTGTGGTGATAGCTTGTCTGTCTCACATTCAAGAGGCCCTGAGTTCAAATCTCAGTCAGGGTGAATTAACTGGATAAGATTTTCCCCCAGAGATTTCCTCTTATCCTCAGAAGACTAATGTAGCACAATTCTAAGCTCTATGGACCCTGGGCACATTTAAGCTAAATTTCACCCATTTCATTCATCATCCATTGTTATCTTTCAGGTTAAAGGTGTTAAATTTACTAAAAAAAATCTGATGTATTCAATTCACATGGCTTTCCCTATCTATTCTGTAACAAGCTATTCTTACAGAAGCTTATTCTTCTATTTACTTCATGTTAATCAAGGTAAACATTACCATAAATGGTCTTATTACTTAATTCCTTATAAATAGGAGGGAAATAAAGGAATATACTATGCAAAAGCGATAGTCAAATCTATCGAAAGCTGGTCATTATGTGACTGATATTCAGTTCTCTTTGCATGGCCAGAAGTAAGACAAAAGAAAAAGGAATGACAGTTCCCATTTGAGAAAAGTTTTAAATATATTAAAGTTGTAACCCATAACAAGGAATATCTCGCAAATGATTAATGCACAAGAGAAATGTATATTACATAAATTGTGTTTTTACCAAGTTCTACATGTTTTCTGTAGCATTTTATTTCTCTCTTACGGTTTGCTCGTTATGCAAAAACCATCCAGAATAAACAGATCTTCAGCAGCTATCGGCACAAAACTCATTTTATTTTTCCTGTGCATTTTAAAATTGGAAGTCATAACAAAGAATATCTTGCAAATGATTAACTCCACAAAACAATGTGTACAGTATAAATTGTGTCTTTTACTGAGATCTACACATTCTGTGTAGTTAAGTTTTTGTCTATCTCTTACAGTTTACCCATTATGCAAAAGTCATTCAGAATTAAGAGGTCTTCAGAAGCTATTGGCACAAATCTCAAGATATGCATTTTATTTGTCATGTAAATATCTTTAATATATGGTACTTTAATCAAAATCATTAGAGCCATTTTTGAAGGCAGTTTAGGTTGCGGGGATTCTCTTGAAAATCTTCATGTAGCAACCTTGGAACATGCTGATTTTAATTATCAAGTTTGGTATTTAATCATCACCACCATCTCATTTTTGAGTTATGTTGTTCAAAGACACACACACACACACACACACAAGGACATTTTTTTTATTTAGTTTAACATCCTTTCATCTGGTAGGTTATATTGGACAAAGAATGAAATTGGAGAAATGATGCTCAAATGAGCTCAGGGTCCATGGAGCTTAATGTTACTTGACATTCATCTCTCGGGATAAGGGGAAACCCCGAAAAAACCTTATCTGAGTAACTCACTCTAACCGAGATTTGAACTCAGGACCTCTTGAATGTCAGGCAGACATGCTAGCCCAACAAGGGCACACACATTGGGCCTTTATCTAATTTTTTTTACAGGGACCCTAAAATGTATATTTCCAGTGAAATCCCAGCATCAAATTTTTGGGTGCAATGCACTGCCTTCTATATATACCATGTATTAAGTAGAGAAAGTGAAAAGAGAATCATGATAGTCAAATGTTATAGAACTGTATGCTATATGCTGGCCATAAAATTACATTGTCTTTCCATAACATCATGAGAAATAACTGAAAATCAATGAGAATTTAAAGGAATGAATAAGAATTGAACAATTCAAACCATTAATAACTTTCTGTATAGTATGTTTACATCTTCACTTAAAATTTATCAGTTATACAAGATTATAAAAATTTCCTTCCAAAAGAAGAGGGCTTCATAAGCTCTTACCAGAAATTCAAGATAATTTTATTTTTCATGTATGCATATATTTAAGGTGTGTTATTTTGTTAAATCATTAGTCACCTTTTTCAGAAAACAAAAAATAAATAAAAAATGTCCCATATAAAGGATAGTCAGGGGTGAGAGTATATCCTTGAAAACCTTTTTGTCGCATATTTGGAAGGCACTGGTATTTATCAAAATTTTTATTTTGAGTTACGTTGTTCACAAGAAACACAAAAACACACAAATAGACTTTTTTCTAGAAATGCTTTATTATTATTATTATTATTATTATTATTATTATTATTATTATTATTATTATTATTATTATTATTATTATTATTCAGTGCCTTTAAACCTGTATTTCCGGTGAAATACCATGGTATCAAACTTTTGTGAGAAGTGCAATACCTTCTCTGCCTACCATATACATATGTATTAAGTAACAGTTTCTGTACATATTGTATCATACAACTAAATGTCTAGAGTTGGATCAATCTGTACAACTGGAATAATTTCTAATGAGGTGACTTATTCAAGTGGCAAAAGTATAATGCCAAAAATGTCATCAGCAGTGACCGATGAATTGCCACTGCAATATGATTTACAATTCACTATTCATTGCTATTATTTCCAAAAGAAATGATCAATCTCCCAACTTTTAGTTCCAACAATCCATCTTTTTTTCTAATGATGATCGTCAGTAATTTCTTAGTCTTCCCAGTTGCAAAATTTTATGATGTACCTCATCTCTCGCTAGTGATGAATAACACTTTGCCTTCATTATGACATGATTACTACTATTGCAACTACATTGAGTATATGGCAGGTGACACAGCTTTCTTCAGCATGTGAATGATATACACATCTTTTCTAATATGCCTGGTTGCTTTTGCAATTAGTATATACAAGAACTTAAATATGGCTGCAGTAATGAATTAAAGGTAATATAATGGTGTATTATAATGTAATTTCTCTTATATTTGGTAATCTCTCAATTATAAGTTGGTCAATTCTAACAAATATTTCTATTTATAAAGTTCTGAACTTTAAGAATAGCATACTTTTCAGAATAAATCTCTCAATTATAAGTTGTTTGATTCTAACAAATATTTATATTTGCTATTACTAAATGTCTGTACTTTGTGAATAGCATACTTTTCAGAACAAATCTCTCAATTATAAGTTGTCTGATTCTAAGAAATATTTGTATTTACTAAATTTCTGTATTTTCAGAATAGCATACTTTTCAGAATAAAGTATAAATCTTAAGATTTTCAATACTTTTAATGAGATCCACTGTATAGTGTAGAGCATATGAGTTGCACTTTCACGAGGCTATGAATGAAAGACATATCATGTGTTCAGTATTCAATTACATTATTTGTTAATATGTAAGTGTAGATTTTAATTCATTAAAACAGTGTTTGATAACTAATGTGGCCTGTACACTTTGTGCCTGCGAGAGTTTATTGTTCCCATCTTGAATTTATGTGGCTTCACCCATGATTCATTCTTTAACAGTTATTTGGCCCTTGTTATGAAAAGTTTTCCAATCCCTAATGAAAAGAGTAATTTGGAGTGGAAGCATTTTCTTTAAAATCTTTGTATCATATACTTAAAAAATGCCAAACTTATATACCAAGTTTTTATTTAACCAACTCTTCATTTTTAACTCTCTTTCTCCCTCTCCTTCCCTCTTTTTTTTTTTTTTTTGGTAGTGTTTAACGCCCGCTTTAACTACTTATGGCACCGCAGGCGGTGACACTGATGATACATGAATGATGATGGAGCACCGGTGGAATGCGTTGGTGGGGCAAACTGGAGTACCCAGAGAAAACCCGCCCCAGCGCTGCTTTGTCCACCACAAATCTCACATGCGGTCACTTGGGATAGAACCCCGGTTATCTAGGTGAGAGGCGAGTGGTCTAACCACTCGGTCACAAACTTCCCTCCTTCTCTCACACAAACCTATATATATATTTTTTTTAACTTAGGGACCCTAAGATCAATTTTGATGAAATCTCAACAGCAAATTTTTCGGTTGGAATACAATACTTCCATTGTACATATCAGAGAAAGTAAAAGTCTTCAAAAAGTGTAACATCACCTTAGCTCTTCTGAACCATTACACCATACAAGAGCTACTATGCAAAAAACTAAATGCCATCCCTAAAAGGAGAGTTAAAATCTATAGAACAAGTTGTAATAAGTTTAACTTTATGTACAGTGGCAGAACAAAAATGATACTAGGCCTAAGGAATGCATGAGATGATTATGTCTCAAGCATTCAGAAAAATCCACCATAGCACATCGTGTTCCAATCACAATGTCACATGCAATACAAGTCTGTTAAAATCTGCAAGAAGCATCAATGAGCTGGACATTTGGGAAAGATTTATATCTTGAAACATTAAAACTACCTCATTAACTCTAGATTGCTGCCACCCCCACAGCCTCTACAAATTCATCACACCATCACAGATGCCTCTAAGCATAACACATAACATCCATGCAGGAACCAAAACAATCAGTGGGAACAAATTTCATTTACATCTTCAAGAAATACAAAAGTAGTGATGCTGGCATCTCAACTCATTACTCAATTTTAAATGATTAACACATCTCATTTGGTAGCCTTTTCACCATATAGGTTAATAGATTGAAATTCAAATAATAGCATTGATTTGCACACACTGTTATGCTTCATAAAACAAGTTTTACCTTAAAACATGTTGTGCATATCCATCACGTGCACTGTCAGTTTTCTGATTGCTCAGTTTGCTGTTGGTATCCTATTACAGACACTGAGGGTTTATTTCTCAGTAGCTTGACAAAGAGAGCAGACGAGCCACAATGCCTACAACAGAATACATAACAACAATACCATTGGAAAAGTGACAATATAGGCACTGAACATGTAAAGCAGGTGTTAAGGTAAAATTTGTTTTATGGAGCATAACAGTGTATGTAACTCAATTTTATCAGTTTTAATTCTAATTGAGTACTTCACTGTGAAGAGTCCTAATCATTCCACTCAACTGTAACAGACTGGACTTTAGAAGAAGGTCTCGAGCACATGACAATTATACCAAGCATTCGTTTTGAGGCCCAGCCACAATCATAAGTATGTCTGATTTGCCAGCACTGCAATGATCTGGTATTGTTCTGCTAGCTCTCTAAAGGTGAATGACCGGATGAATTATAATGCCATTTGTCAGTTGCTGCCTTCATGCTGTACAGGCTAGGGTTTGTTCATTGTATATCTCAATAGTGAATGCTTATTCAGACATGTATTGTATGTGAATTACTATCGAGTGTTCATATTATTGCTGTAGTTTTTTCCACACTGAAATGCCTCTCAAAAAATTCATACTTGAACAAAGAATTTTATGTATGATACAGGAGTAAAAACCAAATCATATAGACATGTGTATAAATAATTTCAGGTGACATTTTGGTACTCCAGCTCCATGCCATATGCGTGTTCAATAAGTTAGCTAAATCAGTTATTGATATTATTCTCCATGATACTTATGTTGTACCTCATTTTCATAATGTCCTTAACAAGATTGCTAGAAGCTAAACCTAAGAGGCAAAAAAGACACATTCTAATGGAGAAAAGTTGATAAAATTGGTGCATCATTCAAATGTTGTTCAAAGAAATGTGTAAGATGTGTTATACAGCAAGCAGGTATTTCAAAAACCTCTATACATCCAGCTGCTTAACTTTTAAAATTGAAGCCTCAGTCTTGTTTGAGAATTACAACCCCACGAGGAATGCCAGGAATGTTTCAATGCAGATGGACACCATCTCCAACATAATTTATAACAAGGTTAGTATTCATCACAGTGCATGTTACTATTACTCATGAATATGTAAGGCAGGAGTTTTAGAATGAGCACCCCTCCTGCCAATATGCCAGCATGCAGAGAAAACACATACACAGATACAGGCCAGACCATAAAATGACCACCCTGTATGTGTATCTCACTTCTTCCAACAGATGCAAGTTTTTTGCAGTGATCATTTTTTGAGGGCCAAGGGCATTACTCCCATTGATATGCATTGTCAGTTATGTGAAGTCTATGTGCCACACTGTATGGACATCAAAAACATGCAGAAGTGGGTCATACAGTTCAAGGACAGACATACGACATCCATGAGGAACAGTGTTCAGGTCAGCCTTTGGTTTCAGCTAAAACAATTGCAAAAGTGGAGAAAGAAATGCCTTAAGTTGGCTGGGCGAATGCATCCCTGAAGTCAGTAAGAGCACAATTTACAAGATTTTGAGCAGACATTTGTATTACTGTGTCTGCCCGGTGGGTGCCCAAAATGCTCACCAAAGACCATAAACAGCAAAATGTTGAAATGGCCTGTAGATTCCTAGAGCTATGTAGATAGTGAAAGGAATTTTTGGATTCAATTGTCACTAGCAATAAAACCTGGGTGTACTACATGACACCTAAAACTAAGGAAAAACCTCATCAATGGTGACATTCAAATTTGCTGAAGCTGCAAAAGTTATAAACAAATTGTCTGCTGGCAAAATGATCGCCAGTATGTTCTGGAATACACAGAAAAAGTGTATTGTTTTGCGAGTTTATGCCTGCCTGTACAACAATAAATGCTGCATGCCACTGTGACACTTTAAAAAGTGGCATTCAAAGTCGACAGAGGGGAGTGCTGACAGAACAGAATGATTTTTCATCATGATAATGCTCATCCCCATACTGCCCATGCAACAGCAGATCTCCTGGCCCAATTCGGATGGAACATCCTCACCCATCCCCCCCTACAGCCTACATTTAGCACCTAGTGATTTTTATTGTTTCCTGAGTTGAAGTCTCACCTGGGTAGTATGCATTTCCAAACCGATGACAAGATGAAAAACAAGTCTAAGCACTACCTGTGCAATGTGGCAGGAGAGTTCTATGACAAGGGCATGCGAAAAATGCCACATTGCATGCAACTGTGCACTGATTGCAATGGCCAGTACATTGAAAAATAGCTGAAAGTCCAGTATTTCCATCAATGTAACATCCATTGCCCAATAAACAGGTTTTCTACGTGAATAAACATTAAAGAGCTTATTTTACAGACATGTCTCTTATATCTATAAAAGCATAAAAAATATAGTAATAGACAAAGAGCAAAAAAAAAAAAAAAAATTGTACATAAGTATTGCTTAAGAAACAATAATGAATATTTTTGATCTACACTTAAGGGTATTTTAAATACTCAACTGCAAGAAGTGTGGGGAAGCAACTATTTAATGAGTTGCCTAAAAGAAATAATAAAAAAAAAAAAAAAAAAAAAATCACAAATTACAAATGTATATTAAAACTGTTGAAAAAGTAGTTATTAGAAAATTCTTTTTATAGCCTAGAAGAACATAAATTGTGCAATAATACAAGGTGGATTGAGTTGTAAAATGTGTACATTTAACGGGTCCTTTAATGATTGTATTTGAGGATAAATAAAATTACTTAATATGTTAATTTACTTATGTATTACATTAAAGAATAATAATTGGGTACCCTGCAAAAGATTATTTTTGGGTAAAAGTAGTTATGTTACCCAAAAGTGAGGATTTTTTCAAATGGCTTATTCAGACATTTACAGTATTTATCCGAATACAAGACAACCTTAAATGCAAGACAATTTGCCTTTTGCAGAATTTAGTTTTGAAATTCAGCACATCATCTATGTAAAAAGAACACATATTTTAAGCCATGGGTTTTACAGTTAACCAACTATTAGGTCATCAATTTTCATTGTTTCTTCCACACCATTTGTTTTTAGGTCCTACACACTTACAAAGTTTGTAAGTTACCACTGAGGTATGACATTCAAAATAATTTGAAATCTCCTTCTCATTGACTAGAAAAGTTATGAGTCAGTTAAAGAATTAAGTGCTGTGCCAGCATGTTGCTATGGTAGTTCAATGGTTACAGCAATTGGATGGAAACCAGGAGATCCATAATTCAAATCCTGCTATGGCATTACATTTTTCAGTAAATGATATTGTCCTACACACAATTGAATGCAGATACTAGTAGACACAGGTGCAGCCATGACTGTAATCAGACCTGATGTGACCAAGGGCTTACCAACATGAACACTCAGTCAACCTTATCAACTAGTGATGGCATCAGGCAACATCTTGCATGTGGAGGCGGCCTTGCGGGAGCTGACACTGGGATGGAGCACTGTGAGTGTTTGTCACGAGGGTGACTGAGGAACTGATACTGGGATTGGATGCCCTCAGGAGTCACAAGGCAATGGAGGACATTGGCTGTAGGGTTTTACAAGCTGAGGTTTTTGCGCTGGAGCCCATATGAACATCCATGGATCTGCAGGGTGAATCTGAAGAACAATGAAGTTGTACCCATAAGAAGCGAGGTGAAGGTGCACCTGGAGGACCAATGGTCAAGGAATTTGGTATTGGATTGGAAAACATTACTATGTGGATTATGTGTTCCCTGAGAATTGTTGCCTTGCCAGGAGGAAGTACCTGTGAGGTTGCTGAACTCGATGGACATGGAACTAAAACATCCAGGGTGGGACGCAATTAGGAACATGTGAACCAGCTGCCAAGTGTTTCACTGTGTGATGGATTGGTCCAGTCAGCACTTTTGCAGGACCTGGGGTCCCAGCTAACAGACTTGCTGAAGAGGGCAGCCAGCTGGAGAGGGTCCAGCGTCTATTCAGCAGATACCAGTACGTTTTCAGCAAAGGGAACAGCAATTATGGTTATCACTTGTGGAGTACTCGATCAGTGTGGGTGTCATTGACACTAGACTATTAGTAATATTTTTAGACCTGAAGTGGTGAATCAATTCAGTCCTGGAACAAAACCCATTTTGCCACCAGCATGAACTATGATTGCTATCTGTACACCAGAGACATTCAACATCATTTCAGGAACTTTATCATGTTGCCAGCATTTACACTGTATAATGAGTATAGACCCAAGTCTTGTCAGTGTACACTAGTCGGTATTGTGCCCTAATTCATTTTTATATATTGCCCTGAGGTAAATGGCCTTAAAAGAGACAATACCTTGTCATTCCATTAGAACACTTTGTACATTCTTACATTTCTTAAATTTGAATCCCATATATTTTATTATCTGTCAAAGTATTGTTTTACTTCCACTATAACTGATTTGTCCTTTACCAAAAAGAGAAGCTTTCTCAAGGTCCGAAATTCTCGGTGAAGTTCATAATATTCTAGGAAAACTCTGCAAGTAATAGTGACAAAGTCATTCAACTGAAAACCCTTTTACATTTTGGATTTTTACTGGGATTTGGTACTTTGATGCCCAACTTTTCTGCCTTTTCACACTCTTTACTAACCGTACCCATGGTTTTCTCACTTACTCTGATGACTCTTGCTGCTATTTCTATGGCTTTCTCTAAAGGAAAAATAAGACCCGTTTTCTTTTTCTCCCTACAGAATTTCAATACATTGTAAATTAACTATCTGCTTTCCAATTTATATAATTACTTGGTTAGTTTATTCTTTGGTGGAATTTCCTACATTAGACACTTATTTCTTCTTCACTCTATTAAATGAAAACCAACAGGTCACCATAATAAACAATAAATAAGTTACATACCATACAGTCATACACAATGAGTGAACATGTACATTTAACACACCACTTGTACTGGAAAACTCATGTAATACAGACAGCACCTGTACAGTGTATGACATAACAGCTAAGGCGAGCGTTCGCCACTGGTAAAAGGAAATAGGACATGCTATAACATGCCTGCCTTGCATACAAATATTTTTATTTGTTTCAATTAACCTTGACCAGTGCAGCTATTTACATCTGAAGACAACATTTTGGCCTTGATGCACAAGGGAGCTGTGGAGGCTGCTAGCACGTATGACGAATATTATTTTCCTTTGCATCCTCATTTACACTGCCAGAAAAAACTTGTTTACTAAATGATGAAAATTACAGAAACAAAACAGCACTTTTCACTCTTTAGTCAGTATTTATTAGCCATTTTATTCTGGCTGAAGAGGCACCTCCACCCTATGTAAGTGCTTCTAATCTGTTACAAGCATATCTGAATGTCAAATGATTAAATTCACAATTGCCCAAAATGTTCATTTTCTTGTATTTTCAACACTATTTGATAAAAACATGAAATCTATAAAAGCTGAGTTAAAATTTGCCAAATTTACTGCCTAAACCAGATTTACACAGAACTGTTGCAGATGCCTGCAACAATGAAACAAACTACCTGAAAAGCAAGAACTCATTATGCCTATCAATGAGTGTGAAGAAAGAGCAATGTGATCTAAATTATCTACATAACACAATCTGCCAAAACAGTATGTAAACAATCTGGATCTACAGAAAAATGAAGATTAAAGTATAATGTGCATGATTTCAAGGATTCAATGAAATGAAGATACTGACACCAGTATGTCTGTTTTTACACCAAATCATAGTGTGAAATTCAAATTTGCACTTCCAGCATCATCTGATGTGGAAAGAAGCTTTTTGCTGTACAAAAATGGACACATAATCCTAGTTCTTTTGCAATTGATAATCATGACTGTCTATTGTAATTCAGAACATGGTCAGCTTTAAGACTTTACATGCATTACAAACCATTATTTCTCCTTAACTTGTATACATACTTTCATATTCTGCTTTCCCGCAATCTCCTTCACACGTGAAAAATGTCTGATGGTCCTGGGCAGAGAGATTCATGTCATAGTATGTCAGTGGTTCCTTGTTAGTAGCCCAATAAAAGCGCTGATACTCAGCACCTCGGAACAAATTTAATGGGTTCCGCCACACCTTGCATTCTGTAAAGTGATTAAAATAGTTTTGACATTATGCTCTGTAACAATGAATTTAACACTTAACTATGAGAAAAAGGCATTGTAAAATGTCTTGCAATATTTCAACAACAAATATTTTTAATAATCATTGATCTAATTAATTTGAGTTCACAAAAACTAAAATGGGGCAATTCAATGCAGACAAAATACAGTTTTTTAACAAAATGTTTAAATCAATCAATTAAACATGTGATTTAATAGCAACATATACTTTTTTAAATCTTTATTTGGACTTCTGATATCCATATAGCCAATAAGTTTGGTTTTGCCTCTTTCATTAATGCTGGAATTCTTGAAATTCATTTCACAAAGCTGCTTTCAAAGTACTGCATTTGTTGTCAAACTGTGTTAGTAGCAAAAATATGGCAGTCAAGGGCCAACAATCAAACTGAACGTGCAATTTCTGACAATGTTTCCCAAGAGGTTTCAACGCACAATTAAGTAAAATGAGATCTGCCAGCCATTACCTGCCTTCAAATTACAACTTACGAAATTATTTGATGACAGATTGTTGTCATTTTAGAGTTTATATGAAAGCAATTCTGGTAAATTTTAGGTTGCTTATGTTCCCTCTCTCCTCTCCTTCCCCATAAGTACACTCCATCATTAGTTTAGTATAATACCATACAACTGATCATCATAAAAAAATATATTCTTGCTGCTTGTAGCACATCTAGTAAGAGCATGGGAGTTAAAACAATAGGGGAAAAAATTATCAAAAACTTTGAACATCCAATTATATACTTTGAGTTTCTAGCAGATGATTTATAGTTTAATCTATGAATTCACCAACCCCACAACAGATTACATTACGGATACCCATGGAAGAAGATTGGTGAATACAGCTTACATGATCAGCAGTCAAAAATGGGGAAAAAGGACCTTGAAATGTGTTCTTCTGTTAAGTGGAGCAATAGGAGAGCTTAACATCAATTCATTTCCAAATGTAATAGTTTTAGTATTTTTATTTACCTCCCTCAACTTACATATAATAGCCACTGCTATTTCTCAGTAGCAAGGGGGGTTTTCAGAATACATAATTTTAACAGGAATCTGAAGACTTAAGTGCATAGAATTGTAGTGAAACAAGTGGTAACAAACATATGGATCAAACACACGGATATGACAGGAGGGAATGGAGTATAAGCATGAGCGAAGAAATCAAAATCTTATTTGGGAAAACAGATATCATCTCTGATATTAAAAGTAATAAACTGAGATGGTTAGGACACTTGGAAAAAATGCTGAAGAGAAAGTGATTAATAAAGTATATCATGGGAAAGCCAGATGGGAGACAATTGAAAGGAAGATCAAGAAAAAGGTGGCGGGAAGATGTGGAGGAGGACATCAGGAGGATGGGTGTTAAAAAGATAGGGGAGCAAGGCAAAGGACCAAGGGGAATGGGTTGCTACTGTATGAGAGGCCAAGGCCTTTCTCATGCTGTAGAACCTAGGAGCAAACAAGCAAGCTTACATACATGCAGTTTTTATTCTCTGTTGAAAAATTTCCATCAGTGGGCTTAATACACTTTGGGATGAACCTCCTTATTTTTTAGCTTTTTTGGCAACAAGAATATTTGTTTTTGATATCTATCTGCACATGTAATCTCTATTAGCTTGTCTATAAAATTGTTATTTACTTGCATTATAGATGGTAGTGAAACTTTTTCTTTTAATGAACATAACAGTTTAATCAAAAACACCCATAAAAATTGACATGTGACTTTAAATCAAATAATAGGAATGAAAACATAACGCTGTAAATGTTATACAATTCTTACTTTACTAGAAGTGAGCTCCAATCTCATTTTAAATTACAAAACTTGCATTTTTAATGTAATTACTATCACAGTAATATAGAGCTAATAAAAAAGTTTGTCAACAGCAGCCCAGTGTGATTCCCTGTTTTCTTGGCCTACAGAGTGAAAACCTGGAATTGCATTATAAAAGTTCTACCAAAATACCAAGGTTGCAAATTAAATAATGATGCTTTGAGATTAAAATTATCTGTCAATAGTTTGCAAGTGAAATCACTGCCTTCTCTGTATGCTACAGCAAGACTCTACTTACTTTAATCCATCATAGCACAAATTAGACTAGAGTCTTTCCTACTGTTGCTCAGTCCATTAAGTCCATGCAAAAATTATCATAGATCTCTGTGAAAAATAATGTTGCTTTCCTTTTTTTTTTTTTCATTTATTATTTGGCCAATCAACAAGATTGCTATAGAAGGCAGTGTTAAATTAGATTAACAATTTTAACACATATAAAAAAC
This sequence comes from Hymenopus coronatus, assembly GCA_030762935.1. Taxonomy (NCBI): domain Eukaryota; kingdom Metazoa; phylum Arthropoda; class Insecta; order Mantodea; family Hymenopodidae; genus Hymenopus; species Hymenopus coronatus. Next base: position 404,096,779 of record CM060900.1, on the reverse strand, counting down.
TGAGGACATTTCCTCTAACATGTGTAAAAGATAACAAGTAGGTTTGTTTAACAATGAGTACATGCTTTTAACAATTAAATTATCCTGGATAAATTAACAAGTTTGACACAGTTAACAATGTATTCAGTTGATCACTATCAATGATTGAGAACAGAGTTTGGATAAGTGAAGCTAATAATTAGACTGTGAAATTGCTGTCTTCAGGGCCACTGAAGAGGAAGTCTTGAGGCAGAAGTAGAGCATTTCTGAAATGGAGAAGAAAGAAAAAAAGTCCTTGCTTCACTCAATTTTTATAGTCTTCTTCCTATTTTTGTAAAACTCTCACCCCAACAGGATATTGTAATATACAGTGTGGGCCATTTCAAACCTACCATATTTCTATCAGAACACATTCATGAAAAAAGAAATCAATTGCCACACATGCTCTACCGGCCAGCCAACTGCTTTGGGTGATTCTAACAGCTTGTTGAAAATATGGGAGTTATGAGATGTTAAACCTAATTTCTGCCATTCACCGCACATTGGTTTCCATATCTTGCAAGAGCTCTCATGCATCTCCCCAGTAAACATGCACTGTATGGCCTACATGTTTACTGCTTGCTGGCAGGTTTGAAATGGTCTGCATTACACTATTAAGCATATTTTTCACTTTAAAATAAAAAGAATTGTCACAAAAAACTGACATTCTTTTTCTATCAAGCATTTTACATCTAAGTTTTCCAATAAATATTGATTCAAAGGACAGTACATGAAGAAAGACTGCAACACACTCCTTGTATTTGTACAAGTGTTTAAGAAAAATATGTGAAATTGAGGGTGTTTCAGTTTCCCTTCCAGTAATACAAAAAGCTACACACATTTTTAATTCCCAAAATGTAATTTTCCACCACATACCTACTTTCAGATAGATAACATTCTTCTCTTAAGGATATTTATGATCTGGTGCTTTTAACTATGGTGTGTTTTGCAGGAGACTGGAAACAGCATATGTTTTAAGTACAATGAATCTGTCTGCATGTTGTAAACCCTGATTTACAGCAATGGCCCAAACTGGCACAATTCATACAATAATTTATGAATTTATTTGTAATATATTAGTAGCACAATCAACATGGGAGTGAACATAAAATAAAGAGAAAACATTATCTGTTACTTGTACGATACATTAAGCATCAGTGAATAGAAACTGTCAACGCTGGTTCATGATAATCAGATAATGGGAAGCAAAACACATTATATTTTGGTCCAGAATACCCAGGGAAAGAAATCAGGAACATATATTGATGGCCTTATCAGTAGCTAGTCAGTTGAGTTTTTGCATTGGGATGTCATTTGTCTGTAATTGATCAATGACATTTCTTCACCTGCTTCCAATTTGGCCAACAAAAATTTGTTGGAGTAAACATTTTCAAATGCACATCCATTACTATTTTTTTTTTCCAATTCCTCTATTTGCACCATAGATTAATATATTATAACAAGCATTATTATATATCAGGGTTACAATGTAAATCACATCCTCCTGTATCCAAAGTGTTTATTGTATTCTTATTTTTTTTTCTCCATTCTTCTCTTGCTTCCCAATCCAACTCTTCCAATCCTTTCTCCTCCATACCGCTTCTTATGTTGTTCATCCAGATCTTTCTTGGTCTGCCCCTCTTTCCTCATCGGGAATCCATTCTAAAATCTGTGTAAGTAATCTTGTTTCTTGCATTCTACATACATGACTATATGATTGTAGTTTCTTATTACTCACAAATTTTAATAATGTACCAAGCATAATTCCTTTATTTCAAGTGTGCATTAAAGCTATTTATTGTTATTTATTAATTTAAACCAATGTTCACAACTCTTTGCAGTTTCTGTCACAGTTTTTATGAGGCCTTAGCCAGCTTTGGGTTGCACATAAAAGTTACAGATGATGCATTCAATACAAGATCCAAAGCTCAATGGATCCGAGGTAGTAACAATTACATTTGTTTAATTTTTTCAGGTTTCATTTTCCCCATAACTGATATTTATTGATAAGAAAATTACTTTAGTTGCAGTCAGTTTAAACTAAAACCACAAAATATTTGGCAATAGAACTAGTTCTACCTGAGCATCTGTTACACTGGATATTTCTCAAGCTGCTTATAGCAAGCATACATTTAGAATAGTGTTACCTAAATAACTCTGGTGTTACATAAAAACTGAAAACAGTTTATTAACATAATAAATGATATCTCAAAACACTTTTGCTTCAAGTTCTGCTGTGCAGAAAAATCTACACACTGCAGTACACACTAAGATATACATTTTTATCCTCAACCTGAATTACCTCATGAATAAAAAGACATACCTGGGACTGTCTGCTGATTTGCTGCTGTTGAATTTGTACTTGTGGTCAGACTGCTAACTTCATTTGTAGTATCTCCACCTCCAATCCAAGGACTGATGTGATTGAGAGATACTTGCTCAATGAAGGATGTACCATACTTACGAAAATACCACCACTCAAAAATCTGTAGAGGAAAAATTGAAACTTTGTTAAAGGGTGGTTTTTACAACTTGAAAAATACTTTTTCACTGTGCTTTTCTGTAAATCTTTTATCATCAGACTGTCACAAAGTCATCAGATATTAGTGCAATAACTGAGAAGTTTTCTGGAAGCAGGTGATATTGGAGAACTTTCAGTTAAACTGCACCCATCTATACTAAAAGCTGTATTTGAACCTAAAAACTATACTCTGTTCAAAGTATATAAAATAAGTTATTTAAATCATTCTGTATAGGAATGTTAGCAGTCATATTTAATATTTTTTTTTGATAAATCAATAAATAGTGGATCCATCTAAGAAGCAATTAATTCAATACCTAGGAAACATTACTGCCAAGAATGATGACATTCCCCTCTTCCCCCCCTTCCTGACCTATAAATTGATGGGCACAATTAATTGCATGACTGCAATAATGTGAGTAGATGTATTAGCCATATCAAACATTAACAGCTTCAGCTTCAAAGAAGACTACAAAATAAATCAACTGTGAGAGCGAAAACAAGTATGAGGATCGATCAAATAAAAACCAGCCTACTCATCCTGTGGCCAGCAAACATCTGGGATGTAGATGAAACTCTCCATTGTGTTAAAGTAGCAGTGCCCCCAATTCAAGCCTATGCTACCAGTTCAGTTCTTTTGAGATGAGTGAGAAAGAACTTCATTCTTCTGATGAGCAACATATAATTATCTGGATTCTCACAAAGATCGATGATCCTAATATTTGGCTCAGACTAAACCAACAACATGGGGAACCAACATTGTTGAAAACAAAGGTGAAATTTTGATGCAAACAGTTCCAAAAAGGGCGAGATGTCATGCAAAAAAGAAACCATCCCAGGGCCAGCAATACTCCAAACAATATTGCAGCTGTTAGGACCTTTACTGAAGTAATTCAAATTCAACATGAACTGGGGATAGCTACAGGGGTGCCCCATCCATCATAAAAATGAGTTTCACAGCTTTATGTTCATTGGGTCCCAATTAATGAACCACAGAAGCCTGTGCCTGTGGAAATTACTCAATGCAGCCAAGACACAACAAAAATTGGAGGCAGCGCACTGGACTGTCCTCCAACACATCTCTCTATACACTAAACCTGTCTACATATGACAGATGCATGGTCCACTCAAGGTTCCTCTTGGAAGGGGCATTTCCATGATGGTATACTAGTGGAGCAATTTGTGCATAACTGGCTGTTCACACATCTTCATTTTTTTAGTCAAGACTACAGCCAAGAAACTTACAATGCACTGGCAAAAGTGCATAGATAAAGCTGGAAACTATGTATAAAATGAGATATGTAATGTGTACACAAATAAAGATTTAAGTAAAAATTTAATTATGAAAGTTGGTTTATGTTTGAACTACTTTTGTATGTTTGTAGAAGAAATGAACTTATTAAGAATGGTCTATTAACCTGCAGAAGAGATCTGTCCTAATTTGATAAATTATTCCTTCAAATTGACAACTGACCTAATAGTTGGTTAAACTATGAGGCCTGGGACTTTAAAGCACTTACAACATTGATAAATCATGTAATATGTCATCTCAGAATAATTAAGATCTTGTGGTTTAATAGATAAAATTAGGAGCCAGGGAATTTCATGTTGTGTTGACACTTTGCCATGGTATACCAGTAGTTAGAGCAACCCAATGGAGACCGGGAGATTTGTGGGTCAAATTTCAGCTTTGGCATTGAATTTTTTACTCCACCTATCCAACTCCTGTCCTGCACATGGCTTATGTGGAAGGAACAGTTAATTTCTATAGATATGCTTTAGAGATCTATTGTATAATTTTCAGCAAGGCTTTAAGTGTGTAGTCTGTCCATCTTACTCCCTGTAGAGGAGAGGTTCAGACCTCTTCAGTTGCTTTGGTGCAAGCGCTGTGGACCCCAAGCACTGGTACTTCTTACATTACTAGAAGTATGCTGGGTCAAATATCTGAACCCTTCACAAAAGGGAGCTGTTTGGATTGGGTTGGCAATTGTGCAATAGTGATTATATCTGTATACAGTAGGGATGGTAGTTGTGCCTCTGAAGCCTGGATGTGCACTGGTTATCTGGAAAATGAGCAAGCCACAGCTCTTGAACATGCACAGTAAATGCAATCAGCTCAGTCCAGCAATAGTGTTAGTCTGAGTAACATCTCCCTCCACCATCCAATTGTTAATGATTACCTTGGGCCCTCTAGGCCAGGTGCATCAACTCTGTTTATATCTATTGTCAGCAAACAGCTACAAAATGTTTATATTTGTTAATTCAAAATTCTGGTGCATCAAAGTTTACTGCCGTTTACTAATTATGTTTAGTTAACATATGCTCAGGAGCTGAAAGAAATGCACCTTCATTTAGTTTCAATTTGTTTTATTATTGTGTGAAGTTATGAACAGTGCAATCTGAAAAAGTAGTATAGAGTTAGAAATGGAGCCTATGGGAAAAAAAAAAAAAAAAAAAAAAAAAAAGGCAACGAATCCCAATTTGTATGCTATTCAAGCAAGAATTTCTGATAGCATTTGTCATAAAACATAAAAATATCATGGATAATAAAAATACGAATGCAGCATTGTCACAACTACCCGAGATTTCAACCCATGTCATCCTAAATTAAAATTAACAACACTGTCAATTCCTAGGATCATATAGCACTGCCAGTGTGCCGGAATTTTGTCCTGCAGGAGTTCCTTTAAAATGCCAGTACATCTATTGACTGTCACTTTTAAGCACACTTAAAAATTATCAGCCTGGGCTGGGTTTGAACTCACTACCTTGAGTTCAAAAGGCCAGCGCCTAATCAAGTGAGCTACGCAGACCAACACAATAGTTCACCTCCCTGGCAGGGAATCGAACCCGGTCTCCCACATGACAGGCAGGGATACTAACCACTACACTTCCTGTGGTGTAATGGTGATCTCTTGAACCCAAGGTCACTGGTTCAACCCTGGCACAGGCAGATGGATTTTTTTCAGGCTGTTGGTCCCATGCCATAAATTTACGGCACATGAAAGAACCTCAAGCCTCATAAAGAGGCCTCTGAGCAAAATTAAGTGGTCTTTCATGCCCAACAGAGAACAGTAGTTAAAGAGCGTCCATAAATGAAATTCCACTTCATTTCAACTCTAGTCCATGTTAGTATGAATTTCTGCTTTCCTTCTCCTACAAATATGCAATAATCTCATTAAGTTAAACAAATAATAATTATCCTTATGTATATTTACATGTACTATTATGTAGTATTACATATTTAAATATTACAAAACAATGAAAATGGAAACACATAAATCTACAAAGTAAACATAAAATACAAAATAAACAGAAGTAACTTATAATGAACAAGTTTTGACAAAAATGAACATATAGATAATTATTTAGGTACTATTAGTGAAAGAGTGGGACTGAGTTAAAGAGAAATAATATTAATGTAGTAATGATATTTGAGTACTAAATTCCATACAATGCACTTCTTGTGGCCCAGGGCTTATCCAGGTATGCCACCAACATCCATTTAAAATACATATTTCATCACTACAATACCTCTATCATACTACTAGTTTACTGTGAGCTCTCTTTATTACACCTTATCTATTTTCCTTGCCCATTTCATCCTAGCATTCCACAAGAACTCCCCTGGACTTCTTAATTGTCCTTTAGCCTTAAAAATGTTCTAATAATAAAAATAAAAATGATGATGATGATGATAATAATAATAATAATAATAATAATAATAAAATAACAACAATAAGAATAATCATCATCCAATTACTTCCATATGAGATATGTACTTAGTTTTGTTATTCGTCATTACAGCCACTTTGTAGTTATTTATTGGTCTGTTATAAACTTTTAGGATCCTAAGCTGCAAAGCATAGTCCAAGAAGGAGGACCTTAACCAGAACCAGAAAAGCATAACCGAGGAATGTTTATATAGGCAGAAGAATGGAGCAGTTGCGGACAAAGGTCACGACTGCAGAGCAACAACAGGGCATAACTGAGGGCTTTGTGAAGCTAAAATTCCAATTATCACAAGTCAAACCCTCATGACCATTATTAAAAACAGGCTGGATAGTTGGCAATAACCAGGTCCTGCATATGTATGTAAAAAAGAAGTACATTCCTAAAATAAAGTTTATTATCCCAATCAAGAGCCCACAAGTATGAATTCAAAATCTTATTTCACATAAAAACATATATTTTACAAACTAATTTACGTAAATAAATATTTTTGAAATGTTTGTAATAAATCCATATTTTGTATACCTTTCTCGTAATTTTAATGAACTATTTCTGTTTTTTTTTAATAACTCTTCTGCAATCAAGAAAGAAATGATGCAAGAACTGCGTTAGTACATATCTGTTGAAACATCCGCTTCAGAGACAATGCAATATTATAGTCTCAAGACACTCCCCACCCACCCGCCATCAGTTATATTATCTTTTACATGGTAAAAGGAGTGGGTAACGACCATGATAAACTCTGTGAATCCTCAATGTGTAATTGTAAGTTCATAACTATGTATTTATTTCTGTTTCAGTTGGGATCCAGTTTAAATAGTGAACGTCTGTGAATTATTTTAAATATGTCGAAAATGAAATCAAGTGTTTGTGAACATTTACAGAAATACGTATTGGAGTTTAAAAAGCATTTCTACCACTAACAGTAGGGTATTATTTTGCCAACCTTGTGCGAAAAGTTTAAGTGCAGATCAACAATCACATATAATACAACATTTGTCTGGAAATAAAAAATTGCAGCTTCCTCCATGTTTCACCATGGCAAGTTCTTATAGGAGAACCTACTTCATCCTGATCTTAACATTAAAATAAATTCACAGTATTATTATGTTATGCATTTGTTTCGGCTGATATACCCCTTAATAAGGTAAACAATCCTAAATTCAAAAGTTTCTTACCAGATGTATGGCTCTAAGCACTCCTGATGAATAAACTCTTCAGAAAAATTATCTCCCAAAGTGCTATGATAAAACATTAAAATACATTGACAAAACTAGCGATTTTGCTGGCATTAGAAAAGTGGGAAATGTTTTGGTAGGTGTGTTGGAAAATTATGAAAAAATTTCCAAACAACACTTCTTACTAGGCTGTTCAATGAAGTTTTGCAGATTTTACGGCCAAATGGTGTGAAGTACGACCATTTTTGCTTTTCAAAACTGATGGTGCACCATATATAAAGGTTTCAAAGCTCTTTGTGTATGCTATCCTAAAATGATTCATGTGACAGTCATGTATTACACATGGCCTACATAGACTGTGAGACAAAATCCAAACACTTTATCCAGAAGTGGACAAGTTAGGACCAAATGAGAAATCTTATTTTTTTGTAAAATCACCAACTAGAGTCGATCTTTTCAAAGAAAAAATCCTGATCTCCCACTGCCTCCTAAACACATAACCACACATTGGGGTACCTGGCTAAGTGCAATAATATATTATGCAGACAATTCTGAAGCATTTGTGTCTGAGGTAAGTGAACTGGACCCAGACAATGCTTCTTCAATTGATGTTGTTCAAAATTTAGTAAAAGGTAGCAATTTAAAGTGTGATCTGGCTTTCATATAAGCCAATTTTGGATTCTTGACTCATTCTATAATGAAATTAGAGACTTCAGGGTGTTTATTGAGTAATGCAGTTAAAGAAATAGAGTGCATTGAAAGACAACAGGATGCTCTTTCCCATTCAATGGCCGAAGACATGAAGAAAAAATTTAAGGATTTGTAGGCTACAAAGCCCTTGGCAAAGGAGCTCTTGTTTTGGAAGGCCAAGGAACAAGTGAAGTTGATGTGGATATTAGTGATATGCCCCATTTCAAATATGCAAGGTTAACATTGTGCGACATAGAATGATCATTTTCTCAATATAAGGCATTATTTCGTGAAAACAGGCATGGATTTCTGATGGAAAATTTGGAGAAGACGTTAGTCATTCACTGCAATTCCAATCAGTGTTCCACATCTGATGGTTGGGAGCATTTGGTGAGTTAACTTTTTTGTTATGTGTTTCTTGAATTTAAAAAAAGTTTTTATCACATATTTTTTAATTTTTACCAAATATTTTTAAAATTTTTGTCACAAAAAAATAAATATTTTTAAGTTTTTTAGCACATAAAAATCTGGACCCTGGCAACAACATGATAATATTACCTAGATACTAAGTATTTATGAAGGCAAGTCGCCATTAAGATAGTTCTCTGAAGGGAGACACCACACTGGTTCATTGAACCAGGTAAAAAACATATAATCAGTTGGAAGCTTGAATGGCATACCTGCATGTTGTCACAGTAGCTCAATGGGTAGAGCAATCACACAAAGAGCGGAAGAACTGTGTTCAATATCCGGCTGTGGCATTGAATTTTTCAAATGGTTCCAATAATAAAAAAGGTCATTATTTTGTGTAATATTTATCAAAGGAGTATAACCATTATAATAAAAATAGCCTGGATAGTTAGCAATAGCCTGGATACTATGTACTTATGAAGGCAAGTCACCATTAAGGGGAGAGTCACCATGAAGGGAGACATACTGGTTGGGTGAACCGGGTAAAAAACATGTTAGCAGTTGGCAGATTGAATGGCATACCGGTATGTTGTCACAGTAGCTGAATGGTTAAACCAACTGCACAGAGAGCTGAAGAACTGTGTTCAAATCCCGCCTGTGGCATTGAATTTTTCAACTGGTTCCAATAATAATAATTAATGTTAGTGTCTACTGTCATAATAACTTACAACTTTACAAGAGACGTGATATATAATGTTCTACTTCAAGCACAATGCTCATCTATAAGTGAAATCAATCCTTCAACAGCTAGGCATCTTGGTGAAAATCCCAAAGAAGCTTATGCGAATAACTATTAGTGAATACTTGACAGAGTAATTTTTGTTAATAAACGAAAAAGATATTTTTGTGCTCAAATTGTTCAATAAAAACGGTATGTCAATGGGTTAACTCTTGTAGTTCTTAATTGGTAGAATATTTTTGTTTAAAGTTTATGGCTGTTAGGCACTCATTTGAATCCATTAAGGTTGATGCACCAAAGAAATGAGTTTAAGGGCATTAACTAGAAACTTTATGGCCATGAACTACTAATGGCGATTGGTGCACCTGGCCTTCTGTGTATCAAATTAGTTTTATTTGTTTCTGTGATTAATTAAGGATTGTATATATTGTGTGCTTCGATGTGTTTATGGAAGTTCTTTCTTTTTATGATCTTACCCATACAAAAATGACTCCAATTTTATCAAAGCTTGGGACAAAAACTTTGCACAGCTAAATGGAGATTGTGAATGATGTCCATGCATTCATTAAACATGAAGCAGTTTCTGGTGAATTATTGAATCCATTGGAACAAGTGCAAGAAAGAGTAAGTGTTGTAACTAAAGTGCCTGAAAGAACTATGCGAAAAATTGTCAAGGAAGGGAAACAACACAAAAAACAGGTCACTTCTTTTGGAGTGTACCAAAGCATGTAACCAATACAGACGATTTTGATAAATGTGTCATTCTGCATATTGTTTACAATTTTTACATTGTTGAGAAACCGCCACCCACCATTAACAAATGGATACCTAAAATTAGGGAAGCAACAAATTTGAATGGAGGTAGTATGAGCTTGAAACTAATTTTGAGGGATATGGGGTTCATGTGGAGAAAAACAAGAACACAAGTATATTGCAGGAAAAGCACATTAGAACTCTTCAGGTTTCATTCTTGCAGGCAATTATGAATACAGGGAAGAAGGGAAGCCCATAATATATAAGAATGAAACCTACACCCATAGCACCCATATAAGACCAACAGCTAGAGGCACCGTGCATGCTACTCTGGTGGCAAGTTTGGTTACTAACAACAGGATAACAGAGACAGTGAAGTAAGAATATTAGCATATGCTAAGATGTCAAGATCGAACCTCCTGAAAATGTAAATACTACAAGAAGTTGGAAAGGGAACATTAACTGCTGTGTTGTAGGATGCAATGCCTACAAGAATACTTCGCCAGCTATTGCCTTCTATTCTTTTCCCACACGGAAAACTGAAGCGCAAAGCAGAAAGCTATGGATTCAAGCTGTACATCAAAAGAAGTAAGTACACTAATTTTATATTGTACCTCAAAGCAGTAACATATGGATAATGTTGTTTAGAAATTAATGTTGATGTTTTTTAAGTTAATATATAGAAACTCTAAATACTGTGAGTATTAGATTAAACGACACATTATGGGAATAGTCTGTCAATTATTATTTTTATTATTGTTAATATTACTTTCATTTTTACTATTAATATTTATGTATGTATTGTTATGTGCGTATTACTATTCATTTTTATATTTTATTTTCAGTCCTGAGTAAGAACCAAAGCACACAACACAAATTTGCAGCATTCACTTCATCAGAAATAAAAGGTTCAGGACATCCCCACAGTTCATATGTTCCTAGTATATTTCCAGATGTGTACAAAAAAATTTTGACATTTTGAAACAGAACTTTCAGTCAAATTTCACTTTATAGGCCACAAATAATATCTACATTGCATATGGCTTCCGCTTTAACTATCCTCACAATAAGCACAAAGCATGACACAGAGCGGTGCCACCAGTACGATTTTCTGGTCCGTGCACGGTGCCTATAGTGATGATATACCTCAGGTTTCCATGTGCTTGCTGCAAAAGGGCCAAGAGCAATCATCATGCATGCAGGAAGTGAAACTGGATTTATATCTGGGGCATTTTTAATGTGTAAGCCAAAAACAAAAAGTTAATTATCACCATAAAATGAATGGGAAAAGTTATAAAAAAATTTAAATGGAAAAATTAATTCGTAATTTGCCTCCCAAATCTATTTTAATGGTTGATAATGCAGTGTACCATAATGTGCAGTTAGAAAAGGCCCCAACGTCATCTACAAAAAGCGAAATGCAGAACTGGCTTATAGCAAATAATGTACCATTTCATTAAAAAATGCTAAAGTTGGAGATTTACAATCTAGATAAAGCCATAAACCTGTTCAGAAGAATTGCGTTGTTTAAAGTTTATTGGAAATGCATGAACAGTGTTCTTAGATTACCACACGATTCACCAGATCTTAACCCAATAGAGCTTATTTGGGCTGATATCAATGGGTAGCTGGTCATAATATACCTTTTAAATTACAATGTTATGAATCTTTGCCATTTGACATTTGTTGACATTAGCGTGGAAAAGTGATAAAATGTCTGTCAGTACATTATAAAGTTGGAAGAGAAATATATTGAAGAGGAATGCCTGTTTGAAAATGTTACAGAAAGTTTTAAAATCCAAGGTGGAGGATATAGTGATAATGAAGGAGAAGAGAATGAAGACCACGAAAGGGAAATATCTGAGGAAGATGAAAGGGGAAAGTCTGTAGAAGAAAATGATGGTAGCGATATTTCTGGTATGGAGTGGTTATCAGATTAACAAAGCCCCTGGTATTCTTAAGATGAGGTATTTATATGAGAAGGTTTATGCATATATGTGTAACGAATGATACAGCAAGCTGAATGTAGTGATGAACCGGTCATCCAATGGTGTTGTGTTTATGTCGTGCCAGGGAATCTCATGTCTTCCACTTTCCAGCAGAAAAGGTAAATAACATTAGATGTAGACTCCCTTCAATGCGCTAGGGAAATAGGTCATCCCTACTGTAATTGTTGACGACTAAATAGTGATAAAACTAAAATAATTAAAACACATATTTCAAAATAGTAGTTGTTGCCACATGTGTTATTGTTGGTCAGGGCAGCAAGGTACAGCACTTCAAAAAGTGACAAAAACATAAAAAAATTCAAATAGAAACAAAAATCTTTTAAGCAGTTGATGGCACAAAATAGTAATTTAAAATAAATTATATATTTTAAACAGATCTACATCTTTGTGCAGTAAGTTTTGGCTAGCTCTTATGGTTTACCAGTTATATAAAATTATATGAAATTCTTTGAGTGAAAATTACTTCACAGACAATTTCCAGAAGAGGTATGATAACTTCAGTTGAAATACATACAAACTAATTTTAATCTAACATCAAGATCATAACTTCCTTTTTCGACATGAACTATCAAATATAATTATGCTGTTATCCCCTCCCATGTTATACTGTAGCATGTGATGCTGGTCCTTGTCTGGGAGGCCATGACTCCTATGCACCCAAATAATGTATAACATGAAAAATACAGATTCTTGTAGACCAATCTTTCAATTTAAAAGTATACTGACTATTTACTCTCTTTTTGTATATAAAGTTGTCAACACATTAGTAGGTGAAAATCCCCAATTTAGACTCAAAAAGAGTGAAACTCTCACTCTCACCATTCAAGAAGTGGAAAGGACATTCACAGAGTATCAACCAATAAAAACAAAATTGATAGCCATATTATTGGCTCATTAACGTTTAATGAGGCCATGACTCCTATGCACCCAAATAATGTATAATATGAAAAATACAGATTCTTGTAGACCAATCTTTCAATTTAAAAGTATACTGACTATTTACTCTCTTTTTGTATATAAAGTTGTCACACATTAGTAGGTGAAAATCCCCAATTTAGACTCAAAAAGAGTGAAACTCACTCTCACCATTCAAGAAGTGGAAAGGACATTCATAGAGTATCAACCAATAAAAACAAAATTGATAGCCATATTATTGGCTCATTAACGTTTAATAAATTACCCTTTGAAATTAAAATAGCCACAGGCAACACATATAAGTGAGTTGGTAAATGGTAACACTACTTCACTGAAAATCCCACTTACTCGGACGCGTTTCGGGAACAGGTTATTGTTCCCATTATCAACAATTCTCCAATCAACAATTTGCCACTTTGGTTTCCTATCCAGGGGAGGCTGTAGATTGCTGGTGCTCTCTGGTGATGGGGTGATGAATCTCCCAAGGGTGGTTGGTGTTCATTACATAGTCTTTGTGTTTTTCCCAGGTTTCTAATTCGTAGCTGTTTTTATAGGTTTTAAAAGTTTTATACCAAGTGTGATGTTATGATTTGAGGTCCAATGATGTGCTACTGCTGATTTGTCTAACTATTTTTGGAATAAACATCTCATATGTTCTCACATGTTCTTTTAGTCTTGTTTCCTGATTTCTCTTAGTTCTGTCTAAGTATACTAGAGTACAGTCATTGCAATCTATTTGGTATATTCCAGCTAAATTTTCTCTAGGGACAGGATCTTTTGTTTTGTTACACAGCAGTTTTTGTACACTATGGTGATTCTGATGAGCTAAGGTGATGTTTTGCTTTTTGAAGATTTTTTTAAATTTATGGTGCGCCCAAGGATGGTAAGTGAACTTTCAGTATGTTTGTGGTTCTTGTGGATTTTGGAGTGTTGTTATTTCTCGAATATGTTTCTGTCTTTTAAATTTCTTAATCTTCTTAACTATTAGTGTTTTGGGTAACCATTTTTGATCGCTAGTAGTATGATGTGTTGGTATTCTTTTTGTATTCCTCATTTTCCAGAGGTAGGTGTACCAGTCTGTGGATTGTACTACTTAGAACAGCATGTTTGTGTGCTATAGGATTGTAGCTATTGTTTTTATGTAGTTTTCTGTGTGGGTGGGTTATCTGAAGATGCCAAAAGTAAGTTTATTGTGGTTTCTATTGATTTTAATATCCAGATAAGGTAACAATCCATTTTTTTTCTCTTTCCATAGTGAATTTTATGAATCTTTTTTGTAAATTTAGCAATTTTAGGGTATCTTCTGCAAGTTTTATTGGTACTATGGCAAAAATATCATCTACATATCTGTACCAGGTTTTGAAAAGTTGTGAGAAACTGTTTGTAATTTGGGATTCAAAATAACTCGTGTATAATTCTGCTCAGAAAGGTGACAGAGGGTTGCCCATGGTTAGTCCAGTGGTTTGTTTGGAGACTTTTTCTTGGAAAGAGAGGTAGTTTTGGTCCAAGCATAGCTTAGTTAGTTTTATGTAGTCTTCTGTTTGTGCGCTGGGTATATTGTTGTTTTTTAACCAATGCTCTAGAAGTTGCAATAGTTCTGTTGATATGCTAGAAAAACAATGCAGTAACATCAAATGATACCATCATTACCGTAGGTGTAATATCTAGCTTTGAAAATTAATCCTATGGAGTTTTTATGCTGAGAATTTGGAAAGTAGGTAAACAGTTGAATGTTTCTGACAGCCAATTAGCTAGTTTGTATGTAGGAGAGTTTATGTTATTCACTGTGGGTCTCATTTTATTACCTGGTTTGTGGATTTTTGGTAGCACATATAATCTAGGAATAATGGGGAGATCTGTTCTAATATACGATTTATCGGCTGTTGTTAATGTGTTCTTGGCACATGTTTTTAATGGGTTTTTGTTTATGTTTATGTATTCTGGGCTTTGCAGTAGTATTTCAACTCTGGTTACATAATCATCTTTGACCAAAATCACTAAAGTGAGATTGCCATTGAAAAGAACAAATATTATGCACAGTAACAAGATCTTGAACTAAGAATTTACAAGTTACATATGTCATTACCGAATATTTTAGGACATGCCATGTTGATTAATTTCCAATCAAATTTTCTGATGATTTTAAGCAAGAAAATGAGCAACAAAAAAGAAAACTTAAAAAAGAAACTAAATAGCCTAAGGTTCAAACAAAAAAAGTCCATAGAGCACCAGAAAAAGCCCCCAAACACACAACCAAAAGCAAGATAAGTCGCCAAAACAAATCTAGTACAGAGATCCACCAACAAGTAGTGAACTTCTCCAAAGAAACCTTCACGAAATCCAAATTATCCATGTTGAACAAAAGTTTAAAAACTTGTATTAGCTTCACCAAAGTAACAGAAGACTTAATTGCTGGCATTGAATTAGCTACAAATCACCTTCCAAACAATGAAAAAAGTATTATAAAATTCCAGTATGAATCAGTTTTGGACCAAATATAAAATCAAAATTACAACCAAAAAACAACAACATATAATTATTAAAAGAAAAACCGGTAATATACACCAAATCATATAAAGGGAACACTTTAGTGATTTTGGACAAAGGTGATTTTGTAACCAGAGTTGAGATACTACTGCAAAGCCTAGAATACACAAGCATAGACAAAAACCCATTAAAAACATGCGTCAAGACACACTAACAGAAACCAATACACTAGCAACAGCAGATAGATCTGTATTGGAACAGATTTTCCCATTATACCCAGATTATATGTGTTACCAAAAATCCACAAACCGGGTAATAAAATGAGACCCATAGTGAATAACAAACTCTCCTACATATAAACTAGCTATATGGCTGTCAAAAACATTCAACTGTTTCACTTTATTAAATTATTTTGTAAACCCAGTTTATCATCCCACAAAATTCCACTGTTACTTTGGAAACAACATGGACAGCACATTAGAATACTGCAAAATCAACTTTAGTGCATCCACTTTTCAATTAACTTACCCAGATAAAAGCACGCTTGAGATTATGCATTATATATTGGTTAATTTAGACGATATGATGCTGCCTTAGTTCAAACTTGAAAGTCAAAAGTGCCAGTTCCAAGTTATCTGAGCCTAGCCCATGTCTGTAGTGTGTGGGTAGCATGTCTGCCTCACATTCAAGAGGTCCAAAGTTTGAATCTTGATTAGGGTGAATTACCTGGATAAGGTTTTCTTCCAGGTTTTTCCCTTATCGTGAAAAAACAAATGTCAAGTAACTTTAAGCTCCATGGATCCATTTGAGCATTATTTCACCAATTTCATACATCGTCAATATGATCTACTGGGTTTCAGGATGTTAAACTAATAAGTTATCAGACCACCAAACTTTCTTTCGATATAAGACAATTCAATCATTTGCCAATTCCATGAAAGAAAATAACACACAGAGAGACACTGTCTCTTTGGGCAATTCTTGCAGTCTTAATCATCCTAATATATACCTAATGTGATACTGCTTTGAAAGAAAAGTGCAACCTAAAATTATCTGAATTTACAGAAGAAACAAAATACAACTTTGGCAGCTTTATTATACCTTTGAAAATGCATTAACAATTGCTATGAACAAATTACTTATGTGTTAGTATTTAATGTTCAAAAACATAAAAGTACTTCAAATAAATTAAGTCAATGTGTTAAAACTCCAGAAATTATTTTGAAATATTGTTGAAGAGCTTCCGCCTCAGCCCAATTTTAGTTTTATGCTGGATATGCCAATTTCTTTTTTATAGCTATTTAGAATCTGCTATTTACTGTATTTTTAATTATGTGAATCTGAGTTTAATGAATGCAATACTACTAGATGCTATTTGTAACATTTGATGGAAATGGCTATTTGTCAATTTACATACTATAGCATACCACTTCATTTTGTCAGTTTATTTTCATGTTCCATCAATGCAAGGGAACAAAGATTACAATACTATCATTATTATTTTTTCACTTATATAGGCCCCTTTAACTTTTGCGGTCATAGCGGGGTCTTTGCTTTAGAAACAACTGCTGCTGATTTCTCACTGAACTGCAGGTTTTCTTACCATTGATTTTTCAGTTTTATAAAAATTAAAAAAAGATGCAGGACTTCTTAACTTTGATTTTTCAGTTTTAATAAAAAACAAAAACACACGCACACACATGCATACTTACAACCTCTGTAGGGATAGAGAATGATTCTAGTTAAAGAAAATTCCCTGTCCCAGCCAGGAATCAAACCCGGTACCTTTGGGTGAGAAACCAGAATACTGGCCACTCGACCACAGGTATTAATCCCTAGGTTCCAGTGTGCCATCAGAGAAAATACAGAGGTCTATCAGAATTCAGTATCCAAAACTTTTTGGAAAGTTGGCCTGCTGCAACCACACAAGGGCACAATCATTTGATTGGATCAAATTTCAGGCAAACGTATGCTGCATTTCAAATAACTAAAGTGGTATGGCAACAGTGTGATACATTCCCTGAAGCAACTGGAGCTTTGAATTATACCCATATCATGATCAAGAGATCGAAATCTCATTTGGATGAAAACATTACCAGGAAAGGTGTTATTTACAAGTGTTGATGCAAAATACAAGGGCAGATCAAACATAAACGGGAATTATTTTTTTAAATTTATTGCATCAACAAACAAAAATACTCATATACAGATTATTTTTCTACATAGTGTCCTGCCTTTGATACACATTTTCTCCATGGAATTAGCAAGTTTTTGATGCCATCCTTATAGAAAGAAGGAGGATGCGTGCGGGAGTCAGTCACGCACGAATTCTTCTACACTTGCGTCATCATCAAATCGCTGTCCTCCTAGGTCTTGTTTGAGAGGTCCAAACTAATGATAGTCACAAGGCAATAAATCTGGACTGTAAGGAGGGTGTTCCACAGGTGTCCAATGCATTTTCTCCAGTTTTTCCCGCATTAAAGCAGCAGTATGTTGCCTCGCATTGTCATGGAGAAGAATGTTTCGGATCAGTTGCCACCTTTGCTTGTTGCAATATGCAGCTTTTGCTTCATCCAAAATGTGACAGTAATGGGCTGCATTAATTGTCCTTTGTTTGTGAAGAAAATCCACCAGCAAAATGGCCACGGAGTCCCAGAAAACGATTGCAAGCACCTTTCCAGCAGATGTGCATGTTCTGACCTTGACCAGACCCGCTTCATCTCCTCGTTGCCACTCCATGCTTGCTCGCTTTGACTCTGAGGTGTAATGATGCACCCATGTTTCATCACAAGTCACAATGCGATTCAAGCATTCCCTCCTCCTCGTAGTGATGCAGGTGTGTCTGACGAACTTCTTGGCGTAACGTTTTTTTTTTTTTTCCTGGTTGAGGAGACAAGGAATTCACCTGGCAGACAATTTTCTGTAATGGAGTTCATCTCGGATGATTGTTTGAACACTTCTATAACTTATTCCTAGGGCAAAAACAATTTCGGATATTTTTATGCGCCAATCTTCTTCAATAATGTCACGAATGGCAACAAAGTTGTCTGCAGTAATGCTTGTCTGCTCTCTCCTCCTATGAGGTTCATTTTGCACAGCTCCTCTTCCTGCCACAAAAATGTTAGCCCACTCATACACTCAAGTCTTCGAAAGATTTTTAAATGTTCTAACAGTAGGAAAATGCAAATCGCTTGTGGCTGCGTCTGGCTTCCTACTGAATGGAGGAGGTGATTGTGAATACTCAGAATCATGACTGAAGCAGGCAAAAATTAAAATGATACTTACTTTAAAAACGCACTCATTTTTTCAGTGCAACAAATTGCTCTTCCGACACAGTTACCACAAGATCAGGTCATTATACATGTGTCAATAAACCATCCACCTGCTTTTCAACAAAAGATAGCTCCACCATCGGTATACACTAGTGAACCACAGACCAATTTATAGTCAAATTAACCTGGTCGTTTGACAACATTTTGCTTTCATAAACAGCAAAATGAAAAGTAAACTTCTCAACATTCCTGGCATCTGCATTAACTAAAATAGAAGCTTTGTAACTGACTATTAAGGGAATAGAATTTCTTTTGTTGGCATTTGTGGCACCCTATTGTGGCAAGAGGTCAGCTACGGCATTAATTGATTCAGGCATTAATTTTGTGTATGCTTCTTTCTGGAATTCGCTTCTGACCCATTTAAGAGGTAAAAATTAACCAGCAACTCTTTTGTGTCAAACTATTTCTGGTGCGAAGTTGCCAAACTTTAGGTCATCTTGCTGCACATTAATATAGGAACATTTTCATGGAATGTCAAATTTATAATTATGCAGTCCTTGTCTTGTGAGGTTATCTTGGGCATTCCCTTTTTTGTTAAGTCTGATTTGTCTTTGGATTTTGACAAATTTTGTTTACACTTCCCATTTAGTGGGACTATAGTGCCATTTTCTTTAGGCTCTTTACATTTGCTACCAACTGTGGCAAAGCTAAACCACAGGAATCCATTTTCCACAATTACATTTGACGGCTACTCATTAAGACAAAATTTCTCAATTAATTAATGAATATTCAGATGGCTTAACCGATAGGGATTACAAAGGACTTACATATACAATTCAAGTGACAGATAGTACACCAGCTCATACATCACCTTACCATCTGGCACCACCTAAATTACAGATTTTTGCATGAAAAAGTAGATGAATTGTTGCAGAAGAGTGTTATTGAACCTTCCAGTAGTTCATGTTCTAGTCCATGTTTTTTGGTTCTAAAACCAAAATCTGATTCCAAATTAGTGGTTGACTACCAGAAATTAAACAAGAAACTGTCTCTTGATCAGTGGCGGCTTGTGGCCAAATTATCTGGTAGGGCACAATTTTAAGATTGATTAAAATTAAAACTAAATTGAATGTTATTTATGGACACTCTTTAACTGCTGCGGTTTTAAGCGTCCCATTCTATTTTGGGCATGTAAGACCGCTAAATATTGCTTGGAGGCTTCTCTATCAGGCTTGAGGGATTTTTTACATGCTGAAAACCAATGACATGGTATCAATGACTTTACTTCCCTAATGAAGGAAGGGATTTTTAAGCCTGAAAAAAAAAATCAGCCGCGTTTGAACATGCGACCTTGAGAACCAGAGGCTAGCATGTTACCCCCAGATCACAGATGACCACAGACTAAACTTAGTGGATACTAAAAACTATCAGTAGAATTGAAATGCTAATTTGTGTATTAGCACTAATCTTTCTGTTTGTAGATGAAGTCCATCATTCGATCCTATGCTTGAAAAAATACTTCCATAACTCTTTGATTAAAGTCAGAAACTGAACGCAACATGTTCCAAGAATTTTGAACATGAACTGTCAACTTTACTGTTAACCATAGGTCAACAACATTATCAGAGAGGTGATACTGATGCAAATTAATGCACAGCTTGTCTTAACAGCTGATGCACTTAGTTTAAGTAAGTTTCCAGTCTTCAATACTTTTAATACCTTATGTATGTCAATTACAACATTCACGATGTTTCTTTTCAGAAACGAAGCTCACTTTTCTCTCAAAAAATTGCAGAAACTACCCTTAAAGTAAAGTATATCATGATCATGATATTAATGTCTTAAGTATCTTCTTTATAAGCAATTGTATACTTTACAAACCATGCCTATCTTTCGTAACAGTGTTTAGGATTCTTCCTCTTAAGGCAAGTTTTAACACTGCTTTTTCTTTGAACGCTAGCACCTGATAAATGGGCATATTATTCTGCAGTTAATTTAACCAAATTATTCTCCAGCGCATTTGGATTATGTTTCACTAACAAGTGAAATACATTCAAGGCATTGTTTCGCCACTTCATCACTCTTGAGGTGGATATTGTAACTTAGCACTCATTTTCACAACATTAGCCACTAATCACCTCTCGCAAGTAAGGTCCATTTTACTGCTTGTTTACGTCCATAATTTCAATAACTATTGATTATTTTGCCTTTTCCTGTTTTCAAGTAAAGTTTCAAATGTATTACGAATCTATTTCCTAGTAAACTTAGGGTAATTACACAACACACTACTTGTACGCCTTGAGCGTTGGCATGTAACTTGTCGTCTGCTTGGCAGGGAGGAGAGAATACCAAGTACCAACATTGTAAATTTTTACATATAAGCTTCTTTTTGTATATTTCGTTCGGGAGGTTTATAGATCAACTTTGTTTTCAAATAAGAAGACATTGAAACTTAAGAAATGTTGCTTATTATTTACTCTTACACGTGAAGAGACCTTTGGCTAAATATTTTTGTCAGAGATTTGACTCAAACTTTAACTTTTGCTTATTGTCGGTTCTTATTTTCTCATTGCGCATGCGCAGCAAAAGACCACAGAGGCTTTCGTGTCCTAAGAGGACCTTCCTCTCCCAGCCCTTTGAACCCTGCACCTAAAAATTAACTACATTTGAAAGCATTGAATTCTTCTGCACATGCGCATAGGATGACCACAAAATCGCTTGTGTCCGAAAATGTAGCCGGTTACTATTTCCAACAGCCATCTTCACTACAACTGTCCACAGTGCATAGTAGGTTTAAATTTATACAAAATTTATAGATGATAACATTTTACCTAATAATATAATGGAGAAATTGTTGGCTGAAATTATTGTAGGGAGGGCACGTGCCCCTGTGCCCCTAAAGGCCGGCCGCCACTGCTCTTGATGTGATGCCATTGCCTGCGATCATTACACGCGATCATTCATGGAGCTGCGGTCTTTACTGCCTTAGATTTGAACCAAGCATACTATCAGATTTTGCTGGATGAAGCCTCATGATTACTAACCACATTTTAAATTCCATATAATTTATTCCAATTCCATAGACTGGTCTGGCCACAGGAGCTCAGATTATTTCACTGTATCTTGATTCCTTATTACATGAATTTAAATTTAAGTTTGTATTTAATTATCTTCATGATTTAGTTATTTATTCTCTAAATTTTGATGCACATGTTGACCATTTGCAACAGGTATTTCAGTGTTTATGACATCCGTGATTAAATTTGCCACAACACAGATTTTATTTATGGGTCACATTATTTTGCCTTCCAGGATTTCAACTGACTCTGAGAGGATTTTGGGCTTCACTGTTTTCCTCCACCCAAAAATCTTGTACAGTTAGCATCCTTTTTGGGGATGGTAACCTTTTTTTTCAAATCTATCTATATCTCTCTTTCTCTAAATGAAACTTGTGGTGACAGTGGTAATACTATATCTTATCAACTCTATATAGGCTAGTAAATATTTTAACAATATTTTAAAGGAATTATCTGTGCAGATTTTATATAATTTGGTAATTTATTGGAAAGTTTGGTTCCTCTATTGTATGATCTTTGCCCAAAGCAGCTTTTTTTATACTTACCCTCCGATAGTTATTTATCCCCCTAGGATTATATGCATAATAGTCTTTGTTTTGGTCACTACTATTCTCATTCCTTTTAACTAAAAATATTAGTCTGTAAACATACAATGATACTACTGTTAAAATTGCTTGCTTTTTTAATACTTCTTTTACAGATTGTTGACTTTATATTAAATATATATCTTAGGCTTTTTTTCTGTATCACAAGTACTCTATTTAAATATTCTGAGGATGTTTCACCCCACTGCGACAATGCTTTGAAAGGATAGGCCTAACAACTTCTTTGATGCAATGAAAAATATCCTCTCCAACTATAATACCCTTCACTGGCACTAAGTCCAAAAACTCTTCAATCACTTGTAAACGCTTTATTGCTCTGATAAATACACACAAGTGCTCAGTGACACTAATATTTTTGCTTTCATCTTGTGTGAGTGAATAATAGAATAGGTGATTTTTCAGAAGCTCTAATTGCTTACATTCCTCTACCCATTTTGCAACTGTGCTTCTAGACAAGCATATTGAATCAAACTTTGATGCTTCTGAAAGGCAAACATTTTTAGCAGTAGTAGTGAGGCACTGTTTAATATAATCCCCATCTTCAAATGGATGACATCCTGAAGCTATGATGTATGATATCTCATAACTAGCCCTGAGAAGGCCTTCAATGAACAGTCGTGGTTTATATTCTACTATATACATAATATGTAATGCCTGCATTATTTTCTGTAAAACAATACATTTTCTCATAGTAGGCATAACAGTGCAAATTGCAGGTAATTTAAAATATACAGGAATTTCAACTGTGTTTCTAAAATATAGGTTTACAAACTTTAATCTTTATCTTTTGGTTGTACAGCTTTTTCTTCTTTGTTTTGAAATGTATATATCATTAGCTGCTTACCTTAGTATCCACAACTTTTAGTTCTTCTGTTAGGGTTGCCCTTTCCTCATCTATGGTGTTTTTGTATATTGCAATTCTTACATTAAAATAATTGTTTGCATACAAGACACATATAATGTGCTGAGTGCCTAAGTTTGGCGCAACATTTTTTTTCCCCACTGTGGATCACAATATTTCCTTCATGACATACTAGCCTGTGAACCCTTAGACAGAGCCAATTTGAATGTGCAGAGAGGCCAGCTGCCAGAAGTCGCTAACAGTACAGTACTCATACTGGAGAAGAGCTGATTGTCTTATGGCATGCCAGCCAGTATTGCAAGAAGCTTGTCATGTCCACATATAGGAGACCTTGACATTCCTGATCTAAGTCCACTATCTGATCCTGGTCTGCATTTTGTATGCTGTGAGTCCTACTAGAATAGTTGGCCCCATTTCTTTATGAAACAATGAATGCTGCATGGCACCAACTCTTAATTTTGGAGCAGTTTTATTTGAATTCAGGGATGAAGGGCAAATGAACAGTAATTTCAACAAAATGGGGCTATACTTCGAACATAATTTTAATGAAATTGTTGACATCTTTGGTGGCATTTCAGTGTAAGGGTGGGACCCATTCAATTCCCATACCTCACATCCTGCAATTTTTATTTAAAACCAGAGAGTATAATTCAAATCTCTCATTACAAGAATTACAAAATAATGTATGGGAAATAATAGCCAGCATTTCCCAAGAAAGTTGCAACATGTTAATGATAATCTGTTTAGATGTTGAAATGCATGTCTTTGAGAGCAAATGGAACATTTGTAACATCATCTTTGTAAATGTAAGCAGTGTAAGAAACATTCAATATTGTAATTTGCAAAATAATAATGGTATAAATCGGCTCTGTCCTTTAATCTATTTGTTTTGATGCATGTGATAGTTCATGTGGGGAAAATGTTGACAGGCCAGTGGTGCATGGCTGCAACCCAGGTGCTACTAACAGAGGTACAGTTTTAACATTTTAGTGTGGTTCATGCTTTCATGCATTGTGAAAATGATCAGATTTTTATCATTCATAATTTTATTAAGTATAGATACAAATCATCTTATACAAGAAATTTTTATTTGGAACTCAATTTGGGATGAAGCACCAAAAAATTACACAAACTGTAATAGAAGCAGTAGTTTCCCATAGTTCCTAAATGTACAGTCCACGAATTTTATCTTATTTATCCAATGTATGATATATTCTGCCATTTTTTATTTTATTTTTTTTTTTGAGTTGCAAATGTAGCAATAGTATAACAGACTTGGATCTAAACTAACTCAAATCAAGTGAGGAAACAGGCTGGTAAAGGCGATATTCTCAACCGTACACAGTGTGACTAATAGTTATGTTGCATGAATAAATAAACCACTAAAAATCCTACCACATCATATCATTCTTTGCAGTACTGCACTAGATAGCTTACAAAATCAGGTGTTACAGTATGCATCATGTTTCTGCCTCCTATGAGCCTAAGTCAGAACTTGAATTCATCTGGTTCGAACCAACATTTTTAAGCCATTTTTTCTGAATGTCAATTGATGGTAGATAATTATAGAAATTGTTCAAATTTGGTATTTATTGCAATCACATATTCATATTTCAGCCCAAAAATACTCAAGCTGATAGTGACTAGTATTATTCACTTTTATTCCACATATAGCCTTTTTTTGCCAAGTGTATTTCTTATTAGCTAATATAGTAAACCTACTAGCATGTTTCAGCCTCAGTTTCATTTGCTTCTTGTCCTTTTTATTGCCAGAAGCCTTGAAACTGCACTTGCTGTTGAACCTCTCTTTATAAATGAAGTTTCTGTCATAATGAAGTACTAATTGCATTTAAAAGGGCATTTGAATTATACAAATGCATTATGTTTGTTGTTATGAAGTTTACCTAGCCACTTTGCCATACCTTTACATGCTATATACTTATACTGCTTTTCTTTAATTTAACTGAATCTAGTATACACTGATTAAAATGATGCTCAAATAAGTCCTGAGGTCCAAAAAAATTCTCAGCATAAGAATAAATCCAGATAACTCGCCCTAACTGATATTCAAACTCATGAGGTACCCATGCTACTCCTACTCCTACTCCATTGAGGCAAGCATTCTTCTGACTGAACCACATGTTTCTCCTATAGTTTTCAAAGTGATTCTATGCAATTCCTTTAATGTGCATAATCAAACTAATTCAGTAATGTTATTGTAATATTGTCCTGTTGCCAGTGTAGCTCATGGTGAACAGTCCAATGGTAAAAGGAGTGGTAGTAATTCAACAGCAAATGAAACTGAAAGTTGATTGATCAAAACTATCCATGGTCTTGTTGCGCTATGCTGTGTAACATATAAGATGACAGAGGAGAAAACTTGCAATACCATTATGGTCAGCAGGCCCAAACTAGTTACTTTCATTACCAAATAGGCAAATTTGTTACTTGTTTGTTAGACAGTCCGATAACCAACAAAAATTGGCTGATCATATCTGATCAGAGAAGAATTTGCAATCAAACACTGACTGGTCTTTCTGCAAGAGAAATCTTACTTGTGACAAATCAAAGCTGCCTTAATTGCTGATTGGCTTTTTATTTAATTTGCTGCAACCGGCATGAGGGATTTATATTTAAAAATCTCCCACTGCTAAAGATACATTCACTGAAAATAACTAAAAAAATTAGAAAAAGAAATATTGAAAGCTCTTATTGCCTGACTTTCTTCTATGGCTTTTTAATCAGCAAAATTTGTTGGAAATGCCAAATTAGGAATAAAAAAACTTGAGATTTCTTCCAAGATTTCAGCCATACTTTTTTGCCTTTTGATGAAAATCAAATTA
This sequence comes from Hymenopus coronatus, assembly GCA_030762935.1. Classification (NCBI taxonomy): domain Eukaryota; kingdom Metazoa; phylum Arthropoda; class Insecta; order Mantodea; family Hymenopodidae; genus Hymenopus; species Hymenopus coronatus. Next base: position 404,070,667 of record CM060900.1, on the reverse strand, counting down.
AGAATAAAAAGGGGAGTCAGAATCCTAGTTACACATGCTGACCAAAGTTATTAGTGATTAAATTTTACAACGTAATCTCTTTCAATTCAGTTTCAAAATATCGGATGTCAGCTCTTCTTTCCAACATGTGATGCAGGATTTTAACATGACCGGAATATCTTTTTTGAAATACAGCTTTACATTTTGTTACCTAATATTGCCTTAAAATCTCCTTTTTACTATGATTTCATGCTGGAAAACATTTTGTTAACATAACTTAAGGTTTATAATTTTTTATTCACTTACTTAGAGCAAAGCTGCCCATTCTGAAAAATGCAGTGCAGCCCAAATAATCCATTTTGAATTATATAATGCAAGGCAGCAATCAGTAAATTACACAAGCTATACAGTTCATCACCAAATTATGACTTGCTATTGCAATAACTATATAATCATGTGCATTGTTTGCCCCTATTACTAGTTATGCACGCTAAACACTTAACTCACTTATTAACTAAGCCTAGCCTAAACCTAAACTGTATTGTTTGTCCCTACTAGCTATGTACACTAAACTCTGAACTTGCTCATTAACTACGCCTAGCCTAAACCTAATCTCTACACTACAGAGTAGACCTGCCTAATATCTTCCGAAAGTTCCTGAAAAGGTTCTGCTAAATGACTTTTGATCTCAGTGCGCCACAGATACATATGCGAGCATCTAAATGTTCGCATCGAATGCTGCCCCTGGATAGGCGATGCCATAGAGCTCAGCAACGAGATTCAATATTATGTGTGTGTACATTTGTCACTGGTTATACAAAATGCATAGAATGATTTACTGCCAAGTGGGCAGCAAATCTACCAGCCATCAACCCATAGTAACTCCTCCAGGCATCCGCATGCATTGTGCTGGTGACCTCTACGTGCTCTGCAATTAAATTGTGGAGTGTGTTTGCATCCCTATTATTATTTGGACATATCAACATTTGCACCTCATTTGTTTCCACAACTATCATACCAAGGATCCAGCTGACCTCTATGATGTGCCCCCAATGGAATTTCCATAGTCCTATTTTACCTTTGTTGATTTGATTGAAGTGGACGAGACCTCCAATTTTCCCTCTCAAAGTGTATTTGGTATCGATAGAGTCCATGCACACTTTGCAGCAGTAACCGAACAAATCAGATGATGCCCACAAACTCACACATTCATCTCCAACTGAACACTCCATCATTGTCACCTCATATGACTGCTTGTATGCAAAGCAGTGTATGAGGAAAATAATTTACCTGGGCAATACCATTGCCCGCTCAAACCAAGTTCCTTTGCACACAGACTGTGCGACTTTTCATGTCTAGTTCTAAAATTAAAAATAAAAAATAATAATAATAATAAAGTGACTTACTAGATATTATGAATAACAAAAGTCACAAGTGTAGGGCTCTATTTTAATGTTCTCCTATCTGCAGCAAAACTCAGGATATGTATGGTATGTCTGTTAATGGGGTGTAAGACCACACTGCATTCAGAGCACAATATTCTTGTTCTCAGAGCAGACCCTCCTCAAATAATAATTTAAGACAGGCCTCCGAATCGTTGAGATTAAACTGACAAGCCTGCCTTATTTATCGGATAAGCCATTTCTAGAACTATTCAAATCTGTAAGAATATCACCAGTACAGGCTACTTGTTCCTTCTAGATGAATGGCATTTAGGAAGATACAGTGAGATGGCCTATCCTTGATAGCAAGTCAGCAAATAGTTTATGTTACAATAACAAACAGCGTTGTTTCCTTATGATTACGTTTTGAGAATACACAGTAAAGGTGAATAAATGACTTGAATCTAATCTCTCATTTAAAAATCTGATGTGTTCCAATAACATGACTTTCTCTAGCTGTTCTACAAAAAGCTTTCCTAAGAAAAGATTATTTTATACACGTCATGCTAATAATAATAATAATAATAATTATTATTATTATATTCACTTATAGACATCTTAATCAAGATATACTAATATGCTAATCAAGATAAACATTGCCAGAATTGGTCTTACTACTTGCTTCTTTGTAAATGGAAGGGAAATAAGGGAATACACTAGGATAAAGGTAGTCAGCTCCTTTAAAAGCCATTCGCTAATTGAAACCAATAACTTGGAATCTCTTGAAAATGATTAACTATTCAAAAAAATAAAAATGTATATGACATAAATTGTGTTTTAATGAGGTCTACAATATTTCTGTAGCAAGGTTTTATCTGTTATGCTTTACCAGTTATACAACATTTATAGAAAAGTCATCCAGAATGAAGAGGTCTTCAGGGGCTATTCCCAGAAAATTCAAGATATACATTTTGTTTATGAAAATATCTTAGACATTTAACATTTTAATCAAAATTGTTAGAGCCATTTTTGAGAAAATCAAAAATTTTTAATAATATTCCATATAAAGAGTAGTTGGGGGTAGGGGGATTTTCTTGAAATTCTTCTTGTCGTGTCTTTGGAAAGTACTGAAGTTAAATACCAAGTTTGGTATTTAGCCGACTTTTCGTTTTTGAGCTATACTGCCCATAGTCACATGCATGCATGAGCGCACACAGACATGTTTCTAGAAATACTTTATTTTGGATTCAGGGGGCCACAAAACATGTATTTCTGGTGAAATCTCGATATCAAATTTTTGGGCCCAATAATATGGCCCATAATGCAATACCTTTTCTGTCCATTATGTACATTATACATATGGGCTAAAGAAAGTAAATCTTTCATTTGTCAAGAGCTGGTGTGCAACCTGTCACATACAACCTTTCCTTCTTGCATTATCATAAATTTTGCTCAATTGCATCCATTTGTTTGCGAAGCAATAACACCTAAGAGAAAATATGTCAGGACTTTTCAAAAATGACTAGTTGTTAATCACTTTCAGATGGTGCTACACAGTTTGTTGCACAGATGTCTGGGGATATTTTTCATATGTTGGCTACTCTTAGAAATGATGTGCAGGTTGTCTGATATGTGAAACGCAATACAGTTCACGACAGTTGCTTCTGTCTGCTTGTGCATGCACATTTCCAAACCTTCAAACTTAGAACATTTTGTTCCTATCTCATATCACAAGTTCTAAAGAACCCCTTGGGTGTGAACCTGTTCTAAATTTTATATAATATTTATTGGTGCTTTTTAACTTTCAAATGGTAAACTATTCTAGTACTGTGTTTTGAAGACTTGCTACTTGTAATAATTCATTATAACATCTCACAGTAAAACTAAAAATAACTTGTCCACTTACCAATATCAGTCCCGAAATCAAAGAGGAAGTTCCAGTAAGAGCCACATAAAATTTAGGTGTCAGGGTGCTCAGGAACATAGTTGCTGAAACACAGAAACCCCCATTTATGTTAGTAAGTTTTAAAGATTTCAAAATTTTCCAAACTGATTGTCACCATCACATCACAAAAGCTTCATTTTATTTACTTTAACATTATTGTCCTTCTAGAAACAAAACAGTGCTCAACCAGTGTAACAGATCCAGGAATAATACTTTTAATAATATGGATATAGCTAGCAAATCCATATGTAAAAGTTCAGTGTTCAAAAAGGTAGCTATGGTATACTTGCTTCTCTTCACTTTTAATCTATTAATGAATATCTGGAAACCAGCTAATAATTTCCTTACTTTGTTTTTATTTCCAATTTTTCTTTTAAATTGTATTCTATTAATATGTTTATTAATAGGCCTGTGTGAACACATTTTGCTACTTCATTTTTATATATGAATTATAAGAGTAACTTTTAGCCATAATTTACAATAAATGTTGGTAAATCGTTAAAACTACAAAAATCTCTGTAAATTGTTTTGACCTCTCCATCACAATAAAGACTTAAAGTGAACTTTGTATATATTCATAATTACAATTTTCTAAAGCAAACTTTAGTAAATAAATAAAATATAACAATCTTTCTAAATCTGTTTTGACTTGATCATCACAGTATGTATGGTGAATTTTGTAAATAATTATAATTACAACTTTTGACTTGTCTTATATCATGATAGCTACGTAACTATGCATGATTGTACAGAATAATAGAATGCCTATCTAAACCTCTTAATATTTGTAAATTTCTGGACATGTTAAATCTGCTCAAGATTCATTGCAATTATACATCAATAATATAAGCATGAAGAAGCATATGCCAAATCAAAAGAAATAATATAACGGTATATGAAGTAACCATTAAGATGTGTTTAAAATAAGGGCATGTCAAGAGTTAACAATGGTTTATCACAGAATGTTGTATTGAATAAAAAGATTTTGGAATTACTTTCCTTATCTCTAAATAATAAAAAAAAATCAATGGATAGGATTCATGAAATCAGTTTATAATAATATCAAAAAGCTCAATGGATAACTAAAGACAAACTTATTTTTAGTCAGTCATATTTTGTATATTTTAGTTTAAAAAATGAGATTAAAACAGTGTAATGCAGAGTTTTGGCACCCCAAATAAATAAAACAACTACATGCAACGTTATTAAAAATAAAAACAGCCTAACACCACATTTTTCACTCATATTCAACTTCAAGTTTAGGGTTTTAAACAGGTACATTGGCTTGAATTTCAACTTTAGTTGGGTTCTTGACCAATGGCTAACAACAAACAGTGTGTTTCTTAAAAATTGTTTTCATTGCAACAGAAAATAAAATATGTATTTTCTTAGTGAGTCAACAATCTAAGTCTGCAGAACTAAGTTTACTCACAGTCCCACATGTTTAGGGAACACCACCCCTATAACTACCACCTCTGGGATATGATTCAATATGGCTGCCTCATGTATTGATCCAGTGAGAGAGCTACAGAGAGCCACCCAGCAGTACACACACAAACTAGGTCCAGTCAGACTACACCAAGACCCTTCTTACTAAATATTCCACATGTACACAAATGAGTGTTCTTTTAAGTAATAATAAATACTGCAAGAACAGCTGTGAATATGTGAAAATAAAAGAGAACACAACTTAGGAAAGATAATTATACTGTGCATTAATTATCACAACAAACCAACCCAATAAATCCACAGAAGTTCATTTATGCAATGGTGTACCACAATAACTTTTAATGTGTGATTTCTTATGCATGGTTCAACTATTCATCATATATTGATTTCTCTGACTTTACATGACTATATTGAGAAATTTTCTCTAAAAATAGAGATTTTTAATGTGCTGGAAAATGTTACCAAATATCATTAAATAGGTATGTTGAAACAGAGGATGATAACCTTTTTAAGCTTTTATGAAATAATTAATTGAAGCTATGCAATACTGCTTCATTTTTTTTAATCAGCCTCTACCATCCCCATAGCCATTCAATGTCTTTTAATTTTGTTATATAAAGGTTGGTGGGTGTGGGTGTGTATACCAATACAAATTAAGAATAAAAAGGCAATTGATTTAGTTATCTCCTAAGTATATAAGACATACATAAATTCAAAACACAAACAAACCAGTGAAAAATGTTAACACTTCCAGTGAATCTCCTTTTTACAAAATCCACAGTAAGAAAGCTCATGAGATCATTTCCTAAACTTTTTTTCAAAACATATAATTTTCCTGCCTTTTTGACACATTTGAAATAGTTTTCCTGATTTTCCCAAGCTTTTTTTAATTTCCCTAACTTTCGGTTAACCATGACCCATGTTATAGTGTGAAAGGACACTATTTAGGATATAGGACAAAGTCTATTGTAATTTATGTAATTACCTAATGACAGATAATAAATATTATTATTATTTTTAGGGCAATGGTTCTCAAACACAAAGGAATATTAAACCAAATATAACCACTGAATATATTACACATATGGACCACACAATATACATACAGAATGGAAAACATTTGCAGTTATAAAGACAGGTGGAGAAAGTAATAGAAATGACAATGGTGATTTTCCAAGTCAAGTAAACAACCCTTTTCCTTTTGTTTGTTTTAACATATTTAATAATTGGTAACTGACCAATTAAAATGCTAGATGAAGTTATTGTCTTTCACTATTAATAACCCATGAAATCTCTTAATTCTAGGTTATAGTAAAAATGACAGAACAAGCAATTTGTAACCATCAGCTTTTAATTTCAAATAATGTTAAATTTAACCATTTTAAATGGATGTAAAATAAAGGGAAAAGTTATTCGTTTTTCAAGGTTTCTTTCTGTTTTCAACCTCTTAGCACATTTTACTCCTCTTAATTCATTTTCACACTTGTCAATATTTTGAAGTCAAAAGCTTACCCTCATTCAGCAGCGCAAAATAACTTTGCAATGACATGAAATGTACATGGCATAATCTGCAGTGGAGGGCTCAGCAGTTCAAGCTCTTAACACTGCAACTTGAGTGGGTACCATATGCGCTGCCAGGTGGTGGATAGCTGAGAAACCTGAACAGCAGAGTCAACTGACCACTGACTCACCAACCAGGTCTGTCTCTTTACAACTAATAGGAGACTGCAAACCAATTCCCCAACCCTAACAGATAGCGATGAGGTGCATGGCACATGGGAAATCCACAGTTAACAGAACCTCTGAGATATCTAAAGACTTCCCAGAGTATTTAGTCTTCCAAATAAGCTTTATCTGGGCAGACCATACATATCCCTAGTTAATCATGGGAACAACATGGAGTTTTGCAATCCCAAATAACCACAGGTCCCTTTGGGGACCCCGAGAAATCTAAAGTTATAGAGGAAGCTGGACCCTTAAAAGAGGGAATGCCATTACTGGAGCACACCACGGAAGTTGTGTCGGCAATTCCCAGGGACTGGAAGAGCGGACTAAGCTTCTTATACTAGCAATATGACACAGTTTGGGGGAACTGACAGAACCCTAAAACTAAAGGAAAAAGCTCCTAGAGGAGCCAAGAAGAGGAGAAAAAACAAGGCTTTTGGCCCAGCAGATGGCATAAGTTGCGGTCCCCTCACCCTCTATAAATTACTGTGGGGCCTCGTCTGGCCCACCCTACCTCCTCCAAAAGAGGCAGTGGGGCAGAGGCTCCCCCCTCAATGAAAAGGGAGGCTAAAAAGGCTAAGACCTCTGAGCCTATCAGTTTTACAAAAACATCCCAAGCTGAGATTTAAGGTGGTCATCATAGAGGATGGCTACCCACAAGTGGGCCTAATATAAGAACATTGCAACCTGATATGGGCTGGGCGGTGACTGAGGGGGGGGGGGGGGGGGAGATGTCCTGAGGTTCAAAGACTCCTACCTGGCTAAAGGTAACTTGCAATGATGAGGTCTCCTCAGAGTGTCTGAAGAAATGCATGCCTATGTTACAGGCATGGAAAGGGATCTAGGCACAAATTGATGGGAATGGATGCACAAAATGCACTCCTCTGCTTTCTTGCTCTGATTGGAGCGGTAATGGAATTACTTCTGTAACCATGAGGTGCCATGAGTGATATCCTTAAAACTGTCATTGCTTTCATTTTACCTGTTAACCTCTTCACTGGATAGTTTAGAAACATGCTACTAATTTGATAACAATCGCATTTAGCACTCCAAACTAAAAATATAAATAAGAAATATAAAAATCACTACAAAAATACATATGAAAAACATATCTAACCTAAATCTGAAAGAGGTTGTATTCATCAAGGTCAGAGTTCTGCTCCTCCCTTCTCCATTCATCTTCTGCTTGTGTTTTACTCTTAATGATGGTGTCTATCTATACCTGGGAAATTGTATGGCCTTCATTTACCCATGTTTCATTAAGAAAATACAGCTTCTGACCTTCCTGTCTGTGTGCAGGAATTTAACAATATATTTTCATGCTCAAAAATGATATTCTTACTCTTTCATTTCCATAATTCAAAATCAATGTCAAGTTACAGCTCATAAAAAGATGATTGCTTGAATGTAGGAAGGTCGGGGTCACCATTCACAAATGCATGTAGTTTTTTAAATGTACGTGGCCCATTAATGTGGAAGAAATTATTAACTTTTTTAAGCACTGCACTCCTAAGAAATTTGTCACACTGAACTTCTAGCATTGACTTTTTAAGTTTCCTTGATTTTCCAGGTGTGGTAAACTTGCATGTTTTTAACCTTTCACTGTGCACAGAATTTATACTCAATGCACACACATACCCGTAAACTCTGTTCTCGTGTTAACAACATCCTTGATGGTTAACGTGGAATATTTCTTACATAGTTTGTGAAACAATTCACAATTACAACTTTCCTACCACTTGTTAAAGGCTTACCTCTGCAATGCTAGGTACTAACAGTCTCACCATCCCGCTTCCAAAAATCACCATCAGAAGGAAGTCTGCACATGCTTTTCGATCATTTTCTAGTTAAATCCAATTTATTTGCTTACTTTTGATTGGTTTTGCTGCTACTCTCATAATAACACATTAAACATACCAATGTTATGTAATACAGAACAAATCCAGTAGCTTTTATTAGTACTCAGTGAACTATTCTATTACCGATGCATCTTGTAATATGCCGCATCAGCCAATGAATGTACCCTTAATTTGCTTTTGTGCATATGTCTCTTGTTTATATGAGTACTTCTTCATTCAGTGAAATGGATACATGGATAGGTACTCCACTGATTTCATCCTTGGCAGGATGGTCAGTGGAGTTTGGTCAAGCCTCCTTTTCGAGGATCAGGACCACCACACAGGAGGGGAAGAGCAAGGAAGGTACTCAGTGATTTTTTTGGTAGTGTTTAGCACCCACTTTTATTACTTGTGGCACCGCAGGCAATGACACTGGTGATACATGAATGAAGATGTAGCACCGGCGGGGGAAACTGGAGAACCTGGAGAAAACCTACCCCTGTGCCACTTTGTCCACCACAAATCTCACATGCGGTCACCTGGGACCGAACCCAGGCCATCTAGGTGAGAGGCAAGTTACCTAACCACTCAGCCTCGGCGTGGCCTGAACTCAGTGATGGTTATTCATTTGGCCATCATTGGGGAACTCTTGACACTAAAGGATATCACATATCATCTACAGTAGGCCATGGGTTCTGGAGAGGAACAGATCCCCTAGATAAGATTTATGGGATTGGAAGGAAGACCTGAATGATTTCAATATTTCAGCCTAAACTACAGCACAATACAAGAGAGCTTTGCAGTAGCATACTGAGGCAGGAGACAGATGTTGCCATAATACAGGAACCCTAGCTTTAACAGGGCCATATTATGGGACTAAATGGATTTTTCCAGTTTTATTGTTTGCTCAGAGAAAAAAACCCAGAATGTGTGTCTTGATTAGACATTGAAATGTCTAGGCCCTCCCAGGCTTTCAATTGAGAGGGTGGTGGTGGTGGTGGTGGTGGTGGTGGTGGTGGTGGTGGTGGTGGTGGTGGTGGTGGTGGTGGTGGTGGTGGTGGTGGTCATGGTAAGGTATGAGGTGGGTGGATGTCTCCGACAGATGGTGGTCTGCTCCTCTGATTTTCTATTTCATTCTGAGGATCCCCCTGCCCCTCAGGAGTTTAAGGATCTTGTGGAATATTGTAAGAAGAAAAATCTCAGCCTATTAATTGGCTGTGATGCCAACACTTATCACAGCATTTGAAGTTGCACAGACATCAATGGAAGGATAGAACCTTTGCTCAAATGCTTGAACTCAACCGATCTATAGATCATGAACCAAGGTAACTATCTGATCTTTGTGAATTATCAGAGGGAAGAAAGTCTTGATTTGACCCTGGGATCTTTAAAGATCCTAGAGGATATGACAGATTGGCAGGATAGTTTATCTTCCCTATCCAATCATAGACAGACCTGCTTCAAATTGGAGAGTAATGTGAAGGCCTGCCTTTACAGGAACCCCAGGGAAGCCAATTGGGACCCTGTCCAATGGAACCTGGAATGTGGGTTTAGGAATGGACCCTAAATTGAGCAGAGGAATGAGGCAAATCTGGAAAATCATTGGGTTTTCTCATGGACATCCTGGTTTCTTTCTATAAAAGGAGCTGTTTACTCATTCAAGCGGTATGAGCAAAAGACAGGCTGAAATGGAATTCTAAATCAAGGCCCATCTAGAATAAGATATGTGCCAGGAAACTGGGATGCCTACAAGTGCCAGGAAACTGGGATGCCTACAGGGAGGCTCAGAAAAATTATAAAAACGAAATGCTCAGAAAAATTATAAAAACGAGATCAGGAGGGCCTCCAAGGCTTCTTGGAGGCACTTCTATAGCAATATCTAAAGACATCTAGCACTTCTTGGATTAAAAAATTTGACTCTGGAGGTGGGTCAAAACCGGCCTCGCTGGAGGATCTCTCTGATGCTTGAGCGCAATCAGAGGGAAAGACCTTGCGCCTGTTGCTGGAAGTCCACTTTTTGGGGGCTGGTGCAGTGGATTATGAGGTGACCTTGTGGAAAGCAAACAGACCATCGTGGAAGGGTTGGGTATAACCTGAGACTATGGCATATAAGAGAATCAAATGGCCTGTTTATGGTTTTCAGCCCTATAAAATTGTGGGGATGGATGGAGTCTTCCTGGCCCTACTTCAAGAGGGCTGGGAGATCTTTGCTCCATACCTGGTCAGAATCTTCAGCGTCTGTCTCACTACGAGGTGTGTTTTTCACCTCTAGACACAGGCCAAGGTCATTTTATACCTAAGCCTTTCATGCAGCTACACTGCAGGACTACGGGTTTTTGACCTATCAGCCATATATCTTTCATGTTGAAGGCTTAGGAAAGGGGTTGACAGAAATCTGAGATGGGGCTTTAATAGAAGAACCCATTCATCCTCAATGGTATGCCTATTGGCTGAGGAGATCCATGAAATTTTCACTTCACCAGCTTGTGGGGGCACTGAACTGTGGAGAACTGGCCACGGCAGTCTTTTTGAACAATTTTTTTGGTAGAGTTTAGTGCCCGCTTTTACTACTTGTGGCACCGCAGGCGATGACACTGGTGATACATGAATGAAGATGGAGCACCGGTGGAATGGATGGTGGGAGAAACCGGAGAAAACCTGCCCCTGCGCTGCTTTGTCCACCACAAATCTCACATGCAGTCTGGGATCGAACCTGGGCCATCTAGGTGAGAGGCAAGTGGTCTAACCACTCGGCCATGGCATGGCCATTTTAAACAATGAAGGTGTCTTTAGTCATATGGGTTTAGGGACCATAATAGAATGTGTGAACAATAGAGGTATCAGTCTGGTAGTTCAGGATTGGATAATGACCTCCTTGGAAGGGCAGCAGGTTATAGCCAGCTTGAGGAACAATGCCCTCTGGGTATCAGTGCCCCATGGCAATCCCAAGGAGGGGTGTGTCACCAACCCTGTGGTGCCTGGTGGTGGATGGTCAACAGATGTGGGATTCATGCACAGGACTAAGCAGATAACACATGCCTACTTGCATATGGGAAATTTCTGAGTACTGTTTCAGAACTCATTCAGAGCTACTTAAAGACTAGAGGAGTGATGCGGGGAAGTGGACTTGTCAGTTAACCCAGACAAGACAGAGAAGTGAGAAGAGCTCCACCTGGATTGGGGGAGCCCCTTTCACTTCGGGAAAAAGATAAAGCTATCTGGCTCAGTTAAGTACCTAAGGGTAATCCTAGATGCTGAGCTGGTAAAAGCATGTGGAATACAAGAGTCACTCCGAAAGTTTGAGAATTGGCAACAAGGAGTCGCAATAAGCCAACGAACCTCTTCCTAGCTCAGATAGTGCAGCATTTTTCAGAACATGATGGCCCTGCCCCACTCTTCTTCCAAAGTCTGACCTTAAAGTTTAAGGTTAGAAACCAACCCTCACTGTTGCCAACTCTTCCACTTACTGGTCCCTTAACTGAGACATGATTTTTGACTTCCAAGCAGTGTCTCCAGGGATTGTATTAAGTTGTCTCTCGCCCCTAGTAGAGGGTCATGTTTTGTTTGCTAATGGTTATTATCCAGTGGTAGGGGGAACAGTTATATTTGAGGGACATCATGTTTTGGAGAAAACTATAACATGTACGAGCATGGGCATGTTTCAACAATGTGCAGTGTCACTCCTGTTGTGTATGTGTGTACAGGAGTTGCTACGCCACATGTTAGGATGGATCTCAAGCAAGAGCATTTTTGTGTTATGACTTCCTACAACTTTAAAAGTGGTTTAGGGGAGAGATAATGCCTTGAAAGACTGCATTGTGCATTTGGGAAGTTTTGCTCTTCACAACTCACAATTTATTTTGCAGATTTTAGAATAGAAAAAAAAAATTGCCTCAAAGATGAAGACTGTGCAGGATAGCCAGCTTCAGCAACAACAATGAAAATGTGATGAAAGCAGAGTGCATGTTATGGAAAATTATTGTTGCATGTATTATCAGATTTGTAAAGCCTGAATATTGGATCAGCAGCATGAGGGCAATCCTTAAAGAAAATCTTCATGTTAGCAAGCTCAGCAATCATTGGATCCCTCACCACCGCACAAATGAGCAGAAACAGCCTTGTGTACAATGGTGTTGGGAAATGATAGAGAAATTTGATGAAGATCCAAAACACATTTAATATAACAGGTGACAAAAGCTGGATATACAAATATGATCCATAAAACAAAGTAACAGTTATCAGCCAGGACCATCCCAGGAGAGGATCCACAAACAAAATTTAGGTAAGCAAGAAGTGTTGGCAAGAAAATGATTGGTTCTTTCTTCTCAGCTAGTCGCCATATTGTCACAATTCCACTTGAGGGACAAAAGACATCACCAGATAGTCTATCATAATATTATTGGTACAAGTTTTCCATGATCTGAGAACAAAGCATCCCAAGACTCATTTGCATGGAATTTTTTTGCACCAGGAAAATGCCTCTGCCCATATTGCACGAGAAACAACTCAATTTCTGCAGCAGTCAGGAATCAAATATTTGTCCCATCCTCCCTCCATCCAGAACTGGCACCATGTGACTTTCTTCTATTCCCCAAAATAAAAGAAGAAATTTGAGGTCAACAATTCGACTCAACTGAAACTGCCGTAGTTACTTATGAAAAATGTACTTGCACTCTCTCCAAAAGAGAATGAAGTTTAGCACTTGAAAAGTGGTTTGAAAGGAAATTGTATGAAATGCAATGGAGAATATTGTGAAAGATACCATGGTCAGATCTTAATGTTTAAGATTTTACCTTGTTCAATCCCAAAACATTCTGAGTGACCCTCGTGTAAAGCGAAGAAGGCCCAACATGCAATGTGGACATGTAGGAAAGTGATTGGTCTGAGATGGTCAGTCTTTAGACCATCAATAAGTTATGGGGTGATCTGGCCACTAGCCTTGATTCACTGCAAAGACTACTGATAATCAGGGTAATCCATGGTCTGCCCTAGAGGTCTTGGTGGACCTTTCTCCCTTGCATCTGTTTGTGCAACTCGCAAGGATGAGTGTCACTGAACAATTGGAGGGTAGAGTTTTAAACTACCTCATAAAGCATACACTGATTTTGGGTATATTTCAGGAGAGTTGTCCTGTTTCCTGATAGCAGGAGAATTGATCGGGGCAGATTTCATTTAAGCCCAGCATATATGGTGGTGATTCCAACCAGGAAGGAGTGGGACCCACAGAGTGGGTTTCCCTTGAAGGCAGGGCAGGAACCCCAGGATTATACTTGCCATTCCCCTTGGAAGTTTTCAACTGTGTTCTAGGCTGAGATATGTACCATCCTTGCTTGTGTCACACACATTTTAAATATGCCAGGCAGACAAGCAGACATCCCTATCTGTTAAGATATTCAGCCTTTACACTGGTTAAAATGACATCCAGATTGGTGTGAGAGTGCCAAAGGAATTTGGACTGAATTTGTGCCTGCAGACAGGTTAACCTTGTCTGCATTCTGGGGCATGCAGGCATCAAAGGTAATGAGATAGTGGACAGGCTGGCTAAGTGGAGAATGTGTTTTCCATTTGTAGGACCTGAGTCCTTTTATGGTATGGCTACCGCAACTGTCCAGCATGTAATAACCCAGTTAACAGCAACGGCTCATCTACAGAATTGGGGGAAAAAAAACAAGCTATGCCAGACAAGCCCATGACTTTTATTTCATACCAGAAATAGGCCCTGAGAGGTGTTGGCTATCTCACTGGACTCCACATTCTGAAGGGACACTTATGCATAACAGGGCTTACTGAGGATCTATTATGCAGAAAATGCAGGTTGGGCTTTGAGATCTCCCAGCACATCCTATGTGAATGTGAGGCACTTACTCTTCACACACATAAGGGATGTGGCTCAATTTATTGGGACCATTGGTCTCGAGTGAACCCCAGCTAATGAGGCACAAAGTGCTCCAAAGTCTAGGTGCAAGGCCTCAAGAGAGGACACTCGGGTATCATCATACACTGCAGAAATGTTCAGTGCTGCAATTGTACAAAAGCTATGTATAACTTAATGGGAATCCTGTTTTATAAGTATGCTTGATGACCTCATAGTACTGCCTCTTACTGATTAAATAATCCGAGTATAAAAAGAATAGAGAGCCCATATACTCAGGAATTTTGTTGCACAAGATATTAAAAGTTTAGAAAACATGCATATTAAATTAGGCAAAAACCATAAAAAAGATTATTAAAAAATTATGAAAAATTATCCTTTAAAAATTCAATCTATCGCTGAAAAATATTATTCTATATTTCAATGTTATCTTTGTGTAATAGCCTATTGGGACAGTGTATGGACTGTTGGATGCTGTGATGATTTAAGGATTACTTAAGAAAAGACAAAATATTGATAAAATTCCCTTTCATCCTTATTTCACATTTAAAGACATTCTAGGGTTGAAAATACTGCTATGTTTAACTGGTGCAGTAATTCAACACTACTATGGCACTTTTAATTACTACAGCAATTTGGCTCATAGATTATCTGATTAAAATGAACAGAGCAACATTTTGGGCAAAGAAACAAAAATTTCTATGCAGTAGAAAAAATAGTTGGAGGTATATGCAATAGAATATTTGACACCAAACAAAAGTTAAAAAGATAAATGGCAACAGGAATGGGAAGAAATGGATACAAGAAGAGTACATAATATCTGAAGGATTAAAATTTAACCACATACAACCCACTAAACATCGTAACCATTATATTACATGGACCAAGCAAAACATACTGCAAAATGATAAATAAATTAGAGAATGAAGAATTTTCGAAAGCAACAGATAACATCATATCGACTAGCCAGGAAGAAATGAATGGGATAGCATGGCTAAGAGCAAGAATATAGAGGCTAAAAGGACAACAAAACAGCCACCCACAAGTTGAATGTCCATTATGTGGGAGAAAGGAAGACATTCAACATATCATTTTTGATTATAAGAAAACTGAGAAATGGAGAAAAAGAAAGTATATGGTCAAAAATGAATAGGAAATCTGATATAAATAAAATTATAGAAAAAAACTCTAAGACATTGGGACAATATTTACAAAAAGTCAAAAATAAATGGAAATGGACTGTTAACTGGGAAGAACTATAGTTCATGAGCATTTAGTAGTGGTGATGGTAGTTACAGTAATATGTTCTTTTTTGTATAACTTAAACTGGACTGCCCAATGAAAAAGTGGCCTGGGCCAAATTTTAATGGGCAGCACAAGATATGTATTTCTTAGTGCTTCAATACACTTAAACTTTAAAATAAAAAACAACAACAGACGTCATAACTTGTAGAAAGATATAAATTAGGATATTATATAAATACAATTTTGAGAAATCCAGATTTAGTTTACACAATTATAAATTTTTATTAATCATGTGAGTAAAATATGGAAAAATATATTAAGCAGATACTAATTAAGGTACAGTTACCAACTAGAGCACTAGAAATAAAATTGCATAGAATATTGTATAGAGTAGAAAACTGGAGGAAGAACGTTTAAACCAGCCTTTATACGAGATGCTAAAAGAAGACTATAGGTTTAAGGAGATGGGAGGAAGAAATTTGTAAAAAGTAGAGAGTGTTTAAGAAAAAAAGAAAAAATGGAGGTGGAGAGAGGAGAGCGAGTAGGAGAGGAAGGAAATGAATGGAAGTGGAGAGAAAAGGTGCCGGTGTTGTGAACAGGCCTGCCATTCTAAATTTGCAACCATTATGGTGAGGAAGAAAAGACTGGAGATGCTGACAACATGGAGGCAGAGGCAGAATTGGCAGTTACCTCAAGACTAAAAGAGAAATTGAGGGGTTTTTATGTTTTGTTGTATTTTTTGTGTAGTATGAGTTTGTCCTCTCACCATTCCAAAGCACCTATACAAAAGTCATTTAGAATAAATACAAGTTCATAGGCTATTCACAGAAAATTAAAGATAAACATTTTATTTCCAATGCAAATATGTTCAATGTATTGTATTTTCATCAAAATTTGTTTGAGCCCTTTTTTTAGAAAACAAAAATAATAATTTCTCCATGTAAAGAATAGTTTGGGATAGAGGGTCGATTGTCTTGATCATTTTCATCCTGCATCCCTAACAGATGCTGAACTTAAAATGTGCCAAGTTTGATATTTAACTAACTTTTCATTTTTAGTAATGGTGTTACCTACACTAAGAGACAAAGATTTTTTCTCTCTGGATTCATGGAGTCTCAAAATGTGTATTTCAGTAAATAAAAATTTTAAACTAATTACAGGGTAAGTAAAGGAGAAGCTGATGCTTCCCTAATAATTATGCAAATGGGCTGCTCAAAAAAAATGAAATGTAATTTTACTTGTACATTGTTTTATGCTGACTACATTTTTACCAACTTTGTTTGTTGAAAAGATGTTATTACAGTTAGGTGCTACTATGTTACGTGCCCCATAAAAGCTCTTAATCTGTGTACATGAATCGATGTTGCTATGAATGCTTATGATGAGAATTTTAGCTAACAATGCTTGCTGCCACAATTTACATTTATAATTATAGTACATCACACCTTTTCATACTGGTAGTTTAGGTAAGCTTTGCTTTAAACAGTATTTATATTTTGTTTGATCTACATGGTTTGCTTTCCATTTCTGTGTCTCTGTACACGATTTGCCAATATTTACATGTAATATAGTCACGCTTATGCATACTTCACTTTCATTTTCATTATAGAAAACACACACTTGTCTTCTAACAATATTAAACATTACATTGGTAGCGGCTGGCACCCAGTGAATACAATCTTCTGAAGTTGGTACTTCATATAGCGTTTGACAGAATTATCAAGTTATAAATCAATAAAGCTTTGATACAACACCACAAAAATGTTACGGAGGCATTTAACGCAGCAGGTAAAACTGAAATACATCTTGTGTAATCCATCTTCCTGTCCTAAGCAGAGTTTGATTTTATAGCAAAAATGATGGGCATACAACAAAAACAATCTTTTTGCTGGTGAAGCCAATGTGTCATTTTGTTGCTAATCCCAAATGAGGGATTTGAATCTGCTAGATACAGCAAGATGTAAACTGCTTCTTCATAGATCCTATGCCTTATAGCTTAGGGCCTAACATGCTAGCAGCGCCTTCATCTGGCAGTATTTCTAAATCACATGTGGGCCACTTTACATAGGTGGATGACATCATCAGGGATGTGTGTACATGTATTTGCATGTCAAAATGGGGTCCACTTTTGGAAGTTTACCCATATTTTGGAGCAAAATTTGCCAGCATTTCAACATTTTATTCATACATTTGAACATAGTTCCCTATTTTCAGCAAGATACAGCATTACAAATGTTACACAGAACCTCAGGGTAAATTTAAATCATGAATTCAAATGCTCCTAGTGGCCTCAGCACTGGGATTTTCTCAGGCTTCCAGCCATTGATCTCACTGCTAACCCAAATTGCTATCACGCTGTTTTTTTTTGTTTTTTTTTAAAGTTTGGTATGCAGTATAGTGTGAATATATTACAAAAACAACGTATTTCCAAAATGCAAGTATCTCTGATTGTTGGGTGGCAATGAATAAACATTAAGAGATGCAATTTACTTGCTGCTAAACAGAAATAGCAGATAGAGTAATTATGCACAACCGTAGGAACACGAATGGGGAAAGTTGAACACAATCCGAACGGATTTGAACGCAGAATTTTGGTTTATCAGAATTATTTGAAGCTTTTAAAACCGACAAGTTCTCCTGTATGCTTCAATTCCTTCCGATAAGACGAAGTTGTGATTAAATAAATACATATCAACAACGAATAAAAAGCATTTGTTGCACGTCAGTGAAAGCCGCTAAATTTACGATAATTTATAAATTTGTTGCACAGATGTTTATAAACAATAAAGTATGACAACAGTTGGTCATTTTTATATGTGAATGGTCAGTATTCTAGTATTGCCCCTATGTGTCAGTTTTCAACATTAATAATTTCATTCAACAAAACCCTCACCAAGATTGTACATAAAACTTTGAAAAAACACATACACAAACTACATAAGATTACCAAGATAAACAAGAACATTACCCATTCCAATATTTTCACTTATTTTCAGTGGCCCACGGAGGTAGTATATAACAAACAACACTAACAGAAACCAAAATGCCCACAGATAAGTCCACGACCATACAATCCAAAACTTCAGTCTTCTCAAAAACCACAAAACCATCCTATTTATGCGTTAATCACCAACGCGCTACATACGCGCTTCCCCTGCTATTTTACATCCCAAGATTCCACCCGCAAACTAATGAAAAATCACAGCGAACAATCCATAGAGGTGTAAGATAGGAGCCTAACAGAGATGCGCAGTACATTACTGGGTGGGGACAATATTGAAACCAAGTGGCTTGTGGATAGAGCGAAGAGATTTTAAAAAGATTTAAAAGATTTCAAGGGAGTTAAATGAAAAATAGTTAAATAATCGTGTGCATGTGTGACACACATTTTATGTCCTGCTATACTCCACAATAGACCAAGCTCTGTTCTGGCAAGTTGTAAAATGTGGCACTTCACATGTTTTCTAACTTAGTTCACAAACGCAGCTTCATCCGAGTCGTGGATCAGTTTTCTGGAGCAAATCCACGTATTGATTATGTTTCTTTTTTTTTTATTTATTTATTTATTTTTCCCCAAATAGGAAGAGTTTTGGTTTTCAGTGAATGAGAAAATGAGGTGCGTTTGCGTGCTCAGCGTTGCTACTTCGTTATCCCCCCCCCCCCCCACTAACTTCACCAATCGGCCCCATCACACACTATCCCTCTCGCACACTGTCCTAGAACATTCAAGTCAAATAGGCTTGCGTGCTAGACGTAGGGAACCAAACTATATTTACCAAACTTACATAATAATGTAGTACAGAGCCGTCATAACTACGGCCCGGGGACCATGGCCGTCTCGCCAAGACTATTTAAGTGGCGCGACCAATCCACCTGCGTAAACATGCACACGTTGAAGTATAATCTGTTCCAAAAGTAGCTCATTTCAGGTATTCACATTATATGCATCATCCTAATTCATAAAATAACACAATAAAATAATTATTTCCTAATATGATTAGTAACAAACGCCTCGTACGTTTACAAATAATATATAAAGCTTGATACAAAAAATACCAGGATAATAATGTGCAGAGCTATGAAAAAGACAATGAACAACATTATTGGAATTTTAAAGAAGAAGCTCAAAGGTGTCTGTATTATGATAAATTGTGTAGTGAAACGCAGAGATGTTCATCCTCTGTATATAAAGCGTATAAAGAACTCTCTTAGATGGGCGCGTGACTCGCTAAAAGTGGTATTCTATGATGTAGATGCCTGTCTTGATATAAGTTGTTTAGGCAGAGACAGAGTGCACTTGAAATATAAAGGCTCAAGTAGACTAAGTAGTTTAACGGGAAAGGTGATAAGTGTGGGTAGCTGTAGCCAGGGAAACTAATATTTCAGAAAGTTGGTGAAACTGGTGTCTCTGGTAAGACAATCGCCACCAGGGTAAGTAAAGTGCATGCTTCTACAGTAAATACAAATGTGGCTAGAAATATAATGCCAAATGCCTTAAACAAAGTTCTTCAGACGACTCAAGGTCAGCTTCTGAATATCTGTCACCAAATCACTCAAAGTATTAAGAATACATTGCTCAATATTGAGGTTATGTTGCAAAGTAATAACTACGATATTTTATGTTTTACAGAACACTGGCTCACCAAGCCACAGATTAAAGCTATATACATATTTACCTAATTATACACTCGGTTCGTATTATTGTAGGTCCTCAAAGAAAAATAGTGGCTCTTGTATATTTGTTAGGGATGCCAATACATTTAAAGAATTGCCTAAATAGCACCCTATTTGTTTAGACTCACAATTTGAGGCATGCACGGTGGAAATAATATAGTTTAACTTGATAATTCTGTGAATTTATAGGTCCCCTGATAGTAACTTATAACATGCTTATAACCAAATAGGGAGGAATTCTGGAAGGAATATCAAGCTTTAAAAATATATATAAATAGTAGATGATAGGAAAATAGATTTCACCCCAGGTAAATTGGACAAAAAGCTTGTGGAATTTATGGTGTTACATAATCTGTTACCTCTTATACAAGAACCTACCCGAGTAACCTTAAATACTCAGACCCTTATAGATCAAGTATTGGTGAGACATTCATTTCTGGTAGTTAAAAATATTGGGGTTTTTGACTCTGGTTTTTCTAACCATTATGCACAAGAGTTTACTGTAGTTAATAATTCTCAGGGTAAACATAAAAAGGAATACGACGATTACATAGAAGGATATTTAGTAAAAATAGTATTGATGTGCTAAATAATTTACTAATAATGGGAAGCTGGGATAATATTTTCGGAACAAATGACATAAACATAGCCTGTGAGTCCTTTTTAAAAATTATGCAATACTACGTAGACATAGCATTGCCAAAACAACGACTAAAAGTGAATAAAAACTCAGAAAAATCATGGATAACTACTGGTGTTCAAAATTCCTCGAAAGGACTAAATTTCCTTAACAACCTATATAAAAAGCAATTGTAATAAATTTAAAGCTTACTTCATAAAATACAGAACAATATATAAAAAAGTAATAATTGCGGCAAAAAAAATATCCCAACGATAATATTATTAGCTCTTCCGGAAATAAATCTAAATCTATGTAGAGGGTAGCTAAAAAAAGAATTGGGATTTAGGAAGGAAAAGAAATAATTCAACTTAAAACGTAAGGGGGCTCTAAACCCATTGAAGTGGCTCACAAATTTAATGAATATTTTGTTAGCATTCCTGAAAAATTGCAACCACCAAGTCAGGTGAACTGGTCCCCCAACGGTATTCCTACCACACATAGTTCAATCTTTATTTACCCAGTTGATAAGTGTGAACTGGAAACATTATTAAAAAATCAAAAATCCAAATATACGTGTGGGGTGGATAGTATACCATATATTGTTTGGAAAAAATGTCATGATAATATCAGTAACCTCCAATGTTACATTATAAACTTATCGTTATCTTCAGGAATTTTTCCAAATTGTTTAAAAATAGCCCAAATAAAACCAATATTTAAGGAAGGAGAGAAATCAAAGCTTGAAAGTTATAGATCAATTTCATTATTATCTTCACTTTCAAAAATATTTGAAAAACGAATGCTTAACCGCTTAGAATCATTTTTCAATAAATATAACATTTTAAATACTGCTCAACGTGGATTCACAGCAATTCATGCCTTTTTAGACAGAGTTTATAATTTGTTGGATCAAAGGGAACACAACATAAATATGTTCTTAGACTTATCAAAGACGTTTGACCTTGTAGACCGTAAAATACTATCTGGAAAACTGGGATGCTATGGAATAAGGGGAACCGCAAACGAATGGAGTTCCTCCTACCTCTGTAATCGCGCTCCATTTGTCGAAATAACAAGTAGAAATGACCATAGAAAGACATATGAAGCCTATAATTCCTTTATAAAGTGCCTCAATATGGGAGTAACCCAGGGTTCAGTACTAGGACCTTTAATATTTCTAATTCATATCAATGATTTACCAGCTCAACTGAAAAAAGTCATGTAATGTTATTTGTGAATGATACTAACGTTTCTTTTAGTGGAAACAAAAACCATATTGCCGAACATATAACAGACTCGGAGAGCCAGTTACAGCAATGGCTCCTTAAAAATAAACTGTTAATTAATAAAGAAAAAACTCAAGCTGTATCTTTCAGACATCTCAGCAACACAAACGTTTTTCAGTCTCACATGCAACTTGAAAATAAACCTATCACATATGTAAATAGTATTAAATTCTTAGGAATATGGTTAGATAAAAACATGAAATGCTGTACACATATAGAGAAGCTGGCCTCAAGGCTGAGTCAAACATGCTTTGCCCGCAGGGTAATAAGGGACAAGGTAAGCCATATGATATTGAGAAGCCTGTACTTTGCATACATCCATAGCCTTATTGCGTATGGAATCATATTCTGGAGTAAAAAATCGGATGTCATATTTAAAATTCAAAAGAGGGTAATCAGAATCATTGCAGGCAAACAGAACAACACGTCCTGAAAAATATTATTTAAATCTCCAAACATTCTACCCGTAC
The DNA here is from genome assembly GCA_030762935.1 of Hymenopus coronatus. Taxonomy (NCBI): domain Eukaryota; kingdom Metazoa; phylum Arthropoda; class Insecta; order Mantodea; family Hymenopodidae; genus Hymenopus; species Hymenopus coronatus. The sequence continues at coordinate 404,048,180 of CM060900.1, read as the reverse complement.
CTTGCATCTACATCCTTGAAACCTTAAGGCACACAGAAAAAAAAATCTCACAATATTCCAACTGAATAAAGATAAACATAATCATGGCACTAGAAATAATCAATAATTATGCAGTATAACTCATAACACAATGATATTTGATCATACTACACTGTTTAGTTGCATTACTTTGTACAATAGACTACCTCAGCAACTGAGGGAAATTACATGTTTTAAAAAATTCAAATCTGGTGTTGAATCCTTTTTACAAAAAAAAAACTGTTTCTATAGTGTTGAGGCTTATTTCACAGAACCTCCTTTCGTCTAAAATAGTTATAACTTGGTATAACTGTGATCCTGGCTCAGGTTGCTCGCATTTTATGCCAACTAATCTGTACTAATCTTTTATTGTAAATATCTTAAACTTGAAGCTATCTGATCTCATTTGTAAACTTTTATTGTAAATAGACCATAGTTACTGCTTACAGAATTTGTACTGTTCTTACTATTGTAAATGTTTTTAATTCTAAATGTAAACTGATGTATCCAAATGTCATGTACATGATCATACTGGACAAAATAAATTGAATTGAATTGAACATCAAACAACCAAATTCACTAAAAATTCATTGCAGTAAATAAAATATACACCTACACTTTATCGAAAGAAAAGGCTCTCCTCCTGTCACTCAAAATATATTTGAATCATCCACAAGTTCGTTCAGTGTCAAACACCTATCCTTTCGTATTTTCGATATTTTTCAGTCTACAGCCTGTTTCAGCTTTCACTGGTTTATTTACTAGTTGCCGATCCCCATATCCGCACTCGCTTAAGTGCCTAGCTTTGGTGCTTCGTAGCGCAGGGGATCGGGGTTGAGCCTCGCTTCGGACATGGATGTTTGTAAATATGTATATGCCTGCATATCTATGTGTAAAAAAGAAATAAAATAGGAAAACAATAGAAATGCAGGGATAAATATAGGATAGAAGGTATAAGAAAAAAAATCAGGAATTGAAGAAGGTCTGGCATAGTGCAATACGTTTCAAAGGGCAGTACAGACCACGCCTAATCCATCACTTCATAGTTATACTCTGTGTGTACTGAACTTCAATCCGGCAATTTCGTGACCCGGGACCGAGTTCTAGTTATAAAGAAATACATTATAAAAGGCATTACCAGACAAAACTTTCAGCCGAGTTTGATAAGTGTAATGGTCATGAGCATATTGCGAAGGCAAAGGAACGCTGGTGAAAAAAAACTCACCAAAGCAATTTCTAATTCAGGGCGTAAATTTGAAATAAAACATGTTACGAAAGCAAGTTACGATGTTTCAAAACTTATCGCTGGGTTTGCAAAACCGTTTGCCGAATTGAGAATTTGCTATTAAAAAAAAAAAAAAAAGGAAAAAAGTCTCATGGTTGTTGCTGAAACGAAAAAACAACTTTGTTCAAATCGTTTCTCTATCAATAAACGCCGTAAGCAAATGTGTTAAAGAATTAGCTGTTAGTGCAAGGCATCAACTGATTGAGAAGAGGAAAATGCTCGAGTACTTTTACATTGCGTGTGATGAGAGTACTGACAGATGGATACAGCATATTTACTTATGTTTGTTAGAGGCGTGGACACGGGCTTCACAATTCAAAAATGTAACTCAAATACCTGCTATGTGTCATTTTTTGAAAACCATTAGTTTTTTCATTTGAATCCATCTATGTACCATTGCCAATGCACCCAAGACACTCACCTGCGGGTCAAAGTAGTAAAACGGGCTTTAAACACTATAAAAAAAACTAAAATAAAAACCCAAGACATGGCCATGTGCCAGATTTGTTAACTTAGTTCATACACTCTTCATAAGATGGTAGCTCTGATATGTTTCCCACTTGTTTACCCATAAGTCTGCTAAGTGCGAATAGCTGATTTCAGACATAGAGGGAAACAGTTCAGGAGCTTGATGATAATGGTCTTCCATCTTGTTTATCTTGTGTCAATTGGACTCTTTGACATCATTGAACAAAGTTCCTAGTATCCGTCCACAGCTACTTGTTGTGAGATAGAGGAGAAGAGGAGGAGGCTGTCCAAGGCAATTTGTACCTGTAGACCTACATGCTATTGTAAGATCTGCTGCATATGATATGGAATTTGAAGTCGTTGCCGCAAATGAACCAAGTATGTTCAATTCATTCTGCTACTGATTCCTTGATGACAACGAAACATTTGCAGGTCTCAAATGTATCGATGTTACACTTCTCAGCAAGAAATCCCGGAGTCATAGGAGTGAAATATACTTTTAGCGAATTGAAAATTTGGAACAATGTTAATATTATAAAAAAGGGAGTGAATGTTTCTGACATCAGAAATGCAATATTCCACGGAATCGAAGAGAAAAAGAGTACTTAGCAATAAAAAAAGAAGGCTTGTTACCTATAATACCTTATTTGCCTGTAAATATAGACCATTCTATGAGAACTTGTGTCATTCTAATGTGGACTGATTTGTTTGTGAGTTTCCTTTCAATAACCTATCGGTACTAAGACTGAAGCTACCTTGGAACTTTCTGAGTAAACGAGGCACTTATCTATGTTTACTATTTCTGACTTTACCATTGTGATACTATTTCTGTGACGCAATATTAATTATACATAACAATCTAGTTACAATTGGCCGCGCCGTGGCCGAGTGGTTAGACCACTCGCCTCTCACCTAGACGGCCGGGGTTCGATCCCATGCGACAGCATGGGAAATTTGTGGTGCACAAAGCGGCGCTGGGACGGGTTTTCTCCGGGTGCTCCGATTTCCCCCGCCATCGCATTCTACCGATGCTCTATCATCATTCATGTATCACCAGAGTCATCGCCTGCGGTGCCATAAATAGTTAAAGTGGGCGTTAAACACTACCAAAAAAGTTACAATGTTCTTGCTATTTAGTGCACATTATATCAAATAGTAACATTTATAATGAAAACTCCTGTGTTACGTTTTTTCTCTATATCTCCAAAATAACTTGTTGGCACTTAGCAGGTATTTGGGTTACACTGTTCAATTACAGGAGAACTTAGAGAAGCGAGAAGTGTGCATGGAACCACAAAAGGTAGCGACATATTTGATGGTATTTTAAAAACTGTGGATAATATGGGAATTAAATGGAAAACATTGTGCAATGTAACTACAGATGCACCCAAACAAGGCAAGAGTTAACCTTGGAACGGACACCTGATGAACAAAAAAGTCGAGTCTTATGTCGGCAAATACGGAAGTGGCATTGCGTTATGAAACAGAAGACGCTATGTACAAAGATAGCTAATCACCCTGGTGTTATGCAGGCGGTTTCGAAATTAATAAACTTTATCTGTTTTAGGGCATCAAACCTCCGCAGCTTGAAGACTTTTCTTGATGAAATGAACAGCGAATACGACGACGTAATTTGCCATTCAAAGTCTTGGCCAAACGTTAGCTAGATTTTCTGCTCTGCGGGAGGAAACTAGCGAAATTCTGGAAAAGATAGCAAACGCGTGTGAATTTTTAGGTGCCCCCGAGACGTTGCCCTGCTTAGCATTTTTGGTTGACATGACCAAACATTTTAATGCCTTAAACCTAGCAAGGCAAAGAGAAAGTTTTCAGTGATGTGTACAGTGCTATTAAATCGTTTAAACTGACATTTTAGAACAGACAAATTTCTTTGAAGAACTGGGTGCATTTTGCTACACCTGATGTCTATAAAGACCAATATCCAGAAACGTGTTTTGATATTGTCTCATTTGCAAAGGTAACTCATGGCATTAAGAATAATTTGCAAATAAATTAATCGATTCTGAAAAATTGGAACCTGAAGATTGTTTTCACATCGCTTTTCACTTTCGATGTTGATAAAGCATCAGAGAGGCCCCAATTAGAGTTATTAGACTTGCAGTGTGATGATGCAATGAGAGGAGCCTTTAGCCCTAAGAGGCTTCCCAGTTTTTATAAATTACTGCTAAAAGAAACAACAAGCCTGACGTTTGATCTTCATGTTTGACTACACACACACACACACACACACACACTCACACTCGTACACACACATGATCTACACAAGGCTAAAAAAAATTAAGGTCAAGACGCCCAGACGCAATACAACATCCGCGCGCGCCAAGCCACCCAAATAAGACAGGACAACCACCTTTGAAGTCTTCCAACAACAGTTCTCCACCAGCAAAAACCAAAGGTCAGCAGGAGAGGAAGCAGAACTGTTGATAGCAAGCAGAAAGGAATGAGTGGCCAAAATACTGAATATGATTTCGCCGTCAGCAAAGTCGGTGAAATCTGGCCCTCGAGATCGAATTCGGGAACCATCGCTTGGCTATAGCCTAACGAGTCAGCTTAAGACGAAGTTTCAACGGCCGGGTTAGACGATGTAGGAATTTGGCCTGGCCATCGAACAGCTAGTTACGTGTGCCAGGAAGCTGCAGCTCCTTTGTCGAATGCGTGCGTGACGTCGAGATACGAGAACGCCTGATACTGGGTGACTATAAGAGGAACCACGAGGGTTTAACGGCAGCTTCTAGAATGAAGGTGGCCAAGGCAACAGTTGCGCCCATCTTGAAGATTATGACAGGGAGAGAAAAGCAACCTAGAGGCAGCTACAAAGAAGAACACCTTTAAGTAGTGTGTTCTGAGGATGTGATCAGCCAAGCCACCTAGAGATGGACCCACAACACACACCACCCATAATAAAATGACGAACAGGCGGTGAGCCAGTAAGGGCCGGCATAGGGATGGATACATCGGGCCTGTCTGCAGCACCCCTATCGAATGACGCCACGTGTATATGCAGAAGAGTGGACGAAAACCTTATATCAAACACCTGGATACAAGGGAAATGGCGTCAGATGGTAGTAGACACAGGTGCAGCCGGAACTATAATTAAAGTTTAACGTGGGGAAGAGCTTGTCCTCTCGAACACCAGCCAGTCCTCCAAATTAGTGACGGCGTTGGGCGACATCTTGCCAGTGGAAAAGGAGGCTCTGTTGGACTTTATATGGAACGGAACAATTAAGGTGCGTGGCTGTTCCCTGTGGGGATAAATGAAGATGTCATGCGGGATTGGATACCCTCAGGAGCCACGAGGCCACGAACAACTTCGGGAGTATTCTGCGATTCGGCCGAGATGAGATGCTCCGGAGCCAACGTAAACATCCTCGGATCAGCAGGATTATGATTATGATGATCAATCGGGTTTAAGAGCACTCAGCTACTTCGGTAAATAGCGCCCTAGATCTGCAAGGGTGATCCTGAAGGACAACGTAATTGTGGCTGTGAGAAGCTAGGTGGTGGTGAAGGCGCATCTGGAGGGAAGTCGTTAAAGAGAATTGGCATTGGAACTACACGAATTATGAGTTTTTCGAGCATAGTTGCCAGCCGGGAGGAAGTACCCATAAGGCTGCTCAACTTCATGTACACCGATCAGGAGACATCCAGACCGGGCCGGAGTTAGGATAGTGCGAACCAGCTGCGAGTATATCGCTGTAAAATGGCTCCGACCAGCCAGCACCGTAGCAGAACCTGGGCCCCAGGCTTAAGGTCTTGCTGAAGAGGACATCCAATCATATGACCACTTCAATACTGCATAGCGTCCGATGTGTACTCTGCCAATACCAGTCTCTGTTCAGCGAAGGTAACCTCATTTACGGTCGCACTGACGAGTACTCCATAATATCGACACCGAAGATGCCCTCATAAGCACTAAAAACCAAGGCGTATTCCCCTGGTGAAGAAAGCAGAAGCATAGGACATGTTGGAGGTAATGAAACCAATGGAAATCATTGAAGAATCTGCCAACCTCTTAGTGCTAAACTGTAGTCTTGGTGAAGAAGAGGAAGAGCTACGCTTGTGAGTGGACTATAGGAAGCCGAATGCCCTCACCGGAAAGGACTGTTTCCCCTTACCTCGAATTAACGACATCCCGGACACACTTGCTGCCGACAGTAGTACTCGACCTATAACTTGGAATCGGTTACTTCCAAGTGGTCTTAGATCTTAGAGACTAAGGGAAGACCGCACTCTCAACTGGACCAGGGCTTTGGGAATTTATTGTTATAATATATGGTCTCTGTAACGCGCCTGTCACCTTCCAGTGCCTAATGGAATCAGAGATGACAGGTTGAATTATGATTCCCACCTGTTCTAGTAGGATGATATCATCATTGTGGGCTGTGACTCAGAAGAACATCTCGAAAATCTTATCAAGATACCAGAAAAACCGCAGGCCTGAAGTTGAACGCGAAGAAATACCAACTCTTATGCAATGAGGTGAACTACTTGCGACACATGATCTCGCCATTTGGGGTAACCACGACCCCGCAGAAGGAGAGAGACTGGCAGTGAGAGACTAACCTTGCCCGAAAGACAAAGAAAAGCTGCGAAGCATCCGGGGCCTATGCAGCTTCTACTACTGGTTCATCACAGGTTTCTCCAATTTTGCGAAACCCCTTTCTCGTCTGACGGAAGAGCAGGTGACTTACACATTATCAGAAGAGGCAGAAAGTGCGTTCCAGGCGCTAAATTCAGCAATCTGCAGTGCTTCTATATTAGGATTTCCACAACCCGGTGGCAACTTTATTGTGGAGTCCGATGCCAGCAACACCGGCATGGCGCGTTCTATCACAGGTCCATGGTGGCCAAGAGCGGACAATTGTCTACTACAGCAGGAGCTCTTCAAAGTAGGGAATAACTACTGCGTTAGCCGGCGAGAGCCTTTGGTACTGATGAAGGTGCTGGAGAACTTCCATTTGTACCTGTAATTGTCAGCCATTCCACCTGAGGTCTGAACGCTCCTCTCTTACCTGGCTATTACGTTTCAGGAATCTGGAGAGACAGACACGTCGTTGCGTCCAGAGACTGCAGGATTACAACTCTATATCAGAACAACGCGGCAGCCGTAAGCCGTGGATTGCGAGAGCAGAATCTTCCAGATACTTCGGCATCCACATGCTTCCAGAAGGTTCTGTGACTTCATTTTAGCTACAAAAGCAGGAAAGAATTGCAAATCAGTGACTAGTGAGTCAGACTTCGGTGTGGTATTAGTGCGCAGTGGCGTGCCAACAGTGACATGTAGAGAAAACTGTCTACAGCCTTAGCGTCGAAATCTCGAGTGAATTGTTTGCAGCAATGAATTAAAGACTTAATTGTAACCAATTTATTAGTAAATAAATACATTTTTACAGTATGCTTACAGTTCATTGCAAAACGACTCCATAAAAGTTCTTTTAATGCATTATGCCAATCAGTATGTACATAAAATACAGACCAAATTACAATATCGGTTTTGAAGGATGAACCCGTAAAATTACTACGTTTAATTGCAAACTGAGTAACTTTCGTCTGATTAAATAGTCTTGAAACGTTTATCCATTCAAGCTGATAATAGGTAGCGTCCTGAATAATGTCCTTTATTATTCTCTGCTCCAATTCATGTGTTCAATCCTCATAAAAATGGTGATTAATTCTATATTGTCACAACTTGGTTGAATGCACAGGATGTGGTAACATTGGAAATTAATAATTCTTACATGATGGCAACTTTGTCAACTTTAGCTTTCATAAAAACAACAGGTAGGGTGGGACTTTCCTCATTAGTTGTGAAGATCACGAAGGGAAAGGACGTGTAACTAGGACGCCAAGTTTGGCCTCGTGCCATGAAGAAACCTAAGGTAATGCTATAAAATGCCATTTTGAAATACACATGTTGTCTTTTAATTGGTAGCTTAGTTAACCCATCCACGTCCTTTTCATTGAATTGTGCGGATTATTTCCCCTGATGTATAGGATTGCATATAGCTGTGTCCCCGTATGTACGCCCAACTGTTGTAAAAAGTACATTTGTCTTAGTTCATACTCTCCGCAGCAAAGCGAGTCCCTTGAACTAAACAGTGGGTGTGGCAATATGAGGCTTTGATATGTATTTAAGATCTTGCAGAGATATGTTAATAATAATAATAATAATAATAATAATAATAATAATAATAATAATAATAATAATAATAATAATAATAACAACAACAACCCATTCTATCTGATTGATATGCTTTGATACAAGTTTTAAGAACATGTAGAGACAATTCTAGAGAATTTAGTTTGATCCACATTTGAGAAAACTTGCATTCTTTTCCTACAAAATCAAGTGAAGTGACGGTGGGGGTGGTGGTGGTAGTGGTAGTAGTAGTGGTGGTTGTAGTAGCAGTAGTAGTAGTAGTAGTAGTAGTAGTAGTAGTAGTAGTAGTAGTAGTAGTAGTAGTAGTAATAGTAGTAGTAGTAGTAGTAGTAGTAGTAGTAGTAGTAGTAGTAGTAGTAGTAGTAGTAGTAGTAGTAGTAGTAGTAGTAGTAGTAGTAGTAGTAATATCAAGCCAGGCACCCACCCATCTTTAAATCTACCTTCCTACCACCAATCTAGCTCCACAATCGACCACACTACCCACCATCTGACCCTACCCAAACATCCGCCAACCTACTCACCTATATACCTACTTAATTCACCTATCTACCCAACTAACCTACATATCAACCTTAATATCTACTTATCCACTCACCAATATACGTGCGTATCTACCTAGCTAACCATCTATCTACATAATCCCCCACCTAAATACCTACATCTTCCCTTACCTACCCAGCTATCTATCTACCGAGCGATTGAGCATCTGGCCCACCTAACGACCGACTTACCTACAGACCGACTGGTAGACCTACTTAACGAACGACCTAACAATCTGCTTATCTAATGATCGAATGTCCTACCTACTAACCCACAGACCTTCCGAAAGTCCAAACGTTTGCGCGACATAATGACTTACCGACCGACCTCCGTACGTACCTATATAACTACTATTCGAGCGACGGACATAATGACGGGCCGACTTCCGACCCACCTAAAACTTACCTACCTACACCCACACAGAACACCAACCACCCAACAACCCAACTATCTACATAACTACACATCTAGCTACCAACCATACACGTATCGGCACACTTAATCCACTTGCCCAACCATTCAACCACCCAACCACGTACCTATCTAAATTCCCAGCGACGGAAAAACCTACCTTCTTAATTACCTAACCACCTACTTACCTAGCCTTCCACCCACCTTTGTATTCATCAAACCAACTAACTATGAACCTAACAAACTACCTACCTAAAAACCCACCCACCTACCCATCTACCTACTTACTTTTCTGCCTTGTTACCTACTCTCCCAGCCAACTACCTATCTAACCACCTATATTTCTACCTACCTTCCCAACAATGAACAAAAGTTTCCACTTGGCTACCCACACAAAAACGCACCAACACACCTGCCTACATACCGACCGACCTATTTTCCTATCCACCCAATTAACCAACCTAAACACGCAGCCACCCACATAACTACTTACCTACCTATTGTCCGAACAATGTAAAAACCGATCCACGTACCTAAATATCTAACGACCTACCAACCGTCCTACCTACCGAATGAACTAACGATTTACAGAACTTCCGACCGACCTATCGTCCTATCGAACTACCGACCTGCCTACAAAACTAACGACCTACAGACCGACCTTCCTACCTACCCAACTAAATGTTTACAATCCGCCGGACCTAACGACCGATCACCCTTCCCACTTAACTACCGACCTATCAATCTTCCTACCTACCCACCGATCTACCTAGCTAACTACAGAGCTACCGACCTAACGATCAACCTACCAAATTGTTGACCTTCCGACCTACTGATAGACTAACCGACCGATCGACCGACCAACCTCGCGATCTAGCGTCCCATCCATCTACCCGTTTACAACATACAGACAAGGCTACCTGTACATTTACTTTCCTTCACACTTGCTTACCTATTTCACGGTCTACCGTCCTACTGACCGAACGAGCTATCTACCTACCGACCGATCTACCAACCGACTTATGTAAAGACCGACCAACTGATCTACTCTCCTACCAACTTAATTCCCTACCTACCTTTGTTGCTACCGAACAAATAACCTACTGTCCGACGTACCGACCTCTCAAACTTTGGGCCTACCATGCTACCTGCATACCCCCTTTTGCCTACCTACGCATACCTATCCAGATACCTATTTAGCCACCTATACACACGCCTACTAATCCTTCAGATTACCCACCTACTTAACCACTAAGCAACTAGCTAACTACCTACCCACCTACAAATACATTTGCCCAGCCTCCAGCTTAGCAGTCCGTCCTCCCTTCCACCCACCTAATACCCACCTACCTTGCTATCGAACGCAATCATATACCTATCCACTTACCTACCTAGCAACATACAAAAACACCAAATTACCTACATATTCTACCCATCTACGTATCTACCTACACAGCTAGGCACCCAAATATATACCCACCTAAATACCCACATTTATACCAAGCATGTACCTACCTATGCACCGAACCACATAACTATCCAGCCACCTACCTACCTACTTACCTACCCAACCAACTACCTACCTACAGACCAACTGACAACCGACCGATCTTTCTAGAGACCAATCTGCTGACATACCGACTTACCAAAAAGGTGACCTAGAGACCCTCCGACTTACCAAAAGACCGGCCGACCTACATACCTACAAAACCCACACCCACCCGCTCACCTACTGCCTTTCTAAAATCTCAGGCACCTTCATATACACAAACCCAATAACCCACCCACCTATCTAGCCAACGACCAACCCACCCATCTACCTAGCCACCTAGCGCATTGACATAGCTGCCCGTCCTCCCACCCGCTCACTCTATAACCCACACATCTATCTCCGTATCGACCTGTGCGAATACCTAACTACCCATCCACCTACCTACCTATCTACCCACCCAACGCCCCTCCACGCAACTACCTACCCACCTACTCATCTACCCAACCACCTGACTCCATACGCACCCGCTTACCTAGCTACCTACCCAACTACCTATCAAACTATTCACCCACCCAGACGCCCAAACACGTACCCACCTATCGATCGACACATACCGATCGAGAGAACGTCCTACCCTATTACCGGCCTACCGACAGCTCGAGCTACCGAACTACTGACCCACAGATATGCAAACCTACCTACTTGCCCACTTATCTGGTTACTTACCGACGGAGCGACCAACATATTAGCCTACCGACCTACTGAACCACCTATCTACTGACGGACCAACAGACCTACGGATCAAGCTATCAGCTTACCTACGAATCTTCCAACTTACCCCCGCCGACCTACTGAATTATCGACCCACCGACAGACGGAGTAACTTACCAACGTACCGACCGTCCTACGCATCTATCGAACGACTAGGCTTCCGACCTACCGAACGAACGACTGAGAAAACCAGCCTAACGAACTACTGACCTACCGACTTACTAACCTGCCTACATACCGACCTATGCACCGACCCACCTACAAATTGACCTACCTACCGTCCCACCGATCTACCGACATACTTCCCGACCCACCAATCAACCTCCGTAGCTATCCATCTACGTTTAGATCTACCGATATACAGACCCACCTATCTACCGATATTTCTGCCTGCATGCTACATACCTGATTTCTCAAATACCTACCATTCTACCTTCCCGTCTACTTGCCTGCCTGCTTCCTTGCTTGCCTATTTTCCTACACATCCAACCGTCACCCACACACCCATCTACCTACCTACTCACTCCGCCCTCCCACCAACATACCTACCTAAACGCATATCCAACTATCTACCTACCTATTTCCTACCTAACCATCCACGTACCTACCCAACTATACACACATCCTCTCACCTACCTACCTAACTACCCACCCATTCTCCTACACACTTACCTCTATAATTACCAACCTTCCTCCCTTCCCAACTTTCTACCTTCCTACCCACCTATCAACCGGCCGACCTACCTACCTATCGATTTACCGACCGCTTTACCGATCGTCCTACCGATCTATCGACCGACCGATCTCTCGAACTATAGACCCATCGGCTTACCGATCTATCGACCCACTGACTTACCCGTGTACCAATCTAGCGACCTACCAATCTGCCTATTGACCTACGTACCGAACTACCGACAGTCCGACTGATCGAATTACCGACCTACCTGCCTTCGAATATCCCATCCTATCTACCTACCTACCGATCCACCGACCAACCTAGCTACAACCCACCGACCCACTTTAGTATCTACTGTCCTGCCGATATCGACCTCCGACATAGTTACCGACCGATCTATCCACCGACCTATCGAACTACCTACAAATCTACTGATTATCTTAACTTTCAACCTACGTACGCATGGCCGACAGACCTTACGACCCACCTGTCGACACCTTAACCTAAAGACCTACCGACCAAGCTAACTACAGACCTACCTACCTACTAACCGACCGACACTAAATATCACCCTACCTATCCACCTGTCTATCTATCTATCTATCTATCTATCTATCTATCTATCTATCTATCTATCTATCTATCTATCTATCTATCTATCTATCTATCTATCTATCTATCTATCTGTCTGTCTGTCTGTTTGTCTGTGTATCTAGCTATTAACTCCCTGTCATTCTGTGTGAATATCTTTCTGTATCTTACCATCTATATCTATAAATCCATCCATTTATCTGTCAGTCTAGCATCCTGCCTGTCTATCCATCTATTTAAAAATCTGCTATGACAGTTTCCAAATTCTGTTGGGGCATATATACCTACGTGTTTTAATTATAGAAATTTGCAACGAACTCTAACACATGTGTTGTAGTTTCAACTGTGAATATAATAAAATAAAGATTTTTATATACATTCAAGCCAAACTCGCTTTAAAAGTTGCATTTATAGAATGACAGAACGTAATCGCTATTATATTGATTACTCTATTATTATTATTATTATTATTATTATTATTATTATTATTATTATTATTATTACTATTATTATTATTTTACTATTATTATCAGTAGTAGTAGTGGGCACTAGTGATAGTAGTGATGGTGGTGGCGGTAGCGGTGGTGGTGATAGTGGTAGTAGTGGTAGTGGTGGTGGTGGTGGTGGCGGCGGCGGCGGCGGCGGCGGCGGCGGCGGCGGCGGCAGCGGCAGCAGCAGCAGCAGCAGTTTTTTTAAGAGGGGAGAAATCCTCATGGGCATCAGGGAAAATAACCCTGATGTGCCAGACTCTTACTGATTAAAAAAACGTTTTTCCATTGGAATCCTACTTGGAACTGCCTAAAAATAGGTAACACACAATAATTAGGAAACCTGAGTCTCTATAATCTTTTATATCTTTGCCTTTTACTTCTCTCTGCTCCTTTTATACTCATAATCTCTGTTACCATGGATTTTTAGTTTCCAATTGTGTTGACTCTTAAGCCAAACTCCTGTAGGTGTTTTCTCTCTGTCTTTGCCATCTTTTGCAAAAAAAATAAAATAAAGTATGTTCCACTGTATCCACATCATCACAGTAGTCACACTGGTCATTTTCTCGTACTCCGATCCTCTTTAAATAACTATTAAAAGAACCGTTTCCTTAAGTACCTCTGTCATATAATACTTTATATTCCTATGTTTACATGTTTTGCACTTGTCTAATTTTAGTCCATTGGGCCCTTTCAACAATTTTCCCCTGCTTGCTAACACTGATTCATCATAATTTCTCGATCCTTTAATTTCGCCTTTTTTCTATTTCCTTCAACTTTGAATATATGTGTTCTTTCACGTATCTGTAGCTCAATGGGAAGAATACCAGTAATTACTTGTAATGCCACATTAGTCGCAGTCTTGTATGCACTTGCGACCCTTAAAAGTATTTTTCTTTTTGACTTCTCCATTTATTGTTTATATCTCTTTATTGCCAAAACGTCTTGAAACACCGGAAAGCCATACAATATTGAATGCAGAACTCCACTCAGGACTAGCCTCTTGTAATATTGATGTCCGCTCATATTTGGTATTATTCTAGATAGTGCTTAGTTTTTTCATCTTATTGGCCACTGCATTAATATGTGGTCCAAACTTTAAGTGACTTACCAAGTCTATCCCCTAATATTTTAATGCATTAATTGGAGTTATTTTTATACCTTTTGATTCAAAAGTAATACTTTCAAAATGTCTCTTTCCTTTCAGGATAACAGCTTCTGTCTTTTCAGGGGCCAACTGTAAATCATTTAATGTAAGCCACCTGTCGATTCTCCTCTGTGCCTCATTAGTTCTAAAAATAAAATACTCTACATCTTGTGCTGCAGCTGCTATAGCTAAATCATCATCATAAGCTATAGCACTAATAATTTCTCCAAGGTCAACACCTAATATTCCATTTTAGTCAACGTTTCATAACGTCGGTCCAAGCGCTGATCCTTGAGGAACTTCCTTTTCAATATCTTTCTCTATGACGGCAATACTGAGTTTCCTATTATTAAAATAACCTTGAATAAAATTCACCAAGTATGTAGATATTTGTCATTTTTTTAGTTCTTTAATAATAAGACTCCACGTCACATTATTAAAAGCATTTTTCATATCTAATGCTAAGAGTGCCCACCATTTACCTGTTGATTCCTTTTTAACAATGTCGATCATTTTTTCACAGCTTACAATGTTGACAGTCCCCTTCTAAAACGGAACCGGTATTCCGAAAAAACCTCCTTTATCGTCTAACCCCTTCTCCAGACGTTCTTTTACCAGAAATTCCAACAACTTCCTCATAGTGTCTAAAAGGCAAATTGGCCTAAATGCATCATTTTATCCAAAGATTTTCCTTTTTCCATAGTAAACATACTCGTGCAGTTTTCCATCTTACTGGAAATTCTTGTGTCCGTAACAATTTGTTAATCGTTGCTAATAAAAAGATCAGGAAACATTTTGATCATAATTTTAACTGCCTCAGATGGGATATTATCAGGCTCGGGTGCTTTTCTACCTTTCATCCTTTCTCCTGCCGTATTAAGTTCCTCTTTAGCAAAAGGTTTTGCACTTTTATCAATATTTCCCCTTTTCCAATAGTCCATTTTTTTTTTAAAAAGGGCAGAGACTACATCAATCTGTAGTTCTTTAGATAAGCTATAAGACATTGTCGGACTTTTCAGGTGTTTAAAAACTCAAGCAGTGGATAAAGCTAGGGCTATTTTTTTACACCAAGTTTTAACATTTGGCTCTTTAGGTCCTCTCACAGGAATGAAGGCTAGATTGGTAAACTGCGGACTCGGTGACCAGTTCCATGCATGGGCATTGCAAGCGCTAGTGTAACAAAGCTCTATTTCTGATTGACTGTTTCATTTTATAAAATTACTGTAACGAGCTTATATCTGTTAACAAGAGCCATATTGGATTTTATTATCAAGAAAGTTTTCACCCGATTGATTCTGATCAGCAACAGAGTGGAAACGGTAATTACATTGTGATATTTTTGCTTGAATATATTTGTATATAATAGTGCTGTTTTGTATTAATTAATTACATTGAAATTTGTAGCAATTAGGTAGAAGAGCTAGATGCTTTTTATAGATTATAGTTAGTGTTCTAAAATTTTATATTTTAGTTAATTAGTTTCAGACACATCGTACCATCCAGGCAGAGTGGGATATGCGTTCACCTCTGGGATATACACAATGAAAAGTTGGAGAACCAAACATTGCTGTTGATGTGAAGATAATGGGCAGAGAACGTGAAATAACCCGTGTCTATTTGTGTCATGGATTGGGCTTCAAGTCAGAATACACCGAGATTCTTTAATGATGTGAAATTGTTGCTAGTGACATTCGTTGTATATGGTGTATGCTTTGCAAAAAAAAAAAAAATGGAAATAGATTGTTAATGTGTAACGATGGAAAATTAGTTGTGCTATTCAGACACAAGGATAAATAACGTGTTATTTTTCCCACTTTGCAATCAAATTCCACATCCCAGTATTAGCCATCACTGACTTCACAACACTTTGAGGCAATTTAAGTACAAAAGATTTCCCTATAAAGCATGCAGATAAAAATTATTGCAAGGTGCTTAAACACCTTATTCGGCCTTAAAAGTTGAGATTAAATCAGAAACAATTATGTATTGTGACATAAAACATTTCTAAAACAGACCTTAACCAGCAATCTCTAAAAAAAAAAAAAAAATCTTAATTATAATATGAAAGCAATTTATGTGCCGACTTTTGGAATCTTTAAAAAAATGTGCAAAAATAAACTATTTTCATACCAGCCTAGCCATTAGTTGATCATTGATATATTTTAATGCTGTAGTATTACAGATGTGTGTCAAGTTAACTATCAAATTCACAATATTTGTATTATTTAATAAGTACTATTTATAAAATCAGTAATAATATATATTTATAATAATATTAATAATATATTATTATAATTATTATTGTTGTATGTAAACAAACTGCATTCATGCACACTTCTGGTGAGACGCAGTTCTAAAAATGGGTATGAGTTCTGGTTGTCTTCACATTATTATGCTGTTTTTAGATATATTATAATGGAAAGTAAATAATTTATAAATTTAAACGATAATATCGTATTCTTTTATCCTTATTTTAATCCTTGATGTGTAATAATCTGTAAATCTGGTTAATTTTGAATGAAGGAACGCCCAATTTTAAGGCTCCATAAGCAATATTGGTGTCACTGACCTGTTTTTATTGACCTTGACCGTTTGACAGTAGGGTTGCTTTTTTACTTTCTCCATACGTACTATGTATATAGTGTATAGAGAAAGTATTGCACTCCACCAAAAATTCGATACCGAGATTTCACCGGAAATATATGTTTTAGGGTCCCCAATATCCAAAAAAAGCATTTTCACAAAAAGGTCCGTGTGTGTGTGTGTGTGTGTGTGTGTGTGTGTGTGTGTGTGTGTGTGTGTGTGTGTGTGAGTCCGTGTGTCTGTGAACACGATAACTCAAAAACGAAAAGTCGGTAAAATACCAAGTTTGGTATTTAAGTTTAGTATCTTCCAGGGATGCGACACGAAGATTTTGAGAGAAATCCCCCCACCCCCAACTACCCTTTACATGGAACTTTTTTCGAAAATTTTGATTTTCTCAAAAATGGCTCTAACGATTTTGATTAAAATTTCGGATCTTAAATATATTTACCTGACAAATGAAATGAATATATCTTGAATTTTCTGGGAATAGCCTCTGAAGAGTAGTTTATTCTGGATGAATTTTACTAAATTTTGAATTACTGCTAAACCGAAAGAGATGGAAAAAAACTTACTCCACAAAAAATGTAGAGCACATTAAAACACACAATTTATGTTATATACATTTTTTTCGTGGAACTCGTCATTTTTGTGACATTCCTTATTTTTGGTTTCTGCTATGAAAAACGTTGTCAACTGCTATCCATATAAACAAAGGAACTTCATTGACATAGCAACCAGCTTGTGACTATCACTTTAACCTATGGTTGTCCCTTATTTCGCTTCTAATTACAAGGGTGCGAGTAATAAGGCTATTTCTGCTAATTTGTAGCATAAAGTAAATAGAAGTATAAGCTTTTTAAGAATTATTTGTTGCAGGGATATGGAGAAAGTCATGTGAATGGTACACATCAGATTTTTATTTTCCTGTTTTGTGAGTATTTTCTTCTCTGTTGCCATGCGAAAAATAGCCCAGTCTCAAAGACAGCTGAAACAGTTTCCAATACATGTTATAGCCAGTATGGTGATAATTGTTACTGAAGATAGGGATTTTAAACTTGCTTAATGGAGACAGAATAAGCAGTTAAGAATTTCAAAAATAGATGGATGTAGTTATTTATTTATTTTTTTTATTTAAAGGTCTAGTTGATGACTATATGCAATTAAAGGTATTATTATTTATATATATATATATATATATATATATATATATATATATATATATATATATATATATATTAAATTTCATTGAAAGTATTTACTTTGTTATAAACAATTGATTAAATCCAGAACAAAAATGTGAGTATAATTTGCCAAATAAAACAAATGAGCTAACCCAGGGCTTGGTAGCAGTATAGGTAGGCCTCTTATAGTAGGGATTGGTTAAGGGATAAGAAGATATAAATGTTTGTAATTTATAAATTATTTACGATCCATTTTAATATACCTAAAATGTAACAATAACATGAGGAAAACCAGAAGTTGTACTCACCTTTTGAAAAATGTATCTCGTCAGATATATATTTATTTATATTATGTGTGTGTGTGTGTGTGTGTGTGTGTGTGTACCCATATGTTTTTTGCTAATAGCACGAGCCTGTGCAGATTACTTAAACCAGGTCGAATAAAATTTGACAATATTTACCGTTTTGATAGCAGCATTATCATAACAGATGACAAAGTCTTGATATTCAAGATATTCTATTTTTACTTTAAATATTCGATATGTGCATTGGAAAGGCATAGGGAATCAAGAGCCCATAGTTGCATATGGTCCTGAATACAAAGAACGTTAGCACACGTAACATTGGTATAAGGGCGAAGGGGCTTTGGCATTCACTTCATTACACTAAAAGGTTAAATCCATAATTACCCAGTTTCGATAGTCAGTATTGCTGTGGACCATTGCAAGGTTACCAGTCGTACAATCTCAGAGTCGACATAGGTTTCATCAGATTTACTTATCTACAAAGTACAAGCCACAAAATACAGGGAACGGTAGCTTGAAAAGATATAGCTGTTCGTTGTTAACATTTGGATTGATCACCAGGATAAATATAAGATCAACTCAGGTAAGTGGTTTTGACTATCGGAAGCAATATGGTTTTTGAAGAGAAGTATGCGTCTGCCGCAGTTAAAGTGATGCCAATTATTTTTAAAAGGATATTGCTCGAATAAACGTAACATATGAAATCTTCATGTACGTTGACCGCATATCTATTAATTTCCAGCAGCGACTAGATTTTGTGTATATTCTTGCATAGTGAACATGGGACCCTCCTGTGAGATGATACACGTTAAATTGTTGGTTAAATCCCAATTGTATATTATGCACATATATGAAACCATATGCTGAACAATTATAATAAGCGAATCTATATGCGAGAAAAGCACATATTCTTGCACCTTAATCTTCATTTCTAGAGTTGCATGAATGTACTGGGTTTAAGTTAGCACTTAACACAAGAAACGGTTTCATCTCGAAAGAAGGAGTTGGGAATTTCGAGCAAATAAACGTGAGCTGTTTAATTAATGCTCGTTACACAGCGATAAACAAGTATAACCTAATTTGCAAACGAGCACAAGCAACAGCTCTTATATTCGATTTCGGGTTGTGGTTGACTTGAATCCTATTTTATTAGTTTTAAAATAAGTGTTTTAAAATCTTGACTCATTGAATTTGTGTATTTTGTGGCTCGATTTTCCAATACAATTTTGATTTCTAGGCACTTGTCTGCGTCTGTAACCCTTAAGTTGGCTTTATCGGTAAAATCTTGGAAAGAAAGACTTTCTGCAAATACGTAAACAAACAGAATCGCCAACCAAGTAAATCAAACTCCACGGAAGGAATCCATTTATATGTCAATAATTAATAAGGAATGCATTAAGTACAGTATGTTGCCCAAATTAAGTCACATTTTAACAACTTCTCCTATACAGTATAAACTGGTGCCATGTTGCAGTGGAAGGTTGTAAAATATGTCTAAAGTAAATCGGCAATTTTGGCAATTTATGAAAATCTAGCGAATACGAATAAGTGGGATGATTATGGCGGTAATTTGAAAGAAAATAGTCGGTCAATCTCGACCTAATGGCGGCAACTTTGAAACTGATTTGCTGGTTTGTGGACCTTCGGATTCTGGAGGAGATTTAAATCCATTTATTTTAAGTGCACTTGTTTTTAGTTAGTGGTTTAATTCGTCAGTGTTCAAGCTCACCCCCCTTTACTAGTAGGTTTAACTTACCCTTTTTTGAGGAGTGAATGTTGCTCAATGGGCCAAGTAACTTAAATTTAAGGACGGTGGTAAGCCAAGAGGAAAATATGATTGATAATTTAAATGAAAATTCAACCAGTGATGTATCTAAAATACAAAATGTTGGGAAAGTAAGTAAAGAGTATATAATTACAAGGGTGCAGGTCACTATGTTGTTCAATTAATCAGTAACCAAGGGAAACTCTGCATGGTACATCCAGTGAAATTAGGTAAATGGTTATGAAAACAAGGAAGAATAGATTTGAATTACATTACCACAGATCTGCCGGTCCCAAACCGGTTGCTCTACCATTGAGCTACATGGCAACATGGTGTTATCTTTCTGAACTAGCTTGCGTGTTTCCCGTATACCACAAGATTACTTCAAATTATGACATGCCCCAATGGTGACTTACAATGTCGTAACTACTTTAAGTCCTGGGATTCATAGTTTAACCAACTATTATGGTCAGTTACTGTATTATTGATGTCTTACATGGTTCTTATGGCTGTCTTTTGTATTATAAGTTCTCGCCTACTTTCCACAGAATTGGCCCAGAATATAATACTGTATGTCATTACTGAACAAAAGTAAGCATAGTATACCTGCCTTAAAGTATGGGTTAGGCAAAATGAATTTAATGACCTAAGAGCAAGTATTGCTGATCTTAATAACTCTGGTATAACACTTTCCATATGAGCTTTCCAATTTACATGCATATCAACCTGGAGACCTAAGAGTTTAATATGTGAAGCTTAGCCCAGCATAACTTTATTAATGCTTATCTGCAGAGTAAGATTTTTTTAATTGTATCTTGTGGTTCAAGGCATAGTAAGAAGTGTTGATATTGAGATCAATGAAGAGACATTCAAAGACTGAGCAAAAACTGACTCTAAGGCTGAACTTATGAAAGTATGCAGGTTTAAAAAAGGGTCAATGGAGATGATATGAACCTGTCTATCAACCTACTCAATCTGTGCTGGTCTCTTTCAGATCTCAAATGCTTCCACAAAGAGTTTTCTTTTATGGGATAAGTTGCAGGAGGGACCCTTTTGAGAAGAAGCCTCTCCAATGTAATAACTGTTGCATGTATGGGCATCTTGTTAGATAGTGTAGAAATAATAAAAGATGTGTTAACGGTGGAGAAGAACATGAAGTTAATGGATGCAAAGAAGACCTATTTTATTATATTTATTGTGGTTGGGAACATCCTGCCAATTAAAAGAAGAGCCCAAGATACACCTTTGAATTGGAAGTGATTTCCAAAATTCAGAATGTTAGGACATACAGAAGGTAGGCTATCAGTATGTTAAGAGAAAAGACATCCTATGTAGCTGCTGTAGTCACAAACAAAGGGGACAATTCAAATTGGAAATGTTATGTAATGTGGCAGAAAAACATTTGAAAGCCTGCCCTATCTCTAATAGGAGCATGGAAATGAATACAAATATGATAAAGTAACAGATAAAAAAAGAGAGAAAATCATGTCAATTAGCTCAGATCTCCATAAACAATGGAAAAATGGCCTTAAATAATTTTATGGCTCTTTTTGAGAAAGTCCCCAAGGATATTGCAGCTGGTTTAACTGAAGTTTATAATTCCCTGTTTTATTTCTTAACAGAACAAAAATGCAAAACCAGGAATTGATAAATAATTTGAGCATTTTTAATCGGAATGCAAGAAGTTTGAATAATAAAAAGATTGAGATTACCAATTTATATCTATAAAATTAAATATGATATTTTTTTTTATTTCTGAAACTTGGTTTTCAGGAAAACAGCAAATTTAACTTGCCAGGTTATAAAACAAGAGTTGACGGACCATCCCATGGAGTAGGTGTTATTGCAGGAATTAAAGACAGTATATGGACTTGTTGAAAATAGGGATACAGATATTCAAGGCATCTCTATTGCTTTTGGCATGTTTTAGTATTCATCGATAAAAGAACCTTAAACAGAAACTTAAGTAATAGTGGTTGGAAACAATTGTTGCAGTTTGAAACTCGCCAACACATTAGCAGTTGTGATTTTAATTGTTATGATTCAGAACAAGATAGAAATAATTTCTCAAACATCCCTTTGGTAAGATTTCTTGCCAAATATATATATATATATATAAATATATATATATATATATATATATATATATATATATATATATTTAATACACATTTTTTTTTTTTTGTAATTATGGTACACAAATGGACAAAAATGATTCAGCACCTGATTTTGTTTCTAATTCCATACTTAACAATTCTGTCTTGGAAGTGTTGGAAGATTCTTTTGGAAGTGATTTTCCTATTTCAATCAGGATTAACACTAATAAACTTCATACATACCCCAGTCTAAAAAGCCTTGGAATTACCACAATGAATTGGGATAATTTCAAAACATTTTTGAGTTCTGAATTAGTAAAAAGTTACCTCTTGGAGGGTTCTGAAATTTTTAATTTCATTTACAAGTCTATATACAAATACCTCAATGAAATGCACACAAAAATTGTAAAAACACAGGACAAGGGTCTGAGAAAACTAATTTGGTGGAACAATGAGTGTAATAGGCCATAAATCTTAGAAAAAAAGATATTAAAAAAAGTAATTTCCAGAAAAGTTTCTTAATATGAAAAGGCAAGTAGCCTCTGCCAAATGTGTACTCATTTCTCCCAAAAGAAAAGGATGGTATGAATACTAGAGCAACATATCTTTAGAAGAGAAAATATTTCTCAAATTGGAAAGCAGTAACATTTTTCAGTAATAATAGAAAGTTTTATTGGAACTCGTGGAATTAAAGTTGGATCTGCAGATTAAATTTATTAGTAGTATCTTCCTTTCATCAGTTACTCCAGATATTGATTCTGATATCATGAACTATGAGAACTCCTGTTATAAAGTTTAGACATGGAGGAAATTAACCATTAAACAGGAAATTTCACTTATCATTAAGGGGGACAAGAGTACTAATCCTGTTCCTGATGTTTCCCATATGTGATCCAGAATTTCCCAATAGAATATTTAGATTTATTGTATTGCATTCTATTTCTTTTCATCCATAGAAACACGATTCATGTTATAGGACATGTCAATTCAAGATACAAGAAAAAACAAAATTTTATCAAGATGCATACTAGATTAAAATACAGAAATATAAGATTAAACAAATTTTAAGTATAAAAGGCAAGGAGATACAAAATTGAGCCATAAAGACAATTAAATGTGAATATACAAATACAGTTTTTTTTTACTCTGGTGTTTTGTGTATGAACTTCAGCATTTGTTTTGAAGGATTTTAAGTTTTCTTTTTCATAAACATGCATAGTAAAGATTTTTTAAACATCTTTAAAAATATGGTTTACAGCTGGTTTTATTTGAGGCAGCCATAATTCTTATCATCACTTTCTCTTGCATCCTAAAGACCTTATACTGTTTTTAGAATTTCCCAAAAGATAATGTATGCTAGTAGACTATGAAGGCATGCAAAATAAACTATTCTGGATCTCTGCAGTCATGTATTATAGTAACAACTTTGGCAAGAAATGTGAAGTATTTGATGCTCCATCAGAAGATGGAGCTGCTTCAGTTCGTGAGATAAAGAAGTTGTTGCACAATAAACTTGCTAACCATCTAGCATTTACAGCAGCACATTATAGTGAGCTACTGGAAGCCATCTTGAAGTTGGAGAAAAAAAGTAATATGCTAATGTCATCCATGGCAAACTTTGAAGATGGAATAAATCAACTGCTGCAGGTAGCAGGAGAGAAAGGAAAAAGGTTAATGAAAAGTGTAAACGTGTTGTTAGTGCTAATGTAGACCCAGAAAAACATATGAACAATTGTGATGGATGTCCTGCAAGTTGAATGTTCAGTTGTGAGTGATATAAGTCATTCTGAAATAGCTTGTTTTAAATATACTCCAATCACTTCAGTGGAAGTAGAACATTCTTTTTCCATGATCAAAAACATTCTCTCTGTCAGGTGGCTGACTATGACAGTTGACACCTTGAAAAAAAAAAACAAAAAAAAAAAAAAACAACCTGTTTGTGCTTGTAATCGGAAAAGTAACAGTAGGTACTTTATGTGATAAATATTTTAATTGTCTTAGATAGCTGTCTTCATTGATCAAGAGTGGCATTACTCTCTCTTTTCATGTTTAATAAATGCCTATTTTAATTATATTACTGGCTACTTTTGGTGCTATAAGTGCCTTTTTGTCTGCCTATTTTCACCAAAATAAATGCCTGAACTTCTGAGCTCAAGCAATATATTTTTTTTTAAGTTAAAAATATGAGGGCAGATCGAAAAGTAACGCACAATAATTTTTTTACAAAAAGGTTCAATAGTTAAAGAAACAAAAAAAAATCACAAATAAATTTGCACCTTTTGCCTACTTTTCAACATAGTCACCAACTTTCTCAACACATTTGTCGCATTGTGATATCAGTTTGAATATGTACTGTTTGTAGAAGACTGTTTCCCTGGAGTATAGCCATCTGCAGACTGCTGGTTTCACTTCCATATCTGTCGCAAAGCTTTGACCGACCAGGAATTTCTTCATGGGACCAAACATAAAAGCCCGAAGGTGCAAGGTCTGGACTGTGGGATGGTTACTGGAGTATCTCCCAACCAAATTTAATGATTTTCTGATGAACAGAAGCAGCAACATGGGGACGAGGATTGTCATGAAGAAGCTTGACATCGTAAGCATTAATTTTGTGGTGTTTGTCACGAAGGGCACAATGCAATTTCACCAAAGTTTTAATGTATGATGCAGCATTCACAGTGGTCCCATGTTCAGCAAAGTCCACTAATGGGGGTGAGCATTGTCATGAATATGTTTGACAGCATTAATGCTGTTGCTTTTGTCACGAAGTGCATGACACAACTTTAAAGTTTTAATGTAGGATGCAGCATTCACAGTGGCCCCATGTTCAGTAAAGTTCACCAATAAAACGATAAAGAAGAATGTGTAATACTTTGAGATAACTCTCAAAATTTTGAAGTTTTGAATAACTGAAAATTGTTGCATTTAACTTTGATAGTTAAGGAATGATAGGAGCCCAGACTTATTTATTGCCTCACACATATCCCCAAGAAGTAGCCAGACTATAGTTTTCAATAGGCTTTGACTGCATTTCCTATGGGTGAATGAATGCACCACTCCATGGACTCTTATGTAAAAGAAAACACAAAAGTACTCAAGTAAAAGCAACAATAACTTAGTTGAGTGAAGGACACAAAATCATGTTTCTGCATTAGCCTGGTTTGGTGACCCACTCTCAGCCATTACATTATCTGCTTTGTTGACCTAAATCTGTGAACCCAACAGAAATAAATCAGGACTTAAGATGCAAGATAATACAGTATTTTGAGGTAGTTGTTCTTTCCTTCCATCATTTAGTTTGTGTTTACACAGTTCAAACTTTGGTCATGAGTGTAGCTTACAGGTATACTGCATGACTAATTTCTTTAATTTGTTTTATCAGTATACAACACAATATTGAATAAAATATGAAGTGGTGAAATGTTTTGAAGTAGACCGTGCTAATAACAGTACAAACCTCATTCAGAAAAAGGCAAAAAGGACAACATTATGAATTATAGACTAATATCTCTGTTACCTATATTCTTAAAAGTACCCAAGAAAGTAATGTTAAACAGATTGTATAATTACATAGAAAATAATCTATTTATTCGAGAATAAGTTGGTTTTAGAAAAAATACTATCAACAAATATGCAATCTACAAACTTATGCATGAAGCGTTTACAGCTTTAAATGACAATTTACATGTGGATTGAATTTTCTGTGACCTAGCAAAAGCCTTTGACTGTGTAAATTATGAGATTTTGGTAGCAAAACTACTGCTTAATGGAATAAAAAATGAACATTTGACACTGTTTATATCATACCAAAACCTAGGGTTGAAATTAGCAACTACAATCAATATAACATCTCAGATTGAAAATAAATAAAATATGATATTCCACAAGGGTCAATTTTAGGTCCTTGTTATTTTTAATTTACGTAAATGGCCTTCCATTGTAGTGTCTGCCTACATTGCTAGTATCTTATATATTTGCAGATGACACTGCTGTTTTAGTAATAAGCAAACATTTAAATTAATGTGTTACAAAATTAAATTATGTTCTAAACTGTGTGACAGATTGGTTTAAAGCAAACAAACTTTCAGTAAACCTTGAAAAGACAAAAGTAGTTAAATTCATAACTAACCATTCATCTTCCATCCATTTAGAAATAGGGATCAGCAATGTGTTATTACCACAACCGAAGAAAGTAAATTTCTAGGTCTTCTAGTAGACAAGCACTTAGATTAGAAGTCACATATTAACTACAGTACACATAAGCTTAATGCAACATAATATGCCATTCAAGCTCTGGTAACATTCATTCAATTGGTACTGAAGTTAGTTTATTTTGCATATTTTAATTCCGCTATGGATTAAGGAATACTTTAGTGGGGTAATTCAGTGGATAGTAAACAAATATTTCTAATACAAAAGAAAGTTGTATAAATAATGTGTAACCTTGTAGTAAACATTCATACAAAGGACTCTTTCATAAACTGGGTATTCTAACATTACCTTGTGCATACATATTATCCATTTTAAAATTTTATACCAATAACTGACATAACTTTATAACAAACATGGAAATGCATCATTTTAACACCAGGCAAAAAGGGAAATATACATTGTTCTAATGCAAAACTCTCTTGCTTCCAGAAAGGTGTGTACTATGAAACAATTAAAATATTTAATGCTCTCCCCGGTAATATCAAGGAAAAAGCAACTATAATATTTTTAAGGCTTCTCTTATATAGTACCTTTTGTAATAAGTCATTTTAATCTGTTGAATACTTAAATCAATAATCAGTGTAACTCTTTTCTTGTAATGCCAGCATTAAATGAAGTGACACATGCTATTAAAGCCTAGTGAAGTGATTTTATGTTTAATGTACATATTTAATATATTTTTAGAACATATATCTTAATATCAAATTTTGACACTCTTTATGTACAAGTAAGGATGAACATTAATTGCCTTAAATAGTTCAATGTACCCACATCTTAATCTAAATATGTATATGTTAATACCAAATTTTGGCATTCCGTACAAATAAATAAGAATGTAAACGCTTAGCGATATCAATTCAATTCAATCAATTCAATTCTTTATTAGTTGTCAGTGCACTTTTACAAGCTTCTGACATTGTCAAAGGAGTACAATATATAATCATAGGATATACAGTATATACAATTAAACATATAAATATATACACATGCAACAACTAAGAGATATTTACAGATTACTACTTTATACAAACATTTATCAATTAAGAAGTACTTTAGCTTGTTTTGAAACTGTTTAGTACCATTTAGTGACTTAATTGCTGCTGGCAATCTATTAAATAAAATTTGACCCATCACAAAAACATCTTTATCACTTGACTTTGTAGAAGTATGTTCTCTGAAATAGTCATTGTGGCTGGTATTGTAGTCATGAACATCAGAAATCTTCAAATTTAGCTTATTTACAGCAAAAAGAATAGCTTTATATACATATAGTGAATATAATGTGAACATTTTATTTTGTTTGAAAATATCTGCACGTGAATCAGTGTTTTTTAAGTTAAAAATTATCCTAATGCACCTTTTCTGTAGGACGAATACTCTGTCCAGATGAACCCTTGGACAACATCCCCATATTTCAGTTCCATATGAGAGATATGGGTATATAACTCCAAAGTAGATCATTTTTAGGAGGTTGGTGTCACCAATTGGCTTGAAATGTCTAATTAGATATATTGATTTGCTAATTTTTTTTACATAGATAGTCAATATGATTACTCCATGTCATATTATTGTCCATATATAGCCCCAGAAATTTATGTGAACTTACATCATTTATATTACAATTATTTATCTGTACATTTATTTTGAAGTGAGTCTTGTTAGTTAGGCTAATTTACATTGATGTGGTTTTTTCCATGTTGCACTTGAGATTATTTGTGTCAAAATAATTTGTCAGCTGTTCTCCCTGATAGTAGTCAAGTGAAGTTTTTATGTTTAGTAACATATACATAAAGAAATAATCAGACTACATCAACCAAGTGTCAATATAGGTGACTGCTTCAAAACCAAAGTTATTAATTACATTAAGTGGATTAACATTAATTACAAGCAATTACATTTAATAGATTAGAATATTAATATTTATTGCATGTATGTATTTTAGTAGTGTAATTCAAAATATACTTTGTATATGTAGTTTTTAGAGTAATAACTAACAATTTAGAAATGACATTGACAAATTTTTATGTGCATTTTTAATATTTTCAGAATGTAGATTTTTACATTAAATTTGACACCTTTGTATATAAGGATGTAAGCATTGTATAGTGACACAGGCTGTAAAAACAAAGTGATATAATTTTTAATGCTCAATACCCGTTTTAAGTTTTAATGCACTTGAAATTGAAAAAGAAGTAAGATTGGCTACTGTGGCTGAAGCAAATGTTGTTGATGAAAAACTTACTGTATTCATAGAAATTGTGAATTATTACCTTAATGTTGCGATGCCAACACAAAGAAAAATTGTTCTATGAAAAAAAAAAAGCAATTAAACAAAAACAATGGTTTGGCTATGAACTTTTGCAATTTAGAAAAAAGCTCATAATAACTCATGAAACATTTAAAACAGATTATTTAGAAAATATGTATAAGCAAAAAGAAATAGTACCAACAATTTAATTAAAACTACAAAATTTAAACATGTTAATAGTATCCTAACAAACAGTAATAATAAATCAAGAACTTTGTGGAAAGTAATAAATACTGAGAGAAACAAAAATTATGCTAAACAAATTAGTATAACTAGTAACATAAAGCTAAATAAAGCTATAAGAAGAGTTAACTATAAATGGCCTAGGAGATTTTTGGGCTAATATTGGATATTTTGGAAGGAAGTGAGATCCAGGATGGAGGACATAGATAGAGAAATTTTATTTTCTCAAATGAGAGAGAACAGTTCATTGGCATTTTACAGGGAGCTAAAAGACGACCTAGAGAAAGAGAAGTACATTTTGATCTGTAAAAAGAAAAGGGATAGCCTGGTTTAGATTAGCCATTTGGAAATTAAGGGGAATGAGGGGAGAGGTTATCTTAGAAGTGTGTCCAATTTGTGGGGTAAAGGAAGATGTAGTTCACACTATCTTTTGGTGCAGGACCACAAATAACTGGAGGAAAAATTTAGTAAATAGTAAATGGCTACATCATAAATGGATACCTAAATTAGGGGAGTTGTTATGAAAGATAAGGATGAAATGGTCAGTTGAAAAATATGGAAACTTAGATTAATTTTAAAGGATAAAGAATATTTAGTAATACCTTGAAATGCTGTACATTTAATATTTATGGTCTGGCCAACTAACTAGGGTTAAAGTCACACCATAATCATGTATACATTTAGCACTATAAATAAAAAAGTAAAAAAACTGTAACAAAACCTAACTTAATTGCTAATACATTTAGGTATCAATACTGTTAAGGAAAATGCATATATAACTAAAAACCTTAATACCATATCTTTGATAACTGAATCTCTATATCTAGCTCGAGTTATTGAATCAGAAATATGTAACATCGTTAAGTCTCTCTATAATAGTAAAAGCATTGTAAATAATGACATCCATTAATCTGCTTAAAATAAGTAACAAATTTAATGCAGCGGTCTTAGCAAATACAAAAAATGTATTGCTACAAAATGGTAAATTCCCAGAGATATTGAAAACTGTTAAAGTGGTGCCTTTATTTGAACATGGAAATCTTGACAATGTTGATAATTACAGACCACTTACTTTAGTATCATCACTTAGCAACATTTTTGAGAAGGTTTTTTAATGGAGATTAATAAAGTTATTAAATAAACACAACACACCGAATGTTGAGTAACATGGTTAAATGAAAGGAAGATCAACAGAAATGCCCTTGTAGAATTAATTCACAAGAATTCAGTAGCTTTAGAGAAGAGTTTGTAATGAATGTATTTGGCGATAGAGTAAAGCATTTGACTGTGTGAATTTAGAGAGTTTGGATGGCAACTACAGATCGAGGTCCCGGGTTTGATTCCCTGCTGGGGTGGGGAATTTTTCTTTAGCCAGAATTATTCCCTATCCTCCACAGAGTCTGGAAGTATGTATGTGAGAATGAATGTGTGTGAAAAGAACCTACAGACGAGTTGTTTCAAGTGCAAAGCCCTTGATATGATCTTAGATGTTAAGGGCGGCTATAAAAAAAACATTAAATACAGTAAAATATGGTGTACTGCAGCGTTATGTACTAGCACCATTGCTTATTAAAATATACATTAATAATATTATTAGTTCATGTAAGACACTAAAGAATAATGAGTTAATATTATATGCCAATGACATTGCAATATACCACACACATAAATGTTTACATGATTTGGAAATTAATGCTAATATTTTAATAAACCATCTCGCTCAGATCTTAAATCAGAATAATTTGAATATTAATATAGTAAAACTAAGTATGCTTATATCTAATCAAGAAGCTAATTTCAAACCTGATATAAATATTGATGGAAGAAGCATAGAGGAAATTGAAACCATTAAGATATCTTGGAATCATATTAGGCAATAATAATAACTGGCACTCTCATGATGATTAATGTTGCAGTAAACTGAATAGTTATTTGTTAAGATATATGGCAGCCTTTTGTAACATAGAAGTGTTATTAAATATTTAGCATGGTTTGTTTATGAGTTATGTAAACTATGTATAACAATATGGGGAGCTACTTCTATAGAAATTATAAACAGGATTTTTACCCTTCAATAGAAAGCAATTTGTACTATGCTTAAGTTAAATATTAGAAAAAGTGTAAAACCAGAATTTTTAAAAGTGAAATTGCATAGGTTTCTTAGCTTCATAATTCTCCAAACTGTATTGCATACAAAGACATATTATAATTAAATAAACTCTCTGAAAATCATGAATATAACACTAGACATAGGAATAACTACAGTGTAGTATGCCATAGACTAGCAGTATTTGAATGGAGTCCAAAGTATAAAGGAGTTGTACAATAAACCTCCTAATGAAATAAAGTAAATAATGTAAATAAATTCAAAAAAGAACTAGTAAATATTTAGTGAGTAAGGCATTCTATTCAATTGCAGAATTTGTTACTAACTGATTTTCTTGTATTTCTATTGCGTTTGAGTTGTCAGTATTTCTGTTTGTTATATTATTTCTGTTGTATATAGAACCACATTGATAATGTCTAATAGATATATGTGATCTCTATGGATAATAAATTGAAGTTGTAAGTTTAAACTGTTTACTATTAATTGTAATGCGAGAACTTTAAATGTTTTATACTTGATGTGTTTAATCATTTATGCCTTGACATAAGGCATACAACAAGGCCTGCCTGGCCATCATGAACCTACAGAACCTAATTAAGAACAGGATATTGAATAAAACAATGAAGTGGTGAACTGTTTTGAAGTACAGTACTAGTAACAACAGTACAGTATGTAAAATATGCAGAAAAATATTCTTACACATTAAGTCACACAAAATAAAAATTTAAAGAAGCCTGTTACATTCATAGGTCAATTGAAGTTTACAGAAACTTACTGAAAAAGCAATGTATGACTTTCCTGTTACACTCAAAGCATGATGCCATCTGAAAATGATGAGTAAAGTGTCAGTCTATCTACATGTTTCTGTAGAACTTCAACATAGATCACATTAAATAAAATAGTGCAAGTTATTCACCAAAATTGGTTACATGTGATTATACACAGAAAACTACTATAAACATAATTCAGAGAACAAGTTATCCTGCATGTTGTTGATGAAGTTAGTATGAAATATTGGTGTTCAAAAATCAGTATTAGTCATGAGTATGAGACGTAGCAATATTATCTCATCACTAGTTCAAGTTACATTCTCAAACCATCAGTTACGTGTAACGAGTCTTTAAAAGGTAATGTATTCACAGAGAGGCATAAATATTCAATTATTAAAGTACTATACAAAAAAAGGAGAGAGATATATGAAGTGTCTTTTAACTGCAAACCAATATCTCTCTTAATATTTTGTAAAATATTTGAGAGAGTAATCTGTAGCAGACATTACCAACATTTTAAA
Organism: Hymenopus coronatus; assembly: GCA_030762935.1. NCBI lineage: Eukaryota > Metazoa > Arthropoda > Insecta > Mantodea > Hymenopodidae > Hymenopus > Hymenopus coronatus. The sequence goes on along the minus strand of CM060900.1, from coordinate 404,016,081 downwards.
ATACATAACTTACTCGTAAGGGAAGTTTAGCTTCAGAAAGCAAAGCTCACTAGAAACTGCCACATATTCCCTATCAAAATATTAATGGCTAACAATATGAGGGTGCATCTAGGAGGAATATTTTGCAAACTGCCAAAGGTTTTGACTGTGTAAACCAGAGATCCTTCTTGCCAAATTAAAATTCTATGGTATAAAAGATAGCCTAGGTTGCCTACATCATTTTTAAATAACAGGAAACAAAAGATGTAGGTACACCATAATTATGAAGTCCATAATCATTTCTCTAGCTTGAAACAATAAGATATTTGGCCCTCTATTATAGTCACTTTATAATGGCCTAGCCATGGACTATGTGCATGCTTGCTGTCAACTATACTAGTAGGAGGCAGGGTTTCCATTGTAACACTCCTACATTACTTACTATATGAGATGTTGAAAGTGATGTCTATCTGCATCTAGACATTCACTGCATCTTTGGATGAAATTTTCATTCATATGCAAAAATTCTTTGTAAATTTTCATTCTGATCTGTTACTGTCCAAGTTTGTCAGTGGTGTGTGTGCATATTGGTTCTATAAGCTTTATTTTTTAGGGTTCCCCAACCATAGAAGTCAATGCAATAAGATCCAGGGAATTGGGTGGGTGGCTTAGCATTTAGTGATTTCATTGTCCTAATGTTATTAACTACACATCTGACAGTTTTTCTATATTTGTATTTGAAACTGGAATCCCAGGAAATATCTCCTGAAGTGCACATTTCTGTATATATGATTTGGTTTTTATATTTTTTACATATTTGTCGCACATTAAAATTCTTTTCTCAAATTGCTTTCAATGAGAACTTCAGTGGACTAATAACAAGATGAGTTGCTTACGCAAGCGCGAAGAGGACGGACGTGTAAGGTGAATGCTCATTAAAGCAGAAACATGAGTATAGTGCTACAGTTGTATAGAGTATGCATCGAACTGTATAACAGGATGAAAATAGGCAATCCAAATGGTAATAAAGTAAATGAATTAAGAACGCTAAGTTTTTGGATTGCATTAGTGCTGGCAGTCCTAGTAATAGGCATAGAACCCAATCCAGGACCAGGGAATGGATGAAGTGTTAGCAATGTTAATAAATACAGCAGACAGCATAAAATATATTAAACTAAGAGGGAGGAGTATGTAAGAAAAAATGGGAAAGAACTGGAAGAAATAAAAAGAAGCATAAATCAAATGGTAAAAAATAAGAAAAGAATTGAAATGGAATGTAAAAATAGAATAACCCAATTGTAGAAATTGGCACATGCCAATAGGAAGCTGAAATAGTGATCTTTGGAGTAATAGAACAAAGAGGAAGAAAAACATGGAAAGAAGTGGAGGAAATTATAGAAGGGAAAATCAGCATTAAACTCATAGGCTGGAAAATTCTTTACTCCTTTAGATTAGGATGATGGAGATGGAAACCAAGAACAATTCTAGCTAAATGAGCAACCATGAATGTCAAATGGAGAATATTAAGCAACACAAGAAGCCTGAAAGGCATGAGAATATATATTGAAAATGACTGCAGTAAAATAGAGTAAGAAATAAGACAAAAATTACTAAAAGAGTTGAAAATAGCCAGAAATGCAGGTAAGAGAGCATATTTGCAAGGCTTGCAGCAATACCTTCACAGAGCTCAGCAAACTGCCAAAAGAATCCAGGTCAGTGGAGAAGAGTGGAGGAGAAGGGACTCGCGTGCAACGGAGAGGGGAGAAGCAGCAAGCAGCTGTTTGTCCAAGCCTGTGACATCACTACCAAGGAAGGTCAGCTCACACAAGCAGCTGATTGACGATGCGAGAAGTGACGCATTAACAGCGACAGCCAGTTTAGACATATGGAAAGATGGTAAAGGGATCAGTGTTGTATTAACACTAAGAGGGATCATCCTGACAATCGAAGACAATGCCAGACTTAAGACACAACAGAAAGGGAGGTTAACCAGGACAAGAGCAAAGCTGCAACAATTTAGACTAAATAGGTCTGATTCAGTATAGGATGGGCCAACCATGGCGGTCTTATGTTGGAATATTGAAGGACTAATAGACAAAATCCACAAAGGTGAATTAACACAAGTGTTGAAGTGGGGTAATGTGATACCAGTGGTAGACACATGGGTGTCTAAAAGGGAAGTAATAAGTGTGGAGGGTTATGACTGTTTTGGAACAAATGGAGTGAAAAAGAAAACAAAAGGTGTGGTCTCGGGGAATAGAAAGACATTTTGTAGCAAAGGAAATAAAAGGAATAGGTGCTGAGTGTGATTTGGGTCATGTTACAAAGTGTGACAAGAAAGTGTCAAAATTTAGGTTTGGGTGTGGTATATAATTTGCTAGGAATGTCTTTTATGATGCAAGCTAGCATGATGATTATAAGTTAGAGAACGACATGGAAGTTTTGTGATAGAAGTATGATAATTTAGATTCCTTGATTTTAGGGGGCTTTGATGCAAGGATAGGGAAAGATCAATTACATTTAGTTGATTTTTAAGATTGCCAAATATAAGAAAATAATTATATAAAGAGGCATAGTAAAGACAAAATAAGTAACAAAGAAGGGAAAAGGTTAGTAAAATTTTGTGAAGTTAATAATCTATTAATGTGTAATGGGGCAAAAGGATTGGACAAATCAGGGGAGTTCACATTTGTCAATGAAAGGGGAGAAAGTGTAATTGATCATATGTTATATTCACAGAATTTAGATAATGATCTTGTAGATTTTAATTTTCTACAAAGGATATTGAATAGCTATCATTTCCTGTTAAGAGCAACTTTTAAAACAGTGAGAGTAGTAGAGCAGGAAGAAGATATAGAGGAAAGGAAAACCATTGAAAATTGCAGATGGTGCACAGAAGAGAGAATTATTTATTGGGAATTTAAACTCAAGTAGAAGAAAGAAATCTCAAGGTGAGATAACAAAACTTATTGAGGAGGGAAAAGCTGAAGAAGCAATGCTGTACCTAGATGGAAAAGTGAAGCTAGCAAGAATGACAATGAAAATTAGGAATCAAAGGGAAAATATAAAAAAGTGATGGTATGGTGGGGATTGCATTGCAGCAAGAAATGGGGTTAGAAGGAGAGTTAGGAGATGGAAACAATCAGAAAAATGGGTAGAAAAAAAAAACTTTCTAATAGTGAGGTGGTGCTATAAATTTTGAATTGAGGAGAAAAAGAAACAGTGGACTGATAAAATTGGGCAAAAGATCTATGAGGCAGCAAAACGATATGGGCGTTGGCAAAAAAAGTATTTAAGGCAAGAGTATTGCAGAATAAAGTTGGTCCGAGTAAATGGAAGGAGTATTTCGAGAAACCATTAAGTGGAAATAATATGATAATGCAGACAAAAGTACTAGGGGAGTTACATAATTGTGACGAAACTTTAGACCAGGAAATATTGGAGAACGAGATAAGAGAACAGGTTAAAAAATTAAAAAGTAAGAAAGCTAATGGAGTACCAGGAGAATTTTGGAGGGTTTGGTATGAAAATCCTGAAAGAAGGGTAATGTTAGGAAAACTGTTCAATGTGCTTCTCAAGGGAAGAAGGTTTCTACAAAATTGAAAACGGAGAGTGATAGTACCAATTTTGCATACGTGAATAATTGTGAATAATGCAAATAACTACAGAGGCATTAGTCTGTTGTTATCAGCGATAGGTAAAGTGTTTACAAGGGTACTAGCAAAAGTGACTACAAGAATGGGCAGAGAAGGTAAATTATCGGACCTACAAGGGAGGTTTAGAAAAGGAAAGTTGACAATTGACAATGTTTTTATAATAAGAACAATAATAGATAAATAGCTAAGTAAGAAAAGAGGTAAGATATATTAATGTTTTGCAGATCTAGGAAAGGCCTTTGATGCCATTCAAAGGGATGCACTTTGGTATAAGTTGAGAACAAAGGGGTTGAGCGAGAAATTTGTGCGACTATTAGAGAGGTTGTATTCAGATAATACATTGTGCATTAGGCTTTCCAATAAAAAAGTAATGGATTGGGTACCAAATACAATTGGTTTAAGGCAGGGTTATAAATGAAGTCCCATTTTATTTAATTTTCTTATTGATGATATACTCCAAGAAATAGCAAAAGAAAATTCACAGTGCCCAGCAATCAAAAATAAGGATATTCTGGGTTTGCTCTTTGTGGATGATCTAGTAGCAGCAGCAATCACAAGTGGAGGTTTAAAGAAAGCAATAGAAGCAACAGAGAAATACTGCAAAAAATGAGGTTTAAAAATAAATAAAGGTAAGTAAAAAATTATGGTTTGTAAGAACAAGAATAAATGCAGCAGAGAAGAGAGATGGTGGTTAGAGGGAAGTGAATTCAAATTTGTAAACAAGTTTGATTACTTAGGAGTAAGGCTAAATAACAATAGAAAATGGACAGGGCAAAGGAAAAATGTGCTATGTATGGGGAAATTAGCTATTAATAGCATAGGAACAAGCTAAAGAAGATACCATATATGAGAGTAAACTGTCTAGGAAGAATATATACAGCAACAGCGGAATCAAGAATGATGCATGGAATAGAGGTTTGGGGGACTGAAAAAAGGTGGGAATGTATAGATCAAATTCATAGGTCCTTTTGCAAAATGATATTGGGATTACTAAGAATAGCTCCAAATGGAATAGCATTAGTTGAATTGGGTAGAGCTGGGAGAAAGGGATCAGTAGACAAACGAATAGTGAAATTTTGGAACAGCAGCAACAAGAATTATAATTGCAATAATCAGATTTATTAAATTTTCCTATGAATTTAATGAAAAACTCCAAGTATTAGAGGAAGGGAATATTCTTGAAGACTGTTTTAGGCCACAAGTATCAGCAAAATGGGAAAGAAATTGCATATGTCAATTAAAGGATATTGTAAGAGAAATAAAAAATAAAAGAATTTGAGTCGGTTTTTGTAACACAAACATCACTTACTTTTACCTATTGGGGACCGGTTTCAGGTAACACTTGTTCCCATTTTCAACCCTTAATTCCGACTAAATCTTTCTTCGTTGGCATCAACGATGGGGGTGGTGGTGTATTAATTGTGGAGGCATCTGTTGCTGGATCTATGAACTTCCAGAGGTTGCTGTATGGTGGCAAATCAAAATTCATGATGGCTCTTTTTCTTCATGATGTAGATCTTCTCCCAGATATCTAATTTTGTGAGTTTATAAGCTGGTTTTAACAGTTTTATATTCGGTGTGATTTCGTGTCCTGATGTCCAAAAATGATAGGCAACTGCTGATTTTTCTATTTGTTTGTATTTTAGGTTTTTTGTGTGTTCCTTTAATCTGGTCTCCAAACTTCTCTTTGTCCTTCCAATATACACCAGATTACAGTCCGAGCATTTAATTTCATAAATTCCCGGTTTTTTGTTTGCAGGGACAGGAGCGTTTAAATTTCTGCACAGCAGTTTCTGAATGCTGTGGTTGTTTTTTGGAGCTAAGGTGATGTTATAATTCCTGAATATTTTCTGAAGTTTGTTGTGTGTCCAAGGATGATAGGTGAATTTTCTGAATTGAGGTTGGTCACTGAGGCTCTGTAGGGTGGTTGTGTGTGTTATGCGGTTCAGTTTTTGGTATTCATGTATTCTCTTGTCTACTGCACTTTTTTGGAAACCGTTGTTGGTAGCTGTTTGGAGTATCTGTTGGTATTCTTTTTGGTATTCATTCTTCTCCATGGGAATGTGTACTAATCTATCTATATGTTAAACTGTTCAGGACTGCATATTGTGTGTTGTAGGGTTGTAGCTATCCCTTAATAGATAATATCAATGCACCCACATATAAACTCTCCAAATGGCTCACACAAAAATTCAACTCCTTCCCAAAATTCAATAGTAAAAGTGTATCAAATTCGTTGGATTAATCACCTGAAAGATTTCAGTGTTTCACCTAAAGATAAGATAGTATCCTTTGATGTCACCTCCCTAATCCTCAGCAAACCCATAGACGAACTCCAAAAACCTCTGAAAACCTGGCTACAAAGCATAAACATACCAACAGAAGAAATAGAAGATCTTGTCCAGTTAACCAATTTATGTGTAAAACAGAACTACTTCACATTCAAGAATAAATGCTACCAACAAACAACAGGACTAGCAATGGGGAATCTTCTATCACCATTCCTAGCCGACCTATACATGAGTAATTTTGAAATGCACATCACTGAGGCATTCCCACATATATACAAAAAATGGTATAGGTATATAGATGACATCATTGCCATAGTTCCAGAAAAACTCGCAAACGATGCACTCAAACTTCTTAACTTACAAAACAAGTCCATTCAGTTCACTATTGAGACCGAACAGGAAGGTGTCCTACCATTACTTGACATCAGAATAATAAGAACAGAAAAACAACCTGATATTTGGAATACCTAGAAAATCCACCAATACAGATAACCACATAAAATTTGATAGCTACAACCCCACAATATACAAATATGCAGTCCTGAACAGTTTAACGTATAGGTTAGTACACATTCCCATGGAGAATAATGAATACCAAAAAGGATATCAACAGGTACTCCAAACAGCTACCAACAACGGCTTCCAAAAAGTGCAGTAGACAAGAGAATACATGAATACCAAAAACTGAACTGCATAACACACACAACCACCCTACAGAACCTCAGTGACCAACCTCAGTTCAGAAAATTCACCGATCATCCTTGGACACACAACAAACTTCAGAAAATATTCAGGAATTATAACATCACCTTAGCTCCAAAAAACAACTACAGCATTCAGAAACTGCTGTGCAGAAATTTAAAAGATCCTATCCCTGCAAACAAAAAACTGGGAATTTATGAAATTAAATGCTCAGATTGTAATCTGGTGTATGTTAGAAGGACAAAGAGAAGTTTGGAGACCAGATTAAAGGAACACATGAGAAACCTAAAATACAAACAAATAGAAAAATCAGCAGTTGCCCATATTTTTTAACATCAGGACACAAAATCACACTGAATATAAAACTGTTAAAACCAGCTTATAAACCCACAGAATTACATGTCTGGGAGAAGATCTACATCATGAAGAAAAAGAGCCATATCATGAATTTTGATTTGCCACCAAACAGCAACCTCTGGAAGTTCACAGATCCAGCAACAGATGCCTCCACAATTAATACACCACCACCCCCATCATTGACGCCAACGAAGAAAGATTTAGTCAGAATTAAGGGTTGAAAATGGAAACAAGTGTTACCTGAAACCGGTCCCCAGTAAGTAAAAATAAGTGATGTTTGTGTTACAAAGACCGACTCAAATTCTTTTATTTTTTATTTAATCACATCACTGTCACAAGCTTCTGTGCATATTTGCAAGTTTTGAATTGTAAGAGAAGTTTGATTGGGGGAGTTAAGACAAACAACAGAGAATAGGGATGAAACAGTTATGGAATAAAGTGAAAGCAAGGATAGATGGTATAGGGAAACATGAAATAATTGGTAGCTTAAGGGATAAGAGTACTTTAATATTATATAGAAATGTTAGAAAGTATGGCTAAGAGAAAAATACATGATGTCTGTGGAAAAATGGAAAGACAGGGTCTAGCATGGGCAAGAACAGGAACAATGTTACTAAATGTTCTAAAAGTTGATAAAGATCTATGCCCACTATGTGGCAATGTCAATACAAATTTACACTGTATAATTGAGTGTAAAGAAACTAAAATGTGGAGAGAAAAAATATGGAATAAAAAAACTGGCAAAAGTTACTGCCAAAGATAGTGTACTTAAAACCATTTTAGAAACAATAAAAAAGAATTTCTGAAACTAGATAATTATATAGGGAAAGTAAGAGAGAAATTGGGGAGGAAAATAGCCAAAGAAAGAGAGGATCTGAATAGTAATACTGGCGAGGTAAGTTATAAAAAAGATAAATAAGTGGGGTATAAAAATGTACAATTAGAGGGGAAGGTACATATGCATAACCAGGGTGTTAAATGTATATGATACCATATTCAGCAACTCCAGGAAAGTAACTATGTAGTGTGTGTGTTTGCGTGGATGTGGGTGAGAGAGAGAGAGGGAGATATTATTTACTTTTTCTACCAGCTATGTACACCTGTTGCCAAAAAAAATGACTCATGTCTGGAACGCCAAATTTGTTTTAAGTTCTACATGGCACAGTGCCTTGTGTACACCATCTATGAAACAGTTGCGTAGCATCAACAACAAATTGTCACAAATTCCAAAGCTTCTTCAGCAACAAACAATCAATATTAACTAAAACTATTAACAACACAAAACATGATACAGTTTGTATTGTATGGCATTACTAAGCTTGCCTAACTTCATATACCCAAGGTTGCAGGTTCAAACCCAGCGGAGGACGATGGATTTTTTCGGGTGTAAAAATCCTTAGCATGGCTTCCTTCGGAAGGGAAGTAATGCTGTGGGTCCCGTGTCGTAGATTTACGGCATGTAAAAGAACCTCAAGCTTGATAAGAGAGGCCTCTGAGCAAAATTAAGTGATCTTTCACGCCCAATATAGAATAGGACGCTGAGAACCAAAGCAGTTAAAGAGCGTCCATAAATAACAGGCCTTTTTTTTTTTTTTTTTTTTTTCCCATTTCCTAAGCTTGCCACATTCCATGTGTGTTCACTGTAGCATGTGGCAAAATGTAGGTTACTCCTCTGCCTAGGGTTGCAGGTTCACTTCTCGCATGTAGCAAACAGTTTTTTTCCTTCTCTTAATGATGTTAAATCAACACATAGTGGCTATTTATTTTAAACTCACCTGTTTCATATATGACTTGGTTCAGTTTAATATGATAGTGATTATGATGCTTCTTTAAGGATTTATTCCACCGAACAGCAATATACTGCACACGAAAACATGTGGTGCGCAGAATGGTATGCAAATGCATCAGGCACAATTAGTTCTCTCTCTCTCTCTCTCTCTCTCTCTCTCAAAAAAAAAAAAAAAAAAAAGGAATATATGTGGCATGAAAAAGTTCTAAAAGTATTGTTAAGAAAACCAATGTTTTAAAACATTTTTAGGAATCCATTTTTGGGCAAATTTGATTTTTTGGGATGTAGGATCTTTGTTTTTTTGTTTTTTAAATATAATACTCAACGCACCCTTCACAAAGTGATCCAACAAGAAAATGCCATTTGCAACTGGAATAGCATGATATTCTCAGACGAGGTTACATTTTCTTCCACAGATAACGTAAAGGTGATTGTCTATCATCCAATCTATGAGTATGATGCAAAATACTTGGCTTCACAATATTCCATCATGATCGACTGTCTGTATTGTGGCTGGATATCAAGGGATGGTCTAGGTGTGCTGTGGCAGGTTGATAATGTACTGAACGGTGTGTAGTGCACTGTAATACTTGATAATATTTTGATTCCTGTGAGGATGAGATGTACTAATGAAATTGTTGAATTTGTACAGGATAGTCCTCCTGTCCACAAATCTCAAAAGGTTTCAAATTGGTTTTCAGGGAGGCAGGATATCAGTGTGGTAGAATGTGTGGGTTGAGGTAGAAAGGGAGCTGCGCTCCAATTTACTGTAGATGGGTGAAAGACAAAAGATGGCTTCTAGGCACAGACTCAAGAAGCCTGGGAGCTTGTAGCTTCTCATTCACATTACTGCAGGCATTTAGTTTTGTCTATGACACAAAGATTGAGGGCAGTTATACAGGCTGTGGGTTCATACACCCGATATTGATTATGTTTATTTTTGTGTTTTAGTTGTAGAAGATAATAGTGTACACATTTTTTTAGTTATTTAACATGAGTGGTAATAGAATTGTTTTTGTGTGCATAGATAGACCCATAGCTTCAAATGTTTTAGTTTTAGAAGATAATAGTTTATTTATACATTTTTTTTAGCTATTTAACACAAGAGTTAATAGAACTATGTTTTTATGTGCATAGTTAGGCCCATGACTACAAATGCCAAAGTTATATTAATGCAATATTATATTCTACATATCTAGTCATAAAATTAACAACAACAAAAATGACAGGCAGTATAAGATTTGAACATAGGAACTTATGAGTGAAGGCAAAACCTTCTTAACCTCTCGGCCACCAGAACATTGTTTTGTGACCTGTTTTCAGTACTCATAAGTTAAGCATTATGCTTTCAGTCATATACCATTGTACAGTTTTTTGTGTGCATTGTGAACACAGCTTTTACAAAGATACACAAAGCTCTTTGGTCGATACATGGAATCTGGGGATGCCTCATTTTTATGTCTATGGGTGTACAGGGGTGAACTCTTATCATTTTTGTTTAAATGTGATGTAAATGAAGAAGATTGTTGGGTCAAACAAATGCAGCAGCTGGCTAAACTAAAATTAGAAGATGCTCCACACAAGTGGTACAGACAATTTAGTGCAAGCTGAATTGCAATGAGGGGTGTTTAAATTCAACCTGCTGCGAAACATCTTGTGAAACAACTTGGTATCAATGGATTTTTGGCTAGTTTGGGCTGGTTATACAGATTCCACAATCGTCATAACATAGTGGACAAAAAAAATGTGTGGAGAGAGCTTAAGTGCCGATATGTCAGTTATTGACCCATTTTAGGGAAAAACTAAAATCTGTCATTCAAGAAGAAAAGTTAGATTTGTCTCAAGTTTATAACGTTAACGAGATAGGTCTATTTTGGTGTGCCTTGCCTTAGAACACGCAAGCCTCCAAATCCTTAAAAAGTACATCTGGACCAAAAATTTGCAAAGAATGTATTTCTGCATTATTATGTGCTAATGCAGATGGAAGCCATAATTTAAAGCCAGTTGTCGTAGGTAAAAGTAAACAACTAAGGTCTATTAAGAATGTAATACCCACATTGCCTGTTTATTACTACAATTGAGAAAATGTGTGGTTTACAGCAGACATCACCCATGATGGGTTTTGCAACCATGTTGTACCTGCAATAATAAGACACCAAGAAAATAAAAACCAAAATGATGTGAAAGCCATAATCCTATTAGATAATGCACCTGCACATCCAGCTGCAAAGAAACTGTAGGCTGATGGTAAGATCAAATGTGTGTTCTTGCCACATAACACAACTTTCTTGATACAGCCGATGGACCAAGGCATTATCTACACTGCAAAGAAATTCCTGCTTGAAGTTTTCGAATTTGAAGAGCCTCTGAACGGCGAAGATAAATGGGTGGAAAAAACACTCCAGAATATAAAATTGTATGATTTCAGATCCATGGTTTTCAATTTTGTAAGTGCAGTGGACAGCATTTTGAACTCTATATTGACTAATGCATGGAAGAAACTTTTGTATAATGACCGTGATGAATTAGACACCAATGCAATTGAATTAAATGACTCACCAAACGCTGGTTGCAGGTGGTGAGAAAGCTGTCACAGTAGATGAGATCGAAGACTGGCTTGATGGAGATGAAGATGAGCTATCACATCATGACTGACAAATTGGTGGAAAGTGTAAGCAATGCAAGGGACACTAGTAGCAAATCTGAGGCTGAGGATGTGGATTTTGGAAAGTCAAAAGCGAAATTGAGAGAGGTTAAGCAGCATCTGAATTGTGTAATAGACTTTGTTGAGAAAACTGACAATAAACAGATTTCTGCATACCATCATCATATGTGAAAGAGATGTGTGATAGGCCACTAAAGAAAAAATGATAGTTTCGTCAAACCAAACAAATAAAGAATGTGTAACTAAAATCAGGTGGACCTATTGTATCTTACATTCTAATAAAGTTATACAGTACTCTAATTTCATTCACAATTTTTCTCTGTGATGTTTATTTCACTTAATCTGGACTTTTGATTATCAGAGCAAAATTAAGCCCCAATTGGTCTGGATTAATGATTATTGTACTAGCTTTTTGTCCATATGCCACTGACATAAATATCTCCCCCAATATCCTGAGACAAGATTTTTTCATAATTTGTTTTTCATTCTGTGTAACTTGATCACGTATTACCTGCTTTCTGAAGATTTCCTTTTTTATGTAAAAAGTCTTTGGGAATACTCATTAGCATTTGGTTTACATTCATTGGAATACTCATTAGCATTTGGTTTACATTCATTCTGTAATTTTACATTCAATTACATTCTGTGTAACTTGATGACATGTAACCTACTTCCTGAAGGTATTCCAGCTTTATGTGAACAAGTCTTTAGGAATACTTTCCTCTCCTTTTGCTCAGTTACGTTGAGGTATTAACACCCTCTTCAGAATTTTATTTCTCATTGACTTGGCACTTGTACACTCAGCTGTGTGCTTTGGCTTTCTCTGTAATGCAACTGCACTCTTTGAAGCCTCTATTAAAGCTGACCTGACTCAGGCTCGGCAGCTCACCTTATATAGTCCCTACATATGTATCAAAAACTTTCCAGATTTGAAGGGAAGGCACATAAAAACAGTTTTTGTTTTTCTTTATTGGGCCATTATTGCACATGTTTGTGTTAGACACCTGCAAATATCCAGGGAGCTATGTAAAGCAGCTGCTTGTGCATATGTTCACCTTTCCAATAGTACTAGTGTCTACACTTGTACTCTTGTTGCATGTTGTTCACACCTGCAAAAATTCAGGAGGCAAGGCAGGTGGTACAACCAACATGTGAATTTGAACATGTCACACTGCCTCCCTCCTCAGGGCTGAGGTTCTGACCAGCACTGTCATAGCAAACTAGAAGATTTAAGTATACCACCAGCCTCTTCCCTCTGGGTACTCTCTGGATACAGTAGACTACATCACTAATCATCTTTACCACAAGGTACCAGATCATCCTGCTAGAAACCTCTGCTGTTGGCCTGCTGCTCATAATGGGTTTTCATCCGTCTGCCTGCTACATGATATGTTGATGGGCCATCTCATGTATACCATGTAGTTGATCTATGAGGTTCTCCACATAGTCAATTGTTGGCTGTTTTGTCCCAGAAGGACTCCCACGGTAGGTGCAGCTCCCTGTAAAAAGCAACATGGTTGTCTCCTTGTGGTGTCATGCGTTGAAGGAGTGTAGGCCAGCAAGAAAAGTGGCACACTAACATCACAGTTTCTCTTGTAATCAGTTATGACCTTCAAGTATTTTTCTAGAGTCTTTATATATAGCTCAAACATGCCATCTAAGGGCAGGTTATGTGCATCTTGTGCACTCCAAGTTGCTGCAGTTCTTCCCTCATCCGATTTGACTTGAAAGTTGGTGCTCTAATTGCTGTATAGTTGGATAGGTGCTGGTCTTCTAATACCAAGGTTGTGTATTCAATCTGGGCCCAGACTAATGGTTTTTAAATATGCTTAAAAGTGGCAGCCCCATGACAGTAGATCTACTGGCATGTAAAAGAGCCCTTGCAGGATAAAATTGTGACACACTGGCAGCTCTGATATATCAGGACAATTTACAGCATCATAAACAAAGTATTTTTTTCCAATAGTGCTATTGTTGACATCGGTGTCCACTATAAAATCTCTACCTGTTTGTAGAGATGCACTGCCTAAGATAGATGCACTACAGAGTGCTGACTTGAGCACCTGTTGTATGTCCTCAACCTCTTCTGTCCATACGTAAGGCCCGTGATCCACTGTCAGTCAGTGAGAGATTTCATAAAGTTGAGAAACCTTTCATGAACCGGTGATAGTAGCTGCATAAACTCAAAGAACTTCAAAATTCTTGTTTACCTTTCGGGCAAAGCCAATCTCTCACAGCGTGAGCCTCTCTGGCTCGTGGCCACCCCAGGTGGTGAAACTATGTGGCCCAAGTAGTTCACCATCTTGCAGAAGAGCTGGGACAACTTTGCATTCAGCTTCAGGTTAACTGGCTGCAGCCTCTGATATATCTTGTTCAGGTACTTGAGATGGTTTCAAAGCTGTTGCCAATAACAATGATATTGTCTAGACATAGCAGGCAGGCGCTGTAAGGCAGCCTCCTCATCACTGATTCCATGGGGTTTTGGAAGGGGACTGACTTTTTGTAGAGTCTGAGTGGCATAACCATTGTGAAGAATGTGGTCTTCTTCCTGTCTCTGGGACTAGTGCCACTTACCAATATCCTGATTTCAAGTCCAATGTTGAGTACCACTGGGTACCAGTAAAATGTCTAGGATGTTGTCAATCCAGGGTAAGGGAAAACATCCTTTTGGGTGATAACATTCAGCATCCTATAGTCCATGCAGAAGTGTAGCTTCCTGTTGTTTGACACCAAGAGTAATGGAGAGCATCAAGGCTTGCAGATTCTTCAATAATTGCGCTGGATCACATTTCCTGCAAAATTTCTTGTACCTTTGCATGCTTTGTTAGAGAAATTAGTCTTGGTGTTTGCAGAATAGGTGGGGTGTCAGTACAATGGAGTACTCATTCAGTGCAGCTGTTATTGCCATTCCCTTGGCTGAAGACACACTGACATCATCCAAGTATAATACACCAGACCCTCAGTTGTGTTGTGGTTAGATTATTAGTCACCCTCTTCAGCAAGTTTTCCAGCTGTGGCTCAAGGTCCTGCAATGCTGCCTGCTTCTTGGATCCCTTGTATGTCAATTCTCTTAAAGCTGGTTTGTACTTCCCTAATTGTGTTTTGGCCTGGATATCCAGATCGGTATCTGATGGGTTCAACAGCCTCACAGGCACTTGCTTCTGGCAAGGCAACAATGCCCTCACAACACATCCATTCAGTGGTCCAAAACCAGTTTCCCTGGGGTTTGACTGATGCTACATACACCAGGTGGTTATGTGCAGCCTGGTGTTGTGCTACCCTCTACTCTTTTAAACAGGTTGACATCATCAATGGTAGGGACCTCGAAATTCATAAGAGAATCTTCTTCTTTAGGATAAAGATGTTTTCCCATTTAGATTATGGCGCTCCACTGTCTAAAAATACTTCTTTTTATTAGATATCACTCTATAGTTGCACACCAAGCTTGTTGCCCCCGTTTTATATCTATTGGTCACATGACTGGAATTTTCCAGCAGCCATCACATGTGCAGTACTGCAAGTGTTCACAAAACTCACTCAGGGTAACAATGCACAGCTTTAATGTCAAAGAACCTTCTGAGAAACACGTGTCCACTTGCATGGGTGTAACAACCAAAAGGACTTGCCACAGCACAGGTGTCCACTAACTCGGTGTAAATAGATGCTAATAATCAGCGGTGACTTACAGAGCAAAACATGCACACATGTTCGGCAATTATGGCCACAGGGTGTAGTCACAATATCGTGCCTTTAGAAGAAAGAATGTTTCTATGTTTTGTTGAAATGTGTTTCTTTATTGGGTTTATTTTAGCTTTAGATCAGAAGTGTTTTCCAATGGTGGTATAGCGCCATCTGCAAGATTAAAGAAAAGTCTACTAAAGATAGCACTTTTCACTGAATTGGTTATCAAAAGCATTGAGTGATTATGTATGCACTGAAATATTTTCTACCATGTTAACTTCATATCTAATACAACACTTTCATTCCTACATAGTATGTTTTAGCACCAGAAACTTCATTATGCTCTTTGAAGTATTTCCCTACATTATATTCATTATTGCCCCTTTATTAGGAGTATTTTCCAACTGCATACATTGACAAAGTCTAAAAAATCAAATTTAGAAAATATCTACCATATAATCTAGAAAATGAACCCATCAGTGAAGTGAGGATAAAACAAAACTAGTGAAATGCATGCTTAATTCGAATTGTATCAATTACAACTGAAGTGCTTCCTGCTGATATGAGATGAAGTGCCAGACAAAGACATAATTTCCTTTGTTAGCTTATACCTTTCAGTGATAACATTTTCATTGGCTTAAAATTTAAGGGTCAGCATCTCTGTTTACCTCTGCTTTCCATGTTTAAGAATGAATTACTGAATGACTGTCTATTAATTCTAACCATGATTTACTAACATGTAGTTAGTAACACGGCAACATGCAACTTCAGCTGTGTATGTAAAATATTGCAGTAAAATAGGTCAAACCTTGCTATGTGCACTCTTCTTCACTTACACATGTTCAAAGGTGCAATTTTATGCAGTAGCTCATGACCAGCTTTATTCAAACATCTACACAAGCTAAACCTTAATTTGTTTTCAAAGATCATATCAAGACAATATCTCATTTTGTAGGCACAATGATATACAGAGCGGTCCCTCAGCTCTCTGGCCAGTAGTTGCAATGCATGTTCACGCGCTATATTCTGTATATCTGTTTATTATTCTCATTATTGATACTGATATGTATTAACTGATTTTATGATGATGATTACGATATATTGATTACCTATTGAACAAACATAATTACATTTTATTTAGCAGTACTATCCTTTTTCACAGTTGGTGTTGAAAGTGGTGTCCTTTGGCAGATAGACATTCTTGGCATCTTCTGATGAAATTACCATTCACACGCATCAGTGTTCTTGTTGATTAATTTCCCTAATTTGTGTTCTTACATTGTTTTTAAGATCGTTTATGTTGCGAGGATTATTCCTATAAACTCTATTTTTGAGAGTTCCCCATGGATGAAAGCCGCACACAGTAAGATCTGGCGATCGAGCCTGCCATAACCCTTTAGAGATTATTCTGTCATAAAAAACATTCTTTGATGTCTTCCAAGGAAGCCTCTGCAATATGAGCTGTGGCAGAATCTTGTTGAAAATAGCCATATTCCCTCTCATCTGTCAACATTGCAAAAAATGGTGCGAGAATATTTCTGCGGTACCTATCGGAATTTACCATATCATTGTAAAATATGGGGCCAATTATCCATTCTGCTATTACAGCACACCATACACCAATTTTTTCATCATGTAAAGGAACCTCGTGAATTAAGTGTGGATTTTCAGTACACCAATACCTATTGTTTTGTGAAGCAACATGGCCAGTCAAATGAAACCATGCCTCATCCGAAAAAGTTATTAAATATGGGTCAACAGTACCACCAGCAATATTTTGTAACATCCAGTTACAGAACTGTACGTGGGCTTCATCACATGGTCATAATTGATGGACAATAGTCACTGTATGGTTTTAATTTCTACAGTTTTGTGGACCTATGTACTGAGATTTTTGAAACACTTGACTTGTTGTGCTACATGTCATAAAGATTTATTCGGAGACCTTTGTTAATAATATTTGCTGTAAAAGTCTAATGATAAACAAGAATTGTAGCATTGTACTAAATCTTTTAACATAATGTTAGCAAACAAGAGGTTAAGATACTTATTAACATTGCTTGGTGCCTTTTTAAAATGCATATATTAACCCTTTCATTGCCAGTGCAGTTTACATTCATAAATTGCTGAGAGCTGAATAGATTCAATCCATGTAGGTCATGACTGTTGAGATGTAGAGGTATGTAGATGAATGTACAAGGTTATTTCATCTTGAATGCATCAAAGTTTTCAAAGGAAAGTACATTTCCAGTGGAAAAGGTAAGGATAAGAAATGGATTTTTCAGTTAAAAGCAGAATTATCACCAAAATTAGATGACATGACTTGAAAATCATAAATTAATGCTACAGGTACATGAAATTTCTAAAGAGAGAAAAAAACAAAAAGGAATCCGTGAGATTTATCAATGCAGAATGTGAGGCAATAAAACAGGAAATGGGGGAATTTATTGAAAGGTAAAGAGAAGATAAGAACGAAGGTGTAGTGGAAGTTGAAATGAAACAATAAACTAGAAAAAATAACTTAAAGGGTCATGAAATTCCGGAACTGCAACATGAAGACGTTTATGATGTTAAAACTCTTGATGAATCATTAAACGTGTAGATAGAGAAAAGTCACATAGATGTGGCCCATAGACTTCTAACATGTAAACCTGAGATGCCACGATCAATAGTTATTAGGTTCTCCAGTAGTGGGAAAAACAGAAGGTGCTGCAAGCTAAAAAAGGTCACAGAGAACTTTAATATAATTCTAGGAGTTTTAGATATGGAGTTTCATGGTACAAGCTGGAAAATCTACATTAATGAGCATTTTACACCAAGGAATAAAGTGCTGCTACAGAAGGCAAAAGAGCTGAAACCAGAATTTAAATTTGTTTGGACCCAGGACTGCAAAATAGTTGTTCGTGAAACTGAAAACTCTCTCATAAAGAAGTGAAGCTGATATATAAATCACTTATGTGAAGATTAGGTTATGGTTCACGATATTTAACTTGACAATGAATGCAAAAATATGATTTGTGAAAGTCCTTTGTTTAACCTAAGGGAATATAGCCATGATTTATAGAATAGTACTCGCAAATCTCAAAAAGACTGGTCACAACAATTTTTGCATAAATACTCAGCATGTCAGAAACAAACTAGAAGGAAAATGAATTTTAATTTATAAAATAGGTAGCATTGGCATTATATTATTGATTGAACTATAGTCCTTAGAATGTGAATATTGTAGCCTAAGCAATTTTACAGCATACTGTTTTCATAGGTTAACAAAAGCTGGAGGTGGAGTTTCAATTTATACAAATTGTATTTTATATTCTAAATGTATCCTCTCCATTGAAACTGATGATCATAATACATAGCACTTATATTAGTAGTGCAAATCAAACTCAATTTTGGTAATTTTACCATTATTGGAGTTTACAGTCCAAGAGCTAGCAACAATCAAACATTTCTCCATTCATTTTAAAATGTATTAAGCAACCTAACCAAAGGAGCATTGATTACATCGTTAACATTTTAGACAAAAGTGCTATATGCAACAGAGAATATAAATCTCTTTATGAATCATACAGATTAATATGCTTGTAACACCAAATACTCTACAAGATTACACAGAAATTAGGTACATTAATTAATTTTCTAGTTAGCCAACAATCTATTAAATATAGTGTACATAATATAAATTAAGGAATTGGTGGTTATAGTGTTTTAACATTGATCATTTTTAAATCTCTAAAGGATAAAGCAGTCTTAATAATAATACTAAGACTAATAATAACAATAATTATCACAATTATTATCATAAAGCAGATTATTTTAAATGAAATTATTATTTTATTAAGTCATTTTATGCCAGATTTTTCAGATTTGTTATGATAAATTCTTAGAATACATCAAATAAGGTAGATTCCTTGAAAACAGTCATATTTTAAATGAATATAATGTGGTTAGAAATATCATTACCACTGAGAGACGAAAATTGGAAGCCAAATATTATGAAAATGTGCAACAAAGAATTTCAAGAATAAAGATTAATGCACTTTTAAAAATTACTTTCAATGACAGTAAAAGTATAAAATTGATAGCTTGAATGCTGGTGGCATCAATGTAGAATTTAACAAAATACTCGTTGATTTTAATAAATAACTCTATGGCACGACAGCTCACGGGGAACCTTGGCCTACCGCTTGGCCGCTGCGTCCCCCATCTCGGTCTACTACAGACATCATGGATGGGGTGCAGTATTGGAGGGTGAGACGTGGTCAGCACCTCGAGTCCCTCCCGGCCGGTTAATACGGTCCTCATGACCTGGAGCCGCTACTTCTCCATCAAGTAGCTCCTCAATTGGCCCCCCCAGGGACCTTACGAGGCTGAGTGCACCCCGGGCCAGGTCTCCCAGTGGGGGAAAAATCCCCACGCCGGTACTGGGGATCAAACCCAGGTCTCCCGCTTGGTAAGCAGCTGTGCTACCACCGCGCTAAGGAGACGACCATTTTAATAAATATTTTGTCAAAATAGATAAGAGACCTTGCTGCTAATGCTTCTGTTAATAATGGTAATGGTAACGTTAACAGTTTTTATTGTCATAATCATTATTATTAAATTTGGGAAGGTGTTATATGTGTTTCTGTTTTGTACTTGCCTTTTCAACAATTTTTGGTATCACTATTTACTTTTTATGGTAATTTCTGTGTTATGTAATTATGTATGTTTTGTGATTTATTAATATCACATCTCAATTTGTATAGAGCTCCTTAAATTGAGCTTTGCGCATTAAGGTGTTTTCATTAATAAATAAAAAGAAATAAAAAACATACGTACTATATATCTTATTTCAGATATTAGCACTGCTTTTGAACTGTTAAGAGAAGAAAGAATGAGGGGCCTTGCATGTATTTGGTGCTCTAAAGTAAAGGTAAGTGTGGTATAATTATCTTTAATCAGCAAAATGTTAATTTTAATGTTACAAGAGCCATAAAATAAGATTTGGCGTTTTAAAAAAATTAGAGTTGACTTTCATATAAATTATGTTAATGGTTGGGCAGTCATGTCATTAACTTTTAAAAAGGGATAATATTATATATACTTTCAAAGTTGCTGAAAAATGGATTTTGAAAGTTTTGTCAAAATAGTTACTCTCATGAAAACATTTCTTCAAGCATAAAACACATTCTTCTAGATTTACCCATTTGAGAACAAAAAAAAAGGAAAAATATATCCTGCAAATGAGGTTTGAAATATTAGTTAAGTAATATGGTGTAAAGGTCGTCTCCTTAGCGCGGTGGTAGCGCAGCTGCTTACCAAGCGGGAGACCTGGGTTCGATCCCCAGTACCGGCGTGGGGATTTTTCCCCCGCTGGGAGACCTGGCCCGGGGTGCACTCAGCCTCGTAAGGTCCCTGGGGGGCCAATTGAGGAGCTACTTGATGGAGAAGTAGCGGCTCCAGGTCATGAGGACCGCATTAACCGGCCGGGAGGGACTCGAGGCACTGACCATGTCTCACCCTCCAATACTGCACCCCATCCATGACGTCTGTAGTGGACTGAGATGGGGGACGCAGCGGTCGGGCGGTAGGCCAAGGTTCCCCGTGAGCTGTCGTGCCATGGAGTAAGTAAGTAATATGGTGTAAAACTGTGTGTAAGAAGCATCCAAAGAATGTGTGTGTGTGGGTGGTGGGGTGTGTGGTGCGGTTGAACGGTATAGTAAACAGTATAACAATTAACAGAAGTGTATAAAGAGAGTTTTACTACATAATACATATGTAAAGAATAGACCTATTATATTGTTATAAAATACTGACAGTCTAACATTTTTCTTTAAAAATTAATAAAAAATAAAGCACACTTTTATTAAGCTTAAGGCAATGCATCTGTGAAAACAAAAAAAGCAGTTTTCTTCTGATTGCTGCAACTTCTTAGGCAGGTACTATATACTCAGGGCATAAAACATAGTGCACTCAAAACATGGCTAGCTATTGTTAACAAGCTTGACAAACTTTGTCAAAACATTATCGAGATATTAATTTTTTATTCATAATTAACCTCTTTTTGATATGGTAACTTGAAAAGTTCCTTGGATTTTGCTATTTATCATAGCACTTCCAAGTTTGCAATTTGAGCACACAAAAGTTTAACAAGCTATTTTAAGCTACTGTTAAAATATTGTTTGTTATTCATAATCACTTTTTGATATAGTAGTATGACATGCTGCTTTGATTGTGCAGTTTTATCATGTTGCACCCAAATTTTTAATTTGAGCTTATTGTACAAATATAAAGAAATTGTTGTGCAAGTATTTCTTAATTTTAATTAGTTTAAGATAAAGCAAATGCTCACACCTTATTCAATTTTTCAATTTTTTCAACTTGAATTATGAAAAATAATTAATTTCAGCTAAACTGTTTCATATTCTAAAACTGATGCACTATAATTTTTAAATCCATAATTCCTGAAGCTTTCCTGAAAATATCAAGCTGATAACTGTGGCATGGAGGATTTTGAAAAGTGGAAAATGCTGAAAGGAAAGGAACTGAGAATTGTGGAGTGAGTTCAGTGCTTCACCTAAATGGTACAAAAGCAAGTAAATAGCTATTTATGTGTTTAAAATTCTTCACATTGAAAAACCGTTTGTTTAGCATGAAAGTACAAATCCTAAGTATAATAAAAAGGCAAAAAACAAAATATTGAAAATGTTTACATTTTTTTTACCAAATTTCATTGATCTTATCATTAGTAAATTTCTTTTACTGGAGAACTCATTCTTTCATTGAAATTGTATGCTTTGCAATTTTTTAGCTTTGTGAGTGCTAAGAGTCTCGCAATTACCAACTTTTATGGAGCGCACTTAAAAAGTATGGAGTAGAAGCTTTTCACAACTTTACAAGAGATTCATTTTTATATATTTTTTTACATTTTTTTGGAGCTCATTAAAAATGTTGCATATTTCCACCACTGACATGACAAAACAGTAATTTCTATTGCATTATGTTGTAATATTTTTATGATAGTAATGTAAGACTTTTTGCTAACTTCCAAAAACACCCAGATGTACTGTACTTAAAATATGCAGTGTTATGATAGGCCAGAACTTCATGAAGGCTAGAATCACATACTATAAATTCCTCCTTCACTGGGGTGCAACAAAATGCAGTGTATGCATACTTTTTTTTTTTTTTTAAGTCTCTAGTAATAACCAGTAGCAGTCAATGAGCACAAAATTGGGACAAACATTTAGTAATGTATAAAATATGGACTAGAATTCTGTACATTGCTTAGAAAGTGCAGTTATTTGCTTTATTGTGACACCAGGAAGTATTTCAATATGTGTGACAGAAAACAGTACTAATAAGTCTTCAAAGTTTCTTATAAAATATAATTCCCAATTATTTCGCACATAATTTTGAATATTCTACAGTTCCTAAATTTCATGTCGTGCAGAATTATTACATTTTGCGGAATAAGGGAAACCTTTATAGGTTTCAGCTTTAGGAAGTTTGCAATTATGGAGTTTACATCAATTGTTTGGAACTAACACTATGAAGCAATGCAATAATCATTACCTTTTAAAGTTGATTTTATCATTGTTAAGCTTCACTTCACTTAATTTTTCTTCAATACATTTCACCGTCAGTAGTACATCTAGCAAGAAGTCAGCTGACAAGAGTTTTTGGGGCTATCCATGGCAGTCCTTTGGTAGAGATCTTGTAGGGGTTTTACAAATTTTGCTATCATTTTATCTTCTGCAGGAATGTCAAAGTTCATTAGGTAAACTCATGTAAATTTTCTTCCATATATTTTGTTTTGAAAATATGTGTTTTTTCCCTTAATT
This sequence comes from Hymenopus coronatus, assembly GCA_030762935.1. Classification (NCBI taxonomy): domain Eukaryota; kingdom Metazoa; phylum Arthropoda; class Insecta; order Mantodea; family Hymenopodidae; genus Hymenopus; species Hymenopus coronatus. The sequence goes on along the minus strand of CM060900.1, from coordinate 403,993,135 downwards.
GCATGGGTGTTTGTGCCAAAAATTTGCTGCCTTTGTGAACCTGTCTAGTTTTTGTTTATGTTTCAGAAAAGTTTCTTTAGTCTTTTTCCTATTTTACCTTTTGTTTTCCTGTTGCACACTTTGGAGTTACTTTATAAATGCCTTTTTTCTTCCCTGGAGGTACATTTGTTTGTTTTAAATTGTCCAAGAAGGTCATTTATGTAGTCCTATTCCTGGGTGCTACAGGGATGATAAGTTCTTTGAAATTTTTAAGGTATCCTATGGTGAATTGTGAATTCTTAAAATTTGTTTCCCCTCTATCTAGGGTAGTGTGGTGGTTTGCTTTACTTCTGTTTGTTGAACATGTCTACTTTTTATTAGGACTAATTGTTTCCTAAAGCTACTTTCTTATGCTACTTTAATAAATCAGTGAATTCTTTGTATTCCTGTTGTTTTTCATTTTTCTGTTGTTATTTTTGGGGGTATTTAGAAGTCTGTGAGCTAGATAATTGATTATTCCATGTTTGTATGGCCTTGAGTTGAAATTGTTCACTGTTAGTAGTTCTTCAAGTAACAAATTTTTCTGTTGATTTAAAACCTTAGTTTGGCATTTTGTTTAATAGTTGTTTAATCCTAAAATAATGACATGGTACTTGGTTCATTTTCTAGCACAAACTATTTTTTCCCCTATAAGTCAAATAGTAAACAGAAAGCTCATTATACTGCAGTTCATTTTTGGTAAAAACAGTATGTGAAATGAACACACAAACAACTTTTCAAAGCAGTAAATGGGAAAACAGAACTAAACACACAGAATAAAATGTAAATGAAAAAATTTGAAACTCATTGAATGAAGTTTGACATCCCTAGAGAAGACAATGCAATACTGAAGTGTATTAACTCTCCACCAGATGTTTTCGAAGGAATACTGCATAGTACCAGAAACCCTTATCTACCAACTAATTGCTAAATATACCATCAATTAATGGTGAAACATGTGAAAAATTCAGTTATATGAAGCCAAACAAATCATAATTTTTGAATCGAAAGACATACTAAAGTTTAGAAGTGGTTGCAAGTATAAAATTTCTCTAAATTAGGTTAATTACCCCAGAACTAGTTTCAAGAAAACATTTCTTCATCATCTGCTGATTGCAAATGGTTGGCTCTCCTCTGATGATTACATTTGTCTCTTAGTTCCTCTGACGGTGGTTCTATGAATTTAGAGATCAGAATTTTGTTCATTGGGATGTCAAAGTTCATTAATTTTGGATGAAATTTCCAAAGAAATATTTTCTCCCAAATGTTTAAATCAGCGGGCATTTGTTCCTGCCTAACAAGTGATGCTATGTTAACAATTTTGTGTCCTTGTGTCCAAAAATGTGCTACAACAGCTGATTTTTCTTCTTCCCTGGATTTAATGTTTCTAATGTATTCCTTACACCTTGTTTATATGTTTAGTTTGACCTATATAGATTTGATCACATTCTCTGCCATCTATTCTATAAATCCCAGATTTTTTATGAGCTGACAATTTTTCTTTTGATTTGCTTTTATGAGGAGTTTTATGTTGAATTTATTTTTGGGGATGAGTGCTATGTTGCTGTCTTTGAAAATCTTCTGAGATTTTTTGTGTGCCTATGGATGGAAAGTGACCTTTTTCAACACCAAATTTCGGTTTTGTGGTTTGAAGGTGAATGTTTTTTATCATTTTTTGTTGCTTGAACTTTCTGAATAATCTATCCACCATTTCAATTTTGTAACCATTTATTCCCATGTTTTTAAGATTTCATGGTATTCTAGGTTGTATTCCCCCTCAGTAAGGGGAATGTTAACCAATCTGTAGGTCAAACTGTTAAAAACCGCAACTTTCTGTAATGGGGGGTGTAATTATTGTCTTTTATATAGTTGTCAGTATAGGTGTTCTTTGTATATATTCCAAAGGTTAAGCTATTGTTCTTCACAACTTTAAAGTCCTGTAGGGGAGTTAATTATCTACTTCTATTTCCATGAATTTAATGTTGCTGTCTTGCAAATTCAATAATTTCAGAGCATCTTGTACATGTTTCCTATTGACTATTGTGAATACATCAACATAGTTGACCCAAGTTTTGAATAACCAAGGGAAGGCTTTCACTATCCTTGTCTCAAGAGCACTCATAAATAAATCAACCAAGAAGGACATTGGAATTCCCATAACTAGGCCTGTGCTTTGTTCAAAATATTTTTCCCCAAAGCTAAAGAAAGTTTGCTCAGTGATTAGTTTTGTCAAGTTAATCAGCTCTTTGATTTTTGTTGGATACCTGTTGATGGCAGTTAACCAATTTTTTAACACTTCTAGCACTCTATCTTTAGGTAGCTTGGAAAAATTACATAAAAAGACACTAGTGCATCCCTATTTTCATGTTGAATGTCCTTTATATTTGTAATTAACTCAGATGAATTCCTGATGCCTAAAGAATGAAATTGTGGGAATTATTGAAATTTGTGAATTAGTCATTTTGCCAGATTGTAAATTGGGGCTTCAGTACATGAGATAATAGGTATGATTTCATTTCCAGGTTTGTAAATTTTTGGTGAACTACATTTTGGGGGTTGAAGGGTTAGCTACTTTTAATCTTTTTACATCTTTGTCACAAAGATTGTATTGGACAGTTGCTATGCTTACATTAATTGTGTATTGGATGCATTTGTTTAAAGGGTCCTTCTTTATTAGGGTGGCCTTTAGAAGATTTCCCATTCTTTGTACGTAATTTTGGGTGTCCAAATTTACCAGTTAGTTGCTTTGTCCACTTTTTGGAATGTTATTTACTGCTTTTGAATTAGGCTTTTTGTAACTTTTCTAAAAGGGTTGTTGGTGTGGCATGTATCTTTTATTTTTGGCAGAATAGGTTCACTTTGTTTCTAATTGTCCACATCTCATATTTTGCAAGTTAGTCATCGCAATTTCAATGTCGAAGACATGTTCATCGATGGTTGTGCTGTAGCTGTCACATGACTTTAACTCTTTATTTAAGAGATTTATTTCTGATGTTGAGAAGTTTTCTTGTGATAAGTGCACGCATTTTCATGTTTTTCATTATTCTTCTTTTGCTTTAAGCGAATTAGTTTGTTCCTTAGCACATTGTGCTTTTTATTGTTTCGGAGGTTAAGTTGATCAAACAAGGTTTTTTACTAATCATGCCCAAGTTTCAAACCCAAGGAGCTTTGAAAGTTTTAAATGCATAACATTCAATCGTAAATCAAGGTTATTCATTCTTTTGTATTGGTGATTCTTTTCCATTTTTATTATTCTGTTTTTCACGGCCCTTTGCAATGCATTTGTTTTTTTTTGTTTTTTTTTTTTGCATATTTCCCAACAAAATTAAGAACCAATTTCTATTGATTTTAAGAAAGGCATCTAAACCTCTTCAGGTCGAAATCAAAGAAAGAGGATTTTTGAGGATATAAAATTCATTGAGTACATTTCCAAGAAGTCACTTGTTAGGCAGGCACAAAAACCTATCAATTTAAATATTTGGGAGAAAATATTTCTTTGGAAATTTCATCCAAGATTAATAAAACTTTTGACATCTCAATGCACGAAAATCTGGTCACTAAATTTGTTGAACCACCACCTGGGTGACTAAGAGTTAAATATAACCATTAGAGGAGAGCAACCAGCTGCAAGCAGCTGACGATGAAGTAATTCCTTGAAACTGGTTCTGAGGTAATTAACCTAATTTAGTGAAGTTGTATATTTGCAACCACTTCTAAGCTATAATACTAAACAAATCAATTCAGAAAGTCATTAATTATTGCTGCTTTTTACTGAAAGAGCAAGAGAGAGAGAGAGGGAGAGGGAGGAGAGGGGAAGACTAATTTTTTTTTGTGTTTTGTAAACCTTATGTATCACAGTAAATTGGAACTTCAATTATTTCCTGCTATTTCTATGAAAGTACACGAGGTATGCTTTAGAGCATTTGTTTTGAGGTATGGTCATATTATGGTCAATTACTTGCAACATAGCATTCTAGTCAGTTCTATTCCCTCTTCATGTGCCAACCAAGTCTATGCATACTGTGACTATGTCCCAAATGCACATTCCTGTACAGTACCACCCTGAATTGTTGCACTTACATGAATGGCTTGCTTTCCACAGTTCCACTTCATTGTTGTAGGTGTGTGTAAATTTAACATTTGCATTAGTAGCAATTTTCAAAATCCTGTACTGTGACACCTGGATGCAATATATGTGGAATAAAAACCCTTAGCTCTGGAAAATTTTTGATATGTAATCAGGAGTTATAAATGGAGGTAAATGGGGCCCACAGTGAGTAAGTTTAGACAGCGACTTTACAGAGTACACCTGAGATGAGAGATAAAATTTTACTGCAGCATTGGAATATAGACACTTTGTAACATCATTTGAAATAAGAGGGATTTTGTTCATTACAGAATTTGATTTATTGAGAGACCATATGTTTCACTTTTATATTTTGTTATTCCTGTTCTAATTCCAAAACATCTATACTTTAGCATACAAATCTTCATCTCTGATTCCTATGTGACAAACCCTTGCTGATAATTGAGATGGTGATTTATAGATTTCCCGCTGTTCATGTGCCTCACTCAGATGGCTTATAATCTTCTGAACAGAACTTAGGCAAACAGGATCTATATTTGATAAGAAATCAAAAGTGAATCGTTGTGTTCTTACAGAGGAAAACCTTGATGGCATTAGAGAAAAGTTAGAATGAAGTCTAAAGAAATATCTGAGAAAGCTTGCACAAGAATCCACAATTTTGTAAACCTTGGCATGGAATGCTGTTAAGCTTTAAAAATTAAAATCCTTTAAGCTAACTGTATTTAAAGAATTGCAGCCACGCTAACTGTATTTAAAGAATTGCAGCCACACAGTAATGTGACTAGAATTCATTTCTGCAATTGGATAATGCTAATGATCACTATTGATTGACACTTAATTTTATTTATGGACAAAGCTTGGTTTTGTTTAGATGGTCATAAATTAATAAGTATCCTTGCAAATTTTCTTGAAAGTGTGAGATATTTTGTGCAAGAACATAATTAGAGAATTGGTAGTCCATGGTTCAAATCCTGGCTATGGTATTGAATTTTTCAGTCTGACTCTACCTATCCAACTCCTCTCCTACACATAGCTTGTGTGAAAAAACAAATCAACACATACACGAGGTGGCCCGTCAAAATTTGCAGGTAGCGAGCAATTGGATGAAGACCAGTTATGACCGGTAGACCAACAGCCAAGGTTTCCAGCAAGGTGATCTGGTGTGGCTGTATTGCCCTATCTGGACCAAGGGATGCTGTCCCAAGCTTCAGCAACTATGGCAGTGGCCTTACCTTGTGGTGAAGAGGATAAATAATGTCGTCTACCACATCCAGAGGCTACCCCAGGAGAAGAAGCTGGTACTATTGCTGGATTCAGCATTCTTGACCCATGGAGGAAGTAAATGTAAAAGTTTTCGGGCGAGTTTACTTACCAAGTAAGGTGGCAGCAGAAATCAAGGAAATTAGTGCATCAGCTTCATATGCTTCTCAGATACCGTTCTTGTTGGAATGTAGTACAGTCCATGCTGAAAATTGTCTGCACCTACCCAGCTTAACTAGCTGTGCAAATGTGTTTGTATTAAAACACACATCACTGAACATATTGTAAATAAGTTTACTGAATTCAAAATCTTCTCAGGCTTCTAACCAGGTAAAAACTTGGCTTGACACCAACGTTTCGAAGAAGTGCATCTTCCTCGTCTTCAGGGTGAACTGATGGATTGAGCTTGTGGAGACGAGTATTTATAAGAGCTGGAATGAAGCTAACATCTGATTGGTTCACGTTATATTATGGCCTGGTATTTTAGATACTAAGACATGGGCACGGACTTCGTAGAAAACTATTTATAGCAGTTATACGGCTAATGTTTTGTGTTTGAGCACGCACCTGCTAGTAAATAAGCCTTGGAAGACTGCAGGTAGAGGATTAGGTGTTAAGGCTCTTTAACATCGGTGTCCATGCTGAACTTAGTTGTAGGCCAGAATCGTGATTTATATTATTTGTCTCAGATGAGATGGCTAAAGCTTCTTTTACTCTCCTTTCCCAGTAGTTCGAACACTTTGCCACTATCTTGGTGTTGGTAAAGTTAGCTCTGTGGCTTTGTTCTATACAGTGTTCAGCCAGTCCAGATTTTTCGGGTTGCATAAGCCTTATTGATCTTTGGTGTTCAGAAACGCGTGTGGCAATAGTACACCATGTACACCATGTGAAGAACTCTATGCACTTCGCTGAAGTTCTTGACAGCATCAAAGTGAAGCCATCGGACCTATTAGTTAGTTTCGATGTGGTATCTCTCTTCACCAGAGTTCCCCTTGCGGAAACAATACAACTTCTGTCAGAACACTTTCCACCTGGTATTACTGCACTGTTTAGTCACACACTTACTTCCACTTATTTTCTGTATGACAACACCTACTACGAGCAGACAGACGGTGTTGCCATGGGCTCTCCTCTGTCACCAGCTATTGCCAACCACTATATGGAGTTTCTGGAGCATGAAATACTTAACACAGCCCCATTAAAGCCTACACATTTTTTCAGGTATGTAGATGATACATTTGTAATTTGGCCGCATGGACTGCATACTCTTCCAGATTTTCTTGCACACCTAAATACGTCAGATCACAAATACAATTCACAATGGAAGTTGAGAAAAACACTTCTCTCCCCTTTCTGGACATTTTGGTTACCAGAAAAGTGGACGGAACTCTTGGTCATGCCGTCCACCGAAAACCTACACACACGGATCTTTATCTCAACGCAAACAGCTTCCACCATAAGTCACAACGAATGGGCATTCTCAACACATTGGCACATAGAGCAGTTTCTGTATCAGACCCAGATAATCTGCAAATGGAATTTCAACACCTAAAATTCACACTCCAACAAAATGGATATTCAGCCAAGGACATCACATCTGCGCTGAAAAGAGCCGGACGAAAAAGAAACCTCAGCAAGAACACTCAACAAAAAGACAAGCCAGCCGCCATAGCCTATATACTGTTTACTGGCAATTTTTCGGGAAAGATTAGTAGACTACTCTACAAATATAATGTCAAAACCATCCATAAGCCACCACCTAAAATCAAAAATTTGGTTAGGCCAGTTAAAGATAATTTAGCTCTAAGAGTACCTGGTGTCTACCATATTCCTTGCGAATGCAGCGCAGCGTACATTGGCCAAACAGGACGCACTATTGCCACACGCGTTTCTGAACACCAAAGATCAATAATGCTTATGCAACCCGAAAAATCTGGACTGGCTGAACACTGTATAGAACAAAGCCACAGAGCTAACTTTACCAACACCAAGATAGTGGCAAAGTGTTCGAACTACTGGGAAAGGAGAGTAAAAGAAGCTTTAGCTATCTCATCTGAGACAAATAATATAAATCGCGATTCTGGCCTACAACTAAGTTCAGCATGGACACCGATGTTAAAGAGCCTTAACACCTAATCCTCTACCTGCAGTCTTCCAAGGCTTATTTACAAGCAGGTGCGTGCTCAAACACAAAACATTAGCCGTATGACTGCTATAAATAGTTTTCTACGAAGTCCGTGCCCATGTCTCAGTCATCTTAAATACCAGGCCATAATATCACGCGAACCAATCAGATGTTAGCTTCATTCCAGCTCTTATAAATACCAGTCTCCGCAAGCTCAATCCATCAGTTCACCCTGAAGACGAGGAAGATGCACTTCTTCGAAATGTTGGTGTGAAGCCAAGTTTTTACCTGGTTAGAAGCCCGAGAAGATTTTGAATTAATGCGTCGCCAGGAAAGCTTCAGTTCTTATTTTAAGTGGACTGAAGTTGTTTGATGCCAGATTGTGTCTCTTCATTGGATATGTCCTCAATCAAACTACCACTTTTACTGCAACACCCTTAATTAAAAACTGTGCAATTGTATTCTCTACTATAATATCTTTATTGTAGTAGTCATCTTCTATTTTGTTTACATGTTGGCAAACATTTTGCCACTTTTCTATGTCTTCGAACACACAGTACAAACGCTTGACATCCTTGAGTTTGAATGTGGTGTTATGGCTACCGACCTAATGTTTTAACATCTGCCCAGATCAGTTCAATAGGGTTTAGATCTGGGTGATATGGTGGTAGTCTTAAAGCAGTATGGCCATTTTCCTCCAGAATTCTGTCCACTAAATACTTTACAATTTTAAGTTTGTGCACTTTTATTAAGTCATAAAGCTTGGATTTAGTCATGTTTTCATTATATGGTATGTTTTTATATAACAGCCATGTTTTCTTTGTTTCCTTCAAGGAATTTGAAGTTGAAGCTTTACTTCTTGAGTGTTTTGAAATGCTGCATTATCAAGAACAACAGAGTTCAGGGGCAGATTTGGAATGAGTTTAGTTTTTAACCTTTTAACATAGTTGTTGGTGTTCATTTTCTTATGATTATCTCCTGATTTCTGGTTTGATTTATATATGAGCAAGCCATTGGAAGCAAAGTCTTGTTAACCCCCAGGATGAACAATAATTATCCTCTTCCCTTTAGATGTTGGAGCTAAGAAACCTGTAGTACTGTAATCAGTCCATCCTTTTGTGTTTGTGTGGCTATTGTGTATATATGTTTCATCTGTGTAAAAAATTGCCCTTGCCTCTGACTAATACTTCCATATGGTTTTCAAATATTCTTCTCATTTAGAACGAATATCATGAGTTTTCTATTAGCAGTTTTCTATTTGGTTTATTCTTTTTCCATTTAAAACCCAGTTCTTTCATTATTCTGTTTAAGGATGACTTGCTGCCCTGAAAGTTAATACTGTCTCTTAAAGTAATTAGTGGTGTAGCTATTGTAGGAGCACTTCTTTCTTGAACATAAAATTTCTGAATAATTCCTCTAACAACACATTTGTCAAAGTCCTTTAGATCTGTTATTCACTTTTTAACACTGTATTTTTCCCTCATGTTCCAAATGATGTTCTGATTTTCATTTTGTTTGCATTCTTTAATAATTCTTTTCACCAATAGACACTCCTGTGGCATCTGATACTCGCTTTTGAACTTTTGAATTTTTTTGAAAAATCTTCTAGTATAAGCAGTTCTTTGCTTTTAGCTTTTTCTTCATGTGTGCCCATACATTTGAAACAATTTTTTGACTCTGACTGTGTAATGTTTTGGACTTGCCCTAATTTAGAAAGTACTGGTGGCATAATTGATTATGCAGTGATCAATCCTCTCAAATTCACAATATGTACTCCTTATTGCAAAGCTCCAATTACGTTTTTCAATTGCAAGTTGTGCTGTGGCTAACATATCAGCAAGGACTGTATGTTAGATGCAGGTGACATGACTACCTCCTCCTCCTCACTGCTTGTGCATGACTTCATTCAGCAGAGATATGAACTAATGAGAGACATGGGGTTCACCTACTGTACTTGCAGTCAAGGCCATTGACCAAGAACAGTAAGTCCGGCTATACATATGGATCATCTAGCCCGCTATGATGGGGTTAGTTGGGAGCAGTGTGACATGTGCAGCCATTCTCATGTTTGCCTTGGTGTGTGCAGCATTAAGTTTGAAGACCTTGGAATGCAGTAAACAAGGAAGCAATGCCCGATAACCAGAATCCTTGGAACGCAACTGTCACATGCCAGAATCTTCGGTTTCCAGAAACTTCTGTGGCATCATTCATGGCTATATAAGGATGAGTTGGAAACCAAGTGAGGATTCGTAAGTCAGTCTTTGACTGGAGAGTTAGCACTCATTGGCATGAGAGAGCCATCAGTGTCTTATGCATTGAAGTGTTATGTAAGCTGTTGTGCAGCAGCGAATAAGAAAGTTATTTTGTAACCAATTTGAACTCAATAAAGACATTTGCTACAATACTATAATTACCTATTTTCTAGTGTGTACCTTTTTATAGCTTAAGGGCTTATTATGGCTTTTCTGTTGTAATGATAACTCTATCAGTTTTTTTTCTATCGTAATTTCAATATTTTTGTTATTGGCAGTTATATATTAATGTGATATTAATCTTAGTATTGCAATTAGTACTTAGTGCTCTGAGCCTATTTTGAGAAATTACCTGAGGAAGTTTGTAATATCAGCATCTTTTTCCTAACATTAACTGTTGGATTGTTTCATATAATAATAAAATAGTGGCTACTTAGCACAATAAAAGTATATGCTGCGTGGTCAGTAACAAAAAACTGTTGGTTTATGAGTATGAAATTGGTCATTTTGGTATTAACTCTTCATATTGTTAATTAATAGGTCGCTTTTTATTTTCTATTTCCTGCTGTGGTGAAAACACATTACTGACCTAAAAGCACTGGCATAGAATAATTGCCTGTTTAACAATAATATGTAACAAACTCAATAACAACTAGAAAACATTGTGGGAATGTAAAACATATTCAAGGGAGAAATTATTTAAAAACTGATAATGGGTTTGCCATAAAAAGTATGTATAACTGAAGTAGTAAAGGAATAAATGATTTGCCTTATTACTGATAGTGGCTATATTAATGCCTGTTTTGTACTTGTAGTGCCTATTTTCATCTATTTTTAGAACTTATTTTGCTTAGCTGTAGGTACTGAAAACATCATTGTTATCTCTGAATTTTCAAGATAAATGGTTATAATACATGTTATAAAAGCTATTTTCATTTCATTAAATTGTATTTGTTCTTTGGAACAGGTACATGTTAATGAACATATCAGTTATTAAATGCAATACATTACATCTTATTTACAAATTATTCCAAAAATATTGGATTCTTGTATGAGTATTTATGCAATGGAACATAATACAAGGATTTTTATAACAAACTATAGTGAAAGAAATCTTACTTGAAAATATTGGCAATACTGATTTTTACAGCTGTCAAAATAAAAACAACCCTATCTACAGTATTTTCAGTTCTTTTTAAAAAGCTTAGTCCTTTGTATGGTTTTTATGTAGGGTGAGAATATTTTGTAAAGTTCATATGCAAATGCTGTTGGTTTTGGTATGTTGAGTTTTAGTGAATGCATTGAGCAGGTTTATTGATGTTAATATTACTATCATTGTTATTGTGGTTATGTACATGCTTTTTCTTAGTTAATTGTTATTTTCTTTTCTTCTTAGATACGTAATGTAATATTCATGGGTTCCTAAGAAAGCAAGTATGAGAGAGAGCATTTAGTTACCCACAGTGGATTTTTATATAGACAGCAACAAAATAATAATATAAAAAATCTAATTCAATGAAATTTTTGTTTCAGGTTCCAAATGTTGTGGCAGCATTTCAGCTAAACCATATTCGTAAAATGTAAGTAAAGTGTGACATCCTCCCCTCGTCTCCACCTCCTTTTAGCAGAGTAGTGTCTGCAAAGAATTATAATCATGATATTTACACAACTCCAAGTTGCTACTTAGAGCAAGCAAATCGTGTATTGAAAGTTAAAGATTGGCACCTTTGATGTCCAGCTTCTGTATGCTGCAGTAATGGGAGTGTACTCTCTTATAAGTCCAGTGTTTTAAAGGACATTCCTATTTAGAATTCTGAAATTAGCCCTCATTTTAAGATTAATTCTGAGAAAACAAGGAAAATAGAAAATTTTGTTAGGAAAAGATTTCTTACATCTGCTTGTGTTGCATTTTTACATTTTGAACAAGTATATGACTGGTTCATACTTGCCAACTTTAGATTTGCCTGCAAAATGTAGGTTGCTGAGGTCTTTTTGTGACTTTATAGCAAAAGAGACAATTTTTAGCATGTGCCAAATTCAAGGTGTTATCAATTTTTATCATTAACATAACAAAACATAAGCTCTTTTGAATTTGTTCTAACTTAAGATTCCATTTCTATTTCTATATTATCTCCATTTATAGTACATAATTTATAAGGATCGTCAGATTGATTACAAACCTAAACTTATAGTATAAATAATAACATGAGTATATTCACTTTATAAAAAAAATACAGGGGGTACCATCATACAGCATAACTTATTTAATTTAACATTTTATACTCCTCTATAGAGTAAAATATATTTTCTGAGACATACTTCTTAATTGCTTTAAGTTTACAGTTTTCTTCAGTTATCTGTTTTATTTGTTTAGGCAAATGATTGTACAAATCTTTGGTTTTACTTTCTATACTTTTGTTATTTAACATTCCTCGTAGTCTGTTAATGAAATAATTTTGTTTCGTTCTTGTGTCATGTTTGTGTATGTGCATGTTTTTACTTTGATTGCTATGATTTTTTATTGAGTATTCAATGCATTCATATATATACAGTGCCGGAAATGTTAATATATTTAGTTTTTATAGGAATTTTTACAAGTATCCATCTTCTTTAGTTTACATATTATTCGAATGGTATGCTTCTGTAGTCTTCATATTCTTTGCATTGTTTTTTTCTGTGCATTACCCCATAGCTCAAATGAGAATGTATGAAGGCATAGTATATTTGTATTAAGCTATCTCTATCCATTTGTTGCGCTGCTTGTTTTAAGATGTATAGTCCTGTATTTATTTTTTTTGCTATTTTTTCAATATGTTTTTTCCAGTTTAATCTGTTATCTGTTATTAATCCTAAGAAGTTAGTTTCTGTTACTTGTTGTATTTGTGTATTGTCTAGGACTAATTGAATATTGGGTGGGATTTTCTTTTTAAGCTGATTTGCATCCATTCTGTTTTATTTGTGTTTATTACCATCCCTAGGTTTCCTAGCTCTTTCCTAATTTTTTCAAGTAGTATATTTGATTTATCTTGTACTTCAAGTTCTGTATTTCCCCTTACTATAATTGTGGTATCATCAGCATATCCAATAGCTATTTCACCTGCTTCTTTTATTATTTTGAATAAACAATGTGTAGTGTTGTTACGAGAAGTACGCTCCGTAAAATTCAACAAAATATTGATGGTGATGTAGATAGAAGCAATGGAGACGCTGATTTTTGAACTCCCGGTTGATTCTAGTTACATAGAAAATAAAGGCAGAACAGACAGACATGCTGAAACAGAGCAACCAAACAAATATCAGAAACCGGTGAAACAACGCGGAGTGCACGTGGAAAAGGAAGCAATGGAATCGCTACACAAGATAATTGAAATTCTAAACAAGGACCTGCACAAAACACGACAAGAAAACAATAATCTGCGATCGCAAAAAAATGAAATCTATCAGAAACTAAGCATACTGGAGAAAGAGAAAAGTGAAATGGAAAGGAAATTCAAGGCAAATGAGGAACATTTAAAGAAGCTACAGGACGAAAGGACAGCGCTATTGTATCAGATACAAGAAATTAATCATTTGCAACAACATAAGGGGCAGATCTCGAGCCAGAATGCAAATTGGGCAACAGTTACTAAAAAAGACAGCGCAAAGAAGACGCAAGAAGTGGAACCACGGACTCCAGACATCCAGACCTCTAACAGATTCGACGTGCTAACTTCATGGCAAAGGGATGCCAATCTAAACAACTCCATGCAAGAGGACGCATCTAACCTCACCAGATCTTCAAGAGATGATCCTGTAGAGCCAAGAAAAGTTCTAGTGCTGGGAGACTCGATGATTGCGCACGTAAAAGTTAAGGGTGCTGATATAAAAGTGTATAGGGGTATAAATGCCAATCAGCTGGCTAATAAGGTTGTGAATCAGTGCCAATGCAAAAAATTTTCGGAAAATCCTGAAGTAGTAATGTTACAGGTGGGAACCAATGACTTAAAGAGAGCTAGAAACCCTGAAGAAGTTTTGGGGGAGGTTTACAATGCAGTGAAGTGTACTAAAGAGAAATTTCCGAGTGCCATAGTTGCTGTGAACAGTGTAATAAAAAGACAGGATGTTCATCACAACTTCATCAGGTTAGTTAATGATAATATTAGGGGCCTGTGAGGCCTTAAAAGCTGTATTTGTGAACGTAGATAAATATATTGACCTATCTTGCTTAGGGAAAGATGGGCTGCACCTAAATCGAAAGGGTACATGGAGGACAGGGCAAGTCATAAATAATGTTATCAATATAATAACCAGACATATATTTCAGGGAAACGGGACACAGGTATAGTCGGTGTCTGCAAATTGGGCAATGTAAACAAAAGGTATACTAATACTGTACAGAGATCAGGATTAAGTAATCAGGTGACTAATAATTGGTTATTACACTTAAATATACAAGGAGCACTGTCTAAAATGGATGATTTAAACCTTTTAATGGATGAAATGGTTGAGAGAAAAGTAGAAATAATTTGCCTTAATGAACATTGGCTAGGACAGGGAGCAATCCAAATTTTAAACAAACTAAAAGGCTTTTCCCTAGCAGATTTCTTTTCAAGGAGAGAACTTGACAGCGGTGGTTCATGCATTTTAGTACGTGATCACCTAAGGGAACATATCAAACAAAGAATTGACTTAAAATCATTAAGCACAGAAAGTATTTTTGAACTATCCGCACTGAAATTAGTTGCTTGAACTTAATCGTGATCTCTAAATATAGGGCTCCATATTATGACACACTTAAACCATTCCTTATAAAACTAGAAGAACTATGCAATAAATTACAGAGTGAAAAAAAAGAAAGGGTTAATAATAGCCATGGACTGTAATATTGATCTTTATAAAACAAAGTTAATAGTAGATGAAAACTTAAAAATCAATGCTCTCGGTGAGAAATAAAATAATTGTAAATTAAATAACATGTATATGAATATTGTTGCATCCCACGGACTAGAATTCAGGCATACTCTCCCTACACATGTTACTATGTCATCAATAACTTGCATTGGTCACGTATTAACTAATAAAATCTATGGAGATAATGAATGCAGAGTGTTTGACACTGGAGTGTCAGATCACAGAGCGGTTGTTGCAAGACTACCAGTGATACATAAAAATAAAAGAAAACCCAAAAAGAAAATTGCTAAACGTTTATACAACATAGAAAACATTTCAGAATTTAAAGAAAAAGTAGGTAATTTAACCTGGACTTTAAACAGTGAGGACTCAGTTGATGCAAATTACAACAATTTTCTTAGGGAGCTTCTAAATTGCTATAATGAATGCTTTCCTAAAATCATAGGAACACTACTTACGAAAAAGTACTCATAAGACCGGTGTACAAAAGGAATTCGAATATCCAGTGCCCGTAAGAGATTGTTGCACAAAATGTTCAAGACCACTACTGATTTAAACTTCAAACAATATTACAAAACCTACAGCAAAATATATAAGAGTGTAATAAAGAAGGCAAAACGAATGGCAATTGAAAAATTCATTAAAAATGCAGATAACAAAAGCAAAGCAACTTGGAAAATTATAAAAGGAGAATTGGAATTAAACAATTCAACGAGTAGAGACAATTTAGGTAATGTGGATGCAAAAACAGCGGAATTATTAAGCAACTACTTCATAAATATTGGGAATGACATCCGAGAAACTTCCCCATCAGTACAAGACTCCATAAACAAATTGTATAATAATAACTGTCTAATGTTAACTCCTTTGTTTGAATTTACAATGGTTACTCCTGAAAAAATTACTGAGATAATATCAAAACTCAAATCAAAATCATCTTTCGGATGGGATGAATTGCCTCCATTTCTTATAAAGGAAATAAAACATGAAATTAGTAAGCCAATTAGCGAACTAATTAATCAATCTATGATGACAGGCATTTTTCCAGAGAGATTGAAATATGCTATAGTGAAACCTATACACAAAGGAGGGAAAACTGAATTTAAAAATTATAGACCTATCTCTATTCTTCCTACCTTCTCCACCATATTCGAAAAGGTTGTCCATTCTCAAATTATCTCCTATCTATAACATTTTAGCAAGTTAAACAAATCCCAACATGGATTCCGAGAAAATAGCTCTACAATATCTGCCCTAACTAAATTGGTAAATGATGCTTCGAAAATGATTGATGATAAGCAACAGACTGCCATATTAATTTGCGACAACTCAAAAGCTTTTGACTACGTATGTCATGATATATTACAAAAAAAAAAAAGTGGAATTCTATGGTATAAAGAACATAGCATTAAGGTGGTTTGTAAAGTATCTCAAAGATAGGAGACAGAAGATAGTTATAAATAACGAAATTGGTACTGTCTAATCTAATTGGAATCAAATAAAAACAGGAGTCCCACAAGGTAGTGTTTTGGGACCTCTACTGTATATAATATACACTAATGACCTTCCTAACTGCATAAAGGGAAATACAATTATGTATGCTGATGACACATCTATCTTGCTAAATGGGTGTAACCTCGAGGAGTTACAGAATAATGCAGAAGAGACAATTACTCGGCTAAAGAATTGGTTTTCAAGAAATGGATTGAAGCTAAATACCTCTAAAACCTCCATTATGCAGCTCAGCACTCAAGAAAAAAATTGTGAGAGCCTCAGGACTAATTTAGTCAATCATAAAGAAAGTGCTAAAATCCTCGGTGTCTTTTTAAACAAACAATTAAAATGGGACGATCATATCCATTATTTGTCCAAAAAACTATCTAGTGCATGCTTTAATATGAGCTGCATAGCTAAAATAACAAACCTCGAAACAAGAAAAGTAGTTTACTTTAGTTACTTTCACTCGATAATGACATACAGAATAATACTATGGGGAATCTCGACAGGATGGGAATCAATCTTTAAAAGTCAAAAGAAAATAGTCTGTATAATGACACAAACAGGAACAAAAGAATCTTGCAGAAATCTGTTAAAAAAATTGAAAATTCTAACACTACCATCCCTATTCCTATATGAAATAAATAAATACATACACGTTTGCCATGTATAACTCGCAAACACAGCATAACCATGGAACAAGAACTAAAATTAAATTAAAACTACCCAGCATAGGTTAGCACTATACGAAAAAAGTCCACTGTATGCCGGAATAAAAGCTTATAACAAACTACCAACTAAAATCAGGAATTGTTTCAACAAAGCATTGAAAAACCTATTAATTGACAAAGTGTACTACTCAGTCACTGAATATATGAATGACAAATCTTTTTAACTTTTTTTCGTTCTGTAAGTTACATATTACATTATTGTTCCTAGGTTAGTACCATAGCAGTTAAACACTGTGTAACACTGTATATATATATATATATATATATATATATATATATATATATATATATATATATATACTGTATATTGTCAATTTATATTTATTGTAACTTAACTGTTAATTGTTCTTCATACTTGACGAGTCACCTATTTATGGAGTCTTTACTCATTTATTGTAAGCGTATGTGACAATAAAGCATCTTATCTTATCTTATATAAGGAATAGATACGGCCCTAGTTTCGATCCTTGTGGAACACCGTGAGTCACTTTGTTAAAAGATGATCTGATTTTATTTAGGTTACCCTTTGAATTGTATATAATTTCCACACATTGTTCTCTATTTTGTAGATAAGATTTTAGCCATTTTAATGGTAGGCCCCGAATGCCATAATTTTCTATTTTAGTTATTAATTTATGTATATGGCACAGTCAAATGCTTTAGTAAGATCAAGAAAGATTGCAATTACATATTCTTTCCTGTCTATTGCATTTATGAGGATGTCATTTCCTTTACAGATAGCTTGTATTGTTGATTTCTTTTTTTGAAAACCGAATTGGTACTCTGATATTATTTTATACTTGCTGCAGAAACTCTGTAGTTGAGTTAAAAACAATCCCTCTATTATTTTGGAAAATGTTGAACATAGTGATATGGGTCTATAATTTTCCATTGCATGCTTTGAATTTTTTTTTTCTTGTACATTGGTCTTACTATTACTTTTTTTAGTGCATTGGGAAATGTACTTGTTATAAAAGATTGATTAATGATATGCTTCATTATCTCTGCCATTTCAGATTTACAGTGCTTAACCATTTCATTTGCAAGTCCATCTAACCCAAAAGATTGTTTACATTTTGATGTGTTAATCTGTTTAATAACATCTTCATTTGTTATTTCTTGTAACACCATTGAGTTACATATACTATTTTCAGTTATTTGCTGGTTTTGACCTTGGCTGAGGCCTAAAATTTTTACAATATTGATGTAATAATCATTAAATTTTTCTGTTATGTTTTTTGGGTTTTCTATTAATCTATTGTTTACTTCAATACATATGTTTTGTACCCATTTTTGTTTCTTTTCTTTATGTGATGCTTTTATTATATTCCATGCTACTTTAATTTTATTTTGTATCAGTATTTTGTTGTGCTGCTTCTTTGCTTCAATTATTACTTTATTGAGCATTTGTTTGTAATTTTCTATATGTGTGTATGATTTATCGTCTAGTTTTGGATGTTTTAAGCTGTTTAGGAATTGCATGCATTTTTTTGAGATGTTTATACCTTTGGTTGACCAGTTTTTACTTTTCTGCATAGCACAATTTATTTTGCATATAGGTATTGCTGTGTTTAAGCATTTTTTTAAGATCTTAGCAAAACATTCAAATTTTTCATTTATTTCATATTTTTCATAGATATCTTCCCATTGTGCTTCTTTGATGTAGTACCATAATACTTCTAGTGTGTTTTTGTTTACTATACTTTTGGCCTCGATTAGTTTTGGGTCTTAAGTTACCTAATGTTTTACTTACAATTTGTTGGCCATAGTGGTCACTTATTCCATTTTTTATTATTTTAATTTCATAACATTCCCTATTTAGGTTTGAGAACATGAGGTCCATGCATGTTGCTGAATACTGAATATACTAAGCTAATTGGAATGCAGTGCAATAACAGGCCAGAGCTTATGTCTCCCTTCACTGAGCTGCAACAAAATGCACAGCCTGCACATTTAAAATTTGATTGCACCTCTTCTAAATAGTAGTAAATGGGCATGGAATGTAAAGTCAACTCGCTCGTATAAATCATTTATCTCATTTGTATTATATGGCTATGGGAAGTTCCCCATTTTTGGGACAGTTTTTGTGTGTAGTTAATGTTATGAAAGATAATATATGGACTAGAAATCTATATACATATATATATATCCTGTGAAGTGATGTTCTTTGCTTTAACACATGTTTATTGTGATACTATGAAGAATTTCAACAAGTATGACAGAAAGAAGCATTACTGCCAGGTTTTCAAGGATTCTTATGGAGTGGAATTCCCAAAGTTTTTTGCATATTGTGCTGAACATCTTATACATTCTAAATCTGATTGTCATCATTAAATTATCACACCTTGCTGGGCAAGAAAAAGTTTCAGATATTTGGCAAGTATGTTGATGAAATTTTAATTTTGATCAAAGGAATCTTAATGTAACTAAATAGAGATTTTTGTTCATTTCATTGTGAAGAACTATACCTAGAAATTACAGACTGTAACTCCTCTTATCCTTTATACCTGTAGAAAATTCTTTGAAAAAGACTTCAATATGTATTTTATTACTGTGATTTCCTATTTAAGATCATAGAAATGGTGTTGAATCAAACTTTTCCACCTGAATCACCCAATCTGAAAGACCCTTTCCTGTACATATGAAACAAAATGGCAGAGTCAGCTTTGATACTTATTGCCTCACTAATTTTTTGTGCAAAATATGTTTGGAACATTTGATCACACCATCAGAGAAACTTCTGAAATGGTTTCTGTGCAATTTAATGTGTCCTCTGGTATTCTTTTTAAGGTATATATTAAGAAATTATACATTATTGATTTTGATAAACTGTGAGCACTACCTAAAATTTATATAAAATATTAAAACTTTTCTATTCTATATAGGCTTTTATTTAATAGATATGTTTTAACAACATTTTAAAGGAAATGTCTTGTGCAGATTTTATATAATTTGGTAATTATTGAAAAGTATGGCTCCTCTAATGTATGGATCTTTGCTAGTTGTGATTTTGACACTTATCCTATGGTAGTTATTTATTTCCCTCATATTACATACATTGTAGTCTTTGTTTTGATTACTGTTGTTCTCATTCCTTTTAATTAACAATATTAGTCTGTAAACATAATACTAATGTAAAAATATTTTCTTTACAGATTGACCTTTTAAGTTAAATATACATCTTAGATTTTTTTTTTCTGAATCACAAGTACTCTATTTAAATATTCTATGGATGTTTCACTCCAAATTTGTATCCCAAAATTTAATAAGTGAGTGTATAGTTTCATAGTAAGCTGGTTTTAATACATCCTTATTTAGATGATTTGCTAGCTTTCTCAGTAAGTATAATTGAGAGTTTAATTTTGTATAACATGTGCATAGTCAGTGATTTAGTAGGAACAAAATATTTACAGGAACTCGCTTTATTAATTCAGCAATTTCCAAATGGACTCGTATTGAGTGTCAAAATCAGCAGCCTCATGTTTCCGACAAGTTGTTTCATCAGCTGAATGTCTCCCCTTTTGTAACCATGACTTGGCATGTGGTTGTGGGTTAAATATAAGCACAGGAGGTCCAATGCTGCTTATGAAAATAAGTCTGATTGATCTTGCAACCAGCAGCCTATTTCTCTTTCCAGTGTGGATCTCATTCATGGTACTAAAAGCTCTTTCAGTTTCTACTGTAGAGATGGGAATGGTCTGTACAGTTTTGATTAAAGGCATCAGCTCCATTGGAATTTCCTTGGTCTCGACATATTTTCTAAAAGCATTAATGTACCTCCTCTTGTCTGACATGTGGAAAAAGTCACAAAATTGCCAACACTCTCATCACCATAGGAGATATCAAAATAGAAGTGGAGGGCCAATTATTTTTGTAAGTACCTTTAATTCACTGATAGCTTTTGTCATTATCTCATGTCTCTGCTGACTAGAGCTGGGACCAAGATGAGATGATGTAAACACATTTTCCATAAGCCTGTTATTTAAATTGATCATAAGACTTGTGAAAAACTGCTTTCTGTCAATTTTTACAACTTTTTTAGAAATGTGTAATCCATGTTTCTAAACTTTTTGTTTTCTGCTGCTTTAAGAACTGTTCTGTAATACTCTCCAGAAGCTGAGTTACACATAGATTCAAACACTTTTATAGTGCGCTTGATTGCATTGAGCCTCTGACAGACTTGTCTCTCTTTTCTGCAACTCTAATGACAAATCAGCTAACTCAACAAGAGCAACATACATAATTACAATATTTTCTAGAAATTCTACACATGTTAACATATTTTCTAGACCTTTGAATTTTTTCCTTTCTTTGGAGTTTCTCTGGTGATCATTTTTGGCCTCATTAAAATGTTTTACTAGTGCACTGTAGATTTTCCAGACTGCTTTTACAGTTCTCTGGCTTGGTACAACCCATCTTATAAATATTTTCCCAATCTTCTTAACTCTTTCTTCCAGTGAAGCAGCACAAATGTTGAGTTGCCTTTGATTTTTGGGATACATGCTGTATAAAGAGTGCAATTTGTCAAAGAAAGAATGGAAATGTTAACATTTCTTGTATCAGAAATGGCCAATTCCAAGCGATGGTTTAAACAGTATCAGATTACTATATCTGGAAATAACTTTAAAAACTGTGCTCCAACTCCATTTTTCTACCTAACATTACAGAGGCCCCATCACATGCTACACCAACTAAATGTTCTGCCAGAAAGTTTTCATTCATCCCATATGAAGAAAGATTCTTCAGTATCTCTCGAGTAATAACATCTGCTGTAGTTGATTCAAGTTCTATCAAGTCCCAGAAAAAGGAATCAACTTCAGAATTATCTGAAACAGCACATCTCAAACATAATACTAAAGCAGATTTTATATGAACTGTAGTTGATTCGTCAATCATAATACTAATTTTCCTCTGATTTTCTGTTATAGATTTTGCTATTTTATTTCTCATTTCCTGTGAAATGTGTTCAATAATATTAGCACAACCAAAACTTGTGTGATGAACTCGTCCCATATCTAAATCATTTAATTGTTGAAGTTCAACATAAGCCTGTAGGTCTATGAAGGGTCTATTTCTTTTTGCAATTGAGTATGCTGTTCGAAATACTCGAACAGTGGTTCCTAGGAGTTTGACATTAATAGTGTCCAAGCAACTTTCAAATATCTTTTTATTAGATTCTGATTTTAGTAACATAGCTTTTTGTGAGATTCTGAATTTTTGTGTTTAAATACTTTTTTCCGAAGGCTTGTTTGTTGTTGATTAATATTATTTCCATTGGGATGAACCTTGTATTCTACCTATACTTTCATTAGCTTAAGTCCTGCCCCCCTTTAGAAACTCCTAATCCTAATTTACTTTAATCTTTACATATGTTGTAGCCTAATGTTTTATTTTCTGCAAATAACCACTTGTTCTATGGTAAAAATAACAGTACTGAGACTCGTTCCAGCAGTCTGGAAAATCTTGTTTTTGGTAGCCGAGTCCTTGAATTTCACAGTTAATGGTTGAAGGTGTAGAACCATAACCTAGATTCTCCCATGAATCTACATCACACGTTTCAGCAACATTTAACCCGGGCTCTGTCGTTATACTCACATTTTTAATGAAACTAATGTTCTCGGAGCTCCATTCAGTTTCGTTTTTACTTAAGCTGTCGCACACCTTTTTAGTGTACTTTGATTCTTCATCCCCAGCACATTTTTTTTAGCCCAGCCATTTGAGTAAATGGTCACAACTCACTTTCACAGCTACTGGGAAACTTGAAAGCTACTACGGGGCTACTGATGTTCATTAATTGCAGAGAGATTCCATAATATCTGCTTCACAGCAATACATTGAGCAAAACATAAAATAAAACTTGGATTCACACAAACATAATGAGTGGAAGAAAGTTGTGCTCACTTCCCACTCTCCGAATCCAATAGCAGTGTAGCCAACCTTAGAGAACCAGAAAACTGCCCAGGAGTGTAAAAGCGACGTATTTTATGAACATAAAACCATAAGGTTTGATATTAGTCTGCTAGAGAACGCCCATGATGCTTCAGAGCTATGTATAGATTATAAACCATTTTCTTACTGAATGTAAAAATGTTACGTTATTCTAAAGTGGGAAAATATTTTCCGGAATGGAGTTCCGGTCTAACTAAACCACTGTGCATAGTATAGGTTAGTCTCTCATCAACAATAGTCCCTAGGAATTTGGTGCTCTTCACTTGTTCAATTTGTACATCTTTATACTTCATTTTACATATACTTTCCCGCACCCTTATTTGAAATACCTAGAAACATTTTGTTTTGTCTACATTGAGTTTCATTTAAGCAGCTCAAATAGTCAGACAATTTTAATAGTGATTATGTAGCTTTAATTCCAGGTTGATCCAAGTCTTTATCTAAACATTAAACAGGGTATTTTCAGCACAAGAAATAAGATTTTAATCAGCTGAGAGTGACACATCGTTAAATAAATTAAGAATAAAACAGGACCTAAAACTGGCGCTTATGGGACTCCTGTTTAGCCAGATCATATTTTAATTCATATTTACTTGAGCAATTTCCATTCTTCCAATATATTTCAATACACTGCATTCTATTATGCAAATAAGAAGAGAGGAGATCATGCATCTTAGCTGTTATGCCATAATGAATGAGTTCCATCAACAAGAGGTTGTGAGGTACACTGTCAAAAGCTTTAGACAAATCTAAGAATATACCAACAGTTTTTACATTTTGCTCAAAGTTTGTAAATACATTATGTGTAAGTGCCGATACAGTTGTGACTGTTGATAAACCTTTAGCTGGTAGTTACTTAATACGTTCTTGAATTTGAAAAACCCATAAGCCTTTTGTGTAGCCTTTTCAATTAAGCAATTACAGAAGCTATCGTTATTGGTACAGTTAAGCATTGAATCCTTTTCATTTTTCAAACATTGGTCGAGCATTGTTTTTAGTGAGTCAGGAAATGTTAAATTTTCCATAGAGAAAAGTACACCGATATTTTCAAGAGTAGGTTTTTACAAGTTTTAAGAGTGTTTGATATATCATCATCCCAACCAGGAGAACTGTCATTTTTAAATTTTATTGTTATCTGCTTCTGTTTCATCTGTTTCAAAGAGACTGATATTGTTTCTACATAATAATTATATACATCAATGATTTGTGCTGTATGATATGAAATATGGAAACCATTATTTATTGTAGTGAATTTGGATTGTTCCAGACATGTTATTATATGGTCTATAGCTCTGCTTGTTTGTTTAGTAATTCCCGTTAGACTTACTACTATATCTGTAAGGTTAAAACTGTTTAATATATCTATAAATTCTTTGATTGTGCTTTTACATTGAGATCACCCGTAATTATAATTTTCGTTTAAAATTGTTGTTAAAAAATCTTCTAAATGCATGACAAAGTCGGCTAAGCTTTAAGTTTGGCTATCTATATATATAACTTTGGGAATCTATTATTTCAAATATAATTTCTTTGCAGAATTTATTTAATATTTTAATTTTATTGAATGGTGTTTGCTTTTTGCAAAACATTATTACTCCTCCACTTTTGTACTCTTTCCTACAAAACATTCAGCCTGTTTGTAATTTGAGATTTGGGCCAATTATGACTGCTCATAATTTAATCCATGTTCAGTAAAAATTATTAATCAAGGATTCACTTCAATTACGACTACTTCTAACAAATTTTATTTCCTATTGATGCAGCACTCTTAAGTGTTGAATTGCTTTTAATTTTTTCATCTGCACCTTGAATTTCTCTTTTATCATTTAATAGTCCTTTAACTATATTTTCACCTAAGGCATTTACAGGTGTACAACTACTTAATTTAAGTCGTATTTTATGTTTTGCACTATTCCTCATGCAGTATACCTTATATCTTTGTAGTTCAGATGCAATCCATGTTTGATGCGGTATTCCCTGTTTAGGCTACTGATGCCAACTAGAGTTACATTTGAATAACCTGAGCACAAGAGTTTGAGTTTCCTGTTAGTTGTCCTTACAGCTACATTTACATATGAGTCATATGATAAGCCATACCATGTAGGTATATTCACAACAAAAACACTTGAGGCTTTTTGGCTTTCCACATTTTCTGTATATCTCTGACTACATTTACAGACTCATTACAATATACAGTATTTGCACCTGCTATTACCATTTAGTATCACTCGGATCCCATTCTGTTTTTAAGCAGTCACCTGAAATAACTTCTTTACATTTAGTGTTTACTTTCACATAACCAAGTACCTGAAATTCAGCTGTAACTTCTTACACCTCTGCCTCTGGTATGACCATCTCTGTATTTTAGGATTCTTTTTACATAAACTACTGTTTGCACTGGAATATACTTTTTTTTCTTTTTTTCACTTAAGGACTGCATATTTCCGTATCTCCTACATCAAGGGCCAGAGCTAAAACACAATTTTTTGTCTCTTCTTCCTTCTTTTTGAGAGCCTTGTTTTTACTGAGTTGGCTTGCTTCACCCAAGATATGCTGCATTTCTCATCCATCTTTTCTAATAGTGATTTCATTTCTTCCTTAAACATTTTGTTTTCTTATTTAACTTCAATTAAATCATTATTTAGGATTACAATAATTTTATGGAAAGATAACTTATACGATTGCATACTGCACTGCTTTATTGTTTGATATGCTGCATGCACCATATTTTTTCAGTCTTCAGTTTCACACTTCTCCAAAGAATCCTTTGTATTTGCTGTTTTCATTTCATGTATTTTATTTTCTCCTATATTTATCTGAATTACACTCCATTTTAGCTGTTTTTTGCAGTCTGTTATGAGGTCATCCTTGTAGCACCATATCGCCAGCTGCCATCTTGACTGCATGGATAGCAGTAAAAAAGAATGACTACTTCCCATTTGAAAAATGTTTAAGTATTGGAAAATATAATCCAATAATAAGGAATTTCTTGGAAATGTTTAAAAAAAAAAGTGTGCTCTAAAAAGACCTCATTTCTTCTGTTGTAAGATTTTCTCTTTCTCTTGGGATAATCCTTTTTATTGTTTCAGAAGTATTTTTCTTTGTATCATTCTTTTGAACATTTTACGGTTTGCCAGTTATGCAAAAGTTATCCTGAACGAAGAACACTCCAGAGGCTATT
Organism: Hymenopus coronatus; assembly: GCA_030762935.1. Classification (NCBI taxonomy): domain Eukaryota; kingdom Metazoa; phylum Arthropoda; class Insecta; order Mantodea; family Hymenopodidae; genus Hymenopus; species Hymenopus coronatus. The sequence continues at coordinate 403,967,145 of CM060900.1, read as the reverse complement.
TCTAGAAAATTTAGGACATACATTTCATTTGTCATAGAAAACATGTTATGACAGTACTATCCATGTGCGGAGTCTCTCACCTTCATCTTGGTATTTGAGTTGGCGGAGTTGTTGATCTTGGAATGAATAAACACATAAGTGCTGTAACCAGAGATTTTGAAATGCAACATGTCTGGTACACACCAGGTTGTTTAAATAGCTTTGGCTTCCACAATTTTCCAGAATGTTCTGTGACATTTTCTAGTTATAAAAGGAGGAAGAATTGTAAGCTAAGTCAGTGAGTAGTAGTGAGTCGTGAATCAGACTTCAACTGGAGTGTTGGTGCACAGTGGTGCAAGGAAAAATCGGTCAATTGTCTACATGTGGAAACATAGAGTGAATTGTTTGAAGCAGTGAATTAGACTTTTTTTGAAACCATTTTTAGAGTCAAATGGCTGGCTTAAGGGAAGACGTGCAAGAACTTGGTTGAAGGAGTTTGACTAGTGCGTTAACGCCCTGGAGCACATCAAAGAATGCACTGACACCTTGGAAGACCTCGGGGAATGCTTTAATTCCCTGTAGGAAAGAGTCAAAGGCAGCACCAAAAAACTAAATGCCATGATGTAAAGATTGTCGATGGAAGCCTGAAAGACCTTGGAACACCTCTGGGAATGTTTTAATGCCCTGTAGAAAAGAGTCAAAGGCAGCGCCAAAGAACTTAATGCCATGATTTAAAAATGGTCGATGGAAGCCTGAAAGTTAGAGATGCCAGGATGCGACATAACATCTGCAAGCGTCAAGCCATCCAAGTATGAAGGAACATCAACCTTCAAAGTCTTCTGCCGATGGCTCACCGCCATTGCTACTTGTAACCAATGGTCGGCAGAAGAGGAAGTCACATAGCTGATAGCAAGCCTCCAGAGTTGGGTGGCCGAGGTAATGAATATGATCCTGACGTTGGCAAAATCCGGATAGATCTGGGAGGTCCTCAAAAACTACTTTGGGAACCATTGGTTGGCTACAGCCAACTGCAGTAAGCTTAAGGCGAGGCTGCAACAGCTAGGGGAGGCATAGCCATCGATTAGCTTGTGAACAAAGCCCTGGTGAATGCACCACCTAATTATCTGTCCCAAGAAGCTGCTTGCTGCTTTGTTGATGGGGTCCATGACACAGAGATATGATAGCTCCTGATCCTCGTGATTACAAAACAATCCATGAGGCATTTATTTATTTATTTACTTAGAATGTCCCAATGAGCATATTGCTCTAGGTAGGGACTGCCCTTTAGTGAGGTGGTAAGCAAAATACAAAGAATAAAGTGGCAGTACTTAGAATGAAGGCGGCCAAGACAAGTGCACCCACCTCAAAGACCAGGAGTATTCACTATTATAGAGGGAGAGAGAAGCAAGAGGTATATGCTGGGAGTGTAGCGATCCATATCACCTAATGAAGGACTGTCCATACCAAGACGAAGAGCATGCGGAAATGATTTTCATCATCCCCTCGAATGATGCTACATGCCTTGAGCATAAGAGTGGATTACATAAAGATGGATACAAGGGAAGCTGTGGCATATACTAGTAAATGCAGGTGCAGACGTGGCTCTAATCGGACCTGATGCGGTGAGCGTCTTGCTGATACAAGTACCCAGTTGGCCTTACCAACTGACGGCATTGGGTGACATCTTGCCTGTGGAGGAGGCCCTGCTGGAGATGGGGCAGATCAACCAACAGTCAACTACATGGAGTATCTCGTGGACAGACCTCATGACATAGTTGAGGTGAAAACATCCAGGCAGCGATGATGAATTGGATGAAGACCAGTTACAACTGGTAGACCAACAGCCAAGGTTTCCAGCAAGGTGATCTGGTGTGGCTGTATTGCTCTATCTGGACCAACGGATGCTGTCCCAAGCTTCAGCAACCAGGGCAGTGGCCTTACCTTGTGGTGAAGAGGATAAATTTTGTTTACCTCATTCAGAGGCTACTCTAAGGGAAAAAACTTGAAGTACATGTGGATCATTCAACCTGCTACAATGGCACTGATCAGGGTGACCAGCCCGGAGGAAGCTGTGTAACAGTACTGTTTGTGTGTGGCCGCTCTCAAGTTTGCTTTGGCATGTGAGTCAGTGGAGTTTAAGACTTTGTAATGTGTTAACAAAGGAAGTGCGACATCATACCTGTAACTGGAAGCTTTGTAATGTGACACATCTGACACACTCCAGGTTCTTCCAGTAACTTCAGCGTGTACAATTATCCAAATGTTCTGTGATGTCATTTTCTACCCACAAAAGGAGGAAGAATTGCAAACCAAGTCATGAGTAGTGAGATATGAATCAGACTTTGACTGGAGTGTTAGTGAGCAGTTGTATGCCAGCTGTTGCATAAGGAGAAAGCTGCCAACTGTATATACATCAAAGCATCAAGTGAATTATTTGCAGCAGTGAATTTAAAGACTTTATTTGTAACCAATTTTTGAGTCAATAGAGACATTTGTTAAAATATAGTATTTTAATAAAAATCGTTGAGAGCCATCTTTGAGAAAATAAAAATTTTAAAAGAATATTCCATGTAAAGGATAGCTTGTGTTGGGAAGGTTTCCTTAAAAATTGCCATATTAGATTCCTGAAAATAGCTAAACTTAAATTATCAAGATTGGTAGTTAATGAACTTTTCATTTCTGAGTTTAATTTTTCATACACACACAGGGAATTTGTTCTAAGAGTGTTTTTTTAATTCAGGGGTTCTCAAAACATGTATTTCTGGATAAATCTTGGTATGTAATTTTTGGGGGGAATGCAATTCCTTCTATGTGTATTGTATGTTGTAGAGAAAGTAAAAATGAACTGGACACATAGAAATGTACACTAACATCCCTATGACAATACTTTACACTCGACTGTACTCAGGGCAGACTGTTCACACTACGTTGCTTAAGGTAACGGTAACATGAACCTTAAGCTCACCACAGAGATAGAGCCATTGGTGTTTTCTGAATCAAGGTCAGTGCTTAAGAACCAATGCGCTAGCTATACCTATAACCTGGGTGCACTATAAGCATTAAATAACAGGCAGATGTTATTAAAAGTTGCAAATTTCTGTAAATCACTGTAATATAACAGTATTACAGATATTTATAGTTACATTTTAATGTAATTTCAAAAACCAAGCAAAGTGCTTGTTTTCTTCCGTGCATATATTTTCTTCCAAAAAAAAAAAAAAAAAAAAAGTCAGACAAATGCCACTATACCAAAAATTACAAAACAATTCAAATGCCTCGTTAAATGCAAAAGTAATTTCTTATAATAACCTAAAAACCAGTTAATTAATTGCTTATATAATAGTCTAACCTGTCGATGGTTCTAGACGAATTTGGATTTTTCTTTTTCAAGGTTGTCCCATCAAAAGTAAAATTAAGTGTGATCATTAATTACATTATTTGATGAAAAGAAATTAGGCAGGTACAAATGCAAAACAGTGATAAATGAAAAAATTAAGCAAAGGGTGTGAGTGACCCAACCACAGTTCTAGTGTTAAACAATACATTTGTAAGGTTTTAGTTTTAACAGTTTTGTTGCTGATTGAATCACTGAAACCTGCATTTGTGCTAATTTTAGAATTTTGTTGATGATTGTTCATAAATTGGTTTTGTTTCTTATATGAATGAATATTACTTTTTTTTTACATTTGTCTCCTTCAGTGCCATTTTATGCTTATATATATATATATATAGAACAGAATATTCAGCTTCTTAAATATATGTCTGCAGCTAGTTGTTCCATCAACATTTCAATAATTCTAATGGCTTTCTTCTGAAATCTGAAAATGTTTTGCATATCTGTTGCATTTATATTTCCCTGTAATGAAAACCCATATTTTAAATGTGAATAGACCAGAGCATAATATACATGTTTTAAAGTTTCATTATTGATAATTCTTTTAGCACATATCCTTTAATTGTTATTCTTTTAAAACTGTACATTTATGTTTATGCTTCTTACTTTGCACTGAACCAGCAGAATCAAGCTTTTTGCAATCTTGTGAGTTGCCATTCTGGAAGGAGACACTTCAATAGGGAAGTTCAGAAATATTGTGTGTCCAAATTTTTCATGCTGATTCATATTTAAAATTATATTTATACACAAAAAAATGTGTTGCTTTAGGTTAGTTGCCTGTTCATTTTAGCAAAAAAAAAATTGACATTAATGCAGAAAATGTTGCTGCCACAGACGAAGAAAAAAAAAAATAATAAAGACCAGAGGGTTGTGCTTGCTGCAGCCGAGGAACAAAACACTGCACGTGCAGGAAAGTTGTTATTCTAAAGCCCCATGTGATCAGAATAAGTTATTGACAAATTGATCAGAATGCAAAGTTTGAGAGCACCCAGGATCTTAATATTGCCATATTAATCAATTTCCCTGTGTGAAAATTGAATTGAATATTTGATATTACATTATATTTGTCCAAAAAAAGAACAAGTCTATTGTACATAACCGTTTCAATTATTTTAGAGAAAATAGAGCAATGCTTTAGGTGTGTAGTTTTCTACGCATTAGTTGTCTTCTTTCTTATACACAAGCTTAATTTTAGCTATCTTGAAAACATAGGAAAGCAATCTGTTACAAAAGATGTATTACATGTTTGAAATTTTGCAAATGTGCAAAGAAGCTTGGAACAGTGATGCGATTAATATTAATTTAAAAGCATTAGCATCGGTTTTTGTAACACAAATATCAGTTAGTAATTACTGGGCTGGGAACACTTGTTCCATTTTCAACTCTTAATTCTGACTCAGTCAGGGTTTTGAAATGTATTTTTTCATACCTCCGAGATAAAAGTAGGTAATTATTAAGGGGAAGGGTGTAGTGATTTTGAAAATCACTTTAGAAATCTTCTACCACATCAGGTTAAAAAGATATGAAGACTTTTAGGTTCTCACTTACAAGGTTTCAGATCAGATATTATGTTGCATTTATTATTGTGATATAATGATATATGGTATAGTACTATATATCATGGTGAACTAAGGTTAATTCCAAATGTTCTTTTACATACATGCAATAATACTTGGACTATATATTTGAGGGACATACCTGTAACTCTGCTTAAAAGTGCTTGATAGCATGTAATTGCCTCTTGTACTCCAGTCTGCTTTCCCTTACAAGAAACCAACAATAATTCCCCATCATTACTGGGTCCTTAGTACCTCTTCTCCATGACAGAAATGTCCTGATGAAACCATTCCCCTTGTTTATCACTAACATTACCCAGTTTTTCTGGAAAAAAGTGTAGATGTGAATGGAGGAAATTGATTTTCAACGACATTCTACAACCTATGTCTTTATAGCATTTCAACAAATTTGAGACCAAAGTTGTACAGTTTTTTTTTCCTTTGTGTTTCCAAGAAAACCACACACAACCCTTGCAAATGATTGCCAAGAGCAGCTGCGAATTCCAACATTTGTAATTGTTTTCTCTTAAAATTTCGCCCTCCAAAAGTTTCCAAATTTGAGGTGTAACAAAAATTCCTTCCTTCAATTTTGTATAAGTTAACTGTGGAAACTTGCCTTACAAAGAAGAAAATCCCCTACTGTCCTTGTTGAGTGTTTTAACAAAATTCATCAGCCCAAGTTTTTTATGTAAGGGAGGGAGAAGAATTTTATCAGGTTGAACCAGTGGTGTTTGTTTTACATTACTCTACCCTGGGAATATTCCTGACACTTTCAGAATTTTCTGGTTGAGAGTTTGGATCTTTTGAAGTAGAGGTCTCTGACTCCTGGTACAACTCAGCCTGGGAATTACTATTTACTTCACCATTACTGTTGCTACTCAATGTCTAAGGGGATACAGGAACAGGTAATTTCTCGCTCTGTGGAACAGGATGCATGGCAGAAGGAATATCTGGATATTGAATAACATTATATCAAATAAAAAGAAGTATTTTAGACAGTGGGGTGCCATAATTAAATTTAAATGTAATGAGTCACCTTTTTACACTTTTTGCTCCAACTTTGCCTTCGTTTGGGAAGACTGGTTTCAAGGTACTTTAACCCTATCTTCAGTTCCGGGGGTGACTGATGCTACATGCAACAGGTGGTTGTGTGCAGCCTGGTGTTGTGTTACCCTCTACTCTTGTCAACAGTATGATGTCATCAACAGTGGGGACCTCAAAATTCATAAGAGAGCCTTCTTCTTTGGTGATAAAGATATTTTCCCAAATTTGTAGTTCCAAAGGTTTCTTTACACATTTAATTAACTATTTCTTCCTTTATGTTATGATTTTCAGACCAAAAATGATGTGCTACTGCAGATTTGTCTACATGCTTATACCTAATATTTCTCAAGTGTTCTTTCATCCTAGTTTCCAAATTTTGTTTTGTTTTTCCAATATAAATCTTATTGCAGTCACAGCAGCTCATTTTATAAATTCCTGATTTTTTAGTGATTGGTGTGGTATCTTTCAAAGGGTGATTCAATAAGTACCGGATATTATATCTATTTTGAGGGGTCAGTTTTATATTAAAGTCTTTAAAAATCCTTTCGAATTTCCAGAACACTTTTGGGTGAAAAGTAAATTTGCAAAATTTCACTGATGGTTTATCCAATTTTTCCAGAGTGGTGATTTCATGCAGTCTTTTATTAAATTACTCTTTGAAAGATACCACACCAAACACTAAAAAATCAGGACTTTATAAAATGAGGTGCCAAGACTGCAATAAAATTTATATTGGAAAAATAAAACAAAATTTGGAAACTAGGATGAAAGAACACTTGAGAAATATTAGGTACAAGCATGTAGACAAATCTGCAGTAGCACCTCACTTTTGGTCTGAAAATTATAATATAAAGGAAGAAATAGAGTTAATTAAATGTGTAAAGAAACCTTTGGAACTACAAATTTGGGAAAATATCTTTATCACCAAAGAAGAAGACTCTCTTATGAATTTTGAGGTCCCCACCATTGATGACATCATCCTGTTGACAAGAGTAGAGGGCAACACAATACCAGGCTGCACACAACCACCTGTTGCATGTAGCGTCAATCATCCTTGGAACTGAAGATAGGGTTAAAGTACCCTGAAACCGGTCTTCCCAAACGAAGGCAAAGTTGGAGCAAAAAGTGTAAAAAGGTGACGCATTACATTTAAATTTAATTGAATAACATATTTACTTTTCCTAGACAGTCCAGATATATTTGTCTTGCAGAAGTAACAATCATTAATATGATATGTTGGTGCTTGCCACACCATGGGTACAGCAAATGGTAATGCTTTGAGTTTGCCATGTAACCATAATCAAATTTTTTGTTGTACAAGTGATGCAATGTTGATGAGATTGTTTTACCTGGTCACAAATTTGACATGTTTGCACGTAATGCATATTTCGTAATGTTATAAACTTTTCTCCTCTGATTTTTGGGAGTAAATTGTCCACAAATATAACAAAAATTTTCCAGATTATTTCTGCACTTCTGATGGGAACTAGCTTTTTGCATTGCACCACTAAGAAGAATTACATTAAGTGAAAAAGAAATGTCACAACATCCACAATGAGACTGACTGATTCTTTTCGCAAGTGAAATAACCTATTTTAAACTGTTAGCCGACATCCCCACCCAGATATAAAGTTCAAAATCTGGCTAAAGGTCTCTACCTGGATTTCACTCTTTGCAGTGTCTGCTTCTATAGAAGTACAGTCAAATGTAAAACTGGTGTAACTGACAGAGGCTTGTTATTTTATACAGCATGTTTTCTCTTTACATTTTGTAAGGAGCTGTGTAAGTAATCGTGTAGGACAAGGGTGGTCAGCCTATGAGACATGTGTTACCGGCTGGTACGTAAAATCATTTTCAAAGCTGTATATCTAAAATTGTGACATGATGTGCCATTTTAAGAATCATTTTCTGAATCTACATGTGAAAATGAACTAAAAGCACATTATCTTCGCTGAGGTAAATTTCATGTTGAGTAGTGTCATTAAATTAACATCTGTGATAACTTGGCTTAAAACTTTGCAGTAATTTTTACAATTGGCTTTGAATTGTAAGCAGTCTATAGATTTAACAATTTTTCTAAGCATTTATTTGTTTTACATGAAATTAAGATACCTTTAGTTAGCCAGGCATTGCTCTTAGTTACATTCAGTGGAGGAATGCTGTTTTTCAGTGAAAATGCCATATTTATAAGAGTGCTTTACTGTTTTAAAAAGACTTGTGACATTTTGTTAATACATTATCTAAATTATCCCACAATTCATTGCTTAGGAGATACTTAAAGTAGTCGATATTTACCATACTTGAATTTCTTTTGTAAGTAAATTTATTCTTATTGTGCAATAATGATGTTTTCTCAGTGCACATTTTTAAGGCTATAGATATTATGGTCTGAAATGCCTTAATCAAAGTTACTGATGCAGAAGTTTGGTAAATTCTGGGTAACAAATATTTTATCTATGCATGGTTCTGCAAATTTTGTGATAACACTATTCACTTAGAACTCAAGGTAATGTGATAAAGCTACCATAATAATTTTGGTCTTTGCAATACTATCTGTTAAAAATTTGTATTAAAATCGTCACACAAAATAAAAAGTAATTTCTGTTTTCCTAAGATGCTTAGTAACACATCAGTCTTGTTAAACACACATCAATAAGATCATCTGGGGTTCTATAAACACATACAAGGAGAAATCCTAAGTTCGGATATATTATTTCTGTCACACATTCAAAGTGCAATTCCCATTCAGGTATGAAGCGCAAACTTTGTTTTTATATTGTGCACCAGCTTTTAGCAAAATACAAACATCACCATTTTTATGGATTGACAGACAATACTACTAGAGTTCAAGCTTCATGTGGCTAGAAGGAATGCGACTAAGTTTATATTAAGCAAGAATGATATTTGAGAGGCAGGGGAAGACATGTGGTTGGGTAACCAGTGGCATATTAGATTTTAATGAATGCATAAAACATAGTGCAACTAAATTTCAAACTACTTCAAATGTTAAAACATTGATGGGAATGCACAGTGAAGTAACTAATCAATTAGGAGTAAAAATATAGATTAGACCCAAACTTTACTCTTGAAATAAAGTAACATACTTCGGACATGTTTCGGTGCTGTTGCCACCATTTTCAACGGAGATTCACTGATGAACTCGTGGTAGCGGCCTGTGGAGGTCTCTCTTCTGGATAGATTAATTTTGAGATGAGTCCATTTGTTTAAATTGATTAGTTATTTCACTGTGCATTCCCATTAATGTTTTAATTGAGAAGAACGTCAGTTCATAAAGAGAATTTGATATTATAGAAGGACCGATGATAAAGCGGTAAACATGGAGGTTAGACCATTGCCACGTTTTAACAAATATGTCCAAAGTAAGTTACTTTATTTCAAGAGTGAAGTTTGAGTGTAATCTATGTTTTTACTCCTAATTACTTTAAATGTGTTGTTTCACTAATTATGAGTATATTACATTATTTTAAGAATGTTACACTAGCACTTGGAACACTCACAGCAGAATGTCAAAAGTGATAGACCACTACTGCTAGATGCAATGCGTAGCAATAATACCAACAATACATATGTCAACAGTTCCTCCTGCTTAACAGTGTCCCCTGCACTCTGCAAGCACTTGGAGCTTGGACTCTAGCAGTACACATACGCATTGTGAATTAGGTGTTTGGTACAGTGCTCCTTCATTTTCACAGAGCCAATGCTCAGTTAAGCAAATTGCATTCACATTAACATTATGTCAAGGTCTACTAGTTTATCTCTAATACATTGTGTGCTTTGCAAAAGTATGTTAAGCTTTTTACCTAAAGGAGAGATAATGTTCTCACTGTCAGTATTCTACACATTAGTCTGTACAATATTTTTATTTTATACGTCTATCATTTTCAATTACAAATTTGGGTACTAGTCAATTTTGTGTAGTAGAATTTATGTGGTTGCAATCTGTCCCTAATCTTAAAGCTTATAATATTCTGCCTACCACTGTGGATGTCCTGTAATGGTTGACAATTTGATCACACATTTTCTGTTTACCTGACCAGTTTAGGTGTTAGCCATGGTTTGTATGATTGAATATACAAAGACTTTCACAATCAAGCACCTTTACATTTTTCAGTGCTTGCAATTTGAGTTCAAACACTTGTTAGCCTTCTCTACCTCATGATTCACACATGATTGAGGAATCAAATCATATCTACGGCACATTCATTAAAATCACTTTCACATAAGTTAAGGAAGCCAGAGGTTTCTTCATCACTTTGAGCATCTGATTTCATATTTGTATACATTATTTGCACCACTCTCTATTATCACTCACTTTTGCACTTGTCTTTACACTGTTTGTGGATATCCTTTATAATATCCTAAGCTGAGCATCAGGCCTGTTGATGCTCTCTGCAGCAATTTCTTGGAGGAAACTGGCAACCCCTCTTCTATGGCTATTTCCAAACAAGTATTTGTTTGTCTTTCTGTTTGTAGTTGCTTTTCTGTTCATTGTATTTCGTCAGTTTGTCTTATTGAGGTTATGTTTGTCCACATTCACTTCTTCTGGTTTCTTCCGCATAACATCAACTTCACTGTTTGTGAACATCTCTTCTTTTAATTCATTTAATATAGCAAATCTGTTTTCAACTATGACTAGTGTGTAACTAGTTGTTTCAAATTGCGTATGGTCTGTAGCGACATCTATGGAAAGTGTTGTTTTCCTATTTCTTGTCTATTCCAATTCTATTACAACTCATTCTTGTAGTTTCCTGATTAGCTTATTTAACCTTTTTATTTCATTGTTGACATCCTTTAGTTCCTTATTCAGGATTTTGATAAGCTTATAAAGTGATGTCAGATTAGCAGTTTTATTTTTAGCATCATTCCCTATGTCATGCCAGTTTTGGTATGTATACTTATCTGGTTATAGAGTTGGCAATACATTTTTCCACAGTACATCTCGCCACTTCTACAAATGTATTTGATGCATTTTATTCCTGTAAATTTGAGTCATTCACAATATTTTTGGCAAATTTTATGGAGCAGCTTCTCAGCTCTTTAACATTATCCAACCTCTTGAATATGCCATCATTATCGATGAAAATCTTTCTCTGGCCTTTAAACTCTATATGACATATGTTGCAAAATATATGTCTTCCTCTTATAGTGAACTAAATTCCTCCTCATATTCAAGCAAATTTTGTGTGTGTTTACCTCTTACATGGCTGTTCCTTATAAACTATGTATTCTTTAAAAGCAAATAAGATATTTTCCTTATATGTTCACAATGAGTACCTGTCCTGTTGCCATATATCTAGACTGGAGGGATGGATGTGGCATCATAAGAGGGTTGTAGTCCATGCAAAGATGTGGGATTCTATGCAATGAAGTCAGGTCTAATTATCGCCTACTATTAGATAAAAAGTGCCATAGCACTATGTCTCAAAAGTGTCTAGGATGCAAAGAAGAAAAAGGCATGTTTCTGTTCGTAGTACTCTTAATCTCAGATTTTCTATAAAGCCATGCTCACAATCTCTTTAGACGGCTTGTTTCTCTTTAAAATTTTCCTGTTTTGCAGCTTTTCAAAAATATAATGAGACAAAGTTCTTCTTTGGTTGGGATTAGCATTCCAAAACAGTAAATACAGGAAACTTAAACAAACAGCTTGGTTTTTTTCTTGGTCATTTTACAACTCCTAACATTAATTGTTAAATGCCTTAATGCAAAGTATGAGGATATGCAGTTAACACAGAGTTTAAAACTATATTAATGATAACATTGTTAGTTAAAATTGAATTTGCATTAACTGCAGTGTTAAATCACTTTAATACTGTGTTAGAATTTAAACTCTGTTGAAACCAGCCCTTGATATCTTTGAAAGCTGTGCTGGAATAACAACTTGAACACCTGCTAGATTAAAATTTTGTATGCATGACTTGAATCTGCTTAAACCTGAAGATATGTATAGTCTTCAAGATTATACTTCACTGAAAGACACTTAAGATGATATTAAAAAAATGATGGGATGATGACAATGTCAATGACAATAAATTAGCATTTCATTATTTGTTTAGTCTGTTAACTGGGAGGCTAATATTGAATGGAAATTATATTTTACAATAATATTTTAAGGCTTATTTAAGTCTTCTCTCTAAAAGGAAATTTGTCTGTTGGTTTATTATGAATGTGTTGATTTTTTTTTTTACAGATCCAGTCAGGATGATTATCAATTTATGCAGCTTAGCAAAGTACCAACAATGCATTTTCAAGTTTCCCTACCAAGGTTACCTATTCCTGATTTAGAAAAGACATGCGAACGCTATTTGCAAGCTCAAATGCCTCTGCTAAAAAATGAACAGTTATCTCATACCAAGAAAGCGGTTGCAACTTTTTTAAATAATGATGGACCTTCTCTTCAGAAAGAGTTGAAAGATTGGGATAAAAGGAACAATCACACAAATTATATCTCTGAACCATGGTTTGATATGTACTTAAAGGATAGAATACCTCTTCCCATTAATTACAACCCTTTAGTAGTATTTGTGAATGAAACAAAGCCTGGATATGGATCTCAGCTGATAAGGGCAACAAATATGCTTATATCCTCGCTAAGGTAAGTTCATAGTATTATTTGATATAAATGATATTGTGTGCACAGCAGACATGCAAAATAGCACCAAGCTCTTTCAGACTGACTGGCCAATATAAGAAAGTCCAGTACAGTGAGAAATAGCTGATATCCATAAGATTTGTTTATCCTAGTATTTTTTTTGGGAGCTAAAGAGGGGAAGTATTTCTCTCAATCTGTATGCATAAACACATTTGCATGGTAGATATTATTTCCTCTGAGATGCTTAGCTTCTATTTTATGTGTATTATCACTAGACATTACAGTTTTATGCAAATGCATGGATATGGAAAAAAAGTTCACAGTACAATGCATTCATCCTAAAACTACGTAAAATTTTGCAGTGCATATAACTGCATATTTATAACATTGTCGCATGTTATTTTGGCATGTGTTGTGCATATATCAATTGCTTTTAAAGCATAAAATGTATAAACTGAATCTGGGTGCTATTTATTCATAAACTGGGAAAGTATTTTTTGAAGTCTTGTAGTGTCTTAGAATTCCACAATTGCTCACTTTGTGAATGATGCTTTAACCCTTTGCGATACCTAGCATAGTAAAATGTATTGAAATGATAAACCCCTGCTGCACATAGCGTAGTAGAACATAGTAAATGTGTTTCTAGTTTCATATGGATTGTGCTTATGCTGACCTCAGCTTTCTAAATGTACTCTGCTGCATTGTTCCAGTGATTTTGTATGCCAGAATGTAATAGCAAACCATAAATAGCACTATTTATAGCTGAATGCAGTTGTGTAAGTAAGCAGTTTCCTGACATGTTTATAGCTATATCAGTATCATAGAAGCTGTTACAAGTACATCACAAGCTAGAAAAATGCTGTAGTATTAGTAACAGATGAGGAAATACTTGCACGTTTATGAGGAATTAGATCACGAAAGTAGTTCCAACGAATCTTGAAAAGGCAAATTAATGAAAGGCAAACTAAAGCAGTACTGGCACAGTGAAACTCCAATTTGACTTTCAATAAGTGGAAACATTTTCATTCCCTATAGATGCAAATCATTCTATTGCTCCAGGAAGTCCAGAAATGGATTATTTTGAGCTTTTTATCGATTCCAATTTTTACAGAAAAATCACAGAGGAAACTAACAGATATGTGGCTCAGATTCAAGCTGAAAAGGCAGATCCAAAATGGGAAGATGTAAATTTAAGGGACATACAAGCCTATTTAGATATTTTGATATACGAGGGCCGTTCAGAAAGTAGCCTCCGGTTGATTGCAAGAAATTCACCAAGTTAAATAAAAATATATTAATATATACATCTTACAACTACATCTTTGCACTATTTTTCTACATAGTCTCCATAACGATTAAGGCACTTATCGTATTTGTTCACAAGCTTTGAAATTCCTTCTGCATAAAAATCACCCGCTTGTGCCTGGAGCCAGCCTGTGACCGCATCTTTGAGCTCTTCGTCGTCATCAAACCGCTGGGACCCGAGCCATTTCTTCATATGCATGAAGAGGTGATAATCGCTTGGTGCCATATCTGGGCTGTAAGGTGGATGGTTGACAACGTCCCACTTGAAGGACTCAAGAAGGGCTGTTGTTCTGCGAGCAGAGTGAGGACGGGCGTTATCGTGCAAAAAAACGATACCGGAAGTCAGCATACCACGGCGTTTGTTCTGTATAGCCTGTCGTAATTGTTTTAGTGTTTCACAGTACACGTCTTGATTAATGGTCATCCCACGTTCCATGAATTCAACCAACAACACCCCTTTTGCATCCCAAAACACTGTTGCCATCAATTTTCGGGCAGAAAAATCTTGCCGGGCTTTTATTGGTTTGGTAGGCGAATTTGAATGTGCCCACATCTTTGATTGTTCTTTTGCCTCAGGGTTCACGTACTTAATCCAGGTTTCGTCCCCGGTCACGATTCTGTTTAACAATGGTTCACCTTCGGCCTCATAACGTGACAGAAAGTCTAATGCAGAGGCCATTCTTTGAGTTTTGTGGTGGTCGGTAAGAATTTTGGGCACCCATCGTGCACAGAACTTACGGTAACCCAATCTTGCTGTCACTATCTCGTACAAGAGAGCCTTAGAAATCTGTGGAAAATCAGTAGACAACTCCGACATTGTGAAACGTTGGTTTTCACGAACTTTTGCATCAACTGTCTGAACGAGTTCGTCCGTGACCAATGATGGTCTACCACTCCTCTCTTCATCATGAACGTTTTCTCGTCCACTTTTAAATAAACGTACCCATTCACGGACCACTCCTTCACTCATAACTCTTGGTCCGTACACGGCACAAAGCTCACGATGAATAGCTGCTGCAGAATATCCTATGGCTGTAAAAAACCTTATAACAGCACGCACTTCACATTTGGCGGGGTTTTCTATTGCAGTACACATTTCAAACGGCCACACACTAAACTAGCGCAGGTACGACTTTCACTCGACCACGGCTTGATGCCGACTGACCTGCTGAGTGCGTGAATGCACAGATGGCGTCGCTACTCCCCCCACTACCCGCACTGTGACCGATCAGAGGCTACTTTCTGAACGGCCCTCGTATATGGGGATGATGGATTTACTTAATACCAGAGAATAGTTTTTGAGGGATTCTTGTGTGTGTCCAATTGTAACATGAGCAGTGACATTGCTGTGCTTTCAAAAGATATCACAATACCTTTACCTGAAAGATGAATCTATAAGGCCACGCTTAGGGGTGGATTCTTATAATTATCTGTATAAAGTATGACCTGCTTTAGACATAATCAAAAGTTTTTGAATGTCTACAAACCAAGATGTGAACTGTCTGTTGATGAAGCAAGGATAGGTTTCAAAGGCTGCTGCTTTCTAAAACAATATATGCCTGCTAAACCAACAAAATGGGTGATAAAGGCATGGGGTATTACAGAGAGTAAGAGTGGGCATTTATTGGAATGTAAAATCTATCTGGGGTGAATAGGCAAGAAGCAGTGATCTACTTGCAGAACAGGTTTTTTTAGACCTGTGTGAAAAATACATGGGTTTGTGGTTTCACATATATTTTGATACTTTTTTACCTTGACGTGGCTAATGAAATTTCTTTTGGATAAGGAAAATATTTTGCACGTGGAACAACTCATGCTGGAAGAAAAGACCAGTCAAAACAATTTTAAAAGTCAAAACAACTTAAATTGAAAAGGGGCTTCAATTTGTATGCTGCTAGCTCCTTATTTCTGAAAATATTTTATCCAGATTTAATCCCAGAGAAGTCGTAGAAAAACAGTTTCCTAAAATAAACTTCTTAATTTATTGTGCTAAGAAGTAAGTAACAGCTCCTGTCCAAGTAAATGTTAATAGGAAAAAAATACGTTTGACAAGTGGTGTTTTTTATGCCGATAATTTAAGCACTTAAAGAGGTCATTAGCAGTCTAAATCCAAGTGATGCTTTGTTAGTTCAATGTTCATAGTACATTTTAAAAAAAATTAGACATTGTGTTTAATATAATAAAACATCATTTAAAAATCTACCTCATACAATAAAAAACTAGAAAGGTGTAATTAGCCCCTTCATGTATATCAATCCCTGAGAAAGTGGAAAGGTGATCTTAAGTATGTCCCTCTAAAATGGGAAGAAATGTTGAGTGCGATACTGTAAAGAAATCCAGCTTTTAATTTTTTAGGCTGTTAATAAATATCTCTATATTGCCAATGTATATCTTCAAAAGAAAATCTCTCAATAGTTTGTTAGTGCTTACAAATACTGTCCATCATATCTGTGTTGGGACACAATTTTCTGCATACTCACACTTACTGATACACATTCAGAAGCTTACTCCTGAACTTATGGAAAAAATTATAATTGTGTATTGTAAATCAAATTGTGTTTCTATGAACATATACGAGGGCTGATCAACAAAGACTGAGACTGATTTTTTTCACAGATGTTTATTACTCCAATTCAATGTTTACATGATCTTTTTCAAAGTAGTCCCCTCCTACTTCAATGCACTTTTTATAGTGTCTCTGCCAGTCCTTGAACACATGCTGCAGACCATTCTTTGTCAGGTCTTTGAGAATTGCCTCACTTTTGTTGAGCACTGCTTCAGAGTTTTCAAATCGAATACCCCTAAGCTTTGCCTTTAGTGATGGGAATAAAAAAAAGTCACAGGGTGCAAGATCGGGGCTATAAGGTGGATGTGGTATACAGGTAATGTTGAATCGAGCCTGAAACTGCATGACTTGATTTGCGACATGAGGCCGTGCATTGTCATGATGAAGTCGCCACCCAGTCTGAGAAAGCTCTGGTCGTTTCTTTGCAATGTGCTTCCTCAGTGTAGCCAATACTGATGTGTAATTGCTGCTGTAACAGTAGTGTGAGGGGGGAACTGCATGCTGGTAAATCATTCCATTACAGTCAAAAAATATGATCACCATCACTTTCCCTGCAGATGGAACAACTTTTGCCTTTTTTGGTGTTGGAGAGCCTGGCGATTTCCACACTGTGCTGGCTTGTTTTCCTTCAGGATCATAATGATGCAGCCATGACTCATCACCGGTGATAATAGATTTAAAAAATGCATCCCCTCCATCAGCAAAGAGATGCAGCACCTCATGGCTTGTCTCCATTCTCACAGCCTTTTGTTCGGGAGTCAACAGGCGTGGCACCCAACGAGCACAAACTCGGGTCATATGGAGATGGTCATGTATAATAGTAAACACACTGCCATATGAAATTCTCAACACTTCACTGAGGTTATGTAATATTATACACCGATCCTCTTGGACAATCACAGCAGCTGTATTGATGTTGACTTCAGTCACAGCAGAAGCCGAAACACCAGGCCCACCTTGCTTAACACTGACAAGTTGGCCTTCTTTGAAGTCCTTGAACCACCTAAACACTGTTGGTAGTGCATCTTAACTGTACGCTTGCTTCAGCTTTTCATAAGTTTCAGTGGCTGTATGGTTTAAACGAAAACAGAATTTGATTGTGCTGTACTGCTCCTCTTGCGTCGCCTCCATTGACTGGTATGCGAAATGCACGTAGGGTCTACAAAATAGAGGATTACTACCAACCTACCAATGCTGCCACCTACAGACATTATACATAAAAACCCGCTCTTTTCAAATATTTATGTTACAGATACGTAACTATCATGAAAGCTACAGGAAAAAATCAGTCTCAGTCTTTGTTGATCAGCCCTCGTACAAAGAAGAAGATCAGTGTTACCAGATCTACAATTCATGCATATTAGCATATTTCAATGTAATTTTTTAAACTTTAAGGGCATATTTTAAAGATTTTGATGGCATATATGCAGATATTTTATTTATTTTTAATATACATAAATATGTTAGTTATTACCTTACCCTGTGTAAAGAAACAGTCATCAGTTATCAGTATGCAGGCAGTGTGATTGGTGTGTTCTTGGCTTCATGCATACGTATGAAAATCAAGTAATTTCACAAGAAAATAAATGTATTTCATGGAGATTTCATATACCTCTTAGGTGAATGTCTATTCTGCCTTTCTTAATTCACAATTACCTGATTTTAGGGCAAAGAAATTAGAAGCTCTAAAACAGGTAATGCAGGAGGTTAAAAGAAGGGGAAAATAAATAAATAAGGTAGTGATTGTTAAATATATGGTTATATTCATTGAAAAGAATTTTAAGTTCGTTTTTGTAATAAAAAACTTAATTTGATAGTTATGTACTGGGACCGGTTTTGGGAACATTTGTCCTCATTTTCAACTTCTAATTCTGACTGAATCTCAGCTCATTGGTATCAACAATGCAGATGGGTGGCATCTTTTGTAGAGGCATTTGCTGCCAGAGCTATGAACTTCCAAAGGTTGGTGTACAGTGTTAAATCAAAATTCATAATCTGGTTCTGTTTCTTCATAATGTAGAAGTTTTCTCAAACATCTAATTCTGTGTGTTGATAAGCTGGAAATAAGTTTTATATTTGGAGTTATTTCAACCCCTGATAACCAGAAGTGGTAGGCAACTGCTGATTTTTCTGTTTGTATTTTAGGTTTGCATTATGTTCTTTTAATCTGGTTTCCAAACTTTGTTTTGTCCTTCCTATGTATACTAGATTACAGTCTGAGCATTCAATTTCATAAACACCCAGATTTTTGTTGCCGGAATAGGATCCTTTAAATTTTACTTAGAAGTTTCTGAATGCTGCAGTTGTTTTTTGGAACTAAGGTGATATTATTTTTGAAAATTTTCTGAAATCTGTTGTGTGCTCAATTTTTCTGAACTGAGGCTTGTCACAGTGGTTCTGCAAGGGTTGTTGTATGTATTATGTGGTTCAGTTTTTTATATTTGTGGATTCAGCTGCACTTCTATGGAAGCCGTTGCTTTTAGCTCTTTGGAGCAATTGTTAGTATTCTTATTGGAATTCAATATTTTCCGTGGGAATGTGTACTAATCTGTATGTCAGGCTATTCAGGACTGCAAATTTGTGTGCTATGAAATTATATCTATCGTACTTTATGTAGTTGTCTGTGTTTGTGGGTTTTCTGTATACTGCAGAAAATGTTGTTTGACTAACCAATCTCTGCATCAAGGAAAACTGCTTTATCTTCAAGAATAAATGCTACCAGTAAACAACATGGCTAACAATGGGGAATCCTCCATTACCATTTCTAGCTGACCTGTTCATGAGCAACTTTGAAATACATATCTCTGAAGCATTCCCACACATCTACAAATAAGGGTACAGGTATTTAGATGACATCTTTGTCATAGTTCCTGAGAAACTCATAGACGATGTAATCAAACTCCTTGATATACTGAACAAATCTATTCAGTTCACCATAGAAACCATTGTGGTTGTCCACAATTTCTTGACATCAAAATAACCAGAGCCAAAATGCGAAACCTAACATTTGTACACAGAAAACCCACAAACACAACTACCACATACAGTATGATAGCTTCAATCCTACAACACAAAAATATGCAGTCTTAAGTAGCCTGACATATGGATTATGTATTCTGAGACAATACTTGCCTTATCATGGAATTAGAAGGTATTTATTTATAAGGGAGATATAAATTACATTAAGGGAAAAATATGCATTTGAAATGGCCAGGGAAGAAATATTGTGAAACATGTTGAACAGTGTAATGATGGATTTTGATAATGTGCAAATGTGCCCAGTAAACGGTTGGCAAGTGACCCAGGTAGAAATGTGCCATTACTGGAGGGACATGAAGGGATGGAAGATTCATTGCCCGATAGTGGACATGACAAAAAAGAGCAACTGGTTTCTTGTTAGGCGAGAGAAGCAACTCACTTGCTGTAAGAAAGATGATAAGTTAAGACTTGTTCAGCGGTTGAAATGAATGGGCTATGTATGGCTGTTGTAGAGATAGTATTAATTAATACACCATAATAAGCGTCACAAGTATTAAGGGATGGTAGACACGGTTGTGTAAAGAGTAACTGAAAGTGGGGAGAACTTAGGAGGAAGGCATGTGTGTTCGATATCAGAAAATGTAAAAGAAAAGAAATAAATGAGTTCAGCAATAATTGTGAACTCAAAGGAAACCACTTGGGTCTTAACACCACTCTTGAGAAAGATTCCATACTGACATATCCTGAGCTAGGGTGCTCAAACTTCCACATTATTCCTTAATCTCCTGAACTGTCACACAGGATCCGAACCCAGAACCCCTTTAAAGCAGCCTATAATGGGAACCACTGTAATTCCCATGGAAAATATTGAATACCAATAATAATACTAACAGATACTCTAAATAGTTACCAAAAACTGCTTCGACGAAAGTGCAGCAGATTCCACAAATACAAAAAAAACTGAACTAGATTAACACATACAACCCTACAGAACCATTGTGATCAGCCTCAGCTCAGAAGATTCACCTATCATCCTTCAGATTTTCAAGAATCATAACAGCACTTTAGCTCCAGAAAACAACTACAGTAGAATTAACCACTTTCAAGATATTCCTCGTTAGTGGTTTCAAATTGAAACTATTTAAAACATTTCTCAAACAAGAAGCTATCTTTCATTCCATCTCTTGTTTTGCTCCTGACCTTCCAAAGAAAACCAAATTTTAATTCATTCACATAGCATCCAGCTTTTAAAAGATTTGACTATCACTTTAGACTAGTGTATTTGTTTATTTCCCTTGTACTTACCAGGAAGCAAGCAATAAGACCATTATTAAATAAATCACACTAAGTTCACTTTAAAGGTCTTTAACTAGAAATATGGTTTTGCCATGCATTGCGGGCATTCTTAGCCAGCAAAAACATGTTTCTAGGTAAAAACGTAGGTGAAGCTGAATGTGACCCATTTAATAATTGAATACAGTGCACTGCATTAAATTATTATTTTAATATCTGACCATTTCTGCTAACATATATCTTAATTGGTTGATGTAGATAAAAGAATAATCTTTTGTAATAATCGTTTGTTTGCAGAGCAGGTACAGAAAGTCATGCAAATGGAAACATCAGATTTTTGTTCCATTTATACTCTGCCTGCAACAGTCGTATTAACAGGCCTTTTACCTTTGGGACATGTTGCCTACTGGCAGTGGTGTTAATTTCTGCACTTATCACTGGATTTTATTTGTATGATTCTCTACATTAGACCACAAACACATTTATGTCCTCATTCATATGTTGAGACTCTGGGGAGGGTAGGGAACAATCTTGGTTAGAGAAAAATTCTCACCCCAACCGAAAATCAATCCTGGGACCTCTTGTACCATAAGCAAAAAAGACTTTCATCTTATAAGCAAATTTTTTTTAATGTGTTTATTTTAAGTCACTTTAAAAGCTAGGTCATGTCACAACTATGTAATATTTATGATAATTCAATATATAATACTAGAAAACTTTAATACACATTAAACAAAAGATTGTGAATTGTAAATTACAGAAGGAAAACAAGTTTTAAACAGATTTAAAACCAAAGATTATGAGTAATTGCATTACTATGGGAAGTAAACTTTTACACAGATTTAAAAGATTTTGAATAAGTACATCACAGCTGGAAATCTAGTTTTATGCTTCTGAGGAAAAGTAGAACTTGCTTGAATTTTGGTGGAGTATTCAATGCTGTGTATAAATCTTCAGTGATGTAGTGGAGCTGTCATTTTGTAGTGTACTGCAGATGACTTCACAGTGAGGTGGGTTGTCTTTGGTGAAGATGTATGAGCAGGTTAGTCCAGTATGTCCGATTCATAGTCTTGTGATAGTAGCTATTTCTTTCTTCTTCAGTAATGTATGGGGCAAAGATTTGTGATGTCATCTTTCTTTACCATACATAACTTTTCTGTTATATTTTAGCTACATGTCTGGTTCCATTTTGCTCTAACTGCCTGTAAAAATGTTTTATGATGTCACGATAAACTACTGAATGTCCTGAAATCTCTTGTTAGTTGAGTTACTTCTTTAGCTGCTCCCTTTGCTTCTTCATTGCCCTTGATGCCACAATAAGACAAAATCCACGTAAAAATGATGTCCTTATTGTCCTGTGTGATGAGTTTGAATGTTCTGGAGTAATTCTAGATCAGTCAAGCAGTAAGTAAGTATAAGAAAGTTACTGTGGCTGGATTGGGTAATATATTTCAAAGTTTTCTTAAGGGCATTGTGTGTTTTAATGGTATCTAAATTTTTTTGTGTTGTATGCTTTTGTATCTCTTATGGTTTACCAGTTATTCAAAAGTCATCCAGAATGAAAAGGTCTTCAGAGGCTGTTCCCAGAAAATTCAAGATATATAATTATTTTGTTTCTGATGAAAATATTGTTAACACATGGTATTTTAATCAAAATCATTAGACCCATTTTTATGGAAATCAAAATTTTAAAAAAAATGTTCCATGTAATAGGTGGTTGGGGGTGGGGGAATTTTCCTGAAAATCTTTGTCACATCCTTGGAAAATACTGATTCACTCACTCACTCACTCACTCACTCACTCTCACTACATATTTTTCTAAAAAAAAAAAAAATGTTGGTCAAAGGTGGCGTCAAAACGTGTATTTCTAGTGAAATTTTGACATCAAAATTTTTGTTAGAATACAATACCGTCTCTACCTACTATGCATGTAATGTGTGCAGAAAAAATATTAATAAAAGAAGATAAAAGTGAATACATTTTCATTTAAATACAAAGAAATAATACTGTGCTGTTTTTTAAATTCAGCTATACCAGGAAGAGTACAACTGGATCATAAAGTTTACTTCCAATGAACAGTGAATGAATGCATGCAAAATGAGCTAGAGTCCTGAATCACTTAACTCACCCATTATTCATTCTAAGAGCAATGGTAAAAGCATAATAAAAAGCTTAGCAGCTTAGCAAAGGCATGTGAACCTAATTGAGAATAGAACTGATCCATAGAGCACAAGAAACAAGATTGTTTTCACTAGGTGATTAAAAGAAAACTAATTTTATCACCCCCACCATCATGTTTGGCATAGTTTGGATGGATTACAAAGTAGATTCTTAATGTGTATATTTGCTTCATAATATCAAACAGCATCTATTTAACTGTAAATTGTGCATTACATATGCAACGTGTTGCAGATGTTAATATTTGAATAATTTCTGCATATGGAGATGTTAAAGTTTAGTGTTGTATTTTAACAAAATACAAAATTAATTTCCATTTATTCCCGTCATAATTTTGATATGAGAGCTATCTGAAAAGTTACCGACCTAACAATGAAAAATCAAACCATTGTTTTAGGAGTATTTTGAAGTTTTAATGTTATCTCCTTCAAAAGCAATTCACTTACTTCAGTGATGCTCTAGCCCAGATGATGATTTTTTAGTGTGCTTAAAAGCAACAGCCCCATGTCGCTAGATTTATTGGCATGTTAAGGAACTCTTGTGAGATGAAATTCTGGCACACCAGTTGCACTGATATGATCCTGTTAATTGACAGTGTTATTGACAAACAAATAGTTTTTCTGTAGCATTGTTATCCCATCCCTGTAGGTGTTTTCTGGAAGCTCTCAAGTTGCAACTGCCTCCTGATTTCAAAGAAAAATACTGCCCTATGAGGAAATCCTTAGGCTTTGGGAGGAGATAAAAGGTTGGAGGGAGTCAGATCCAGGCTATAGAGGGATGCTCCAACAATTCATAGTGCATATCCTTCAGCATTAAATTGCTAGAATACTTTTATGGGCACGTGCATTGTTCTGATGAAAGATTACTTTTTCCTCTGCAAACTAGACATTTTCACTCAAATGTTGTGATCTAGGCTGGTTAGAAGATTAAAGTAACACTCTCCAGTTATTCCTTTACTCTTTTCAGATGATCAATGGGCAAAATGCTTTTAGCATTCCTAAAACAATCAATACCACAACTTTTCCTGCTGATGGAACTGATTTTGCCTTCTCTGGTGCTAAGCAACCAGCTTCTGTCTGCTGTTTTTGACTGCTGTTTAGTTTTTGGTGTTTGATGAATCCAAGTTTCATCTATTGTAATGAATCTGGAAATTAGCTTTTGTTTCTGTTAAGTCTCTCTAAATACTGCTCAGAGGCTTACATGCATTCTGTTTTGATATGCTGTGCACAGATGTAGCACTCATCTTGTGCAGAGTTTTCTCATCATTAGATTTTTGTGCAAAATATAACCCATGATACCTATTTTAGTGTAAAACCTGCCTCTACAAAACATTTTAAAGCTACACATTAATTGCTCTTATCCATTTCAACAAATATAGATAGATATCTTGCTTCAGATAGCTGTATGCAGCAAGCAGCAATACACAAAGGCTTGAGATCTTTCAGAAACATGCAAAAGTGCTTATGCCAACTTAATGGAAAAATATCACTGTATCAGCACTGCTATTTCTGTTTAAGGTACAGAAGTTTTTAAATGGCACTTGTATAAGTTCTATGTGTTTTATTCTTTCTCTTCTTCACTTATCTAGTGCTTGACAATCAAATCTGATGTACAGATGGAATGTGTGCATCTTATGCACATAAACTTTTTATAAATTTCCAGATTTGCAGCTCTGGAATTTTGTGACAAATTAAAAATAACAGGTAATAAACTAATCCCTTTATTTTCTCCAGATTTATGAGATCTTTAAGAGCTGGTATCCTTGAACCTGAAGTCTTCCACCTAGATCCCAAAAAGAGTGATACAGATTTATTTCGTACTGTAACAAGACTGTTACCATCATCTGTTTCATGGTATGGAGCTTATCTTTTCAAGGTAATTATGTGCTTCATTTTTCTGTTGTAAAATGCTTTTAAAAGACTTTCAAACCTTTTCTAAAACATTGGTTTTTCCATTGATTTATTCAAAGAATTAAAATGAAAAGAAATGATAGTGTAACCAACATAACGTAACCAACATAACATTCAGGTGGAGTAAAACTTTTCAAGCTTTTGGTTAACTCAGTCCTCATTTAATAAGAATAAAATAATTTATGGAATGATGAACTCTTGATCACAGAGAAAAGGTTTCAATTAGGTGTTACAGTATTTGATACAGTAGCATGAGATGATGTGTTACATTCACATTACTTTCTCTAGCTTTCATCGCTTTTTAGTGAGTGTGCAAACAAGTCTTAGGAAAGCTTGGTTTTTTTTATTTACTTCATTTTAATTGAGATAAATCTTTGAAAAAATAACAACATTACATATTTCATTACTGATACAAAAGTAATAGCAATAGTCAGATGTTTAAGAATGGGATGCTGTATGCTGACCTTGAATTCCATACTTTTCCCATGAAATCACAAGAATCAGCTGAATGTCAACAGGACTTTAAAAATAATGACAAAGTGTTAACATTCCAAACCATTAGCAAAGAATATCTTGGAAAAGTTGTTTACTTCAAAAAAAATAATTTGAAGTAAACAAATTGTGTTATAATTAATGATATCTAGAAGATCTGAATTTATTGTGAATGTGTTCTGGTCACATCTAATGTACACCAATTATACAAAATTCCTTCTGAATGAGGAGAACTTCACAGAACCTTTCCAGAAAATTCATGATAATCACTTCATTTGTTATGTAAAAATCTTACATTATTTCCAATGAAATTGTATATTGAAGTTCCTAGTGAAATGCAATACTTTCAATATCTACTGCGTACATGATGGAGAAAGTAAAAGTGAGATAGGTCTTAAAACATGTGATTTGCAATCTTGCATTCTTGTGAGTAAAACATTTTAATTCAAGCTGCACATGACCTTATTCATAAATGTCTCACCTATTCTTAGATGTGTGTATTCTTTTTGGAATATATTAGGATGCATCTTTTATGAGATGGGGATTTGTAAGGCTACCTCAGTATATTGCTATACTCCTGCAACATTGATTGGTGTAATAAATTATGGCAGATTTGATACAAGTTGTGTTTCCTTAGTGCAGATGGAAACCTTATAAAACTCTGAGGGATTCATTGTGAAAATTTCACAATATTTTTTATGAAATTGAACAAAATATTTCTCTTATATTAGTCAACATTAGAGTGAGTCTTCCTGATATATGACGTATAATGAAGGTCACATGTTGGATACGTGTGTGAGTATCAGAATGACTGGATGTATGATTTCAGCTCAGTGTGCAGTCTTAAGAGAGTGAATGGGTGAACTTTCTTTTTTGTATAGTATTTGAGCTAGAAGCTTCATTTTTGGCACAAAGTAATGGTTTTGCTAAAGAACATTTCTATATTCCTACAAATTTTGTCCGAAATAGCTATAAAATTTTCTGCAGTAACGTTTACTTATACATAAAACTGATTTTTAATATTCCATTCATTCCATCAAGGGTCCAATTTTTTACTAAACATTTTTATTCCACAGGATGTTTGAAAACATTAAATACATATATTTTTATTTTTTAAAACATGATTACCTTTGCTGATATTCAATATCAAAATTTACACATTTGTGTGTACATCTGTGCATAAAAATGGATTTATCTCTGCTTCTAATTATTGGACATGATTAAACTTCAGCTTATTTACAACTTAGTAATTCATAGCTTTTTATGATGTTCTTTCCGAGATAACACTCACTAAATCTAGTTTTTTTTTTGTGTTCAACAGAATATGTTTAAAATTCAATATTTATACATTTTGCACTCATTTTTCAAATTTAAAAAAAATTAACAATATACCTTGTTTCATAAAATATATGTTTGCCAAATTTCAGGATGAGATGCACATAAATGGGCAGTAAAAAATAACATACCCAGCTGGATACAGAATATTTTTCCAACTGTAGGCTGGTTGCTGGCTGTGAGAGCGTCATAGCAGAACCTTCTCACACCTTATAGATATCCATGGGTGCTACAGTATCAGTTTATTAGATTAGATTGGTCTGTAGATTCATGATGGCCAAATAGGCCCTGAATGTAGAACATGTTAAAGCATACAAATTTAAATGTGCCAAGTATACAACATTTAAAGTTCTTGCATTATAATTAATAGTAAACTTCTTAAACTTTCAAGTGCATTAAAATTTAAGACAGGTATTAAACATTAAAAATTATGTCACTTGACTTTTACAGCCCTATGTCACTACACAGAGCAGCTTGCATCCTTTTATACAAAGGTGTCCAAATTTAATGTTAAGATCTACATTTTCAAAATATTAAATATGTACTTAAAACTTTTTGTCAATATAATTTCTAAATTGTTAGTTATTACTCTCAAAGCTACATATACAAGTTGTACATTCCAAATTACAGATCTAAAATACATGCAATAAATATTCATTTTCTATTACATAACTAATTTGAGTTAAATATGGACATTTGTTTTCTAGTCCAATTAATGTAACAATTACTAAACATAAAAACATCACTTGATTTTTAGTCTGCATCATATCATTTAGTGTTTATATTCTTACTTATATGTGATGAATATCAAAATTTGGTATTAAAATATTTGTTTTCAGATTAAAATATAGGTACATGACATATTAGCGGTACTTCATGTTTACATCCTTACTTGTATATAAAGAGCTTCAAAATTTAACATTAAAATATATGTTCTAAAAATGTTAAGTTTGTATATTAAACACATTAATGGCATTTGCACATTGCATTCATGTTAATGTACATGCATGAGTTTATAATACTGTGAATTACAGTGCTATAATACATGCAATTTTATTGTATTTCTAGTTCACCCAAAACACAGAGTTAACATAAAATCACTTCACTTGATTTTTGTAGCATGCGTCACTTCACTTAACCTTTTCGCAGATATGGACGTCATATGACGTCAGTTTTAAAATGCAGGAGAACCGATATGGACGTCATATGATGTCCTGTGCATACATGCATTTAATGCTTATTTAACCCTAATAATTTTAATTTTTATCTTTTATAATACATTTAAATAAATTCTAGAATAAATAAAGTCTTACCTTTAAAGGCTCCTTTTTGAATGGCACATCTCCACATTCACGGCATATCATGTTAGTCTCTTGTAGACACGACACAGCAAACACCTTCGAAATGGACGCAATTTTTTTGCTGTCAGTGGTATCCTTTTAGGAAAGTGTTTTCCTTCAAGTCTGAGGGGTGCAGGGGTTGTAGATTTCTTACCCCCCTGTATGAAGAGGCGTCTGAATTCTATAGTGCTCAATTAGGCTACGAGCTATTGATATGTGGAAGTCCAGGTAGGTCATCATCTTGCGTGGGTTTAGAGTTCTCCAAATTACCAAACAATTGTATATGGTGATATGCAGCTAGTGCAAAAATACCTTTTTATACCATTTAACTGTTTTCATAAAGAAGGATATGATTGCAATACCTGATCTACTAGATCCACACCACCCATATGCATTTTGTATTCCTGGATAACATCAGGCTTGAAAATTGACATTTTGATATGGGCATCTATTTTTCCAGTGTCAATCATCAAAATCTTAGGGCTGCAATTGGACAATGCCGTAACCACCCTCCTATCTTGCCAAGTAATGTAGGTCAAGGGTGGGAGCTGATGCACCTGCATTTCTCCTCTCCTTAGAGTCTTTGTATTCACATTCTTTGGCAAACCAATACGATTTGAACGTACTGTTCCAATTGCATTTGTGTTCCTTTTGTATAAGGCCATGTATAATTTAGGGGAGATGTACCCATTATCTAAATATATAGTCCTACCCTGGTCAAGTATAGGTTCCATCAGGTGCATTACTATGGAGCCAGATAACCCCAAATCTTTATCTCCAGTATTATCAGTTCCTTGACCAGTGTAAATGCAGCTATTGTAAAGATATTCCGTTTTACTTTTGCAAAGATCAAAACTCTTTATGGCAAATCTGGCCCTCTTTGTTTTGATGTATTTCTTCAAGCCTAAGCGGCCCTTCCAAAGCATCAAGCTTTCATCTACAGTGACCTTATCACCAGGCACGTAATTTTCTTTTAATTTTGAAATAATATATTCCAAAACTGACCTAATTTTGTGTAGTTTATGGTTTACATTTTCTGTGCCGGTGAAATGAAGAAACCGCAAAATGGAAGTAAACCTGTTATTTGACATGCATTTCCCAAAAAATGGAGTAGCTAGCATGACATCTGTAGATCAGTACATGTCTAAAGTTGGTTTATAAATAACACCCATGAGCGTAATTAGACTAATTAGCCTATAAATCTCATTCAGTGTTACTTCTGTCCACTTCTGAATTCTACTCTTAGGCCCTAAATTGCCTTTAGAATTCAGGTCTTCCTTCACCTTACTCGCATATGCATTTGTTTCTGTAACAATGAGACACACTAAGTCAGCAGTAAAAATGTTGTGAAAATGTCAATTGGCTGGCTGTCAGAAGTCAGCTGAGCTTGGGGTTGTACACCAGAGGCTGTGCTTGTGAAGATATGTCTAGTTGTTTTGGAGTCATTTTGACTACCCCACAATGTTGCTTCTTCACGAACACCTGAAGGAAGAGACTCACTTTCTTCCTCACTGCTACCTATATCCTCGACGCCTCCCTCAAAATCTGAAAACTCGCCGTCAATCTCAAAGTCACTGTCATATAACAAAAAGTCCTCCACATTATCTGAAGTTATTTCTGAAGCCCGTACACTGCCTACACGAGCTAATTTGTTAGCTACACTGCTAGTCAAAGCCATAGTTAGAACTGAGACATAACATTTTCAAATGTGCTTTTCTGATAGCTAAAACAAAAAACTGTTAACCCCGGAGCTACTTAGCTCTACCATAAATCCCCACCGTGTATTTATTCTAAGGTGTAAATAGAAATGCTGAGAAAGAGGTTTGATTTCTTTGCAGCTTGGGTGTTTCTCACAAACACACATACGTAATATCGTTGTAGCAATAAACAGAGTGATAAAACCTTGAGGCCGAGAACATTGTGCTTAGCTAGCTCTATATATATACATTTGTACGCGCATAGCACAAGTTTGACTCGCAAAGTCGACGTACAGAATGACTTTTACTACACGGAAAAAATTAGTGATATTTAAACTTTTGTTAATTTAGTCTCTCTTTTGTTGCTATGATAGATGTATAGTGCCTTTAATGAGCTTTAAGTCAGTTTTTGTTTCATTAAAATATCTTAATAAATACCAAAGATACGAATGTTTATGTACAAAGCATATTTACCTACATTGAACAATTTAAATGCCTTGAATTGTTTATTGGGTATCCATTACTGGCCGTGCAGCATTTAAATGCCATCGCTCAAGTGGTTAATGCTGAATCAAGAAAAGAATAAGGCTGATTATTGATTTAACCATTCTTCTAGAGAATAACATGACATCACAAAAGTAATGTTTAAGGGAAGCTTTAAAAATATTGTAGTTGCTAACTTTTTCCCTTGAGATTACTGGAGAGAGTATTAAATATTTTAATTGTGTTATAGTCTACACCTTTCTGGAAACAAAAGAGTTTTGCATTAGAATGATAGATACTTCCCTTTTGCCTGGTGTTAAGATTATGTATTTCCATGCTTTTTATAAAGCTATGTTAGTTATTGGCATAACTTTTTAAAATGGATAATATGTATGCATAAGGTAAAGTTAGAATACGCAGTTTATGAAAGAGTTCTTTGCATGAATGATTACTGTAAGTTTCATACATTATTCGTATAACTTTATTTTTTATTAGAAATATGTGTTTACTATCCACTAAATTACCCCAGTAAATTATTCCATACTGTATAGTAGAATTAAAATATCAAAATCAACTAATTTGAGTGTGTCAATTAAATGAAGGTTAACCAGAGCTCAAATAGCATAAAATGCTGCATTAAGCTTAGGTGTTATGTAGTTAATATGAAACTTTCAATCTAAGTGCTTGTCAACTAGAACTCCTAGAAATTTTACTTTGTTAGATTGTTGTATTAGTGCAACGCTGATTCCTATTTTAGATGGGCTACTGATGAACAGTTAATTATGAATCTATTTACATAGCATGTTGCCTTGGTAGCTCAGTGGTTGAGCAACCAGCTAGAGACCAGGATATCCGTGATTTCAAATCCCGGCTATGACATTGAATTTTTCTGTCTGACTCTACCTAATCCATTCACTTAAATGTTTGCTTGTTACTGGAACACTGGTGTCATCTGCAAATTGATGGATACTAACATTGTAGTTTATGTACAATGGGAGATCATTTATGTAAATTAAAAGTAACAGAGAACCTAAAATTGACCCTTGGGGAACACCATGTTTTATTAATTTCCAATCTGAGATGCTGTTTTTATACTAATTGTTCTTGCTAATTTAAACCCTTTGGTTGTGTTTTTTTTTGCTTCTAGGTATAAACCAAGTTAAACATTTGTTTTTTATTTGTAAAACTGTAGTTTTGCTATCAAAATCTCATGAATTACACAGTCAAAAGCTTTTGCTAGGTCACAGAAAATTCCAACAACATGTAAAGTATCATTTAACTCTGTTAACACTTCATGTGTGAGTTTATAAATTGCATTGTTTGTTAATATTCCTTTTATGAACCCAAATTATTCTCGGTTAAATAAAAAGTTTTTTTTGTTTTTTTTCATGTAATTATACAATCTGTTAAACATTATGTCCTTGGATGTTTTTGAGATTAAAATTAAGGGAGAAGTTGGTCTTTAGTTTGAAACGTCATCCTCTTTACCTTTTTTTTGAAAAGGAGTTTGACAATTGAGTATTTCATTTTATGGAAATATCCCATTATTTAATAATTCAGTACATAAATAACTAAGAGGAATGCTTATGTGGTGCAAACATGCTTTTAAAATTTTGCTCATTATTTCATAATATCTGAAAAAGGTTTTGGTTAAAAGAGAATTTATTATATTACTGATTTCAGAATGACTTATCAAATTGATGTTAAATTCAGGGAACTTGTCAATAAAAGAAGTTCTCAAAACATTTATGCTGATTCCTTATTTCTGGTTTAATTTGCTTGTTATGTCAAACAATTGTTGAAAATATTTGCAACCTTCTGAGGATTACAAGTTACTTGATTGTTGGTATGTAGTGTTACTGGGGGTGCTTCTTGAGAGCACCTACCTGGTTCTCATTTTATTATATTCCAAATGGTTTTTACTTTATTATCTAAATTACATATTTATTTATTTATTATCCTGCAGTATCTTAGTTACCCTTATTGCTTCCTTGATGAGGATTTTGCAATATCTCTTACAGTAACATATAAGTTGGGCTATTATGTTTCATTTCCTGATATAGTTGCCTTTTACATTTACAGGAAGTTGTAATACCTAACATAATCTACAGGAGATCGTCTTGTAGATTTGCACTTTGGTGTATTTCACTGGAAAGCATGCTTCAAAGTGAATTTTAAAATATTTTAGAAAATTGTTGAACTTGTCTAATCCCCTGTACTACATAAATTTCATTCCATGACTCTATGCATTAGGTATATGTTCTTTATAATTACTAGAAACACACTTTAAACAAAGCCTATTTAAGTATAGTTTGTATCACAGGACAGATAAAACTGCAAACTACTGAAGGAATTTAAAGAGTGACGTTTACTTTCGTAGAAAAGAGAGTAGTGTTTAACTAGTGCTTCCAATTTTGATACTACCATTAAAACATGTAATGTTCTCATACTTCCTATTGGTTTTGTTTTTCCATATTGAGACTAGTATGTTACATTCACTTTTATAATCTCCATTTGTCACAAAGAAAAACTTAATTGCAGTGATATTCTTTCTTGCCCATTTAAACAAATGTCTGGCTGTTGTAATCAGATCCTGATTAGATTGGGGTTACTCATGTTGCCAGTGTTATGGTAGTTTTGTCAATTCCATCACAAGGACCCTTAACATGGGAAGTCCCAAAAAGTGCTATTCTGTTGGCATACCAAAATCTTCATCATGAAAAAAACTAAAATTACCAAACTTTTTTTTATTTCTTTTTTTTTTATATTAAGAACTTTACCTATCAGAAAAATATACAACTCTTTTCACCTTTCCTATTTTAGTTTTCAAAAAATGTATTATTGATCATTGGAAAAGGTGAAAGGAGTTTGTAAAGTGTTTCAACCTCTCTGAAATTCCTACCAAACTTTTATGTCATATAAATGACAAGTGGATGAACTTTTAAATGAAGCATACTGCAAAACCTTAAAAAAATAATGTCATTTTAAAGAAGGCCTATTCCTGATAAATGCAATGCATTTTCCATAGCTCTATTTTTGAAGCAGTATGCTATACTGCTGAAGCAAGAAATGCATAACAATTCCATTTGTAATTTTAGATAAACTCCGCACAGATTCCATTTTATCAGCTGTTTTGTTTTGCCTTCTATGATTTTACCATCCTGCTTTTTGCTTGGTTGTTATTGGTCACTAGCTGTGCTTAAATGTTTCATTGTGAATGATGGTTTTAAAGTGCTTATGTTAAAATGTATGTTTGTTTTTATGTTTATGTCTACCCTTCAGTGTCAATTCAGCCTTAGGCTTTCAAAGTCAACATTAGTACAACAAAATGTAGAATCAGAGTTTGTAGGCAGTGTTGCAACAAATGAAAGTTTACCCTACTACAAGCTGGAAATCTTATATTTTATTGTGTGCCTGTTTATATCTACCCTTTTATCCCAAATGAGGTACAGTTGCTAGTTCAAATAATATTCATGTTATTGCTTAGAAACTTTGCTGTAAAAATTTGGGAGAATATGTGAATAGATTAATTGCCTGCATGATTCTAAGATAGTGAAAATGTGTATTTGCACTTATTTACCTTCCACACCATATCTTTATAAAATATATATTTAATTCTCTTTTTAGAAGTTACCAGATTTCATGTTACTGTCAACTTTGATAGAAATGAGGGTTGCTATACCAAAACAGTATCACGTAATTCCAGAAACTACATTTTTAACAACTTCCCTAATTATCCAATATACTTTTCATGAATGCATTTCACACTTAATAATAGGAGTATTTTTGTTTATCTTGCAATCTTATGGTACAATTTATGTTTCTAGGCTTATCCTCTAGATATGTCACAGTATCCCAGCTTATTCAATTCCACGAGGATTCCAGAAATTGGAAAAGATAGACTCTTCAAAGATGATTCTGCAAAACACATGCTTGTTATGAGGAATGGCAACTTCTATGCTGTTGATGTGCTGGACAAGAATGGTATTAACTAACTCTAAATTGGTGTATAGCCTAGCTGCCGATTTTTT
The DNA here is from genome assembly GCA_030762935.1 of Hymenopus coronatus. Lineage (NCBI taxonomy): Eukaryota > Metazoa > Arthropoda > Insecta > Mantodea > Hymenopodidae > Hymenopus > Hymenopus coronatus. The sequence goes on along the minus strand of CM060900.1, from coordinate 403,932,953 downwards.
ATTCTTATCTTAAGGGGGAACAAAACACAAAATGATTTGCTTACTAAATGTAAAGTGCAATGGTAAGAATTAATTTGGCAATGTTGCATACTCTGTATCAAGAGCTACATAACTTCAGGCAGGCAAACTATAAAAATCAAATCTAGCTGAATTTCAAGTTGAAGTCGTTGAGAGATTAAATTGGTACTGTATATGCTTAGCTTTTATAAGTGGTGGATAAGGTGGGAAATCAATTATTTGTATACATATGGGTGGCTGTGTATTTTAATACAGAGCAAGTGTAAATCCATTCATAAAGTAATGAAATATGGCTAATTTATTGGGTACTTAAACTGAAGTAACTGTTAAATCTGAGCCTCAAGCAATTCTGTAATATTAAATTAGCCTCAAAATTTAAAAACATGTGTTTTATTTATATATATATATATATTTTTTTTTTTTTTTTTTAACAAATACAAGATTTTGCAGCAGAGTTAAGGTAGATTTATTTCTGTGCTAATTACATACACATGATGGCCAGGTCATTAGCCACAGCTTTTTGGCCAAGACGATCACATTCAAAAACTAAAAATATCTACTTGATTAGTGAAATAATGTTTTTATAGATTACCATCATCAATTTACATGTCCACTGACCGTTTCCCCTTGGCCTTCATTAGATAACTACCTCTGTGCATTAAAGATTGTTCCACTAACTTTTTTATGCATTTATAACCATTTTCGCTTATCAAATTCTCTCTTAAACCCATTGTTCCTTAAACTGAAAAATTATATGAATTTCATATTTCCCCCACAAGTAATCATTCATCACTTGCATTTTAACTTTCATATCCCCAACTAAAGCCTGGGTATCCCTTCACTTTTGATTCTGTTGCAAATTAAAAATATATTTTCTTTATCCGGGTTAACTTTTATCTCCTTACATCACAAACTTTTCCCCTCATCTGAGAAAATAATTCCTGTCTGTCCATACCCTCTATTCTTGAACTTACTCCATCCAAAATCCTCTCACAAAACTACTAATTCTAATCCACAAATCTCCAAAACCATTTTCCCTTAACACCTCCTTAATTTGTCCCGCTAACTTCTCTGCCCCAGGCCTTCTTCACGATATCTTAAGCATTTTGCCCGAATGTCTGTATCCAACAACTCTTATACTCTAAAAAGCTATATTAACACCCTCTTCATCATTGATCCTCTCAATCTTCCTTAATTATGCTAAATCTGTGGCATTAGCTGCACTTGATGGCACCACTTTACAGAAGGCTGTTAGTATTAAGTCCATGGTATCCCAACCTGTGTCACCCTCCAGGGTGGTTACCATGCTAGCCTCTAATACCCAAGGTTGCAGGTTCAAGCCTGGTGAAGGGTGATGGATTTTTTCCCGACATAAAAATACTAAGTATAGTTTCCTTCGGAAGGAAAGTAAAGCCATTTGTTCCATTTAATGTTTATTTGCACATAAAAAACCCTATACCTCAAAAGAAAAGGTCCCTGGACTAAATTTGCCATGTTTCACTTCTGCAAGTCATGATTTTACCCAATTCTACCATCTATCGGTGATGAGTTCCATCATCACCATGTGCACATAGTGGCGAACTCAGAAAGTAGAAATTCCCTGATCAAGAAACCACTGTAAAAGTGGCCCAATATACACCAACATGGTGTGATGGAACTTGAACTATCCCAAATTTTTGCTCCATATATCCACTGTGCTGCAATCAGGGCTGTATAAATCCTTTCAACCCACTTTATACTCATTGCTGGTACTAAATATAAACAGTCCTGAACTGCTGTCTAAATTTTCCCTTAGCTAGAGTCATCATCCTATTCCATCCCCCATTGCTACTCAGCCTAACTCCAAATGTAAAAACTCACTGATGGCCTGAATTGCTTTACCTCCTGTTTTACATTTTTCATCTTTACATAACTTGTTGCCCTTCTTAAACACCATAATTTTTGTTTTACCTCTATTTACTTTTAAACCTCATACCTCAAAATATCTTTAAATATCCTCTATAACTAACTTTAAACGGATCACCAATATTGAACATATTAAGATCATCAGCATACAAAAATCCTGGAAACCAATATTTTTTATTGCGGGCATATGACTATTTGCCTTCCCCAAGTGGGTCAAAATATCGTTTGTAAATAAGTTGAGTAAAATTAGGCTCAAATTACAGCCTTGTCTGAGATTTCTTTCCTGTCTCACTTCCCAATGATGATAATAGCAACAACAATAACAGTAATAATAATAATAATAATAATAATAATAATAATAATAATATAGCAATGATTATAATAATAGCAATAATAAATGATGGTTGTGGTGGCGGTGGCTTTTTTAGTTATTTTTTCACTTCCAACATACATAACTGTAATTACTATACAGCTTAACTCTATTACATATACACCATCTCTTCCTTCTGGTAATACAACCTGTATATTTACATTTGAGTTGCCACTGGTGCAAATATAAGTAAACACTGTGGTTATTAATATATTATACACCAAGTTCAATATCTACCTAATTTTTAACTCCCTTTAATTAAATATACCAATTTTCCTGATACGCATCCTTCCAATTAGGAATTTAAGATTTAAGAATTCTTCTTTTATATTTCTCTTTAGCTTTTCTAAAATTCCCCTAATTTCTAATCTCATCTGTATTCTTAGATTTTCTAATTCTCACTTAAATTATTTCTCTTGGTAACCACAGCCACCTAGCTGGTACCAATTGGTACCTCCATAATTTTGTCTCTTCACAATCTAAAATAAAATGTGCGTCATTTTCCATTTCCCCACACAATGGGCACTTCTGTGGGTCCATTTCCCCTTTCATTCTCCTAATTTCATTGCTCCAGTTGTATAACATGTCCACCCTTCCCTCTCCAATTTATTACACACTTCAATATATTTTTCCTTCCCCCAATCTTTTTTGATTTGCTTATATAAAAACTCTTAACCCTATTACTGCTAAAACTATCTTGAATATTGATATCATCAATTCTCCTTCTGATCTCTTCTGACCTCCCTCCAGACATTCTCTCTCCTTCCATAAGTTCCCCATAACTGTTTCCTCTATAATCTTTTGTAATGATAAAGACCAATTATCCAGCATTAATACTTTCTCTTGCATAATCATACATTGTTTAACTATACTTTGATCTTCTAATAATCTAACTCAATGCTAAAACTTTAGCAGTCTCAATTATTATACCTTTATTTCCCGTTCTACGTAGTTCCAACAGTGCTACTCCCTTTGGTGATGCGACTGGTAAACCCATAATTAATCGACAGAAGCTTCTATGTATTAAATCCACTCCTTGCCAACCTTCATCATAACCCCAAACTTCTACTCCATGTAACATTTTGGCTTCCACTATTGACTTGTAAACTTTCTCTAACCACTTGATTTGCATCCCTGGTATTTTAAATAAGCATGCTCTTATCCCCTTCATGGCAATTTTACCCTTAGCTAAAACTGCTTTCTTTTGATCATGCCACCTTCCATTACTACTTAGCTGAACCCCTAAATATTCCATTTTTCTTGTTATGGCTATTTCCTGCCCTTCTGTATTCCATTTTTCTTCTCTTTTGAATTTATATCCCTTTTTGAAGACCAAAATCCTAGATGTTTTATAGTTTATCTTCAACCCCCAACTTTTACAGAGTCTTCCCATCACATTTAATGACCTTGATAATCCCCCAAATAGATCTGGACCCTACCACCAAATCATCTACAAACAATAAGCCTGGTATTTCCCTATTATTTATTGTGAGTGAGTAAACGTTCTCTTTGCTAATTACTTCCAGAATATCATCAATAAAAAGATTAAATATTATGGGGCTCAATTTACACCCTTGCCGGTCCTATACTATTCTTCATAACTTGTGACACTCTATTTGCACCTATCTTTATACATCAATTTACACCCTTGCCAAAGTCCTATACTATTCTTCATAACTTGTGACACCCTATTTGCACCTATCTTTATACAGAACCTATTCTCTGTATAAATATTTTTATTGCCCTAATCATCTTGGTACTTACTCCTTTCAACTGGAGCTTCATTCATAATGCCTCCCTATGTATTGTATCGAATGCCTTCTCCAAATCCACGAAGGCTATATATATACACTCTACCCCTTTTCTTTGGTAAATATTTATCCACTATTGTCTTAATAATGAATATATTATCAGCTGTTCTCCTATCTTTCTTAAAGCCTGCTTGATATTCCAATAACTTATTCTCTTTCTCAGACCAATCCTGCAGCCTATTGGCCAGGATCCCAGTATAAATTTTCCTAAATATTGATAGTAAAGTTATGCCTCTGTAATTAGTAGGATTGTTGGTGTCCCCCTTACCTTTATAAACATGTACTACAATACTCGTCCTGCACGTTTCTGGAACCTTTCCTCCTTCAAATATATAATTTAAAGCTTTATTTAACAATTCCCTCTTATTACCATCCTCACCCAAACTTTCCACCATTCCCCCGGTATTCCGCATGCCTTATTAATCTTCAAGTTATTGACCACCTCCCAAAATTCCTGGTCATTAATTTCTATATCTAGGTCCTTCACTAGCCTCATCTCTGTTCTACTCTTTAACCAGTTATACTCTACCTTATTGCCATCTAACAATTCCATAAAATATTCACACCAAGTATGTTTTGCTGTATTATTTTTGATGGCCCTACATTTATACATTTTTCTTATAATTTCCCAGATATTTCGGTATAACAATAATAATAACAACAATAATAATAATAATAATAATAATAATAATAAAAATAATAGAAATAATAATAATAATAATAATAGAAATAATAATAGAAATAATAATAGAAATAATAATTATAATAGAAATAATAATTATAATAGTAACATTAATAATAATAACAATAGCAATAATAATAGCAATAGCAATAATAATAGCAGTAGTAATAGTACTCATAATTATAATAATAATAATAATAATAATAATAATAATAATAATTTATTCCAATTTATCAATACATTTGATTTGGGACGGGTGAATGTAAAAATACTTATTAAATAAATGACAAAGCCTTATTTTACATATTTTACAATGGTGTATAGCTCATTTAATCATATGAACACTTGGTGATCTCCTTAACACAGAGTCTGTACTGATGTTATAATTCTTGTAGCCTAATTATATTTGCTCTTGTACCATGCCTACTTAATTTATACCAGAGAATCCCTCTTGACACTAGGTAATAATCTTTTATAAATCGATAAATACAGCTTATAATCACCCTTCTTTTACTTTGATAAATACTTCTCTACTAATGTTTTAATAATAAATATGTTATCTGTTGTCCTCCTTTCCTTTCTGAATTAGTGCAATATTTTATTATAATGATCAGCCGAACTTTGTATTCTCTCTGCCATAATACCTGTAAAATTATTTTTCCACAGGCAATAATGCAATCCCTCTGTAAAAGAGTTTTTATTACTATCCTTACCCTTGTATATGGGGTGAACTACTGCTACCCTCCAATTCTCTGGCCTCCTCTTACCTTTGATGACATTTATAATTTTAGTTCTACTTACTATGCTGCTCTAATCACACCACATTTAAAAAATTTCAGTTGGCATGCCATCAATACCCGCTGCCTTTTTTCTGTTGAACTTAGAGACATGATTGTGCACCTCAGCACATGAAATTGGGATATCTAGTCTTCCACATAAATATTATTTAGCTCCATGGCCTCTGCTGGTGGTAGTTGGCACATAGCTCGAAATAACGGTTAAAACATGTCACAAACTTTGCAATATTAAGTCAAACTGGTTGGTTGCTAATGCTCAGCATATTGGAGTTCTTCCATTTGCCTTCTTGCTTCCTAATAGCACAATGAGAGATCTTTAGCTGTTAAATTTTGACACTATGTAAGATGTCATTCACTGTAGAATCCTCTTCTCGACAAAGTGTACAATTTGGAGTTGGAAGGATGTTTAGTTTTTGTAGATAGGCAGCCAAACAATTATGTCCTGTATGTAATCGAAATAGAGTAATAGCATTTGATCATCAACATTCTGGAATAATTATTTTTTTGTTCAACAAGGTTTTCCATTGTTTATTTATACTCTCTTGCTTTAAACTGTCATGTTCTTTGTTGGACGGTTTTCTGTATTATTAGTTTTGTTGAGTGAAACGATAAAGATGAGTTTCTAATTTGGTGAATCATTGTGCATTTTTTTGCTAAGGCATATCTGCCTTTTCAAAGATTGCGCTGTAAAACTATCAATTTGTGAAGAGGTTGTAAGTGTTTAATGCTTTGGTTTCAGCGTTCTTTTGTTGTACACATATTAGTACAAATGGCTTGTAATGCAGATTCTGAATCACTAAAGATGACTGCTTTATTGAAGAGATTAATGTGGTAGAAAAGCTGTTCCAGTGATTGCTTCTAGTTCACCATTGAAATGGTCGAGTTTGGACCAAGAGATATGCAAGAGCAAAATAATTTTGTGTATAATCCAGCACTTGCTGTGTCATTCAAATTATATCCAATTTTAGATCCATCATTATAAATATGTATCCACTCATTTTCTGGGAATTTTGTGTAAATAGCTTCCAAGGCAAATTGTTTTAGCTGAATTGGGTTTGCATCTTGTTTGCTAATTTGTTTAATTAATTCTATGTTACAATCAATTTTAATTATATTAACAGGATAAGGCAAGAGGGGATAACTTTCCTATATTATAAATGTTCAATTATAAACTGCATTTATTTGAAGGACTGTAACATTTTGTATAAAACCTTGTGGGTTTTTAAGTTTCTAGGAGTATATAGTTTCTCCAGTAGTCTATATTAGATAGTCTTTTCAATTTTTCATATAAGACAAGACTACTTTGAATTCTGACTGCCTGTAATGATATGTTGTGTGTAGATCCTTGCAGAACTGATATTGAGTAGATGAAAAAGCACCTGTAATAATGGTAATGCTTTATTTTGAACTTTCTCTACTTTATCTAAATTTGATTTGTTTGCTGTAATAATTGTTTCATACCATACTGGAGAATTGGCTTGATATGGGCTTTTTATGTAGTATTCAATACTTGTCTAGAACATCCCCATTTACTTCCAGCTAATCTTTTCAAAATGGAAAGTCTTCTGCTTGCTTCCTCTGTTACTTTCAATATATGATGTTTTCACGTTAGCTTGTTATCAAATGATACCCTTACATATTTGTTAACTTCTGTTTGGGTGATTGGAACTTTGTCCAATATAAGAAAGACTGTTGGTGTCATGAGATAGAACATTTGATCGGTTTTTTCCTTCTCTGTGTTAACCTGCATATCATTCATTTTCTTTACACCAGCTAGATAATTTACAAAGTGCATAATTCATTTGTTAGGTGAGTTGGTGGTGATATTTTCATTTCAGTGAAGTGTAAATTGCTAGATCATCAGCAAAAGGCACAGTTGATGTGTGATTCTTTTAATTTTTTCGTCATCAGGTTGAAGAGGATAGTGCTGGAGACAGAACCTTGAGGGAGACTTCTTTTTGACTGTTTGAATTTTGATATTGTTTTTCTTTATCTACTAGTAGAAAAGCACTGAATTAAAAACTTATAAAACCAATGCAGCATGTTGCAACCTTAAAATCTAGATATACTTTGTAATAATGTTTATTTAACAAATATAAAGTTCTGTTAAAGTAGCAGTGTGATACATAACTCAAAATGATTAAAGCATAACTTGTGCAGTTCTGCAATATTAAATTAACCTTAAAATCTGAATATTTTGTAATACACTTATTTAACAAATAATATAAAGTTCTATCATAGAGTTACAGGTGGCAGTGTGTTTGCCAAATAGTATGCTTTCATAATCTGGTATTACTGAAATTAAATTCTGACAACTTCTGGTGATAAGAAATTTAATTTAAAAGGATGAATGGAAGCTGGACTGGGTCCCTTCTTTATGATATTGTGAATAGGCATTCGAGAAATTGCATAAGAATCTAAATTCCAAATGGTTCCATTACGACTAATGCATGTGCTGGTATCTCTCGAGTTACTGATGATTAACTTCCATTTTCAAACTCTGATGAAGTAATAAAGTCTGAAGTACTGTACTCTTTCAGTGCCTCAAAAGCCCTTGAAGTTCTTACTTTTTAAAGTTTCCTGTAATTCTTGATTAATTTTGATTTAAAACTCCTCCACTTATCCTTTAACATTCCTCTTTATCAAGTCTGAACTAATTGTTTTTTTTTTTTTTTTTTTTTTTTTTGCATTATTAAAAATATTTGCCTAACCGTTGTATTAATGCATATGCAGGGCTTCAGAATCCCCCATATAGTTAAACTTGTTCTCTATTCCATATTGACTTCTACATTTTTAGGAGCAGTTATTAATTCAACAATAACTGTTTTAGATGCATTGGCGGTGGTGGTGGTAGTTAGGTAGGTAGGTGGATTAGGTTGGGTTGGGTTGGGTTGGGTTGGGTTGGGTTAGGGTTAGGGTTAGGGTAGGTAGGTAGGGTAGGTAAGGTGGGTGGGTAGGTAGGTAGGTAGGTAGGTAGGTAGGTAGGTAGGTAGGTAGGTAGGTAGGTAGGTAGGTGGGTGGGTGGGTGGGTGGGTGGGCGGGCGGGCGGGCAGGTAGGTAGGTCTTTTTCCAATCAAGTGTGTTATTGTGGCATAGTATTGTTACACTGTGCTACTATTGTCACTTATGATTATTATTCATTGTATATATTTTTTTCTATTTCTTATTGCTCTATTATTGTGATAGGTTGATGTTTTATTTGTTAAGCTTTGCCCATGAGGCAACCTTGTAACAAAGGAAGCTTTAAAATAAAAAAAAATAGTTTGTTTCTACAATGCTGGTATTGTTACCATCATGACCTGTTTAGTTTTGCATCAATTGTTGTTTGAGTCAAGGCTTCATTAAAAAAAAATGAGTCAGTACATGCAACTGTCGCTAATTTTGAAAGTGTTATCACTCACTGGATTGAATAAACTGATTAATGTGATGAAGGAAGTATGTTTGAAGATAGAAGTAGCAAAGACTCAAACTTTCAACCTGATATAAATGCTTTGGAAGATTGCAGTACTCCAGATATTATTGCATCAGAGTTTGAAAATGGAAGTTAATCATCAGCAACTCAAGAGAGTTGCACATGCATTAGTCATAAGGGAACTATTTAAAATTTAGACCCTGCTGCAACTTCTCATATGTCTATTCACAATATAATAAAGAAGTGACCCAGTCTAGCTTGGATTGAAAACCTATAAACCTTATGTTGCCTGAGACTGTTTTATATCCAAGGAAATATTGTATGAGGTCATCAACTGCACCAATATATTAGGCAGAAGACTGGCTGCTTCATGTGACAAAACATGAAAGAATATTTCACTTATTAAAATGGAGGCTTTTCATGGCCTTCTACTGCTTGATGGTGTTGAGAGGAGTTGGGATGCCCCTGTAAGAGAATTATTCTTGAATGAAAAGGCAAATCCTACATATAAGGCCACAATGTCAGTGAATAGATTCAAAGATATAAGGAAAATAATAAGACTTGATGATAGGTGCTCCTGTGAAGCTTAATATGTAGACATCAAATTTGCAGTGAATGAGAGCTGTTGCTTGACAAGTGTAGGAACTGAATGATTCCTAATGATTTGCTCACAGCTGATGGACAGTTATTCCCATTCCATGAAAGATGCAACTCTATCCAATATATGCCCTCTATACCTGCCAAGTATGGTATAAAGATATTTTGGTTATGTGATGCTTAACTAAACCTTTAAAAGAAAAATTTTAAACCCAAATAAAAAAATAAAAAATTTAAGGATAAAGGCAAAAATCTCCTTCATCTGCATATGCTTTAGATGGAATTGAGTACATCAGAAGGAAGCTGCAGAAACCTACTCAGAAAAATTTGGGATTGAATGTGGTGAAATATCTTTCTAAAAGCGTAGAAGGATCATCCAGAAATATTACTGTTGACAACTTCTTCACTAATTCAGCTGGCAGAAGAGATACTTTTAAGGCAAATTGCAGTGGTGGGTACAATCAAAACAAAATAAATCAGAAATCCCCAATGGGATGAAATTGTCTGCCTCAAGACCAGGGCATTCCTCATTATTTGCCTTTAGAGGTGGTACCTCAATGGTGAGTTATGTTCCCATAAAGCAAAATTCAGTAGCTCTCATTAGCACAATGCAACATGACAAATATATTGAACAAACTAGTGCAAAAAGGAAACCAGATATAATAAAGCTCTATAATTCCACAAAAGGTGGAGCAGATCAAATGGACCAAAAGGTTCAATATTGCACCTGCAGGAGACAAGCTTGGAGATGGTTATTTATATTGTGGATGAATATGATGGATGTTGCAGTAGTGAACAGTGAAATTCTATTTTCTTCCTAACATCTGACATATCATAGTGGAAGAACCGAGTGAAGGTATTTTTTTCCTAAGAGATTTAGTAGAGGAAATGGTAAGACCACTAAGGCGCTTAGAATTCAGATCCTAATCTCCCAAGAAAAATAACTGGTGCCATGCACAGATGTGGTGTACAAAAAGTTGTCTCATCAATGAACCAGTTAGCTGTCTATATAGCAAACATAGGAAAAGCAGTATGATATGAAGTGTAAAAACAACATTTGTAAAGAAAACATAGTGCCATTCTTTGTTCTTATTTTTCAAATGTTGTAAACTAAAAGAAAAAATGCAAGATTTGTATGAAAAATGTATAATAATTATTTGTCAAAATATAGCTTCTTTCTATTACTGTGAATAATAAGGGTGTGTAATTCAGGAAATTGAACTTAATAACTCAAATGTTGTAAACTAAAAGAAAAAATGCAAGATTTCTATGAAAAATGTATAATAATTATTTGTCAAAATATAGCTTATTCCTATTACTGTGAATAATAAGGGTGTGTAATTCAGAAAATTGAGCTTAATAACTCTTATAAAATGTAGAACAGCAACATATAAGCACATTAAGATAATTATTTGATATGTTGTATGTAGGTGATTGTAAGTGATAAAAAATGAACTGTTAAGAGTTCATTAAAAAAAATAATAAAATAATACTCAGGCCCACCAAATTCTAATATAACTTAGGAACATTTCAGTATGTCAATAAATTTGCAACAAATAAATTGATCTCCAAAACATGAGTATAGTGTGGTTATTTGTGTTGGGACTTTGTTAACTATCTTGCAGCCACATGACTTCTATCTCCTCCTTCCACTGTCTCAAACAATACTGAGACACTTACGGTAGGTACGGGTTTGGCGCACCGGGGGTTCCCGAGCCACTCACCGCCATCTCATCCTCCCCATCGCCATCCACTGGGCAACATTGTACCATGCATGCACGCGACTTCTTGCTTCACCTCATCTTCTTCCTTCTTCTAGGCTTATTAATATTATTAGTTTTAAGGTCTTAGCTTTATTTATTCCTGCCTCACCAACAGGGATCTTTTCTATCTCCATGGTTCCTGTCCCATGGCTTCCAGCATGGCTTCCAACTTGTATGCTCTAAGGAGGTCTCAGGTGTGATGGTTGAGTGGACCCTTCACACTGCCCCTCTATGTAAGCCTTAGGTGTGGAGCTATATGTACACCCATATAGCTTCTCTGGGAACGTGGCCCGTGATAATCTTCTGACGAGCACAGATCGTTGGTTTAGAATCACGGGCCGGACATGTTACCGCTATCGTAAACCTGGTGTAATCAACCACAAGTCCCCTGATTCCATGGCTGTGTCATTACATGCCATGGCCTAAAATGGGGGGGCCACAGGTGGTTACCTGTGGTAGGGGCCTAAAGCCGGGTTATGCATGTTTGGAGGACTTACCCATATGGACCAGCAGTGTAGGCCGGAGGGTAACTTTTCCTAAGAACGTATTTTGGTGTCTTTTTCTCTTTCACCCAGATTGCAGGCTGACACCGACGGTTCTGGAAGGGCTTTTTCATTAAGATCCCTCCGCGCAAAACTTCTGTATTTGACCACTTTCTGATAGTGACCTTGACTTGTGAATCTAAGGCTATGCGAGACATTAACCCGTTTTATATTCAACGAGAAATAGACAGGACCTGTGGAAAAGTGACCAATGCCACCAGGACTAGTGGAAACCAAGACCGAAGACAAGTCCAAGAACTTTCTGAAAGCCATCCTATTGGGTTCTTACCCAATAACGGTGGCCCCGCACAAATCTTTGAACCCCTGTAAGGGCATGGTGACCACCTCTTGCTTAGACGGTCTTTCAGATTCAGAAATTGTTTCCAATCTCACCGACCAGGGTGTATGCCATGCGTGCTGTATTCTAGGTATACGTGTTGATCAGTCGGTTGCGTTACGGACAGTGTTCCTAACATTCAAAGGTACCAGCTTACCTGAGGCACTTTACTGTGGTTATGAACGCGCTGCTGTGCGGCCGTATGTACCAAACCCTATGCGTTGCTTCCGATGTCAGAAGTTTGGTCATACCCAAAGTCATACTTTCGACGCTACTTGTGAACGTTGCGGTCAACCTGTTCACCGAGAAGCAGCTTTTGGTCGATACGCTTCCTGCGTCCATTGTAAAGGGTACCGTCTTCTAGCTCCCGGCAGTGTCCGCGATTTCTCGAGGAAAATGCCATCCAGGAGTTGCGCGTAAGGGAACGCCTGACTTTTCTGGAAGCCAGGAGTCGTTTCCAACGGCTGCAACCTGTGAATATTTCAGGCTATCCCTCAGCGATCCGCCGCACTCCTGTTACTTCAGTGACGCTACAAACCGTGCCAGTCTCCGACACGTGTACTCAAACCGACCAGTTGCTGACCACACCGACTTTGCAGGTTTCAACATCCATAGCGCCCACTGTCTCAATTGCCATTTCACCAGAAACTGTTTGTAAGCTCTTAGTTCGACAGACACCATCTGTCGCTGTCTCTCATGAGCGCAGTCGCAAAAAAACTCAAGGCCGCTGATAAACCCTCAAAGTCCCGTTCTCCTTCTACGAGCTGTAGGGGAACTTCTGGCTCCGGAACATCCACGGATACTGACGATGATGCGGGCTATACTATTGTGGGCCCAAAAAGCGCAAAGAACAAAAAAAAAGTCCAACTTAACTTCGTGTATCTTCTTTTGCCGTTTTCTTTTTCTTCCAGCTGGAAACTCATGTCTCTCTGAGTCATCGATAGCTCTGACGCCTCTACCCTTACTCCATGGCTCTCCTGACGTGAATACCCGCAGTGTTCGTACACATAGGACCGAATTGCAGCTGTTATTACGGTCCTATAACCCTCTTGTTCTGTGTTTGCAGGAGACGAAGCTTCGTACCCACTATGCTTTTGCCCTGCAACAATACCTTCCGGTGCGTTTTATCTTACACCGGAAGAAGGCTCTCCTGCTCGTGGGGATGTTATAATAACAACGCACGATCAGCGGTCAAACGGACTCGCATACCACTACTTTGCAGGCTGTAGCTGTACAACTAACTCTTTCTGGTTTCTCCTTTACTCTTTGTAATGTCTACGTTCCGCCCTCGTCGATCCTCTGCACCGCTGACATAGTCCATATTTTGTCTCAGCTCCCGGCACCTTTGGGGTTCTCCTAGGGCCTGCGCGCGGGGAACTGTTCTTGCTGATCTTTTCGATCAATACAGTCTCACTGTTTTAAACACCGGTGAACCTACTTTCATTTCCGATTCTTCTGTCACGCTATCCCACCTGGACCTTTGTGTTTGCTCAGCACAGCTTGCTCACCGCTTCCAATGGAACATAGTATCTGACACTCATTCCAGCGATCATTGCCCTTGTGTCCTCACCTTGCTTTCACACCACATTCCCTCATCGCGTTCGGGCACCTGGCAATTGTCTAAGTCGGACTTTAATTTCTTTTTCGGTGTGGCTGTATTCAGCGGCTTTCAGTTCGACCCAGTTGACCACATGGTCGAGCACTTGAATTCCATTGTGGTATCCGCTGCCGAGCAGTCAATCCCCCGATCGTCTCCTTACCCTAAAAGAGTACCGGTCCCGTGGTGGACTGCCGAGTGCCGTAATACTATTCGTGCTCGCAGGAGGGCTCTTAGGGTATTTCAACATCACCCTACGCTGGAGCATTGACCACTTTCAAACAAACACGCGCCCGGGCACGCCGAATTATTCAGGACAGCAAACGGGCTTCCTGGACATCATCTGTGTCTACCTTTAATCGCACAACCCTTCATTCGTTGTGTGGTAGAAGCTCCGCCGTGTCGCCGGTAAGTAGACTAGTTCTTCTATACCGGGGCTTCTCGTGGGAACTGTCACCGTCGTTGATCCGGTCGCTGTTGCAGACACCATAGGTAGCACATTCGCCAATGTGTCCAGTTTCGCCACTTATCACCCGGCGTTTCGTGCCATTAAGGCGGAGGTGGAGTCTCAGTGGTTTTCTTTCCAAGCCTCTGAAACTGAATGCTATAACTCGTATTTCAGCATGCGGGAGCTGGATGCCTCCTTATTAGCTTCTCGACACTCCGCTCCAGGACCTGATGGTATCCATATCGCAATGCTACAGCACCTCTCTTCTGATGGTAAGGTTTGTCTCCTGAGCCTCTATAATCGACGAGGGTATTTTTCGTGCGGCTTGGCTACCGTTGTTCCAATATTAAAACCGGGAAAGGATCGTAGACTCCCTTCCAGTTACTGCCCTATCTTCCTTACCAGTGCGGTTTGTAAGGTGATGGAGTGCATGATCAATGGACGGTTACGATGGTGGCTCGAGTCTGAAAAACTTCCGTGCAACATCCAATGCGGCTTTCGCCGATACCGCTCCTCGACTGACCACCTTGTCTCCCTATCGACTCACATCCTTATTGGATTTCTACGAAAGTGTCAAACTGTGGCCATATTTTTCGATGTAGAGAACGCTTATGATACTTGCTGAAGGGCTGGCTTATTGCGTACCTTGCATAAGTGGGGCTGCCGTGGCCGCCTTCCAATGTTCCTCCGGGAGTTTATGGAATGTGCGTGTGGGCTCTGTTTTCTCCCATGTGAGAATGGAGTACCTCAAGGGTCGGTACTCAATTGCACTCTCTTCGCTATCGTCATCAATCCTATCATTGATTGATTTCCTGCTGGTATTTCCTCATTTGTTGACGACTTTGCTATTTATTGCAGCTCTCGGCGCACATGTCTTTTGGAGCGTTGCGTTCAAGCTTGTCTCGACCGTCTCCATGATTGGAGTGTTGAAAGTGGTTTCCGTTTTTCTTTTGAGAAGACGGTTTGTGTCAATTTCTGGCGTCGGAATTTCGGAAACTTACGTTACGAATCCCCTTCACTCCGCCTCGGGCTGCAACCGCTGCCCTTCGCCGAAACGGTGAAGTTTCTTGGCTTAATATTCGATAGGAAGCTTAGCTGGTCGTCTCATATCGCTTCCTTGAAAGCTCGATGTGGTCGATCGCTTAATATTTTACGTGTTTTATGTGGTACATCCTAGGAAGCCGATCGCACCGTGCTATGTATAATAGCTGTATAAATTTTACCGTTCGCTTGTCCGCTCCAAGCTTGATTACAGGAGCAGTGTGTTCTCTTCGGCTCGGCCTTCGTTTTTACGTTGTTTGAACCACGTTCACCATCGCAGGATTCGGTTGGCGCTGGGTGCCTTTCCGACTAGCCCAGTCGTTAGTTTGTATGCGGAGGCTGCTGAATCTCCGCTATGCCATAGGCGTGACGTTCTTCTGTGCAGCTATGCTATATGACTCCATGCCTTACCAGGTCACCCTACTTCGCATTTATCCTTGAGGAGTCTCTTGACCGTAAATATGCGGTTAGTCTGCAGCCATTTTATTGCCCACTGTTTTTAGACCTACAGTTTCTCTAGATAATATGCATGCTCACCTGCACCGGGCCATCTTTTCGAGGAATGGTCTGGGCTGCATGGTAATAAACATAGAGAAATCAAGACCCTTCCTGTCCCCTGGGTTACTTTGACGCATGCATTTCACTGCAAAGCAGTGATTTTAGCGTGACTGCGAATTGGGCATTGTCATTTTAGCCATCAGTATCTTTTATGTGGGGAACCCACACCTCAATGTGCTTCATGTAATGAACCTTTGACAGTGCAGCATCTTTTATTGGAGTGCCATCCTTTTACTGTACTGCGTGCATCTTTGTTCCTGGCTGCTGATCTTCCTACACTGCTAGGTGACAACCCTGGTACTTGTGAGGGACTTTTTAATTTTCTTCACCACTGTGGGATGTACAGTCGGGTTTTATCTTTTTACCGACTTATCTCTTAAGTTACCTTTCATCTTCCCTCAGTAGTGTTGTCCTCTATGATTGTGATTTTCCAGTCCCTCGGTTTTAGTCTCACCTTGGTTGCTTTTTATGTGGTCTCCATGGTTTTAACTCTTGTGTTGTAGTCCTGTTTTAGTCTTTTTATTTCATTTCAATTTTAATTTTTAACCCTAGGGTGCTAATAACCTTAGTAGTTGTGTGCCCAAAAACCATACTGCTACTGCTTACTATTATACAAATAATATAATTTTGTCAAATAAAGCCTTCTTTTTAGTGAATGGTGCAAGAAAAGTAAAACACTCAGGGAAATCGTTTTCATAGTTTTCCAAATACAGACAAATCTCCAGAAATATATATGGTATGGATAAAATCCTGCAAAAAGTATATATATATTTTTTTTCTTCCCACCTGGTTCCATAGAACGTTTATGTTCCTTCCATTTTAAGGACAGAGATTATCTACAGTTGCAGATTTAAAAAAAAAAGGAGTTGGAGAGGGAATTCTAAGTTTGCTGCAGGAATTATGGTCTGCTGGTACTCGCGTAGTCTCTTGAGTTGTCTGGAGCTCCAGCCCTCCTCGGTGTAGTAGCTGTGCTGTAAGCATGTTTGGCAGATTTGAATTTTCCACTGCATCTGTTTACGTTGACCACACTTACAGTTTGTGGAACTGGAGATTTTGTTCCATGCCAGACCAATTATTGAGGTAGTTTCAACTTTTATTTGCTGCTCTTGTGTTAGATAATTTCTTGCTGCCCAAATTTTTCCAAGAAAATGCTAGCTGCATCATTGGTTAAGTAAAAGACTCTGAACGCCCATGCTTGATAACATCTTACAGGTGGAAGTGAAATTAGAAGGAACTTTGTAGATTCAGCAACATTAAAACTTTTATTCTTGGGAAGTATTACAACATCATAGTATACAAAGATGCATATTTATACAATTTGTGCTTAATATTTGCCTGATCATAAATACTTACATTAAATTATTGATTACAATTATTATAGTAAGTGATTTTTATTACAATTATCAATTATTACAATTAACAAAATCTGCAAAAATTGACCCTAGCTTATACAAGCTCTTAGAATTTGTATTCCTGTACCATCAGAAGTCCATAATTGTGGTACATTTTTATGATTTCCTTTTTTGAACCTATTAGGTACACCAAACCAAGCAGAGCTGGCATTTCTTTCTTTGTCATGTCTCTTGAATATTCATTTAGTGCCAGTCTTCATATTTCTGATATATAAGTTTATGCAGGTAATTAGTTCATCAACCATATCGTGAATCAGGCAGGCAAGAGCATGGTTTTCTTCAGCCACACGTCTTGCTTTGTCTTTTATGCTAGGTAAAGTTTTTATAATTTTTTTTACTGTTAGAACCAGCACTTAATGGTGACTTGCATATTGTACTTGGTATCCAAGTAGGGCAAAGGCTCCAAATATGAGATACCATTCTAACTGACCATTGAGGTACTGCCATATGATGTCATTCATTTGAACTGATTGTAAATGGAGCATTTGCAATAGGAACAAGGAGTCCCCACCATTGCAGTACTCTGTGAGCATCCAATCGTATCCTTGTGTTTGGCCGTAAAAGAAAAGTTTTGCAGCCTTAGATTCCAGAGTGTATTTTAGAAAGATGATAGAAATTTCTCATTTTTATATACCATTGTGAACAGATAGAGTTATGCATTAAGTCCTGACTATCGTTTATATTTGCAGTCTGTCAAACAGCATGGCAAAGACAACTAACATATATTTCTTGGCTGCTCCTAATATGAGATAGTAAGGGAACCCTAATATGAGGTATCTCATAATAGGGGGCTTATAGTATCTCGTATTAGGTAAATAACATAAATACTGTGTACCAAATTGTACATTATGCTATTTTTAATTATTAGAAACTAGTGACGTTAACCAGTGTGAAAAAACAGTTTTTCAGGGAAGAAAAAAGCCAAAAATTCTGAGGAAAGCGAAATTAAAACCTAAACCGTTCCAAAAGTGATTAAGAAAATGATGTCATTCTAGAAGATTCTGATTCCGGTAATGATAAATCTGAAACTAATGACTCTACCTGCACCCTTTGCTGTGGTTGATACTCTGAGGACACTTGAGGT
This sequence comes from Hymenopus coronatus, assembly GCA_030762935.1. NCBI lineage: Eukaryota > Metazoa > Arthropoda > Insecta > Mantodea > Hymenopodidae > Hymenopus > Hymenopus coronatus. Next base: position 403,914,579 of record CM060900.1, on the reverse strand, counting down.
GAAAAGTGGATAAAATGTCAGATGTGCTTCAAGTGGTCTCACAAAGACTGTGGTGATACAAAAGCAGACCTGTTTTGTTGTTCCTGCTGCAGCAATACATAAATTTGGACTGTTTTACTATATAGTTACTATTGATGTTAGTCCTGTGTGTTTTAATTGATTAACATGAGTCATGAGTACTTCATCTCATATGGAAGTTTAAATATTACTTATTTCAACACCTGCCTTGAGTTCTATGATTTCTGCAAGCACACAGTTCATATAATTTCTTTTGCTAATAATAAAATACCTTCAATCAGTAATTTGTGTGTTTCTTTAAGGAATATGTGTTTTACAGTAGTAGGTAGCCTAATATGAGATAGTGTCTCATATTGGGTGGGAGACCTTTTGATAATCTTTGCAATCTGTCAACAATTAAAAATTGGCCATTATTTTATTTGAAAATTGAGTTGGGTATTTAAAAATTTATACCTATACAAGCAAATGCAGAAGCTTTAAAACTGGTTTTCTATGCCTCTGTTAATTTGTAGGTATTCACTAATTATTAAAATGAAAAATTATCTCATATTTGGTCCTTCTCTCCTAATATTCACATAGGTATGCCAACTATTTATAAATTTTATTATTATCATTATTATTATTATAATATTAGTAATATTGTTATACTAATTTCCTACCAAGGGGATGTGTTTTATTGTTAGAACCAACTGAAAAATTCATTGCCATAGTCAGGATTTGAACACAGTTCTCCTCTAACTGATGTATGCAAGCACTAAGTCAGTAATTTCTGTAGCTGTGTACTGGTACATACTGTACTGCTGTTAACATTACTGCACTGGAAGAATAGCGGAGTAAGATGCGCACCAAGGACTGTAAGGAGAAATGTAGTGCATGTTCAGGAATGTTGTTAGGCTCAGGTCATTCACCTACAGTACACAAATGACTAAGGGTCTCTTACCTTCCATATTAAGACACCAAAATGAATTGGAACAAATTGTCACAACCATTAGTTCTCAGACTTCCACATTGCATTGGTGTATGAGTCATCGCAGCTGGAGACTTTGGAATGCATAAACAAGGAAATGCAGTAGAAACAGGAGACTTCAGAACATAACACGTAAACTTGATATTCGTCTAGAAGCCTCCAGTATCTTTGATAGGTTTCCAGAAAGTTCTGTAGTATCATTTTCTAGGTATAAAAGGAGGATAAGTTGCAAGCCAGTGGTGAGGGCTGTGAATTGTACTTGGTTAAGATTGACTGGAGTGTTAGTGTGCATTAGTGCATGAGCCATGGATGGCATGCAGTCGCCAACTGTCTAAACGTTGAGTGAATTATTTGCAGCAGTGAATCTAAGACTATTTGTAAACAATTTTGAAGCCAATTAAGACATTTCTTTTAATGGTATCAGGAGTGGGATTTTTACACCAAAATGGAATTTTTACTTAAGACTACCAAAAAAAAATTTTTTTCCCATAAAAACCATAATGTATACCAATGAATATAAAATTTCCTAAAAAGAAAGAAAGTTAGGACTGATCAAAAGTTTGTTGGCTAAAATGAAGGAAATGAAAACGGGAATGAGAAGATGAGGAGAAACTAAAACTTTGAATAGAAACTGCAATGGAGAAATTAGACAATAAATTTGAGAACCTGAAAATGGAACTTTCTAGCAAAATTGACAAACAACTATACATGTCAACCTTTGAAGTCTTCCGCATACAGTTCACTGCCATCAGTACCCATAACCGGTAGTCAGCAGAACAAGAAGCCACATAGCTGATAGCAAGCCTCCAGGGACAGGTGGTAGCACTGAAAGCAATCCTGACATTGGCAAAGTCTGAGGAAATCTGGGAGGCCCTCGAGGACTGCTTCAGGAATCATTGCTTGCCTGCCACCTACCAGTCACCTTAAGGCGAGGCTGCAACAGTTGGGCGAGATGATGTAGGAGTTCACCCTAGCCATCAAGCAGCTTTTAAACAAAGCCCTGGTGAACCTACCACTTAGCTATATGTCCCAGGAAACTGCCTTCTCCTTCGTTGACAGGGGGTGTGATGCTGAGATATGACAGCACCTGATGCTCAGTGACTATAAGATGATCCACGAGGCATTAACACCAGCACTCAGAATGGAGGCAGTCTAGACAACTACTGTGCCCACCCCGAGGACCAGGAGTATTCTTTATGACAGGGAGGAAGAAGCAGTGTGTGCGGAGGTGTGGTGAGCCAGTCCCCTAGTGAAGAACTGTCCACACCAAGTCGATGAGCCTGAGGTAAACTAGTAAGGACCGGCATGATGAGAGTCATGTCGGGCCCAACTTCACCCCCTCAAATGATACTACTTGCCTTGAGTAGAAGAGTGGACGACAGCCTCATCGCAAACAGGTGGATTTAAGGGAAACTGTTGCGGATAATCATAGACACAGGTGCAGCCGTGACTGCAATCATATCTGTTGTGGCAAAGGGCTTGCTAACATGAACACCCAATCAGCCCTACCAACTAGTGACAGTGTTGGGTGACATCTTGCTTATGGAGAAGAAGGTCCTGCTGAAATTGACACTGGGATGGAGCACTGTGAGGCTGTGGGTGTTAGTCACGAGGGTGACTGAGGATATGATGCCATCAGGAGTCATGAGGCGATAATTGATTTTGGCTGGAGGGTTTTTGACTCGGCCGAGATGAGGTGTTGCTCTGCAGCCCACATGAATGTCTGGGGATCTGCAGCGTGATCCTGAAAGACAGTATAGTTGTGTCCATGAGACATGAAGTGGTGGTGAAGGTGGACCTGGAGGTCCAATGGTCAAGAAACCTGGTATTGGACTGGAAGACATCACTGCACAGATTATGAGCTGCCAAGCATTGCTACCCTGCTGAGAGAAAATACCTGTGAGACTGCTGAACCTGATGGACACTGACCAGGACATCTAGGCTGGGGTGGAGTTAGGAAAATATCAGCCAGTTGCAAGTGTATCGCCATGTGATAGATCCGACCAGCACATTCACAACATCTGGGGCCCTGGCTGAAAAGGGCAGTTGATCATCTGGCTGTCTCACAACTGGAGACGATGCAGTGTCAACTTAGCCAGTACCAATATGTCTTCAGTGAAGGGAATGGCGATTACAGTTGTATTGACCTAACTCCACAATATTAACATGGGAGATGCACAACCTGTGCAGCAATCGTCAAGATGTATTTCCATGGCAAAGCACACAGAATACAAGATGTGCTAGAGGACAAACGTCTCTGATTGCTTCCTCATTATTCGCAAAACTTCAGTAATAGGTAGCTATTGATGATGTGTTTATCACTGATCATAAAGTGGCAAGTACATATGTAATTAAAATTGAGTGATCTATGAAACCTCATTTAGACGATCTCTGTAGTGCACTTCATGCAAGAAATAAACAATTGTAAGCATTGAAAAAACAAGATCTCTTGACTCAGATGCAGCAGAATTTTTCAGTGAGTTTTTAAAAGAGATGTACCAATCAATGGTAAGAGCAAATATTTCTTAGAACAAAAATCAAGTACCAAAGCACTGCACCTTGCAAAAATATTGTGGGCATCAATTTTCTGAGGAGTCCACACTTTCGAAGGGATGCCTCAGCATTTGTGGTGAAGAATCTTTGGTGACCATTAGGAGAGAAATAGACAGTTCTTTCATCTGGATTTCTGTACATGAAATAAGTGACATTTTAGGGTTGTAAGTTGCAAATTTAATCATCAGAAAGTTTAGTGCATAAATTATATCTCATTGCAAGCAAAGTATTATATCATACAAACTGCTCTGCTATTGCTTAATTTGTCTTTGATGGTTTTAAAGTGTTGTGGCCAGTTGTCCGAGAAGAGTGTCTTCATTTTACGAGTTTACACAGATAGTGCAGCACATAATGTTAAAAGCTGCCACTGCACTTGGCGTTTTATCCTCACATGGTTCACTTAACCTGTGTGGCCCATGCTCTTCAATGAGTCGCAGATGCTGTGAGAGGCAGTTTTCCCAAAGGCAATTTACTTGTGTCTTTTAAGAAAAAAGTGCTTATGAAGGTACCATAATGTATACAAGCTTTCAGGGAGCAAGTGCCAGATATGCCACCTCCTCCAGAACCTGTGGTAACTCCTGTGTAGCACTTGGATATAAGCAACTCACTTTTTAGAATTAACATCTTCAGGAAGTTAAATCTGTTATAGACTCATTTCCACCAGATTGTGCTGTGTCAATCTTGTTTAAAACTTGTTTAAAAATTCCAAACATGCTTGCAATATTGAATTTAGAGACAGTAATTTCGGCTGGATCATTGACATTATTACAAAACTAGAATCTGTTAAACATCCCTTGATTGAATTCCTGAATGCAATTGAAGGTCATGCTATGGTCAAATATTTTAAGAGCCGGTAGGCTATGTCTTCCATATAAAGGGTAATTTGATGGGAGATTTCTTATAAACCTATATGTTGCATCTTTGGAAGGTTTCGTTTTGTAATTTGCTTACCCTCCCAGTATTTGTATGATTGACACCCCCCCTAGGAATAACAAGCCATGCCTAGGAGTCAAAAGCCTGTCAGGGAGCCTATGGCATGAAACCACAGAATGGAGAACCTGTCACAAGGGATTGGCCAGTAGCCAGGCATGAACATGAAGTGGATGATATGAAATATAAACAAAATTGATGATTGAAAATGTAATAATGGTGCAATTGGTGGAATAAATGGCGAGTGAAAACTGCCCAGATGCCGCTTCATCCACCACGAATCCCACAAGTGGGCACTTGGGATCGAACCTGGGTTGCCTAGATGGGAGGCGAGCAGTCTTGACCACTCACCCACAGCTGCGCAGGTACAGAACTTAAATACCAAGATCAATGTTTATCCACCTCTCCATTTTTGGGTTACACATTCACACACATGCATGCGCGCACACACACACACACACACATTTATAAAATCCGGTGTGCTACTTTCATATGACTTTCTCTATCCATTCTTCAAAAAATTACTCTTGCAAAACCTTATTCTTCTACCTGCTTCATGTGAATCCAGATAACCATTTATAAAAGTGATTTTATTACATATTTCCTTGAAAGTGCAATGGAAACCGGGATTTACAATAGGTAAGCTGAGGAAATGATTGTCAAATATTTTAAGAGTTGGTAGTAATGTGATGGTTTGTAATTTCATTCTCTTTGCATGACCGGGAGAAAACAAAGGAATAAACACAATTTGGGAAAAGTACAAGATGGAAAAATTCAAGCCATTACCAAGAAAATGTATCACAGGAGATCTACAGTTTTGTTTAGTAAGATTTGTCCGTCACGTTCAGTTTACCAGCTAAGCAAAAGTGATTCCAAATGAAGAGGACTTACAAGGCTGTTTCCAGAAAATTCAGGATATAGTTTCATTTGTCACAAAAATATCAACATATGTTTTAACACATTGAGGCCCGGGCGTTTCGGTAGTTGAAGTGCCAAGAAACCCAGGGTTTTTACGCCGACTTTGAGTTATTATTTACAGTACATCAATTACATCTGCTGAAAAGTGTTGGGACAGTCTAAAAGTATGGTACTCAGGGATTTCTCAACAAGTAAGAAAATAGTCATAACCTCTGTATTAATATTTTATTTAAATTTACAACAAGTATCAAATATGAGTTTGAAAAAAAAACTGCATGAAGCTGCTTACTCCATTTATTCAAAATTCCAAAAACTCTTCCTCGGAATCAGAATTTTCCACGGCTTCATTTGTATCCTGAATTTCAGCTTCAGTTCACAGAAATCGAGGAATATGCAGCATTTTAACATTTAAGACCACAAACCTAACAAACAGATCACCACCTTCAAAGAAAATGGCATGACTGCCTGAGAGCAGCCAATATTACTAAATCTCCTAAAATTCTTAATAGTCGACTAAAGCAAGGACAGATGGCAGCACAAATCAGACAACTAAACGATAACTGATGTATGTTCTTTGCCGCATAGCCCAAGACTGAGTTAAGGTCTTGGAATTGAATTAAAAGTGTCAGAAATACCTGTCCGAGCAATGCTCAGGCATGGGTCTCATGAACATTTCGATGGCCCGAGCTATACTCGGGCTTGGGCTCCAAAATGTTAATCAATATCACTTGAAATACTTTTAAGAAAATGAAAATATAAATTGTAGTTTCAAATGGGGTGCCTTTCTTGAAAATCTGTGTGTTACAACCTTGACATTCTTGTAGATGGAGAACATAAATACCAAACCTGGTACACAACTGAGTTTTCATTTTTAAGTTATGTTGTTTAAAGACCAGCTAAGAGAGAGAGAGATACACATGCGCGCAAGTGTACACCAATTGGTATAATCAGTGTTGTAAAGGTACAACTGGCGAGTTTGAGTGCAGACAAGTGAGACACGGAGTGGCAGACCTCAAATAATGTAGCAATAAGTAACAAGATGATTCTTCCCATGAGTAAAGGAAAGAATTAAACTTAAGTTCCCAATGTCTCTAAATCTAACAGCATTGTTAACTGAACATAGCGAGACCAACGGTTTAACTTGCAGAAAGTGCATTGTGCATTTTTGGAGCTGAAGAACAGACAGTGAACTGCATTATATATGACTATATTAAATTGAAACAAGAACAAGAATGTGTAATGCAAATGGTAAACAGGATTGCTGGAAAGTAGCCCATTCATAAGAGCCAAATAGGTAAAAAGTGTATGAAGTGTTTCATTATACAGGGAGAGCCAATCAAATGGAATCTGGCTGCACAGTGTTTTCCTGCCTGCATCATCAATGCTTGTTGCTGTCTGCCTTTATTATAGAATGGTGTGGAACCGACCATACAACATTTTAAAAACTACTTTCACAGGCTTTACTTAACCAACTTTGTAAAAGGAGATGCTGAAATTGGCCACTATCATTGTCCATACATTTTTGGCACTTCTGTAGGACACTATGCATCACTCACCATAGTGCTTGTTAAGAAATGCTGGCAGTTTCCTGGTGGGTATTTTGCTTGAATTCTTCTAGGGTGTGTAGTTTGCCTTACCCCAGAGGTAGGAACCGCAGGCAGTTAGATTGGGGGATCTAACTGCAATAGTACTTCTCAGTTGATGAGTTGACTGAGTTACACATATGAATCATAAATAAATACATGCTGTGTAGTAGAAAACATATACTGGCGAGTTTGAGTGCGAGTGGTAAGTACATGGACAAAATAATAAATAATTCGCAATAACTAAAATACACTTTGGGGACATTGTGATTTAAAGTACCTCATAATACTGCACCTGTTTATTTGTGCTTGTGATCTGATGACTTAACACATGTACTGAGGAACTTGCTGTAACTTAATAACCGTTGACTTTAGAAGTTTGGTACTGCTGAAGTTGTTAATTATTCCTTATGACAAACTGTGGTGAATGAAATATTAATCTTTGTATTTTGTTCCTGCTTTAAGAAGCACAGTAAACTACATGAGCTCAACTCAGAAATATGTCTGAAAAAATGTTATAATTTAAGTGGCCATCTGGATAATTTCTGTGTTCTTTTTTTTCTTTTTCTTCTGAGCTACAACAATTTTAGCACTCCCAGCTGGGTGTACTGAATCAGTATATGACTCTGATTATTGCACATATTTTAAAGAAACAGTGAACAAAGTTCTAGGATTTCCAATACTTGTTTTGCATCAAGAGAATTTTATTTTGCCCCTGGGATCCTAATTTACAGTTTCATCTGTTTTGAATCTTATGCATAACCTAAGATATACGAGGGTTGGTGCAAAAGTCATAGCAACTATTTATTTTCTTGAAGATACCAATCTGGTTGGGAAATGTGACATATACAGATGAAAGGACAAGGTGTTAGCTACATGTGTGGACAATGAATAGCACTGAATATCGTAACATACTAATTTATTATGGTAGTATACCAGGCAATGTTGCCTTCACAGTGCAAAAGAATGACAACACAGTACACATACATTTGACATGACAAACCTTGGCCTAAAGACCGTCAAAGTAGTCCCCTGCTACTGTCACCAGACACTGCCAATGATGTGGGAGGTGCTGAATACCATCTGCCGCAGCATTTGCTGCACCATGTGTGAATCAGGTCATCTGTTCACGCACAGCATAGCAATGCTCTCTCGTGTTGCAAACTGCCTACCACATAGTGGTTCATTAATCTTTTGAATGAGATCAAAGTCACAGGGCAGCAAAATGTCGGGAGAGTACGGTGGGTGCTCCAATTCTTCCCATCCCCAGTGTAGCTGCCCTATGCCCTACACACTCTGCTTTATGTGATTTTGCATTGTCGTGCAGGATTATTGCACTGACCACAAGATCTGAACGTTTCTCCCAAATGCCACATCGTACCTGTCGCACTAGGAAGTCCCTGTAGTACTGTGTGGACACTGATCTGCCATGTAGAACAAAGTGGCAAACAATGACACCCTTGACGTCATACATGATGATCACCATCCATTTGACTGGGGAAGGATTCTGACGGAACTTCTGCCTCCTTGGTGATCCAGCATGCTGCCACTCCGCGAACTGACGTTTCAGTTCTGGTTTGTATGCCCTGGCCCAAAATTCATTGATGGTGATTATTCATGACAAGAATTGATCATTGTCCTATTGCCAGTGTGCAAGGTGGTCAGAGCATATTGCATAGCGCACCCACCTTTGAACTTCCGTCAGTGCATATGGTACCCACCGCGATGCAAATTTGCGTAGTTGCAGCTCATTATGCAATATCCTGTGGACGGTGCATTTCTCGATGCCACTTGTCCTCTCCAACTCCAGTAGTGTCTATCATCTGTCTTCATCCAGGAACTGCTCAATGACGGCACGTGCCATGTCGGTCTGCACACTGACAGGTTATCCTGATCGTTGCTTATCACTGGTTGACACACATCCTTGCTGAAAATTTCCTACCCACTGTGCTACTGTACGCTATGGTATGGCATTATTCCCAAGGGCTTCCACTAATTCACACATTCCATCACATTTCTCCCTCAGAGAACTGCTATTTTAATGTAAGTGTGCTGCTCAACATGGTTGCTTCCATTTTGCATGACGCTCACCAACTGACTGATTTCACAGCCCTTGCTGTGCTACTACCAGCTATCATGGAGCCATCTGTTGTTCTGTATACACACTATGCCTGTAGAACTTCCACACAACACATATTCGTTTGTGATCCGTTCACATATCTACAAGAAAAAAAAACTTGTTGCCATGACTTTTGCCCCAACCCTCGTATAAACATCCAATTCTGCTGGAACTTTAACAAAAAAAATAATAAAAAAATGGCTTTTTAGCATTATTATTTATACTATCACTACCATTGAAAATATTCTGTTCTATTATGGAACTGTCACAAGAAAACTTTGCCAGAATTTTGTATTCAGTGAAAAATGTCTTTAGTCCACTAAACATAACCTTTTTGTGTTTACACTCATTTTTACTGCATATGACACCACAAGCAATAGATACTGATAGATGTATGAAATGAAATGATACTGGGAAAGGAAATGTTCCACACAAAAGTTTGGGTTTCCTCCATCAGTTGCCAATTATGAGGACAGGAAAATAGGTGAACCAGTGACGACATTAGATAACTCAGCTGCTGGGAAACAGATATAGATAGCATTGTGAGGTACTTTAAATGACAAAAAAATGTCCCTGTGTCATTATAGCCTGAAGAAGTCATAATTTATATACATAAATATAGATCAGACTTAAAAAGTAGCCCAATTACTCCCGATAATCTAGTTAGTGAACATGTGATATGCATCAGTCTGACATCTACTCAGAGGGGATGATCCTGGGCAGAGTTTGAATTGTAGGACTCTCATTCACAATTCCGTGTCTTAGTGACCTTGGCTACCCAGTCTGTACATGATGGTTAAAGAACTGAATGCTAATTAAATCTACAGTAATAAGGAAAAGTAAACAAAATAAAATAATTTATTTTGTAATTAAGATATGAATAAAAGGCAGGTAAGTTTTGTGACACATAAGTAATAAATGAAGAATTAAAGTAACTCAAAATATTGGCACATTATTCTATGTAAATTTTAGAATAACATGTTTTGAGCACCTTTGCATCCATCTTCAGCTAACATCTTGCTGTGGATAAGAGGAATGAAAACTGCTGGAAAAATAATACTATGTTAAAATGCAGATTTGCATAAATGTTCCATCTTTGAAAGTATTAGATGCAGATTATATCCTCTGTTTTCAGCATTCTAAAGGAATTTGTTTTGTATATATTCTATATAAGACTTAATATAAATGTGTTTTACAGCTTAATTGTGTGCACTTAAACTTAAATTCAAGTACTTTTTTTTAATACAAGTTTACCAATTAATGTTTTACAATAATGTATTGTGTTTTTATTCATAAAAATAAATTATGTTTCTTTCCATGAACCCAACTTCTTCATATCCTGTGGTCGATTCATAAATAATCTGCCCATTTGTAATTCCTGACCATTTTTGTAACAACTAATATTTATTATCTGGTTAAATACTCTTTTTAGATCAAGTTTTATTAATGAAACAAGCTATAAGATAAAATATTCTGTTAAAGGTAATATTCTGCAACCAGCAGATATCCTTGCATGTATACAGTATATTCTGGATGACACATCTCCAGCTGCTGAGTATCCTGTTGGAATACTTACTACAGAAAATAGGGACACCTGGGCTAAAGCACGGAAACATTTAGAAGATAATGGGAATAGTGATGCTCTGAGAAAAATTGATTCCAGTATTTTTAATTTGGTATTGGATGATACAGAAATAAATGATGATTTAAGCTTCATGCTTCACCAATTTCTTCATGGAGATGGAACAAACAGGTATAACATATAATGCTAAGCTAGTGTTGAAAAATTGATCATTATAATACATATTAGGATGGCGCTGAACATTTTGAGCAACAAGGCATTTAAGTTGAAAACAAAATGACACTCCATCTTCAAACATATTTCTTCTTTATAGATAATTCAAAATTCCATTGTTCTATCTTCCTGGTAACTTGTGCACTTCTATCAAGGCAGCATTGGGTGCTGACATTCTTGACATTACTAGAATTTGCATAGAAAAAGTTTTGTTAACATTTTCTTATTGTGCCTCTGATGATACAGTCCATTTATATTCTGTTTGGCTAGTGCCTGTAGGAGGGAGAAGGGTGCTACTTGATGCAGGAACCTGTCATTTGCCCCTCTTACCCACCTGCTGGCTGAAAAGAATGCAAATAGACTATACTTGTTTTCTCCCTGCAGACTGGAGATTAGAACAATCATGTACACTATCATTATAAGGAGCGAAAATTTGTGTGGATCAAAATCTGCTCAACCAATTTAGATAATTCTTTCAAAATTGAAAAACCCTATTCTTCCTGATGGTCGCATGCTATAGATTTTCCACAAATTTTAAAATTGGGGGTTAGAGGTTTCATTTTCATATTCCTGTCACCAAATTTCAATCCCATTTCATCTAATATGGATATCAGATCACTTTTGGCACTTGTTAATGACTTACAGCCCAAAGGGGTAAATGAGGAGGCTTAAAATATTAAAACTGAGTTATTGTAAAGGGGTTTATATCAGTCATATAGTCAAATTTCCCTCATATTTCACTGAAGTTTTATCTGGTAATGTATATGGTATGATTTTGATAGAATCAGATACATTTTGATTCTGAAACTGGCATTGATAAGCTAATCTTATATTCAGGTCATATTTTCAACCTCTTAACATACAAATCGACATTCTGTGGCCTATCTAGATGAAACTTTGTACACTTATATGGCACTAGTGGCATGCAGTCCCTGCACCAGTGCTGTCATTTGTGGGTTGGTGGGGTTAGAGCCTAAAGAAGGTGAGTTAGTCATACATATCTATCTGTCTCTACATCTAGGTTGCCTATAAGGGATATGTTGTTGGCAAAACTCTTTAGAAGTGCCTTAATACAAGATCACAAAAGTTTACATTACAACAAAGTGACGTTAGAAAGTGAAATTGTGGGAAAGTGTGACAAAGTTTTCTTGGTGCTCCCATGCTAAGTAGAATATTAAACCTCATAAAAATTAGAGAGTCAGTTCAGAATAAACATGAAAAGGGTTACCTAAATGCACTTACTAAGAAAAATGTCGGTGAGATAGATCAGAACATTCTCCATGAAAATCTCTCCACCAGCACAAGAAATGGGCATTTCAATATCCCATTTAGAGCCACTAAAATTCTTAAGTTTAATAACTTAGTCAAGGTTAATAATAAGAAAACTGTTTTTAACAGCTGATTGTACCAGACCACTTCACTGCTGTGACTGCTGTGCTATGACATTTGCTATGCTGATGTGGGGACTGCATACCATTTAGTGTCTTAAACTATAAGACCCAGCAAAAATTGTAATCTACCTTACTAGGCCAAAAAACCGCCCTACTGTATTTTCAAACTCTGCACTGTATAAATCATGTAGTCAAACTGTTGCACAATTATACAATAGGAGTTAGTAGAAATCGTAGATTATGGCAACAAATTCCAAAAGCAACCTAATCCTTATTTTGAATGATGTAGTGCTCAAAATTTTAATAACCACCCTACTTTATTTTCAGTTCCTTATAGATAAAAATTATACTACTTAGTCAATTAGGGCACATATTTGTATTCAATTCAATTTGATTTTGTTGCATCCAATAGACTATTACAAATAGTATCTGGCATTGTCAGCTTATATTTAAATCATATAATAAATAGAAGTTATATACATACAAATAATGACTAATAAAAAAATTTGTACTTAATCTTTACAACAAAAGTGTATTTTTTACAAATATTCATCTATATCATAAAAGGCACAATTAATTAAATAGCTTTTTAGCTGCTTAGTGAATAAATCACCTGTTTCTTGCTTAATTGCAGCTGGTAATTTATTATAAAATGTTTTTCCAATTACTAATGGATTTTTATCAAAAAAACTTCTTTGTTTTTCCATCCATATACATATTATCTTTAGCTCTAGTGTCATGTGTACACTTGGATTATAGTAATCCGTGAACATTACAGGATACCATACAACTTAAACTACCCATAACAGTATTTTTCAGACTCCTTATGTACTACAAATTGCCATTACATAATCAATCTGGATAACACTTTGGACACTTATGGCTTAGGTACAAGTACAAATTACAAACTACTTAAAAGACTTTAAAAAATCATCCCTATTGTTATTTTCAACCATCTATTTATAGAATGTACCAATGAGATGCCAGGCAAGAGAGCTAATGATTTATAAACATGATATAATTTATGGTGTATGAAATTGTTGGTCTAAAGTAATTAAATATGCTGTGACATATTATTGTGAATACTTTTTAACTTTTTTGTCTTTTGCCAAACAATATTTAAATTGCATTGCCCAATAAAATGTTTTAGTACCTAGAAGAAGTAGAGAAAATTAAATGAAACTTAATGTTTTGAGGGGTTACATGACTGTATTTCATCAATTACAAAATAGAATGAGACTGGCAGTATGAGTGTACATATCAATCGTTCTTTCTGAGCCCTGGATACATGTAAAAATTCAGTTGGGAAAGTTGTCATGCAACCTCCACATACTCAGTTGGCACACAACTTATAACTGGTCTTTATATCTTGGATGCAGGTAGTGGGGCAGTGTTGACGTCCAAGCCGGTCTCTTACATGTTCTATTAAGGACAGATCTCAGATCTGGGAATATTACTGTCCATGGGAGTACTTCAAACCCATGCAGGGAGTTCATAGACACACTTGCCAGTGTGGGTGGTCATTGTCCTCTTTGATAGATGGTACCAGGATAGTCACATGAGAGCTAGCACCTGAAAATGCAGGTTTTCTGTGATGTACTGTTATTCTAAATCACTACCAGCCATGTCCGATGGTTCTTCATACCAAGGCACCAGGATTTACACCACTGTGCCTCTCTAAAGCATTGGCAAAATGGTACTTCTTCCCAGGTCATTGCTATCCTCACAAATGATTATAAGTATAAAAGAAATGCAGTACTGAGATTCATCACTAAACTCAAGAAAATGCCACATGACATCATGTCCATACTTCATGGGCATTACATTACTGCAAGCACGGCCATTTCTGTTGTCATATTAATGTCAACTTACATATGAGATGGCAATTTCATAGTGCAGCTGCTGCTAGTGTCCAACCAATGTGAAGGATGCAGGATGTTTGAATGAGACCATTTGTTTTTCCCAGATGTCTTCAATTCAACATTAAAGCTACTGTCGCATACAAATGTACAACACGTCTGAGTGTTGCCCAATTTGACCAGCTGACCACATGGACACCCATAATTAGGTCCCATTCAAACTCTGTCAGGTACAGGTAATGTTGTCTAACAAGTATTCTCTGTAGCATTCTCTGTGTCCATCCACAGTAATTGCTAACCTTTAGATGCTAGTTATGCCCCTTGTATACCTTATCAAGCCTATTAATTGGGACATTAATGCACTCTGCTGGTCATTTTAGCTGTCACAGAGCATTGCAGCTCTAATCATCTGCATATCCACCAATGGTATGCAACTATAAGCTGTATTGGCATTGGACTATTTCTTCTAGATGCTTAATTTGTTTTTGCAGCAGTTTATTTGAATGCAATATAGAGAAATACATGTTTGCATATAAGCTTGGTAATCACTGGACAGCTGTTTCCAAAGGTTATCTGTGCAGCTTCAGAAGTTTCTGATTGACTGAGTTTTTAGATTCATTTTGGCAATTCTCAATTAAATTCTGAATGGCCATCTCAACTTGAAATTCCACACCTGTTCAATACCTCAACATGCACTACAACCTTACCAACTGAAGAGGAAGCGAAGGCTTCATTTGAGCAGCAATTGCTGAAGATATATGAAAACCCAGAAAAATATCTACACAGTGATTAAACAAATATAGTTTTACTGTCATGATTTTTCACAGCAATAGGCGTCAAGTAATTTATATACACGTTAGTACATAGCACAGAAGCTAAGGATCAAGCACAGTAACATGCACAAATGGTAAACAAAAACAAAAAAATAAAATACAATAAAAAAAATGCATCTGTCTCTCTACATACATATCTTTAATTCTAAAATGTTTTATTTTTCCCTTACTGAGTTCAAAAGCTTTAAACATATATTTCCAGTGAAATATACAGAGTTTGATTTCCACTGTTTATTGTAGGTAGTAAAAAAAGCATTTCAATGATGGGCATCTACATGGCTTCACAGTAACATGTGATCCTTGCATTTGGAAGGTTTTGGGTTTGATTCCTGTTGGGGCGCTACTTTGATTTTGGGTCTTTGCATGGTTTTCCATTGATAGGTGAATGTTGGGATGGATTACATAATGTCATGAATTTTTATATCATTTCATTTCTGTATCATGTTTTAAGGTTGAAGGATCAGGTGAGTGAGAGAGACCTCTCCATGGGGTTAGGTAGTCCTGTTAGGGGTTCAGATGGGGTCAGGATGTAGCAACTTTTTTTTTGGTAGTGTTTAATGCCCGCTTTTACTGCAATGGCACCGCAGGCAATGACACTGATGGTACATGAAGATGGAGCCCCGGTGGAATTTGATGGCAGGGGAAACTGGAGAACCCGGAGAAAACCCGCCCCTGTGCCGCTTTGACCACCACAAATCTTACATGTGGTCACTTGGGATCGAACCTGGGCCGTCTAGGTGAGAGGCAAATGATCTGACCACTCGGCCACGGTGCGGCCATGTAGCAACTACAGACATTATGAACTTTGCCTGTGCCCGAGCCTGCCCTTACAGGATCTGTGTCCTCCTGACACCAAAACATTACAGAACATTCATATCAACATGAGTCCAAAAATGTGCATTAAAACTTAAGACGTGTATTAAACATTAAAAAATTATATTACTTGGCTTTTACAGCCTATGTTGCTACACAGTGCTTACATTCTTATATACAAAGGCGTCCAATTATAAGTTCTAGATCCTCAAAATATTAAATATGTGTGTACTAGCCATTACGTGCATTAATCACAGAAAGTGTCATCATTCAAGCATTGCAATGATAGAAATTAAGTAATTTCAGAGCTTGGATTGGCTTATGCACACTGAAAATGTTATTTAAGCCTACTTCTTTGTCATCACTATCATCAGATACAACTTGGGGAAGAATTATTCGCATCACTGAATTGTTAGCACATGTGAAGCAGTGTGCTACTTTGTGTGCTATAGCAGCAAAGATACAGTATACAGAAACCATTGATAATATTTCTTAACATAGAAAGTAAAGGAGCAAATAAAGTAATACATTTTTTATATCAGACTAGAAAAAGTGACACGTTAGTGAGAAAATGTATAATTGTAAAATGTAAAACTGAGCTAAATGTTATTGGTCAAAGATTAGTGCCTAAATAATTTAGCACATATCTGCAAAAAACATAAAAGTGAATGACCTATAAATGAGTTTAAACCAGAAATGTTGTATGTGTACTTTTTTGTGCTAAATCAGAGCATATGGGAGAAAAGGCATACACACATTTTTCATTAATTTTGATGTACCTGTACTTAAAAGGTTTGCAAAATTATCTGAAATATCATCCTAAAAATGTTGGTCTTTAAGTGAAATTTTAAGAGTATTTATTTCATCCCCATAATATTGGTATGTGGTAAGAATTTTGAATTTGTATTTATTCACTTACATTTAGTTTACTACTTTGCAGGTTTTTTGATAAATCATTTTCGTTGATCATAAGTAAAGATGGCTATGCAGCAATTAATTTTGAACATTCTTGGGGTGATGGAGTTGCAGTGTTACGATATTTTCAGGATATGCTAAAAGATAGCATAGAGAAACCATATATTCATCCAGACACACAGCCATCAAGCTGCAAAGCTGAGGAATTTGTTAAAAAACTAGGTAAGTACAGTGCTTGATCAATCTGCACCATTATCGATGTGATTTGTAGCTTTATAGGTAAAGTTTAAGAAATATTGAAATAAGGAAATAAGTATTGGTGTTTGCAATAAAATCGGAAAGATTGCATTGCCAGGAGGTGTGTGTTTAAGTGGATTAAAACTTGCCAAAAATATGTGCATATTATGGGCAAATACAGTCAAAAATGTGCACATATTAGTATATACAGTGTAGAGAGATGAATTATGAAGGGAGAGGTAAGATTTCAATGGTGGAACTTAACTTTATACAGAGCGGTTCCTTAGCTCTCTGGCTGGTAGTCACAATGCATGTTCCGCACAGGATCCCCAGCTATCTGGCTGGTGGTCATGATGCATGTCCACATGGTATATTCCGTGTATCTGTTTATTATTCTCATTATTGATAGTGATACTATATTATTACTGATTTTATAATGATGATTACCTATTGAACAAACATAATTACATTTTATTTTAGCAGTACTAACCTTCTTCACAGTTGGTGTTGAAAGTGTGTCCTTCGGCAGATAAACATTCTTGGCACCTTCTGATGAAATTACTATTCACTTGCCTCAGTTCTTGTTGCGTAATTCCTCTAATTTCTGTTCTTATATTGTTTTTAAGATCGTCTATGGTGCAAGGATTGTTCCTATACACACTATTTTTGAGAGTGCCCCACAGATAAAAGTCACACACAATAAGATATGGTAATCAAGCCAGCCATAACCCTTTAGAGATTATTCTGTCATGAAAAACATCCTTGACATCTTCCAAGGAAACCTCTGCAGTATGAGCTGTGGCAGAATCTTGTTGAAAATAGTCATATTCCCTCTCATTATGTGTCAACATTGCAAAGCATGGGGCGAGAATATTTCTGCGGTATCTATCGAAATTTACGGTATCGTAAAATATGGGGCCTATTATCCATTCTGCTGTTACGGCATACCATACACCAATTTTTTTCATCATGTAAAGGAACCTTGTGAATTAAGTGTGATTTTCAGTACATCAATACCTATTGTTTTCTGAAGCAACATGGCCAGTCAAATGAAACCATGCCTCATCTGAAAAAAATTATTAAATGTGGGTCAACAGTACTGCCCGCAACATTTTGTAACATTCAGTTACAGAACTTTACGCAGGCTTTATCATCACTTGGTCGTAATTGTTGGACAATAGTCATTGTATGCTTTTAATTTCAACACTTTTGTAGACCTATGTACTGAGTGTTTTTGAAACACTGACTTGTTGTGCTACATGTCGTAAAGATTTATTCGAAGACTGTTGAAATGCTTCGCCAATTTCATCAAGTTTTTCATTAGAACCCTTTGTTTCTTTTTACAACTTACAACATAAAATGATCCTGTTCTCTTCACTTTATTTACCAGATATCTAACTGTTTCTCTTCTCGGAACTGGACCACCAGGAAATTTATCGTGAAATTGCCTACAAATATATCTACATTAGTCGGTTTTCACATAAGTGCCATACATAAAAAGTTTTTGTTCAAGCGAATATTTGAGTACCATTTCTGGCTTGTAATAATCCAATAATTTAATCACACACAAAAACACACGCGTCTCGCATCCACACACAAGGAGCAATGACAGCTGACTGAAGCTCGCTGCCACATATCCGATATGTGCAAGAGCCTGTGGCTTTGAGTTCATTCATACATGCTGCACAAGCCTGCCATGCAAGTCCCGACCAGAGCGCTGAGGAACTGCTCTGTATATTTTTGGAAACAATAGAAAATAATCAAATTTCAAAAATTCTAATAGCCATTATTTGAGCTATGAATTATTTATCTTTTATGTAACATTCTTTCAGTGTCTTAGCTGGACTAAAGGCGCAAATGGACATACACTTTCCTCATATGAATCACATTCTAGTAAACCTCCAATCTCAGTTTCTGGGGGATAGCACAACATAAGGGTTACTTGTTGCATGTTCTTTTAATCCTAAGTTTTTGTTAACCACACTGTAGGTGTTGATTTATACCTACTATTTGGTGTGGTAAGCTGAATATCCATTATTCAAGTTCCAGACATCTCAGTGAAGTTATCAAGTTTGATTCAACCTAAGATGACCAGGTCAACATTTTCAGAATATTTTGAAGAAAGCCTGACAGAACATTAAATTCATTTTCATTCACAATCCAAATGCACTGTACCGCTTGAAGCACAGATACATCATAGTCATGTACCATGTGTTTTGCTTCTGTTTTTACATGACCCCTGAGTGATTTTCTTTTCTTTTAATATCATTTAATGCCCATTCTTACACATGTGGCACCTCATATTTATGGACAATGAGGATGCATGAAATGAAATTGAATTTTTTTAAAATATAATTACGAAATGTTCCAGTCCTAAATTTAGAACACATCCTTAGCATTTGCTATTATGAGGGCTGAAGATCTGAAAAAAAAATCTCAGTCAAGAAAAAAAGTCATAGCGGGATTTAAATCGTTAACCTCCAAATGCGAGCATTACATTCTCTGCATATCACACCAAGTGATGCCCAACTTTGTAAGAAGAATAGTAAAATTCAGAAACAACTCTCCCCAACAAAAATTAGCAGATAAAAAAGTAATGCTCCTTGAACGTAACAAACACTACGCAAAATTACACCAACTTAACCTACAAACATACGATCTCCATCTAAATTTTACAAACATATTGGTTACATTGCATGGCAAATTTTACTCATAAACTTCCTACCAATTTTAAGCACGAAAATGAGCAAGAGAAAACAAAAACTTAAGAAGAAACTAAACAATCTGTGTTTACAACAAAACAAAACTTCAACACTTAACCTCCAAAAGAAAGCTCACCACACACAAAACACTCCATCTAACCAAGTTGTAAACAAGTCCAGTCAAATATTCACAAACAATAAGATTTCATTACTTAATCAAGGCCTAAAAACATGTATAACCTACTCCAACCAAGTAGAAGACATAGAAATAGCTTGTGCAGATTTAAAAGAAGATTATAAAACAGCCCTTAAAAATGAATGCAAAATAGCTCTAAAAGACCACAATCATAGTAGAAATAACTTTCCAAATAAAAAAATCCTCCAGAATCTAAAACCCAAACCAGAAATATATACCAAAGCAGATAAAAGCAACACAATAGTAATGTTAGATAAATCAGACTATATCACCAGTGTTGAAAATATGTTGCAGGATAATATCATAGAAATCAAAATGGATCCTTTGAAGCAATGCATAAAAGACTACAACCTTACCATAAAAGCAACCAAAACAATCCAAAACAGCACAAAAAACAGACTAAAACCAAACCACCCAATTTTACCCAGACTTTATGCCCTTCCAAAAATCCATAAAATTGGCAATGCCATGCGACTAAATGTCAACAATATAGATTCTCCTACATACAGTCTCTCAAAATGGTTAGTGCAGAAGTTCACATCATTACCAAAATATCCCAGCTTAAGCATAAAGAACTCGCAGGATCTAATTAACAAAATCTCCACCCTGGAAATAAAACCGGAAGACACCTTGGTATCCTTCGATATCACAGTAATGTACACAAACATTCACATTCCTCAAATGTTAAAACACCTAGAAAGCTGGCTAACCCACAATAAAATAGAAAGAAGAATTAGATGACTACCTAAACTTAACTAAACTATGCCTAGATCACAATTACTTCACCTTCAACAACAGAACATACCAACAAACTACAGGCCTTACAATGGGTAACCCCATTTCACCACCTCTGGCAGACCTTCACATTAGCCACCTTGAAATACACATAACCTCAGCATTCCCATACATCTTCAAGACTTGGCCTAGATATGTTGATGACATCTTTGCCATTGTCCCCAAATGTTTCATACAGGACTCTCAAATTACTCAACATACAACAAAAAACAATACACTTCACAATAGAAATATAAAAAGATAACTAACTACCTTCCATTTCTAGATGTGAAAATAATCGGAGAAAGCAACAAACTGTCCTTTGGTATCTATCACAAACCTACACACTCCAACAACTATATAAAGAATTAGGGCCACAATCCTATAGCTCACAAGCATGCAGTATTCTATAGCCTCACCCATAGACTTGTCTTCACACCATTAAAAGATGAAGAATACAACACAGAATACAAACACATAATATCTACTGCTAGAAACACTGGCTTCGACCGAAAATTAATAGATAAAAAAATGAAAAAATTCAAACAACAGAAATTAATTACAGAAATCACAAAATTGAGCCCAGCAATAGATAAACCTTGCTTCAAAAAGTTTACTTATCACCCGAAACTACACCACAAGTTCCAAAAAATATTCAAAAAAACATAAAATCACACTTGCCCCCCAGAATGAGTTCAGCCTATAAAAAGACCAAATCCCAGAACATAAAAAATCAGGAATCTACAGAATAAATTTAGCAGATTGCAACAAATTTTACATTGGTAAGACAAAGACACCTTGAAACAAGACTTAAAGAACACATGAGAGCAGTAAAATACAAACAAACCGACAAATCAGCCATTGCACACCACTTTCGGTCTACTAACCATGAAATAGTACCTAACATACACCTTGTAAAACCCGCCAGATATGCAGCAGATCTCGACGTCTGGGAAAAAATCCATATCATTTCTCTCTTACACACCTATCTACTTCATCCTAAAAATGCATGACTATTGCTGATTTTTCTTTGTATATACATTTTATATTTCTCAAATGTTCCAGAATGTACTGATGTTTCTGTTATCCTTTTCCATATACAGAGTGTCCCAGAATTTAACTACACAAATTGGCAGGATTGTAGAGGGTCCTAAATAAACGCTTTGAGTAGGGGGACCTATTGTCCCTTTTAACAAGTGTCACAGTCATGGCATTTTTTCTGGATTGCACATCAATGTCTGAAAATTAAAAGAATGTGGACATGTGAGTCCTTTTTTCATTCACAATGCCTCATTTGTATGTTAGTAGTTGAAGAAATGCAGTATTGGTACACAATCAATACAATATTTAAAATTATTGGACTTGCAACTTTGGTAAAATTATGAGTTGAGGGTGTGCACACCTCTGATAACAGCTCAGTTGGTTTCAGATCATAACTAGTTAGCTAGAGCACTCTGCAAAAACATTCTGATGGGTGAGTCGGTATAGCGCTGGTCATCAAGTCCCACGATACAAAGTACTTCTGAAGTTTCTGTTTTTTAATTTTTTTTACTGTTCTTGTTTTTCTCAAACAGTACATGATTAGAGCACCACTAATACTTTTAGTTTACATTTCTGAAGCGAAGACAATAAACACTCCAGTACAAATTACTTTCATAAAACTGTGAATGATATCTACATAGCATTCAATATTAAATGCAGTAATTGTCACAGAACCTGCACAGAATAATGCAATAAAACTAATAGGTTTGTTGAAAACATGTAATGTGTGCTTTGAAATGTAACTGAACTATGATTTTAGCATTGGAATAGAAAAATCTTGGCTATTGGGATTCGAACAGTGGTACTTTTTTATCCTTGTTACACCATTTTAACCACTTGAGCTACTTTAGTCTTTTGTACTTCTGAAAATTTTGTCTAATGCCTACATGTGATTACTTTGAGAACCATGAATTGCTAAACATTGTGTTTATATTGTAAAAGTATACACATTATGTGTAAGAAAATAAATTGTTTCAATGAGGTGCAAAACGGAGATCACACAAACATTCTAAGATAATCTAAGCTGTGAACCTTGGACTCATGTGCTATTTGCTGCCATGTGGTACCATTGTGCGTGATTTAGAACCTTGCTTACCAGATTTCCGTTGAATAAGATGAACAATTACTCATGTGAACTTTAGCTTCTTGTGGTGAGGTTTACAACAATCCTGGAATTTTTGACAGGGTGCGAGGTTCATTTCTTTATAGGTGCAATATTGCAGGGATGTTGCAGGTCTTTACTTAAAAAAAAATCCTATGGTGACCTGTTGTGTTTTGTGCGTGGGATATTGCATTATTTCTCATAGTGTCTTTCTATTTGCCTTTCATGCAAAGATGAGAAAGTAGAATTCACTTTCCTGACTAGTACATAGTTCTTAATTTGTTTTATGTTCATACTTGTTTTACTACAGAGATAGTTGTTCATTTTTATTTCATTTGAAGTTAATTTGACACAATGATAATATTGTTATGTTAATTGTAAACTGTGCTTACAATTGTAATGTGCATAATATGTCCATGTGTGTTGCACCGTATTTTAGGAACTCCTTCGAGGCGTATGGAGAAGTGTACCTGTTCAGGTTTTAATTCCATTGTTATTGAAACGCTCCATTGCACCTACATATTAATTGTGCATTACATTTGTCAGAACAAATAAATTATATTGAGTAATGCAGCAAAATATGAATGGCTCATTATAAAGTACAAAAAATGACACAACATAAAAATAAATGTATCTAAGAAGGCTTGAACCTTCAACTACCTCGACATCGTAACCCGATGCCCTCATTCTAACCACAGCGCTAAATAATGCCAGTATACCTACGCTCTCCGAAATCCTGGTGCTCACGTCACGGTCCACTGCAGTTTGATCATTGGCTTGCTAACCCTTAATACATTTTATGCTGCAGCAAACAATTTAGAATCCATAGCCCATAGGTTCTGTATCTCAAACTGTTTATCCTGGGCCCCTCTACAATCCTGCTAATTTGTGCAGCTGAATTCTGACACACTCTGTATATGGGAAAGGATAACAGAAACATCAGTACAATCTACAAGAACATTTGAGAAATGTAAATGCAAAGAAAAGTTAACAGTAGTCACACATTTTTGGGATGAAACAACTGAT
This sequence comes from Hymenopus coronatus, assembly GCA_030762935.1. NCBI lineage: Eukaryota > Metazoa > Arthropoda > Insecta > Mantodea > Hymenopodidae > Hymenopus > Hymenopus coronatus. The sequence goes on along the minus strand of CM060900.1, from coordinate 403,890,807 downwards.
TTGGAAAGAAAAGTATATTGAAAACCACATAATGGCAACTGATTTAACTCATGTTATAGGTGTGAAAGAGATAGCAGGTATTTGGCCAGTGGAAGAAGTGATAGAAATTCTGAAAGACAACTTGGAAATAGATACTAAAGGTTGGAAGATTGTGAAAGCCTACCATGTAAGAAGACATACTGGGAAAAGATCAATTATTGCACGGTTCTCACCATCACTGTTAATGCATGAATTCCCAGGAAAAACAAAATTGTTGATAAGTAAAAATATGGGATTAATTGTTTTTTCACACAAGCCATGTATAGGACAGGAGTTGGATAGGTAGTCAGATTGAAAAATTCAGTGCCATGGCCAGAATATGGACCTGGCTATGGCATTGCATTTTTCATTCTGACTCTACTTATCCAAGGTACAAATATATTTATTAACGAGGATTTAATGCCAACCCAAAAAGATGTGAAAAACACTTAATCCTGTAGATGATAAAGCAGGAGATCAGGCAGTATATGCCCATGCATCTATAAAGGATTGATGTAGTTTCCATGGACAAGAAAAACATTTGAAATGAGCCAGCTGGGGAAAAAATTAAGGCTGAGTCACGATAATCAAGAATGGAAACCAAATTTGAATGTCAAGAGTTAAATATGTGTACTATATTGTGAGCGTTCACAATTAATGGAAGGTTTCCCAAATCCAGGGAATGAGAAAGAAGACATGGTCTAATTTAAACTATCTCATTCTTAACCATGTTCTCAGAATTTCAGCCAAATAAGTGTTGGGTTACTGTTCAAGCTTTTGACTACTCACTCTATTACCATCTTAGGGAAACTCCTAAAGAATGATATTTATATCTGCCCAGCAAGATGTATAGAGACCAACTTGCACACCTCTGTCAATTGGCACTGGCTAATGAGGTGCATGATAATGTAGAGCAGATCCTACGATACTGGTTCTGACGTATAATTAACTATTTTGATGAAGGCTTGTGAAAAAGAACCTTCTTGAACTACCTGTTTTGGTAACTTGTGGACTTTTCCAAGACTTCCATTTATGATTAATTGTCATGCAACAGCTGATAGAGCTCTCTGTAGTTGTAAGCTGAGAAAATAGGATCAGAAGAAATTCAAGCAAATATTAATTTCAAACATAGATCCTGACTCCCTCAGATTCATTGAGCATTAGCTTTTCTAGTGAAAGCATCAGCTGTAATTCAATGTGACATTTACAACTCAAAATTGGCAATTACCTCAAAAAGATAATAGTAAAACTACAATAAAACTGGTAAAAATGAACAAAGAACTTTAATATATGCTATTAGTAAAGGAATGAGTTTGGTATGACTTTGCATTTTGAATATGTTTATTAGGTATGTCAAATTGTGATGTTGGCTAGCCTTCCATTATGTTGGCTGAATTGGAAGCAACTGAGGTAATATTGTTGGTTGGTTATAAACAAATCACATTTCAATGCACTAAATCAACATTCTACTTTGACAGCAATAGATTTCTCATTCCTGTGGTATTGTGGGTGATGTTGTATGATGTTTTGCTGCCAGTTCCTCAATTTCAATTCTAGTTACCATTCTTGGATTATTGTGCACCAGTTTTAAGTCAGCATAAACCCAGTGACATGCACAAATGCTTCTGGGGTTTACACTGGCACAGTGGTATAATTGGCTTAGTGGCAGAAGTGATACAAATATACGGTTTATGGGAATGATATAACCACTTTCTCTGCCACCATATCACCTCCCCTATTCTCTTGTTGGCAATAGTTAAAATATGGCTGCAAATATTTAATTTATATCAATGATAATAACTCTTAGAAAAGCATTAAGGAAAGTTTTGAGCTTAGTTTTATCCAGCAAGGCTGAAACAGGTTATGCTGATCTCATTTACATTAACCAAGCCAGATTTTAAATACCAATAGTTAATAATGCTGTACTCAAGTTAAATAGGGAGTTTTTGAAGATTCAAATGCTGTAGAATATATCTCAAGTAAACTAAATTACATTATGAGTTAATAAAATTATCACTTGATGTACGTAACAAGTTATGTTGTTTATGCTGTCATTAAAAGAATACATTAAAAATATTCTCTTTGATTTTGCAGATTTTAAACTAGATGGTAAAGCAAAGGAACATATTATGATTGCCAAGAAAAAATATGATGCATTCTGCAAATCCTTGAGTATAAATTACCTTCAGAGCAATCTGTTTGGCAAAAAGGCTTGCAAGGAATTCAAAGTTGGACCAGACTCAGTTATGCAATTAGGATTTCAGGTATATTTTAGCAGTAGTTACTAGATAAACAAAAATTCTTATGTAGACATGCTTAAAATTTTTGGTTAATAGAGGTAAAAACTGGCGTGGGGATTTTCCCCCCCGCTGGGAGACCTGGCCCGGGGTGCACTCAGCCTCGTAAGGTCCCTGGGGGGCCAATTGAGGAGCTACTTGATGGAGAAGTAGTGGCTCCAGGTCATGAGGACCGCATTAACCGGCCGGGGGGGGGGGACTCGAGGCGCTGACCACGTCTCACCCTCCAATACTGCACCCCATCCATGACATCTGTAGTGGACCGAGATGGGGGACGCAGCGGCCGGGCGGTAGGCCAAGGTTCCCCGTGAGCTGTTGTGCCATGAAGTTAGAGGTAAAATATCTTAAGTAAAAAGGGAAAATTCTAGCTAACCATTTTTGTCTTTGTATTTAAGGTAGGTTTCAGTGGAATTTGTTGATATATAACTTTGATAAATACAAAGCTTGTTCTAATTGTAATCATTTACATAAAAGGTTTGAAATTTTGTTTACAAATACTGTGACAGTGCCATATGCGGCTGTTTTCATGTTTGCCTTGGTATGTGAGTCAGTGGAGTTGGAGGCCTTGGAATGTGTAAAAACACAGGAAGTATGGCACGCCAGTAACTGGAGGCTTTGAAATGCAACATATCTGGTACACGCCAGATTCTTCGAGTAACTTCAGCTTCCATGATTGTCCAGAATGTTCTGTGATATCATTACTAGCTATCAAAAGGAAGGAAGAATTACAAGCCAATTCAGTGAGTAGTGAGTCAGGAGTCAGATTTTGACTGAAGTGTTAGGACACAGTGGCGTGCCAGCAGTGGCAAGAGCAGAAATCCATCAGCTGTCTATGGGTCGAAGCATCAAGTGAACTGTTTGCAGCAGTGAGTTAAAGATTTAATTTGTAACCAATTTTAAGTCAATAAAGACACTTTTTATACTGGTGTCAGGACTAGAATTTTTATGCTGCCATGAAGGAAATGAAAACTAGAATGGAAAAAATTCAATTTGGAATCAAGAAGATGGAAACCAGGGAAGGTGGATGAGAAAATGAAATCCGAGATTGAATCCAGCATGGAGAAGATGGAAGACAAACTGAAAACCAGAATGTAGGAAATGTAAATCAGAATAAAAAAACAGGGGGGAAGATGAGAAATGAAATGATGACTGAATTGTGTAATGGAGAACATGAAGATGCAATTAATGACCAAAATCTATGAATAACTGGCTGGTGTGTATAAAAAATGGACAAGTCGGGAGGAAAGATGGAAGAGCCTGGGAGAACAATGAATCATTGCATTATTGTCTTGGAAGACCTCAGGGAATACATTAATGCCCTGGAGGGAAGAGTCGACAGAGGCACCGAGGAACTAAATGCCATGATGGAAAAGATGTTCGACAAAAGGTCAAAAAACATGAATGTCAAGATGCTCTGACATTACATAACATCTGCACACATCAAGCCCCCTAAGGACATTGGGACCTTTAATGTGTTCTGATAACAGTTTGCTGCCGTCACCACACAAAAACTATGGTCAGAAGAGGAAACCGCACGGCTGATAGCAAGCCTCCAGGGATGGGTGGCAGAAGTACTGAATGCAATCCCAGCATCAACAATATCTGCGGAGATTTGGGAGGCCCTCAAGAACCATTTTGGGAACCATCACTTTGCTGCAGCCTACTACAGTCAGCTAAATCAGGTTGCAACAACTGGTTGAGACCAGGCTGGAGTTTAGTCTACCCATCAAACTGCTTGTGAGCAAAGCCCTGGTGAACCTACCACATAGTTATCTGCTCCAGGAAGTTGCCTACTTCCTAATTGATAGGGTACATGACACCGAGATATGCCAGTGCCTGAAGAGCTCAGCAACTACAAGAAGATCCACAAGGCATTGATGGCAGCACTTAAACTGGAGGCAGACAAGATAACAGCTGCACCCACCTCAAAGATCAGTAGTATTTACAATAGGGTCAGAGATGCAGCCCAGGGATGTCAACAAAGATCTTTCAGTGATTTATACTGGGGATGTAACCAGCAGGGACACCTAGTGCAGAACTGTCCACACTAAGATGTCGACCGAGCTATGCCTGGACAAGGTAAGCGCTGGCTGGGGTAACTGAGAAGATCGGAAGAACTTGGCGCTATGTGGAAAGGCGATCAACCCAAAGATGATGGAGGTATGAGCTGGGGATATGGCCGATTTGAGCACCTGTTGGAGGACTGTATGCAATCGAGATGATAGGCATCAGACAGTGCGTGGGGGATGCAGCCTCCTAGGACACCTATTGAAAAGCTGTCCACAATTTAGTTGACTGGCAGTGGGGCGTGGAATAAGACGTGGTGAGGGGCATACCTGAGACATCATCACTATCTCCTCGCTTGTTGCTATGTGCCTTGGACAGAGAGATGGAAGACAGCTGGCTATGAGGGAACCTGTGCTGGATACTAGTAGACACCAGTACAGCTGTGACCATAATTTGACCAGACGTGGCACAGGGTTTGCTGACAAGTGAACCAAATCAGCCCCATGATATAGAGATGGTCTCAGGAATACCTTGCCAGTGGAGAGTGAGGTCTTGTTGTAGTTGAACCTGGGATGGAGCACCATTAGTTTGTAGGTGTTAATCATGAGGGTGGCTGAAGAGGTGATTTTGGGCCTGGGTGCCCTCAGGAGTCATGATGTGATGATCAACATTGGCAGGAGGGTCCTAAGACTCGGTGAAGACAAGAGGGTACTCTGGAGTTCTAACGAACATCATGGAGTCCACAGGGTGACCCTGAAGGAGGGTGTGGTTATGCTAAGGGGTGTGGTGATCGTGAGGTTACGTCTGATAGACAGCAATTCATCAGCACACCCAGGATGTGAGGAACAGGGTGGAAACCTGTTATGACAAACAAGCCAACAGGGAAGAAAATTTAGGTGTGGTTGTATTGCCAAACATGGACCAAGGGGCATATCCCCAGGTTCCAACAGCCATGGGCAGGACCATGCCTTGTGGTGGAGAGAGTCAAGCACCAAAAGGGAAGAAGCTGGTAGTGCATATTAATCATTTAACCCACTATGATGGCCCTGGTTAGGATGACCAGCCCTAAGATGGGTGCAGTGTGACACCATATGAGGTCATTATATTCAGCTTGGTATGTGAGTTGGTGGAATTGGGAGACTTGGAATGTGTAAAAACACATGAAGTGTGGTGTGCCTGTAGCTGGAGGCTTTGGAACATGACCCATCTGGTACATTCCAGATTCTTCCAGTAGCTTTGGCTTCCATAATTTTCCAGAATGTTCTATGACATCATTTCTAGCCATTAAAAGGATGGAAGAGTGGCAAGTCAATTGAGTGAGTAGCGAGTCATAAGTAGAGTTCGGTTTTGGGTTCCGAAGCACACACAGTTATGAACACACACAGCAGGTATAAAGAGAGGGTAGTGGGGAGGGGTTTGTAGCATAAACCTTGCACACATTAAGACAATCTGTTCCAAAAGTAGCTCACTACATTTATTTACATATGCATCATTCTAATTCATAAAAGAACACAATAAAACAATTATTTTATAATATGATTAGTAAATAAAAATGCCTAGTACTTTTACAAATAAAAGTATAAAGCTTGATACAGAAAAATCAGGATAACAATGTGAAGAGCTTTGAAAAGACAATATGCATAAATCAGCCAAACTTGCTGAGAATTCATTGCAGTGGATTACAAGATACATCTTTACTGTATTGAAAGAAAAGGCTCTCCTACTGTCACTTAAAATATATTTGAATCCTTCACAACTTTGTGCAGTACTGAATGCCTACCCTTTTGTGTTTTTGACATTTTCCAATCTGCGCTTTCTTTGTGTTCATTGATTTATCTAATAGCAGGAACTGAATGAGGCCAGGCAGTGATCAATGCTAGATATTGCAATATGTTTTGAAACATGCTGTAGAGATCAGGCCTACTCCATCACAGCATAATTATACTTTGTGTGCACCAAACTTAATCCGGCAATTTCGTGATCCCAGACCAAGCTTGTCATGAGTCAGACTTTTGACTGGAATGTTAGCTCACAGTGATGTGAGGAGAAGGTTATCAACTCTCTTTGCATTAAAGTGTTGATTGAATTATTACAGCAGTGAATTAAAGACTTTATTTGTAACCAATTTTTCATTCAATAAAAACATGTTATAATGCATAACATCTGGTACTGAATGCTACTTTCATATTGATGAAGCCAATATTTCTGCAATGACATCTTACAGTTAATAGTTTTATTTAATTTGATATGGGAAGAGTATTTCAGGTTTGTTATTCTCATTATTCATATATCTTATCTCTAAGAACACAATACCACTTAGAAAACAATATATCACCCCTTAATATTTAGAGTTTTTATGTCTATTTGTTGGTGCATATTTAAATTATATATCTCTAACAGTTATCCTTGAAGAAATTTAGGCTGTTATTTATAATTAGAGCCCAGACGTTAGGCCTAATGCCTTTTTAATCGGAGAGTATATTTGAAAGAACTATTAGGGATAAACACGTTTCCACACATTTGGGGACGATAGGCGCAATTTTAGTTTGCCTTTTTTTTTGCCTATTTAGCTCCCTTTGCCTATTTTAAAGTTAACTGCCTTTTTTTTTCACATATTTTTACCTTGTTATTGCGTATTTTCTTTATTTTTAATACATAAAAAAAAAAAAAAAAAAAAAAACTTGCGTGGATTATATAAATAAACAAAAAATAATGGTTTTGTCGAATTAAAACTATGTATTCACCTCACTCAGTTATTTGCTGAGAATCTTATTCTTCAGCAATACACATATTTCCAAGAAATGTTTGAAAAATATAGCAGGTTACTTTGGAGTTGACCAGCGAAAGAAAGTATTACATGGAGGGTGTAGAAAGGAATGCATGTATGCAAGTGTCTTTTGTAAGATTTGTATTATTTGCCTCCCTCGGCCCATGGTCAACTCATCCCTTCTCAAGCTAGGTAGCTCTGCAAAGCTACCTTTTTCTCCGGATCCCATTATTGCGTACCTCAAACTCTCTAATCTTTTCTCACACCCTTATTTTTGAGACAATACACAGCCAGGTTTCCCCAATCTCTAAAATAAAGTAGACACCCTCGGGCCTCAGCAAGTAGAATCTGTTAGTTTGAGACTGAGCTTGTATTAAACAACTCCATCTGCAGTTTTCACGATTATTGCAATATTTATCATGCTGAAAGTGAGTACACAGTTAAGTAGTAAACTGCATGGTTTTATCTGCGAATTGGGTTCAGTTACACTATCTACCAATGGTACTGTTCTGATGTGCAAAGTTTGTAAAAAAACTATTAACTGTGAGAAAAGGTGTTTTATACTTCATTTTGCAACAACGAAGCATAAGACTGAAATTATTAAAATTGGTAGGCAGAAGAAGCTCTGTTTAATATCAACAGTGATTGCAACAACTAGTAAACCATTTCAGTTTTTTTGGGATCTGTGCAAGGCTTTTTCCTGTATGAAAAAACTTCTCTCTGACAAGCGGCTCAGTATGTCAGTTGACAACTTAAAAAAGCATCTTGTGGCATGTAACCAAGAAAAGTGAATACATATGAGATGGTTTATTAAGTATTTGTCTATTTTTGCCTGTTTCCATGATTAATACATGTCTATTTCACTGTTTATTTTTACCATTTTTAGTGCCTTTATGCCTGCCTATTTTAACCAAAATAAATGCCTAAACATCTGGGCTCTATTTATAACCAATTGGTATTGATTTGTTTTTTCACACAAGCCATGTGTAGGACAGGAGTTGGATAGTTAGAGTCAAACTGAAAAATTCAATGCCACAGCCAGGATTTGAACCACATACCCTCTTCTTCAGTTGAGGTTTGATTAGTGGCTGGAAGTTGAGCTCTGTGATCTGTTATGCTGGAAACATCTGGTGTTGTCAACAGAAATTCATACTCATGAGGTAGTACGAGGGCTGCTCAATAAATAATGATCCATATTTTTGTTTTTCTCCAAAAGTATTTATGCCACAAAAATGTAATTTACATATATGAAAGAATAATGTTTTGTTTGCTCAGTTTATTTTTCTACATAATTGCCTTCAAGTTTTAAGGCCTTTCTCCAGTGAGACACGTGGGCGTGTATTCCCTGTTGGTAAAAATCTTTATCCTGCCTGTGGAGCCAGGTTTTCACCTCTTGAATCACCTTATCATTGTCTTCAAAATGTCTTCCATGAATGGCATTCTTCAGTGGCCCAAACAAGTGGAAATCTTAGGGAGCCAAATTGGGACTATAGGGTGGATGGAGTAATACTGTCCAACCCTGTTTGGCAATGTGGGCAGGAGTCCTCAAATTTGTGTGAGACGAGCATTATTGTGCTGAATGAAAACCTCTACTGGGATGACATGGCGCTGCAGTTGCCAGAAGAACTGCTTAAGTTTCTCTAATGTTTTGACATAACTTTCTGAACTAATGGTACCGCCTTTCTGCATCACATCAATGAGAATTATGCCCTCACAATCCCAAAACACTGTGACCATGAGTTTTCTAGCTGAAGGAACTATTTTTAATTTTTTCTTCTGTGGGGAGTGAACATGATGCCATTCCGTCGATCTTTTTGTTCAGGCTCAAAGTGATGCACCTATGTATCATCACCTGTTACAATCTGGAGCAAGAAAGCCTTCCCTTCAGCTTCAAAGTTCAACAAATCGGAAGCAATGTCTTTTCTTTGGGATTTGTGATCAACAGTAAGACACCAAGGAACCCATCTTGACACACTTTTGCATATCCGAGTTCATTGATAATGGCATCCATACTTCCTTTGCTTACCGACAGCTTCAATGCCAAATGCCAAGTCGCAATGTGTTGATCCTCTCGAATGGCAACATCAGCCTGCTGCAACTTGTCAGGCATGACAGCCATGGGAGGCCTTCCTACCTGCAGCAAATCTTGGAACTCTGCAGCACTGTCCAATGGTACTTTAACCCTCTGTGTCCAGCAACTAACAGTACTCTTATCGACAGCAGATGTTCCATAGACTTTGCACAAGCGTTTGTGAACATACCCCACAGTTTCTTACTGTATTATGAGAAATTCAATCACAGCACATTGTTTATGATGGATGTCAATTACAGATGCCAGTTTAAAACATTCCTACACCTATACTTTCTGTTGGAAACAAAACTTTGCATTCACACGCGGTAAACTTCAAGTAAGTCTCACCTAAATTTGTACATTTATTTTGCAATTTTCACTGTAAAATAAATTGTGGGGCATTATTTATTGGGCAAGCCTCATATTTCAAAATTCATGAGCCGGTCTCGAGTTTTGTGATGAAAATACTCTCTTGAACTTTGTCTGCTGCCAGATTTTTTATGGGTTTAATAACTTTGTCATTTTCTATTTTATGGTATGATGCCCAAAGCTGGTGCATCACTGCTGATTTATCCATCTGTTTTTGTTTAACGTATCTGAAATGTTCTTTTAACCTTGTTTCCAGTCTTATTTTTGTGTGATTAATGTAACATAAATTGCAGTCTTTACAATCAAATTTGTAGATGCCTGATCTCTGATTCATGGCTATGGGTCTTTGATTCTGTTTTTAGTGCATTTTTTTGTTGTTGTTGAATTGGTTACTTGAAGCTAAATTTATGTTGTCCTTCTTGAAAATATTCTTAAATTCTTGCACTGTCACCCTCAAAGTAGTCTCCCTGGGAGTTGATACACTTGTCTCAGTGCTTCTACCACTGCTGGAAGTACCTCTGGAAGTCCTCTTCTTTGAATATGTTCAGAGCCTTCTGCGATTCATGATGGATGACATTAATGTCCTCAAAATGGTGTCCCTTGGAGCCGCATTTTAAGTCGCGGGAAAAGAAGAAAAGTTCACTCGTGCCAAATCTGGAGAATAGGCGGGATGGGGAACAGTATTCATCCTATTTTTATCCAAAAATTGGCGAACAGAAAGGGCTTTGTGCGTGGGTGCATTGATATGATGCAGGAACCAGTCACCACTCCTCCATTTCTCCGGCCATTTGCGTTGCACATTCTACCTCAATCCTTGTAGCACTTGTTTGTAGAACACTTGATTCACTGTTTGATCCTGTGGCACAAATTCCTTATGTACAATGCCTTTAATGTCAAAAAACACAATCATCATTTATTTCACTTTGGATCATACCTCTCTGGCCTTTTTGGGCATGGAGATGGACTCTTCCATTGTGAAGATTGTTGCTTCGTTTCTGGATCATACCCATAAATCCATGTTTCATCACCAGTAATAATTTTCTCCATAAACTGTGGATCATTTTGTAGCTGCTTTAACATCTGTGCAGGCTTTCCTTTTGGTCATTTGAAAGCAGGCAGGGCACAAACTTGGTGGATGTTCTTTTCATGTCCAAATTGTCTTTCAAAATGCTTTGAACACTTCCAAAGGAGAGTCCTAATGAGTCGGAAAGTTCTCTTATTGTAATGCACCTATCATTTAAGACCATTTCCTCACCTGATTGACATTTTCATCAGTTTTGCTGGAACAGGGTCACCCCGAACAATCTGCATCTTTAACTGATGTCGCACCACTTTTAAATATCGAAAACCACTCAAATGCTTGACTTTTATCCATAACTTCCTCTCCATAAGCTGTCTTAACATATCTTAGGCTTCTGTTGCAGTTTTACTGAGTTTAAAGCAAAATCTGATGTTCATTCTTTGATATTTGTAGTGTGACATTCTTGCTATGCGTAAAAATTGCAGCACGCAAAACACATGTTCACTTCAGAGCATCTACCTCATCACTGCATGATCAGAGGAAGTCACGTTACCTCTCATTTTTATTAGGGCTGCATGTACAGTGTGGATAAGAATTAAAGAAATCTCAGCATCAGCATTGTTATAAAGCCATTCTTGAAACTTCTTGATCACATGTAAGTGTCATAATTGTTCTGTGTTATACTCTTCCAAGTCAAGTGAGATGCTGAGAAGTCTGTGCACTGAGCTACTGAAGATTGCCTATTTGTTCCTGGTTGAAGCGTGTCTGTCTGTCTGTCTCTTCCTGTAGATGCCATATGTGATCCTTTGTCCTTTCTTTAGCTTTAGGTACAGGTATGGTAGAATCTGGTCTTGTTCTGTTTCAGTGGTGAGCTGTATATGCCTGTCTTGTAGGTTTAGTAAGTTGAGAGAATCTTCTGTTTGATTTCTGGAGACTACTGCAAAAATACCATCTACATATCCAAGCCATTTTCTGAACATATTAGGGAAGCTGGAGGTTATATGAACTTAAAGTTATCCCATGTATACATCTGCTAAAATGGATGAGAGTGGGTTTCTAATGGCTAAGCCTGAGGTTTGTCTGTAAAATATATTAATAAATCGGAAGCAGTTCTAGCACATCTGTTGTTTTCTTGTTTAAGCCTATGTTTGTGAGCCATGTTTTGAAAGTTTGTTGACTAGAATGCTGGTGAATAGTGATTGCACATCAAACGAGACTATCAGATCTTTGGTTGAAAGTGTATGCTGTTCCAAATATGTTGTTGGTTCCAAGGAATTTTTTATAGAGAGATTGTCATATTCAGGGAAGCTGCTGTATTTATACAACAACCATTTTGATAAAGTGTTGGTTAGGGAGTTTGTACAATTGACTTTGGTCTCAGAGGTTGTTCTGGTTTGTGGATTTTGGTATAATTTCTGTTTGTTCTATTGTCTGATGCAGCTCTCACCACCAGAGAGCACTGTTGCCATTGCAAGATAAATCAAGGAGTTGGCTGTCTTCCTGTTAATGTTTTTGGTACTACACATCATGCTTGTACCCAGAATAAATTTTTGGCTGCTGTGCAACTGCTTAAAGTTGTATTTTAAATTATATGTTACATATTTTTGCTGTGTTTAGCAAGCTGGTAGATACACCTGAAAAATAAAGTGTGTGTAATCACCTGTATAAAAAAATTCTTCCTTTTTCCAGAGAGAGAGAGTGGGGGGGGGGGAGATTTTATATTGTACAACTTTTGCTGATCTTAATTTCCATGATTTGTTACTTTCTCTAGCATGTATGTGTAATTTACATAGTAGATAGAGAAGATATTGTATTCTACCCAAAAATTCAATACAGAGATTTCACTGGAAATATATGTTTTGAGGCCCCCTGAATCTAAAAAAAATATCTTCAGAAAAAGGTTCATGAGTGTATATGAGGGAGAGCAAGGGGGAGGGAGGGAGAGAGAGAGAGAGAGAGAGATGCATGGATGGATGGATGGATGCATGGATGGATGGATGGATGGATGGATGGATGGATGGATGGATGGCTGGATGGCTGGATGGATAGCTAGCTATCTAGATAGATGCTTAAGCACCAAACTTGGTATTTAGGTTCATTATTTTCCAAGGATGAGACAAAGGTTTTCATGAAAATCCACCATACCAAACTGCCCTTTCCACAGAGCATGTTTTGATTTTACACAGAGCATTTTTTAAACATTTTGATTTTCTCAAAAATGGTTCATACAAGTTTTCTTAAAATACATTATGGTTAAAATATTTTCATGAAAAACAAATTGCAGGTCTCGAGTGTTATGGGAATATCTGCTAAAGACCTTGATTTCTGGACAACCTTTGTATAACTATATAACTGGCAAACCATAAAATAAAGACAAAATTTGCTACACAAAAAATAAATATCTCATCAAAACACAATTTATATCATAAACCTTTTTTTTTTTTTGCAGAATTAACCATTTCCATGATATTCCTTGTTATTGGTTACATTTTTAAACTACTAAATTTTCACAAATTGAAAGTCATATTTTATGTATATTTGGTTTGTTTTACTTTTGGTCAAGTAAAGAGAACCTAATTTGAATTGTTTCACATGGTGAGCTCTGACTTGTTTTAGCCTAGAGTATTCCCTTATTTCCCTTCTACTTATAAGGAACAAATTAAGATGATTTCTGGTAATGTTTAGCATGATTGGCATGATGTAGATAAAGAGAATGTTTTGTAACAATAATTTGTTTGCAGAATATATAAAGTCATGCAAGTGGAACATATCAGATTTTGTTTGTTTATTGGCAACTATTTCCTATCTGCACATGCCAAGAAAACACACTTAAGATGTGAACACTTTAGCCACTAAGGAGAAGGAAATGCAAAGGAATACATTTTGGTGTGTGTGCATGTGCGTGCAAGCGAAGTAAGTGAGAATGCATTTTTGTCATAAGTAACTTAAGGATTGACACAGCTAGAGGAAGTTCTTTTTAGATTGCATCAAATAACAAGTAAGTTTATATAGACACAGTTCCTACTGAAAAATAGTTACAGGTAATTTTCACTAGTAACCATTATTGCAATGTAACTGCTAATATGATAACGATTATAGCAAATAACTTAATAATTACCGATAACTGGTACGTTAATGTAACTACCGAAGTGACAACCAAATCATTATTGGTAACTGCTACATGTAACTGTGCCAGTTTTAAAGGCTATGCAAAAATAACTGTGTCACACCTCTATTGGACAAATACTGGACATACAGTTGTATATCTGAAAACATAAAAGTGACATGGCTGTGTAATTTCCATTTTTTTGTTAATATCATTCATTATTATTTTGTAATGGCATTTAATGTCCAGCCTTATTGCATGTAGCACCACATGCTGATGATACATGAAGTGATAATTCAAAAAGAAACTTTTCAGGCCTAAATTAAGGATGCCTGCCTGGCATTAGCCACTTATGAGGATTGATAAAAACATGGAAAATGCCACATTCAGGAAGGATGGTCCTGGCAAGAACTGAACTGCAGAGCTCTGTTCTCAAGTTCCATGCCTCAATATTTTTATCAATATTGCACCCTACTTTTATTTCCTTTTATAGAATCTCAGATTATTTTATGAGATAGTGTGGTTTATTCACTATTTTTTATTCAATTTTATACAAAATTGGCATATATATATATATAGTACTCCTCAAATTACAAAGCTGTGCAGTAGTTGAATATCACTTAAGTTACCACTCACACACACACATAGCTTGCTTTATTTCATTTGGTAAAGCATTGAATAATTTTATGGCTGCATTAATTACTTATATTCCATTTATTTTGTATTTTCTGAAAGAATATGCATGTTTGTTATTGATTTAGTGCTATAATCTTGAATTTCATTATTGAAAGTGAGAGCTGTTTCATTTTGCAACAGTAGTATTTCAAAAAGACCAGAGGCAGAATATCCTATTGTCTAAAATTTGGTCAACATGATTCTCATACTTTACTCCTTGTCATTATTCTAAGGATTGTTTTTGATTGTTTTACTGGTGGAGAGTTACCTCAAAAAAATAATCTTCTTAGCAAGGAATGAAAATTTGCAAAATACATGTTACTTAAAGTTTTTATGTTTGTAGCATACTTACCAGATGTCCATTATTATATGAGATTTCTTGTATTTCACAATGAAGAATTGTGTCCTGTACTGCTGTCATATGGGACGTCAAAAATCTCATATTTTATTCTAAGTTTATGGATTGCATTTTTGAAATACACACATGTTCATTCGGTACATTAAAATTTATAATTACTGTTAATATGGTCAAATTGTAGTGCTATAGTAGCCAATTGTGTACATGGTTATGCCTATTGCTTACTACCCATAATGGGTCTATTCAGCAGGCCAAGTGCTATAGCAGTGCTTTATGCATTGGAGCATTCAGAGGGTCTGCTGCAGGTAGACATACCAGAATTTTAGAATGATAGTGAGGGACACAGAGGTGTTACTCTAGACATTGACCAGCAAAATACCTATATTTATAATAGTTAAATATGTATAGTTACATTACAATTTCAAGGGAAGGCTCAGAGTAATATCATCCTGTAATATATGCACTAAAACAAATCTTTCACACTGTTTGTTTATTTCCATATAGAACATTGCAACATTTCTGCTTTACTTGATGTGCATATGATTGGAGTTTTAGATGGGCCTTGGCCATAAATGCTTCACTCCTCTTCCTCTAAAAGCCATCCCTTGGCTGTACCTTGCATCTTATGGCCCTCAACATTGAGCTAGGCTTAAGTGTGTGCCAAAGAGTGCAACAAGTAAAGCAGTTTAATCAACATTGCTTCTAATACACAATAATAGTTATTCTATATATTTTGATGAACATCTGTACCTCATATTTGTAACTTTTCATGTCATTGTTCAAAAAACGTGCATTATTCTTAATAAGGTCCTAAACTCCTGACAAGTAACACCATAATTCATAGTGATTTTAATTTTAAATGTACCAAATTCAAACAGTGTTTCATCTTTCAGTGTTTAAGTTTTTTTTCGAAAATAGAAGTAATCACTCTACATAATTATGTGACTCAGGAAAAGTCAATAAATATGACATTAACATACTCATGTTGAGAATATGCAATTAAATGCCACCACTGAAAAATGCTAATTTCCATTAAAATTTTAGACTAATCATTAACTTTAAACCATACACACTTTTTGTTAAAGAAATGTGTTTATACTTTTCAATCTCAAGACCTGTATGAAAGTTTCTACTTTGGTTCTGGCATGGCAAGTTTACTTGTTTCTTCTGGGAATTGTCACCAAACACGTGGCAAATGATTTGCATATTACAATCAAACCTTATAACTGAGATTGTGTTTTACATTTCACTTGCTGTGGCTGACTGTTCTTAATTCTTCCAAGCAAAGTACTTAAGTTGTTATTTTTTGCTTAGAACACATCTGGAAACTAACATAGAACAGGCTTAGAAGAAGACTCCACTGCACTTAGCACATTTGAAGCCTGGGCATTTCAGTAGTTGAAGTGCCAAGAAACCTAGGGTTTTTACACCTACTTTGAGTTATTATTTACAGTACATAAATTAAATCTGCCAAAAAGTATAGGGATAATCTAAAAGTAAGGCATTCAAGGATTTCTCAACAAATAAGAAAATAGTCATAACTTCTGTATTAATATTTTATTTTAAATTTACAGCAAGTATCAAATATGAATCTGTCATATGAGATGTCAGAAATCCTGTATTTTATTTTAAGTTTTATATTTTTTTAAATACACACAAGTTCATTTGGCACCAGATTGTTGTCAGATGTGTGAGAGAGAAAATACCTGTTTTACAACTTAAAAGTACTTCTTATTCCCCTGCATTTCTCTACTATCATATTAAATTCCCTACATTCTGGTTTCCAGAGAACAAATTATAAGCAAGAGGTATAATAAATACTAAGTATGCATAAATAATACAAAATGATGTAATATTTTAATAATAACTCGTCAATCTGAAATTATGGAAGTGTCCTCAAAAACATGTCACTCTTTAACTAATGCTTCCAATGTATCCATTACTATTCTATTTTACCTTTTGTCTTTATATCAGTTACCACTTAGAATATTCTTTCAACTAAGGCATTTGAATACAGCAAAAAAGTATAATGTTGGCTAATGTTTTCAAACTGACATCATTATAATACTCGCTAGACACCTCATCCCAAAATATTACGGTAGGTAAGTTTAGTATTTCTAGCTCTTCATTTTTTAAAAAGTAAATGGTTTAAACTTTTTCATTCCTCCTGCAATTTTATTCCATTGAATTTGGTTTTAAAATCTGTAGATGAAAACCCATGCTCACACTTTTTCACGTGTAGATGGATCTTCCTCTCCTTTATCTTAGGACTTTTTGGTTTCACTAGGCGAATGAGGCAGTACAAAAATTGCACAATAGCATATCAGCTATCTACATAAACTAAAGAGAATATAAGTGGTAATGGGAATAGACCATCAGGAAGCTTAGGATTACATCAAGCAGCCATGTGAAAAGCAAATCTAAGCAGGAAGAAAATAAGATTAACAATAATTATGACATCTTGGGTTTCATCCTGTCTATGGCAATGCATCATGCAAAATGCAATGTTAAGTAGTGCAATGATGAAATAAGCCCAAATACATTATATCCTTATGTCCACTGTATAATTTAGTAATTATAAGGACAAAGTTATCATTGTAAAACTTGCACTCATTCTAAGATATGAGCATTATGAACACAAACACATTGTAGGGAAAATTCCCTACATCTGACAACACTTCCTGCTACATTAAAATTAATAATTACCAGTCACTTAGTCATGTTATAGTGCTGTAGTAACTGTTTGCGAGTTGCCAGATTTAAAGTAAAGTGGTGAACACTAGCCTAAAAAATAGCTAAATTCTTGCTCAAGTGAAAAATATAGAAGAAATTAAATTAAATCACCTTCCTCCTCTAAAATAGTATAAGACAATAATAAATTTTAAATAACAAATAATAGTACAAATTGAAGAAGAGGAAGAAGGAGGGTGAAAGGGATGACTATAAAATTATTGAAATGGTGGTAAATAAGGAAATGAAACTGCTAATTAATATCTGTTAAGGAATGTCTTCAAATTGTGAAATAGGCTGGCAATGGGTAAACAACACAACAATATGCATGTATGATGTATCATTTCATATGCATTAAATAAGGGGGTTGTGTTTGCTGTGAGGCTTCCATATCAAGTACCATTCAGGAATAGTCAGAATCAACAAGCTAGGAACTTCCCTGCTGGAGTGTTAACCTCGAGTATAAGAAACCTGACCATGTTTCATGTTATTAGCTTTATTACAGATTTTTCACCAACCTAGTAAAAGGAAACCTGAATTCCTCATTATAAAACTTTCTCAATACACCAAAAGTAGCAAACAGAACGTTAAGTAGCTCAAAAAGTAGCCTAACTGTAAAATTATGTAGCCGTATCAAAATAAAAATAATCCAATTTGCTACTTTATGGCCAATCAGTAAAACCCTTCTGCTTGTGTGCGTGGTCATGTGTATTGTTTACTGCACATAATGGGTGCATTCTGAAGACCAAGTGCTGCAGCAGTGCTTTATGCAATGAAGAGTTCAGAGCCTGCTGCAAAAGACCGCTGAATCAGCAAATGAAGCAAAGAAATACTTTGTTGCACAGGCAGCAGAAAGAATGGGTACAATTAGTGAGCCAGCACTGTGGCAGCATTAAATACTTTGCTGCACACAGGAATGCAGGATTTGTTGAATGAAATGCTTGAAGCAAAATTGGGAATTTTGTAATTTGTTTTTTGGGACACTTTGCCATAAATCCTTGCAGTGAAAGCCGTTGGACATAAGTTTATTATGGAACATGGATCCAGAAGAAATGTTACAATCTGTGGTTGCAGATTATGATGGAAGATGATGTCGAAGTGAATGTGAATGCCTACATTATGGCCTTCACATATAAAGATAATGGTACAGCAGTATTCCTTAATGTGAGTTTTAGGTGTAAAAAGCAACAGCAGAGTTAAGTTCATTTTATGATCCATCCTTAGGTTTATTTTTTAAATAAAATATTGAAATTACTGCACTTGTTGAATATACACAGTACTGCCAAATTTCTGTCAGTACTTTGAATGTGAAATAAACTATGCAAATACATTAACATACATATATTCTGAAAGAACAAAAAAAGTGCTACAAAATGAGCATACTCTCATTCGAATGATCACCATGTGCGGTGAAGACATTGAGGCCACTCAATAGCTGCACGAGTCCTGTCCAGTGGGATTTTCATAATAGCTGATGTGGTTGATTTTTTTAGCATCTCAACATTGCTGTGCCGCTTTTGACATGCTATTGTCCTGAGCTTCTGCCACAGAGAATAATCCAATAGATGTAGGTCAGGAATTCCACTAGGCCAGTAAGCAGCAGCGATGAACCATGGGACATTGGTTGCCAATCACTGTTGCATGGTTTTTGCTCTCCCCATATGTTGTTAACAAAGCCTGGGATCGAACCCGGCATACCTCCTTTAGTTTTTCAGTTAGCAAGTGCCTTGTGATCATTTATAAGCACCAATATGTAAATCATCCTTTATATATATCTATATATCTATAAATATATATATATTTTGTGTGTATGCACAACTTCTTTTGTGCATACACACCTAGGATGGCCAGATCTGATGTGATCAACAGTTGCACCCATTTCTTTAAACTCTGCTATTGTCCGAAACACAAATCATTCATTGATGCCATGAGGTTCCAGTGTAAAAAAAAATTCCTTAGCTCGCTTCCACAATGAAATATGCCAATACAGTGATACAATTTTCTTACATTCCCCCACTCCATATTTCGCTCTTGCCTGTTACTGGCACATTGAAAGCCGGTTTAGTCATGGAGTAGTAAAGTTAACCTTGCAGATGAGAAATGTTGACACCTTTCTTCATTCACAATTTCCCTACTACAGCACATTAAAATATTACTGACAGAACTTATGGCAGTACTGTGTATAGCCTATCATGTGTCATGCTCAATGCATTAAGTATAGCAGTATTACTTTTTGTACTATGTACAGAAGTGAGCAAAATTTCTCTGATAGAGCAGATTGGAGAAAAGGGAGGAGAGTTTTCTTATCAATTAGTTGTGAATGGCCTATACAGTGTTATATCAAGGGGATTTATTAACAAAACAGGTATCGATAATGTATTCACAAATTAAGTGCAAACCAAGTGGTAGACAACCATAATTAAATCAGACTAGAATCCATTTGACAAGCTAAATACAAAAAGTCAAATGGATTGGATGAATATCAAACAAAATTTTAAAGTTTCCCAAATGTGAGGTGGCTGAAATTTTAACACATATAGTAAGTGCATTATTAAAACAAGGAATATTTCCAAATACATTTAAAAGGGTAATTGTTAGACCATTATTCAAACAAAAGGGAAATAAAATGGATGTAGAAAATTATAGACCCCTATTACTTTATGTTCCACTTTTTCAAAAGTAATTGAGGGAATGTACTTTAAAAAATTGAACTTGGTAACGAAATGGCAATATGGCTTTCAGGAGCAGAAATCAAGAACAAATGCAATTAATAGCGCAAACAGTTTTATAGTAAATTAAATGATAGGGAAAGGGTAGTTGCAATATTTTTAGATCTCACAAAGACTTTTGACTAAATATAAGTGTTCTAATAAACAAGCTAGAAAACCCTGGGATATGAGGATTGTCATTAAAATGGATCACCTTACACTTAAGAAACAGAGATCAGTATGTGGACATAAGCTGCAAAAATACAAATGGCATGGCAGAAAAAGTAAGTTCATATTTTCAGATTGTCAGGCAAGGAGTTCGGCAAGGTTCAAAATTGGGTCCATTCTTGTTTTTAGTAAATTGTATATCTTCAAAATAGTTCACAAAAATGGGGATACAGCAGTAGGGTATGTAGATGATATGACTATAATTAAAGCTAAAACTGAATCAGAAGTGGAGTGGGAGGGTAAAAAAGAAAAAAGAAAAAAAAAATGCAATATGAACAACCATAAAACAATAAGGCTACAGTTTATTCATGGCATAAAATTTTAAAAAAAGGTATGCATTAATTTTGAATTTATAAGTGTTTTAAAAGTGGTATTAAATTTCAAATAGATGGAGTAATTATCTCTATGGGTAATAGTCGATAAACACACAAATTAGAAGCCATACATAAGGCATAGTAATAAATAAGCTGAACAAAGGCAACTATATTATGGGTCAGGTAAGGAAAATAATGGACGATGATACAGTTAAACAGATACTCCATAAAATATGGGGTAACACAGCAGTGGAAATGAAAAAAAATCTTTAAACTTAAAAAACAAAAATTGCAGACAGAAGGCACAGTTGCAGGAACATATTTAAAAGCTTAAAACTAACACACACACACACTCTCTCTCTCTCTCTCTCTCTCTCTCTCTCTCTCTCTCTCTCTCTCTCTCGCTCTCTCTCACATTCAACCAATAAACCTTCAGGGATTACAGAGGAATAGTCAAGGAACACAATGAGACAGGACACTTATGTTTTGTGACAATAAATGTTGCAGATAAGTAATCATTTTGCACTGGAATATTTGGACTGATAATTCCCCCCCCCCCCCAAGTGCAAAAATACTACCAATGTGGTATTTTCAAAGTTATGAGCTTTGATATTCTGCCCTGTCAGCAAGGGCCAGTGCACCACTCAGCTCCAGTTTCGCATTGTGGAAAACTACGAATTAGAGGGGGGCCTTTCATTATACAACAATAGAGCAGTCAAAAACGAGCTCAGCTCCCAGTCTGATAGTCCTGGGTAAGCCTGGCTTCAAACCTTACTCAAAGTCTTGTACATTTTCATTCCAAATATGTAAATAGCCCATGTTTGGAGTGCACCCAATTTTCACTCTTGGTGTTCCTTTAAAAACTTGAAGTGATTTTACAGAGGCACCCAAATGCTGTGTTTTAACATATTGCATAGGAAACATGAAACATCTTTGTTCTTTCTGTGCATTGTTTGTAACATGGTTTGCTGGTATTGGGTATGTGAGTGTGAATGTGTACTTTAAAGATACTTGCAGACTAATAGCATGTATGTTTCACTATTTCTGTTACTCTTACTCAAAGTAGATTACTCATCTTCAGTGGTGCAGTTAGTAGCATGCTTTACTTTCAATTAAATAGTGCAGGGTCCAAATTGTATTCAAGCTGTCAATTTTTTTCTCCCCAAATCAAGTGAATGGTATAAGTGTGGGGCGAACCCAATTTTCATTTATGGTATTTTTCTCAAATATTAAGTAAATCTTACAGGGGTACTCTAAAGGTTAATTTGAACATGTTTTGCATAGGACACATTACTGCATTTTGCTTGTACATGTGTAGTAACATGAGTTAATGAGCAGGTATCAAGGATGAAATGTGCCCCTAATAGTTGCACATGCATACTTTCAAGGTCATTCCAGATAAATACTACCTGTTTTGCATTACTGCTCTGTATGCTACTGGAACTGAGTTATTCACATGGCATGCTTTTTTTGGAGTTAACTGATCTGCATTTTGTTTATGGGGATGCAGAAGTAAGCTCGCATGAAGTAGTACGGCTCTTTGCAGTCAGATAAACTTGACACCAACTGCATCATTCTACCTTCCAGTCTATTCACCAGCACCAGCAGGAAACTGGATTCTTGGCTGTGCATAGCCCTAATGCGAGTGCAAAATGAACCCGTCATGCACCAGGTTTCAAGGAAGAGGTGCTCGAAAGGATTTACAACAGTTGTTCAACCAGTATGCATTGTACTACTATGGGCACACCTTATGTCAGCATATGGCAAGTGATACAGGAAGATAGACTCCAGCCATTCCATCTTCTGAGGTACAGGTATACCAGCTGACTATGTTCCCCAAGTGCAGTTTTGTAACTGGGTCTCTGAGCAGCATGGTGAACAGCCAGACTTGTTTTCCCGAGTGTTGTTTCACGAGGGAAGGAATGGCATTAAACCATAGAAACAGGCACATCTAGGATCATATAAATCTGCATGCAATTGTTGAAAGAAATTATCAACACATGTTCAGAGTCAATATATGGATTGGTATGAATTAAAATTATGTAATTGTCCCATACCTTCTTCCACCATGGTTAAATTGGAAAGACGTCTCTCTGGATGTATAATGCAGGATGTGGTTCCAGCTGATAGAGCTCCTGCTCACTTCGACAGGGATGTCAGAGGCCTTTAAATAACATGTTTACAGGACATTGGTTTGGATGCTTGGCCATCACATTCCCTTGATCTCACTCCTCCTGATTATTTTCTGTGGGGACACATCAAGAGCCTCATGTATGAGACTCCCATCAACTCTAATGAGGATTTGTTGGTGAGGATATTGGCTGTATGTGTCATAATTTGTTACTCTCCAGGCACCTTTGAAAGGGTACAAGAAGGATTTATTTGAAGATACACACTCTTCATGGATGTTGGAGGGCATCACTTTGAACAATTATTTCACCTATTCCTTGGAAGTAGGGGATACAAGTTTGCTTTCGTTAATTTTTCCCATGTTATTTCCAACTTTGTTAATTCCAACTTTGTTAATTCAAGGACTCTGATTTATTATTATTATTATTATTATTATTATTATTATTATTATTATTATTATTATTATTACACTGATGGTACAAGAAACTGAGATGGAGCACCAGTTGAATGTGGTGGTGGGGGAAACCGGAGAACCTGGAGAAAACCTGCCCTTGCACCACTTTGTCCACCACAAATCTCAAATATGGTTGCTTGGGATCGAACCCAGGCTGCCTTAGTGAGAAGCGAGTTGTGTAACCAGTCACAGCGCAGCCTCAACTTGCAGTATGAATAATGATTATAAATTTGGTTTCTCCTTTGTTGTGCTGAAGTTTCTTCCATTCTGAGGTGTGAACAAGATGGTTTTCTCTTCTTATTTGTGTCTTCTTTCTTATTGTTTGCATCCCCCCAAAATAAGGGAGTGAATAGAAAAATCAATTTCCTTATTGTTTCTGAATCTTTACATGGAATGTACAGATAATGGAAACACTTTACTTATTTGCTATTCTTCATTTATGTACGTACATATTTTTGTTTCATTATGAGTAATAAATTTATTTCTGTGTAATGTTCCTTTATTTTTCCTCTGCACTGAGATGAAGAGCTTGACTTTAATGTTGTCTTTTCTTTCTCTAGTATCAGCCTTTTGCACCCTTAAAAAAAAAGATTGTGGTGATCATAGCTCTTCAAAATTATTTCCTCTGTTAAATTTAACAGCACTGGTCAGCACATGAAATGGATAACATTCGGTGTCTCATGATACATCAAATGAAATATGAATGAAAAATAAATTATCCTGTTTGAGTTTTGAACATCTGAGCTATCAGCCATGTGAACAACACTGTGGTCTCTGTAGTTTTACCTCTCAGCTATCTTGCCCTTTGTTTTGCATGGCTACGATTGCCTGCAGTTGGCAGCAACTCAGAGGACTTTTATCACAGGTGCGTTATTGATTTTGATCTATTGCAACCAACTGTGACCTCAAAGACCAAAGTGTTCCATATCAAAATGTGCACTTAACACTCTGCTGCAATCTAAAGGTTTGTTGGTTGAATTCTGTTTCTGGTGGAAGCGTACTCCTAAACTTTTCTGTGCACAAAATACCTTTTTATGGTGTTTGGTTTATCAATGCTTAAATAAAAGTTTGTCACCGATTTATTTTATGGGCATAAATCAGATTTTCGGATTTATTTCATTTTTTTTATATTGGTAATTGCGATATGGACAATGCTAGCACAGTCTGAGAGAGATCTGTGAAGTGGCTATTTACATCCTGTTCTGCATTCTTGCATTGGTTTTATGCATGACTGAAGCGTGTATCCCACCTTTTTGCTGCAAGTTAGTTTGAGGTTAAAATAATTGTAATTTATTAGCAGCCTATAGACTCTTTTCGAGTATCGGGCATTGTCAGTTTACATTAAACAAAATTAGCATTAAATAAACTTAGTCTACATAAATTATAAACATACATTAATATATACAGGATGTTTGGTTTAACAAAGTATTAATATAGTCTACATAAATTATTTTAAAAATTCATTGATATCATACACAGGATTGTTCAGTAAATATGTCTTGAGACATTGTTTAAATTTAACAGCATTTTCATTTTTTACATATGCAGGGAGTCGATTATACATGTGTAATCATATTATATAGGATCTTTATTTACAGATTTTACATTGTAGCTGGTATAATGTAAGTCAAGTTTGCATCTAGTATCATGGTTATGTATTTCACTATTTAGTTTTGGTTTTTTCTGGTTAATTAAGTAAGTTACTTTGTATAAGTATAGAGATACTACAGTAAACATCTTTTCTCTTTTAAAAACTTCCCTGCATGATTCTCGACACCCCATTTTAAACATAGTTCTGATACATTTCTTTTGTAGCACTAGAACCCTTTGCATATGCATTTTATTACAACCCCCCCATAATTCAATACCATATTGGATATGTGAATAAATTAACCCATAGTATATAAGTTTTAGAACCTCAACATTACAAGTTTTTGCAAATTCCCTCATTAAATACAAACCTTTACTTATTTTTTTACATAGGTCATCGATATGATTAGTCCAGGACATGAGTTTATCTACTTGCATTCCTAAAAATTTGTGAGAATCAGATTCCTGTATTGCAACATTTCCAAAGTTAATATGAAATAATATATCTTTTTTCTTCTTGCTTAACTCAAATTTAATTATATTTGTCTTGTCAGGGTTATTAGTGAGGTTGAGAGATTTAAAAAATGTGTTTATTCTTAGCGATTCATTGGTGGCTAATGATTTCAAGTCAAGATCATTGTTTGCTTTACATATAATAGTGGTGTCATCTGCATAGCTTATAATTTTACAATTAGGTGTCGAATACATATCATTTAAATATAAAATAAAGAATAATGGTCCAAGTACTGAGCCTTGGGGTACACCGTGTTTAACTATTTCAGCACTTGATTTAAATTTTGTTCTTTTTTTTCCTTGTTTGAAACTTATTTCCGTGTATTGTACACGACCTTTTAGATACAACGAAATTAATCTATTGGTAACCCCTCTAATACCGTACTTTTCTAAGATTAATAGTAATGTATCGTGTTGGACACAGTCTTAGATAGATCAAAAAATATGCCTACAGTTTTCTTTTTTTCATTTAGATTACTTAAGATGTTGTGAGTAAAGTCTATTAGGGCCGTGGTGGTTGATCTTTTAGCCCGAAAGCCATGCTGAAAATCATTTAAAATATCGTATTTTTCAAAGAAATTCATAATTCTCTTCAATAGTATTTTTTCAAACAACTTAGCTATTACCGAGGTAAGGGTTATAGGTCTATAGTTTTGCATGTTACTTTTGTCTCCCTTTTTATGTATCGGAATCACAGTACTAATTTTTAAACAATCTGGGAAAATTCCTAGGTTTAGTGATGTATTTATTAGATGAACCAAGGGGGTGCTCTAAACATGTTTACATCTTTTTAACAATTTAGAGCTAATTCCATCCCATCCAGTGGAATTTTTATTTTTAAATCCATTAATTAATCTTATAACTTCATCTGCCGTAGTATCATACAGATAAAGCAAATTTCCTATACCCTTATTAGTTTTAAAACCTGCAACATCAGGGGTATTTTGATTGCTAGCAACATTTATAAAGTAATCATTAAAACGATTGCATATCTGAAGTGGATTATTTTCTATGCAGTTATTAATGAGTAGATTAATATTTTCTTGCTTTAACTTTTCTTCCCTCATGCTATTAATCATTGACCATGCTGTTTTTGAATAGTTACTAGTATCAGAAAGCTTTCTTATCACCTTTTGTGATTTATTGTTTATCAATTCATCCTCATATGCTTTTTTAAATTGTTTGTATTTGATATTGTAGTGCTCGAGTTTTGTTGATTTAGCAAGTAGATATAAATCCTTTATTTTTTCCCTCAACCTCAAAGCCTCTCTTGAAATCCTTACTTTATGTTTTTTTAAAGGTTCACATATTTTGTTTACTATAGGGCAGCATAGCTCAATATAGAGGTTTAGAATTTCATAAAATGTATTCCATTTTTCATTTGTATTTTTAATGCTATACAAATCTTGCCATGTTTCATAAGCCAAACAAGTATGTAGTTTTAAAATATTAGCCTCAGTAAATTCTCTAAGGGTTATAATTTCAGTTAGGTCAGGGTTTTTAAATGTACAGTTATTTATATCTAAAAATTGAGCATGATGATCAGATAGGTGATTGACCATATTCCCAGCAACACATTGGCTTTCTTTTATATTGGTAACAACATAATCAATTACAGAATTTGAATTTATAGTTTCCCTAGTAGCATCTAGCTTAACACTTTTTAAATTAAATGAATAGAACATATCCTGCAACTTTAGAAAATCCCCATTCATATGATCAGCATATATATTCAAGTCACCCATTATTATTATTTTACAGTCATGCTTTAAACAATACCCTAATACTCTATATATACATTCAATAAATTCATTTACTTTAGCATGTGGAGATCTATAAATAGCAAGAATTTTAACCTCTTCATTATTCAGTTTGGTTTGGGCCCCTACTATCTCACATACCATTTCAATACTAAAATCTCGTATTTTTATTAATGGAGTAACATTGTATATATTTTTTGCCAGTAATGCCACTCCACCACCCTCATGTTCTTTTCTACTAAATATATCAATAATAGAACAGTTATCAATTTTACATACAAATTCTTGGGGATTTTTTAGACCATGCTCTGAGATCGCAACTATGTCAGCATCTACTTCATTAATGAAACTAGCAAAGGATTCCTTTTTATTAGATAAGTACTGTATATTCTGATGTATACACCTAATAGAGATTTTAGGTTGTGGATGTGCAATTGTTTCCCTATTTACGATTACACCATTAGCTTTAGTTGACATGTTTACCGACACATTGTGCAATTTATCACCCTCTGTACCCGAAACTAGTTTCCCGATTTCATGCATACCTTGATTACATTATTTATCATTTGACTTAATAGAAATGACCCTTTTCTATTTAAGTGAAGTCCATCCCTCCCAAGGCAACTTTCATCTAAGAACTTGTTAGTATCAACAAATATTGCTTTCAGGATATCACAAGCCCAGCGTATTCCCTCATTTATGGCTTTCAAGAAGCCATATCTAACATCCCTTCTTAAGGCTATACTATTTACAACAATTTTTGCCTTAGGGTGACACTTCATTGCACTTCTTATTGCATTGTAGATCTCAGCCATTACCTCTTCTGAGGTACTAGCTGGTTTTATGTCATTTGCCCCGGCATGGATCACCACTGTTTTAACCTCACTTTTCGACACATTTTCGTCCATTAAGTTTGGTAGGTATTCAGCTCTCATTCCCCTATAAACGTTCACTTTTACATTAGGATTATTTATCACTACATGTTTTATTATCGAATCACCATACACTATCACTTTTTCACACATTTCTTCTTCTTCTTCCATCGAGATGTCACGTTTTCTTGTACTTCTTTCTTCTCCAATTTATTTCGTTCGTGTACTAGCGAAGTTTGTCTGGGGTTTGTCCACTTGAAAGGGTTTTTTCTTGCGTCTTTCCTTCTGCATGGACCACTGCAGTATTCTTCATCACTAACGTCTTTATTTTCCATCAGGTCATCTTCATTCAGTATGTCGAACCTATTTGTTGTTTCAATGTCTTTGTCTGGGTCACGTGTTTTCGATTTTTTTGCAACTTCTACATATGTACTTTTATCCTTAACCATAATTGATATTTGGTCTTTTAGCTCATTGTTTTCAGCCTTTAGATTTATAATTTCTTCTTGTGCTTTCTTTAAATCTTTATTTAATATATCAATAACCATCTGCAGCGACGCTGGTATTTCCATTTCCCTCGTGCTCGGCAATGGCTGGCATCCTGTTTTCTTTTTCGTCTCTTGCTGATTATTTTGGCTTTGATGAACATCACCTTCATTACCGTGGAATTTCTGATGGCTCAGAAGCATTTCATCAGGTTTCTTGCTCATATTTTCCGGATAGATCACTTTATTTTCAAACTTTTTTTGGAGCCTACTATGCGTCACTCTACAACACTCTGCCGCCATGATATAAAATTTGACTCTGCCATTGGTCGATTGACCAACATGGCTGCCTACGCACAAGCAAACAGAACGAACGGAAGATCCGTTGGAAAGGAGAACGGATTTTCAGAAAATCCATTTTTTATCCCTTATTTCGAACTAGTTCATTTACATACACCTAACGTAGCCTAACCTCGACGAAATCTCGAAACCTGTCATTCACCTGTCACATAGCCATATTGTCTCCGTAACCAATAGGAAAGGCTCAGGACAGAGCCTTAGTCTAAAACTGAACTAGAATCGGCAATCTCGCCAGCAAAATGAGCAGCAAAATAACCAGCTATTTTACTTGTTCTCCTGCATCTAAAAAGTTAAACTTCTAAATGGTAATTGTGCAAGTAAAGTGCCAGAAACTGCAATGTTAATAGGTGATAAAAGTGAAAGAGAAAACCTTAACATTAAACTCGCATATGAAAATACAGTGAACCAAGCGAATGAACTTGTGTGTGATAAGTCAGATGATCTTCCAGAATGTTGGACTTTGGATCAAAAAAGTGCATTTTGTGAGAGAAATGAATGGTTAATAATTTTAAATAAAACAATTGGTTGCAAAATTTGCAAAGAAATAGGAAATTTGGATTTAGAACATAATAAAACAAGGTATGAACATTGCACAACCTTGGACTACAGTCTGTGTCGTCATCTGGTGTTTCAAGAAAATAATAGATGGTTTCTTTGCAGAAATATATTTTGCCTGCTTATAAAGTTGCGAAAAAAATCAGTCATTCAATGATTTTGAGACCGAAGTTGATCTGCAAGAACTTAATGGTGTTGGCATGGGTGCATTTTACATTCTGGAAATGCATATGCTAACATTATTAATCACGTTGCAGAAGAAATGAAAACTACAGTGATTAAAACAATTATTGAAACAAGATCAAAAATGTCATTAATTATCGATGAGAACACAACAGTTAGCCAACTATCATCTTTAGTAATTCATTTGTGGACCAAGGTCCCTGACATGAGACAGCCCACTAACATTTTCCTTGATATAGTTGAGCTAAATAGTGTAATTGCTGAAGGTATTTGTAACAAATTGTTGAATTGTTTGGCATACATGGGATTTTCTAATGAGTTCCTGAAAGAAAATTTTATTTCAGTTGTAACAGATGGAGCAGCAGTGATGATGGGAAAGAAAAAAGGAGTTATAACATTATTGAGACAGAATTTCCCACCAAGTTTTGGTTTGGCATTGTGATAACCACAGACTTGAATTGTCAGTTGATGATGTAATTAAAAGAGATTTCCCATCACATGTGAATCACTTCAGATCTTTCTTAGACAAGCTACATACAGTGTACCACCAGTCACGGGAGTTAAAACAGTATGCAGAGCTCATCAAAATCAAAATTTTTAAAATAGGCAGAATCTTGGGCACCAAATGGGAGGCGTCGAGTTTCAGAAGCATGTCAGCAGGATGGAAAAACCTTAAAGCTTTAGTTGCACACTTCTCAGCTGCTAAAGATGACGAAAGTAAGGAGTCAGCTGACAGAGGTATGTATTATGGTTTACTAAAGCGCATCATTAAAACTGGTGTCATTATTGACCAAGTTTTAATGTGTGATGCCTTTCGAGAGTTATCAGAACTAAGTCTTGAGCTACAGTCACGAGACATCACACTTTATTCGGCCCAGCGGAAAATCAGAAATCAGCTGTTGGTGTTCGCAGAAAGGAAAGCTGAGCTATGGTCCTCACTACTGCAAAGCTCTCAAAGCAGTAGAAGAGCTAAACTTCAGAGGAATCACATTGGAAAATGAAACAAAAAGAAAACATCTTGAGCCCAGCAGATTTTATGATTGTCTAAAACAATGGATGGAGAATCGTCTGTGCTGTTCAGAAGTGTTGATCTCTCTTAATTGGCCTGAAAATCCTGGAATGACATGAGGTGAAACCCTCTGTCATCTTTTTGGACTTCCAGAGAGAGGGATACTTAAGAGGATTTCGGGATTATTTGATGGAGAAGAAAATGCCAGCATTCCTCCGTCCTCTTCTCAATGCAGTGAAGTGTGTTCCCATATCCATTAGTGAATGTGAATGTGGGTTTTCATAAATGAACCTCATTATCACACCTACAAGAGCTTCACTCCATCTTTCTATCATCAGCAATCTGATGTCCATCAAATTGGTTGGTCCTCCGTTGAAGTTGTTTAAACCTAGTGGTTTATGAAAGGCAGACATCTTGCTACTGATACCAAGAGTAAAGCAAGATGTGAAGACTGCAGCAGCCATGAATTGATGTCAATTTGGAAACTCTTATAATACTAGGTAATGCTAATTACAACAAAGTAATTTGATACTTGTTAATTCCAAGATCATTTAAAATAATAATATAGATTATTAGTTGAACTGAAAACGTTAGTAATTGTTGCTGTATTTTATCGAGTACAGAGTACCCCCAAACAATTTTTTAGAAAAACAGCACTGTATATATAGGTGACAGATTGTGTAAAGGTGGAAGTCTATAATATCCAATTGAAGTGCAGTTAGTTTGAACAGATGTGTTGATGTAGACACTGCTGGAGAAGAGAAATGGGTGAATGAGTACTGACTGTCGGAACTGTTCACTGTTGAATTCCTGGGCACCTCAGAAAGATAACTTAACCCATGAAGTACATAACTATGAACCTGAGAAGTTAAAAGTGCAAATCATTCCGGCATAAACATCTTCTATTATAACTGTTACAGATTTTTTCTGAATTTTCAAAACTAGACCAATGTATATGTGATTTTTTGTTAAATAATATTGATGTAAACTTGCAACAGCATAACATATTGTCAAATGCATATATCATTGATTCACAATCAAGTATGTTCACCATGCTTCCATTTGTCACATAGACATTGGTGGAAATTAGCAGGTCTATTCGTCACTGATAACTTTTAAAAGCAGTACAAACTGTTGTATTAGAAAAGAAATTGTTTCTTAACCTTGTGGGGAGAATAAAATGCCATAAATGAAAGGGTTTTAAAAGTTTGGAAGTGAACAGATGTCTGAAATAAATTTATTTGGTAGTCTGATTAGTAAATGAAAATAGATTAAAAGTAAGAAGAGGAATTCAAATTAAGGAAAACCAAAATAAAGGATGTTGTAAAATTTGAAAATAGAAAATGTGTTTCATAAGATTACAAGAAGTTACATTTTACTAATTGAATCAGGCTGCTGAGTAAGGCATTTTATTAATTGAATCAGGCTGCTGAGTAAGGAACTAAGTCAGATTTTGCTACTTTTCAGGAGAACAAAAAAACTTTTTTTTTTACACGCTCTGATGAATAATTCTCATGTTTTATATAATATTTAGAGCAGTGATAGATATGAAACAGAAGTATCAAGAACATGTTACAGAAAAATTTACAACTGTTACGATTGTTGAAATTTTTTTTACTTAATTCCTTTCTCCAATAAAGCCATAAAAATTTAGGGGATGGGAATAAATCTCTCATATCAACTATACAAACTCTTGTTATGTATTAAACATAGCAACTATTTATAGTTTATCCAACCGAAATAACAGGGAAAACAAATACAAATTAATTTGAAGTGCCAAATAATTGCAGTAATACATCCAAGACTACTAACCTAAGGGGAATTCATTGGCTGTGAAATAACATCAGAATAAAATACCAAACCATCCTCATTTGCAACATATTTCAACAGACTAAAGTCCTTAATCTTCTCTGCTTTTAATGGAACCCCACCATATGGATATGCTGCCATTGTTTGCAAGAAAAATGTGTGAAACTTCCTTTCCAAAATGAAATGTATGTTTCACAATGCTGCTTATGAAAGGAAGTGCTACTAGAAGTCCTGGTTTATCGCACTGTATCTATATTCCTTAAATGAAGGAGGAAATGTAATCTTGCCAGCACGAGGAGTACCCTTTGTCATAGTTTCAGCTGATAGTCACTTTTTTTAAAAAATCAGGCCACCACTTTTCAAATTTAAACACTGCAGATGAGTCGACTAAATTGCAATATTTGCTTTGATGTTTACAATAATTGCCATATACTCTTTCATAGTGTAAACTCTCTCTACTATTTTAATGTTTTTCTTGAATACCCCAAACTCCCTGTCGTATGGCAGGAAAGAATGACTCCTCTCGGGAAAGTACTGTCTAATTTCCTTAAATCGCTTTGAACCTGCCAGGCCTAGTATTAGTCTTATGGCCATATGGTTCTCATTTTGCCCTGGAGAACTATCAGAGAAAACATTTAACTGATCTACATTTTCTGACACACATTCATCAATATAATCTTTCAAGAAAGGAGCAACTTCATTCGCACCCTTCTTTCTTTGGCCTTCACAACACCTTTACACAACACACTTGTCTGTTGCAAGGTCATGAATACAGAACACATTCACCCACAACGGTCTTAAACACTTCTTGCACCGGTATATTTGGGAGGGGCAGATTTTGCATAAAGGTAATAGGAAGGCTTGTAACATTGTTACCTGTTTTGCATAGAGTTACATTTTCTTTCAAAGACTTCTAGAACTTCCTGCTTCTTCTTTTATGAACATCATATTCAACCTTAGCTGCAAGCTTTGCTGATTCACAAATATGTGGACTCCTAAGTTTAGCCGTGAACTCCTCACACTTGCTGCAGACATCGATCTGTGGTCATCCAAATTGGTAGTTATAATTCTCAACAAAACACGTTCTGTAGAGGCTGTACTTCACTCCACATTCTGGATATTTTGTGACAAACATGTTGTGCATTTCTTTAATAGTTAAATGGACATCTAAGTAATGTAATTCTTTCCCTCCATTATGAGTCAGTTTCAGAGGGAATGAATGAATATGATCATCTTCTAGTATCTTTTTGGTATTTGGATTGGTTCCTCTCATGTCCTTCGGAATTTCTCCACAAAGAAGCAGTGTTGTGATACAGAATACTTGTTTTTGAGTGATGGTATGCATGCTCATAAAAGCTGAACAACTTATATTCTTTCTGCTGTTGCCATCCAGAACAAAGTAAGTGAAACCTGTGGCTCACTGTTATGAATTTTCATTCCTCAGTCTTCTGGCTTTAATTTCAATCCTCTCAATGAGGTGTTGTAAGTGTAAAACTTATGCATCCTTGCTGGGAAGGTTAAGAAACATGGAAAGTATGGCCAAGCGAGCCTCTTTGTTGCTAATCTGAACACTTCTTTCTGCATCTAGAAGAATAATAAATTATTAATACAAAATATAACTGTACCATACATATTATCTAAAACAAGAAAGAAAGTTTGGTTGTAAAAATGTTATTTACTAAACAATCCTTAATAATACTTCTCATGCTCCATATATTTTAAACAACTTACCTGCAGTTAGAAACGGTTTCCTGCCCCTCCACAGATCTCCCATGTTTATTCACATATGCCAGTCCTTTTGAGTCTTGCATGTTTTGGAACACTATGTTTCTAGCACTCAGGCTGTGCCTTCCTTTTCAGAGTCATATTCTTAAACGTAATACAAAGATCACTTTGACTTAAACTCTGATACAAAAAGAAATACTGTACTCTACACCATAACCCACTGTATAGTGTATGGTTGCTGTTTACCTGCAGTATATAGTTCATGTTATCATGCATTGCAAGTGGTGAAGAGAGGAACTAAATCACTGACTTGGTTTGTATCTTCAGAATATGCCTGATGCCCATCCACGTTTCTCCCACAATGAGAAGACTGACTTAATTCTTTACTTTACCAAACAATAGGGCTTGGTTAAATGACGTAAGTGAGGTAATAAAATGAAAATGGCTGTTTATGACTTCTTTACATGATTGCACAATTCAATTGTAAAACAAAGTGCTAATTCTTCTAAGTGTTTTAATTAGATAATTGAAGGCCAAAGTGAAATTTTATCTAACTAGAAGACAAAATAAGAAGCAATAAACCATATAGGTCAATAAGTTATCTGTAACAAAAATAATATAATGTGTATCAGTAAGGAGAAAAAAATTCCGGGTAGTATGCATTGAGGCTAGAAAATAAATACAAAAAAGAAAAGTGCTCCCTCACTCATCTGGCAGTGACCAGAGCAAAACTTCGTGCCAGCCATTCAAACTGCACATCAATTGGACACTGACAATTCCTACCTTCACATATCTATGACTCTGTAACTCGCATTGATGTATGATAGGATGTAATTTTTGAGGGTTTTAAATATTTCAATGTGCTCTTTTGAATGGCGTATGAATAAATTTCAAGTTTCCTTGTTAGTGATGATAATTAAGACATTTATTTGTTAAGCATATTGAGTCCTCTATTAAAATATGAAACTCTGCTTATTTCTTGGATTACTGCTTAGTATCCTCCTCTTCCCTCTGTGTTGATCTCTGTGGCTAGCATACACAGCTTGATAATTCTGCTCACTGGTGGTAACTCAAGATTCATATTTTTGAAAGTATATGTTCTTTTCCACATTGTAAGTTGTAATCTTTTCTGCAAAAGTTTCAACAATTATATATCAATTAGAGTTACATGATAATCATAATTATTCAACTAAAAATATTAAATTTTTGTTGGTGCCCAATATGAGAATGAACATAAACTAAAAGCTGTTTTTGTAAAATAGGGCTATAGATATGCTTAGCAGATTACTTCATGATGTGCGCTTGGGTGACTTTAATTTGATTTAAAGCTATTTTATAACTTTGGTTCATCAATAATCCCTGTTACAAGTTATTGGAATTTTACATTATAATATAATTAGATTTGATACTTTTATGCCATTATTTCCTACACCATTAATGTATTAGTATTGGCAAATAAATAATTGTAGTTAGGAATATCTTAATTGAAAGATGTTTTGTCAGGTAAAACAGAATTTTTAGTACTTCAATAAAAATAACTGTAGACACACAGTGATGCTATGTGATTTTGCATAATGTAGCTAAACATCTCAAGATTCCTATGAATTATGACTGTGGGAGGGGAAATAGGGCTGTTAACAAAGAAGAGCTGC
Organism: Hymenopus coronatus; assembly: GCA_030762935.1. Lineage (NCBI taxonomy): Eukaryota > Metazoa > Arthropoda > Insecta > Mantodea > Hymenopodidae > Hymenopus > Hymenopus coronatus. The sequence goes on along the minus strand of CM060900.1, from coordinate 403,855,041 downwards.
AGGTAGTTTAAAAAGTACCAACTTTTTCAAGTGTTCAGTTAATTCCTATTTTTTTTAACACAAGCAACCACTTAAACTTGGGTGTGATTACAAGTTAGTATGAAAAGTCGGTTAAAAATCAATTGAAGTTTTGTATCTTGCAAGGTTGCAAGACGAAGATTTTCAGAAAAATCCCCCACCCCAAATCGTTCTTTACATGGAAGATTTTTCGAAATTTTCGATTTTCTAAAAAATGGCTAATGATTTTGATTAAAATGCTGTATATTAAATATATTTTCATGACCAACAAAACGTATATTCTGAATTTCTTGGCAATAGCTTATTGAGTCCTCTTTATTCTGAATAATTTTTGTATTATAAATGATTCTGGTTAAACGTGCTAGTCAAAATCTTAGTGCACAAAAAATGTAGAATTTTGTTAAAACACACAATTTATGTCATATTTTTTCTAACCCCTGTTGTCATTTGGTTGTCTGGCATCACAAGGAATATCAGTAAGTTCATGAATAAGAACATGTTTTGCTGGATTTTCTGTAGGTTCCTCGTCATCCCCTTTTCGCGTCTTAGGACTGTCCCTCTTAGCTGGTGGTGTGACGTGTGTTCTCGAAGAATTTGCGATGGCACACATCCTGGTTTTAACCTACAATAAATGACACGGCAAATTAATAAAACAAGTATGGTTATGTTTAGTTCGTATGGCAAAACGTATGTATTTCGCCGCATATTAGATATGCATTTTGCTTACCCCTGCCTCAGCTGCTGTGGATTTCTAAAATCAGAACTTTGGAAATTATCGGAACATATTTTGTAAGTCGTTCTAAAGCGCTGTGAAGTCCCTTCTCCCTTATAACCTTATCCAGGTCACTCCTGAAAATAAGAAATATTTAAACTTTAATAGGATCCGGCTGTAAATTAAAATAAGATAGGGGGAAAAGTAGGATTAATTGCTCAAGTTATAATAATCGAATACTAACCGTTGCTTATCGGTTGGAAATGTGGAAGAAAAAAAACGCGAATTTTTGTTGTTTTTTGTATCTCATAAGTATAACAACCGTAAACTGCACATATTTTACCGACTTTTTATGGGAATTCATTTATCTGGAGAGCAATGAAACAATGGGCTTCAATATACTGATAAAATGTAATCCAAATAAGAGGAATGTATATCTTATTCAACCCACATAATCAGCTGTGAAGTTCTGTTAGGTTCTCACGCTAGATGGTGCACCTAGCGTTGAGTCGCGATATATCGCAACCTGTCCTGTATTAGAAATACTCTTGTAATGTATTTTACCTTAGTCGGCAACGTTACCCATTAACCAATAATCCTAAGCTGAAAATGGTGGAGAAGTGACGAAAGTGACAGTATATTTGTGGATAGTGTACCGTTTTAGATTAATTCACTTAATGTAGATATTGGTTATTTAAGGCTACATGAGCTAGCTAAAGCTGATTTCTTCAGCACAGGAAGATACCTCTGCAATGGCAGCGCTCATAATATATTCTATTAACTAATATTTTGTGTTAAATAGAAAAATGAATACTTAAAGCTACTATCAAATAAAAGCAGCATCCTTACATGTTTCAGCGGTTTACCTCTGCCCTATGGGTGCGTTGCCTACCCTCCTACAAACTCTACACACTCCATAATGCAGATCATTGCGCGTTTCCGCAATTTAATGATACAAATGTTTGCTGCCTGACGTTACGTAGCAAACAGGTCATAATTCAGCAACATTACAGGAAATACCGATACGAATGTATAAATAACTTATTTTTAGTGGTCCAATCCCAGGAGAAACAAAGAGAAAGGAATGGCAGTGCCGGGCGATACGGACCACGCGACCGATCCGTAAAGCCAGTTGCATATATAATCATAATGCTTGAGAATAAAAAAAAATCTTCTTGCTTGTATCTACAGATCTCCTAGTGACCTATTTGATAGTTTTATGAAGAAATTAGGTATGCTGTTGTCTAAGCTTACAAAAAAAAAAAAAAAAAAAAAAAACATACATTATTTATTGAAACAATAACAACTCCCCATATTTATGGGCTGCCATTAAGGACAGAGTAAAACAAACAAATTATAAACGAAAAAAAATTGACTAGTTTATAAAGATGATGAAATATCGACAGTTTTCGTTGTATAGCAATCAAAAAGGAAACTAAAAGCAGCAAAAGGATTATTAAACACAGGTAATATAAAATTAACGCACAATAGATAATTTATATCGAAGTATAAACCGTGGAAATGCTCAGAATTGTTGTTATACAAATGATTTCGAAGAAGAGCAATTGAACCTCATATTACAGATATGACAATTTCTTTTATTTTTCCCTTCTTCAGTCCAAACTTCTTCCAGGTAAAAATGTAGAGAAATGGTGCCCCGAGCTCCGACCATCAGACCAATTACCTCTATAATATTCAGATCGTATTTTGCCTTGAAGTATGGGATTGTGGATGTGTAAATATCCCTTTTCTCTTTGGCGACGTCCTCTGGTTATTTGAGCTTTTGAAACCTAACGGTAGGGTCGATGATAATTCCTAGAGATGGGCCGCGAATCGAATAACGCCCGGGAGTCATACTCTCGGTTCCGGAGTCGACTCCCTCTTCCGCACGCCATCTGCTGTTAAAAAAGATATAAAGCGCGTGTCTGGAAATGAATGACTGTGTGAAAGTATATGCTGTAGGTACATACTTAACGTGATGTGAGCTCATACTGGTGTCTTACCTTTTCTACTATGCACAGAAATGGGGAGAATATTGCATTTCACCCAAAATTCGATACCGGGATACAACTGGAAATACGCGTTTTGAGACTCCCTGAATAAAAAAAAAGTCTAATGTGCTCTATTCACATGACTTTCTGTAGCTGTTCCACCTATAAGATCCACTTCTTACATTAGATTATTCTTCCATAATAGAGATAAACATTAATAGAAATTGTCTTATTACTAACTTCCTTGTAAGTAGGAGGGAAATAGGGAATACATTAAGCTAAAGCAATAAATCTTTTCAAAGATGGTTACTATGTTAACAATTGAAGTTCGGTTCGTTTTACATGGTCAGTAGCAAAACGAGAGGTGAAACGAAAGATAACTTTCCGTTTGAATAAAGTTACATAGTTTAAAATGTGAAACCAATACCAAGGAATATCACTAAAACTGTGAACTAAAACCTATATGACAAATTGTGTGTTTTAATGTAAATTTTTGTCTGTCTCTTACGGTTTACCAATTATGCAAAATGCATACAGAATAGAGTGTCTTCAGAGGTTATTCTCAGAAATTGAAGATACACATTTTATATGTGATCTAAATATATTTAGTATACTATATTAATCAAAATCATCGTGCCATTTTTAGAAAAAAAAATTCAAAAAGTGTTCCATGTAAAGGTAGTTTGGGGTGGAGTTTCCCGAAAATCTTCGTGACGCATCCTTGGAAGATACTAAACATAAATACCAAATTGAAGTACTCGTTAAAACACGCAATTTATGACATGTACATGTTTCTTCGTTAGGTTAACCGTTTCAGTTATATCCCCAATTATTGGTGCATAAATTTCAATACGTATGTGATTTAACTGGTAATCGCCTTTCATTTGTATCCCCCCTAGTAGTCATTTAAAGAACAGGGAATTCATAGCCGCGTTTTCTTTTAACATCTGTCACTTTAGCCTGTCTACTCATACCTACAGCGAAATATGTGTGTGTGTTTAACTCTATTTGTGAGAAGTACATAGAGCTCAAAATAAAGAGTTCTTGAGGTCGAATCTCAGTTAGGGTGATTTAACTGGATATGTGCTTTTTCAGGATGTTGCCTTATCCTGAGATGACGAATGTCAGATACCTAACTCTTAAGCTCCAAAGCCTATAGGCCTATTTTGAACATTATTCACATTTCAACCAGTTCGTTCATTTACTATGCGATATGAGCTGCTCAGTTAACGGACGTACAGCTAGGTCCGGTACCTGAAAATGGTCCCATACCGTTTGCGCGACATGATCAAGGTTGCATTGACTGAGGTACTGCGTTTATATAGAGCGGGACTGCGCTGTAGGACGTCAGAGCGAAAACAAGACTTCGCGAGAGAGTCGATACCAGTGTTTTTTTTAAATCGGGACTCCTACTTTTTGTTTACTTTGATTACTGTATGATTACTGAATTTCTGTTTTACTTTTTACACACACATACACAAACATATAACACCCATGCCCAAGGCGGGACTCGAACCCACGATCCCCTGCGCGGCGAAACACCAAAGCGAGACTGGCAGTGTTCGGCGTCTCGACTCCGGGCTTCATTTCAGCCTATCTCTATAAAACCTATTTTTGTCTTTTCTCGAATTGCAATCTTGTTAATTCGTCTAGTGCCTACCGTTAGTTTCCAGTCCGTGGACTTCTTCAAAGACTTTGCAGTTGTTCGTTCGCAGTTCGCCGGCGATCATTGAGCGAATTTTGTGATGGCGAGAGTTGCGTAATAGTTCTACATGAGGGCAAGATCCCAAGACGTGTGCAAGTGTTTCTGTCTCTCTGTGGCATCGCCGCCAGAGGCTGTTGTCTTGCGATCTGCCCGGAATGAAAAATCTATTTTGTACTCGGAGATTTTAATATAGATTTTCTAGTGGACTCTTCAGCGAAATCCTACTTAGTTGCTATGCTCAATGCCTACAATTTAAAAGCCACAAGAATTACAAGTAGTACTAAAACCTGTTTTGATCAACTAATTATCAACCCTAACATATATATATATATATATATATATATATATATATATATATATTTTTTTTTTTTTTTTTTTTTTTTTTCCCCTTCCAGATAACAACACTGGAATTGGAATTCCTGATCACAGTTCTGTTTTGCTTTACTGGAAGCTGCCAAAAAATAAAATAGAATTTCGATACTGCCATAAAAATCCCTCATGGAAATAATATCTCGCATTAGAGAATATAATCCGCCTGGTGGAAGCGTGTCTGCCTCACATTAAAAAGGTCGTGAATTCGAATCTCGCTTAGGGTGAGTTACCCGGATAAGGTTTTTATTCGGGGTTTTCCCTTAACCTGAGAAGATGAATGTCGAGTCATTTTAAGTTCCATGGACCCAGAGATCATTTGAGCATCATTTCACCAATTTTATTCATCGTCCCATATACCAAACCAGGTTAAAGGACATTAAACTACAAACAAATTAAAGAATATAGATTTTAATTTCTTATTAAATAATGAACCCTGGTAAGATATTTTGAACGAACAGGAGAACAAGGTAAGGGATAAAATCTTCCTAGTTTGTTGTACACATTATGACATTGTCTCTCCTAAAACAAAAACCAAAGTAAATTTCTGAAATAAAAAAACAACAACAACAAAAAAGCACTCGAAGGCATAATAGTAATATGCAGATGGAAAAGATTTTTTCCATGAACTTAATAAAACTATTAATGATTTAAATTTTAAAATATATTTCAAACAATATTGTCACATTCTTAATTCTTAACAAGGTAATCATAAAGGCCAAAAAAACTATATTAGTGATAATGAAGGTAAAGTCCTTTGGGGCAATGTGAAAAAGAAAACAAATACACTCAGATGTCCTAGCAAAAATACACTATCTCACGGTGGGGAGCAAATCACAGATCCTTATAAAATCTCCAATATTATAAGCATGTTATTAACACAGGTAATGTTTCATCAATACCAATTAGTATAGCCACAGTCATAAAAATGTCCCAAATGAAAGTTCTATTTTTGTGTTTTCAGTCAGTGAAGACAGTGGCCATAATTAGAAACATTAAAAACCAAAACTCAAGTGATGAAAAGTGATTTTTTGTTCAAGCAATGCATAGGTCACCTTATAATACCTTTGACTGGCATAGGCAATGCGTCTCTTGCAACAGGATGTTTCCAAACATCATTAAAGTAGCTAAAGACAAACCATTGTTTAAGGAAGTCAAAAAACAAGCAAACAAATGTAAATTATAGACCCACATCCTCGTTATACGTTTTTTCAAATATTTTAGAGATAATTGGATGAACTTATGGAGTGGGTTGAATTCAGTGGGAATTCAACCCACTCCATAAGTTCATCTGATGTCCAGTGGGCGATCCTCAAGATTCCGGAAGCATCACTACAAATGAGTCTGGCAGTCGAAGGTAGTTGAGAATGCAGACAAGTTCTGTAAAACATATGCACTACTATGTAAGTAAAAACAAGTGATGTTTTAAAAGTATTAAGTTCGACTCAATGTTAATTTCTAAAGTTATCATTTTGCTTCACTGTGTACCACTTCTTGTCAGAAATTATCATAAAAATGTATATGACATAAATTGTGTGGTAATAAGATCTACACTTTTTATGCAGAAGTATTTCTGTATTTCTTCTGGCTAACTAATTTGGAAAATTTCAGCTAAATTCATCAAAATGAATGAATAGATCCTCGGAAGCAATACGCCGGAAATTCAGAATATCCCTGTTGTTACCTTTGCGTGAATATAACCTGACAAGAAATGTATATTTCTGTTAACAATTCAAATTTAATAACTGATGCTTGTACTTATATATTTTTGTTTCTCTTCACATGTACTAGTTATAAAACCTTGGATTTTAAAAAAATATATATTTTATTTCTTTATATTTGGAATTGTTACACTTGTGTTCTTTGGTCATAATGACCTGATTACTTATAAAATTAATTACTACACTTTTTTCCAGTGAGTTTCATGTGCCACTATATCCAAATACATGTGTATGTCCATGTATACAACAATATGGTGGCTACTTGCTTTTGCAGCAATGGAAATATATTGTTGATATATATATACAGGAGAATGCAAATCAGTCACATCTGACTGACTTGAAAGAGGATGCAGTTTTATTTATCGCAGTCAATGACGACATGTTATCATGGCAAAAATGTTGCTCTACTGAAAGTGAATTGGAAGCATTAGGCAACATATTTGATACTTCAGAGAATATTTCAGAAGAGGAAAATAATACTAGTGAAGACTGCATTCACCCAGCATCAGAATCAGAAGACTATTCTTCAGACAATGAGATTAGAAGTGATAATTTGCCAACTGTGGAAGCAGTTCAATCAAAAAATAGAAATGTCCATTGGAGTTTAGTACCCTTTCTACAACATGGAATAGCATGCAGTGCAATGCAAACATAACCAAACACCTGGTCCAACCAAATATGCTCCATCCAAAGTAAGTGATATAAAATCTGCTTTTCAAGTTATTTTGAACAAAAGACTTTGCAATTATCATCCTGAAAATTACTAATATTGAAGACTAAAGAGTGTACAGTGACAACTGGGAAGATTTAGATGAAATTACATTAGAAACATACATTGGAGTACTATTGCTCTCTGATGTTTATAAATCTTATGGTGACTCAACAAGAAGCTTGTGCAATCCAGAATCAGGTAGTCATTTTTTCTGCTACAATGTCACTAAAAATTTTCTTTTGCATATCTCTAGTGTTATGTTTTGATGACAAATCTAATGGACAAGCACGAAGGGTAAATGACAAATTAGCACCTCTAAGGGACTTATGGGAACAGTGGCTAGAAATACCCATAAAATTATACAATCCTGGATCAAACGTAACTGTTGATGAGTATCTGGTGGGTTAAATAGGTCACTATCCCTTCAAACAATATATTCCAAGCAAACCTGCTAAATATGGAATAAAGATATGGACACTGTGTGACAGTGCCATTTCGTATGCTCTGAAAACACAGATTTATACAGTAAAACCACCATGCACAGCACGAAAGAAAAACCAAGGTATGCATGTTACGGATCTGACTTATGAGCTAAGAGGACAGAATGTCACCTGTGATACTTTTTTTACATCCTATATTTTGGGTCAAGCACCTCTCAAAAGAAAAATTACGATTTTGGGATCAATGAGAGAAAGCAAGACGGAGCTCCCTTATTTATCAAGCAAAGATGAGGTCCACAGTTCAAAATTTTATTTCACAAAAGATACAACAGGTGTATCTTTCATTCCAAAAAATAATAAGAATGTTGTACTGTTCAGCATAATGCATAATGATGAGCAAATAAGCAACAGGGAGGATAAAAAGCCAAAAATGATACTGGACTACAATGCAACCTAAGGTGGATGAGCTTATTGCCATTTATACATGCAAGAGAAACACCAACCATTTTCCTGTAATTGTGCTTTACAATATCTTGACACTACTGCCTACAATGCTTTGTTATATTCCTCAAGGAATTAGAAAGACTTCTTATTGCTCCATTAAGGAAACCATTGCCACAAAGTGAACCATCAATTACCATTGTGAGAAAGATACACACCGGACCAGTCTATACCAGACTGTAGTGGCTCCTAGCAAAACTGCAAACATGCTAGATGTAAATTTTGTCCTTCTAGTTGTGATAATAAAACCCCTATTATGTGTTCAAATTGTAAGAAACATGTATGTAAAGTTCAAGTTGCATATTATTGCCCAAACTGCAAGAAATTATGCATTATCGATGCTGCATTTTCAAAACTAACATTTCTTTACTTGTATTTACTTGTATTTTGAAGAATTATTTGCATTTAAAAACTGATTACAAGTTATACATATAAACATAATTATTATTCTTATTCTGATCGTATTACATGTTCAAAGGAAGCATGTCAAGTAAATTTTCTTGCATTTTCCTCAGTGCTTTATATTCAAAGAAACTTACCCATTATTGTATTCTTGCATTATAATAAAGGTTTAAGATTAAAAATGACTAAATATTCTGTAACTTATTTATAATTGTTTTCCGAAAATATTTATCCATTTTTATGTTGTATTATGAAACCTTGGTAATCGGAAAAGAAAAAAAAGTTATATATGTATATAATAGTACTTTATCTGTGTTAACCAAAAATTAAATGGCATATAGCACATTACCGTAACACTTTTTCATAGAAGTTTCTTCATTGGGTCATTATGACCCGAAGGACCAAGAGTGTATACTATTTTTAAGGAGAACAGAAGGGATATACATATTATTTGTCCTGCAAGTATCTTTAATATACAGCATTTTAATCAAAATTGTTGGAGCCGTTTTTAAGAAAATCAAAATTTTTGAAAATTTTTCCATGTAAAGGGCAGTTTGGTATGGGAGGATTTCCTTGACATGAGCAATACTAAACTTAAATACCAAATTTTAAATACCTTTTCATTTTGGAGTTAATACTGTCCCCCCCCCACACACACGCGCACACGCGCACGCGCACGCACGCACGCACACACGCACACACGCACCCACGCACACACGCGCACGCGCACGCGCACGCACACACACACACACACACACACACACACACACACACACACACACACACACACACACACACACACACACACACACACACACACACACACACACACACACACACACACACACACACACACACACACACACACACACACACACACACACACACACACACACACACACACACACACACACACACACACACACACACACACACACACACACACACACACACACACACACACACACACACACACACACACACACACACACACACACACACACACACACACACACACACACACACACACACACACACACACACACACACACACACACACACACACACACACACACACACACACACACACACACACACACACACACACACACACACACACACACACACACACACACACACACACACACACACACACACACACACACACACACACACACACACACACACACACACACACACACACACACACACACACACACACACACACACACACACACACACACACACACACACACACACACACACACACACACACACACACACACACACACACACACACACACACACACACACACACACACACACACACACACACACACACACACACACACACACACACACACACACACACACACACACACACACACACACACACACACACACACACACACACACACACACACACACACACACACACACACACACACACACACACACACACACACACACACACACACACACACACACACACACACACACACACACACACACACACACACACACACACACACACACACACACACACACACACACACACACACACACACACACACACACACACACACACACACACACACACACACACACACACACACACACACACACACACACACACACACACACACACACACACACACACACACACACACACACACACACACACACACACACACACACACACACACACACACACACACACACACACACACACACACACACACACACACACACACACACACACACACACACACACACACACACACACACACACACACACACACACACACACACACACACACACACACACACACACACACACACACACACACACACACACACACACACACACACACACACACACACACACACACACACACACACACACACACACACACACACACACACACACACACACACACACACACACACACACACACACACACACACACACACACACACACACACACACACACACACACACACACACACACACACACACACACACACACACACACACACACACACACACACACACACACACACACACACACACACACACACACACACACACACACACACACACACACACACACACACACACACACACACACACACACACACACACACACACACACACACACACACACACACACACACACACACACACACACACACACACACACACACACACACACACACACACACACACACACACACACACACACACACACACACACACACACACACACACACACACACACACACACACACACACACACACACACACACACACACACACACACACACACACACACACACACACACACACACACACACACACACACACACACACACACACACACACACACACACACACACACACACACACACACACACACACACACACACACACACACACACACACACACACACACACACACACACACACACACACACACACATGGGGGGGAGAGAGAGAGACAAACAGAGACTGTTTTCTAAAAATACTTTTATGAATTCAGGGAACCTCATAACATATATTTGCAGCAAAATCTTGGCAATGAATTTTTGGATGATTATAATACCTTCATTATATACTATGTACATAATATGTTCAAAGAAAGTAATAAGAATTGCCAAAGTAATTAACTCAAAACAGTGATGTTTGAATAAGTTTTCACTTAAGAAATGCACAGTGAACAAACTCTAGTCTTAACAGCATGAACATAGGCAGCAATTTACAGTTGACATTCACAATTGATCAAGTGAACCTTGAGATCATTCATTGCTAGTGAACTAGTAAACGTACCAAGCTGCAGTGCGAGCATAATCTGTCATGATAATAGTGATGATAATAATAGTTTGAATTGAAATTGCAGCTAGCATTCCACAAACAAAATGGCAGGCAAGTGGCAACATATGAATCCTGTAGCACAGCAGCATTTAAGCATGGAAGAACAGAGACAGTGAGACCATGCACTATGGAAACGAAGGTAGGTTAATGATGATGATGATGATAATAATAATAATAATAATAATAATAATAATAATAATAATAATAATAATAATAATAATAATAATAATAATAATGACCATTACCACCACTGCTGCTTACACCACCACCACTACAATGCAATATTAGAATATATTGATGATATCTACCAAATGACTTGCAGGGCTTTATAGCTCATGACTATTGTTGAGAAATGTATGCAAATAGAAAAAAATTATTGTCACGTAGTTTTATCAGTTGTTACTTAGTAAGAAAGGGTAAGTAGAAATAACTTGTAAAAGTCAGTGGCAGTTTGTGACCTAAGCTATAGGTGAAGCTCTTATCGCATAAAAATCACATGCAACATACCTGTAGGTTGAGCGGAAAGCTTCTCCCTTCACTTTTTTAACAATAACTTTATTTAAATTTTTTTTTACAAAAACTCATTTTTACTATAATGAAGAGCACAGATGTAAGAATCGCACATCATATTTTTTCAGGCATCCTTCATTATGGAGGCATTCTTCCACTTGTCTGGCAAAACTCTTTGCGAGCACTGCAATCTCATCAGGTATGATGAAGTCCCATTCCTCTTGAACACATTCAATGAGTTGATCCCTGTTGCATGGTCGAGGTTCCTTGAATACTGAGTCCTGTAGTCTGGTCCATATGTGTTCCATAGGGTTGAGGTCTGGGGTATTTCCTGGCCAGTCTTCCCAAATAGTTGTAAATTTTCTCTTTAAAAGATTGACTGACTGTTGAGCTGTGTGTGCCCATGCACCATCCTGCATGGAAATAGCACTGCCTGAATCTGGGAAAAGACCATTTCAAATTGTGTTGATATAGACAGGAACAATCTTTTCCCATTGACAGTCTTTTTGGCTTCCACCACATGCAGCTGTGATTTTCCATAACCACAGATGTCACCAGCCACCATAAACTTCAATCCAAAGTTTGGTCTTATACTGGAAAAATGTTTTGAGGATCATTTGTGTGGATACGTGTGTTTTGTCTGTTTGGCTTTGGATAAAGCTGCACTGGAGACTAATCAGTGAATAACATGCGCATCCTTTTCTTCTTTCCTTCTTCATTTGAGACTCAGAAACCATCAGACATCATCCTCTCACAAAATGCCTGACGATCAGCAATATTTTTGCCAAGAGCCAAGTTTTTGTTGGTCGTACATATGCATGCTTCTCCCAAGAGATATACATATACATACTTCCCAATGAAGTCTTTCAAAGTTGTTCTTCTGATAGTTTTGTTTCTCTGCTGATAATTATCTGATAAGTTCAAACATTTGGTAACTGTATGTGTATCAATTCCAATATGCCTTATTTTATTTTTTTGGTGTCAGCTTTGTTGGGCGTTGTGTTCTCTTGCTATCCTGAACATTTCCATCTCCTTTATTAAGCCAAACTCAGAGTTTTTGGATCAACATGGAGAGTTTTTGCAATATCAGTGTTGGGCATCTCACTGGTATAGTTCTTGAATTTGAGAACGAATATGTTCCTGTTTTGATCTAATTTATTAGTCACACTCTGTAAACAGAATAAAAATTACAGTTTAGTTCTTTGCATTAATTAGACTGAATTAAAATGCATAAACTAACAGAAAGTTCTTTAAACTGAGAACAAAAATAGAACAGCATCATTCTTCTTACATTATGGCCAATTCAATACAATATTAACATAAGACTGTTTTCTTTCATTACTTGAATACCTAAGAGTGCCTAAGAAAATGATAATTCAAAACTTTTGTTAAAACTTACCAATTTTAGAAATTTTGAAGTTGTCTATGTCTTCTCCAAAAACAAATGCAGCACAACAGAAATACCTGCAATAATCACACAACCAAGTGTCAGAAAACCTACACAATGAATCAGCAAAATGCCCTAGGCAAGTAGCAAGGTATTGCAACTTGCACTATCTGTTGGGGGAGGAATGGACTTACAGCCACACCGCAAGAAACTCCCAAGACACAATCAGTAAAAAGGGAGAAACTTTCCATCCACTCTGTATTTCGTATACATTAAGTTGACTCCTCTGTCTTTTCTGTTGGCATATTTCTCAATTATATCATTGTGAAAAGGCTACTTTTTCTCTAGGCCATTCAGCAAGTCCTTGTGAGTAGAAATGTTGGTCAGGGGTGTTGGTCTTTCCTGGGTCATTGAGATTTACAAGTATGTTTTTATACATTTGAGAGCAAAAAACCTTCTCTCCACTGAAACATTTATTGGTGGAAGTGTTACAATGAGTAAATTGAGTTTGTACACCTGCTGAAATATATGCTTGTTTTCTTGGACCAATCTCAATGTTTTGGAAATGAACATTATGCTGATATTTTTCATTTCAAAAATAAAATTCAAGTTCCATTTTTAAATGACTTATTTTAAACAAATCTGGGTATGATTTCTGACAAAAGGTGAGAGCATCAATAGAGAAAGCAACTGAATGCTGCAGGAACCTCAAAGAATCAGCCAGGGTACAAAACTGAAGTTTTCCAATTTGTACATCTGGAGAAGCTCAAGTTGGAACAGTTTAGCATATTTCCACCCCCAAAACTCTCCCCTTTGTTTAGCCGTTTCAAAAAATGGACAAAACTTGAACAGCTCTTTTTCCTTGAAGTATACAATACCTGTTTTCCATTTGATTCTGACAGAAAACCATGTTGAGATATTTTTGAAGTATATCAGTAGAAGACTAGTAATGTGAAAGATCTCATTAAAAACAATCATCAAAAATGCAAATTCAAAATCATTCATGTTATTGAGAGAGACAGTGGAAAGCTGAATTACGTCTGGTCAGACTCAGAATCATCTGCTATCTCCAGAAAAATCTTACTGAGGTCGTTCCAGTTTTCTTCAACTATTTTAAGTAATTTGGAGTGAAAGTTCTATCGGTTATTGGTGTCAGTGGGTATAAGCCTCTCTACAATGGTGTCAAAGGTATAACTTCTTTTGATAAAGTGACAAAAAACTAAGGGATTCCAGCAATATCAGAAAAAAGATGTGGCATTGAGAAATTTGCTTCATTGTGCTTTGTATGACTAAATTCAACCTTTAAGCTAAACAATGAACAAGGATTGCCTGAGGTACAACATCCTTCTTCCTTTTTGCAAACCATTTAAATGTCCAAACATGACTTTGCTGCCATTGTAGCATTGTTCTATAGTTTAGACTGATATTCAAATGGTCCCAACAAAAAAATCAATCAAGGCAAACAATATTTCTGATGTTCTATTACAACTGACATCAAAGAAACCCAAAAATTGACTAGTTCACCATTAGTGTCTATTAGTCATAATTTTTGTGTGATCTATAGTATCATTAATTTGAACTGAAGAAGAAATCACTGTTTCATATTTCCAGCATGATTCATTAACCTACTCTGAACACATTCAATTATTTCACTCTTACTGTTTTTGAATCCCCAATTGACACTTTTAATTTTATTGTAGTGAGCTGTATCTCTAATGGACTTATCCAAATTAATGACAGCAGTTCTTTTAAATTTCCCCTATTAGACAAAGATGAACTTTCATCATAACCACAAGAAGCAAGCTGTTGTTTGGCCAAAAACAACATTAATTGAAAGTTTAAAAATTAATTTTAGGTCTTACATTTTCATTATACTGAGCAATATACAACTGATTGTTTTCTTTCAGAGCTTCAGAAGTTCTGATTCTTTTCAAGTTGCTTCAATTGGAGCATGCACAGATGTTCAGCAGTTTGAATGTTTATTTAGTGTCTGATTGGTGTTAAAAGGCCATAAAAACCACCACTGTTCCACATTGTCTTTTTTGTACCAAATAATAAGCAAGACCAACAAAACATTTTTTTTTCATACACCAGGTGAGTCAGCTGTCCCTCATTATTTGTATCTATGCAACCTGCAGTTTATAGTGTAATGCCTCTGCAATCCTAATCAGTTATTACTGGCACACTCTACACATCCACCAAGTTAGGATTCATCCTGAGAATTCTTTCATGATGTTGCAATTTTCACAAACAGTAGCCTATATTTTGACAGTGCCATATGTGACTGCTCTCAAATTCCCTTTGGTATGTGGGTTGGTGGAGTTGGAGACCCTGGAATGTTAGAAACAGGATATGTGGCACAATGGTAGCCAGAGACTTAGGAACAAAAGGTATCTTCTTGAAGCTTTGGCTTTCACAAAATCCTGTGATGTCATTTTCCAGCTATAAAAGGAGGAAGAATTGCAGGCCATGAGTAGTGCTTAGTGAGTTGAATTTATCATGAGTGACTGGAATATTAATGTGCAGTGATGTGCAGCTGTCAACTGTCTATGCATTGAAGCGTTGAGTGATTTGTTTGCAGCAATGAATTAAAGACTTTATTTGTAACCACTGAGTCAATAAAGATATTTGTTACACTGGTGTCAGAGTGGAATTGACAAGCTGAAATGGAAGAGATGCTTAAAATATTGTTGGAGAAGATGGACAGGATGGGAAGTGAAATAATGACAGTGAATTCCCCACTAGAGAAGGTGCAAATAGAAATGAAGACTGAACTGAAAGGTGTAACAGAAGCAATGAAAATGAGTGGAAACTGCAGTGAAGAAGATGGAAGAGAAAATGGAAGAAATACAACTTATCATGGAGAAGATGGATAAGAAAATGAAATTTGGAATGGAAGAAATGGAATTCGGAATGGAGAAGATGACGGAGTAGAAAATGGAATTTGGAACAGGGAAGATGGAAGATAAAATGTGAGTCGACAATGGAAGGAAGAAGAATTGCAAGCTGTGAGGGGCGTGTAGTGAGTTGTGAGTGACTGGAGTATTAGTGCACAGTGGTATGTAGCTGTCAACTGTCCACACGCTGGAATGCAGAGTAATTTGTTTGCTGCAATGAATTAAAAACTTTATTTGTAACCAACTTTTGAGTCAATAACGACATTTGTTGCAATATATGGATGTGCATTTATCTGAATCCTATACCTTAGTGCAACAAACTTTTTAAACTTATAACTTTCACTTTTGTAAAGAATGTCCCATAAGGAAAAAAATACTGGAGAAACCTGAAGTATAAAATGTTATTAGGCGGCACTACCCAGGCAGAATAAAATAAGATGGTTAGGTAAGATGAAAGAAATGGAAGAGAAGATAAATATACTGCTAATGTAACCTTTCTGTGGGTAGGTCAATTCCTGCTGCAGGAAATCTGGGAAAAAGGGTGTAACGTTTTATTGAAATATCCTTTTTTTACTGTTTTGCAGTTCTGAGAAATATTAATTTGCTTTGAAACATATTTAAATTACACTTAAAAGTTGTACTAACATGGTTATGGTTTATTTCATCCTCTGAAACATATACATGTTTGGGACATGTCATTTAGTTAACAATAGTTGCACACACAAATAGGTAACAACATTATGAAATGCATATCAGATGTAAATTACATTTACAACATACAACAATTTTACAACATTACAAAGAGTAAACAGTTAACCTAAGATAGCAAAAATTCATCAACTGAATAATAACAATTTGTCATAAAAGAGTTTTGTAAACATTTCTTAAAACCTTGGATGTATTTCATATTCTTTATTTTAGCAGGTATATGATTGTACAGGTGGGTGGGTACCTTTATAATAGAAACTATTCTCAAAAAATTTGGAATTATGAGGTGTGATGTGTAATTTTGGCTTGTTCCTTGTATCATATGTATGAATGTATGGGTTAACAGCAAGTGTTCTGTGTGTTTGTAGTTGCACAATAGTTTCATATACACACGGCAGTGGCATAATGTTTATAACTCTCTAAAATATGGTTTACAGCTGGTAGTATAAGGTAAATGGAGCATAATTCTGATTACTTTTTTTTGTAGTTTAAATATTTTAATTGCCTCACTTCTAGATCCTCTTAGAACTATCCCATATGATAGAAGTGAATGAAAATTTGCAAAATATACTATTCTAAGTGTGCACTTATTTACTGATTGTCTAAGCATTTTGATTTGAAAACATATCTTACTAAGTCACTTTACTAATTCATTAATATTGACATTCCATTTCAGGTTCTTATCAATCCAAATCCCAAGAAATTTTGTTTTATCAGTATATTCTATTTATTCTCTGTCAAATAATATAGCTGGGGAATACAAATTGTTGTTGCTTTTGTGGTGGAAACTAATTGCTACGCATTTTTCCTTATTTGCAGATAGACAATTTTCTTTAAACCACAAGATTGTATGAAATATTCCAGAGCTAACATTTCTTTTTAGCTTTTCTTTGTTGTTATTGGAGAATATACTGGTGTCATCTGCAAGTAAGGAAAATGTTATATTTTTATTCAAATTACTATCTACAAGATCATTTATATACACAAAAAACAACATGGGGCCTAAAACTGAACCTTGTGGTACTCCGCATTTAACTGTCAATTCATTTGATAATATCGATTTCACCTCCTTTTGTTTATCATCATAGTATTCTATTTCAACTACTTGCTTTCTATACATAAGGTATGAGCTAAACCAATTGTAAGCTACTCCTCTAATTCCATATTTGAATAGTTTTTTAAGTAATATTTCATGACCTACAAGGTCAAAAGCTTTTGACAAATCAAGAAATATACCAATGCAATGCTCGGAGCTATCTAATTTTTCATAAATTTCATTGCAGAACTCAATTAATGCTCTGGTAGTTGATATCCCTTTTTGAAACCCATGCTGAAGTGAAGAAAGAATTTTAAATTTATCAATAAAGTTTATTGTTCTTTTATAAATGACTTTCTCTAGCACTTTAGAAAAAGCCAATAAAAGAGAGATTGGCCTATAATTTTTTACTTCAAATTTTGACCCTTTTTTGAACATTGGTTTTATTTTCCCAATTTTAAAACTATCTTGGAAGCAGCCATTACTCATTGATAAATTCATTAGAAAATACAATGGGTTTAAAAGTACATTTGAAAATGATTTTAACAGAAAATTCGAGCAGTCATCTAATCCAAGTGATTTTTTTGTTTTTCATATTTTTTATTATAGATGATAATTCATTTTCTATTACTGGTGAAAGGAAGATAGATGGATATGAATTTCCCTCTGCGAGTACTATGTCATGTGCTTGAGTTGAATAGCCATTAACTGACTTGTTTGCTACTTCTACAAAATCAGTATTAAATGCCTTTGCTATTTCTAAAGGATCTGATATAATTTTATCATTCTGTATTAAATTATAATTTTGACAATCTTTCTTTTGTGAATGTAATTCTTGTTTGATTATATTCCATACAGTCTTAGATTTGTTTTCCAAATTTGCAATTAAATTATCATTGTGGAGGCATTTAGCATTTTTTATTACTTTATTATAATTTTTTGTATATTTCTGAACGTATACCTTAAAAGAATCAGCTACCTTTAATTCCTTTGCTAATTTATTTAAGTGTCTCAGCTTATCACTTGATATGCATATTCCTTTCGGTATCCAACTATTGCTTTTTCTTTTATTTAATATGTCTCTTTTTAGTGGCAATGCAATATTTGCATAATGTTTAAAGGTGGTTATAAAACAAACAGTGGCTGTAATAATATTTTCCTGAGAGAAAACGTTTTCCCATGTTTCTTTTGGCAATAAGTATTGCAAATAGTGTACATGTTCACTACTTGTACATCTTTTATATTGGTATACATAGTGCTCTTGTTTTAATTTTTCTGTTTTTTGATGATTCATTGTAACTGTAAATTTTTGCCCACTATGTATAGTTTCTACAGTATAATCTATGAAACATGAATTTAAAATTAGCTGATCTATTGCAATTTGAGTTAACATTAGTAATTCGTGTAACTGTGTTTACTGCTGCTTCCATTTCATAAGCAAGGAGTAATTCTGTTAATTTTTGTTTATTTAAATTTTCTGTAAGAAAATTAATATTCAAGTCACCAATTATTAACATGTTTTTTTGTTTTCTCTGGAAAAATTCCATGACTTTTTTTAACTTTTCAATAAGCTGCTTTACCCAACTACTCGGATTCCTATAGATACATATAACTATTACTTTCTGCTCCAATAGCTCTATCATGCACATCTCAAATTGTTCATCACAGACCAAATTATCTAAATAATTTAACCTTTGAATTTAACATTATCTTTTACAAAAATGCAGGACCCCCCATTATTCTTCTCCTTTCTACAAAAATAACTACCTATTAAAAACCCTATTAGGTTGTTTAATTCAATTTTATCGTCTTTCAGACAGTGTTCTGTTAAACCTATAATATCTGCATTAATTACGTTATTGCTGATAAGTACCTCTAAGGTTATCTTTTTGTTTCTGGCACTTTGCATATTTTGATGATATAAAATAATTCAATTTTTAGTGATAGTATCTAATATAAAAGGATTTTTACAAAACTTTCTTTGTTTGCTGAAGTTCTGGCTTTGATATAAATCTATAACAGGTGACAAATTTCCAGTTCCTCTTTCATATATATCACTGCATTCATTGATTCCCTTCTGATAATAACTTGAAGAGGAATTATAGTTAGAGTAACTTGTACACAGCCGTTGCTGCCTCATACAGTTAGCTTTTATAACAAACTCTGGTTCTAATGATTTCCCCCATTTCCTGACCCTACCGCTGTGAACACTATCTCGTTTTTTGAGGTTATGTTATGTATCAACCTGTTCATTAACCTGCTGAATTTCCCTGACCCTTTCCTATTTAGATGCAACCCATCTCTAGCTAGATCTTGTTCTCTAATCCAAGCATTCCTATCCAAGAAGATACAATCATGCTGCTCACATACCCGCTCCAGTGCTGTATTCACATCATCAATATATCGAATATCACAATCACAGCACCTAAGAACACCACTTACACACACTTTAGCACATGGGTAAAGTTCCTAGTTCAGAAACTAAACTATTCATTCCATCCATGATATTAGTAAAGGAATGCTCTGAATCTATATTATTGATTCCTGATTGTAGTATAAGAATATCTGGATCATCTCTATTCTCATGCAGTTTTCTTTCCAGGTGTTGAATCTGGGCTTCTGGATAACAGTACACTGTCGCATCAGCATTAATGTGTTGCTTTGCATGTCGCACCATTGAGTCCCCCAAAACAATAGCTGTTTTCTTCTCATATGTTGTGGATGTGGATATAACATCTTTTCCCTTTCCATTGGTGACTACGTTAGCAGCAGTTTCTCTCTCATATGTTGCAGATGTAGGAACAGCTGCTTTCCATTTTTGTTAATATCTACATCCTCGTGGGTGGTGTATTTGTTTTCCTGGAATTCTAGGACAGAATACCTATTTTCCAGGGACAGACATTCATTTTGTTGTATTTGTCTACACTTCCTCCTCATTTGCTTGCTGTTACTAACATGTTGCCATCTATTGGATTTTTCCACATCAAATCGAGTTTCTCGTTGCAGTTTTTTTATTTCTTCCTCCTGGTTTACAGTACAGTTCCGAAGAAATTCATTCTCTTTCTTCAATTTTAAAATGTCCATTTGCAGTACCTTTACGATTTCAAATAATGTTTTTATTTTATTTTGCCATGTTTTACTTTGGCAATTTTACGTGTACTTCGTACTAGTCTCACAGTCATTTGAACAGTACCACTCATTTTCTGATACAGCTTCGTTATTCACTCCTCCGTTTAGAATGATACCATTTATCACAATAACTACACACAATACCGTTTAAAACATTTTTTCTACACTTTGGGCAGTTATTACGTTTAACCACAATTTTGTCGGAGCTGCAGCACGCTGTTTCTATACTTGGCGCCATCCTGAAAGAGAAAAAAAATGTGCTATATTGTTATTTATCATGCATATGATGGAAATTCAACCATTACTTGCATTTGTGATATGACAAAATACTAGCTTCTGAAAGAAACAAACAATTTTCTTACCTGCACCACAACCATTATCAGCATTTACTTCAACACTGTAACATACCTGCATTTTATTCATGTTCCTCAAGTTCCTCTAAAGGTTTTTCCCAAGATACATTTCTTGCTGCCAAGAAATCATGTAGCGCAGCACAATTTACAATGTGCAATTCACCATCCAGTAACAGCCTGCCAAAACACCATTGTCTGGTCCTTCAACCCTGAAACAGATGATTAGGAAATGATGGACACAGGAAATGGTAGATGGAAAAATTCCGGAGATGTAATGATCCTACCCAGCATTCACCTGGCATTCCAGGGAAGCTCCCACCCAAAAAAAGTACAGGTCAAGTAGCCAGGCCATGGGGATCAAACCTGCAACCTCACGATTGTGGACCACAGACAAAACTATCAGAGCCATCCTGCTCGGTACACAGTGGTGAACTCGCAAACTAGAACATTTACTATATGTCCTGCCAGAGGAGGAGGGTAGTGCAGCATTCTTGTCTTTCAGGAAGCAGCTGAAGTGGCCTTATAGCACCTCAATAGATCTCTCTACACAGTTTCTTGTGCTTTGCAGAGAAGTGTTAAAACAATCCTCTGGTGAACATGGTCCTGCATTCAAGACTGGGGCCAACTGTCAAGACTCAATAGGACATCCCAAGTAACCTGATAACATGCAGGAATACATGGATCATAAACATCACTTCTGAAATGTTATAAATGCTGAGTGTTACTGCTGCTAATAATGGTGTATTATTTAAGCAATTATTTATATTTTGATAAGCACTGCTTTCAAATCAGATTGATTTAAAATGCTCACTTTCAAATATCAGTTAACCTTTAATGAAAGGGCTATATAAACCAAGTGTCTAGTAATTAACATGTTTTTTCTAATAGCACTTATGGCTGGTTCACAACAAGAAGTAATGGTAACCAGAACAAGAACAGGAATGCTGAAATACATATATTTCAATGGAAGTGTTCATAACTGACAGGAAGCCTTCCTGGGCCCTGGGAATGAGAAGCAAGACTTGCCCAAGTTTAAGTTTCACTCTCATTCTCAGGCACAGCAATCTGATTCATATTGCACATATCAGACTCTTGTTCTTCATTTTAAGTCTATTCATTGTAACATTTATAATTATTACATGCAGCCATGATGTAAAATGGCTGCTGGAGCTCTCTCTAGTCGCAATCACAAGCTTGGAAAATCAAACTGCAAGGAATTCTAGCAAAAGTGCATCATTTTTTTTTTTAAATTGTTTGAGTATCAGTTATTTATTGAAAACATATATGTCGACTGCTTAAGCATTTCAAAAGAATTGGAAATGGTAGTAGCTTCAATTTAGAAAAATCTTGTCTGTATTATGTTGATTGAATTCACAGACTATGTGGGCTAAGCTGGAGAGCAGGTGAAAAAACTTCATTGGTCAATAGGAAACAAATGAATACATTCTCGTTCTTGTTACAGATAATTGTGAATCAAAATGTTAAATGGGTTCCCATTCTCAGTCTCATTCTGGTTAATATCACTGGTATGTTGAGAACCAGCCCTCAAACTTATTATTAGCCACAAGCTTCATTGCTGCCTGTTGAACATTGCCTCAAAACCTTTTTGGGAGCTGATACCATCCAAACTGCTCCATCGTGAACTGATCCAGGGTATCTGGCACTTATGGATAGTATCTGCAGGTCGTCGGCATCATCACCATCATCATGCCCTTTTCTGTCAATAAATAAATGCCCAGCATATAATTAATGATGTATTGAGGTGATTGTGATGGTAACCATTGTTCCATTGATAACACCTATAATTCCAGGGATATTAAATTTCTCTGCAAATCTGGAACATTATTATTTCCATAATTTGAGTAACTTTAAAAAAACTGATATAAGTAATTATTTCTAGGTCACAGCAATGCACTCTGTTTGATCCTGTTTATATGTTCATCATTCACAGGGAACTTAATGTATTACTGTATGAAATGCCTATTCAATGCATTTGTAACTTCAGTAAGTGCCTTGTAGATGGTTGACTCAGGCTAAGGGAACAGTTTTGACCAACAGAAAATCAATAGCACCCTTGACCACAAAAGTGCAGAGCTGACAAAATCTGCAGAGCATTTGAAAAATTACTGCACTTATACTTTGAAAAATTGTCTTTAGCGTATTTTACTGGATGAGTTGGCAAGCTTTGCATTACGAATAGCTGTAACCATGAAGAATGGCTGAGTATTATTTTTAAGTCAGTGCAGCTGTTAGCGTTACTCAGAATAATACATTGAATCATAATCAGAGACAATGGCTTTTGTGTGTGTCACTATGCTGGAAACATATTTTGAGTTCAAATCATATGAAAGATAAAATAAGAACTGAAGCTTTCCTGGCGACGTGTTAATTCAAAATCTTCTCGGGCTTCTAGCCAGGTAAAAACTTGGCTTGACACCAACGTTTCGAAGAAGTGCATCTTCCTCGTCTTCAGGGTGAACTGATGACGAGGAAGATGCACTTCCTCGAAACGTTGGTGTCAAGCCAAGTTTTTACCTGGCTAGAAGCCCGAGAAGATTTTGAATTCATATGAAAGATGTTTGGAGAGATGGAGAGGGCTATTTCCCAATGATCTGTCACCAGGTAAAAAGTGGCATTTATGCACTTGTGTGTTAGTTTAGTGATAGGGGCTCTGTGGACAATAGGTGAAGAAGTGGAAGATGCAAGGTAGTCATACAAGATTTTGTTCATGTCGTTGAGCAGCAAATGGTTACATCACCACGAAAATTGGCAACACACTTGGTGCAACAAACTGGATCATCAATTGCATCCACACATAAAGTGCTTAGACTAGCCAAATTGTAGTCTTGTTATGTGTTGTGCAGGAACTGCAGCTGCGTGACCTGGGGAAATGTCGCCATTCTGCAAATGGTTCCATACTTCCACATGCAACAATGTAGACATTCTCGACAAGCCAGTCTGACCTCTCCAGATTTCTTTCTGTGGAGTTATATGGAACTGAAACATATAATTTCTAACTGTATTCCCGAAACAATACCACCAAAATTAAAAAAAAGTGTCATGGAACATGCACCATCAAGTGGAATTGTGTTTACAAGAAAATGATAGTAACTTTCAGCACTTACTGTGAAACATTGACATGAAAAGTTTGAGGAACACTTAGCCTTATGTTTGGAAGAAAATAATGACCATTTTCGGCAGTTGCTGTGAACTGAAAATCGTGAAAGAAATGTGCGCAAAATGGTTTACTTATAGGTCAGTGTACTTATTGTCCTCAGAGATTGAGAAATTGTTAAAAATGGGGTTAAAAATTGCTTTCATGTATATAAAGATGTGCACAATAAATATGCATATCAATTCAGTTTGTATATGCAATAAAACTTGAGAAAAAAATTAATATATTAATAAACTTTGAGTATGACACTTTGCATAATGTGTCATATTCACATATGGATATTGCATGAATGCACTCATTGAATACCGGTATTTAATGAGAATCAAGGCTATTATGGTTTTAACTGTCACCATTTTGCAGTACAGCTACACAGTATTGGCAAAGATGGTATTATTAACTTGCATTAAATGCCTATTAATGCTTTCAAAGTTAGCTTCATTAAATAAAGATAAAATCTACTTACCTTTATCACAATGGGAATGCCAGTAACCCTTACAGGATGCTGCATAAAAATTTTTCTAATGCTGCAATCAGGTCTAAAGCTGCAACTTTTGAAAACCAGAACAAACATTAAAAACAAGCACTCATTAGTGAAAAGGTATCACTTCTGTCCTTTAAACTCTTTCTATCCTTTGCTTTCTTTGTCTACAAAATTAATTGATCTTGGGTTGCTTCAGTGTATGTATAATTACTATATTATCACTAAATTTAAACATATTTATTTTAAAATAATTTATAAATAAAGTTCTTTTTCAGGTAGTTTTATTTTGGGCAAATAAAGCCCTATAAGGTCAAAAACACTTAAAGCTTTTTTTTTTTCAGCTTTGATGTATCAGTGCTTTGTCGCAAAGGAGTGAAAAACAGTAAAATGTAACCAATGATACAGCAAAATTAAAACTGATTTCCATTTTGTATTTTGATTTCAATAATCCATCCAGCACTGAAAAGCTGGTCCATCTTAAATATGCACAAAAAAAATAAAGAAAATACTTTGTGAAATTTTGGCCAAATGTGCAAACTGTTTACTTCCATGTCGGCTGGTGTGGGAGAAGAAATTTAAGACTTTCTGATGTAGTCCAAAATTCCGAAGGTTGAATGGTAGAAAATTAAGTGTAAAACTTGATTTTCCTCAGAATTAATTCTGAGAAAAAATGAATATCACAAAAAGCTAACATTTCTTCAGAATGAAAGGTTAGCCCTTAATTGCATGATTTATTTAGCTACACATGCCATTCTTCCTCTAATTCGCAAACCAGTATTTATATCCTGTTCACCGGTATGACAACTGAAGCATCTTGAATAGCCGTGAACATTAGTGCAATACGTAATGGACTGGCCATCCATTCAAAGTCGAATGTTGTGAGTTTGAGTCCCAGTGACTGCAGTCAAATGTGCCTGTGGTAAGGGATGGGGAGGGCACATGTAACTGATGTGATGGCATGCTTTGATGCTGACAGGGCTACAATTGTCTGCAGTTTTATGGATTTTGCTATTAATTATTAAAAAAAAAAAAAAAAAAAAAAAAAGCACTACAATTTTATTGCAAAAGTAATAATAATTTTACAATATAAAACAGCTATAACTAGCCTAATTTTATTGCTGAAGGTAAGTGTAATATGAAATTAGAAACAAGTCCTTTAAAAATACTAAAACCTGTGATTAATCATCTTTGTTGCATATGTGCAATACCATGCAATTAAAGGTTAGTACTGTGTAGCAGCGGTAATTTGTGAATGATATTTCTGTCCTATAAATGATGTACTTCTCTGTTATTAAGTAAAACAACTCGTCAAAAGTGAGGAAGTGGCACATTGTCATCTAGTGACAGTTCTAATGAAGGGTTGTTGACTTTACTGACTGATTCATTACAATTTTGTTTGTGAAACCTATTTTTTTTATAGCTAGCACTATTTATCTGCTTAATGGTGAGGTAGAGTCAAACTGAAAAATTCAATGTCATAACAAGATTTGAACAACAGGTCTTCTGGTTTTTGTCCAGGAGATCCATCCATGTCATGTTGCCATGTAGCTTAGTGGTCAGAGTAATACCTTGAAGCATAATCAGAGACAATGACTTTTACACTTGCAGAGCATGTTGCTATGCTGGAAGCAAGTTTTGAGTCTAAATCATATGAAAAATGTTTGGAGAGATGGAAAATGCTATTTCCCAATAATCTGTCACCAGGTAAAAAGTGGCATTTATGCACTTTTGTGCCAGTTTCATGAAATGGGCTCTGTGGATGATAGACAAAGAAATGGAAGGCACAAGGTAGTCACACAAAACTTTGTTCTTGATGTTGAGCAGCAAGTGGTTACATCGCCATAAAAATTGGTAAGAAGTCTGGCACAACAAACTGGATCATCAATTACATCCACACACAAAGTGGTTAAGCTAGTCAAATTGTCCAGGAGCTACAGTTGCCTGATCTGGAGAAATGTCACCATTACTACCAATTGTTCTGTACTTTCACATGCAACAATGTAGCCATTCTTGATATTACTTTCTTTGCAGATGAGGCGTGATTCTACCCAAATAGCTACACTAACTCCCAGAACACTAGGATTTGGGCAACTGAAAATCCACATATCTTGCATGAAGTGTTGCTTCACTCATAAAAAATTGGTGAAGAAGAATCATTGGGACCATTTTCTTTGAGGAAACAGTCAATGGTATCATCTACAGGGATATTGTCCAACAGTTTCTGGCTGCATTGGAAGAGGACGAATATGTTAGATGGTTTCAACAAGATGGTGCCACTTGTCATACTGCAAATGAGTCCAAGGAGATGAGGGAATTTTTTAGAAATAATTTCCAAAATTTAGTGGTCTCCATGCTTCCCTGATATCACCTCTCCAAATTTCTTTCTGTGGGATAACAGAGCAACTGAATGGAAACCAGGAGATTCATGTATATTCCTTTACTAGAAAATCTAAAGAATAAATTTACTGGGAAATGTTTTAGACCTTTCTGTAAATCCTATGCATGTTGAACCTGCAGGGTTAAGCCTGGATTTGCAGCTACAATAATATATATGAAAAATTATACATTTTTACTTGCTTTATGCAGTAAAGAGGTAGAGAAGGTATTGCATTCCACACAAAAATTTGATACCGGGAGTTTACTGAAAATACATGTTTTGGGGTCACCTGTAAAAAAAAAAATGTCCATGTGTGAACACAACTCAAAAATGAAAAGTCTGTTAAATACCAAACTTGATAATAGATCTCATTAAAAGACACAATTTGTCATACTTTTTTTTTTTTTTTATGTGGAATTAACCATTTCCAAGTTATTCAATTTTAAAATACTTATACTTTCTCAAATTGTAATCACTCATTCCTTTTTCTTTAGTTTTACTCTTGAGCATGCAAAGAGAGCCAAATTTCAATCACATAGCAACCAGCTTTTAAAAGATTGGACTATTGCTTTAGCATGGTGTATTCTCTTGTTTCCCTTCTACTTATAAGGAACTAAATAATAAGACCACGTCTGCTTATGTCTATCTTGATTAAGCTTTTGTAAGAATAGTTTGTTGACATAATAGGTAGAGAAAGTGACTTGAATGAAACCTAAGATGGTTTTAAATATCTATGCCATGAGAAACATGGTGTTTATCTAGTTAAACAGGTGTCTGATGCAAAATACACACAACAAATATTTTTTGTAGCTAAAATGTTGGTTATATTTGCTTCTACATCCTTTGTTTTCACAAATAAATTATGCCAAGTCAAAATACAGATTGACAAACATTTTGACACAGCTGGAAATTACTCCATTGGAATGTAACACTGATTTTGATGAAATAATTGCAAATGTAAAAGAACTTAATTCAAAATACAATGTTGTTTGTATTATTTTACCATAGTCTAAACTGTATACAAAAGAAATCGGCACTTTATTCAAGAATCAGCAACTAGCAGTGCACTCATTGTCAGCTTGCTTCTTTATCTGCCAGTTCATTTCAATCTTTGTGGTGTTGGTCAACTTTGTTGATTGCATGTTAAGCGATTTGGAGTTTGCCCATGCGTGCTCTAGTGGTTAACTTGCCAGACTCTAATTATTGAGGTTGTAGGTTCTAACCCCCACCCCCAGAAGACAATGAGTTTTTTTTTTTTTTTTTACATTATAAGTCTTAGACGACCTATTTTAGAATGAAACTATGACCATATATTTCATGTAATGTTTAATTTCACATAAAGGGACCTCATACTTGTGAAAGAGAGTCCCTGAGAAAATTGTCAGCCCACCAAGGGGGCCTATGGCAGAATCGGTGATTGTAGGCACTTGCTTGTATACAGAAAAACACTGCTAGTATACTCTTATACAGCTACACAATGACAGGAAATGAACTAAATTGAAACTGGCATCAAATTCGAGGCAGTCTCGCCCGTGAAGTACCTATTTAATGAAACAGATATCACTCTTTTGAACCTCATGCATAGGGAATGGAAAAATTCGTGGATAGTGGCCTGAAAATGTATATTTAAGCTTATTAAATATATCCAACTGCTTTTATGCCAGATTTGAACTCGCAAAACACAGCAAATTCCATATCAACTTGCAAATTTGGTGTATTTCCGCGAGAAACGAGCTATTTTTAAGGCAACTAACGAAAAACGTGTGAGTTTTCAATTTCTTTAAAAGATGCAATTCGTGATCGTTAGTTGGTAACAATTCCAAGCGGAGTGATTTCATTCAAGTGCCAGAGATTTATAAATGCTTTCTGACGCCATGTCCGGCTGCATGAACTGATTGACTGATTCTTCACAACGCATCTTCACGGTGCTAGGATGCCAAATTACAAAATATCTGCGAGAGATCGAGCTTTTCAATATAAACGTCATGCTTTTTACTGTATAGACAATAATACAGTAATGTGTAACTTGTGCAATTGTCAGGTATTCTGGAAAAGACGTGATTCAATTAAGAAACATTTGAAGAGCGCAAAGCCCGGGGCGCGAGTTAATTCTTGCAAGGAAGGTGAACCATCACAGTGACAGACATCTGTTGTCGCGTGCTTTAACAGTGTGATAAACAAAAAGAAACGCAGCGAATACCTCGGGAAACGTGTAACAGAGATTTTTATAAAAGCAAATATACCGCTCTCTAAGCTAGAGAACTAACACATAAAGTCGTTCATGAATGAATTCATAGAAGGTAAGATTACAGATTATTGTATTATGAACATGTTTTTAAAAAGAATCTGTGTAAAATGTAAGTTTTACTATTGAATTTGGATGGGGAAAATCATATTAAATGCTACGCTTTGATTCTGGAGACGAAGTAGAAGTGGAGTGGGGCAAATGTAAAGGATGCTAGTGTGTAGCGGACTGCATCGGCGCGCCATCCCTAAGGGGTGACGTGCGCATGGGTATAGATGGCATGAAGACCGACCGACCATGCTCGCTCAGCGTCGTTTAGAAGTTTTCAAGGAGTGCAAATCAATTTGAATTGAGTGCATTGCTGGCATCTGTTAGCGTGTGCGATTCCCATGCAAGAGATTCCGAGTTCAAATCTTGGTAACGGTGGATTTCCCTTTACACTGAGTAGGCAAATGTTGGGAAACTAAACTCATCGGACCCTGTGCTCATTTGAGCATCATTTCACCCTTTTCACTTATGCATCGCCTCTGTAAAGCAGAGCACTTAAAGGGGGTGATAACATCTTTAAATAGAAAATATCAATCCTATTTTCATGCAAGTTCCCATACCCCCATATGTTTTGAAAAGAAAATGAATGCAGAAAAGAAACCAACTTATTTGTGATGGTTGATCATTAACATTAATTAGAAGTGACTTAAAACTTTGCTGATAACAACTGACAAACTGACCATATGTACTGAATATATAAGATTAATATTAATTAATTTCATTATTATACAAAAGTTCAGGTGCTGGAGATATTCCTAGTGTCAGGATTATCAAAGACAATGATGAGTGAAAGAGAAGAGGAGCTGAATAACAACTTCAAGGCCAAAAGGTAGCCATCTTCTGTGATGAGACCACTAATAAGCATGACAAGTGCATCTTTGTATCACCTTTAAAACTATAAGGCCAACAGATGAAGTGGAGATACTAGTAGGAGACATACACATTCTTGAAACTGCAGATTCCAGGACCTCTCGAGCCATTCTAATAAACTGAAGAAATTTAATACCTCATTTGATGATGTTTTGGCTCTTGTTTCTGATTCTGCAAAATATATGACCAAGTGCTTCAACATTCTGGTCCATATTTTTGGTGACAATGTGCTAGTTGTTGAGTGCTGGGCTGACAAACTAATTTATTTTTTAATGTGTTGGGTAAGCAGCTACCAGAGTTAAATTTGATAGTTAGCAGAGTCAAGTCAGCTTTCCTGAACACACGGAAATGACATCTGTTTAGGAAGTTTCTAGACAACAAGTATCCAGGACAAAACATACCACTGTTTCCTATGCCAGTTTTGAGTAGGTGGTATTCGTGGTATGAATCAGTGGCATACCTTCGCAATGGTGGACTTCCTTCAAAATTTGCAAAGAGATGAGCTGAATGCAGCTGAAGTAGTAGTTGGTTTTGTAAAAGAAGTAGGCAGTAGCATCACTTAAATAATCAAGCACCTAGAAGGCCAGTGTTATCCGACAATCCATATGTTAAATGGTTAGCTGAGAAAAATTGAACAGACATTGCCGTTGGCAGCTTCTGGAATGTTTTGCGACAAAATCAAGGAAATGATTGAGACTTCAGAAACTGCCACTGTTAAACACAAAATGAAGACAACCCTTTCCAATGCTGCTTCACACTGCTTGGCAAAACTTTTGAGTTTGGGACCCTGTAGATGGATTTTATAAAGCAGTGAGTCTTTTTGATCTGTCTGAAGTTTCAGAAATGAACATAGGGGAAAATCTTCTGAAAACAATTAAAAAACTGAAAGTATGTTCAAATATTGGAGATGATGCAATCATGATAGGCTACGTGGAGTTTCAGAGAATTGTGAAAAGCAAACTTGACTCCAAAGGAAAAGTGGACATTATTTCTATCTTACAGGGAATGATGATCAGCTATAAAGCATTTGCAAAATATGTTACTGAAGTACTATGGATGCCATGTGCAAATGCAGACTGTGAATGTTTTTTTTGTTTTTTTTCATTGTACTTAAATGTACACTCTGATAGGCAACATCGCTTAACATCAGAATATATAATTTTTTTTTCTGGATTGTATTTTGAAAATTTTTCAACATCAGGAAATTTTCTTTTTTTTTTTTTTCTTTTTGGAATTGCATTTTGAAATGGAGATAATCTTGATAAAGCCTTTTTCATATGTTTTGAAATGACTTGTTATTACTGATTAATGAATAGGGAACTTTTGTTCCCCCTCCTGAACATACCAAAAAATTGAATTGAAAGTACAGATTTTTTCATTGAAAGCACCGATTTCTGCACTTCCAACTCAATGAAAAATTTCATTCTATACTGATGCGCCAAATTCCAGCTGCCATTGGTTTAACTTTAAAAGGCAGAGTAATAATTAACCCCAGAAAATCTACCACGTAGGATTAGTGAAAATTCTGTTGAGTCTGAGCCATGTGATGCAGGCAAATGAATGTTCATCATTTATACATAAAACATTTAATAACTGAAAAAGTTGGGTTTATATCTCTAAAGTGGAACAATAATAATGAAAGTGACACTGTATCACACTCAGTTTGTCTGATACTAACACTCCCATAACATTGATAGGCTTCTGATAAGCGTGTTCAGGAAATATGAAATGGTTGTTTTATGACCCAGTCAGATATGTATATGCATGTGCTCTCTGTCATTCCACTTTCACATCACATACTCATGTGCTAGATAGATAGAAATTGTCTTAACAAAGAATTAAAAAAAAATATATTTCATTTTTACAAAAGCTTTTACATCAAAATTATATATAGAACTACATACATTATTAATCTATGCTTAACTTGTTGAATTATAACTAGA
The DNA here is from genome assembly GCA_030762935.1 of Hymenopus coronatus. Lineage (NCBI taxonomy): Eukaryota > Metazoa > Arthropoda > Insecta > Mantodea > Hymenopodidae > Hymenopus > Hymenopus coronatus. The sequence goes on along the minus strand of CM060900.1, from coordinate 403,822,436 downwards.
TTTATGTTTAATTGGTTCATATGGTCCTAGAGACACTCTTCCATTATTCTTGTATTGAGTAGTATTGTTTTTCCAAGAGTATTCTTTTCAATGTATTGAAAAATATGTTTTTCCTACTTCTCAGTTTGTGATATATTTTTACTTGAAGGGACCTTTTCCATATAATGTGAGTCTGGGGGCAGGTGTTTTAGGCAAATTTTAGCTCTAGCTTGATGGTTGAGTATTCTGTTAATTATAGTATATATTCATTTTGTATATCTGCTTGGCTAATTTATATATAATATTTATTTATTTATTTTGTGAAGGAGGATAGTTATGTTTAGTTTTCTAAATACATTTTTGCAAGAGATTTTCTGTCTGAGATATGTCTTAATAGAAATTATTTTTTTTCAAGTATCCTGAATATTTTCTTCCAGCATGCCACAGCCACCCATAATATAACACTGTATGTCAGGATGGAATGAAATACACAATGTGCAAAATGTTCTTGCGCACTCGTCTAAGCTTGTGATTTCTTGTATGATGTTAGTACTAAGTTTCTGTAGATTACCAGGGATTTCTGCTGCTGAGCTTAGGTGAATGAGCATGAACATCTTTAATTTGTTATACTACCTGTTTGGGAGTAGATGGTCAATATTTTCAGCATTTATTTAAGGTAAGGACTCCAGTGCGCCTTTGCCAGCGACTCTCAGATCTCTTGTGCAGTGGAGAGAGGGGTTAAATTTAATGACCCTATATACATGGCTGTATCATAGCCAAAAACAGCTGCTCTGCATATAGCTTATATTTCTTACCCAAGTATGTAGTAAAATTTTTTAAATTTAAATTGCAGCTAGCATTCAAAAAAAAAAAAAAAAGAAGTAGAAAAAGAAACGGTCAAATGGCAACATATGAATCCTATAGCCACAAAATTACCACTCGGTAGTATTAGCAATAGACAACCAATAAAGAGTGTAAAGTTGCAAACACATTTTTCCCTTTGCCTCCCTATCAGGGCTGTTATCATAGCATGCAGCTAGAGCTTAATCCAGGCTTTTAATTTAAATTCAGATACATGCTAAAATTAAAGAGGATCATATATTTTCATGTTTTAAATACATGTATGTTTTGCTTTAATTTCTGCATCTTCTGTTGTTTTCTCTTTAATTATAATTAATTGTCTCATCAGTATTGTCAAGATTTGTGTCTCTATTTCTTTGTATTAATTCAAATAAATCAATGATATTTCTTAAAAATAAAGAAAAAACCAATTTCAAATTTTGCGTTACTACATGAGTTAAAAAAAATAAATATGTAAAAATAATGGTGGTGGCAGCGGCAGTGGTGGTAGGATTTAACATTTTTTTTAACATCTGTACAACAAATTTACTTCCTCGCATCTGTTCCATCTTTCAATGTAAATGTGAATTAATTCCACATTAGTACTTATCCCAGGACTCCATAAGTTAAATCTCTTAATTATTGTAATATAATTTGTCTAATCACTTTCATTTACAGCTGATTAATGCTTCTATTGGGACTTCAATCATAGAAGTCTATGCAAATATATTCAACTTTATTAAGTGTTACAGCCAGTACCCATACCACCACTCAATAACCTCCATAACATCAGTGAAATGAAAATAACAAAACATACAAAATAATTTTACATTTCAGAACTTTTGTGAGGCAGTAAATGGACCACAAAGGCCCAGCAATTCAGAATTGGCAGCAATGATAAGAAAATGTTCTGAAGTTCACAGTATGCTTACAAGAAATGCTGCAATGGGTAAGGTACTGACGTAGTCCATGTGTGTTTTCAGGTGAACATAGGCAATTTTTCAACTAAATGTCACAAGAATGTTCCAGCAATCAGTTTAATAGGATATTTTTTTAATAGTGTTTAACACTCACTTTTACTAATTTGGCACTGCAGGCAAAATTTAATAGGATGATGTATAAGATTTAGTTAATAAGAAATAGATAAAAATTTAAATAAGCCATAATTTATCATTTTCCTTAAGAATTGATAGTCCCAATATATTTTCAGTTATATACCAAAAACTAAGTTTGGAAGTTCTTTGTACCTGTTACCCTTCTAGAGTTGTTATTTTCTCTCTCCTAGAATTAGGGTTTACCCAATGCTTTCATTAATATTGGGTTAATTTAATGTTATTCTTAAAACCAATGGTATTAAACATGGTTCTGAGGTGGTTCTATTAATATTTTATCTACCTTGAAAACATAATTTTAAATAAATAAAAAAAATCTCATGGTTTTAGATTGAATGTTAGGCTGACACAAATCATTCTGACTGGCCATTGTCTCCAGGTACATAGCTACCTTTAGGTAGGTTATCATGTAATCAAGTGTGTACTGCATGCTATCAGAGACAATAAGTATTACATAAACAAATTGAAAGACCATACATAGCTTAGATTAGATAGCATTCTGTAGGTTCATTTTGGCCAGCAAGCCATTGAGCATAGAACTTGTCAATTCATATACCTTTACATGTATATATACTAAAAAAATAAACAATGTATAAAGCTCTAGTGCTAAAAACACAGGTTACAAAAACATTAGAATAGACACAAAATCACATCATTTACCTTGGAGACCTGTACGTCACTGAACTATAATACACTCCATAAAAGCATATGTAGTTCCTTATTTGCATGCACATATCAACAAGGAGTATAAAAAATTACTGTTAAAATATATAAATGAATAAATATAATTTCATTATGTAACACTGCTGAAATGTTAGAGGATAGTTTTCCAATTATCGACATAATAGTAACTATTAGTAATTTTCAAAAACTAAAATATGATTATTGTACTATGTACACTTCTAAGTGCATACATGTCACAATTTACAATACATATTTTCAAATATGTCATGGCATTTACAATGCAAAAATTCACAAATTTACTAATTAAATATACAACAGTGCAAAATATCATTGGATCTGGCTTTACACACCTAGTGCCACTTCTAAGTACTAAAAATTGCATCTAACATATTCATGCATGTCTAACTATACAACAGTTTAATTTGTATATAAAACACACACTAGTATGCACAAAATGCAATACATTATAGTACTTATAAATCCATTAATTATTAAGGTATATTGTCAGACAGATTTGTCACTTAAATTTTCATCTACAGAGTGAAATGATTTATTACATAGGTGTTCCTTAAGGTAAGGTTTAAAAGCCCTGAAATTCCTAACTTTTTCCTTGTAATTACTGGGGAGAGCATTAAATATCTTGATTGTTTTATAATATACACCTTTCTGAAAGCAATGAGGATTAGCAATGGGAAGATGAATATATTGTCTAGTACTAATGTTATGAATTTCCAAGTTTGTTATAAAGCTATGTCAATTAACTGCATAGAATTTTAAAATGGATACTATATAAACACAAGGTAAAGTGAGTATGCCCAATCTTTGAAATAATTCTTTGCATGACTGTATGCTATAAGCATTCAGTATATTCATATAGCCTTCTTCTGTATCTGGAATACACATTTTCTATCTACCGAATTACCCCAGAATAGTATTCCATACTCGATGATGGAGTTAAAGTAGGCAAAATACACTAATTAAAGTGTATCAATTGAGTGAAACTTAACCAGTGCTTGGAGAGCATAACAAGCAGCTAAGTTTAGGTGTGATGTATTAAATACCTATGTGACTTCCAGTCCAAGTCTTTATCTACCTGGGGGCCAAGAAATTGACTTCATTTAGCTATTCTAACAATGTATCATAAATTCCTATTTATATGTGTGCTGGTGGTGAGCGAGTAGTTACAAATTTAATTGGTTTTGTTTTTTTCAAGGTTTAATGAGAGTGTGCTTTGAAACAATTTGACATACAATTTAGAACATAGTTTAATTTTATTACATAATCATTGAAACCTTCAATTGTTACTATTACACTAGTGTTCATCTGCGAATAAATAAGCGCTCGCAATACTGTTAATCTACAATGGGAGGTCATTTATGTAAAGCAAGAACAAAAGAGGCCTTAAGATCAATCCCTGGAGAACACCTTGTTGTACTGATTTCCATTCTGAGACACTGTTTTGATACCCATTGGTGTTATTAATTTCAACCCTCTCTAATATTAATTACTCTTCTCTAGGTATGAAATAAACCAATCTAATATGTTACTTTTTATTCCATAGAAATGTAGTTTTGCTATCAGAATCTCATGATTCACACAGTCAAAAGCCTTCTCTAAGTCACAAAAGATTCCGCCTGCATGCTCCTTTTCATTTAACTGTTTAACACCGTATGCATGAGCTTGTAGGTTGCATTATCTGTCGATACTCCTTTTCTAAAGCCAAACTGGTCTTCGACAAATAAGTTGTTCTTTTCCAAGTAATTGTATAGCCGATTGAACACTACTTTCTCAAATACAATTACTATTCACAAATCAAATTCTCAGCCTGCTATTCAACTTGAGAATGTAGTTTTATTGATTGAACATTATATTTTAAAGATGACAATGTTATTAACAAAAAATTCTCAGACTGGAGTCAAGAATGATCAGTTTAACCCTTGTTCTGATTTACCAGAACGTATATAAATTGCACTTACTCATTACTGTCCCAGTAATTCTCATTCAGAAGTAAATTTAGAAGGTACAACTAAATGGAACACCTTTCTTTATTAAGCTACCACTAGATAATTCTCTCATACTTCATGCCCTTTCTATATAATAAGATACCCAGATCGTTAAAAGCTGTGCTAGGAAACATTTTTAAATCTAAAGTGCGTAAATTATTATTAAAACACAAATTTTATAACATTAATGATTTTCTTAACTCTGATATTTAACAACTATTGTATTAGGACAGCTGTATTATATTATATCTGTATATTTCTTGTACTATTTTATTTTTAAGTAATGACCAATCCATATGTACAAATTGTATATCTGCGGTGAATAAAAATTGATTTGAAATTGAATTGAATTGGTATACTTGAAAAAAATTTGCACTTGTAAAGTAATTGTGTGTGTTATGTAACCATTTATTTGTGGTGATAGTACTTACTAGAAGTATTTCTGGCAGCAATGATAGTTATGAGCAGCCCTGTACTTAGATAATATTGCACCCATAGGCCCAACAATCCCCCCCCCTCCAACAATGAAAAACTTAGGCAATTCTGGAATAAATTAGCAGCAAAATTGCAAACAGACTATTTAAAATAAGTATATATTATTTAAAGAAGACATCTTTGAAAGAAGAAAACACTGTATGGACTTATGATAACTAACTTTCACAGTAGAAAATGTTGTTGCAGCGTGTCCAAAATTTAGGATTTATTAACCACACACACATATACAATAGGACATGCACATAAAGGATAACTCAGTAGAAACCAAAAAATTATCAATATTTCACCAAAGAATGTCAGTAGTTCAATACTTCAATGGCTTTCTTCTTGCCTTGTTATCAACAAACATGTTTTTCATATTCTCAAAGTCCAGTTTTAAAGTCAGATCATTTTCTATCGCTAGTGCAGCCAGGTGATTCAAATGCTCCTGAGTCTGAGAAGCATGCAAGCAGTTCTTAACCCTTCCAAAAACTGAAAAGGATCGTTCAGCAGAACAGTTCATTGCTGGTGTGCTCAAATAGATTTGAACAGCAATCTTGATGTATGGGCAAATATCAAAGAGATATTTCTCTCTTAGCATTTTATTTAAGACAGGTAGAGAAGAACTATTCTCATTTCCAGAACTCAAAAGGAAGCTTTTTAGATGGACACATTCTGTTCCAAAAACTCCTCTATATCTGAGTAAACATGCTGCAGCTGTTCTGAGTGTCATACAGTTTATCAAGGTCTATTTTCGTCAAACTGGATAAGAATGAGAACGTTTCAGAAAACTCTTTGTAGACACCAAGACACTTCTTAAGCTGTGTGGATAATCTGTCCATTATAATTTAGAAATTGGTCTTTAATATGTCTCCATCAGATTTTCAAACCACAGTTTCATTTTCTCATTCAGAGTCTGAGTCATCAAAAAATGTTGTTCATTTCATCACACATTTTTCTTTAGTTTCACTGAATTGTTCAAGTTGTGTAGTCTCAAGTTTTTTCTCCCCCAACTTTATGTACACTTCAAAAGACTGTCATCTCATCTATGAAATTTAGAAGTGAAGTATAAAGTTTCACTACTGCAGATATGTCAACTTCTTCTGACTGTTAGTGTTGTATTCACTGCATTGAAATTTTTCCAAAATACCCTCCCCCACCACACTAGCTATGAATGCAATTTGTTTTGAGTTAAGCTTGTGCAATATCCCAATTGCTTCTGATTTAATCGCAGCTTTCTTGCTTTCCTCTTCAGAAATATACGTAAGAGCTTTATTGACTGCATCCCAATTAACATTTATGCTTTTGCAGGCATCTTCTTGAGCTGACCATCTTGTATTGCAAAGAGACTTTAAACTCAAGTTTCCATCCTCAAAATTTGACTTTAGAATTTTCCAGTGTTCTGTAGATGCCGAAAAAATGGTAAATTGTTCGTAGCAAGTCAAAAAATGTAGCCATTTTAAAGCATATGGCTGTACTTGATCCTACCAGAATCAGGGAATGAGTGGAGCAAGGGATGAAAAATGCCAAGGGATTGAAGGACTTGATTCGGGCTTGTATGCCAGAGTAGGTACCCACCATATTTGCAGCATTATTATAACTTTGGCCATGGCAGTCCTTTATAGCTAATCTTTGGTCATGGCAGTCCTTTATAGCTAATCTGTGGGAGTTGAACTTAAGTACTGCATCTGTCAATTGCTTCCCGGTATGCCCAGCATTTCTCATAAACTCTATAAACTGCTCTTGGGGTACACCATTTTTATTCACATGCCTTATAATGAAACTTAACTGATCACAGTATGAAAAATCAGGGGTAGAATCCACAATAATGAAGGAATGCTTTGCATCAACTATTTCCTTTATGATCTCTTCTGTGACAGTCTTCCCCATAATATTTGTAATTTCTTCATAAATGCTAAATCATAAATATGTGGTGTTTCCTTTACCTGGGTTTGCATATTTAACTGTATGACCTGCTAAGAATGGATCAAATTCAGCTATCAGCAATAAAAAACACATCATAAAATTGCCATTCCTTCAGGAACCAAACTATTCGTCTCCATAAAAAAGCAATCCCCTTGAAGAAAGTTTTTTTACTACAGCCACTACTCTCTGTAGTACATTTCTCCAATACTTTACTTCTGCCTCTAACTGAGTAATAAATTGTTTATCAACTCTACATAGAGTATTTCCCCTTTCTTTGAAACTTACAACACAATCACAATGTGCACTGGAATTTTCATGTTCAATTACCCTATGACTAGGGAGTTTTCAATCACTAAAGCTACTTGTACCGAACTGAGAACAACCCCTAAACAGTTTATATGATGCACAGTAAAGTGATCCCTGACTGGAAGAGTGTAAATCGAGTAATCCTGTTGCATGTCATCTCCATTCAACAGTTCCCATTCAAACAAACCCTTGGAAAGAAAGCTTCATTTATCAGGATATGCTCGCTCTGTCTTTGGAAAATTGCAGTTTTTGTACTGGCTAATTCCCTTTTGTCCTAAGTAATCTTGTGTTTTTTCACTGATTTCCCAAAAGTCTGACAAAACTTCCCCTAGGCCTAACTCTGGTTCACTTGCTGTGGAATTGTTCGTGTGGTGCTAATGAATTTCAGATTCACTAACACTGAGCTTTTCACCACAGTTGTCACTGCACTGTAAACCATGTGTAGGTTTCAAGCTTTTGGGAGAGGAAGAACTAGCAGCTACAGAATCTAGTCTTTTGTTGACAAAAAACATGTGTAACTTTGGCGTTTGATCTAACACTTCCTTTTCCCTCCTCCTCTTTTGTTCAACTAATTTTCTGTAGTCTGCCCCACTCACACATTTCCTACCATCCATATTGATGTTTACTTTATATCTGAATTTCACTACATTAATAAAACAGGGAAAAGTTCACACAAACAATAAGATGAGCACCAATTCTGTGCTACTCAAAGCTTCTGTTTCTACATCAGACTCATCACGCCCAGCCATGCAAAAACATCACAGAGTCAGTGCTGCCAGTTGCATGATGCACACATCTCTAACAGTCTATGAAAAATCTACCTCTTACTAATAAAAATTCCCAGAATCATCACTGCTATTTTTTCTTTTTTTGTCACCTTTTTCTAAAATTTTCTGCCTTGGGTCTGGGCCCATGCCGCCCTTGCATAAATATGGAGCATGTTACGAGAATATTTCCATTGATGAATTTGGTATTAACACAGTTTTATTAAGCAGAAGATCTAATGATAGTTGCTGTTATAACTTGAGAAAAGTAGATTTGAATACAGCAGATATTCTTCCTCAAATGACTACAAGGTTTCCATTTAGTGCTGCTGCATTTGGTTGTTGATCTTGAAAACAGTATTGTTGTTAATTACTTGGCTCAAGAAGGGCTTCTGATGTAAACAAATGCATGTAGCTTTACTGCAGTACACATTTCAAATGCATGAAAGTAATTCATTACTGCTCTAGATAATACAGGGTTATTCAAAAACAAAGAACAGATTTCAGACATTTATTGCTTCCAAACTACAAAAGATAGAAACATGATTCCAACATTTATGGAGAAAGAAAAATGTACAATTTTATAATATGCATTCAATATGACCATCGTGTTACACGGCATATATCAAAACAGTGGCTCATTTCTTGCCACACACAAAGCAACTGGTCTCCAGTTATCAAATTCACAACTTCAACAATTCAATGTCATAGATCTTCAAGAGTGTCGGGTATAGGAGGGTTAAAAACACGGTCTTTTACGTAACCTCATAGATAAAAATCACATGGAGTGAGATCTGGAGACCTGGGAGGCCACCAGCGATAAAGTTCATCTGCTCCTTCTCTCGCAGTCCAATGTTCTGCATATGTGTTATTCAAGTAACGTCGGATGTGGTGGTAGAAATGAGGTGAGGCACCAGCTTGCATGAAAAAATTTCATTAGAAAACATTAATCATTGAGTAAAATTGTCTTCTTCCACATCTTCTAACATGCCAATGTACAATTCGTACCTTTTGTTGCGGTCGTCAGGATTCAATGCTTGCAATAGCTGCAGTTTGTATGGCTTCAGGTGCAGACAATATTTTAGAACTCGCCATACCGTTGGTTGCTTGCTCGTGATGTGGATTTCTTTGGGATCCTTTCGTATATTGTACGAATATGTTCGGCATTCGCGTCCAATGTGCAAAGACTTCCCATGCTTTTCCTTCTGCACATGCAATCATCTTCTACGAATTTTCGATGCCACTCGTAAATTTGCTTGTGACACGACGATTGTTTATTAAATTTATGGTGAAAAGCTCGTTGAACTGCAACAATGGACTCTAGTTTTGCTAATTGCAGCACACAAAATGATTTCTCTTGTGGTGTCGCCGCCATTTCACTACTGACATACAACAACAAACAACAGCGCCAATACGGCCGTGATTGGAACTTCTACCCCCAGCGCTATTTCAATTGTAAACTTTTCTCTCTCCATAAACGTTGGAATCATGCTTCTATCTTTTGTAGTTTGGAAGCAATAAAAGTATAAAATTGATTCTTTCTTTTTGAATAACCCTCTATATCATTAGCATTACTGCACTAGATAATATATTATTTGCCTTGTTACACTTATAAAAAATGGTGAATGAGCATAGTATTTTAATAATAATTTCATTGAAACACACCATAAATAATTGACTTCTATTATCATTGCTGGAGTTTGGGAGCTCCCAAATATAAACAGGGAGGGGAGGGTTTAGGTCTTTCATGCACTCATGAGATGCCAAACACAAAGGGATACTATGTGCATTGTTTATGTGCAGATTCATTCTAGAGCTGGAAAATTATAGTTTTGATTTTGGATAATGATCTGGTTCATTTAATAACAAGAGACACACGTTGATATGCACAAAACAGTAAGTACAAAACAAAGAACTTTTCCCCACCTTCCACTTACTTTACCCTGTATGTAATCAAAAGCATGTGCATCCGGTCTTCTCTTATTGGTTGCTGGATCCATAACTGTTAATAGCACTGGAAATTACATCTGTGTTTAACATAGTAGTTTGCCTTCACATATTGGAAGAAATGCAAGAAATTATATTTATTGTAACCACATGCATGAAATTAGTATATGGAAGGAAGATACTCATTTGCATATTAATACCACAGTATTGTGAAATTTTTGGGAGGTTACTTCTCATACTTCATTGCTGAAGGCACATGCAGTTGGATTTGATTACTGCAGATTTTGCTGCTAGGTGCTTGACCATGCCTGAGTTGAGCCCAGCAGAAATGCATTAACTGCCTATTTCCATTGATGACTGAAAGTGTATGAGTTTTCCTTATATTGTATGTAAATATTACACAATCTGCAGGTATCTCTGAGCTCAAACATTGTAAGGGGAAACCCTTGTGTATTTGTGAGAAAAAAATTGTTATGCATTTTTCCTTTTTGAAAGAATTCCAACTCTATCGATATAACAAATTGAGAACCTCATATCTCAATTTACAGATGTAAGCATTTGTAGTATAGGGAAATCTCAAAAGGGAATTAAAATGGTGGAAAGCTAAGTGCAAGGTTCTTTCAATAGTAAACTTACATTGCAAAACCCCACTCTGGTAAGAAAGGAATTGTGCCACCAACAACTGAAGTAAATATTATTTAATAATACTTTACAATTACATGTTTTGATGCTGTATTTTTATGCTTGCATGTTGTTACAATTCAATTGCAGCTATTTCATCTGTTGGTCTCCACATGTTAGGGTCAAGCAGACACAGAGTAACACAGTTTGGTTTTCTTTACATGCTAGGGAAGGTTAAAAGTAACAGGGTTTATACAAAAGAAATGCTGGATAGCTTCTGAAAGAATGATTGTGGTAAGTGAAATACCAGGTCATTTTAATTAGCTAACATTGATTTGACATAAACACACTTATGCCTCACAAAACTTGTTTTCCTTTAGGATAATTGTTTCCCCTTCCTAGAAGGCATCCTCAGCTACGGTCGAATGGTGGGATTCTTGGAAATATCTTGGTCTTGGCTATTGGCAGCATCTGGTGCTGATTCAATGAGTTTCAAAAGAATATTGTCTTCTGCTGGTAAATCAAAGTTCATGAGATTTCCCTCAAATTTTTTCATGTAGCTATTTTCCCATGCGTTCAGTTCTACAGTCTTATTTACCAATTTTAGAAGATGAGTTTCATTTTTAATACTGTGATTTTTATCCCAGAAATGTGCTGCAACAGCTGATTTATCTATTTCTTTATTTCTTATGCTTCTAAAATGTTCTTTAAGACATGTGTCTATGTTTCATTTTGTCTGTCCAATTTATACATCTTTATAGTCTGAGAGTTAATTTGATATATTTCTGGAGGTGTCTTTTTTTTTTTGTAGGATGTTTGATCAGATTTTTTTATGATGTAGCTGTTTCTGGGTGCTAGCATGATTTTCTCTCTGAAGATCTTTTGAAACGTATGGGTGGCCCACGGATGATATGTGAATCTTCTGAATGCTTTCTTGTCTTTAATTGCTAGTAGTGTTGTAATTTCCTTTATATCACTAAGTTTTTTAAACCTCTTAAAACCTCTTAATTTTATGGTTGACAAGTTGTTGGTGAAACCATTTTTCTGTGCTGTTCTTACTATTTATGTATATTTTGTATTCTCTTTGGTTCAGTGGAATGCTAGTTATCCTGTACACTAGACTGTTGATTATTGCATGGTTATGAGAAATAAGATTAAAACTTTCTGATTCCAAATGTACGTTTGTCTGAGTTGGTAGTGATTTTCAAATCTAGGAATGGTAGAGTGTTGTCAGATTCAATTTCTAAACTGAAGTTTATATGGTAGTCTCCAGCAAATTCAAAAGTTTTAAGGCATCTATGATATGTTTTTGATTTACTATGGCAAATATGGTTCCATGTATCTGTACCAAGTTTTAAAGAAGCTAGGGAAAGCAGTGGTAATGTGGGATTCAAATTGACTTGTGTAGAGATTGGCTAAAAATGGTGACAATGGCTGGCTCATAGCTAGTCCAGATTGTTGCTTATGAATTTTATCCTGGAATGTGAACTAAGTCTGTTCTATACAAACTTCTGTTAATTTGACATACTCTTGAATCACATTCTCTTCCAAATTAATGTCTTTAAGCCATTTTTGTAGGACTATCAAAAGTTTTTCTTTTGGAACACTGGGAAAGAGAAATTTAACATCAAATGATATCAGTTTTTCTGTCGGTTAATATCTTTGATCTCCTCAACTCAAGAGAATTGGTAATACTGCAGCTTTCAAATTTTGTAGCACTCTAAATCGATTACATAACCATTTTGCAAGATAGTAAGAACGTGTAACTGTGTTATTTATTATTGGTCTGAAGCACTTTCCCGGTTTGTGAATTTTAGGTGCCCATAAATGCAAGCTAAGGTGGGGTTGTTTGATTTCAACTTATGTTGTTCTGTTTTATGTATTTGCAGCTGTTCATCAATGCTTCATTGACTAATTTTATGCACATGTTAACTGGATATGATTTTATTTCCATAAATTTGATCAGGTCATTGCTGTTGGATTTGGTTGTTGTGCCATAGTAATATGAAGCATTTGTGATTTGCTCCTGCTTTCCCCCCCCCCCCCCCTCCCTCTAACTACTCAACATGGTATAAGTGGCACAAACTATATAATTTCACTTTGTAGACATAAATTATTGAATTTTAATACATTATGAGTGAAAGAAATTGAAATAGCCAAAATATGAACACATTGAATGTAGGAACATAAATGCAGGATGATGGAGTATTTATACACACAGCCTATTAGTAGTTTCAGATTTGTTCCATGCATGCACATTTTCTTGGGCACTATTTTTAAGGGGAAGCAAGTGCTGGGCAATGAAGAACTCCCTTGCCTGTGTTTCTACAGTATTGTTAACCAAAGGAAGTTTCTTTTTATGAGGCCATTATTGAATAGGTTACCTATTTACCATGAACTAGCTAAATTATTAAAAAAAGAACAAAACACAGCACACATGCTGAACTCAGGGTTCTACAGAGAGAATGAAATCTTTCCATTGTAGCCACCAGATATCTAGGTGTATAGCATACCTCATGTCTCAATGTTTTTGTTCTGCTCTGCTTCCAAAATGGCTCAAAACCTACCGAATGAATACTAAGGAGCTAAGTGCCCAAGAAAAGATGCATGCATAGTATATATCAAGCAGTCAGGAAAGAGCATAACCAAATATTTTGCCAATGAAAAGAACATTTCTCACATTGTGTTATATTTAAAATAATTATTGGTTTTCAGGCCAAGGATTTGATCGCCACCTTTTTGGATTGAAGAGGATTGCAGAACAGAGTGGGAAAAAGTTACCAGCAATATACCAAGATCCAGCATATGCAGCCATGAATTATAACATTTTGTCAACTTCTACTCTTTCATCTCCTGCAGTTAGAGCTGGAGGATTTGGCCCTGTTGTTAAAGATGGATTTGGAATTGGGTAAGAGATAGCATAACAAAATTAGAGATTTTCTATTCCTAAGATTAAAATACACTTTAACTAATACATCAGAAGGTTACTATAAATTAATTACTAATCAGTTGAAACTGCAGTTAATTGTAGAAGCTAAAAATATAAATGAATGATAGGAATATATTGAATGATGTGAAAATAAAATTCAGCGTAAATAATAACCAGCAAATAAGTGAGCTTTGAAATGTTTCCTATACTTTTCATTATAATGGTATATTTATTTTATTAGTCAAGAGATCAACTCAAAAATCACTTAAGTGCAATTTTATAGTTTAGCAGTGAAAAGAAAGGGGGGCAAAAACTGTTTCAGAACCAGTTGTGTTCATAAGGAGTGAATAAAAGATTGAATCATAATAAATGAATTTGCAGTATGTTGTCAATAATGGTTACTTCAAACTTTGTTTGACAAGCATGGGAAATGTTGAAAATATGTAATGAAAAGAATATGGTTATTTCTAACATCTTGTTCATATAAAACCAGCTAGTTGCCCTTATGAAAGTAATGCAAATAAGTATTTTAATTTACAAAAACTAATTCAAATATATCGTGCTTTGTAACAGCCTAAATGAATACTAATGGGAACTGAAATATGAGTGTTACTAAACATATTCATGGGTTTAGACCTCTAACATAGTATTAAATGAATCCAATATCAACATGATTTTATATTTCCTCTCATAAGTGTGTACTCTATTGCATATATTTGTGCTAGATAGGTTTGTATTTGTCACCATGGAATGGAATCGCTTTCAACAAACTTTTCTCTTCTCTCCACTCAAGATATTTCTTTGAGAATAGCCATGTACTAAGAAGACCTTTCTAAAATCTTTTCTTTCTCTCTTTCTTTGGTTCTTTCTTATTTATTTCCATTGCATTTCATTTAATGACTTGGTTTATCAACTATGCTAGGTTTGATAAAAGAAACCATTAATGCGGAGGCTTGCGAAATATGCAGTGTTTTGGTAGAGATTACCGAATCTGCTGCAGTCTGGAAATCTATGCTCCATTCTTAAGTTTCACATGTGTTGCTGTTGTTGAAACTATGTCATCTAACTACTAACATATAAGCCTGACACGCTCTCTTTTCATTTTAAGGTGTGCAAAATTGAGGTCACATTTTAGAAAACTATCAAAATGAGGTTCAATACATGAATTTGGTTGTAATATTGATCCACTACTGTTGTGTAAAGCACAGTTATCTATCACTCCATCATCATCATCTTCAAGGTTTGGATTTTATGCAAGATCTGTTCCATTCCCATTAATCAATAGTGTCTCTTTATCTATGCCTTTATATTCTTATTGGCATTCCATTTCTCTAATTGTTTGTATTCTCCTAGTATTACAGTAATCTTCCCTCATTCATCCTTTGAACATGGTGGGTCCAGTTTTCCATATTTTAATTAATTCTTCATATGAGTTTAAATGTATTCATTTCCTTCCTTATTTGCTGGCTGTATATTGATCCAATAAAGACCATCCAGCAACAGATCTTAAAAAATTTAATTTTATAGATAAAGATTTTCTTTTCTAATAGCTGTTTAGGGCTCTTGTTTCACTTGAATATAGAAGTACAGGGAATGCCATTGTTTTATCTCAGTCTCCTTCCTTGTCACTCGTAGTAACTTCCTTATTGTGCTACATGAGAGATTAAATTTATGGAGTTTATTGTCAACATCTCTTTCTTCTAATACAGCAGTTAAATCACATCCCAGCATTTAAATATTGGAACTTATTCAACAATTTCATAATTTGTTACAATTTTACTTGTGTGTGTCCTTTACCTTCAAATGCTAAAACTTTTAGTACCATTCTGAGTTGCAGTTTGTAACACTAATAAATAATTTTATCCGTATATGTCTCGATGTTTGTTCATCAGCATTCTCTAATGGATGCAGAATTTTTCTTGCTGAATTTTGAAGGGATTGCCTTTGCTGTGATTGGTACCCTTATTATGTACTTCCAGAAGGTACTTACTGTATGGTGGCAAATCATTATTTGTTATATTGTTTTGGTTTCTTATGATGTGAATTTTTCGCGAAGATCTAATTCTACTGTGGTTGTTACCAGAGTTATATTTTGTATTATTTTATGATAAAGATGATGATGACAACAACTTCATCCCATTTATCAATACATTTGATTTTGTATATATCCACAAATACACACTCATACTACAGGTAAGCAACTTAGAAAAGAATATTGAGAGGGGGAACTCACCATTGCTGTATGATGGACTACTTCCCCCACACTTGCCTCTCCCTCCTTTCATATCTCCTCCTCCTTACTGCATGCCAGGTTAAAATTCACTCATTGTCACTGTCACTGCTGTCCTCTTTGCTCTCCAGTGGGTCATTTTCACTCATATGTACAATTCTGTTTGTCTTTGAATTTATATTATGATAATGTTGCAAATTTTGCTGTTCTATATCATAAATATGCTCACAACACTTTCTCCACTTTTCAATAGTATATTCTTGGAACAGCTTGCGGCACAATGTATGCTTTTCCTCTAACGATTTTCCAATTGGCTGCTGGCTAACTTGGCCTTTAATATAGCCACAAACAATTCAATTGGATTGAGAACTTGGTGGTAAGTTGGAAGGCGTAAAGGAGTCATTATAACTTTAATAATAACACGCAGATATCCGCTTGCTAATTCTACAAAAAGCAGCATGTATAAATTAGTGGAAATGCACTTTTGATAATGACGACTAGGTCAGATGGAAGAATTAGGGGAACATCCTCATTGTTTACACACATGCTTACTGGAGGAAGAAGGTATGCAGTGGGGACAATAGTCTCCATACTTTTGACGTGCTTGCGCAAAACAATATTCTTTCCTCCATGTTTACCTGTAACACAATTTACAGTCTTATTTTACGCATACCAGTACAACATAAAAATTTTATATACTTCATTTAAATAATATAAACATGTGGTGATTGGAAAAAGTTTTAACTTCTTTTCAAATTGCTGTTAACTTCTGGAGGCAACTTATGAAGTTCACTTCCAAGAGTCATTGTCCATCATAAACATCCTTTTAAGATACTCTTTTATTTGTAATTCATATATAATAATCCATGATACTTATGTTATATTCATGTATTTCATTGTTTTTAATTGGGTTACACTTATTTATGACAAACATTATCACTCTATATGCATACAGAGTACATAGTAATTATTCTTTTGTTAATAACACTTTTCTTACAGGATTCCATTGCTTTTAAACTAAACATGATTGTAAAACATTTCTTTTTATAGGTAAGTAATTTATCCATATGTTAAGTGTAAAAACATAGAGTACACTCAAACTTCACTCTTGAAATAAAGTAACTTACTTTGGACATGTTTCGGTGGCTGTTGCCACCATTTTCAATGAAGATTCACTGATGAACTCATGGTAGCGGCGTATGGAGGTCTCTCTTCTGGATAGATGAATTTTGAGATGAGTCCATTTGCTTGTGGTATGTCAAAATTTGACCTTGTTTTTGTTTTTTAAAATGAATAGATTTTCCCAAACTGTTAATCCAATTGCATTCTGCACTAATTTTAATAACTTGAGCTCACTGTGAAAATTATGATTTTGAGTTCAAAACTGATGTGCTACAATTGAATTATCTATCTCTTTGTATTTTAAATATCTTATGTGTTCTTTAAAACGCTGTCCAATGTTTTGTTTTCCCTATACATACCTTTTCACATTCATTGCAGCTGACTTCATATATCCCTGATTGTTTCAATGGGGGGATTTTATCTTTTGTGTTTGTATGGAGGTGGTTTTTCAAACTGTGCTTATTAACTGGGGCTAAGTTGATATTCCATTTTTTGAAAATCTTTTGAAATTTTTGGTGTGCCGAAGAGTGCTAGGTGAATTTTTTGTAGCTAGTTTCTGCTTTTATTCTTTTTAGAGTGCTAATTTCTTTTACCTTCTTCTGTTTCATAAATGTATTAATCTTCTTCTTTGCCAAATGTTCTGTGTAGCCATTCTTTTGTGTAATTTCTATGATCCTATTAAGTTCTAATTTGTATTCCATGTGGCTTAATGGTAGGTTTACCAGTCTGAATGCAAAGCTGTTGATCATGATGTGTTTGTGTGAAATTGGGTTGTAGCTGTTGTTAATTATGTAGCTTTCTGTCCGTGTTTCTTTCCTATAGATTCCAAATTCTAGTTGTTGTGGTTCCTGATTATTTTTAGGTCCAAGAAGGGAAGCATGCCATTTGATTCTTTTTCTATTGTGAATTTTATGGAACTGTACTGAAGATTTAGTAATTTAAGGCTGTCCTCAACTACTTTTCTGTTTACCATTGCCACTATGTCGTTTTGTATACTTGTGGGAAGGCTGTGGTTATGTGGATTTCTAAATTACTCCCCGCAGGGGCCTACTACGGTAGGTACGGGTTAGGCGCACCCGGGGTCCCGAGCCACCTTGACTCCCTCTGTGGGCAACCTCAGAGTGGTGAGGGAGTCAGTAGTTCAAAATGCTCACCCACGTGTAGGCCGTGCGTGGAGACCCGTGTCGGTGAAAAGGAATATCCTGGTTGGTTGAGGGTTGCGTACCTGAGCCTGGGCTTCTGTCTTTCAGTAACTGGGGAGGGTGCGCAGCCTAATACACCGCTTTGGTTTCTGATTTGCCTAAATGGGAGGCTAGGGACTAACCCACCCCTAGTCAATCGGCCAGGACTAGGTATTACACCGAACTCCAGGGTGAGTGGGACGGCGAGCCCGCTATATCCCCTGTGTAGCCCTGTCACCCCAGTGGGGTGACCCCTCGTTGGGCTCCGTGGTGGGTGGGGATCACTGGGGGATGAATTTATACCATTTTTTTATGGCACCAAAACTAAAACCCCTTAATTCAAATAAAGACGGAAAGGAAGTAGTCGAGTCATGTGATCCTCGCTACTTGGTTATTCATAGGACAGAGGAAGGTAAGAAGTTCCTTACGGTGAGCCCTTTTACTATCCAAAAGGGTCTCGATGCCATTGCTGGTCCGGTTAAATCCTGCATTCGAGCTCGCAATGGTACACTTCTTGTCGAAGCCAACTCCGCCTCGCAAGCTGCAAGGATACTTAAAGCCACCATGTTAGCCAGCTATCCAGTGAAGGTCGAGGTGCACAAGTTGCTGAACTCCTCCCGCGGTGTAGTAACAACCCGCGCGTTGGACGGTTTGTCCATTGAGGAGATCCAAGAAAATCTTGCGACTCAGGGTGTCTCATCTGTTTATCGGGTACAACGTAAGATCAACGGTGAATTCCTGCCTACTCGTACCCTGTTTCTTACTTTTGATCGGGTTGACCTCCCTCAAAAGATTAGGGCAGGGTATGAAGCCATCAAAGTTAGGCCTTATATACCCAATCCGCTGAGGTGCTTTAAATGCCAACGTTTTGGTCACACTAGTGAGTTGTGTACCGGCAAGTCCACCTGCGTCCACTGCGGTGACATCTCCCACGATGGGGCTTGTGCTTCAGCTCCATCGTGTGTGAACTGTAACGGGGAACACCCATCTAGTTCCCGAGACTGCCCCCGTTTTGCAGAGGAACGAGCGATCCAGGAGATACGGGTAAAAGAGAAGGTGTCCTTCTTGGAAGCCCGGAAGCTCCTGCGACTCCGCCAACCCTCTGCCCCGAGGTCCGGTACCTATAGCTCAGTTGCAGCTAAACCGGTACCGCGTCGGGAAATCGCAACACAGACCGGCGATATGAACGGGGCTACAATTGCGGAAAAGGTTATTTTAGCCCAAGCGCTGCCAAAGCCTTCGACACCTACACCCAAGTTGGTATCAACATCTGCCAAATCCGCCAGCTTACAGAATAGTCCTGCACACTTGTCACCGAAAGCCTCGACCTCGGTAACTAAAGCTGGTAAATTCACGACGTCTTCTGCCCCGGAAAAACAGTTTAAGACCAAGTATGTACGACAAGACTTCTTGAAAGAGAATGTGCAATCTTCTACCAAGTCATCTAAGGGTAAGAAAAGTACACGCAACTCCACACGTGTATCCTCCTCTGAAGGGTCATCTGGGGAGGAGGGCGTGAATCGGCGACGGCCGTCTTCGCCGATCAGCACATCCAATCGGTTCGAACTTCTCGGACCGAAATTTGCTCTTGAAAAAGGGACCTCCCTTGTGGAGGAGATGGACCAGGAGGATTCTGCCGCCACTGCCAGAGGGACAGTGCGGAAACGGCAGGATCGTGCTCCTGAAAATAGTACTAGCCCAACGCCTAAGAAGAACAAATTGAACCGACCAGCTAATCCCAATCTGCAGAAGCGTCTTTCGATTTGAAACTTATCCCATAATATACTCAATGGCTATCCTCCATTGGAACATACGCGGAATTCGACCACATCGACCAGAGCTTGACTTGTTGCTGCGCCAGCATGAACCCTTGGCTGTATGCTTACAAGAGACGAAGCTCCGTCCACAGGACACCGTTACCATCAGGCAGTACTCCTCCGTACGATGTGATTTATCCCCGGAGGACGGTGACCCGGCACATGGGGGCACTATGATGCTTATTCGAGATGATATTTTTGCCAACTCCGTACCCATACAATCTGCAATCCAGTCCGTTGCTGTCAGCATTAAGCTACCCTCCGCTTTATTCACCATTTGCAGTATCTATTTGCCTCCATCTGCGGACCTCTCGCACAGCGACTTAGAACACCTCATTTCGGAGTTGCCACCACCCTTTTTATTGGTAGGCGACGTGAATGCCCATCACCCTCTTTGGGGCTCTCCTCGGGCTTGTGCGAGAGGCACGCTACTTAAAGACTTCTTGGATAGTCATAATCTTGCTCTCTTGAACACCGGAGAGCCCACCTTTCTTTCTGACACCTTTCATAGTTTTTCACACATTGACATTGCAATTTGTTCCCCTCAGCTAGCAGTCACGTTATGCTGGAATATCATCTCGGATTTGCAATCTAGTGACCACTTTCCTTGTCGTATTAGTGTCTTGACACCCGTTGTATGTTCCACCCGTTTACCTAGTTGGCGCCTAGACCACGCCAGCTGGGAACTGTACTCCCACTTGGCTGAATTTAGCTACGAAGAGCACGACTCTGTGAACCACTTGGTCGAACATCTCACAGGGACCATTCTTTCTGCTGCTGAGCAAACCATTCCGCGTTCGACTGGCTACAGCCGTCGATTTCCGGTACCTTGGTGGACCGATGACTGTCGGGATGCTATTCGCGCTCGCAGACGAGCTCTACGGGTTTTCCAGCGTTTTCCTACACTGGATAACCTGATACACTATAAACGGATGCGTGCACATTCTAGGCGGGTTATTAAGGATAGCAAAAAGATGTAATGGAATAAATTCGTGGGTTCCTTTAGTCGACATACACCTTCCTTCCTCTGTCGTTTGGGATAAGTTAAGACGTGTGGCTGGGAAACCGAACCATATGCCCATCGCCGGTCTCAAAACACCTACCGGAGCTGTTGTTGATACATTTGACGTGGCGAATACTTTAGGCAGTGCATTCGCTCAGGTGTCTAGCTCAGGCAATTATTCCCCTGAGTTTCTTACAGTTAAGAATCAGGTGGAATCTCGAGAATTCTCGTTTCTTTCTGGCATCCTTGAGGATTATAATCGTCTTTTCACCCTGGCAGAGCTAGACAATGCACTCTCCTCTTCACGACACTCAGCACCAGGGCCAGATGGTATCCACGTCCAAATGTTGCAACATCTCTCTCCTGATGGCAAAGATTTCCTACTCGAGGTCTATAATCGTGTCTGGGTTGATGGCATTTTTCCAGACAAGTGGCGGGAGGCCACCATCATACCCATTCTTAAACCTGGAAAGGACCGCCATCTTCCTTCCAGTTACCGTCCTATTTCCCTCACCAGTTGCGTGTGCAAGGTGATGGAACGCATGATCAATGGACGGTTGGTGTGGTGGCTGGAATCCCACAATCTTCTGACGAACATCCAGTGTGGCTTTCGACGACGACGTTCAACAACTGACCACCTTGTCTCTCTGTCAACTCAGATTATGGACGGGTTTCTTAAGAACAGCCCCACAGTTGGGATATTTTTTGACCTCGAGAAGGCCTACGACACGTGTTGGCGGGCGGGAATATTGCGTTCTCTCCACAACTGGAACATACGTGGACGCCTACCGTTGGTCATTCAGGAGTTTATGCGGGACCGCGTTTTTCGAGTGAGGGTGGGCTCGGTTTTTTCTAACCATTTTATTCAAGAGAACGGAGTGCCGCAGGGCTCGGTACTCAGCGTGACTCTATTTGCTATTGCGATAAATTCCATATCACTATGTGTGCCTCAAGGTGTCTCTTCCTGTTTATTCTTGGACGTCTTTGCCATCTTCTGTACTTCTCAGCGTACACCGTTTTTGGAACGCAGGCACTCCAGCGGTGTTTGGACAATCTCTATGCTTGGAGCTCGAAACACGGTTTTCGTTTCTCCGCTGAGAAGACAGTCTGCGTTAACTTCTGGCGCCGTATGTGGCAAATGCCGCCGTCTCTTCGACTCGGGCCAGATTTACTTCCTTTCGCAGACGAGGCGAGATTCCTTGGTTAGATCTTCGATCGGAAACTTTGTTGGGCACCACAAATAGCACAGCTTAGAGCACGATGTGACCGTTCTCTAAATCTTTTACGGATATTAAGTGGCAAATCTTGGGGTGCGGATCGGACGGCATTGCTCCGTCTTTATCGTGCTGTGATTCGTTCGAAGTTGGACTATGGCAGCATTGTGTATTCTTCAGCTCGACCTTCGGTGCTCAGAAGGTTAGACACAGTCCATAACCAGGGCATCCGTGTGGCCGTTGGAGCTTTTCCAACGAGCCCAGTTGTTAGCCTCTACGCCGAATCGGGAGAGCCTCCTCTGCGTTGTCGGCGTGATGTCCTGCTTGCTAATTATGGCTGTGGGCTGAAGTGTATGCCTGGGCATCCAACTTATCACGCGTTTTTCTCCCCTGAGCTGCACGAGCGATACTGCCTCCGCTCTCTGAGCCCCAGGCCAGCAGGTGTTCGTTTCCGTGAGCTTCTACGCCAGCACCATGTTGACATTCCTCGGCTGTTATCCAAGGGAGAGAGTATATACCCCCCTTGGTTACGCGCTACCTCCCATGTCGATCTTGGGCCGTATTTGTATTTACACCGATGGTAGTAAGAGCCCTGACGGTGTTGGATGTGCCTTTGTCACTGGCACCGCAACTTCTACTTACGGTTTGCCTAGTTGCACATCTATATATTCTGCCGAGCTATATGCTATTTATCAAGCCCTTCTGTATATTCGACGTCGAAAATTAGGTGACTGCCTTATTCTTAGTGATTCCCTTAGTGCCCTTCAGAGCATTTGTGAGCTGTACAATTACCATCCTTTGGTGCAGCGCATCCAGGACGTTCTCCACATTTTGCACGCTTCTGGTTTTAATGTGGAGTGTGCATGGATTCCTGGACACGTTGGCTTGCCAGGGAATGACACGGCGGATTTGGCAGCGAAATCGGCAGTCACAGCGCCCAGTGTTACGATTACCCATTCAACAGCAGAAGATTTTAAGAGTGGCTGTACGGAGAGCCGTTTTTTCAACTTGGCATGCGGAATGGTTGGCTCTCCATGGTAATAAGCTGCGAGAGGTGAAGGACCTCCCTGTAAACTGGGTAACCTCCTCTCGTTTATTCCGCCGGGAGGAGGTAGTACTAGCTCGGCTAAGAATTGGCCACTGTATTTTTACTCACAGTTACCTTTTTAAACGTGAACCTGCTCCTGTCTGTGCGCTCTGTGGGGAGGCACAGACAGTTTGTCATGTGTTGCTGGAGTGTGGTCACCTGGCACGCATTTGGTCATCTATGGGCATGCCGGCCTCTCTTGCTGAGGTCCTGGCAGATGACCCAAGAGCAGTGGACAGGGTTTTTAAATTTTTAGCAAAAGTTTCTTTTACCTTGACGTTTTAGTGTGATAGCAGTTTTTTAAACTCTTTTGGTTTTAATGTGTTGATTTTAGATGGAGTTTTATATCTAGCTCTGGTTAGAGGGCTGGACAGTTCTGTTACTTCCGTTTCAACTGTGTTAGCTCTTTTACTTGTGTTTACCTTTTTTTTACAATGGTATTTTCTTACTGCCTATTGGCAAGTTTTAATCATAAGGGCGCTTATGACCTCGGCAGTTGAGCGCCCTTAAACACCATTATCATCATCATCATCATCATTTCTAAATTAGTCATGTATATGTCTGCAAGTATTGTAGATAATGGATTTCCCATGGTTAAACCATACTTTTGTGTATAAAATTTGCCTCTGAATATAAAGTAGGTTTGTTCAATACATAATTGTGTGAGCTTTAGTAAGTCTGCTATTTCACTAGAAACGTCTGTGGTAGTTAGCCATTTTTTCAGTGCCGAAAGTAGTTTTTCTCTTGGAATGCTGGGGAAAAGTGATTCTAAATCAAACGAAACCAACATGTCATCATCACTTAGGTTTTTTGTTTTACTTGTTCTTTTAATTGAAAGGAACTTTTTATACTTAAACTGTTGTACTGTGGTAGGGTATGGAACTGTTTTGTGATCCAATTTGCTAGTTGGTATGTGGGGGGAGTTGATGGTGTTTACAATAGGTCGCATTTTATTTCCTGGTTTATGTACTTTGGTAGTCCATTGTATTCTTGGTGTGCAGGGGTTACTTGAAATTAGTTTCTTTTTGTTTGCATCACTGATTAATTTTACACTGTCTAGGGTTTCATGTAAAGATTTTGTATATCTTGGGGTAGGATCTTTTGAAATTTCCACATATTCTTCTGACTGCAAAAGTTTTTCCATGCTGTTTTCATAATCTGATTTGTCCATCACTACTATTTTCTTTCCTTTATCAGCTTTTATGTAGAAAACCTCCTTTTTGTTTAACAATTTTAGCACATTCTGGTGTGGATTCTGGTTGCTTTGGTGTTTTTTTAATCGTTTTAAAGTTTTTTCACATTCTGCTCTGATTAAGAGCTTATTGCTTTCTGGTTGATCAAAGATTGCCATTTCTATGTCTGCAACGCATTCTTCAACATCACAGGAAAAATTGATGCAGGTATTTAGATCCTTGTTCAACACTTCTTTTTCTTTCTGTGTGAAGGATTCCTTGGATAAATTAACAAAATTTTCTTCATTATTTTTGGTTATTATTTAGTGTTATTATTTCATAACCATTTGATTTGAGGTTAAGATGAATGAGCCAAAAATTATTCCTTCACAATATGGGAAGACCTTGATTTAGTAATTGGTTCCTTTGCTGTAGTTGTGGTACTTTGTCCTAAGTTTGGCTAAATATTATTCTGGATTGAACTGAATATAAGGCATAGCTAAGTTTCATATGGGCATGTGCTTCTCGATTTTAATACACAAACAGTTGGGGAGCTACAATAGTTCTTGTGGCTGTTACCTACCTAGCAAACACAAAGCAGCAACATTACAACTTTATTTTGTGTTATCCAAAATGAGGTTGCATTAAGTTTTGGAATTAACATTTTAGTGTTATTTACAAGTGCAACAACTGCCACCTTCCACCAGTGGGTGATAGGTGCATCAGCCACAGCATGGTAACCTCCTCAGCAGTACTACCAATATTAATGCACCTGTTCAGAACAAAACTGTGTACTCTAGTCAGCCAACTGCATATTTACCTACATTTCTTGCTTAATAGTTGGTATATAACATTTTTTAGTATAATGTTCATGACTGGTTGTGAAAAGTATTAAATAAAGAAAGTAAAACAGTAGATGCTTTATATTCTATAAAGTTGGGTTGGTATACTAATTGCATTGATTCATTGAAGAAAGTGACCTGGAAAGTGATAAGGGACTGCTGACTGCAAAGCAACTAATAGAATAGTAACTTTTAAAACTGAATGAAAACCAAATACTTGTGTAACTATCGAATAACCAATAGTTTTCATTCAGTAGTACCATCACTACTTTGGAACACTATAGATTTACTAGAAACCATTGACTTAAACTGTATAAAAATTCTCTATAAAGATACCCTTTAAGCTTTTGTGAGTATGCTTGCATGCATTGTTGTTTTTCTTTATTTCTATTTCCTATGTGTAGTTATTTGCTCTTTTCTTTATATTTTTAGGTATGGTATACAAGATGAAACTTTGGGTGCTGTGGTTTCAAGCTATCCTCCAGCTCGTGATGGCTCTGATTTTGTGAATTGTCTACAAAGTGCTTTTGAAGAAATTTACAGTATATTGAGATCTTCAAATAGCTGAAAATAAGAAGATAATACACGTTATTCCAAAACTATTTTAGCGTTGAATTATGTAGGTACATTTTATGTAGTTAGAATTGTACATAAGCGTGGACATCAAGTATTGAAAATATAATGAATTGCATCAATAGAAAATTTTATTTTATGTTTATATGAATTAAAGAACTTTGACTGTTATATCCACTTATTATTTAGTTGATTGGTTCATTCCTTTATAACCCCTCCAGCAGGGCTTCTAAGAATGTTATGTAAGGGCGCACCTGCACATTCAGTACGGCACATTGGACTGCCACAAAATTGATGCATGGATGGTTGCTAGTTCCATTTTCTTTTGCATTTTTATTATGTTGATATGCTTTTTTACATTAATAGCCAATTTAATTAAATGTTGAACAACATTACAATTTTGTGTGTGTGTTTTTGTTATTCACTAATTGAAATTATTTACAATTTCAAGACTTTGTCGAGTACAAGTTACAATTATCTGAAATTTATCTAATCCTATTTACATCATCCTTGAATTGTGGCTCTTGTTCGTTGTAGAAACATTATTTAATTAAAAACTTCTTAACATGCTTCCTGAACTTCAGTAGCTGCTTATCATTTATCTTTTTTGGTATTAAATTATACATCAAAATTCCTGTATGGAGTTAGTCTTTTTTGTTGTTCTGGCAGCTTGCAAGTGAAGATTATTCTTCTTTCTAGTGGCATGCTCATGTACGGTGGTGGTTTGAATTAAAGTGGTGAATGTTGTTGTTTATTGAACAAACAAGGTAGGGTACGTACATTGTTTTGTACGAAATATGTTTTGCAGTGTTCTATTTTCTTCAAGTTATACATATTTCTAATTAAATAGGAGTAAAAACATGATTACACTTAAACTTCACTCTTGAGATAAAGTAACTTATTTCGGACATGTTTCAGTGGCTTTTGCCACCATTTTCAATGGAGATTGACTGATGAACTTTTGGTAGCAGCCTGTGGAGGTCTATCTTCGGGATAGATGAATTTTGAGATGAGTCAATTTGTTTGTGGTAGGTCAAAATTTATGACCTTGTTTTTGTTTTTTAAAATTAATAGATTTTCCCAAACTGTTAATCCAATTGGATTCTGTACTAATTTTAGTATCTTGGGCTCACTGTGAAAATTATGGTTTTGAGTCCAAAAATTATGTGCTACAGCTGAATTATCTGTCTGCTTATATTTTATATATCTCATGTGTTCTTTAAAACGTTGTCCAATGTTTCGTTTTGTTTTTCCTATGTATACCTTTTCACATTCCTTGCAGCAGATTTCATATACCCCTTATTGTTTCAATGGGGGGATTTTATCTTTTGTGTTTGTATGGAGGAGGTTTTTTAAACTGTGCTTATTAACTGGGGCTGCTATTTCACTAGAAATGTCTGTGGTAGTTAGCCATTTTTTCAGTACTGAAGACAGAAGACTTACTTAAGCTAACACAATTATGTATTGAACAAACCTATTTTACATTCAGAGACTTTATACACAAAAGTATGGTTTAGCCATGGGAAATCCTTTATCTCCAATACTTGCAGACATATACATGAGTAATTTAGAAATCCACATAACCACAGCCTTCCCACACGTATACAAAACTTGGTATAGATATGTAGACGACATAGTAACAATAGTAAACAAAGAAGTAGTTGAGGACAGCCTTAAATTACTAAACCTTCAGTACAGCTCCATAACCTTCACAATAGAAAAAGAATCAAATGGCATTCTTCCCTTCTTGGACCTAAAAATAATCAGGAACCACAACAAACTAGAAATTGGAATCTATAGGAAAGAAACACGGACAGAAAACTACATAATTAACAACAGCTACAACCCAATTTCACACAAACATGCCATGATCAACAGCCTTGCATTCAGACTGGTAAACCTAACGTTAAGCCAGATGGAAAACAAATTAGAACTTAATAGGATCATAGAAATTGCACAAAAGAATGGCTACACAGAATATTTGGTAAAGAATAAGATTAATAAATTCATGAAACAGAAGAAAATAAAAGAAATTAGCACTCTAAAAAGAATAAAAGCAGAAACTAGCTACAAAAAATTCACTTACCACCCTTTAGCACACCAAAAATTTCAAAAGATTTTCAAAAAATGGAACATCAACTTAGCCCCAGTTAATAAGCACAGTTTGAAAAACCACCTCCATACAAACACAAAAGATAAAATCCCCCCATTGAAACAATCAGGGATGTATGAAATTAGCTGCAAGGAATGTGAAAAGGTATATATAGGAAAAACAAAATGAAACATTGGACAATGTTTTAAAGAACACATGAGATATTTAAAATATAAACAGACATCACATAATTTTTGGACTCAAAACCATAATTTTCACAGTGAGCTCAAGTTATTAAAATTAGTACAGAATCCAATTGGATTGACAGTTTGGGAAAATCTAATAATTTTAAAAAACAAAAACAAGG
The DNA here is from genome assembly GCA_030762935.1 of Hymenopus coronatus. Taxonomy (NCBI): domain Eukaryota; kingdom Metazoa; phylum Arthropoda; class Insecta; order Mantodea; family Hymenopodidae; genus Hymenopus; species Hymenopus coronatus. The sequence goes on along the minus strand of CM060900.1, from coordinate 403,794,151 downwards.
ACATAAATTTTGGCATACCACAAACAAATGGACTCATCTCAAAATTCATCTATCTGGAAGAGAGACCTCCACAGGCCACTACCACGAGTTCATCAGTGAATCTTCATTGAAAATGGTGGCAAAAGCCACCGAAACATGTCCAAAGTAAGTTACTTTATTTCAAAAGTGAAGTTTGAGTGTAATCTGTGTTTTTACTCCTATTTGATTAGTTACTTCACTGTGCATTCCCCATTAATGTTTTAAATGTTTCTAATTATTTTCTTTTGAGCTATAAACAGCTTATTTACCTCAGTTGAATTTCCCCAAAGGATTATGCCATAAGCAAGTACTGTCTGCACATAGGAAGAGTATATCATTTTTATTGTTTGAGGGGTGTATAGACATTTTAGCATTAATATTACATAGTGTGCACTTTTAATTTTAGATGCAATGCATTGTACGTATGACTTCCAATTCAAGAGTTTATCGATAGTTATTCCTAAAAATTTTATGTTAGGTACATGCCAAATTATTTTACCATTATAGTTGATTACTGGTTCAATGTTGACATTACCTCTATTGGATAATGCAAATTGGGATTTGTCAGTGTTTAAGGCTAATTTGTTTTAGGACAGCCATTGCATCAAGGTTATCATAACACTATTAGCCTGATGTTGCAATTGTGCACAGTTATCACTCTTAAGTATACAGCTTGTATCATCCACATATAGTATGGTTTCCCCATGAGGTACATTGATTGGAAGATCATTTATATACACTAAAAGCAACTGAGGTCCAAGATTAGAGCCCTGGGGAATCCCACCTTTTATCACTTTAGAATTACAACTAACATATTGATCATTATCATTTCTTATGATTGTAACTTGTTTATGATTACTTAGATGAGATATCAACTGCTTATGAGCTACTCCATGTTTACAATAAGCTTCTAATTAAGACAACAAGATAGTATAATCCACTAGGTCAAATGCCTTACTTGGGCCCATGAAAAGACCAAGAATAGATTTACCCACATCAACTCTTTCAAGTGTTCCTTTAAGGAAGGAGTAGAGAGCATTAGATATGTTCTTGTTTTTCTGAAAACCATTTGCTGGTCACTAAACACAAATTTTTCCAGAAAAGGAACCAATATATTACACATGACCATTTCCATATTTTTGAGAAACTGGATTATAGGGAAATGGGTCTGTAGGTGTCAACATTTTGAGGGTTATCTTTTTTTAGTATAGGGACTATTCTAGTTGATGTCAGGAAAAATTCCTGAGCTCATTGAAACATTACATACATCCAGCAAGGGATTAGCAATAAAGTTCATGGACACTTTCATTATGCATTGTGGCACTTCATCAGGACCAACTGAGAGGCTATATATATATATAATTTTTTTTTTTTTTTCTTCTTTTTTAGATTTAATAGTTTTTATAATTTCCTCAAGTCGTGAGTGTAAGGAGGATGCTTTTATCATTTCTATTCAATTTGGGGTTGGGGATGTGAGTGCCAGTTTGAGGCAATACTACTCTATTCATGCAGAAATACTCATTGAAGATATCAGCCTTATTGGCTGGATTTTTGACTATTGTAATATTTACTGTCAAAGTTATGTTGTTGCAGGTATTAGACCTCGCGTTTCCTGTTTCATTCTTTATTATATTCCATATTTTATTCTTGTTTGAGGAATTAAGTATAAGTGCATCAAATTATTGTTTTTAGCAGCCTTAATTACTTTACATAAATACTTAGGCATTATCAACTTGATTATAAGTGGTAACTGGGTTTGTAGGCCGTGGTCCAAATAATTTAATTACAAACGTTTTGCCGAAATCTGTATCCAGTATCTTCAGGAACAAAGCTATTAGATCAGCTCCGGAGTCCAACAAGACTGACCATGGCCTACAAGCCTGGTTACCACTTATAATCAAGTTGACTTAATAACTTTGTTGTAAATTTGCTTATATTGTTTGAAATATTGTACGAAATTGTCAGTTTTATTTGTTTTGCTTATTTGGAAAAGAAAACTCTTTCTCTTACTAGAATATAATTCCTTTGGTTATCCATTTTTTGATGTTGCAGGCACCCCCTGCTTTTGTTGATTTCAGAGGAAAGGCAGTATTAAAATGACACAAAAATGTTGCCAGAAATTTCTGAAACTTCAAGTCACTAGTATCTGATTCGTAGATATCATGCCAATTCTCACTAGTTATAAATGAATTAAATTAATGGATATTTTCAGTAGAGAAACTTCTTCTCTGCACCACCTTCGGCATGCTTTCACTAGTGACATGGATTTTGGCATCAGCAAGACTTATTATTAAGGCATTACGACCAGAATATCCAGTGATGATGTTCTTCAGTTTAAAATCTGTGATGGTTTAATCAAGAATCATAATACCAATTGATGCGCTTGAGAAATCTGTAATTCTTGTAGGGCTATGAACAATATTTTCTAAATTTACCAATTCAAAGAGTTGTTTTAGTTTATGTAAATTTGAATTCGCTTTTAGGAAAACTACATTTAGATCCCCACAAATCAAAATATGTTTTCCTGTTCTTTTTGGAATATCAAGCAGAGTTTCAAATTTATCTAAGAATGTTGCACAATTTCCTGTTGGAGGACGATATATACATACAATAATTAATTTTAGCTCACAAGTTTCTATCACAGCATGTTCAAATATTTTCTCTTCATTCAAATTTGCTGTTTTAGGATATCTTTTACATTTAATATGCTCTTTGACTGCTACATCCATGTATGCTATTTTCTCTGCAGTAGATATCGACAACAGTATAATTTGAGAGAATAACATGGTTTAAGTTAATATTTGTACTCTTAAGTCAGTGTTCTGTGAAACAACAGACCTGAACATTATGCTGGGTTTTTAAGAATATTTCAATATTCAGGAATTTATTGGAAAGACCTTGCATGTTTTGATGCATTACATTAAAATTAAGTTTATTTGAAGTGAAACTGTATGCGATCAGCTGCTCTTCACATACTATGGGGCTGTAGCTATTAGAAACTAATACATGCCTGATGTTATGATGCATCCACCTTACCTTTTGTTAGTTTCCCATCAATACAGAGGATACAACTTTGCACAATAAATCCCCATCTCTACCATAGTCACTGTTATCTAACCAGAAGTGGAATTTTCTAGTGTCACACAGCCAGTTCATCTCACTGTTTATTCTTACTATTTTCCATTGGCTTACATCATGGCACCTTAATACAGTCGCTGATCAGAATTTTTGCATTAGGAGCTTCATTCTTGATAGTTCTCACCAGGTCACAGGTGTCCCCCATGATTTCCTCAGCAAACACCTGCCAATTGATGTCATTAGATCCTGCATGAATCACAACCACTTCTGGCTTTTTCTCCTTCATGTTGAGGTGCCCCACCTTGTGTTTCAGTTTGCTCACCTTTATTTCTGGAAAGCAGTGAACATTATACCCTCTTTTCTACCAGTGAACTTAAGTAATGAATCACTGATTACCATTACCTTTTTCTTCATGTTTACCGTCATCAGTTACTTCATTGTTTGGATGATTGCTGTTTCCTTCATTTCCTAATATTTCAAACTGATTTTTTGTTGGTATGGCAGCATCTTGACCCTCTACAACCACATGGTGCTTGGTCCCCTACTTTTGGTTTTACTCTTAAATATTTGAGCAAAACTTTCTTGCACTTGTGAAGTTATTTGCAATTTTAGTTTGTCGTTTTCCATTTTCAGTCGTATAATTTCAGACTGGGTACTTTGAAGATCTTTGTTTAATAAACCCATGATTATCTGGAGAGATGCTATTACTTCTCCGTCATGGGTGGCATGCCTCGTACTTACAGATGATCTCGTATCTTGCTTTTCTGTATGTACAGATGATTTCATTTCCTGTATAATGTGATATGTTTGTTTTATGATCACTTACTTTTTCACTAGCTACACTACTCTCCAAACTGCTGCTTTTACGTAAATGCTGCACCATTCCTCTCCTTACACCATCACCATCTATGCCTACACAACTACTTCTTTCCTCCTTATTATTATGAAAACTGGCAATCAATGGTAGCAACATTTTATAATGTAGTATTATAAGGCAAAGGAAATATTTTTATAAAAAAAATTGAATGAATTAGAAACTTATACAAATTACATTAGTTCCCTTGAGCATTCACTCACTTTCACATTCTTTATCCTGATCATTACATTTTTCAAAAACGATGTTTGCCTTTTACGCACAAATGAATCACAGGAGGAACATCAAATTGTTGTATTTACGTTTCTGGCTGACCCACAGATAGTACAGCAACCTCGTTTCTTCCTTTAGCATTCATTTTGAACTTAAGATTCATGTCTAAAAAGAATTTAAAAACACCCTAATATCCACTGGTAGAATTGGAATTCTTGCCCCATCCATGAGATACTGTTTCATTAGCTGCTGTGAAATATGTTTTAGGAAAACTTTTTTTGGATGTTTCTCATTTTGTTGGTTGGAGAAGAATAAAAAAAAAAAGTTTTAAATTTATGCCTGCTATGTTTAACAAAGCATACCATGTTACCATCTTCTGGTAACATGGGACACACAATATTTGGAGCACATTTGATCCACGGATCAACTCCACCTTTTGTCGTATTACAGTCCAGAACTATGTGTTACTTCTTAGTTTCCTCATCTATAAGCACCTTCATTACGCATGGTAGAATTGAGAATCACTGCTTTGTTTCTTTTTGGTACATGGGATACCATAGTAATATGTTCCTGATATCCAAAAAGTGTTGAACCGATTTCTCAATTCTTATTTGGTAAACATTCATGAGGGATTTCCTTCTTGTTATGGCACGAGGTCCCAATAGAATTTTTTTTTTTCTAATAGAGGTAGTACCAATGGGTAGCCGGTGTACCAATTGTCAATTGGTTTGTTAGAGATCTGATATGGTCTGTCCAGTTATTTCTCACAATAAACTTCCAGAAAGCTTGTATAAAATGTCTGCATTGTAAAGAGTAAACATTTTAGACCATATTTTGCTGGCTTATTTGGTATATACTGGATGAAAGAACATCTTTCTGTAAACGGCTCCAGCTTCTCATTAAGAGTGACAGATTCCCCAACTTTGTAGCATTCTCTGCAGTTCATTACAAAATGATTCAGAAATATTCTGATTGCTGCCACTTTATCAAATTTGCAGCTCTCTTCTCTGGATTATTTATCATCAAACCTTGAGCACCTAATCAGGAATGGACTCTCTGATAGCTCATGCAGGCTCTCAAAATTGGCATTCCTGTATCATGTTTAGAGCATGGTTCAATTGCATTAGTGTCATTTTCTCCTATTAGACCAAGAAAAAAAAAAAAAACAATAATACAGCACAAATCCCACTGTTTGTTGTCAGCCTGTGTCTCTTTCTCTGGAGAAGTCATCAGCTTTTCTTTTTATGTACATGTTGGTGTAGTGCACAATTTCATTGATCATTATCAATGAATATACTGATAATATTGTTGAAAGCAATAATTTCATCCTTGATGCCGTGTGATTTTCTTTTGTCACCCTCCGTGGTGTAATGATTACCATGCTGACTTCATATACCCAAAGTCGTGGGTTCAAACCCGGCGGAGGATGATGGATTTTTTTCGGGCGTAAAAATTCTTAGCATGGCTTCCTTCGGAAGGGAAGTAAAGCCGTTGGTCCCATGTCGTAGATTTATGGCAAGTAAAAGAACCTCAAGCCTGAGAGAGAGGTCTCTGAGCAAAATTAAGTGGTCTTTCGTGCTCAGTATAGAATGGGACACTTGAGAACCACAGCAGTTAAAGACTGTCCATAAATAAAACTCCATTTACATTTACATTTTTTTTTTTTTTTTTTTTTTTTAAGTCTTGATAATACTTTACTTAATTTTATATATATGCTACTTTTCATCCATTTAGATGTCTCTGGCAACAAAGACCTTAACTTGGATGCTGGAATCGCCAGAATAATTACTGTCAGAATTGTCGTCAATTATTGAATCAGTTTCAAGTTCCCTGTTTTCAATGCATTCCTCTTTGCTGTCAGAGAAGTCACTATCAAAAATGTAATTTTCATCACCTTCTTCAGCTAGCACTTCTAGTAAAACTTCAATCAAGTTCAATCGGATTTATAATGTTTGCCCTAAAATTAAAATATTCAGTAATTGTAAAAGCTATAAAATGTATTAGAAATGTATCACATAGTGAAATATGTGAAAATTAAAAAGCAATGACATTAATATCCAGACAGGAATCTGCATAAAATGCTTGCATGGCCAGGTGTGCTGGTGCACAGTGTGTGCTCATAGTGCAGCTCTAGAGTTGAATTGTAAAAGCTCCAGAGATATACACACTTGCACCTTGCAAGTACTGCTAAGGCTTGTTGAAAAACTGAAAAGAAGGTAGAGGAAATAACATCATTATTTTCACAATAATATCCTTACTATTGCAAATTTCACAACAATTGTGCACATTGTGTGACAGTGCATCCACTCAAGGGTTAAATACACTGCAACATTAAAGTCTACTTTGATTTAATCCATAACATGAAGGTATACAATAACATGCATATAATGACAATAAGATTGTTTAAACATGATTAAAAATAAAAGAGTATTCAAAAGTGTTAATGAAAGTGATGTTTGAAAATACAAACCAAAGGATAATTCTTTAAAAATAATTTAATTAATGCACACTATAAATTTATAAACACACAATTTTCTGCTGCAGACTGTGGTAAAACTCTTCCATTAAAAATGGTAATATGGTTACCAAATATATGTTCCATTAACTTAAAATTGAAGTGATGTTCTATAAACATATCATCTTTGATTTGCTTCAAAATTATATAACAATTACAATATTATAAACCAACAGTACTTTTAAAAATTGTCAATTTAACGTACAAAACTAAGTACAAAATATCAAAGTTGTTCTGCCTCAAATGAGAGTGCTCCAAGAAAACAATTTTAAAAAAAAAACTCTCAGATATTTTTAAAACTACTTTCCAGCACTTACTTACCTATGCACTTTAAAGGATCAAAAATGGTAAACACATGGAATAAAATGTTATATAAACAACCAAATCAAAATGAAACGCTTGCTTCTTGGTAAAGTTGAATCATGTTTTAAAAATGCAATGTCACGCCTGAAAATTGAATCACAAATATTCAGCCTTTCCTGCCAAGGCCCTGAAATCCAGATACTCTACTGTAAATTAAATTTTCTCACCTAATCTCTGTATCCCCGGTAAACTGCAATGGCAATCTCAATTACTTTGCTGTACAATATCTTAGAGTCAACTTGCAATGCTGTAAGTAATTTTAATTTATGGGCTTCTAGTTAACCATGCTTTTGGGTTAATTTATTCTGGGTGATCAACATTGAGCAGAAGAGATTTTGTAACTCTAGGTGTCAGCAGTGCTGCTTGCTATGCATGCTGAGAGGATGATTATTTTTTTTTTTTTTTTTATTTTCGAGTGGAGGGGAAAAATCCACCTTATGGACTAACCCGGGCAAGCCCGGAGTGTCGGGGTCTCCCATGTGGGCATACCGACTAAAAAACCCCTCCACCGGTATTAGAAGGAAGAAAGGAGAGGCGGTACTGCATTATTGCACCTGCGGATTCAAGGCGATAATTTAACTGACTGCAGGATGCAGTCAGAGGGGTGAAATGAGGACCGGGAGACAGACTTGACCGAGGCCCAGACTGCCACCGCGGAGTATTCGGGGAGAGGAATGAAGGAATTCTAGGGTGAAGGATGGAGTTAGTGCTGGTTGACTCTGTTGAGCCAGTCGTCGTATCCTGGGATGTTTTCGAGCCTGAGCCCTCGGCGTCTACTTTGGATGTTGAACTTGGAAGTTTGAGGTGCCGACTTCTCCAGTAGAGCTCTCACCTCCTCCCTGAAGATGAGTCGGATGTCGGTGACTGCTGTTGCTATTGCTTGGTGAAGTTCTGGGTGTGAAGTGGTGCTGTCCTGTTCCTGAAGCTTGTCCTCCAAAGCCGTCAGCTTAGCCGTAAGAGTCAGGACCTCCACGTGGAGGTCCTGAATGCCCTCACTTAGGCCCTGGATTTCCTGCTGCAGGATGGTTGGTGTTGGTTGTTCAGTCTGCGGAGATGGCTGTGTAGATGATGGTGTCTGGGCTGGTTTAGGCGATGAGTGCCTGCTCTTTGGGTAGGTGGGGCACTGGGCTTGCCCAGTGAAATGTCCCGTACCACCACAGGTGGCAGGCACAGAACCGGCGACGGCGGCGGAGGTCGTGCCCAGTGCACTCCGAAGTGAATGCGTTGGTGCCACAGTAGTGGCACTTCGGCGGCGAAGAGCAGTCTTCTTGGCTGTGCCCGTAGGCACAGCAGCGACGGCAGGGCTGGTGTCTTTCCTGTCTGCTTTCCTCAACGTGCAGAAGTTGCCCTAATAAGGGCAACCCTGACGCCAAGGCAGCCTCCAGGTCTGATCGGTCCTGTAGCTCCACCCTTACTAGTGGTGTCGGGCCCCGGTCACAGATTATTCTAGTGGCCCTCGAACATGAAGGCCAACTAGCTTGTGCAGCGGCGAGGAGGTGCCGGGTGGAGAGATCCCAAGGAACCCCCCTAACCACGGCACTGTACCGGGGCGGCATCGGCGTGGAGCTCAGCGGTGGCGGCGATGAAGTGTTGGCTGCCGGTGAAGCAGCGGCGGTGGTGATGGTGAGCGCGGCAAAGGTGCAGCGGTGTAACGGCACGTGGCGGAGATGCCGGCGAGCACTTCCTACCAGCGGATGCCGGAGAAGCGGTGGCTGCTGTAGGAGCTGCTGGTCTGCATTGATGCTTTCTCTTCGGCATCTCGAAGCGGAGTCGAGTCGCCCGAGGATGAGAGCACATCCATAGTGAATATACTAGTTTGTCATGTAATTATTTCTAGCAAAGGAACAAAAATTAAAAACAGTCACACATGTATGAAGCCAAGACATGTTGGAAGTGCCTCCCTTCATTGTTCTAGCATATCTGGCACTTGCTTAGGAAAATGGACAATACTTCTTGTAGTTCACGCTGAGAAATGACAGCAATTTCTTGACATAGGTTAGTTTTAATAATAGTAGGATAGTGCACAAGCATGCAACAACATAAAGTTCACTCATATTACATTCCCTAGGGGCATAGAGATTCAATCTTCGGCACTGAATTCAGTGACAGATTTCTCACTTTTCATGCATCAGAGTATATGGTAACAACATCCACATCTCATCCCATAGAACATGCAAACACATGCTTCTGACCATGAGTTTAAATATGATGGAAGCCATGTACCACCAGTCTATTGAAGACATTTCTCCTTCGCTGGCAGGTACCTGTCCAGCTTCTGTCGATCATGGCACTTGAAAAAAGTTGTCTACATCCATCCTCTTTTTCCCGGTCTTTTAGAAACTCTTCATTTGTACCTGTGTTAGGTAGTAGCAGCTGGTACCACAGATCCTGAATCAGGAATGTCTTTTGTTAAGGAGTAGACTAACCATTAAAAGTAACATTTGAGTCAAAATTAGCACTTTGAAGCTTCACTAATATTAATTACCTTAGTACATATGTTTCGCAGACATTAGAATTGTCAACTCTTCGATTGCCAGAATCCTTTGATGTGGTGCCTCTGGAGTCTTGAGACTTACCCACTGGATGCCTTATGAATCTATGCAGAGGGTTGTCTTTTGTGGGAATTTCAAAATTCATCAAAGTTGACTTGTATTTTTTCAAAAAAATTTCTTCCAGACATCAAGTTTGGTTGGTCTTTGCACGTGTATCAGGAGATGGACACTGTTAATAATGTTGTGGTTGGAGTTCCAAAAATGGCATGCTACTGCTGATTTTTCTGTATGCTTGTATTTTGTGTGCCGAAGGTGGTCCTTGAGATGGGTTTCTATGTTTCTTTTTGTTTTTCCTATGTATATTTTCTCACAATCTTCAATCCTGGTCTCTTTGAAGATGGTGTTTCATTGGATCTGTTTGATTTTATTAAGTCAAACAGATCCAAAGAAACATAGAAACCCATCTCAAGGATCACCTTAGGCGCACAAAATACAAGTGTACAGAAAGATTAGCAGCAGCAATCCATTTTTGGAACTCAAACCACTACATTATTAACAGCTCCATCTCCTAAAACATGTGCAAAGACCAACTGAACTTAATGCCTGGGAGAACATTTTTTTGAGAAAATATGATTCATCTTTGATGAATTTTGAAATTCCCATCGAAGACAACCCTCTGCATAGATTCATAAGACATCCAATGATTGAACTTAAAGACTCCAGAGGCACCGCATTGAAGGATTCTGGCAGTCTAAGGTAGCTGACAATGCAGACAACTTCTGCAAAACATATGTACTACAAGTAATTAATATTAGTGAATCTTCAAAGTGTTAACTTCGACTCAAATGTTGCTTTTAAAAGTTATCATTTCACTTCACTGTATACCACTTCCAGTTGTGTTATTTATCATAGACTAACTTCGATGGTCTATACCTTAAAACTCCTGATACCTTTTTTAATTATCTGGCATTTTTTACTTTCTCCCAATCTGCTAGGTCTTTCTTCTTCAGGTCTTTCCATATCTCTTGAAGTCCATGAGCTTCATTGTTATCTTGAGGGAGATTGCATACATAATGTCATTAATGGCTCTAATGGACACTATAGTGTATCTTTTTCATGAAGTGAACATTCTTCCTGAGGTTTCAAGGTTTATATCTGCCTTCACAATATTGAGGAACAATGGCTTGAGGGGTCTCTCTGCAAAATGCTGTTAGTTTAAATTATGGACCTTGAGAGGGTCACATTGTCTTGTTATCATGATTTGCTTGTGCTCAAGGATCATTTATTGTTCTGTTAAGTAGTGTTACTTTCCAATCATATTCTTCAATTTTGTGACCATTATGTTTCTAAGGTATCTAATACATCGAAGGCCCTTCAGCTTCACTTTCTGGTGTCTTATTGCTTCTTTGATGTACCCTAGAAGGCTGGCTATTGCATACACTGTTCTTTCCCTTTGTGAAACCAAACTATTCCTTTGGGATCTTCTGTTTTGTTGCTTGGGTTAATCTGTACATGATGATTTTTGTTAATAACTTGAAAATTGCATTTTCCAGAGCGATGCACTGATATAAATCTGGTTTTGATAGAGGAACATCTCCATTACTGTGGAATCACTCCAGCTCCAGGCCAGTGACATATCTAGAATTTGACTCTAGAAATTCTTTATAGTTGAAGTTTCCAGGAGTTTGGAATATACTACCTCTTCATCACACCAAAAAAAAAAAGAAAAAAAAACCAATTGTCCTCTATGAGGTAATATTACTATACATATATTGTACACCCTACTTGCATTGTGCATAACATAAAATGGAGGTAACATGAGAGAAGCAGGGCAGTGCATTAAAATTGTTTTTGCTAAACCATACAGCACATAAAACTCGTGCAAAGTTTGAGCAGGGTATGGGTAAGATACGCTTCCTCATACAACAGTATTTAGGTGGTTTAAGGACCTTGAACAAGGCTGAGTTCTGGGTGATAACTAAGGTGGCTCTGGTCAATATCAATTCAACTGCTGTGATCATAAACAAGGACTGGAGGATAACATTATTAACCTCAGTGAAATGTTGAGAATTATACATATCAGTGTCTTTAGAATTACTCCTGATTATCTGCATATGGCCCATATTTGTGTACTTGGGTACTGCATCTGTTGATCCTGAACAAAAGGGTGTGCAAATAATAAAATAGCGTGAGATGCTGTGCCTCTGTTGATGGAGGGGATATGTACCTGGAATTAATTATCACTGGTGATGAGTTTTGGTTGTATCACTATGATCCTAAAGGAAAATAACCAGGCATATGTGGAAATTGTCAGGTTCATCAAAACCCAAAAAAAGGCAAAAGTTGTTCTATCTGCAGAAAAAGTTGTTGCAGCCAATTTTGTTTTAACTGTAATAGAATGATTTACAAGTATGCAGTTCCCTTCATACTACTGTTACACCAGCATATTACATGCCATTATGCTAAACTGAGAAAAATTACACAAAGAAATGTTGACTTCATTGGGGTGGGTGGAGACTTAGCCATGACATCACAGACCTTACATCATGAATCAGATCATGGAATTTTTGGCTAAATTCTAAATTACCTCTGCAATGCTTCCAGCTTATTAATCTGATTTTGCTCAGACTTTTTTATTCTCATTGTAAAAGACAAGTTCCAAAGGATTCTATTTAAGAACACCAGCACTGCTACAAAAAAAATGAGATTATTCTCAAGGACCTTATAAAGAATGGTGTGCACAGCATGTTCAAGAACTGGCAGAAATGATATAAAAATTGCATTCAACTAGCATGGGAGAATTTTAAAAAAGATCATGTACATATTAAAATGGATTAATAAACATCTATGGAAAAAAAAAAAAGTCTCTGCATTTATTTTTTTATAGTGTTCAACACCCGCTTTTACTACATAGGCATCGCAGGTGATCAGACTTTGTTGATGAACCCTTGTAGGTGATGAACATTTTGTTGTACTAAAATATAAAAATGGATAACTGTACTCAGAGTTATCATGATTAAATTTCTATGGATTAAAGAGATCCATTTCTTTAGTAATGAAATTTAGAATTTGTTTTATAGGAATTTATTTATTCTTATTGAAGTTAAGTTTTTCTTTTTATAAAAATTCTGGTACATGCTCCTCATTGGTTTGAATGGGACAAATAAAGTTCTCAACCATTTTCTAATACCATGATCTCACACTGGCCAGGATTACTAGCCGTCCAAACATAGGTGCCTGAATGTATCCATAGCCAAGAATCATGGAACAACCATATCATCTAGCAACAGCATTAGCAGCATGTTTCAACTGGGATAGGAACTTCTGGTGTTGTATCAATGTTCCTGAAACAACCAGTCGAAAGGTACATTTTGAGCACTGCATATCAAAATTACCTGATTTTTCTCTCAAAAAATGCCTCTCTCTACCAACTTTCAACAGATGTATATTATGATTCAGTGATACCAATTGTCATTAATATAGGTGCAACACAGTATCAACAAAATATTAGAAAATACTGAAATAAAGTCTAAAACAATGACTAAATTTGAAGTAATTCCATATATTCACTCATTAGATAACTGGACTGTGAAATAATGGTTCAATCAATAAATCTACAATGCAACATGCAAAAAACTAAAATAATGCAATTCAATAAAAATAGTAATATAGCATTAATAGTAGACGGTAATAGTATTTCTGAAGTTAAGACACACAAATTTTTAGGTCTTCTTGTTGTTAATAAGCTAACATGGGCTGAGCACATTGAATGGGAAAATTAGTAAAACAGTATATCTACTTAGATACTTCAGCAATTATGGTGATGGTAATATATTGAAACTAATATACTATGGATGTTTTTATTCCCCACATAGTCTATGGGATTGAAATTTGGGGTATTGCTGCAAAAGCGCATTTGGATAAATTGCTTATATACCAGAAAAAATGTATGAGAATAATGTTTAACCTACAAGCAAGGGAATTGTGTAAAGAAACTTTTATACACAACAAATTTCTTACCATCTACTCTCTCTATGTACTCAAAGCAATAATGTATGTAATACACAAGCTCAAACCAATTAAAAACAACCACATGCATAATCACTATACAAGAGATAACATGGACTACTTTAGGCATAGCGTGAATAAAGGTGTATCTCTAAAAGATATACATATTTCTGGAATTACACTGTATAACAAACTACCACCAGAAATTAAAGCTGTAGCAGATGTTTCTAAACAACTATTTAAAAGGAAGTTAAGGATGTATCTTATAAATAAATGGTTATACAATTTAAAGAAACTCTGAAACTAATTAATGTTAATGTAAATATTGTAATTGTATTGTAAATATAAACATGTAAGTGTATAATCTTGACATGTCCAAAATCATATGTATGATAAACTGGATGAAATAAATATTATTATTATTACTACTTATACTGGCAGTCCGTCCCCTAGTATAATGGAGTGCATGTTAGTCACCTTGATAGTATGTAAATCAATTTGAATAAGTAATGTGGCTACAATTTTGTAATAGAAAGATGCACAAATATCTCCTGAAAGAAAAATGTGACATTCATGGTTGCCCTATTATAAGGAGGAATATGGAAATTAAACTGTTTCATTTCCCAAAAAAAACTGAAAGATTAGAGACTTTCAGAACATGAAATATAGATTCACTAATAAAACTATAATTGAAGTACCTTGCATGAAATATTTTGCTAATTATAACCTGCACCCCTCCCCGTTAGTTTACATAATTTTTAAATCACTGCCTGGTCGTGCATACAAAAGGCATTTTAAACAACTGCCATTTACAATATTTAAAGTATGAAATTATTAATTAGGTAGGTACCCACTTGTAACTCAAATTATTTTAAAATATTTCTTCAAGTTGTTTGGTAGAAAAGTGTTGAGAATATTTTTAATTCTTGCCTCTCTAGGAGTTTACAATTTTTAGCACTTATTGCTAGTAGCTTGAGACAAAAGTTGTTGCAATTGTTATTGCAAACCAGCAAAATCCTTTTGGAATAATCCTAATATCTGTAGATCTAAGGTTTTTACCGGCTAGGACATTATCTGCATTCCTAGTCTTTCACTGTGGTGCTAGGCATTGACTAAATCAACTTCAGTTAATGCTGCAGGTTATCTGAGCATCTCCCACTGTTTTGAATTTTTTTTCATATACAAAGGTTCAAATGTCATGGAGTCTTACACTTACACATAGTTTCACAGATTAAGGCAGCCAAGAATCCAATTGTGCAGGATAGTTTTTATGGGTTATAACATAATCCTGATTTTGCTTTCTCTGGTATAAAGCAGAAATGGATGGGTGCTTAATTTCCTGAAAGAATTGTATAACAATGCAGTTATTTGTTCAGTGTGTTTACAAATAAAAGTTTTCAAAAGCAGTTTTATAATTAGTAGTTGATGTTTTTGTAATCCTTTCCGCTTTTTTCCAAGTAAGTGTTTAACATTCGCTGTATAACTTGCACTGCATGCTGCATTGCACTCTCTTTATCACTAATCTACTGTTCATTTGTTAACCTCGTCACTTTGCATCTTTGTAATTAAATGTGTTTTGGCATACAGACATTTCATTACAAGCTGATATAAATTTACATTCAATCCACAGTATTGATTACATACACAATACTTTTCTTGCATTAGTAATCTAAATCAATGTAATGAAATGCTGATGGATGATATACAGATATATTTGCACTGTTTTCTGTAATTTGTTTACCTGCTATCTGTGTGCTCTGTGGACAGGAATTATCGATGTCTCATGTACTACCAGTGTGTGCTCATCTAGCACATCTACTAGCCACTCTGCAGATGTCAGCGACACCTATTCTTGCAGATGGTAACGGAACAGCAGAGAGAGTTTTTAAACATTTTTTTAGTTTTAATTTGATTTTATTATTTTATTTTTTGACTGCGTGCCACTGTCTCATGTGCAACTTTTAAATGTCTGCTAAATATTTAATACTATAGGAGAGAATCTCATATTACAGGTCTTTTTCTGAAGAACTTTAGTAATCTCATCAAAAAAGTGTGTATGTGTATGCATTGAAATGAAGCTGCTTTTGTTTCTTCTTCTTCTGTAATGCTGTACATAGTTATTAGTATATCTTCATTTAGAATTTGTACATTTCTGTGCTGGTACTTACACTGCAGTTTTATTGGAACATTTAATTTTAATTACTATTATTATTAACATTAACTTGCCATGTACAAAAACTTGCATTACACTTAACCTAATGGCATCCCTTCCAGTTTCCATCTACCTAAAGAATGCATTAATTCATTTTAAAATTTAAATTGCTGTGATCATTTGACTAACAGGATTTTATATTCTAACTAAGGGAAAAGGGTGAAACATATAGCATTGTGCTTGCAAATAGACATGAGCACTGTCAACATGATGCGCAGCGTCATGCACTGATGCTGGTCAATGGACAAGTTGCAAACACATAAAGAGCACCAATCTGTCCAGCACCATAACGTGAATGCCGCTCATTGTGATGCAGAGCAAAGATAAAAAAAAAATAAGACCAAACAATGCCACCAGTAAATTACAGGGAAAAGTCTTGCCAACTAAGCATGAGAAGTGATTGCTAATGTGTATCAATTTATGATGATAAAAGGCTGCAGAGGGGATCCCTATTAAATTCAAGTCTGCACGGAAACTTAGCGGCAGCCACCTTTGTCTCGTTTAGTTTGGTTCATAGAATTAAATCAGAATTAGAACATATTCAATTAGGCGATTGCAGGTCTTTCTCAGCACTTCGTAAAGAAATCTTAAAAAAAATTATTCATCTATCTAAACCATGCTAATCAAGATTAATAACAGAAATTGTCTTATTACTTGCTTCATTATAAGTAAAAAGGAAATAACGGAATACACTAGGCTAAAGTGATAGTTAAATCTTTTAAAAATTATCGCTATGTGAAACAATTAAAAATTGGTTATCTTAGTGTGGCTAGCAGTAAAACAAAAGAGGTATGAAATGAAAGATGACTTCCTGTTTGAGAAAAATTTAGAGTTTAACACTGAAACCAATAACAAGAAATATCATGGAAATGGTTATCTCTACAAAAAAAAAGTATGACAAACTGTGTGTTATAACAAGATCTATATTTTTTGTGTAGTAAATTTTTGTTGATCTCTTACAGTTTAGCAGTTGTACAAAAGTCAACCAGAATGAAGAGGTCTTCAAAGGCTATTCCTAGAAAATTCATACATATAGATTTCATTTGTCATGAAAATATCTTAAATATGATACTTTAATCAAAATCATTAGAACCATTTTTGAGAAAAATAAAAATTTTTGAAAAGGCAGTTATGGGGTAGGGATATTCTTGAAAATCCTTGGATGGTACTGAACTTAGATATCAACTACTATTTAACAAACTTCTAGTTTTTGAGCTATGCTGCCCCACCCCACACGCACCATGTTGACAGTTTTCCAAAAATGCTTTTTTCTTGGATTTTTTAATCAGGAGTCTCAAAACCTGTGTTTCTGGTGAAATCTTGGTATCAAATTTTTGGGTGGAATACAACCTTCTCTATTTACATATCATACACACTACAGAAAATAATTATGGACGATAATTTACAGATTTTACAATATAAATGCATACATATGTTGGATATTTATGCACACAAAACGATGCTTACTAATAATATAGATGTGTTTATTGTATCATCCCAGTTCTGTGCATACTGCATGGCTATCGCTTAAAGTCTCCACCTCTTTCCCCCACACCTTGTGCTGTGTAACTTGAGTGTTCTATTTGCAAGGATAATACTACACAATTCACTCTGGATTTAAATGGTCTGCATCTCTTCTTTTCATTATAAACATGTAAAATTATTTGAAAGACTTAATAATTTTTTGAATGCAGCAGAAAAAAGGTCAATTAAATATGGGTTCCTAGTTGAAGATCATTTTCTTTTCAGTAATTAGCTGACAAACTTTTAAGTCACATCTCATGCACTCGTGAATAGTTTTTCACACATTAGCATTATATCACCTACTTGGAAACATGCAGTAAACTATTCATTTGTGAGGTGTAACTCCGAAAGAAGTTTGGCAGCTAATTCCTGCACTGAATACTTGAGGGAAAGAGGGTGGGGATGCTGCTCTGTCAATATAGAGGTTCATTGTATTATCAATGCTATCATTAGTTCCAATTGATTCTGTTTGGAAAAGAATGCCCCATACATCTTACCCACACCATAAGTTGACAATCTGGTATTAATCTGTGAACATTAATATATCTTTCAAATGGTCTCTCCATTGATGAGTACTACTTTCCTAATAAGGCATTTGTTACATGTACAGAACCTTTATTTGAATGGATGGCTAACATAACTAGTTTTCTTAGCACTGAGAAATACGCCATTTGCCAGCAGAGTTTGTTATTTATAGCTCCTTAAATTTAAGTGTAGATTTCTCAAGCAAATTACAACTAAAATAAATATATGCCTTCATTACAGAGGATGTTGAAAATGATTCCCTTATACTGCCATGCATCTTTTACACTTTTTAAGAAAATTTGCATTAACACTCATTAATTCTTCAGGGCCAAATAAATAAAACCATGCCTTGTTCTTAAAAAAATTTAAATGTGGGTCATTAGATGGATCATCAAGATTATCCAACTCCTAACTGGAGAAATTAGCTTCAGTCAGATTGCATGGTTGCAATTCCTGAGCTACAGTTACCTATAGTAAGGCTGGTTTCACCAACTGAGAGTAAATTTAATATTGGGTAAAAGAGGCTTTACTCCCAAGTAAACCTTTCCAGCGTTTCACCAACAGCTTACCAGAGAGTAAATCATAAATTTTAGACCAACTGTGAGAGTAAGCTTACTCGACCACATTTTGCCATGTATAGTGTGTTGTAAGTGTACCTAATTGATTACAGCGTTACCAATGCCCCAAAGAATAACGAGAATTGGATTCAAGGACGATGATATGGACCATTATCCTGTGGAACGATATCCCAGGTGGATAAGAGATAGAACAGACTGGTTTAACAATTATGTCTAAAAACCACTGAAAATAATATGGTCTTCTTGCAAGCGAACCCCATGTGTCTTTGATCCTGCCCCATTGCTCAGTAGGCAACCTTGGAGGTGTGAGACATACATTTTGTTGAATTTAATTTATTTCTGCTTAACCAATCTCAATAGAATTTATATCAGATGATTGGGGGGGGGGGGGGGGAGTGGTTTGAGGTATCAGACATATCCTCTTGCTCATCAAACCAATGCTGAGCTATCCTTAATTTGTGAATTCTATGGTTATCCAGCAGTATTGTTCCATTAGGATGCTATTCTCTTGCAGATGACGCTAAAATGAATTGCATTAAATTGCCCAACTGTCTAAACTTCCATGTATTTGTTCAAGGTATCCAGGACCTTCAAGCAAAATCCAACCCCAAATGAGACAGTTATGTAACCATGCGAGCAAGAGTAGCCATGTATTGTCATTGATTATATCAGTGATATGATGTCAGTTCACAATGTACTAGTTCTTATACAACATAATTGTGAAATAATTGTTTTCCACACTAGCCAATATATTAAGACAAGAGTTGGAAATGTGAAGTAAGATTGAAACATTCAGCACCTTAGCTGGGATTTGAACCACAGATCTCCTGGTTTCTGTCATGTTGCTCTAAACCATTCAGCATTATTCTCAACTAACTCACATTTTCCCAGTAAACCACACAAGGAGATCTCAAATTATTTTAAGATGGTCACCCTAATGGCGACTTACGTGTTGCAAGTCCAATCCTGTACTTCGTAATTTTCAACCAACTATTAGAGCAAACATTGTGTATTGACAGAATAAATTTCAGTCTATGTGGATGAATTAGTCTTCTGCATCTAATAGCATAAGCAGGCGGCTCATTATATCTTCATTGTTAAGGACCTGTTTATGAGCAGCTAATTGCTGTGGGTTAGTTTTATGCAAAGGCCACAACCTTATACGCATATTGCCCGAGACAGCAATTACTTCTATATTATGCCATTGCACAGAAGTGGTACAGTATGTGTAAAGGTACATAAATCAGCTGTGAGCTGTCTCAGTCATTACTTTGTCTTTGTGTCATGAAATGTTGACAATGCATTTGCTGTGTGGGGTTTCCTTAGGAATGTTATTTTCTTATTAGTCCACAGAAATGCCTGCCAACAAATTCAGGCTTGAACAACACTTTTTATGTACAATATATATGTGAAAACTGAATCATGTAACGTGTAAAGACAATTTCAGCAGCAATTTCCCAGTTATCCAATTACTGGTAGACATGCTGCAAGATATTTGGTGAATAAATTTATTACAATGATAACAGGATTGCTAAACACTAAACCAAAGAAGCAAAAATGACATGTTCTAACAGTGGAAAATCTAGATGAAATTGGAGTTGCATTCAAATGCTCACCTAAGAAATCTCTCAGCCATGTTGCACAGCTGGAAGGTAATTCACAAGCCTCTGTTCATACAGCTGCTTTTAAAACTAAAATCCTAATGAATGGCTATAATACAGAAATTATGATCATTATGCAAGAACCAATTATGCATGTTAAGGGTAATTTCACCCGATGTCAAGAATGTTGTGCAGATGGAAACCCTTCTAACGACGACACTTCCAACAAGGTTAGTACTCAATACTCAAAAGTAATGGGGGCATTATGTAATGGAAAACCCTGCAATGTAGTAGACTGTGTGGAGCGTACCTTTGTGCCATCTTTAGCCTTGGCATAAAAGGAAGGCACTATAGTTTTATAAACCAAGCTCTTTACATTGATTCCTTATGGCCTGTAAAGAACCAGTAAGGTGCAAAGCCACTTTCGGTTACAGAAGGAGCGCTAATGATTTTGTTTTTACCTCTGCCTGAAGATGTTCATTGTCTTCCAGAGTAAAAAATCTCTTATGACCTCAGTTATGCTGCTTTTCTACTTGGTCTACCTTACATTAAGCCCAATACCTCCCATTCTGGTATGCCATATTATGTCAGCAGCCTCAGACTGCAAAAATCAAAGCTAATTCAGCTGTATATCTTACAAGGCAGGCATATCTCAATTGAAACATGTCATGTAAACAACAAGATGCTTATCACTAAGAGGGGTAGCACATGTATGGCCACTCTAGAGTAGAATAAAAGAACTGAATCTAGCATTATTTTCATTTAAAAAATGTAGGTATGTATTACAAAGTTTTATAAGTACACCAAATACATTTGATATAGTAAGATATGCATATTTTAAATGAATTAATGTTTATATAATAAACAATTACAAACTTTTTTTTCTTAATCAGGGGCAGTATGTCACGACTGAAACAAAGGTTATACTATACAGGTTATCAGCTTAATAATACTTGCAATACAAATTTTCTAATTTGGACTATTTATAAAAACATAAATTTAAAAATGCTAGAAAATACAGCATCTCATGTAAAAAAAGATGCAAGATTTGAAATTGGACACTCTACAATTTTGCACTTTTACCACTTGGCCATAGCTGCTGTCTACCTGTAGGGAGCACTATTATCTTACTGAAAACCTGTTTTTTATTCAACCTCTGAAATCATTCTGCATCTGTAGGGGTCTTGATCAAATAAGCACTTTAAGTCATATTGCAGTTTCCTTTTTTGAATGTCTACACTATTTGCTTTCTGCTTTAGAAAAGTTAGTGAATATATTTTATCTCATTTTGGAACTCTGGCTAGCATAAGATGCAACTTTTTATATTTACTGCACTGATCTTACATATTCTAAAATTCATGTCATTGCTAACTTATTATGTTTTGCTGGACAAGGAAAAGTTTTAGTGGTTTAAATTTAGGAAGTTGGCAAGTATGCAGGGAATCTTAAATGGAGCAAAATAGTAGGCCATGTTGTAGCAGTCAAAATGCCGGAAAAAATAGTACTGCCTATTTAGAAGGCATTGCTGGGAAATGAATAAGGAAGTTTAATAAAGCAAAATCTGCAGTTTTAAAAGAACAAACAAATAATGTCTAGCAACTGCAGAAATGTTCTCTCTGTTGATCTAGTCCTGCAGTAATCAAACTGCAGGTGATTAATGATGACTAATCCAACCATCAAGATGATTTAGAATCACTGGAACTTGCACACAGAAGCAAATAATTAAATTGCTTGGCAAATTGAGTACTTACCATTTAGTTTCAACAAAGGTTTATTTATACTATTTCATGTTCTAATGCAAGGATTCTAAATAATTTCTCAGTACAACTTATAGATTATATTTTATTTTTAAATACATATTATGAAACATTTAACAAATATGGTATATAATCAAAGGTTTAACAAAATTCATATGCATTTTCTCTAGGTACATAGATTCCATAGACATGTTTGAAATGTGCTTATAGTATACAAAAACAAGCCTATTTTAATACAGTTTTGGAAAGGAAAAAAAAAAAAAAACAAAAAAAAAAAAAACAACAGAAAATGAATTTGTTTTTCATTTTGTTCAACAAACATGTGTGCACATTAGTTTGCTTCTTCACTGGTGACTAAATGTGTAAAATTAAGCACTGGTAACATAGTTAGGACCCATCTGAAACATCCATCTCATGCATGTCATGAGGTTTAAGAGATTCTCAATAGACAATTGCTGGCTGTTCCCAGGGGACTCTTTAAAACATTTGTCGCATGTTAATGCAGCTCCCCGCCAAAAACCAACCTAGCTTTATTTCCATCATTTATTTTTAACTCAACCAAAATGACTGATTTAGGAATAATCAGTTTCAATATAATGGAATAACTATAATCCTGTATTTACATATTATTCTTAAATTACAATGAATATATACAAGTAGGCTATTAAATACAACATTTACAGAACTTATATCTTTAATTGAGTTTTCTATCATACATGCATCTGCTTTTCTTCCCTTTATATGAATGAATTTACTATTGTAAATCACAATACAAATATTTGTTACACTTGTAGAGTAATATACCTTTCTTTCCTTTTCCTTAAACACATTCAGCTGATAATGAATTGGAAGTGATACACTGTGAAGCTCATTTAATAGTAGTGCACTATAAATCAGTTTAGACAAGGCTTCATCAAGATCGTTACTTGCACAGCAGAACTGGTATCATAGAATTTGTCCAATAACATCAGCTGCATACTACTACTGAACGCTGGCAAGTTATTGATGGTGGTCAGCTTCTCCTCTTCTTTGGTGGGGAGGTTGACAAACTTCAACAGCGAAATGATCTCCGGCTGGAAGAAAATTTGCTGTTGAAGTTCGTCAAAGTTCACCAAAGGAGAAGCCAACCACCACAAATAACTCACATGCCTCCGGTAGTAGTATGCACCTGATGATGTAGGACAGATCCTACAATACCATTTTGCAGTGTAAGTAACAATCTTGATGAAACTTTGTGAAAAACAACACCTAGAGCATTACATTCATCTAAGTTTCTATCCTTGAGAGTTGTTTGTTCCTTAGTGCTTAGGACCATATACACACTAACACCCTGGTTATTGATGTATAAGAATCCTGTTTAACTAGTATTAGATAATCCTACTCTCTGCTCCACTCTTTTCCTCCTCCTTGCACTGCCTCACAATTTTATGCCATTTCTCACACATTTTGCTAATTCCTCTAGCCATAGTTTATCCCATTTATTAAATCTTGGTTCACTTCTACAAACCTGTTTTCTTGCACTTATGAACACAATGCACTGCCTCCTCATTTTCCCCACACACACTGGGGAAATGTCATAATCCCCTCTGGGCCCCCTTTGTTTTAACACCTGTTCTTGCCCAAGCATATCTTCCTCTCTCTCAGTTTTATCATTCAATCCACATATGTATCTCTCTCTGCCCCAATCTGTTTTCAGATTTCTGTATAGTTCCAGCTTTTATATATGAGGGCCTATTTGTATATTTCATTGCTGTGTTTGTATTTTAAAATAGGATCTCTTAATGCAATGATTATTTACAAGGAATCAAATGTTCACCAATTAGACAAGTTTTTTGGGTAACTCATACTCTACTTACAGAAAAATAAAATAATGAAAAAATACATATTAGAGAAAAAGATAAAGAAAATTCTGTACCTATTGGGTCCAAATAGGGTAATAACTATTAAAAATAGAAACAATTTCATTAAATTTCTTGTTCTATTTGTCTTACAACATTAATCAAACACTTTCATCAATATCTCTGAAGAAACTACAAGAATTAACCTTCTCAAGCACACTACATAAGCACATTGATGGTTAAGCTGTACTATCCCTAAACAATAAAAACAATAATTATAAACAATGCTGGAAGTTAATGTGAAAATAAGATTTGAGGGTAATGATAGCCTTCAACAAATAAGATACAATTTGGTTTCCTGAAAACAAATTTTTTTGTGCCCTTGTAGCTTTCAAGTACATCACATTATTTCCCAATATGTTAAAAAAAATTAATTATGATTGAAGGTAACAAACACAATTTCTGTATATAGGTAGTGTGCACAAACAGACAAACAGAATAGTTTTAAGACAATACATATTTACTGTTATTAGTAGCATAAAATTTGTGAATAGCATGATATAACATTTGTAGTTAAAATCCTAAAATTGCAGAAACAAAAACTCAGAAATGCAATAATTGGCATATGTGAAATAAATACGTCGTGAGTAGAGCCTGAATATTAGTAAAAATGAAGAGTGGAAATGTTGAACATTCTAAGTGCTGTTTTAAATTTTTTTTGGCATTTTTCTACAAGAAAGTTGCATTTGCTCAGGTGTATATTCCTATTCATGTTCCAGGTGTCAATTTACAGATTAAGTAGTTCCAGGGAGTGATGCCCTCTAGTGTTCCAAGTGCCAGCACGCCAGTAAACCTTTTCACTGTTGTATTGTGAGCTGGGCATGCAGTCGTATATTATTAGGTGTTAATTTTACAGTAAATAATTTCAATTGTACGTTTTTATAATGGAAGGAGAAATTCTGATATCTAGAAGGGTAAAACTTCGTAGCTGGAGAAATGAACAAACAAGGAAACGAACATTAGGAAAAAGCTATATGAAGAGACACACAAAATGCATTGTCCCAGAGAAGCAACTTCTCAAGAATGAGGTTAGTATTCCTTATGCAGTAACAATTTTGTGTTATTAATTTTATTATATTCATACCAAGAATGATGCATTATCAATGCTAGCATAATTTGTGCACCTTAAATGCATACCAAAAAGCATTCAGTGATGATCTACAGCAAATCAAGGACCATGTCAACTGTTTCCCTCATGATGAAAGTCATTATGGTTGCTCAAAGTCAAGTAAAGAGTACTTGAGGCCCGATTTGAATGTATACCTCTTACAAGACACAGTATCCACAAACCTCTGTTTCTTACAAATTCTAGATGTCTGTTTTTAAGAAACATTTTCCATGCTTCCTTTCATAGGCCCTGTACAAACACATGCAAACAATGTGATATGCTGCACTTACAGGTCCAAGACAACAATGAATATTCAACGAATGCCAGGAATACAACAGCAGCTTCATCATAAAAAGTACAAACGTGCAATGGAATTAATGAGCATTGATTCAGCTGATTCAAAACTTCCCAATTGTGAATACACTGTATTGTCCATTGATATCCAAAAGGCATTGCCTGTGGCAACATTAACCTACAGCGATATATTTTCTGCAGGCAATTAAGTTGTTGCAATCTTGGAATTCATGTTATTGATGATACTACGGCCCATATGTGTATATGGGAAGAAAGTGTGACCTCGAGGAGTAGTTTTGAGGTGGCTTCATACTTATTCAAACCTTTTAATCTGGGAACACTAAAACGTAAAAAACTTATTACTGGGTCAGACAACTGCGCTGGCCAGAACAAAAACATCACTATTGTGTTTTTAATGGTGTTTCTGGTTAATTTAAGATGGTTTCAAGAGATTGCACATAAATTTCTGGTGAATGGTCAGTTTTTTTGAGTTGTGGTAGCGATTTTGCAATTTTAGAAAAGAGAAGAAAAATAAGCAAGGCCTTCGTAAGATGGTTTCAAGAGATTGCACATAAATTTCTGGTGAATGGTCACAGTTTTTTTGAGTTGTAGCGATTTTGCAATTTTAGAAAAGAGAAGAAAAATAAGTAAGGCCTTCGTTCCTCAAGTTTTACATAGGGTGGTAGTGTCAGCTGAAGCTTTAAATCCTTTTCATGTAGTTCCAATGGAAGAAAGCAATTTCTTTGATTTGAAAAATGTTGCTAATTCACTGATAACATTAAACAAGTGCAACATTTTAAATGCATAATGCTAAACGTGTCACAATCTCATCCCGCTCAAATAGTTATGAAAACCACTTACAGAACATTAGAATAGTGGAAGTAGTTAATGTTTTAAAGAGAGGAAAATCAGCAGTTGATGTAAAGCAAACCCTACTTCAGCTGAAAGATCAACCACGTTTGTTGGTTGAGATCCCTCAACCATGTTGCCATTCCTTCCTGAAGAGCATAGAATGTTTTATGAGACATTGATTTCAACCCCAGAGAAGGGGTAAACAACTCAACCAATTGAGGTAACAAAACATTAATATTGTATTGCTATTGTAGTTTTTGTAAACAATATTACAGTTTTGTACTTTTCTACTTAATGGATACATAGTGCTTAGAAAAATGTTATGTTATTACAAATATTTTTTTCTATTATCGCTCTCAAAATCCTTAAATAAAATGTAACAGTTTCATTGCACTTTCCATCATATGGCATACAGAACCTTCTTATTATCAGTAACCTTTTTCTCCTTCACCATTGTATTTTTGACATAACATTTGTATACAAAATAATTTTGTAGTACAAAACTATTCTCATACTGATTTTAGGCACAATATGTTATATATACACATATATAAATAGTTTTATGCTTCTCCTGAAAAATTTACAAAATGGCACTTCGAATGTTTGACATTTCCACTCTTCAAATGTCTACCTGTCTCTCTCTTCTTCTTTTTTTTTCCTTTTTTCTTTTTTTTTTAAACTGAGGGGTAATAAAAGTTATGCACACACAATCTTGTTTTGAAATATTTGGAAGGTATAGAATGAGTTCTTAGTTTGCCTTTTTAGGGTAAATAAATTATAAATGCAAAATTTTGCCTTTCTTCCTAAATCAACTTACAAGTTTTCAATTTTTCCATTACATTTGGGTAACATCACTTAAACACCCTTTCCATGGAATGTAGCTATCTATTGTATTGTAATGTTTGCTGTCTGCTAAGGATTCAGTATTCCTCTTTGAAAGTGTGGTACTCAGTGTTGTGAAAACATGATGAATAATGATGGTCAAATACTGCTGTGTAAAAGCAGACATAATACCATTTAGTTACAATGGCTAAATTTAGTCAAAATGTTAAAACCAAACTTTATGTCATGTTAGTGAATTTATTCCCCATGTCCTTCAACTGATGGAACAGTTTTATTGTGTAAGGTTTGTGAAAGACAGTTAATGATGTAAAAAAGTATTTTATCAATCAATATTTTAATAAAGCACAATTCTGCTTTTGCCTCAAAGTAATACCTTGTGGCAATATGCAACAATAAGATGTACAATTTAAACAACTTTTAAACCAAATACTAATTTATATTGGTTATTAAATTTATTTAGGCTAAGCTATATACAATTGAAATAAGAATTGTTCAGCCCTGGCTGTTTACCAATCATACTCATGTTATACGATAATTCTAATTCTAATTAGTTGTATCATTTGCAATTTGATGTTTAACTGTCCTGTCCATTTCTATTTGCTTTTACCCTATGTTGCAATAGTAGCTCAGTGGTTATTAAATATGCAGTATGTCCATAAAAATGTCATACTCCAAACTGACACCACTGGATAATCATATGCAAATGAAATTGGTGACATTCCAAAGAAAAATTCAAATTTTTGTGCATGTAAACAATCAACAGGATCACAGGAATCAAACACAGAAACTAAATTCACTCACATATGATTAGTTGATATGGGTTCATTGTTGGATATTTAGCAGGTAGGTTACAATTGCATGTCTGCTTTTAAAATTGTGTTGTTATTAAAGAAGTTTTATGGAGTTATAATGAATCCAGAAGAACGTAGTTGGTGTGTTGTGGAATATCATAGCACGCAGAGTGTGGTGCAGGTTCAGTGAGTTTTTAGGCAAAGATTTTACCATCAAGCTGCATATGTCATCAAAGGAAAGGCCATTCAGGGAGACCATCTGTCAATGCAGGAATTGTGGAACAAATGCAGGAGGCATTTGTACATAGTCCTAAGAAGTTTGTCTGTAGAGCTCGTCAGCAGTTTAACAACCCTAAAGCCACCATATCTAAGATCCTGCATACTCAACTGAAGTTTCACACCCACAAACCGCAATTAGTGTAGTTTGTGGCTGAAACCCAATTACCTGCAAAACGATTAAATTTCTTTTAACATTTATTAATACTAATAGAGAATGAAAATCTGTCAGAAAAAATACTTTCAGTGATGAAGTGACATTCCACATTAGTGGAAAAGCGAACAGGCATAATGTTAGGATTTGGGGGAGTCAGAATCCACATGCCATTTTGGAAGTTGAAAGAGTCTCCCCTAAAGTGACGTCTTTTGTGTCATATTGAAATGTCAAGTCTAAGGATATTTCTTCAGATCTGTTAAGAGCATGTGTGGCATGAATGGGAATATCACCTTAATGGCTGCAGCGTCACTCATGTGGGTCACATTCAATGTCTATGGGGTATAGTAAGACACACAAGTTTTTCTTTTGAATGTCATTAACTTCACCAAAATATGGCTATCCAAAGCAACGCAATACTAGTTCAAAGTATGACAGCATTTTTATGGTCATGAATTACTATTATTATTATTATTAATTATTATTATTATTACTACTACTACTGCTGCTGCTGCTGCTACTACTACTATAATACTAACATTGAATCAGACTTAAACACTCTTGTGCTTCACAACCTTTTTGCCTATAGACATATGTTTTGCCCTCTTTGAAGGCCTCATAGAATACGGTTGAATGGCAGAATTTCAATATCCCCTTTGGATTTGGCTCACAGCAGCATCTAGTGTAGATTCTGCAAGTCCCAAAAGAATGTTGTGATCTGCTGGCATGTTAAACATTCATATGGTTTCCTCCAAATTTTTTCATGTAGATTTTTTCCATGCATTCAATTCTGCTGTCTTGTTTATGGATTTTAAAAAGGTGAGCTTCTTTTTAACATTGTGATTTTTTCTCTCCCAAAAGTGTTCAACAACAATGTTTCAAATTTTTTTTTTTTTTTTGTGTTTCTTATGTTTCTAAAATGTTCTTTTAGACATGTGCCTTTCATTTTGTTTGTCCAATATATGCATCTTTAGTCAGCACAGCTAATCTTTATATATTCCTGGTTTCTTTTCTGGAGGTGTCTTTCCTTTTTTTTTTTTTTTTTTTGGGTGTTTAATGAGACTTTTGATGCTATAGCTATTTTTGGGTGCTTAAGTTATGATAAATTCTATAAATATCTTTTAAAGTTTCTGGGTGGCCCATGGGTGATATGCGAAGCTTCTAAAAGCTTTCTTCTCTTTTAATTGCTAATATCACTGGTTCCCTTTATTTCTCTGAATTTTTTTAAACTTGTTCAACAAGTCACTGGGTGAAACCAGTTTTGTACCTTCTTACTATTTCTACATATTCTGTGTTGTAATCTGTTTGATTCAGTGAATGTTAGCCTGTAAACTAGACTATTGGCTATTGCATGTTGATGAGAAATAGGATTGAAACCATCTGCTTTTGTACTTGTCAGTATGTGAATCTTTTGTGTAAATTCCAAAAGTAAGCTTATCTATATTTTTAGTGATTTTCAAATCTAGGAATGGTAAGGTGTCATTGGTTTCATCTCTAAAGTGAAGTTTATGGCAGGTTCTTGTAGAATCAAAAGTTTGAAGGCATGTGTTGTCTGCTTGTGATTTACTCTAGTGAATAAGTCATCCATATATCAATGTCATAGTAAATCATAAACACACACACACATGCTTTAAAACTTTTGAATCTACAAAAATGTTGCATAATCTTCACTTTAGAGATTGAAACCGACAATACCTTACCAATTTTAGATTTGAAAATCATTGGAAATACAGATAAACTTACTTTTGGAATTTACAGGAAAGATTCACATACTGACAATTATATAAAAGTAGATGGTTTTAATCCTATTTCACATAAACATGCAATAGTTAATAGTCTAGCTTACAGGTTAACTAATTTTTCACTGAATCAAATAGAATACAATACAGAATTACAGAAATAGTAATAACGTCACAAAATAATGTTTCACCCAGTGACTTGTCAACCAAAACATTAAGAAGTTTAAAAAATGAGAGATATAAAACAAACCATAACACTATTAGCAATTAAGGAAAAGAAAGTTTTTAGAAGCATCACATATCACCTATGGGCCACCCAAAAATCAAAAGATTATCACTTTAGCATCCAAAAGTGGCTACAGCATCAAAAATCTCAAACACCCAAAAAAGGAGACTACTGCAGAAAAGAAACCAAGAATATATAAAAGTAGCTGCTCTGACTGTAAAGATGTATATATTGGTCAAACAATATGAAACGCAGGCCAATGTCTAAAGGGAACATTTTAGAAACATAAGAAACACAGAAATTGAAAAATCAGTTGCTACCATGCATTTTTGCAAGAGAAATCACAATAATAAAGAAATTCATCTTTTAAAATCCATAAACAAGACAGTAGAATTGAATGCATGGGAAAAATCTACATGAAAAATTTGAAGGAAACCTAATGAATTTTGACGTGCCAGCAGATGATAACATTCTTTCGGGACTCTCAGAGTCTGCACAAGACATCGCCATTAGCCAAGACTAAAGGAGAGGCAGAAATTCTAACATTCAACCCTAGCCGATGATGCTTTCAAGAAGGGTGAAACATACCTATGGCCTATAGGTAAACAAAGTTTATGAACCATAATGGGCCATTCACATCTAAAATCAACCGTAGATGTAACAGACACAGAAGCTTGCAGCTAATATACCTATAATCTCATTCACAATGGTTATATTGACACTGACGTAGGCATAACCGTAGTGCGTTAACATAGTAGCTTGCAAATACCAAGCTTTTGCATCAAAGTTAACATGCAACATAGGAATTAACCAATCAGAACCACTGCTCGATGTGATATTAAAATGGCTTTGCTTGACGATTCTCTCTCATTTCGCTTAGTAGATTATGAAAATCTCCTCTTAAGTCGTTTTTGATTAAGGGAATGAATCCAACATCGTCTACAAGACAGCCATTCTTTAAAATATTAAACACCAAGCAAATTGGCTACTCTAGCTTGCATGTGCACGAATGCTGCCACACTCATCTCTGCCAGCCATTTTCGTTTACTTTTCATTCACATGGCACAGTTCACTTGTTTTAATTTCTGTTTAGTTATTGTCTATGTTTATGTTTGTCATTGAGAATGCTCATGGTGCATTTAATTCTCTGTCATTTCAATGTGAATGGTTCTTAAAAGTGTCAAGTTGAATCAATGTTGGTAAATTAATTATATTGCTTCACGATATGAAAAATTCCAATAAATAATGTCTTATTTTGTCACACTGTATTATCATGACTTTTATAATTTGTGTTCTTTTAAAGCAGCATGGCATTTTTCATTTTATTTTTTGGCCTAATTTAATTGTTATAAAGGTCTAAACAACTGCATTTCATCAGCAAACCCCAACAACTTACTCATAGCGATGGTTTGCAAGAATTTGGATATTATGGACGCAAGTATTATCCACATCAAAATACACAGTGATGTACCCAAAATATTACTCAACTTAGGCCCAGAGAATTTGAGAATATACAACACAAGGAAAGATTTCCACCAGTTTCACCAAGTTCAAAGGAGTCTTAAACAAAACTTGCTTGACAAGGGAGCACCTAATTGGCAGGTGCACAAAGTACAACTTTTCCCACTTAGCATGTCATCTCTTTCTTCCTCTACGTAAAACAGTTTGGTTCTGATCCTAACATTTTGGGTTATTCTTGTGCAGAGAAATTCAGAAAACCCATTACTGTAATGGTTCAATTTATGAAGGAAAATGTGTTCCTTGACATTCACCTGTAATTTACTAAACTGAAACATCACACTGTTTAAGAGGCTATGCACAAGTAGTGTAGTTAGTTTCCAGTTTTTGGAGACATCTAATTGCCAAGTGGTGCATGTACTTAAAAAAATATTACTTTCAAGAGTGTCATGGCTGAGAAACAATCCTCTGTCAGGACAGAGAAACAAATGCAGGAAACCTTTAAAAAGTGCACAGAAAACAATTATGTTGAATGTTTAAAAGTTAATTATGCCCAAGCTGTAGAAAGTGCCATATTTGCATTCTATATGGAGCATTTTCCTCTCATGGCTACTTTGATTTCCATCATTCCTCTTTGTGCTCAGTGGACTGATACATTAAGGTTTGTTTACTTCTACTTTGAGCTTAAGAGGAAAGAGGTATAAGTTCATACTAAATCTAAATATATTTCTATATATTTCAATTGAAACTCTGAATGAAAGTGTTGCTAATGTTTGCAATAATGTTGGGTTTTACTCCAGTCATTAATTATGTGGTGTGCATCATCTATCTTTGCATAAATGCATTTAGAATTTCAGTCTGCAATGAAAACTATGATACTATACTAAAATTATACAATGCTGTTTATTTCTTCTTTATAGGAGATTAAAGACGACAATGCAATTAATAATTTGGGAAAGAATTTGACAATTAGTGAACCTTTATACATAATGTACGCTGATACCTATGACCATGTTTAGGTGATGAACTTGTCGATCTATGTTCTACTGAGCTGACAATGTTATAGGTGAGTAGTAGCAGTCCTATTGTGGTGGAACACTGAAAATTTTTCATTGGTATTTCAAAATGGAAAACTCTGTCTATTCTTCCAAATGTAGGTTTACTTTCAAGTAGTCATTCCTGTTGCTTTGCTATTTGCTTTAAGAGTACAGTAGTGGAATTTAAATGATGATTTTCAGAAATGAGTGGCCATTGCTGATTTTTCTGTTTATTTTAAAAATGTAGGAATCTAGGATAAATAAACAACATGCAATAAATGTGAACAGTTCTTTATACACAAGGAAAACAAAAAGGAATTTGGAAATTAGAAGTAAGGTACACTTCAGGTAACTAAACAATTAAAAAAGCATAAGCAGTGGCCATTCATTTATAGACTAGAAGTCATTAAATAATTCCACAATTAAAACAATTGAAGCATCAGCAACTAAACTCTTTGCAACAAATCAGCAATTGGGGGAGAGAAAAAAGAAAGAAAGGGAGTTTTCAAATTTTGAAGTGTCAGTGAAATATTTTTTCAGAAATTCTTGGAACCACGACAAGAGGACAACTCTCAAACATCTCCAACATGAATTATCAGTCAAACATAGGTTTAAAATGGAGACAATTAAGCTCCAAAATTTGTTCCTAGTTGTTAATGTAAGTGGTGTAGAAGTCTTTGACTCAAACTCTCCCCCAAATTAATGTTGCTCATGTTTGACTAACATAAGGGTGTTGCTCCTGCCTTTAACACAATATAGTGTGCAATTTATACCTTTGCATCAATATATACACAATTCTAATTTACAATTAAAACTATATGCTTTGCATAAATACATGTACAAATTTAATTTACAATTAAAATATAATACTATTGTAAAATTAGACAATGTGAGCTCTTCCTTACAGTTATCTTTAAACTTTATGTACTTTACACGATTATTAAATTATATTCTGGAATATCTTACTTCTCTAAGGCAACAAACTGCTTTAGTTACAAATTTATAGGAATGATGTACAACTCATTTAACTGAATAACTAATTGCAGCCACATAGCTTATGCCTATGGGGCCTAGCATCAGAACCTGCAACATACCATATAATTACATTTTCAACATTAGTCAAATTCAAAACCTGGTTCAAGGAATATGTGCAATACCTCACTTTTAAAAGCTGCCATATCCAAGCACAATCACTATGAATTCTTCACTCTGCTTCGCCATTGATACTCAACAATGTTACACATCATATAGTTTGCAGCATTGGTATGCTTAGCATCACATTCCATTGCCAGAAACTTAAAGAAAACAAACTCTTTAAACATTCACAGTGGGGAAAAACAGGGAACAGAAAGCAAAGAAATGCTGTTTATTTTCTACTGCAGTAAGATGTAACTGTAGCAGTATGTAAAGAACAATAGAACCTCATAGGCTTTCATGACCGGTGTCATTAGGAAATAAATTACCTTCCGGGCTTGTAGGTCATGCTCTATTGGAACGTCTTCCAAATGTTTTGTCCGAAGCTGCATTGGACAGCAGTGGAATAGTGGAGTGATCATTTGATCTTCTGGGCAACAACTGATATGGAGTCCTTCAGTTTCACTGGCTTTATACGAGTCTCTCTGAATCAGTCCATGCACACAAAGTCCGTGAAGCCGAAAGACTCTATTATCAGTCATTGCTGAGAAGATCAAACAGTCACTCCAATGGCCCATGACCTCAAAGTTTGGAAGATTGGCAACTACAGGTAACTATCTGTGCCCATGACCTCAAAGTTTGGAAGATTGGCAACTACAGGTAACTATCTGTTGACTTGGAAGAGATTGAAACATTTGCAATTAGAAAGAATCTGCTGTAAATGAAACATTCCCTCAAGCCATTCATTTTCATATCCATTCTGAAAAGGAATTACGAAAGGTAAAGAAATTATTACAAGCAGGGAGGAACTGGTACACACATCTGACAGTGGTAGTATTAAGATCATTATTCATACTTCTACTTCAGCTTGTGGTGATAAATATTATGTCAAAGTAAACAAAACAAAAAAATCACAGGTGGTGTTGATCTGCTGGAGAAACACTTTAGATGCAAATGACAAGACTGCTTAAAATTTTATGTGAATATGCTAATTTGTGGAATGACTGAGGAGGAGATTACTGTATGCACAGACAGGTCATTAAAGCCCATGGTGTTGTGTGATCTCTGTGCCCAAAAAAAAAGAAAGAAAGAAAAAAAAAAAAAAAAAAAAACACCCTAAATCTTACAAATAGAAATTCAGTATTATTTGGTATGTGTTCTTATGAATGGCATATCAGAATCATCCATATTGATTACAAACAGTAAGAAGAACACAAAAATATTAAACGCTATATTTTTCTCATTATTTCAGTGGAATCCAATAGAATGTGCTCATCCATTAACGTAGAGGCATGAAATATGTTTTAAAAAAAAAATACACCTCTCTCTCACTTTTTCTAAAATATGCAAAATTAGATATGGCAAATTTTGATACTATAGCCCTCTGTAATGTGTTTCTCTTGCAAAAAATGTAAGTACTCTCTCATTGCCAAAAATATACGTAACAGCCTTATTTATTACATTAACACATCTATGATCAGCCATATTCTTCTGTGCAACACAGACAAAATATTCCAACAAAATATATAATTTTTTAAAATGAATACAACTTTTAGATTTATGAGAATTTCATTTACATATTTGCATTCATGGAATGATAATGGTCCAAGGATTCTCAAGGTTCCCAAGTATTTTTGCATCTACAAAATATACCAATACACCAATTTCCTAAATAAATGTATAATCTATTTTACAATTTACTCCTTGTACATCCCAAAAATCTTCAGGGGGATGCACAATTACTACTTCTTGTCACCCATTTTCACTTTTGATGTCTGAAAAAAAAAAAATATTTTAAAAACTGCTTATTCAATGATAGACTTCTGAGCAGCCTAATTCTTAGAATCATTACATATACAAGTAAATATGCCTGGGTAAAATCAGTCATACACCATGTTTCATAATGGCTGCAAGGCTAGGGTTGGTGTGTGGTAACAAGGAATAGGTTCTACTCGTGTAGTAAATTTACAACATAAACCTTGAATTTTTTTTGTTTCTCTGTCTCTCTCACCATGTTTCTCATCCTTACACACACCTACCAACCCCCACACCCACACTCACCTCCCACTCAGAACTTCTCACCCTATCTCACTCTTGCTCTCAAGGAGAATGAATTTTATCATCTACTAGAGGAAGATGTGCTAACATGGTTACTTAGTTTACAGTTATGATTTTGACAAAGAATATGATAGTTATGCAGTAGTGTGTATAGTGTCAGATAGAAAGGTGGATATTTTAGTCTTAAGGAAGAAGCCAAGAGGGTTACTTCAAGGAATGCACTACTCCTTAGAAGAGTAGGACCTGGGTTCTTTAACAGCATGTCCCACAAAAACATCCAAGTATAAGTTATCCTAGCTTACAGCTAGGGCTCATCTTGAAATTTGGAAGAAGCAAAATACCACCATACAGGCCCACAACTTTATTCCTGGGTTAAGTGGCAAACTAAGTCAGGTTCTTTTGAGCTTAATAGAACCAGTGGTTGTTGGCTATCTCAGTGGACACAACCTCTGAGAATCATTTGTGCATAATTGAGGGCCTAATGTGTAGACAACGCGGATGGATTTTGAAACCTCTCAGCACATTTTATGTAAATGTGATGCATTTGCTTTACACAAGTATGCATCCTGGGCTCCTTTTTCTTGGAACCATGGGATAACACAGAGGCAATATCAGGGACATTGTCCTATTTATTGGGACCATTGGACTTGATTGAAGCCTAGTTTATGAGGAACAAAGGGCTCGATGAGTCTATGTGTCATGAGAGGCCACTCAGTTTTCATCATCACTCCTTGGAAGATTGAATGCAATGAAATTTTAGTGATTTGAGGCTGATAACAAAGCAGTGATAGTAGGATGAATGTTTAATCATTGTTTCATGCATTCTGATTGCAGACTGAAACCTACTTGAATAATGCAGTGCTCCCTGACTAATACAAATAAAGGAAGTAATCACAACTCTGGTATATGCTGTGCTCCATTAGGTGCTCCTTTTCCAAACCCAGGACTAAGTAAGGATTCTCCATGCTGAAGGTGTTGCCATAGTTATGTTAAATGTACAAACACATCCTACATACATTTAAGTTGGAACAAATATCTGCAGATTCCAACCATACACAAAACTTTTAGAAGTATGCCATCCATGGGGAAAGTAGTCAAATTGGTGAAAAAATTTCTGTAATTATACTAAATTAGCATGAAGTTTGTACAAAAATTGTAAAGATCCATTTTGTACGAGTTTATTTCCATAATGGACTATATTTTCTGAACAGAGTGTGGACTCTAATGAAAGAACATTCTATTTAAACCTACGCAGGATGATGGGATACAATGGAATAGACAGTGAAACTGGCCAAACTGCTTTTTATTTAAAAAACAGTTATTAAAATTTCTATACCTATAATATATTATGTAAATGAAATAGATTGCATCAATGTACAGAAAAGCATTAGAGCTCAAAGTTACTAACACTCACCATATAGATTCCTACAATCAAACCAAAGAGACCAATGGCACTTCCAAAAATTTCAACTATTAAAATTTTAACAAATAGAGCGGAGTTGGCTGCATCTGCTAAAGCTGCACCTGAACCTGAAAAGAGAAAAGTAAACATAAATTCTCTTGCATCTTTCAAAAACTTTATACCTTTAGGATATTGTGTATTTACAGACAGTATGGCACCATATGTGCAAGTGATAAGTTATGGCGAGATTTAATTATTTTACAGTTACTAATTTATTAAGCTGCAATAGTAATGCTAAATGATGGTATGCCAAACTGTGGTCCAGGGACTAAAATTGGCCTGCAACCTGTTTTTGTTAGGCCTATCTTACAAACTTAAAAAATAAAAAAAGTAAATAAAAAGAAACAGTGTCTCTATATTAGATCATTCACAAATGTTGAACAATGAAACAAAACTATGCACTGTTGTTTGATTAACATACAATGCACTGATCTACTGAAAAACAAAGAAGTTAATTTGGTCCACTTTTAATATAAACAAGTTAATCAGGCTAATTTTTTCCACTGTCTGCTGAATGATATACTTTATTTGAAACTGTGCAAGAGAGCTAACATGAGTGTTCACAACAAAATTTGTGAGAAACATTATGAAATATGTCAAATCAAAATACTTATGTAGGTCTGCACTGATGACATTTACAGTCAGTTTTAATGAGGCAGCACAAAACTAAAACCACAAATGTTTGCAGTTGTAGAACAGTAAAGTCAGTTTCATTTTTATCATTGGATATGAAGCTATTATTAATATTATATTGTACTTTTGAAGATTAAATAAATTTTATTTTATTTTTTCCATTGTAGGAATTCAATTATTTTAAGACAACTGGGATAAATAATAAGCATTTTATCAATAGGTTTTGCTGACTTGGCTTTTTTTATTCATTTATTATATACATAGTGTATTTAAAGCACTGTTATTTATATGTCCTGGAATAGTAACTCATAACGTGAAACATTTTCAACACATTAGCTTCAAGGGAAATTTAAGTTTTTATGGCTTTAACTAATGCTATTAATTTTGTGTGTGTGTGTGCGTGCGTGCATGTTTGAGGAAAATAAAATTATTTAAACCAAATGTAGAAGAACCTCAGATGAGTTGTTTCAAGTGCAAAGCCCCTGATATGACCTTAGATGTTAAAGGGGGCTATATAAATGATGAAAACAATAAAAATTATTACACTTTGATATTCCATATGTGTAGCACTGAATCTAGGATGGAGACAAAGGTGTGAAACATGTCACAGCAAGTAACTTCTCATATATAAAGTGGAGCTAGAGAAATAAACATTATTTATGGACATAAATGTCACTAATACTTATCCATAACTGGACGTATTACCTAATCTTGTCATAGAAACAAGTGTGTTTCTCTCTCTCTCTCACACTCACTCACACACACACACACACACCCGCCCACCCACATACACTCCTCTCCAACTCCATTCCAGTTCATTCTCCAAAGTTTGAACGCTCTCTCTCCCTCTGTGCCCCCCTTTCTCTCAAACACCTTCCCACCCACATTCTCCTCTCCAGCAAGGCTGTCCTGTTTCTGTAGCCTGTCTAGAAGAAATGTGCATGTCCCAGTTATGTGCCCATTTCATTTCCAATGTTTATTGTGACCAATTCACCAGATTATGCTGCAAGGACTATCTGTTTCAAAACTACCAAGTTGAAAATTACACAAATCAATCAAGGCGCCATCTTGGTATATCTTGGGCCTAAAATTAACTTTATTTTGTGTGCGCATGCATGTATATGTATTGTTGTTGTTGTTTTTTTTTTTTGTGAAGCTAGTAAAAAGATTGTTTTTAGTAACTTGAACAAGGTGTATTCTCTATAGCAAACATCTGATAAAACTTACCTACTATGCCCACTGCTATACCACAAAACAGGTTCACCAATCCCACACTCAGACCAGCACCA
The DNA here is from genome assembly GCA_030762935.1 of Hymenopus coronatus. Lineage (NCBI taxonomy): Eukaryota > Metazoa > Arthropoda > Insecta > Mantodea > Hymenopodidae > Hymenopus > Hymenopus coronatus. The sequence continues at coordinate 403,755,141 of CM060900.1, read as the reverse complement.
AACATAAGGTAGCCTGAGAGCCAATTTTGACTCTTCAGCTCTTCATGTTCCAGTGCTTTGGACCATGAAAATGGCTAGAAGAGAGGCAAATATTAATCAGATGTAGTATATTCTGGCTAGGGACAGGAATATTAAGCTCTAATAACCCCTTTAATATGTATATATTGTGCATTGAAAACTTTCATATGTCCAAAATATACCCATTTAAAAAGTATTAAGACATGCATATTGAAAAAAAATAAAATAAAATAAAATAAAAATTGAACAGTTTTATGTAATCTCTGTGATTACAGAGTGGAATAAATTATTTAACTCTTCAGAATTTATCTTATTGACAGGTAGGTTATATATTTACAATCTAGTTTTGTTACCTCATTTTACTTTTGAGATGTTTGAATGCTGAAAGTAAAAGTTAATTGACTGGTCTGAAATTTCAACTTGAGGATGATAGAGAGCCTGCAAGAAGATTTTCATAATTGAGTTTCTAAAACTAATACCTGTTGAATATTTTGAAATCATTTCCTTTGTGTAAATTATAGGTTACATGTTTATAAATCTTAAAGAGACACTAAGCAATAACATTTCAATTACATTTGATGATGCATATAACTATAACCACCACAATTGAACTTGATTCCAAGAACTCATAACAGCCACCTTAATGCTGTGATAGAACTGCTATAACCAGAGGTTCACAGATGATGTGGTTATTGATTATACTGTATGTGTGCTATCGGTTTTGCAAAGTTACAAGACTGACTCAGTGGCATATATCATTTGGAACTATTTTATTTTTAAACCAAATATCAAGATAAAATGAATAAGCTAAAATGTATTTATAAAATATACATGTAAAACAAGCTGATATACAGCATCATTGGTAAACTGTTGAAACATTATATATGTTAACAATAAAGGCAAAATATGCATTATATGCAATATCAAATATCCTTTAAAATTTGTCAGTATTCTTCTGACAAGGAAGAAATATGCATTTGCTTTAACTTCATAGTTTTACATAAAGGTGTTTTGTTAGGTTTTAGATTATTTTAGTTACTTTGTTTTTAATGTCACAATGCACTAACCTTCAACAATAAAATACTACTGTTTAGAGCTGTCTCATATTTTAAAAATATTAAGTTTTATTAACAACATTGTACACTTTAAGAATAAAATACAAAATGCATGCAACTACAGTCTAATGTAATCCCAATGGCATCTATGTGTGCCATCACAATAACTATTTCCCTTGGGCCCTTCCCATTCTTTTCTACAGGCACATTTGACTGCAGTTGCTGGAATTCAAACTAGCAATGTTTGGTTCTGAATGGGTGGCCAGTCCAGTTTGTCTCGCCTTTAACAATCACAGCTATTCAAATCACTTTGGTTGTGGTGCATATTAAAGGGATATGAAAACTAGTTTAGGAATTAGAAGAATGTCTGTCATGTGTACCAAAATAATTTTGCCATTAAGGAGCTATGATAACACAGTAGTCAAATTTCACAAAGTAAGAAGAGATGACAGCATTTACATACCTCTAACATTCCCGACAGTACAATAGCAGTGATAAGCCCATATATGGCTACCGCTTCACAGAAAATTACAGAAATTAAGTTCTTTGTCTTGATGCGTGGAGCCTTCACACCACCACCTACAATGCTGACTCCAGTTGTATGTATTCCTCTGAAAGAATCAATGCATTGAGAAATAAGAAAAACCACATAGTACACAACCACAAGGAATGTCCTTAAATGACAAAGTATTTACAAAAACATGTAATTGTGCTGTGAGTAGTTAAGTTAGATAATGTGCATTTGAGGCTTTAAATCCATTCTATGTAGGCATATAAGAATTGTCAGCATCACCATATGATAAACCAAAAGGGGAATAATTAGTAAAGGTTTATAATAAACACAAGGTATATACATCAACATGGTTGTATTTTATTTCAGTTTTAGAAGAATATAAAATTTAGATACATAATTTTATAGTGGAATCATTTTTCAGCAAGGGTGTAAGAAACTGCAATTTTATTTTCTTTATAAGAAAAGACAAGCATTTTACTGCAAAACATGTATAAAAATGTATTTGTTAAGTTTAGTTTAATTACACTATTTTATTTATAAGTAGTACCCATACAAAATATGCTGTATTCTAATACAATTTTTTCTTTTGTATCTGGTACATCTTTGTTTTCTTGTAAATACCAATACTACTGCTACCACTACTAATCTACCACCAATAACAATAATATTAATAAATAGTGATAGTAATGAGGATTTAAGACATGCACATGTTTGAGAATATAATACCTATTAAGCTTGTGTTTTAACATCCCATAAACTTATGTTTTGTTTGCCTCCCCATTTAAAGAAACTATTTCCTTCTAACTTACATAAAGTACTCCCCACCTTCTTACTATCTATGCTAAAAAGTTTAATTAGGGCTAAATTTCTGTCTAATTTTACCCATTTTCTATTTATATACTGTTTCCTCCAAAGCTCTTGACCATTTAGATTTGAAAACTATATTTCCCATATTCTCCTTTAGTACATATATTAGACACAAATTCTGTTGGAAGCCTTTACCTGTCCCTTTTAATCTCCACCCCTGTCAAACACAAGAAATACTCCCATTTTATTTCTAATTTAATTTATCCACCTACCCTTCTCTTTCGCATGAATTTTTTATTTGTACAAACAGTTCTAGAGATCTTTTATCCCCAAAGTCCCTAAACAATTCTTGTATTACTATATCTTCAAATGTTCTCCTAGCACCTTTCCAAAGCTCATTTACATTGTTTTCTCTCCTCCAAATTTCTCCCAGACCATTTTCAGCACCTTGATTTGTTTTAAACTCATTGCATTTTATACTGTCGGAATATCCAACTCTTCCACTGTAAACTTCAATCCTCACTCCCATTATTACTTATTCCCTTTTTCCTTCCCCTCCAGGAGCAGACTGCACACACTTTGCAACCTTTGAAATAAAGAAAAAAGTTGCACTATGTCTCTTACATGTGATCAGTCCCAGGAAACCTTTATACTAACACAAGGAAAACATATTACATGCCATATTTTGTTTTGCATTAGTATAAAATTATGAATTAAAATAACAATGAACCAGTGCATAATAAGATAACTTCTATTTTAAGAAACATTCTAATCCTATGTTCGTGAAAATGAAGTATTTGTACCAACATGACAATCCTATTCTTCACTCTGACAATCATCTGGAATGAAACAAGTCAACTATACCATTGTCTATACTAACGTTATATATTACAAAAAAAAAAAATGTTCCCCCCCCCCTTTCTATATTCATTTAACAGCACGCCCCATTATAATGCAGTACTATATGCTTTACATCAATTTGACAGTGTGGTGTGGTTTGCATATGTGTGAGGGTTCGTGCGTGTGTATGCATGCGTGTGAGTGAGTGTATGTAAGATAATCTAATAATCTTGATAGTTCTTTAACTATTGAAAAACTCTGTTTTTTTCAGACATGGATTATAAGCACATTGCAATTTCAATTCATTACTTCAACAGCTTACTTCAGAAAGGGACCTGGTCACTCTGATATAGTTTTGAGAAAAACACAAAAAACCGTATCATAGATGTAGTTTTTTGTTCAACATTTTTTTCCTTTTTCAATATTGTATATGTATAATATGTATGGCACTACACTAAAACACACATACAATCATTTTACTTCTAGTATATCGTTTTTGAAAATTGCTGACTGAGGTCCCTTACTGCAATAAAATCATAAATTTGAAGGTAATTCAACTTTTATAATGTATTATTTTGGTTGGGGTACACAATGTTGGATAAACGAAAGTCACTTAAATTTTCTAACGTATAGCACATACAAGTTATAGGTAAAACATAACTGAACTGACACAGACATTAAGGATCCAGTATTGTTCTAAAATCAGTTATCATTCACAAACAGGAAGTAAAATTAATTCAGCATAAAATTTTTTGAAGTCATGTGGCACATATTTCAGTAACTTCTTTAGATCTTCCATCTTGGTTCTCTTGACAGGAACACATCCTGCTGGGTATGCAGAAATGTTGGCGAGATAATATCATTTCCCTTCAATAGTTGAAATGTGTTGCAATAATAACAATGATTTTCGCAAGAGTTTGTTGCACTTTTATGTATGGTGACGTCACAATGACACCTTTCCTTTCAAAACTGTATTCAAAATAGTGATATTTTGATAAACGAAACTGTTACCTATCTTTGTATTGACGTCCTGCTGACTCCACTGAAAACACAGTTTTCTTGTAGAAAGCATTTGATAATACTGAACTTCTGATCACATGGAAGAAATGACTGCCCTCGCAAAGGGAGAAACTGTTTAATCTTCTTGAAACTATTGGTGACTGTGACTGATTTTTGTTCTGACCAGGGCAGTTGTCAGAGAAAATGTGGAGTTCACTTACTGTTACAGGAACATACATTTTAATGTAATCAATTATAAAAGAGGTAACTTTATTTGTCCCCTTCATAGCTACTACATGATAAATATAAAACTGAGTGTGGCTAGCTTTCAAGTTACATACAGCAAATACAATCATCAACTGGCATAAATAGTAAGCATCCTGTACAGGTGTTTTGGGCAAGCCCACATTTTGTATCAAATCAAATACTAACCCTACAATATGTTCATTTTTTTCTGATTGTGTTTTGATTCCTACAGACCTTAGTAAAATCTTTTGGCGCGTCTTTACTGCACAATCAATTCTGCAGTTTCAACTCTCTCTGCATGGTCGTTAAGGCTAGGATTTCTCAACCTATTACCTTTTTCTTCACAAAAATTGTAAATCATTTACTGGCCTACAAAATTGCAATGTAAAGTTTTTTCTGAAATACTTGTTATTATAGTACTTGTACATTATAGCTGAGTCTGGAAATTTTACCTTAAACAATTTAAACAAGTCTTCACTCAAATACTTAATAATTCTGTAATGTCCATGTGAAATTTGGAATGACGATATGCATTCATGTACTTTCATAACCATCAGTTTTGATCACATTACCACAAACGGTTTTTACACATTTATCACATAGAGATTTATCCACCAGCAACAGCTTTGGAAGATGCCTAACTCTTTTATCAGTTAAGTCATACAGTTTAAAATAGGCCTCTCTACATAATTCCACTGTTTCATCGTAAAGTAAAACTTGATACTTAAACTGCCCGTCTTTCAACATTGAGTCTTCCTTCCAAGGCAGATGTTTTCTTAACCTGTTGGACATGTATCATGCTTTGTAAATGGAGATCTTACTCATCTTTTGTATCCATTCGATAAAGTAAATAAAAGAGCCTTGCTTTATCAACATCATCAAATTTGTCAAAACATCTTTTTGGACACCTGTAATAATTACAACAATTTTAATTATAATTAATAATAAATTATAATAATATTATAGTTATGAACTAATCACAATACAACATTAATGCAAACAATAATGAAAATAAAGGATTCCAGATTCACTAATATCTAATACAGAAATATAACAAATATTCACAATTATGGTAAATGCGTTACATGAATATTCAATTACAGAATTTTATATTTTACTAATAGCATTAATATGGCACAGTAAATATCATTACCTGCAAGGTGATCAGACTCATTTTGATTGTTTTACATTTCCACCATTATCTGTATACTCTTGTCCTGAACTCTTTGAGCTCTTATTATATTTCTCTTATACTTTTCTGCATGTTTCCTTTTTTGCATTTTTTGGAGAGAAACTAGAAGAATCCATAGTAAAACATAAATCATATGGTAATATCACAACTTTTATGTATTATTTTGTGCACTGCAGCTGCAGACAGACCACAATGGGTTAAAAATTAACCATTCTGCTCAGACAGTATTACCACAATATAGAGCAGAAAAGTACTCGAGTCATTGACTGAGGTACCTTTCTGCAATACATGAAAAGCAAGCATCATCAGTTTTCACCCAATGAAGCATGTACAATCGGATCCATTTGTATTGTGGATCGATGCGGTATACAATGGAACTAACTTGCATTTCGCCCACCAGCCACAGCATCCTCTATCGATCCATTCCAAAGGTAGTTTTTCCTTTTCGGCTAGATGTGTTGCTAAGTGGTAGCATATAGTACTACAAATCACCAGCAGATGACACGCACTCCAAATCATGTGACAATTGACGACCAGCAAGTACATTTTTCACAAAAGTAAATACCCATGTTCTGTTGGGAGTGCGTGAAGGGCATTCTTACATAGAAGCTATGAGATAATATTTGTCATACTATGCTCCTTTGCTGTTAAGAGCTAATGGTGCCCACCTCAGCAATCATTGTAAACTAATGGGCAAATATTATGAATGCAATTTCAATACATCTGTAGAAATAGGGCTGGTATTGTGTTTCGGTTAAGTAGTGTAGCAGAAATAAGAACGATTCCTGTGTTGAGTACTCTACTTACAAACGTAACCTTAATTGGCAAGGATGCATACATCTGATTAGGGTAGCTGAAGTCATTCAAACGCGACATTAGTAAACAACAAAGGATTCAGAAAGTGGTTCAAATACCTTTGAGTACTAATTTTTTTTCTTTGTAACGGAACTCCATTATTTATGTAACTTATGCAAAATATAATATTTTACAGTTTAATGGAAACTCTTTCCAATAAGAACAAAAAAATGTTATAGTAGCAAATTAAAAGGCTTTTTATTTCGCATAGCATTGTAATATTGCCATCCTCTTACTTAAATGCTGCAATACCGTTAAAATTTCACAACTGAATATTTTATAAAATATTAATTGCAAATGCTGCAAATAAAACAGAGAAATACGCCTACCTGAACTGTCAATCATTTCTCCCAAAATTAATAATAATTTCTTTACATATCCACATTCAATGGCATCTATATAAATCTTGAATTCTATTACCATCTTCAGCCATGCATTGTTAATGTTTATATTAACCCACAGTGGACCTAAGGAAACATATCTTCATATTAGAAAGTCCCGCTTGAGAAGAAAGAAATTCAAATGTTTCAGGCACAAGACACGAAAATAATTATTTTAGAATTTTGAGTGAGCGGGGCATGATTAAATTCCTTATATAGTTAACTATGCAGTAATGCAACACAAATAGTGAGAATAGGACTTATAGTATTCAAAGTACATGAATTTAATACTTTACGTAACATAGCCAAGAAATTCATAACATAAAAGATGACAATGGTTAAAAAAGCATTCTTAAAAGTACCGGATGCCAGCGAATAAAGTCATTAATTGTATATTAAACAGAGCACAACAGAGTTGTAATTAGCTGAATGTCTAGAATAGCACCTTTAATCTGATTCTCGATTCCTGATAATAATAATCTCGAAGTATTAAATAGATTGTTATTGTTCAATATCAGGAAATAAGAAATAAGCATGCGGGACACAAGATTGCAAGCTGCAACAGACGGCACTGTTGAATTCAACGGATAGCCATGCAATGACCTCGCCTATTCTTCAGTTGTTAATGGTGCGCTCTATTTCTTTAATAGTATGAGCCAAATTTCATTGCAAGGCAGAAAGTTCGTAGCACCCTGGGAAATGGTTTAGATATTTTGCTTTTGTTTCTAGATATTTCTTTAGATTCATTTAGGGGATGGAAAGAGAAGATTATGAATAGCAAATATGAGTATCACAGTGTTCAGTACGAGGTATAAGTTTTTAGTTCTGTTAATGACAGACAAATTGATGAAATAATTTGCAGCAGGCATCTCTTGGCAGATCAGTAGAAAAGATGACTTTGAAATTTCAGAATCATTCTTCAATACCCCTATAGCAACATTTCCAATTTTCCTGCCAGTAGAATCTGCAGTTTCATCTATGCACACCAACATTTTTTAATTAGCACAAATTTTGCGTATATACGTCACAGTTTCTTAATAGGACTTGGGAAGGTAATGTTTTCACAAGGTTGATTCATCCGGTGTGTCAATATTTGTACATTCTGTCAGGAATATTTTAAACTGAGGTATTCACTTTTAAGATGAGTATGTCCGCTGAAACTAATGCTCTGCACAAATCCTCACAGTATACTGAGGTACTTGGCACTGGATCATTAATAAAAGATTGTTTTTTTGTAAAGCGACAAATAGCTGCCTTATGTTTGTTACCACTTAAATGTTGTATCACTTGCAAATGCTGGTCTGCTGTTATACCTTTACCACATGGCTGGCAATACAGGATTTTACTCTCAGAACTGAAAATATCCTTATATTCCACAGCATATTGTTGCTCTTGATAACTTGTACTACTTTTCACTCTGGGCATGTAAAATCCACTATGAATTTAAAAATGTTGATATGTAACTTCCCAACAAAACTAGGATTGTCTAAACTTTGAGGATTCACAAATGAAAAATGAGTGACTAATCAATTATACAGTTTAACACGTATCAGTGTAAACACCAGCCAGGCTGTGAAACGATAATGGATGTTTATTTATTTCAAGCTTATGTCAGTGGAGGAATTCCCATTCTTATCTTGCGAGCTCATGTAACTAAGGAAAGCAGTATGTTTATATTTTCTTCAAACTGTTCAGTTCTTCCAATAATTAACAACATATTGCATCATCTGGCATTGTAATTGAGCATCACAGAAGTGGATAGCGACTTGTTGAAATAATTCTGCTGCTGCTTCTGTGATTTTATGAAACTATGTGAAAATAATTTTAAGAATATATGCGTAAGCTTTCACGGCCGGTGTCCATGGTTTTAAAATTTAAAATTTTCGGGCTGTTTTGCCGTGGTCTGTAGGTTAAAATATGTTCAGTTAAAATATTTCTACCTAACGTTTCGTCCCTGTCTGTGGGGGACATCTTCAGAGGCACTGCACTCACGTCGCTAACTCGGAAAGAATTACATCAGTGCGGGTTACAGCCAGTATATATACTCGGGCACTGGTAGGCGGGGTCAAGTGGACAGGTTCTGATTTGTTTATTTGGCCTGGAGGTTGCGGAGCTGGGAAAGTATAGGGAACCAGGTGGAGTTTAATTTAAGTCCTTCGTCTTTATTGAAGTTGTTGGTGTTCTTATAAATCTCAATGGCCTCTCTGTATAAACGGGGAAAATAATTTTTAGTCGTAGATATAACCTCTACCTTATCATATTGCATACGGTGGCCATCCAAAGATAAAACATGCTGTGCCACGGCTGATTTTTCTGTTTGTCCGAGGCGGCAGTTTCTTTTATGTTCTGTAATGCGTGTGTTAATGCTACGCTTTGTAGTGCCGATGTAAACTTGGCCACATGTGCACGGGATTTTGTAAACACCAGATTTTGAAAGTGGATCGAGTCGGTCTTTAGCTGATTTGAGGTACTGTTTTATTTTAGTTGTCGGCATGTATATAGGGTTCACGTGTTGTTTCTCTAAAATCTTGCCGATGCGATCAGTTATGTTTTTTATATATGGCAAGAATACTTTATTTTTATATGTCGGTGCCTCCCTAGGTCTGGTGTTGATCTTTCTGGGACGTATTGCTCGATCGATATCCTTTTTAGTGTACCCATTATACAGTAGCGTCTTTTGTAGATATTTTAATTCTTGTGGTAAATGTTCCGGATCACAGATTCCTTTAGCTCGTTCCACTAGTGTTTTGATTACGCTTCTTTTCTGTTTGGGATGATGGTTGGATTGTTTACTACGATATCGGTCCGTATGGGTTGGTTTTCTGTACACTGCACACGTGAATCTTCCGTCGTTTTTCCTAGTTATCAATACATCGAGAAAAGCAATCTGACCGTCGGACTCTAATTCTTTTGTAAATTGGATGTTTGCGTGTTGGCTGTTCAGGTGATCTAGGAATTTTTGGAGTTCAGCTTCTCCGTGAGGCCATATAGCGAAGACGTCGTCAATGTAACGAAGCCAAACGGACGGTTTTTTAGTCGCAGTTGCCAGTGCATGTTTTTCAAATCGTTCCATATACAAATTAGCTACCACAGGTCCAAGAGGATTGCCCATGGCAACTCCGTCTTTTTGTTCGTAGTAATCGTTGTTCCATCTAAAATACGTCGTGATGAGACACAGCTTAAAAAGGTCGTATATGTCTTGCGGGAACAACTCGTCGATATGTTCTAAAACGTCCTTGACGGGTACCATGGTAAACAGCGACGTGATGTCGAAGCTGACGAGAATATCTGCGAGGTCACATTTTAGATTGCGTATTTTCTGCGTGAAATGGTAGGAATTCTTTATGCGAGTTTCTGAATTGCCGATGTGTTCTTGTAATAACGGAGTAAGATAACGAGAGATAGTGTATGTGGGGGATCCAATGGCGCTGACTATGGGACGTAATGGTACATTCTTTTTGTGAATTTTCGGCAATCCATATAAACTTGGTGCCATGGCTTCTGAATGCAATAAGCTTTTCTTAGTTTCCTGTGGTATGGATGGCGAATTCCTGATCATCTTATTTGTTTTATTTAAAATGGTAGAGGTAGGATCACGTGATCTCTTGTTGTAAATCGTAGGGTCCAATAGTTCCGAAATCTTCCCATTGTAATCTGTGGTGTTCATAACAACAGTAGCGTTGCCTTTGTCTGCTGGTAAAACTAGGATACTGTCGTCCGCATTCAGGTCTTTCAAGGCCGACAGTTCTTTTTTGTTTATATTGGCTCCGGGAGGCTTCGCTTTTCTTAGGATCCTGGTTGATTCAGTGCGAATTTCTTCTGCTATTTCCCGTGGTACCGAGTGGATTCCGGCTTCAATGTTGGCAATTTTATCTTCTACAGGTATGCTTTTTGGAGTGACCGCGAAATTCCGCCCTTTAGCTAGAACATTTTGTTCCTCAACTGATAGAACCCGATTTGACAGATTAATTACTGTGCGATGTGTGTTGTCAATTTTGTTAGGTGACTTCTGTAGTAGATTTTCAAATTTCTTTTTTTGCCTGTTAGATGAAGATTCATGGATGTTCATCATTGACTGCGACGTAAGATCTATTTTGTCCCAATCGTTATTTGTCATGTGGTAGCTGATATTTAAATGAATCTTCAATAAATCGCGATCGTTAATCTCAAGTTCTTTTCTTGTTTGATGTATGCGGTTGCGTAACAGAGCTCGTTCAGTGCGATTATAAATCCTATGATCCTGTGCGGTATAAAATGTTCTTTTTACTTTTAAAAATGTTGGTATAACTGCTTCATCCCTGCAGCGTGATAAAAAAGTAAGAGATGATAAAAGACGGGCTTTCCGTTTTCTTAACTCCTCAAAACGACGTGACTCTAAATAACTCCTCCCCGTAGAGGTTTATTAAATATATGCGTAAGCTTTCACGGCCGGTGTCCATGGTTTTAAAATTTAAAATTTTCGGGCTGTTTTGCCGTGGTCTGTAGGTTAAAATATGTTCAGTTAAAATATTTCTACCTAACGTTTCGTCTCTGTCTGTGGGGGACATCTTCAGAGGCACTGCACTCACGTCGCTAACTCGGAAAGAATTACAACAATTTTAAGAATGTTTCCTTTATGCGATTAATGTGCAATTTATGTGAATATCTGAAAATATTTGTTTACATAAAAAAATCAGAAAATATGCATTTTTATGTGCAATAAAACTTAAAATTTTTGGTCTAGTGTACATATCCAGAACATCAAACTCGGTTTCAAGTTCATATTAGGACACAAACAAAATTTGTATTTACCTAAAAATCTGAGCCCTAATGGTGCGGTTTTTATTGGCAAACTGAAGAGGGACCCAGAAAGCTGTTTAAAGAAACATTTTCAACATATTCTTTTATTGAAATTTACAATTCCAGGATATTTTTGGGACAAGAGCCACGAAATCTTGGATATGAAGTTACTCAAATTGGTTAACAGGCCCAAAGCCTCGGCAATGGGAGATTTTTATTAAATATAGCAAAAATCTAAAAATCTTTGACATTCCTGAAGACAACATTTTTAGTTCATCAAGCCACAACCAGCATCACCCCATTGTTCCCACATTGATAAAATAAAAAAAAAAAAAAAAAATCACACCAGCAGTTGATGAGCTGGCAATGCAGACAAATGTATGTGGAACAAGTACTCAGGATTAAGAGTAGGGGAACCTAGAAGAGGTGTATTAAGTTATCTAAATTATAATTTTTATAGTCTTGATTGCCAAGTCAGCCTTCAGCTTTCTAAATGTAAGCTGCTCCTGTATCCAGCTACGGTACATGGTGAGGATGAATAAAACTGTAAGTCCACATTTGCAATCTTTTTAATGCATCTGCTAAACAATGAAACACTGATAACCGCAAAATTATCTTAATCCTCAATGAAAAAAACAAATGTAATGCAGAGATTCTGGTAGTTCAGACTGCCAATGACTGCTGGAAGCAATATCATGGTACAGGTATTTGTTGTTATAAATCTACATTACTTCCTATTTGTATGTTTCCGTTGATGAAAAAGGTACAAAAAAAATTTCAGCAATGAAGCAAATAGAACAAATGTCAATTTCTGAAAGCATGTACTTTTTGTTCATTTCCTCCTCAAAAAATTACATATTTGTATATGTATTAAAATGAAACTTACAGTGCAGCTCCAACCACAGACAATGCTACAGAAAGTCCAATGCCAATAGTAGCCCACATGTAAGGGCTGGTTTCTCCAAGAAACCTAAAAGAAAGAATTTTACAAATTAGGTATTTTCAAAACAATTACAGAATAAACAAAGATACACTATTCAGTATTCACTAAAAATGTTCAGAGCTTTTGCACATCATACTTTCACATTTATTCAAATAACCACTCAAATGATTATATGTAGCCTATGCAGAATATTTCAACTATATGTTCTGGAGATTCTTATTCTTAAAATATTCCTTAAGAGGGATAAATATCAAACCTGGATATTCTTGTAGAACTTCTATAAATCTACAAGGAGATATATTAATTCTACTCCTTTAGACTAGTATGTTGTAGCATTAAAGTTTTGGATATCCAAGTTATGGAAATATGAAATTACTTCTTCCATAAACATTTTTATGCTAAGACAAATAATAAAAGAGATTGGCTATGCATTGAGTTTTCAGGTTTTCACAGAATGTGCAGTTTTTTTATGGCAATACAACTGGATAAAAAATAAGCACAACTCTAAATGGAACTAACTTGTTTAAACTCAGGTGTTCTTTTTTTTTTTTTTTAAGTTAAGGTTGTGGCATTCCAATACCAATTGCCTAATGATGAACTGACTACTACAGAGCACTCCATGACAATCTCTACACCATTCAGTGGCAGGTGAGCCAAACATCACCCTCTTGTCGTTCCTAGTGAAAGGGGTCTATCTACTAAGACAGGCTCTCTTTCTCTTGCCTTGAAGGACACAGCATATGATCATATTGCAACTGACAACTCCTGCTTAGTTTCCTGTTGTCAGAAGTTTTTAGAATTATACAAACAAATTGTCAAAAAGAGTAAATTGGTTATGTATGAGTTAATGAAAATGTCTGTCACATTATTTGTACCCAGGAACCATGTGTTATAAACAGCTACATTTCACAATCTAATTTTATCAAGACAAATTATTTTTGGAAATGATGCCATGGCAGCATGGTAATATTAAATTCAAATATACAGTTAGTTAATAATGCCCAATCTTTGGAAACACACAAAAATTGCTTAGAAATTATACACAAAAATGGAAAATTCATTTTAGCAAATTATTATTTCCAGTACTGACAACCAATTGAGACATATTTATCTTAACTAAAAGAAATACACATTAAATTCAAAAATATGGATGTAGTGCATTTATGTGACTGTAATGCCAAATCCAAGTGGAGGTATAGGAAACAAATGGATGAGAGCAGAGAAAATTAGTGCTACTAATAGCTGAATTGGATTTAGTAATATTAAATCAAAATAATAATCCCCCCCACCTACCACAACAGGGCTGGGACAATGGAAAATATAGATGCTACCTTGTGTTCAAGAGAGGTAGAAACAAAATAAATCTGATATGCTCCATTCACATGACTTTCTCCACATCTTGGTGACAAATTTTTGTTAAAAAGTTTAGTCTTCTAACTACAAGGATCGGCTGATAAGTCCCAGGCCTCACACAGATATGGCACCCCTAGGCCAGTTAGACAGTAGCATTGTATTGTTTAACTCTAGACTAGCTTGTATCCACAGTTACAGGTCAATAGCTTGTTTAGTTTTCAAATGACAGCATTTTAAACAAGACAACTGTAGAGTAATCACGAAAATGGAGGATTTAGAAAAATGAGCAGTGATTAGATACTTCCATTTGAAAGGCTTAATGCCTAAAGAAATCAAGGAGGAAATGGACAATACATTGAAAGGCTCTGCCCCTTCATATTCAATGATTAGAAGGTGGGATGCAGAGTTTAAAACTTAACGTATGAGCACTAGTGATTAGCCTCACTCTGGACACCCTGTAGAAGTGACAACTCTGGAGATCATTGAAAAAAATTAATCATTTAGTACTGGAAGACTGCAGATTAAAGTTGTTTGAGATAGCAGAGGCTGTAAACATATCAAAAGAATGATATGCAGGTGATATTTTAAGTAATATTTTGGGCTTTCACAAGGTCTGTGCAAGACAGGTGCCGTGTTTGACACCGGATCAAAAGTTGCAAAGAAAAACTGTTTCTGTTAACAATGTGGAGCTCTACCATAAAAATCCCAGTGAATTTTTGATTTGGCTTATAACCATGGATGAAACTTGGATACATCACTACACTCCATAAAGTAAATCACAGTCATAACAGTGGATTGTGCCAGGTGAACCAACTCCAAAAAAGGCAAAGTCAATTTTGTCAGCTAACAAGGTTATGGCGAGTGTTTCCTGGGATGCACAGGGAATTATTTTTATTGATTACTTGGAAAAGGGTAAAAGTATCACTGGTGACTACTAAACAAGCTTACGGCAACGTTTGAGTGATGAGGTGAAAAGAAAAGAAAGAAAAAAAAAAAAAGACTGTTTCATCACAATAATGCTCCAGACCATTGTTTAGTCATTGGAATGGGAAAAATGTGTGAATTAAAGTTTCAATTGCTTGAACATTCACCCTATTTGCCAGATCTAGTACCCAGTGACTACCACCTGTTCCCAAACCTCAACAAATTTCTTGGAGGACGAAGATTTAACAGCAATAAAGTCATTGATGTGATAAACAGCTGTTTTGAGGACCTTGATCGATCGCATTACAGAGATGCTTTAATTAAATTAGAACACTGATATGACAAATGTATTAGCCTTTCTGGAGATTATGCTGAGAAATAAAGCAAAAACAAAAAATTTTTAAAATGCTGTTTTCTTATCAGCCAACCCTCGTATGGCATACTAATCGAGATAAACATTAGCAGAAATTGTCCTTATTATTTGGTCCCTTGCAAGTAGAAGGGAAAAAATCTAATGTGTTCCGTTCACATGATGTCCTCTAGCTGTTTAGTAAACAAACCTTTTATTCAAAACAACTTTCTGTTATCTGCATCATGCTAATCATGATAAACATAAGCAGAATTAGTCTTATTACTAGCTTCCTTGTAAGTAGAAGGGAAATAAGAAAACACACAGGCTAATGCAATAGTAATTGTCCTTTAAAAGACGGTCGCCTTGTGAAACACTTAAATTCTAATCTCTTTAATTGCCAGGAGTACAAAGCGAGAAACGAGAAGAAAGATATCTTCTCATCTGAGAAAAGTTTAAGTGGCTAAAATTGAAATCAATAATCTGGAATATCTTGAAAAAGGTTAATTCTAAAATAAAAAAATAAATACATAAATAAATAAATTAATAAATAATGCATATAACATTAATTATGTTTTAATGAGATCTACATTTTCTGTGTTGCAGTTTGCCAGTTACACAAGTCATCAGAATGAAGAGGTCTTCATAAGCCATTCCCAGAAAATCCAAGATAAACCTTTTGTTTGTCATAAAAATTCTTAAGAAAAACTATTTTAAACAAAATCGTTAGAGACATTTTTGAGAAAATTAAAATCTTCGAAAAATGTTCCATGTAAAGGGTAGTTGGGTGTGGGGGATTTTCTTAAAAATGTTTGTGTTGCATCCTTGGAAGATACTAAACTTAAATACCAAGTTTTGGTATTTTCCAATGACCATAACTTAATTTATGGTAACTAGAATACCCCTACATCAAATAAGGTTCAAAAGACAGAAAATTTGCTGTATAATTTTCAACAAGCTGACTGGAATAAAATAAAAGAATATACATTAATGAATTTGCAATATGAAGGCTTTTCTGTTGACCAAGATATAAAACATTTAACTAGAGCAATAAAAGATGTCACTTGGAAGACAGTACCAAAAAATTTTTTGATAAAATTTGGATGGATAAATTAGAGAAAGCAAGATCTATAACCAGAAAATTAAGAATGCATCAAAAATCAATTGTTTGTACAGAGAGACATAACCTACAAAAATATACAGGCAAAAGAAAAAGATATAAACTTATTAGAAGAAACACGTAAACAATAAATAGTGAGGAATTTTTTTTAGAACAAAAAATACATCAGGTCACATGGGGACCACCATATAATTATGGATAAGATTTAAAAACCAGAAGTAATTACAATATTGGAAAAAGGAGATGGTGAAATGACTAATGATTGGGAGGACTCTGTTTCATTATTAGTGCAGAAGTTATTACCAGAAGATGATAGGAGTGAAGTTGGAGAAATAAATATAAGCAGCAGGATTGAAATGGCTACAACATATAATGGTAGGATTATCTATCCAGTGGATATAAATTGAGATTAAGTTAATATTTAATAAAAAAAAAAACAGAAAAAAGCTGCTGGGCCTAATGGAATTATGAATGAAGTGTTAATAAATTTATATCATATACCATTTTTACACAAACTTTATTAATGAATACCAGTTTTACACAAACTTTACTGATGATTGTTTATGGCAAGAAAGATTTCCAGATTTATGGAAGGTAGCAAAAGTTGTTATTCTTAAAAAAAGGAACTGATAGGGCTCCAAAATTGCCTAAATCCTATAGAGTTATATGTCTTCTTAATACCATGGGGAACGTGATATATTGGGTTTATTATTGAAGGACAGAGTTGAGTTGAGATTGAAACAAATTTAAAAAACCTAACAGATACACATAATTGGTGCAAAAATGTGAAGTAGAATATTTTGCCAAATATATCATGTTACATGTTATTTAAGGGAAATTTAAAAAGATGTCCAATAATTAAGCTCAATAATCAGAACATAAAAAGAAATGCAGAATTTAAATAGGAATTTTATTAGATGAAAAGTTAAATTTGGAAAGTATACAGACTATATAAGGCAAAAGTCAGAATAAATTATGATGAAATTGGGAAACATTACTCTCTTTGAAAACTACTTTATACCACAACATAGTTTTTGCATCAATAATTACCTACAGAGCCATTGTTTGAGCAGTGAGAATGGGTGACATGATGACTAAAATATTACTTAGGAGAACTCAAGAGGAAAATATTACTACATTTTACAGATGCAGTAAATACAACACCCACCATGTCACTTAATTACAGCAGCTATTTGGCCCTTAGACTATTTGATTAAACTGAAGTGAGCAATATTTTAGCTAAAGAAACAAAATTTAGAATTGATAGAGAAAATAGTTGGAGATAGATGCAATACAATATCTGACATTAAATATAAGTTCAAAAATAAATGGCAACAAAAATGGGAAGAAATGGCTGTAACGAGAACAGTGTATAACTTTTTTAATAATGTACATGAAAAATTAAAATTAAGTCACATACAACCCACCAAAGGCCTTATCCATTATATTATGGACATGGACCATACAAAACATACAAGAAAAAAAATTAATAAATCCGAGAATGTTTGCGATTATTGTAAGGTGTAAGACACACCAGAACATACCATTTTTTAATATAATAGATATAATCAAAATTTACTTGAAGAAAGATATGTTAGGAGGATAACACATATGCAATTTTGAGAAATCCAGTTTTAATTAAATACCTACAAATCCTGACTAACCATGCGAGTGAAACAGCATGGGAAAAAGATGAAAGACAAAAATGAAAGAAAGTACTGTTACCAGTTAGAGCATTAGGAATAAGATCTCAAAGAATTTTTAATACATTAGAAAACAGAATACTGGAGGAAGATAATTTAAACCAGCCTTTAAGATGTTGAAGATAATATTGAAATTTAAGAGACATTTTAGAGCAATAGAGATTTAATGGGAAGATAAGTGGGAGAGGGAGGAGATGAAGAATGGAGATGAAGGGAGAAGGTACCGGTATAGTGAATAGGATTACCATAGCTGAATTGACAGTTATGATGGTGAGCGAGGAAGGAGATGAATGGATGAGGGAGAAGGTGCTGGCATAGTGAGTAGGATTATTATTGCTGAATTTAGTTATGGAGTGAGTGAGGAAGGTGATGAAGAATGGAGTTGACAGAGAAGGTTATGCCGAATCTGCAGCCATGGTGGTGAGGAAGGAGGATGACAGGAGTGGATATGGTGATAACAGTGAGGTAGAGGTGGAATTATTGGTAGTTAAATAAGAGTAAAGGAAGAGAAAATGGAGGATGTGAGAGTAGAGTGAATCATTGGTAATGAGGTGAACAGAGTTTGCTAAGTGAGGGAAGGGGTATGTAATATTAAAAGGAAGGAGGGATTTTTAGTGTTTAATGGAAGGAGAGTGTTAAAAGTGGAAATGGAAGTAGTACTTTAAAAGAGTTAAAATATAAATAAGTGACAGTGCGTTAATATGTGATGAGAGAAGAAATAAGGAATATATTACAAAAACATATGGAGTATTATTTATAGTTAAATGTTCAAATGTTTAGAGTAAATAAGTATTTAGTGGGACATTAATTCACTAACCAGTAGAAACGTTAAGAAATGAGTTAAAATTAAGCATTGCTTTAGTTATTAATTCAGTAAAATTAAGTACTAAATATTGAAAGATTAGATACAAGGTAGTTTAAATGTATTTATATAATGGAGCAGAAATAATATTTAATAGTTTACTTAGTTCTAAATAAATATTTAGTTATTAAAGCTTGAAGAGTTATTAAAGAAATATATGAATAATTAGAGAAAAAGTGTTAGAATAACACAATAATGAAATTAAATACTAAAATATATAAATAAAATTAGAAAAGTAATACAGTTAAATACATATAAATAAATTACATTATTAATATGTAGAATAAGCTTATTATAGTAAGCATACAACTTAGTGCTGGATACCAATACCGTTTGCTACATACCAGCGATGTATAGTGTAGAATGGGAAGCAGCTGGATGATAGTTGCAAAGTTGCTGGCTTTTCAGTAATATGTTTGTTTTAGAATAGTTTGCTATTATGTTATATTTCAATTATTTTTAATTTCAAATTTTAGCCTTTTGGTTAGTTAAATATTTCAAAAAAATATAATAAATAAGATTTGTAATGCCTGTTTTTGGAGATAAATTTAAAGTTTGAATATATGCCCCATTATAGTTACCTAGGTGCCAGGGAAGCATATTCAGATTTTATTTATTTATATTTATTTTGTTGATATGTGTCTTAATGAACATCATAGTTGAAGATTGTGTCTTAACAATGCATCAAAAATGTATGTTACAACACAGGATTTATCTTGTTACTTCTGAAACAGGAAATATGAGAAAATATATTTTGCACATTTTCTGGTGTTAGCATTCCATGTAAGACCACTTTATAATTCAAGTTTAGAGAAATGCAGTCAGTTCTAAATTAATGCGGAAAGCTACACCCATGTGTACTTATTGATAAAATGCTCCATTCAAGCTTAAAACATTCTGCTTGGAAATCTGCTGACTTTTAGGCATTTCAAAAACTGAAGTGCATAGATGCAGTAAAATTCTTATATATAAGCCCTACATATTGGAAATAATGCATGAAGTAGAACCTAAAGATAATGCAAGTCATGTGAATTTTTTAATTGTGTTTTACAAAGCTTTCCCAGTGGCGCAAATTTTCAATTTGCTATTTTCACTATTGAAACATAGTTTCAGTTACATGGCCATGTCATTAAGGCAAAACAATAGATTCTAGAGAACAGAAAAGCTTCACCTCATTCATAGAATTCCTTTACACAATGTGAAGGTTGATGTATGGTGTGCTACAGCTTCACATGTTACAGGTCTAATTTTTATAGTTAGCAGTGAAAGATACATAAATAAAACTTGCTATTTATAGATCTCCACATGCTAAAGTAAATGAATTTATTGAATGTATGTATAGAGTATTAGGGTATTGTTTAAAACATGACTGTAAAATAATAATAATAATAATAATAATAATAATAATAATAATAATAATAATAATAATAATAACAATAACAATAACAATAATAATAATAATAATAATAATAATAATAATAATAATAATAATAATGGGTGACTTGAATATATATGCTGATCATGTGAATGGGGATTTTCTTAAGTTGCAGGATATGTTCTATTCATTTAATTTAAAAAGTGTTAAGCTAATGCTACTAGGAAAACTATAAATTCAAATTCTGTAATTGATTATGTTGTTACCAATATAAAAGAAAGCCAATGTGTTACTGGGAATATGGTCAATCACCTAACTGATCATCATGCTCAATTTTTAGATATAAATAACTGTACACTGACTTAACTGAAATTATAACCCTTAGAGAATTTACTGAGGCTAATATTTTAAAACTACATACTTGTTTGGTTAATGAAACATGGCAAGATGTGTATAGCATTAAAAATACAAATGAAAAATGGAATAAATTTTATGAAATTCTAAACCTCTATATTGAGCTATACTGCCCTATAGTAGACAAAGTATGGGAACCTACAAAGAAACATAAAGTAAGGATTTCAAGAGAGGCTATGGGGTTGAGGGAAAAAATAAAGGATTTATATCTACTTGCTAAATCAACAAAACTCGAGCACTACAATATCAAATACAAACAACCTAAAAAGGCATATGAGGACGAGTTGATAAACAACAAATCACAAAAGGTGATAAGAAAGCTTTCTGATACTAGTAACTATTCAAAAAAACAGCATGGTCAATGATTAATAGCATGAGGGAAGAAAAGTTAAAGCAAGAAAATATTAATCTACTCATTAATAACTGCATAGAAAAGAATCCACTTCAGATATGCAATCGTTTTAAAGATTACTTTATAAATGTTGCTAGTAATCAAAATACGCCTGATGTTGCAGATTTTATAATAAAGGTATAGGAAATTTGTTTTATCTGTATGATACTACTGCAGATGAAGTTATAAGATTAATTAATGGATTTAAAAATAAAAATTCCACTGGATAGGATGGAATTAGCTCTAAGTTGTTAAAAAGATGTAAACATGTTTTGAGCACCCCTTTGGTTCATCTGATAAATACACCACTAAACCTAGGAATTTTCCCAGATTGTTTAAAAATTAGTACTGTTATTCCGATACATAAAAAGGGAGACAAAAGTAACATGCAAAACTATAGACCTATAACCCTTACTTCAGTAATAGCTAAGTTGTTTGAAAAAATACTATTGAAGAGAATTATGAATTTCTTTGAAAAATATGATATTTTAAATGATTTTCAGCATGGTTTTCGGGCTAAAAGATCAACCACCATGGCCCTAATAGACTTTACTCACATCTTAAGTAATCTAAATGAAAAAAAGAAAACTGTAAGCATATTTTTTTTTATCTATCTAAGGCGTTTGACTGTGTCCAACACGATACATTACTATTAATCTTAGAAAAGTACGGTATTAGAGTGGTTACCAATAGATTAATTTCGTTGTATCTAAAAGGTCGTGTACAATACACAGAAATAAGTTTCCCAAGGCTCAGCACTTGGACCATTATTCTTTATTTTATATTTAAATGATATGTATTCGACACCTAATTGTAAAATTATAAGCTATGCAGATGACACCACTATTATATGTAAAGCAAACAATGATCTTGACTTGAAATCATTAGCCACCAATGAATCGCCAAGAATAAACACATTTTTTAAATCTCTCAACCTCACTAATAACCCTGACAAGACAAATATAATTAAATTTGAGTTAAGCAAGAAGAAAAAAGATATATTATTTCATATTAACTTTGGAAATGTTGCAATACAGGAATCTGATTCTCACAAATTTTTAGGAATGCAAGTAGATAAACTCATGTCCTGGACTAATCATATCGATGACCTTTGTAAAAAAAATAAGTAAAGGTTTGTATTTAATGAGGGAATTTGCAAAAACTTGTAATGTAGAGGTTCTAAAACTTATATACTATGGGTTAATTTATTCACATATCCAATATGGTATTGAATTATGGGGAGGTTGTAATAAAATGCATATGCAAAGGGTTCTAGTGCTACAAAAGAAATGTAACAGAACTATGTTTAAAATGGGGAGTCGAGAATCGTGCATGGAAGTTTTTAAAAGAGAAAAGATGTTTACAGTAGTATCTCTATACATATATAAAGTAACCTACTTAATTAACCAGAAAAAACCAAAACTAAACAGTGAAATACATAACCATGATACTAGATGCAAACTTGACTTACATTATACCAGCTACAATGTAAAATCTGTAAATAAAGATCCCTATATAATAGGATTACACATTATAATCGACTCCCTGCATATGTAAAAAATGAAAATGCTGTTAAATTTAAACAATGTCTTAAGACATATTTACTGAACAATCCTGTGTATGAGATCAATGAATTTTTAAAATAATTTATGTGGACTATATTAATACTTTGTTAAACCAAACATCCTGTATATATTAATCTATTTTTATATTTTATGTAGACTAAGTTTATTTAATGCTGATTTTGTGTAATGTAAACTGACAATGCTCGATACTAGAAAAGAGTCTATAGGCTGCTAATAAATTACAATTACAATCATTTCTTAAACCAGTATATGTACTCCAAACCATCATAATATATTTAACATTAAAAACTACATTTCATTGCATTCATAATTTTACACATATTTAAAAAGTACAATTACGCTAACACATTTTAGACATAATTATTTACCACTTTTAATGTTTATAATTGACATTTTATATTCAATACCTTACTTCCAATTAATATTTTTTATTTACAACAACATTTATTCAATTTACATTTATATCATTTTATATAAAATTAGAATTATTAATTATAATTATTTCATTATTAATACTATAATTATATCTTTATTTATTGTTCATTGTTATTTATTTATTTATTACTAGCTGCCCACCCTGGCTTTGCACGGGTGGTGTACCTAATGAAAAAACTGAGACAAAATCTTCCGTTTACAATACGACCATGTAATGAATTAAAGTTACAACTAAATAATTTGACAATACTCTATTGCAATGCCTTGTAATGTACAATTTTCCTTCCAGAGAGAAAATATATAGCGCTGATAGTTTGCCGATGCTCGATCACACAACGTACAACTGCCCATGTGAAAAACACAGCAATTTAAGGTATATTTCACACATTTCTAACGATTGAACGTGGGATTTATTGTCATTGCGAATACAAGGTGCACGGGAAACTGAACATGCTTAAATTCAAAAGGAAATTCGGTTGGCATTAGTGGTATTCTTGGCATAAGCACATCCTTGCCTTTGAACTGTCCTATGATTATAGTAGCTTAAATAAGATTTTTCATAATTTATTTAACAGCGAGTCTTGCTCCATTGCACAATTTTGGGTGATTTGAGATTGTGTAGCATGCTTATTACCAAGTCAACCTTGAGCTGTAAATTGTGTGGCGGAAACCTAGCAAATCCAATGAATTTAGGAATTCAGTTAGATAATTGAAGACTTCATTTGGATTGGTAATGGAATCAATTAACCTAAATGAATGCATTTGTCCATAAATTTTACTCTGACTTTTTATATTCAAATCATCTACATTCTTATTAGTTGCTGCTAAAATGGCTCCTCCGCTCAACCAAGCATAGCTTTTGTAATTTACATCAATATTTGGGAACACTTTCAATATTAATTCTTCCTTTGACATTGCGAAGTGACAAACATTTGGTGGAAACAAAATGATGCCAGTAGAAGTGTCAGCAGGAATGTTCCCATTGCCAATGTCTAATAACTGCCTTTGCATCTGAAAAGCACAATGAAGCATAATATATACTTGGTATTGCGAAAAGGATGAGGTCAGCAAACCCATGAGGTAGTGTGGAAAGGTTACATATGCAGTTAACAGTAAGTAAGGACGTCATTTGCATAATAATAATGGCAGCGCTTCCATGGTGTGTCGAGTAAGTGCTGAAATAGGTAATGAATTACATTAAGGAAAAAATCACAAAATAATATTAATGCTTCTTCTGCATCTCCTTCCTTCCTTTACTCTCAATGTTTTCCACCTCTTTCTTTATTTTCTTCTGTCAAAACAGCCATTTTTAAGGGTAAAAATGACATAACTAATGAGCAAGTAGATTATTTGATGATAGCCTTGTGTATTAAATGTATCCATTTAACCCAAAATATTACTTGATCAAACGTATTAAGAGCACCACAATTGCAGTTAGATGGTGATAGGAGTATCTTCATGCTCTGATGAAATCACCTTTAGCTAGCTCATGAAACACACAACCTCAAATAACCAAAATCTGCAATAGGAAGTTAACCTAAAATGGTTTACTATCTGGGTCCCACCATTTCTCAGCCATTTTCAGATGCCAAGAATGATTATTGGTTATGTGCATAGTTTATGACTTGTTCATTTTAAAGAATTACAACAAAAATGCTATTTTTATTTCTTTATTTAAACAATGTCACCAAAGAAATGATAGTACATAAGAAATATATTTGATTTCCACTGTTATCTTGCGTCATTGACTCCATAACTGGATGCACTCCCTTAGCACTGAATGGTGAAGAAAAACTGAGCAGTACTATGGCCATCTAGTGGAAAATAATTACTTACCCCTAGGTGTTTGTTGCCAGGAAAGCTTCTTTGCTTCTTTATTTTAAATGATAGAATTAAGGAAAGCACAGTTTTAACATAAAAATGTATTTGACTTTCACTGCTACATTGTGTCATTGTCTCAATAAACTTGTGTGGTACCCTAACATTGAATGCAAGGTAAAATATAGCAGTACTATGGTCATTTAGCAACAAATAACCATGGTACCACTGCCATCTGGCAGCTATTAACCAAAATGCATTACCTTGGCACTGTTGTTATTCATGTTACGAGACTTTAAAAACTTCCCCGTACTATTTTTAAACTTTTTCTTTTTCCACAAACCTTGTTGTGATAATAACGAACACAACAAAAAAGGAATTGTTCAATTTGGTGCAGTAGTTCGGAAGTTATGTGCATATATACATTTCAGTGGTTCATTTATATATATACACTGCCGGTCAAAAGTTTTTGGACACTTGCTTCAGGATAATATATTTGTAGATATACTGTGGTTGCATCATCAAAGAACATGACTAAGTGTACTATAATGAGGAAGATTCATTTATATATATATATATATACACACACACACACACACACACACTGCCGGTCAAAAGTTTTTGGACTCTTGCTTCAGGATAATATATTTGTAGATATACTGTGGTTGCATCATCAAATACCATGACTAAGTGTACTATAATGAGGAATTAACGATAAGTATTTGATAAATATCTATTAAAGTTTTATTGTGTTATTATGGTTTATTCTTTGAATTTTGAATCAATATTTTGAGAGAAACCTGTTTTTAAGTTAGATTTTTTACAAATTATTTTAGGAAATGGGCAGAGGACCATCTCTCAGTTTGCAACAGCGTTCAGCAATCAATACACTTCACGATGAAGAGAACAGCATTCGCCAAATTTCAGAAAGACTAAAAATATCATGATCTGCTGTTAGCTATACAATTCTAAGACTAAAGAAAGCTGGTACTAATAAGGACAGGAATCGAAGAGGAAGACCAAATTGCACTTCTAGAGCAGAAGATCAATCAATAGTTTGGCTGAGTAAAAGAGATAGAAAGCTGACAGCCCCAGAAATTCTGTCAGTTTTTAATGCCAGCCATAGCCAGGAAATCTCTCTCAGCACTGTGAAGCGATGATTGATGTCAGCTGATTTGTGGGGTAGGTTGGCAGTGAGGAAACCACTTCTTAGGCCTATAAATAAAATGAAGAGGTTGGCATGGGCAAAAGAACATAAAAGTGGACCATTGAAGACTGGAAACGGGTTCTTTGGACAGGTGAATCCAAATATGAGGTTTTTGGGCTATGATGCAGTGTATATGTTCGTCGCTCTGCTGCTAAGATGCATCCTGACTGCATAACACAGACAGTGAAACATGGTGGGGATCTGTAGTGGTCTGGAGACGTTTTTCATTTAGTGAAGTAGGACAGCTCAACAAAATTGAAGGAAATTTGGATAAACATGCCTACTATACAATTTTGAGCAGATATGCTGTTCCATCAGGAATGCATCTAATTGGTCTAGGGTTCATCATGCAGCAGGACAATGATCCAAAACACATTTCCAAATTGTGTAAGAACTACCTACAGAAGAAACAGGAGCAAGGTGTGTTGAAGGTGATGGATTGGCCTCCACAATCTCCGGATCTGAATCCAATTGAACTTCTGTGGGACAAACTTGACAGAGAAGTTTGAAAAGAGTGTCCTACATCCATAAAAAGGTTATGGGAAATTCTTCAGACATCTTGAACTAATATGGAGAACAGTGTGTGTGAGAAACTTGTCAGCAGAATGCCCAGAATTGTGAAGAAAGTGATTGCGATAAAGGGTGGATTTTTTGATGAGAAAAGCATTTAGGACAGGACATATTTCATGTCACAATTAATTTATTTCAGTATTCATTGCAATGTTATATATGCTCCATCATGTTAAATCATATATCTGATGTAAAAGTAAATGCTTTCTTCCAATTTTGTTGATTGATTTTAATTATTCCTTAATTTCCTGAAAAACAGCTTAGTGTCCAAAAACTTTTGACCGGCAATGTGTGTGTGTGTGTGTGTGTGTGTGTGTGTGTGTGTGTGTGTGTGTGTGTGTGTGTGTGTGTATGTATGTATGTATGTATGTATATATATATATATATATATATATATATATATAAACATATAAATACATTAGTTATTCTTACGTATTTTAATTTTATTATTGATGTATAAATATTTTATTCCACCTATATCATCATTTATACACATATATATATTTTAAATTTGGCCTTATCATTTTAATGATTAAATTTAAACACTTTTATTTTATATTTATGGCAAATATACAGGGTAATTTTAAAACACTTCATTTTCATGTTAGCAATTTATTAATGAAAGTCACCTTTAACAGCTTTCTGGGTTCAACCTAATTACTTCATTTATTTATGCTCTCATTCATAGAAGGCTTTGACCCATTTTACCCTGTGGAGTTGGCCTTGTGTTGCAATGGCTGCTTGTTAACATTTGTCATTTATCAGATGTGTAAAGCATTTCCCCAGCACACCTTACAAGTGCTGTTTTACAGGGACTTCATTCAGAACACTCTCCCAGACTTATTAGAAAATACGCCTCTGCAAATAAGAAGAAACATGTGGTTTATGCCTGACGCTCTAACACATTTTAGTCTCATTGTTTGAGATGCACTGGCTAGTATCTATCAATACAAATGGGAAGGTAGAGGGGGACCAATTCCCTGGCCTGCACATTCCCTCAACCTCAATCTTTTGGGATTTTATGTTTTGGGAGCACCTTAAATCAATGGTTTATGCAGCAGACATCCCAGATGAAGAAACTTTTATTCTACGTGTCATGGAAGCCTACAAAATCATATGACACTGACTAGATTATTTGACATTCCATGCTTCAACAAGTGCATGTGTTTAGACACAAGAGGAGTACAATTGGATCATTTTCTATAAGTGGTGTTTGTGTGGAACGCCTCCTAACAAACTGACTTCAAAAAAGAATAGTGTCCCTTTAAAAGGTTTTGATTAATGGCTCTTTGAACCTCAATAAATCGAGAATGAAGGATTTTGGAACACGTATTTATTTGCACATTTTTTCTTGCTTTTATGTAAGGAACCTGTCCATAAACTTTGTAAAAGTATTTTTGAATCATCCTGTATGTACTGATATCTAGTAAAACAACATTGTTCAACAATATACTTTTTTTTTTCTTTCTTTTTTTTTTTTTTTTAAGTATTCAATAGTAAGCATACCTGAATTTCATATGTAATTCTCTAACTCACCAACATTTTATTTAATGCTTATAGGTTGATGCGAAATAGATTTAATTATGTAATTTGCATATCATCCTTGAATATTATTTTTAATAATGAAAATTCCATGTTCTTGTTACCTAATGCCGTGTCTATAATGCCTACTATTTACCTTTATATCTTTAAATATTTTGGTTATGTTCTTTACACTATTCACCTATACAGGTTTTCTTCTTTTCATGACAATTATCACTTATCACCGCTGATTTTACCCAGTACCCTCAAAAAAATTTTTACTTCATTTCACCATCACAAAAAGAGAAAATATGGTATTCTGATGTCTACTCCTTGTTCAGTTTATCCAATCAATATCTTTTCCCTCATGACCCTACATTATCTTCACTGCTCTCAATAGTAAGAGTGGTAGGGTTGGTAGCCATGTTGTTTATCACATCTCCTTGTCCTTCTACATATCTCTGTCTGCATGCTGTTCAAATAGTTTCTCCATCTTCTATAAAATTCCTCCTCCTCTCTTATCACTGTTTTTCCTCACACATCTCGATCTATATGCTGCAAAAATTGCTGCCCAGCAATCAAAAATAAAAGATATTTCAGGTTCATTCTTTGCAGGTGCCCTAGTAGTAGCAGCAGCAATCACAAGTGGAGGTTTAAAGAAAGCAACAGAAAAATACTGCAAAAAATGGTGTTTAAAAATAAAAATAAATCCAAAATAATGGGATGTAAGAATGGGAATAAACTCAGCAAAGAAGAAAGATGGTGGTTAGAAGGGAGTGAATTTGAAGTTGTTAACAAGTTTGATTACTTTAGGAGCAAGGCTAAAAACAATGGAAAATGGACAGAGCAAAGGAAAACTGCACTAGGTAAAGGGAAATTAGCTATTAATAGCATAAGAACCTGCTTAAAGAAAATACTAAATATGAGAGTAAACTGCTACAGAGAATGTATGCATAGAATAGAAATTTGGGGAATGTATAGATCCAATTCATAGATCCTTTTGCAAAATGATATTGGGATTACCAAGAATAGCTCCTAATGGGGTAGCAATAGTTGAATTGGGAAGAGCTGAGAGAAAGGGATCAGTGGCCAAACGGATAGTGAAATATTGGTACAGGATCCAAGTATTACAGGAAGGAAATATTTTCAAAGACTATTTTAAGACACAAGAATCAGTAAAATGGGAAAGAAGTTGGATATGACAATTAAAAGAAATTATAAGAGAAGTTGGACTGGGCGAACTAGCCAATCAACATACAATAGGGGGCCAAAAACTATGGAATAAAGTGAAAGCTAGGATAGACAACATAGAGAAACAAGAAATAGGTAGCTTAAGGGATAAGAGTACCTTAATATTATTTAGGAGTTTCAAAAAGAATGGGGAAGAGAAAAATATATCAACGTTTATGAAAAAATGGAAAGAGGGTCTGACATGGGCAGGAATATGCACAATGTTATTAAAGTTGATAAAGATCAATGCCCATTATTGGCAATGTCAATAATCGAATGCGAAGAAACCAAAATGTGGAGGGAGGGGGAGGGAGGGGGAGGGAGGGGGAGAGAGAGAGAGAGAGAGAGAGAGAGAGAGAGAGAGAGAGAGAGAGAGAGAGAGAGAGAGAGAGAGAGAGAGAGAGAGAGAGAGAGAATATGGAATAAAAACCGAGAAAAGCTACCACCAGAGATATTGTACTTAAAACTTTTGGAAATAATAGGAAAGAATTTTTGAAACTAGGTAAGTATACATACAGGGAAAATAAAAGAGAAATGGGGGAGGAAAATTGCCAAAGAAAGAGAGGATCTTAATAATAGAACTGATGAGGTTAATTTATATAAGAGGTAAATAGAATAATTTGGTAGGGTATAAAAATAAAGGGAAAGACACATATACATAAATAACCATGGTGTTAGCTGTAGCAACTCCAGGAAAGTAACATGTATGATGTTTGCAACATGAAAAGATGAAATAAATTATCTATAAGCTGCAAATAATTAAGTTTGTCTTTTGTATCTAATCCTCCTTCCTGTACATTCCTCTCTTTCAGTTGGTATAAAATAACTTTCTTCTAATTAAAATGTTTTACTTTTGAGTATTATTTCCATTATGTATGTTACCTTCTCCTTCCTCCTCTTCTCCTATATTGGCATGTTATGCTATACACAGTTCTTGTGATATATTCATTTCCTCCGATAGTTGTTGAAGTGGTTAACTGTTGGTTCTAACTCTTTCAGACTATCTTGCCAGTATGAGTAATGTTGTTCATGAACTACATTGATTGGAGTTATTTTTTCTTTTTCTCAGGTTAATGTTATTTTATTAGCTAATGATGCCAAATGCTAAATTATATTTTATTTCTTAATATTATTCTGATGTGCACCAAGTAATGTCTGTTTCTCTACTATAACTTCTCTATATCTAGCACATTCAAATAATTTATGTTCTGGAAAATCCAGTTATTACAGATTTCACTCATGTCAATTTTATTTATTTTCCTTCAATAGGTTCCTTAGGGTCCATGTCCCGTGTGATTGTGGCGAATTCCTTTTGTTGGTTTCACAAGTTTTATTTCAAGTATTCCATTGAGATTGTTGCAGATGAACAGGTTCTCCTTCCTTTAATACACTCATTTCATTCTCTCGGTGACACCATGTTTAATGTCTCATATTCCTATATTGGTACTAATTATCTCTTGATAGTTTATTATCTATTACACAAAATTTTGCTCCTTTAAACGTAAAATTAAATCTTTAGGCCAAATTCTCATTGAAATTAACAGTGCCTTGGTGGGTATAATGCTTATAAATTCTGTAAATCTAAGCAACAGTTTTCTTTGGTGTTTCTTAATAATGTTTTTATATCATATACAGTAGGCCCACACACCTGCTTCATAGGACATTGACACTTTCAGTTTCCTGGAAATAAAGACAGGTACCTAACTGTTTTTAATGGATAAGATTAGTTTTCCATGAGGTTATGATTCGTTTAGGTTATAAATATAAAGACATATTGAGAAAATAGTCAAGCAACTGTATTTAGGCATATCTTGACATTGTAAAGAATTATTCTTGATGTCATCATATCCCTTTCAACTTTAATCCTGACATAGTTTGTATGTTGTCTTAAGTTTAATTTCCCATTCTAGATATTTTGTTTCTGCACTTCTTATAGCATTAGTTTCAAATGTTATAAACAGGTTACCTTTAAATTTCTCTTTTAAGCGCAAGAGATATTTCCATGTTTTAATTCAAACACCAGGTTTGTAGAAATTTAGTGAGATTGTTGGATTTTTCTTCTAGTTCTCCTCTGCTCTTCCTTCTATTAAAAATATAACATTACATATGCCATCTTTCTTGTTACATTGAAATTATGTAGTATTTCTAGTAGTGTTTGAAATAAAATATCCCAGAATGTCAGTCCTAGGACCAACCTCCAAGGACATCATTATGTAATTGCCTTTATAATAGCATTTATTCCTCAATCATTTACACATCTGTTTATTACAATAGTCCCAGTAGTTTATTTAAGGATTGCAGCATTTGCAATTGCCTTAATCTTCCAAAGAGAAAAGGCCACCAGAGGCTGTCAAGTGCACCAGATGTATCAATAAATTTTCTAATCACATATACATATGATTTTTTTTTTTTAACTGTTTTCAAAACTGCATTGACAGAATCTTCTGTGGACATCCCCTTCCTTAAATCATATTGGTTGTCATATGTGTCAACCAAGGATCTATATTCTTATAGTATAAAGCAATGTATAAAGCTTTAGTGCTAAACGCACAGGTTACAAAAACAGCAGAATAGACATATAATCACATTATTTGCTTTTGAAGCTTGTATGCCACTGCACTATACTTAATGTGCTCCATAAAAGCATATGTACTTCCTTTTTTGCATGTACATATAAACAAAGGGTATCAAAAATTAGTGTCACAATGAATAAATAGATATAATTTCATTATGTAACAGTGATGTAGTGTCAGATGATAGTTTTCTAATTATCGACATAATAGTTATTACTAGTAATTATATAAAACTAAAATATGATTATTGTATTATGTGTTCTCTTAAGTGCATAAATGTCAAATTACAATACACATTTACAAATATGTTATAGAATTTACAATGCAAAAATGCACAAATTTACAATCATGTACTAGAGTGTGAAATATCAAAGGATCAGGCTTTACAGACCTTGTGCCATTGCTAAATACTAAAAAATTCATTGACACATTCCTGCAAGTCAAAGTATACAGTAGTTTAATTTGAGTATAAAACACATGCACACTAATATGCACAAGATGCAAGACACTATTTTACTTATAAGTACAATGATTATTATGGAATTGTCAGACAGATTTGTCATTTAAATATTCATCTACAGAGTAAAATGATTTATTGCAAAGGTACTCCTTAAGAGAAGCCCTGAAATTTCTAACTTTTTCTTTTAGATTACTGGGGAGAGCATTAAATATCTTGATTGTTTCATAATATGCACCTTTCTGAAAGCAATGAAGATTAGCATTAGGATGATGAATATATCCCTTTTGTCTAGTATTATGTTATGAATTTCCATGTTTATTATAAAACTATTTCGATTAACTGCATAGAATTTTAAAATAAATAATATATAAACACAGGTAATGCGAGTATGCCTAATTTTTTAAAAGGTTCTTTGCATGACTGTCTGCTATAAACATTACAAATTATCTGTAAGCTTTCTTCTGTATCCAAAATATGCATTTACTATCCACTGAATTACCACAGAATATTATTCCATACTCGATGATGGAGTTAAAGTAGGCAAAATACACCAACTTAAGTGTATCGATTGAGTGAAATTTAACCAGTGCACGGAGAGCATAACATGCTGAGCTAAGTTTAGGTGTGATGTAGCTAATATGTGACTTCCAGTCCAAATGCTTATCTACCTGAAGGCCAAGAAATTTGACTTCATTTAGCTGTTCTAACAGTGTATCATTAATTCCTATTTCTATGTGCGTTTGTAATGAGCGCATGAATTTAATTGATTTTGTTTTTTCAAGGTTTCTGAGAGTTTGCTTTGAACCAATTTGACATACAATTTAGAACATGGTTTAATTTTACTAAACAGTCACTGAAATCTTTACTTGTTACTAGAACACTAGTGTCATCTGCAAATAAACAAATACTTGCAATACTGATAATGTACAATGGGAGGTCATTTATGTAAACCAAGAACAAAAGAGGCCCTAAGATTGATCCCTGGGGAACACCATGTTTTGCCAATTTCCATTCTGAGGCACTGTTTTGATACCCATTGGTGTTATTAATTTCGACCCTTTGTTTTTTCTTCACTAGGTATGAAACGAACCAATCTAATACATTATTCTTTATTCCATAGACATATAGTTTTGCTATCAGAATCTCATGATTCACACACTCAAAAGCCTTCGCTAGGTCACAAAAGATTCTACCGACATGTTCCTTTTCATTTAATGCTGTTAACACTGTGCTAGTAGGTTGCATTATCTGTCGTTACTACTTTTCTAAAACCAAACCATTCTCTGGCAAGTAAGCTGTTCTTTTCCAAGTAATTATGAAGCCCATTGAACATTATTTTCTCAAACACTTTTGAGAAAACAGACAAGAGATATAGGTCTATAATTTGAGACATTATCTTGTTTTACTTTTTTAAAAAGTGTTTTGACAATAAAGTACTTCATTCTGTCAGGAAACATTCCACTCTTTAGTGATTCGTTACACAAATAGTTAAGGGGAATGCTTATTAAGTCAGAACATGCTTTCAGGATTTTGCTCAATATTTCATTATATCCAGAGGAATTTTTGGTCTTGAGCAAATTTAATATATTTTTTATTTCAGATGGTGTAGCCTTTTTTTACTTTAAATTCAGGGACTCTGTTTACAAAAAACTTAATGCTGATTCTTAACATTAGTTTGTTTAATTTTGTCTGTTACATTCAGAAAAAAATCGTTGAAAATATCTGTGACCTTTTGAGGATCATCAATCTTTTGATTACCGGAATTCAGTGAAACTGAGGAGCTTTCTTGAGAGCTCTTACTTGATTCTCTTTTTATTATATTCCAGATAATTTTTATTTTATTATCGGAATTGGATCTCTCTTTATTATAATGCAATACTTTAGCAGCTTTTATTGTTTCTTTTAGAATTTTACAGTACTTTTTGAGTGATATTCTAAGTTTGGGGTCTTATTATGTTTCAATTCTTGGTATAATTTTCGCTTACATTTAAAAGAAGTTTTAATGTCTATTGTAATCTAGGTGTTATTTTCCTTCCGAATATGTATTTTACTGGAAGGCATGCTACAAAGTGAGAATTGAAATGTTGTAGGAAATGACTGAACTTGTCATTTACTCCATTTATTTCATAGATTTCAGGCCATGATTCTTGTTGAAGGCTATACTTAAACTATGTTAGGGTGCTTTCACAGTTAATTTTAACCATGATGCCTACCCCAATTATCCTGCCCTCAGCATGTAACACCACCACTAACAAATAGGTTCCAGATCTGGGCTACTTACCAAGGCCTGTATCTAAACCCACTCTGCCTGCATACAAGGGAGTATGCAGGCATCTTTTTAGTAGTCATCCACTAACATCAGGTTTGCTCTGGCGGTACCTGACTTCAACTTACCACCTTCCCACCTATCCTACTAGAGTAGTTAGTGCATGGTAGGGGAGCTGATGTAGATCCCTTTAGGATGATCGCCACCAGGGCTGGCAGAGGCGGCCCCCCCCCCCCAAAATCATCTACTTTTCATGTTCTACAATACTTATAGTATGGTTTTAACTTTAGGTTAATCACTTTAATGAGAAGTATTTGTGCCTCATGATCTGAAAGGCCATCTGCAAATGGCAAGGTTATTGAAGTTTTAATTCTATCTATATTTATGAATGTTATCTATTGCTGAAGATGAGCTACCCTGAATTCTTAGGAAAATGTACTGTGTCACATGTTGTATGTAAAAAATATAGAACTGCATTGATCCTTTCAGAGACTAGGCATTAGGTAATCAATATAAATGTCACCACAAATTATCAGTTCTCGTTTCGGATTCAATATAAACGTTAATGGAATTGTCTTTTTTTGTATACCTCAGAGTTACCTCCTGGGGACCGATATAGAGCTATTATTGCAAAATTTACTTGATTTATGTTTAGCTGAACTGCTCACATCTTTATATCTAGCTCAAAGAACTTGTTAAGATTAATGATTTTATAAGTTACATCATGCCCTACTAATATGTATAGAAACTTCTTTGAATTTCTAATCAAATAAAAACCAGATTTTAGCATGTTTGTTCACCCATGTACTGTGCTCAATTTTTTGCAGGTATTTTTCACCCTGATTCAATGTATCTGTATAAATATGTGATTATATACACATAAATGGAAGTAATATAAGGAGCAGTCATAAATGGTGTTTCATAAATAGCATGCAACCTGCTTAAACTATTGGAACTGCCAATACTGTGCATTATGAAACTCTTCTAAGGGATTTAGGCTTGAGAAATCTCAAACAGATGCTTTATCTCGTGTTATTTATACTTAATCATAAGTAACCACTCAAGGAGTATAAAATAAGCACATTCAGTAATTTTTTATTTGTTTAAGCTAAGTTATATACAGTTAAATATGACCAGTGTTCAGCCCTGATTCTTTACCAGTCACACTCATATTTTACAATAATTTCTTGATTCTAGTTTGTTACAACATTTATGCTAGTTTGACTATTTACTGTCCAAACCCATTCATTTCTCACTTTATACAAGAATTGTCCAATCTTCTCACTGTCTTTTCAAAACATATCAACTACAGTTATATTTCTATCTTAAAACATTTCTTATTAACATACTTTTTTCTCTTAACTTAAGTTCCTTTACAATTAAATATTATATGTTCCATGTCTTCATTTCCCTTGAATATAAGACATTGATTTTGTGGAATACCCTTCCTTAAACCTTTGAACCTCCATACTCCCGCTTTTACCCCTGCAATACCTTCTTTTTTTTTTTGGTAGTGTTTAACACCCGCTTTAACTACTTATGACACCACAGGCAGTGACGTTGATGATACATGAATGATGATGGAGCACCAGTGGAATGCAATGGCAGGGGAAACTGAGTACCTGGAGAAAACCCGCCACAGCATCGCTTTGTCCACCAGAAATCTCACACGCGGTCGCTTGGGATCGAACCCTGCTTTGTCATGTCTATGTATTTTTCCCTTCCCCATGAGTCTTTCATTGGTATATGGATCTCTTTTCAGTTATCTCACTAATACTTTTTGTATTTCTATATCCTCAAATCTGTTCCTTGCCAATTTCCAGAAATTAATTCATATTTTCTCCTCTTCTAACCCCCCCCCCCAATTTGCATCTACTATATTGTTCTTGTTAGCCTTTTCCTCTCTTAGATTATAAACCATTTGGTCTGTGTGTATTTTTATGTCCATTCTCAGTGGAAAATGCCACTATTAGAACTTAAATTTAGTACCTTAAAATTGCTTAAAATGTACCCCATGTTAGTTAGCCATATTACATAATCACATTTTTCCCATTATTACTAACAAATGTATGTAACCCATTCATATCTTCTCCATATTTCCCATTCAAAATATCAAAGGTACGCAATTATCTTGTCTTTGCTGAATCTAATCTTCTCAGGTTTCTCCAATATATCATTACTCATCCAGCTATTCCCTCCATTCACACAATTTTCTCCAATCCTAATATTAGAAGCTCCCATAAATATAATCTCAGAATTTACATATTTCTCCTTTAAATTTTCTATATATACATCTAGATGTTTAAGGAGGTCTGGATTATGAAAACAGGAGGGAAGAAGGGGATTGTATAATATTCCTATAAATATCACATTTTTGTCTATTTGTTTATCCTCTAATACAAACATAGTATCTCTTTCCTACTTGGCCAAGTTTCTTTAACTCCTTTACTTAACATCTTCCTTACAAGAAAACCTATACCTCCAGATGCCCTCCCCTTTCTTGCTGATGTATCTCCGTATCTCCTTTTATCCCTACCTACTCAAAATCCTTTACATAAATCTGGTCCTTTTTTAATCATGACTCCACTACCGCAATGTAGTCAAGTTTAATCAAAAGCTGATTTAAACTCCCTGCATATATTTTGTTTTTTACTCCCTCACAATTCCAGAATCCAAGTCGCCTTATATTTTCTCTTCCCTATTGCAAGCCAGATATAAATGTTTCTAGAGTTTCTTTACTCCTTAATTGTATCCCTTCTCTTGAAGAAGTTTAGGTAATGTTGCTGTTTAAGGGTCTGTTTACTGCGCGTCGCAAAACCATACCAACCTTAGAAATTAAAATGTGCAGGCAGTGCCAAGGGAAAGCAACCCATTAGCATCTGTATTGTAATAATTGTTTTCTCACACAAGCCATGTGTAGGACAGGAGTTGGATAGGTAGAGTCAGACTGAAAATTTCAGTGCCATAGCTGGGACTTGAACCATGGATCTCCCGATCTCTAGCCGGTTGCTCTGCCACTGAGCTACCATGGCAACATGCTGGCATAGAGATCGGGAGATCCGTGGTTCAAGTCCCGGCTATGGCATTGAATTTTTCAGTCTGACTCTACCTATCCATTCTGCTAGATGGCAGTAGTAGCACGGTTATTTGTTGTTAAACAGCAGTAGTATGA
Source organism: Hymenopus coronatus (assembly GCA_030762935.1). NCBI lineage: Eukaryota > Metazoa > Arthropoda > Insecta > Mantodea > Hymenopodidae > Hymenopus > Hymenopus coronatus. The sequence goes on along the minus strand of CM060900.1, from coordinate 403,717,184 downwards.
TCTATTTTTCTTCCCCATTTTACCTAGTTATGGATGACGCACGCAATATAGAAAATAAAATACAGTTTTATGTAATAACTGTCGTTCTCTTGGTCACATCGTTTAAACAAAGAAATAAAAACATACTTGTTTCACATATAAAATATATTTTACTGTCATGATTCTTTAAAATTAACAAGCTATAAACTATGCGCATTAACCAACAACCCTTCTTGGATTCTGAAAATGGTGGAGAAATGACGGGACCCGGATAGTATACTTTTAGATTAACTTACCAACTGCAGATGTTGGTTATTTGAGGTGAGCAAGCTAAAGGTGATTTCATCAGAACAAAAATAACCCTGTCACCATCACACTGCAATTATGGTGCTCTTAATACATTGTATCAAGTAATATTTTGGGTTAAATGGGGAAATGTAACATACAAAGCTACTATCAAATAAAAATATGCCAGTTACTTTGTTTCTTTTTAATGAAATCATAGCAGCATTACTAGTATTTAACATATTAAGTATATTATTATTATTATTAACGTCATCATATCATTTAAGAATAACTGCCTGCCCAACCAGATCTATTTGCTCTTTAGTTATGTCATTGTTAGCCATAAAAAAGGCTGTTTTGACATAGCGGAAAATAAAGAAAGGGGTAGAAAAAGTATGAGTAAAGGAAAGAAACAGATTCGAAAGAAGCATAAATGTTACTTTAAGAGGAAAGAAGGATGCGAGTCCAGTTTTGGAGGAAAATGGAGTAGTTTCATCACATATTTTAGCAGTTACCCGCCAAACTATGCAATCACTTCCATTACTGTTATGCCAACAGCATAAGAACAGTGTTTTCCCACACTGTTAATTGCGTATTTCATACTTTCCAGACTCACTACAGGTGCGCTGCCTTCGCTCCTTTTTGCAATACCAACTATATATGCTTCATTACGCAAATCATTGCGCGTTTCAAATGCATAGGTTGGCTGCCTGACGTTATGCGGCCAACAGACCCTTAAATGGCAACATTACCAAAGTTTATTTCTGTCTAAAACTAAAATACTGTCATGTTTGAATGATACAATGCTGTGTTCTTCCAGTTCTATATTCTCCCTGCTACTGTTTCCATGCCTTTCTTCCCTCCAATGCCAACTTATAGGCTGCTATTAATTCCCCTCTTCTCAGTCACATCTCTCCACATCTCTTCTTCCTGTTGTCACCGCTGCTGATCCCTCTGTTGATGTTAGTTCATCAGCTGTTGCTCCTTTCCTATGGGTACTGGATGACGTCTTAATATTGTATGCTGTTCTGACGTCCATGCTGACAGGTGAATTTTGGTTCGAACATACTCTTTCAACATCTTTGCCCATGTTTATTCCTGTTTGCTTGGACTTTGATCTTCCTGTCTGGCTTCCTAAAATCGGAGCTAGCATCTGTTGGGTAATTTCCTCTGTGCCAAATTGGTCCTTCCTTAGCTCCGTTTCAAATGCAAAGTTCCTCCATCTTTAATCCACAACTGAAAATTTCTAATATAAGCTCTTCTTCCCTGATCTCTTGCTTCTTTCATCTTTTGTACTAAATTTCTTTGCAGAACTCTCTTCTTTGGCGATAAATCTTTATTGATAAAAATATCTGTTCCCTTTAATTTGTTAGCTCTTTTAAGTACTTCATGTATTAGATGGGATGTTGTAATTTTCACTATGATTCTCTCTTTCCAACTTGTCTTGCAACTCGATATGCTTCAATAGCTTCCCATCCATACAATTCCATTTTCAAATTTTCCATCATTATTTCTAATATCCCTTCTGCTGGTCATATATCCCTTCCTTCCTTAACTCCTGAGAACAGTAAATTAAATCTTCTCTCCCTTTCCTCCATCTTTCCATAACCACGTCAACTTCTCTTATTTCCTGCAACTCAGTTTTGACATCTTTTCCAATTGTTTGCCTATTCATTGTTCAATGCCTTCTATTTCATTGATTTTCTCAGGTTTTCCAGCATTGTCTTAATATCTGCAAGGCCATGGATTACCTCAGTTCTGCCAATCACTAACAAGAAAGTTATAACACTTACTAAAGCCTATATATTTTTCATCTTCTTGTCAAAATTGTTTTTAGAATTCAAATTTTACCTTCCTAAACTGCCCATTTCTTGATCTATACATTGTGATGTCCACCCCATCGTGACTTATGTCCTTCCTTCACACCTAGGAGCACCTTATAAACCACAACCTTCCTCTGTCACTGCTGGCTTTGTACTCCATTCAGAATATAGATAGCAAGCATATGGAAAATAATTGGGGTGTAAGCAGGTTTATGCTAAACTTACCTAACATATACCACTGGCAGTATGATGAAACATATGATGCACTATATGATACTTGCGAAGCAAAACAAAAATTTTTTAGATATCATGGTCCTTTTAGGGACATGCCAAGATTTTTATGCATAATAATTGTTCCAAAGGAAATATAACAGATGTTTAAATTTATTTATACTAAGCAATTGTTTACATTTATTTATCCCATTTAGTCTTACTCATGTTTTACGATAATTCCTTTAAAATAATTCCTTAATTCTATAGTTTGTTATCCCATTTGAAATTTGTTCTTTAACTCTGCTTACTGTGCATACCCATTTGTTTTTCAATTTGTTAAAGTATTGTCTTATCTTCTTACAATCTTTAAAGATTTCTGTTATAGCCATATTTCTCTCTAACCTAAACCATTTCTTACTGATGTATTCTTTTCTCCAAATTTCAGTTCCTTTGCATTTTAATAGTGTGTGTTCCAGATCTTCATTTCAACCACTTGCAGGACATTGACTTTGTGGGATACCCATTCTTACACCTTTTAGCCTCCATATTCCCATTCTCAAGCAATACCTCCTCACTCCTCTTCGTAATGCAAGTGTTTTTCCCTACTCCATGAACCTTTCATTGAATTTTTAATTTTTTGTATTTATGCTAAGCTATATAGAAGCGAGTATAACTGGGTTCAGCCCTGGCTTCTTACTACTCAACTATGTTGTAAAATAATTCCTTTACAATAACTCCTTAATTCTAGTTTTCCATTTGAAATGTGTTCTTTAGCTCTATTTGCTGTCCATAACCATTTATTTTTCACGGTAAAGTATTGTCCCTATCTTCTTAAAATCTTTATGGAACATTTAGTTATAGCACATTTCTCTAAACTACACCAATTCTTATTTATGTATTCTTCCTCCAAATTTCAGTTCCTCTGCATTTAAATATTGTGTATTCCATATCTTTATTTCCACTGCATATAGAATCTGATTCTGTGGTATACCCACCCATCCTTAAGAGTTTTTAGCCTCCATACTCCTGTTCTCACCCTGCAATGCTTTGTCCCTCCTTTTGCCATGTCTATATATTTTCCCTTCCCATGAATCTTTTATTGATATATAGAAGACCAAAGAACTCTTTTTGGCTATATCACTAAATATTTTTTATCTCTATAGCCTCAAGTTCTTTCTTGCTGATTTCCAGAAATTATTCACATTGTTTTCTCTTCTTCTCCATTTCTCCCTAAATTGTTACTTTCCAAGTTATTTCTAAGACAATTACCCCCCTCAACTGTTTTTTAAGCTTTTCTCTTGATATTCCAACTCTTTCCTCTTTTATACAAAAATTTCAGATATCATGGTCCTTTCCATTATCTTTCCCTACTTGTCACTCTGCTGCCCAACTCTATTTGTGCTATCTGCCTGTACTCTTTTTTTTTTTTTTCCCCCCTTCTTTCACTTTTCATATTTGCTCAATTTCCTCCCATTTTTACACATATCATCCATGTCTTTGTTCACATTTAATCTACATTCTTTACTTCAGCTTTCCATTCATTAAAATGATTTTTTCAAACCATTAACTGAATTATATATCCCACTAGTTCATCTGTAAAACATTATCCAGGACTGAACTTAATTTTTGCCTGAGGCCTTTCTCTTGCTGGATTTCCTGTTACAGCCCCTTCCTCCTCCCTTATGCAACAGGTTTTTCATCATATAGTGCTCTAAGAATGCTTAGCACTTGTTTACTCACTCAACTCAATTTCTACCACAATTGTAGCGCAATCTGGTTATATGCTTTCTCTACATCAATGAAAGCTGTGCATAACTTTCCTCTTATCCCTCAAATATTTGTCAACAAATGATTTTATAATAGATTAGGAACCATTCTCCTCCCTGTTTCAAAGCCCATATGCAATTCTGAGAGAATATCATATTCTTCAACCCATGTTTGATTCCTACTTGCTTCACAACAAGGGGCCTCTGGAGTGGCTTAGCAGCCTGTAAGCCCATAATGCTGAACCTTGAGTGGGTACCAGACATGTCAATAGGTGGTGGATAGCTGGGACCTGAATAACAGAGCCAGTTGACTACTGGACCACTGGTCAGGCCTGTCTCCAAATAATCAATAAGAGGTTGCAAACCAACTCCTCAACCCTAAGATGTTAGGCAACCAGTGCTGACAGAAAATGGACAGAAAGATAGCCTTAATCAAACTTTTTAGTAAGGATAGCAAAAAAGGTAGGCAAGCATTTTGCTAAAGTAAAAAAGAAATGGATGTGGTCTGCAAAAAAGAGAAGTAGATGAAACATAAGTTTATAGGTTGTTTTAAGAAATGTTGAGTGTGACTGTTGTACACTTTTATTATCATCGTTATTATTAAAATAAATGTACTAGATTATGAGGAAAACTTAGCCACAAATATGGCAAGATAACAGCCTAGGCTGATGCATAGGGATAGGCGCTTAGTACAAATAAATAAATAAGACAATATGTACAGTTTGGGGTAACTGACTTAAGTAGTCAGAACTAAGAAAAAGAAGGCTTTTATTAATTTGTTGAGTTGGTTTTTTATCACTATGTCACTCAACAAATTAATAAAACATATAATTTGACCGTCACTGTTACTAAATTCCTCCAAACATCAATAAAAAAAAAAGAAGAAGGCTCCTGGAGCAGCAGAGATGAGGAGGAGAAAGTCTAGGGAATGGCCATTTGACATTCAACTGCCAGATTGCTATGACAACTTTCATTTGTTTTCAAATAAGAGTTTTGTTCATACTGTAAAAACAGAGAATAAATAAAAGTCTATATTGGGTACAAATGTTTGCATTTATTCAAAGGTATACCACACATTGGTGACCCGAACAAGGAACAAATCTGCCAGCTCCAGGAGCAAAATCAGCTACTCTCTCAACAAATTCAACTACATCAATATGAACAAAAGCAGCAATCTTCAGCTCTTCCACTAGAACAACAGGTTAGTGGAAATGTGTATCACCTAAGCATTAAACTACCTGAAAAAACCAACAGTATGGTTTGTCCAAGCCAAAACTCAGTTCAATGTCACTGGCATCACAAAAGATGCCAAAAATACATCTACATAGTGCCAAAACTAGATAGCCCTTATGCAGCTGAAGCGGTGGATATTATAAATTTCCGGTAACCTGCATGCTGAATTAATATGCTAACTATCTGCATCAGGGGAACAGCGTGTACAGGAATAACTGAAGGAGGAATTAGGGGATTGCAAGCCAGTTCCTTTGCCATCTATGTTCACTAGCAGGAACTGCACAGGTGCAGGACAATCTAAAGGCAACTGTGGGGTCAGCACCTCTCATTACAGACTCAGACCATCCTACACACACAAGGAGAGCTAGCGCTAGACAAAGTAGCAGTACTAGCAGACAAAATAATGGTCTCTCTGGCCACTATTCCCACCTCCATCAACAGAGAGTCAGTTAGTGAGATAACTCAGTACATCCAAGAACTGGCAAAACAAATAGCAGCACTGCAGTCTTCTTTATGTTCATATTCCAACTATTGCAGGCACACCAGCAGTTCAAGAGTTTCATCTCCAACAGCCAACATCAATCCTGATACAACAGGCATCTGCTGATATCATAGAAATTACTGCAAGCAGGTTTGAAAATGCATAGCTCCATGGAGCTTTCTGTTAAACTACAATGGCAACCAGTAATGATGGTTGTGGTTGCCCTACAAGTGTAAGCAGTCTTTTTGTAACAGCAATAGTACATACAAGTTCCTCATAGACAATGGGTCTAATCTATGCTGCTTTCCAAGGAAGTTTCTGAGAGAACGCCAACAATACACTAACTACAAATTTATGGCAGCTCCATCGACACATAATTCTATCATCCACATATATGGTAAATTACCTCTTCAGACTGAGATGCAATTTCACTTGGAGGTTTGTGATTGCAGATGTTGCACTGTCAATCATCAGTTCTGACTTCCTTGCTTATTATCACCGCCTTCCCATCTGCAGCAATAAGCAAGTCGTGGACGGTGACACAGGGTTTTCTGTACTAATAAAGCACCCAACCTAGTGTCCAAGCCGTCACTGTCATGTCATGTCATAATACCAAACCATACTGCAAGAATTTCCTGAATTGCTCTGACCTACTGGTATGCTGAGCGAAGTTTGCCACAATACTGTGCACTGTATTTAGACCACTCTAGGACCACCCATCTCCTGCAGGCCACAACATCTCATTCCTGATCAATTCTGCATGCTAAGAAATAGTTTGACACAATGCTTCCAAAGTCAGAAAGCCTATTAGCATCGCCATTACATTCTGAAGAGTGACAAAAGCTGGCAGTTCTGCAGAGATTATCGCACCTTCAATACCTGAACTATCCCCAACAGATACCCACGTCACATCCATGACTCCAACCAGCAACTTCATGGCTACATAGTATTTTCAGCAATTGACCTGGTTAGAGTCTACACCCAGATCCCAGTAAATTCCAGCAATATACCTAAACCTGTCATAATTACACCCTTCAGATTCTTTGAATTTCTGTCTATGACCTTTGGACTGCAAAACGTTTCAACAAACATTCCAGTGCTTCATTGATGAGGTAATGACCAGCCTACACTAGACTAGACTTTGCTTATGACAACTGGTTTTTTCTAAATCAGCAGAAAAGCATGCACAACATTCGTGTACTCTCTTCCATTGTCTGTCCAATTATGTTATTATCATAAACACCATCTAAAGTGTCTTGGAATCATCAAAGGTAAAATTCGTAGGATACAAAGTTTATGTAGCCAGTACTAACCGTTACCCAACTTCAGAACTTCCCACTCCTGAAGACACCATGGAATCTGCACTGTTTCCTTGGAATGGTAAATTTCTATTGCAGATACCTGCAATTGGCATCAAATTATCAAGCATCATTTCACACAGCCATTTCTAATCTCCATAGTTCACAGCCAATAAAATGAATGCCAGACCAAATCAAAGCTTTCAATACCTACCAAGAAAGTCTCATCCAAGTCAGAGCATTAGCTCATCCCAACCCTGAGGCTCCTATATGTCTGTTCAGTTCACAACAGTCCACAACAGAGAAAAAAGTTAACGCCAAACAACAATCATGGCCTACATATTATAGCAATCTATAAAGCTGTGCAGCACTTCAGGCATATTCTAGATGCCCACCATTGTACTGTGTACACCTACTACAGATCACTAACCGTTGTCTTCCAACAACAAAGAGAAAAGCTTCTCCCTGTGCAATTGAACCATATTTTGTTCACTGTACAGTTCATTACCAATATCCAGTACATTGATGGTGCTTCCAATGTTGTTGCTGATGCCCTGTCATGCATAGAGGTGATATCCAGTCAGATATTTGACTTCGAGTCACTAGCACATGCACAAGAAATTGACCAAGAATTGCACATAAACAGTGAGTTATCTGTTTAATTGGTCAAGATTCCCAAGCCTGGCACATCCGTGATGATGATCTGCCATACATCTATGGGACAACAGCGGAGGACATAGCCAAAGTTTGTATCTCGTGCTGCATTTTCCACTTCAGTATATCAGAGCCATCACTGCAGACCAACGCCAGTTTGAATCACAACTGTTTGCACAACTGGGTTTGCTCACTGGAAGATTGTGCACAACCAGCTACCATCTACAATCCAGAGGAATGGTAGAGCATCTTTGACAACTTGAGACAGCCATTATCTGCCACTCCAGAATGTAATAGCTGGAACCTTCAGCATACTGTTAGGGATATGCACCACCTACAATGAACAACCAATACTCTGAGGACACATCCATCTTGGTAATCAAACTGAGACAACAGATGGGACAACTCCATCCAGTAGCCATTATGCACCATGATCAACACAGAACTTTCACTTTCAAAGACTTGTCTAGCTGCTCTTTTGCTTTCCTGAGAGGTGACTGCATCTGTGGAGCCATTCAGCCTCCATACAGGGGTCCACATCCTCTATTACAGCATGGTGAGAGAACAATCGCATTGCTAATCCACAATAAACCTGTTCAGGTTAGTATAGACAGGGTGAAACCCAAATTCACCTTAGCAGAGAAGGAAATGTTGCATCCCTCAGAAAGCACTTCTATTAACCAAACCAGGGTATCACCACCTGCCACTTCAACTACAAGATGGCCCAGAGTTCAAACTCGTTCCAGAAGATAATGTGAAATTCAAGCCTCCTCACCCATAGGCTCTCCGACTCCCCAGGAGGATGATGTGGTGGAAATGGCCACTAGACATTCAAACGTCTTGTTGCTATGATGTTTATTTTCTACTAAGAGATTTGTTCTCATTGTAAAAACAAAGAATAAATAAAAGTGTGTACTTGGTACAAATATTTGCATTTATTCAAAGACAAGTTTTCCTCCTCTGCATTTGCTTGTGAAGGAGGTCGCTAGGGTGAATGTACACTGCCTATTGGGGTGCCTATTGGGGGTAGACTCATAAAAGACAATCACTGAATCTGAGTACTTCAGGAGAGTGTCCTGTCTCCCTGATGACAGGAGATTTGATGGTGGCTAGATACAATCTAGGCTCAGCATATATGGTGGCATTTCTAACCAGGAAGAAATGAGACCCACAGTTTGGGTTTCACCTGAAGGCTGGGAGCCAGATGTGGTACACGGACAGTTTGTGCTTTAGGGGCAGAATGGCTTGTCATTCCCTTTGGAAGGTTTACTCCTGTATTCCAGGCTGAGGTATATGACATCTTAGCCTATACCAAGCCATTTTAAACATACCAGGCAGACGATTGGACATTCATATCTGCTCTGATAATCGTGCAGCTTTTAAAGCCCTTATAGCAGTTAAAACAACATCCAGATGTCATGTGGGAGTGCCAAAGGATGTTGGATAGACCTTACAGAAGGTTACCCTTGTGTTTTGGGCCATGCGGGCATCAAGAGGTAACAAAATGGCATACACAGGCTGGCTAATTGGGGAGCAGGACTTGCATTTGTAGGACCGGAGCCCTTTTGGGGCATGTCCCCAGAAGTGTCAAGTATGAGATAACCCAACTCATAGCTAAGACTCATCCATGATTTGAATAAAAACAAAATACCACCAGACAGGCCCATTTATTCCTGGGCCAGGTGGCAAAGTGAAGCTCTTTTAAGCCTAACTACACTAAGTATGCTACAAAACTTGGCCGTCAGGCACACGGTCCCTCTCCCAGTCAAGTACCATACCCTTGTCTAGCATTGCATGGCCTGTCACCCAGTCACGCATGAGTGGACGTCAAAATCTCAAATCACATTAACAATTATCAGAATACACAAAATACACCTAATCACAGGAGACGTTGGAAATACCGTCCATCTGCATCAATATATTTATGGCATCTTCTGAGGAAATTTTCATTCACATGCATTACCTCAGCTTCTGAAGTAGTGTTAATTTCTGTCCTGATATTTTGTTTTATTTCTTCTAATGTGTGGGATTAGTTTTGTACACTTTATTTTTCAAGATGCCCCATTTAAAAAAAAAAATGCATGCTGTAAGATCAGGGGACCGAGTGGGCCATGAACCCTTACTAAGTTTTCTATCCTCAAAAATTTCTGCTGTAATGATTCATTAGCTGTATGCACAGTAGCAGAATCCTGCTGGAAATATCCAGACCGACATTCAATGTCTGCCAACTGTTCGAAACATGGTGCCAGTACATTATTTCTGTATCTTTCTGCACTTAAGGTACACTCATAAAAATTAGGGCCTATTATTCTGTATCCATTTATTATGTATCATACTCCAATTTTTTGATCATGCAAGGGAGTTTCATGAACAAAATTGGGTTTTCCAGTAGCATAATATCGGTTGTGTTGTGATGATACATGACCATGTAAATAAAACCATGCTTCCTCAAGGAACAGTATTAAACCATTCAATTGTTCCATCATTAACCTTCCTCAAAATTCAGTTACAGAAATTTACCCGACTGGGGATCATATGGTAACAATTCCTGGACAACAGTAACCTTGTATGGTTTGAGCTTTAAACTTTGTTGCTTTCCATGATGAAGCTTTTGAAATGTCTGTTTCTTGTGCAAGGCACCTAAGCGATTTTCGAGGTGACTGTTCTAACCTTTGTCCAATTTTGTCTAATTTCTGCTCCGTAAGCACACACCTGCTTACCTTTCTTTCCTATCACAAATTGATCCTGTCTCCCTGAATTTATTGACAAGCATGCAAACAGCCTCTCTACTTGGAATATGCATGCCAGGAAATTTAGTTTCAAATTTACTTACAACTTCCATACAATATGATGCAGGTGCATATGTAACGTACATACACTGCATTTTGTGGTACTGTACACTGCATTTTGAAAGCACAAGCAAAACTAAACACTTCTAAACATTCCTAATGAAATTCATGAGTGAATTGGACTAGAACAGAAGTAAGACTGATATACCTGTGATGACAGAACAGATGTACAATGCACATGCAGGGAAGTGCAATAAAGGTCATATAGGCCATGCTACTGGTGACCAAGTTTTGTAACAAACTTACTGTAGAATCAGGCTTAGTGGACACAACTCTGAAAAGACACTTATGCATAATGGGGCTTATTGAGGACCCCATATGTAAGAAATGCAGTATGGATTTTGAAACCTTCTAGCACATTTTACGTGAATGCCAAGTATTCGGGTCTCGCAGAGATGTAACCCTGAGTTCCTTCTATTTGGAACCTGGCGATATAAGACAGGCAGACATCAGGGATATGGTCCAATTTATTGGGACCATCAACTTGATTGAAGCCCAGTTATGAAGTACAAAGGGCTCTAGGGGCCTACATGCACCTTGAGAGAGGCCACTCCGTTTTCAACATCCTACTTGCCATAATACCTGTAAAAATGTTGCCTACACTTGATAGTAATGCAATATCTTTAATTGGTTTGTCAACACTCCCCTTGCTTTATATATTGAACATACTACTTTCCTCCACTTTTCCAGTATATGTATATCCCTTCTTTGATTGTATTAAAGAGGTCTATGAAAACTTTAACTATATTTATTTCAGTGCATTATTTTTTAAGGAACTTTGTTGGGATACCATCTATTCCAGTTGCCTTATTTCTCTTCATTAATTTAACCTATTTATTATTTCTTCACTCATTTCTCCATCCATCATGTCTATATATTACCTATTTCCTACATTTTTATACCTGTTACTATTTTTCTCCCCATACAATTCTTTAAAATGTTCCATTCATTCTCCTGGTTATACCGATTTCATTATATATTTACTATACATTGTTTTATAGCCTTCCATACCTTATTTCCATCATTTTAATTTTAGACCCTTTTCAAATTATTTATATGCTTTCTCCTCCAGGATTTTGCTTTTGTTCTTGCACAAAATTATTGAATCTGCCTATTGCATGCACTCTTCCTTTGATCCAAATGTTATGAACTATAGGTGTAAAAGATTGTTGTATAAATTTTAACCTACTATGCATTCTTTGAGCACTACCCATTTGTAGTGAAGGTGGCTCTTGGAAATAGTAACCAGCCACATTTTTCAGACACAATTTTATGGGCATCCTGTCTGCACATGCAGAACTCAATGCTTTCAGATGTAGTTAATTTGTGGGTGCAGGGTATGACAGGCTGAGAAGAAAAGCTCTCTTAGGGAACACAAGTCTCTTTGGTCATTCGCTGTGCATTTGCAAAGAGAAAATAAAAACTGACAACATACAAAATTAAAGTAGGAGTCAAATCCCTGACAAAAATATTTAGCCAAAGATTTATCCATGTGTAAGGTTATATAAGAAAAAAATCTATAGTTTCAATGTATTCTTATTTGAAAACAGAGTTGACATATAAATCTCCTAAATGAAATACACAAAAAGAAGCTTAAGTGGTAAAAATTTACAATGTTGGTACTTGGTAAACTTAGCAGAGGACAATGTGTGCCCATGTGCCATTGCTCAGTGCATAGAAGCAGTGTGTTTTATAACTACCATAGATCTTAGGGGTAAAATACATTCACACCTTTTTAATGCTTCTGTTATTTAAAATCTGTTAGTAGTAATTAGCCTTTCCACATTTTAAGTTTCCTTTAAAAACAGGAAAAGCCAAACAACCAATAGAATAGTTATTGAAATTATGGACGTCAACAAACAGTAAAATGGTGCCTTACTTGCGAGAGGTGATTAGTGACATGTAGTGAAAATGAGAGCTGAGATTTACAAAATTCACTTTAAGAAGAAGAAAAGAAGTGATGAAAACAGTGCCCTGAATGTATTTCATGTGTTAAACATAACTTGAATGTGCTGGTGAATAATTTGGTGAAATTAACGGCACAATAATATGTCAATTTATCACTTGCTGGCATACAAAAGAATGGCAGAGTTAAAACTTGCCTTATGACGAAAAATAACAGTGTTAAGAAAGGTTTTTAAAGTGTACACTTGGTTACAAAGAAAATGCTTAAGATAATTAATTTCACAATCACGACTTATCTTGCCTTAAGGGTAGTTTCCATAATTTGTTGAGAGAAATGGGAGTTTGATTGTGAAAAGAAACATCATGAACGTTGTAATTGAGCTATTAAAGTCATGTGGAGTATTACCGATTGCTAGAATCTTTTAAACTGAAGTACATCAGCTGTTAGGACCAACTATGCATTAATTTACAGCAAGATCACCTCTCTGATAACCTTTTTGACACATGATAAACATATGATATTGAGGTTTACGGTCATATTGCTAGGAATACGTTGTGTTGAGTTCCTGACTTCAACCAAGAGAGTTGTCAACTATTTGCTCAAGCAAAGGATCTAAGGATGTACTTCATCTTCAAATAGAAAAGTTAGTGTCTTTATCACAAATTGGCATTGCAAACTGGTAGTTTTAATATTCATAATTTTAGTCAGTCATCATCAGTGGCCTAGGGGTAACATGCCAGGCTCCCAAGGTCGTGGCTTCAAATCCAGTTTTTGTTGTTTTGTTTTTTTAGGTGTAAAAATCTCTTCCTTCAGAAAGAAAGTAAAGCCATTGGTCCCATGTTGTAGATTTATGGCACAAAAAACCCTCAAGCCTGTTAAAGAGGCCTCTGAGCAGTATTCAAGTCTTTCATGCCTGAAATAGAATAGGATGCTTAGAACCACAACAGTTAAAGAGCATCCATAAATATCACTACTCAATTTAATTTTAATAAATCTAAAATTGTGACCCACCTGCTAATTTGGCCACAAGCTCCCACTGCACTCCCATGTCCCTCCACTTGACAGACATCTGTTTTACTTGCCTTTTCATTATTCTACATCTAACCAACCCTCATCCCTTTTATAGATCCTCTTATTCATTTTAATTTCCTCCCCAGCTTTAAGATCTTTATAATGCCCATAGCACTTTAAATTTTACTATTTTGAATGAATCTTATTCCACATTGATATATCTGCCCATAATTAGAGCCTAGTACTGTATAAATTTATTGCTAAACTCTCATTTGTACCTACTGCATTTTTCTACCTTAAGAGCTTTCCTCTCTAAAATTAAATAATTTGCCCTCTGTGTATTTTAATGTCCACTATCAATGGAAAATGTCCAGTGCTAGTACTTAAAATGTGATACCTGAAAGTGACTTAAAACATGCCCCGTGGTAAATTGAACAAAATACATATCACACTTTGCCCACTACTATTAACGAAAGTGTAATCCCCATTCTCATTTTCACCATACTTCCCATTCAAAATATCTAAGACATTCCATTCACACAATTCTCTAAATTTTCCATGCCCTATATTAGTCAACTTGTCTTTGACCTGTCTAAACTTCTTCAATATTTCCACTTCATTAAGCTATTTCTCAATATATGACCCTTCTCCAATCCTAATATTAAAGTCTTCCATTAATATAACCTCAGTATTCACAAATTTCTCCTTTAATCTTTCTATATCCTTCTCTAATGTTATAAGGAGATCAGAATTATGAGAATGTGAGGGTAGAGTGGGATTATATGCTATTCCTATGCATATCACATTTTAATCTATTTGCCTGTCCTTTAATACAATCCATAGTCTCTCTTTTCTCCCTAGACTAAGTTTCTTTAATGCCTTTTCTAACATCTTCCATATTAAGAAATCTACACCTCCAGATAACCTCCCTTTTTTGCTACCATTTCTCCTTTTATCCCTATGTACTTGAATCCCTTTTCATAATCTGTTCCTCTTTTAGCCATGTTTCAGCTATAAGCCATGTTTCAGTGAGGTAGTCAAGTTTGATTAGGTTAAGTTATGATCCAACCTTCCTGCACATAATTTGTTTTTTACTCCCTCACAGTTTTAGAATCCTAGTCTCCCTATATTTTCTCTGCTCTATTTTGAGTCTTATAAATTCTTATTGACTGTTCATTTCTATACAGAACTAAAATACTGCCATTGTCAGAGGAGACAATACTATCCTCTTTCCATTTCTGTATTCTTCTTGCTACTCAGTTGCCTCAGCTTTTCTCCCCTTAAGGCCAAATCACATGCTGCATTTACTCCCCCGCTTCTGGATGACATCACACCACTAGCTCCTCCTCCTGTCATCACTGCTGCTGTTACTGCTGTAGTCATATCCCTGTTTGCTGGTTGTCACTTTCTCGGCTTCTGAATGACATGTTCTCTGCATGCATAGTCCTCACATACATGCTTGAAAGGTAATTTTGATTTAAACTCTTTCACCCAAATTCATCCAAGTTTGCTTGGACTTTGATCTTCCTGTCTTGTTACCTACAGTCTCCACTACTGTCTGCTGAATAAATTCCTCTCTGCCACGTCAATTCTCCCTTAGATCCTTCTCCTCCATATATATTGTTCTCCATCGATCCACAGCTGAAAGTTTCTAATATAAGTTCTTTGTTCCTGAGCTCTTACCTCCTTTATTTTCTACTTTCTCCACCAAACACTACACACATAGGTACATAGTAGAGAGAGGAGAAATTGTGTTTCACACAAAAATTTGTACAGAGTTTTTACCAGAAATACATGTTATCCTCTGAAACCAGAAAAGCATTTTTAGAAAATGGTAGTGTGTGTGTGTGTGTGTGTGGTGTGTGAACGTGTATATGTGCATGTGTAGAGCATAAACTCAAAAGTTTAATATCTTCCATGGGTGTGAGACAAAGATTTTCAGAAAAATCCCTCCATCCCAAACTACCCTTTAGATGGGAAATTTTTGAAAATGTTGATTTTTCTCAAAAATGGCTAATTATTTTGATTAAAATACAGTGCATTGAAGATATTCACATTACAAATAAAATGTATATATTGAATTTTCTGGGAATAGCCTCTGAAGATCTCTTCATTCTGGATGACATTTGCACAACCAAATCATAAGATGCAAAACCTACTACACCAAAAATATAAATTTCTTTGAAACACACAATTTATGTCATGTACACTTTTGTAGAGTTAACTATTTGAGATATTTCTTGTTATTAGTTTCAATTTTAAATGTAAACTTCCTCAAACGGTAAGTCATTTTTCATTTCTTCTCATTTTTCTCCTGGTCATGCAGAGAGAACCAAATTTCAACTTTTTCACATAGTGACCGGCTTTTAAAAATTTGGCTAATGCTTTAGCATTGTATTTTCCCTTAGTTCCCCTCTACTTGGAAGGAAGCAAGTAAGAAGACAATTTCTGCTAGTGTTTATCTTAATTAGCATGATGCAGGTAAAAAATAATATTTTATAAGAATAGTTTGTATACAGAACAGGTAGAGAAAGTGATGTGAACAGAACACATCAGATTTTTGCACCAAATTTCTCATTAGTACTCTCTTCTTTGGCAATAAACCTTTATTAATGAAAATATCTATTCCCTTCAACTACTTGGTTCTTTAGACAACTTTTTATAAGCCCGCCTGGGTAGTGTGGTGGTAGCGTGTCTGCCTCACATTCAAAAGGTCGTGAGTGCGAATCTCGCTTAGGGTGAGTTACCCAGATAAGATTTTTTTACGGGCTTTTCCCTTATCCGGGGAAACCCTGAGATCATTCGAGCATCATTTCACCAATTTCATTCATCGTCCGATATGACCATACCAGGTTACAGAACGTTAAACTAAAAAAAAAAAAAAAAAATATTTATACCAACCAGGAGCTGTCAGCTTCACTATGAGTGCCCTCTTTCCAACTTATTGAGTTGAGGGACAAGCTTCAATAATTTCCCATCCATGCATACCCATTTCCAGCTTTCCTTTCATTATTTCTAGTGTTTCTTCTGCTGGCCATTTATCCTTTCTTTCCTCAACTCCTAGGAAAGTTAACTTAAATATACTCCTACATTCCTTCAATCTTTCCTCAGTGATTTAAACTTCTCTTGTTTCTTGTACCTCAGACATCTTTAAAGGCCATCCTTTCCATCTGCTCACCTGGTCAGCATTTGTGCCTTCTAATTTATTAGTTTTCTCAGGTTTTCTAGCATACCTTTAATATTTGCAGGGCCAGGATTTGCCTCAATTCCTCTAGTCACTAGCAAAAGACAAATAACTCTTCCTAAAACCAGCATATTTGCCAACTCTCCAAAATTATTTTTTTCTAATTCACAAATACTACTTTTTAAATTGCCCAATTCTTACTCTATACACTGTGATATCCATTCCCATTGTGACTTAGATCCTATTTCCTTCAGTCACAGGAGCACCTCACAAAACACAACCTTCCTCTCTCACAGCTTGCATAGCATTCTCATCAATACACAGGATGTCCACAAAATAAATAACTATTTTGTGATTGAGGTAACTTAGATACCTTTTTGTTACAGGTTAATCACTGAGCAGTATGTTCATTATTCCTGAATGCATTACCACTATCACGTAGTGTCGACAGGGAGTTTCATGCAATGAGCTGCAATGATGGTTTCAATTGAAATTTAGAAAGGATGGACCAATGAATAAAACCATATGGAAACTGTTAAAGAAGTTTTAATGAATGGGCACTGTTGCCAACAAGTATCGACCAGGTTGCCCTTCCACAAGTGCAGTTGACAGATACAATACAGGAGTCAATTGAACAAAGTCTTAAATCTGTATGTTCTCTTTCATGTTAATTCCAAATACTCATTGTTTACAGTGCTGAAATTCCCCGTGAAGCGTGCATATCATTTGAAAGTGCTACACTAACTCTATGACAGAATAGTCAACATTCTACTCGGTGATCAACCTGTAAGAGAAATGTATTTGTAAGTTACCTTAATCACGAAATACTTATTTGTTTTGTGGACATCCTGTATAGAAGATTAAAGATCTCTTTTCAGCTTCTTCACTGAATACTTTTGTATTACTATATCCCCAAATTCTTTCTTAACGATTTCCAGAAATTATTCACATTATTTTTCCCCTCTTCTCCATACCTCCTCTAACCCACTACTTTCCAAGTTATTTCTACAGCAATTTACCCATCCATTGTTATTTAAACATTTCTCTTGATATTCTAAACATTGTTTCAACAAATGTCTTTCTTCTAAGTTCAAGATTCTATATCAAAATTTCAGTGCCCTTTCCATAATCCTTCCCTTACTTGTCATTCTGCCCAACCCTATTTGTCCTATCTGTGTAATAGATGCATCTGGTAACACAGGCAGAATATCCTGTGCACCTCATTTATGACTTCCCAACCTCCTAATTTCCATACCTTTATCTCAAAATGTTTTTGCCTCAACCACATTATATACTCCTAACCATTTAATATTTATATTGGGCAATCTGTGTTTGCAGCTCCTAATAGCTGATAAACTCCTTTTCCTTTTGCTAGTACAAGTTTCTTTTGCTTTTCCCATCTGCCACCACCAGCTATTTAACTTCTAAATAATTGAGTTCTCTAACTATCCTATGTTCTTTATTTTAATTGTTCCATTATTCATATTTGCTCAATGTCCACCCTTTCTTACATCTATGATCTGTCACTTATCTTAGATCAATCTTAGATCATTTTTAGACTCCATTCTTTACAATAATTTTCTATTTGTCGCAATGATTGTTTCACACCATCAACTGGAATTGTACCTACCACTAGATTTGCAAAAACTAATCCAGGAATCTGGATATTATTAATTACTGACATGAAATAAAATTGTTCTTCCCAATTTCCAATAATGCATGCATATATAAATTAAATATGACTGGACTTAATTTACATTCTTGCATGAGGCCTTTCTCTTGCTGATTTCTCTTGTGACAACCCCTTCTTCCACCCTTATACTAAAGGTATTCTCATTATTTAATGCTCTAGGTTGTTTTCCTTTTATTTTTAATATTTTAATGGAGTCGAACATACAAACATGTGCTTGACAAACTTTTACTTATGCAGAACTATTTTGCAAGCATGATGCTTGCTTTGTCCACTGCTTTCAACTGTTGGATTCAATCACAGAGTCCTTGATATTTGACTGCTTTCCCTCTGATGTTGGGTTGATGAACTTCATTTATGGGTAGATGGTCCAAATTCATAAGGTGCATTTCATGTTTCTTCACGTATTTTCTTCTTCCATGCACCGAGTTCTCCTTTCCATTGTACATTTTTCAGAAGATGTGTTCAATTTCATGTAGGCTGTTCCAAAAGTGAGCTGATACTGCAGATTTTTTGGTTTGCCTGTATATTTCCAATATGCTCTTTGAGAAGGGTACCTATGATCCTTTTTTTTTTCTGCCAATGTATGCTTTGTTACATTCATTGCAATTAAACCTATAGAGGCCTGGTTTTAGTCTAATAGGATTTTTTCAGTTTTGTAAGATGGAATCAGATTTTTTACATTGAGCTTCTTTTAAGGTGCCAGAATTATATTACGATCTCTAAACATTTTCTGAAATTTTAGTTGCCCATGTGTGGTAGGTGAATCTTTTCAAGTTTTAACCTTAATTTGTTTGAGGGTGGATTCTTCTGTAATTTTATTGCTACTTAATTTTCTTGAGCTTTTTGTACACCAGATCCCTACTAAAATCATTGCTTTCAGCTGTTTTTACTATATCTATTGAATATTTGGTTTCTTCCAGGGGTACTTTTGTTATTCTTTGTAGTGAGCTGTTCACTATGGCATGTTGATGTGCTTTTGGGTTGAAACTGCTTTGATAGAGTTGTCCATTTGGGTTTCTTTTCTATGAATACCAAGCTTAAATTTTTGATCTTAAATGATAATTCTGAGATATAAAAGTGCCTATGTGCATTGTTTTAGTACCATTGTAAATAGAATAGTTTTATTGCTTTGACAACTTCTCATTCACAATACCAAATATATCATTCACATATCTGTACCATCTGCAGTCTGACTGTTAAAAGGGGATAGTTGTGTTTTGTGTCTTGCTCATAGGTACCTGTGAGAAGTTCGACAATGGAGAGCACATGGGAATTCATTGAACAGTTTCAGGATGAAATGCATTTGGGATTTGAAAAGTGCAACCTAAAACTGCTGGACAGTGCATTTGAGAATGTATCAGTTCGGATGCGTGTTCTTGAAGAGAAAGTGGAATATTTAGAGAACCAATCTCATAGGAATAATATTGTGCTATATGGTGTGACTGAAGAAGTTGGAGAGAGTTGGGAAATGACGGGGGAAGTAGAGAAAAATGCAATTTCACAAATAGGACTCCATGAGTTTGATATGGAGATGGCTCATTGTGTAGGTCAATGTGGCAAATTAAAGTAGCCTATTGTCTGTAAACTGGCCCATTATAAACTGAAGGTGACCATCCTTCGAGACGCTCGTTATTTACAGGGAACGGTCATAAGCATTAGCAAAGACTATAGCCAGTGAGTAAGAGAAGTGAGAGAGTTTTTAAAGCGACACATGTTTGAGGCCAGGAAGCAGGGCTGCCATACTGTATTGAGATACAACAAGGTTGTCATTAATGGGTGCATGCAGAGCTGACAGGAACAGCCTAGAATCAACACGGAAACCAAACCAAGTGCCTCAGCACAGCAGGTAGCAGGCCCCTCAGCGGAGCAGCAAGAGCTGCATCTAGTTATGGCAACAGGAAGGGGCAAAGAGGGGATAGCCTTCACCATAAAGGACAGCAGCATTCCCCCTGGGTACAGAGTTCATCATAGGTTCAGCCAAGTTGAAGGAAGGACACCAAGAAAGCAATAGGAACCAACCTCTTCTCTTAGGATTGTCACATGGAACATCAAAGGCTTCAGAAAAAGGTTGGGTAGTGAGAATTTCCTGCCTTTCCTTATTGAGTTTGACATTGTATGTTTGGCAGAAACTTGGCTGAGAAATGGTGAAAATGTTACACTAGCTAACTTTTAGTAGGGGGAGGGCGACAAGGGGCAGGATGTGGTGGTGGCCAGGATGGTGTCAGTTTCATTCAGATCTGAATTGAAGGCAAAGATAATTAAATTGGAAACCTGCTTGGAAGGGGTGATTGCTGTATCTTTGACACAGGGAGGAGCAAATATAATAGTTATAGCAACATCCAAGTATGTAAATGTGGAAGTCAGCGAAACAGCAAGGATCACTTTATTAAAGGGGAGGGAAGACATTTACTTGCTTCCTGTGATGCCTTTTCTCTAGAAATAATGAATGGCAAGTACAGTAGGAATCGAGAGGGGGAACTCACTTTTATAAATGAAAATGATGGTAGTATAACAGATATTATTTTGATAAGTCAGGGTTTAATAGGCAGAATTAGAAATTTTTTTTGGGGGATCACTCTGAGTCGCATCACTGTCCGGTTGCCCTGGAACTGAATATAGAGACAGCCTTTGAGACACATGCACATGATTAGGGGAAGGGTGATGAAGGGAGATAAGTAAATTATGTGGAAATTAGTAGAAACGGAAGCTTTTGTTGATAATTTGGAAAGGTGTTTAAGGTGAGAGAATGCAGAAACAGCGGAAGAACCAACAAATATAATAGCAATGGTTGTGGGGACAATGAAAGTGGGAATACATGGTAAGATAAAAAAAATTCAACAGCTGGTATGACCAGCAATGCAGGTGTGCATGCATGTGCGTGTGTGTGTGCCCAAATCCCACAAGCAGTCACTTGGGATCGAACCCGGGCCGCCAGGGTGAGAGGCAAGTGGTCTAACCACCCGGCCACAGTGCAGTCTACCAGAAATGCAGTTTCACAAAGAAACAAACAAGAGGCACCTCTGGAAAAATTCATAAGGGAGGGAAGGGAGGACGTTAGGATTTTCACATAAAAAAAACAATACAAAACAAGAAGAAACAAAAAATGAAAGGAGTATAAACAGCTCATATGGGAAAAGCAAACACGGCAAGATAAAATGTTTTAGAAAATTAGTAATGTTTTAACACAGGGGGATAACACTGAGATATGGCAAGTTGTAAAGAATTTAAGAGGCAACCTTCAGGTTCCCAACAAAATTTCTCCCAGAAAATGGGCAATGCATTTTAAGGGAATATTTGGAGAAGGAATTTTTATAACAAGGGAAGTGCAAATTTTGGGAAATCTGGAGATATCCCAATACTGGACGAGGACATTTCAGCAAGGGAAATAGCACAGGTGCTGAAGAGCCTAAAGGGTGGCAAAGCCCCAGGTGCCAGAAGTTTTTAAACCTGCAGTCAATGTTAATGAGTTTGGTGGAAGTATGCTCCAGATATGTAACAAATTGCTTCTTGAGGGGAATTACCCTACCTGTTAGGGAAATAGCATTATGCATCCCATTTATAAAGGGAAGGGAGCTATTGGAAATCCAGATAACTATAGAAGGGTTACTCTGCTGCCAATTATGGAGAAAATGTATCAATTTTTTCCATGTTGTATAACCGGATAAAGGATAGGGAATCTTAACTTGGCAAACTTTCAAAACTCTAAATGGGTTTCAGAGGACATTACCATAGACACCGCTTTTATTTTGGACACTTTAAGGATAAAACAACTGTAAATTAAGTGGGCAGAAGCTTTATTGTGCATTTGCAGACTTTAAGAAGGCATTTGTCTCTGTCAATTGAAATGCATTATGGCATAAACTATGCAGAAAGGGATTATCATGTAAAATGATTAAAACATTGAAGCCAATCTATCAAAATGTGAATTCTGAGTAAAGTATGACAGAAACTGTGTTGGAGAGCTGCATGAGGCAGGGATGTATTTTATCTCCCTTACTATTTAATCTCTTTGTGGATGATATTACTGATGCAGTGCTAGCAGAGAATATCGAAGCACCAGTAGTGGCAGATTTGCAGATCACAGCACTTTTATATGTGTTGTGCTTTACAACAAATAACAGATTGCAACGAGGACTGACAAATTTAAGAATTATTGTGATGAATGGCTACTAATGTGAATAGGACTAAGGCAATGACTTTCAAAAATAGTTCTGTTTATAGCAAGGAGGAGACCTAGATATATACAGGACAGATACTGGACAGTGTTAAATCTTTTGTATATATGAGGGCTGTAAAGAAAGAAGTGGCAATATGGTCCCCACATTCACAGGAGAGCGGGTATGAGCCAATAGGATATGGGAGCGCTCAGGTGACTAGTGTTGATGTGTGGTGTGCATTGGTCGGGCTGCCAGTTGAGTGTGTGAAGTTACTGTGTAGCGTTGAAGGGAACAGTGTCAAGTGCACCGCTCTAAAGTATGTTTACCACAGGTGATCAGCATTCGCGGATTAAAATCGAGGTTGCCCATGGAAAAAATGCATCAGCATGTTATCGAGGGTTACCTGAAGCCTGTGGCGGGAATGCATTGCCATACAGGATGGTTGCACAATGGGACAAGGCATTTCTTTCGTGCAGGTTGGACTGAAACCGTGGATTTGCACTGCACAGGTTGGCAATCCATTCTGCAAGATCAGATTGACTTTGTGAGTGGTCTCT
Source organism: Hymenopus coronatus (assembly GCA_030762935.1). NCBI lineage: Eukaryota > Metazoa > Arthropoda > Insecta > Mantodea > Hymenopodidae > Hymenopus > Hymenopus coronatus. The sequence continues at coordinate 403,694,095 of CM060900.1, read as the reverse complement.
TTGCCATGGACCATTTATGGACTGTCCAGGAGTTATCTGTAGAGGTTGGTCTCAAGTCATCAAACTGTGTGGCATATCCTGACAAAATGTCTTCACCTGAGGAAAATTGTGTCCTGGTGGGTTCCACATCGACCCACTAAGGTACAGAAATGGCACCGGTATGCACTGGCTGGCATCCACCTGGACAGATACCGCAACGAAAGAGATGCATTTCTGCAGCATATTGTCGCCATTATGAGACGTGGGCACGAGCCTATGAGCACAGAAAGTTCGACAGGAACCCAATCGGGTGAAGCTGATGCTGATTGTGGCATACAACTATGAGGGGGTTATTCTTACGCATGCTATGCCTGAGGGACAAACCGTCAACAGTGACCACTATTGCCGATTTCTGGAGTGACATCTTCGTCCCGCTATGCGGCGCAAACGTCCACGTTTATTGGGAGACGATCACCCCATAGTGTTGTATGTCAATGCATGTTGTCATGCCGCAAACAATGTCCAGCTCTTATTGCAACGGTGTCATTGGGAGGTTTTGGAACATCCTCCGCACTCACCAGACATAAGTCCTTGTGACTTCGACCTGTTTCCGAAGTTGAAGGAACCCCTCCGAGGCCGCAGATTTCCTGACGTGGTATCTATAGTCCGCGCAGCAGAGCGCTCCATCGCAATCATCAACAGAGATCGCCTTGCCAACGGTCCCCAATGGCTGCCCTGCATTTGGCAAAAGGTCAGGGACTTTGCATTGAAGGAATGTAATGCAATTGTACTTGTGAGTTCAATAAATATTGTGTTCTATCAATGTTGCCACTACTTTATTTACAGCCCTCGTACTTTACAATGAACGGAAAATGGACAAAACACATTGACATCACGAAACACAAGGCAAGGGTGAAAGCAGTGGAAACTCTCTGAATGCATTGCAGAATTCCAAATATATCTGTAACCATAATGGAAACTGTATACAGAGCAACAGATTCACAATGACATATGGAGGAATATGGGGATGGGAACAAACAGGAAATCTGAACTAAATGAGAACCCAATTTTTGAAAGGAATTCTGGGAGTAGGGAGGGGTACAGCAAACTGTGGAATAATGAGGTAATTTGGGACACATAATAAAACAATAGAGTGCAAAATTATAGCGGTCAAGTATTGGATGAGAATTGTTCACGGAAACCAATCTCTAATTAGGGCAGTCTGCTACCATGAACAGTTCAGAATGGAAAGTAATTCAACGTGAGCATCAAAATTAAAGAAAGATTTGAAAACCATTGGGATGGGATACATTTGGATGGCTGGGCAGGCAAACAGATGAGTATTTGGCGAAAAAATAAAACCACTTCTGTGATATTGAGATACAGCAAATAATTGTGCAATGCACAGAGGTTTCATTGGAAGTACAGTCTGGGCTAAAATCGGAGTGGGGTATGGAGCAACATATCAAAACAGTTACCAAACTCATTAGAGAGGGACTCGCGTGGATTAGGCTAGACACTTTTCAGCGGATGAATTGGTCCTGATGTAAACAATGCACAAAATGTATCCCTCCACTTTCTCGCTCTGATTGGAGTGGTAAGAGACTATTATCATAATGTGGTGAATTACCTTTCGTAACCACATGGTGAATTGGAACTGTCATTATTTGCCTTCTAACAGTTAACCTCTATGCACATTACAGAAACACACTACTGATTAGATAATTGAGAATAGCACTCCGAACTAAAAACGTTAATAATATAAAAATCACAATACGAAAATAAATGAAAAACATACCTAATCTGCATCTGATCAAAGTTCTGCTCCTCCCCTCTCCCTTCACCCTCTTCCTCCTACTCCTCCTCCTCGCTACTGCTATCAGGATCACCTGGGTTGATAATCAGACTGTCAACAATTACATCACGCAGACAATCCACTTTCTAGAACATCTGCTCTTCCCTCTCTACGTGATGAATGAAAGCCTGCCACATATCAGCTGTTACCAACTGCAAGCCTTCCGTTAACAATGCTCTGACCTCAGCAAGTTTGAAAGTTCTATTGCGTGCAATGTGACCTTTAACTTGACTCCATGCCAGTTCAATTGGGTTTAAGATGCAGTGGTATGGAGGTAATCTCAGCACTGTATGTCCTGCTTCATTTGCCAGGGTACCTACAACAAACCAGTCGCAAGCTTTCCCCTCGTTTGCATTCTTAATAATGAGTATTAGCTGATCTTTAACCATGATCTGTTGGGAATGTGATGCAGTTTCACACTGTGGTAGGATGCACTATTCATGATTGTTACACTGTTCCAGCAAGGCATAATTCTTTTAAACCATGCAGTGAAAACTTCATTGGTTATCTCTTCATGATAGTCGATTGTCGTTTTAGATTCCATAAGCCATTGTTACTTCCAATGTGTAGCACTATGAGTCGTCTTCCTTTATCAGCAGGGGGTTTCAGTCCTGTACTAAGCCCTGACAGAAATGCTTGTGTTTTGCTCTTGATGGTAGTGTCTACCCATAACTGGAAAGTTTTTGGGCCTTCATTTACCCATGCTTGCATATAATCTAGCTTCTGCCCTTCCTGTCTGTATGCACAAATTTTTCTAAGGTAATCTCTCCTCCATAACAATATATCCTCACGATCAACAATTATGATCTTGTCATCTCTTTTCCAAAATTCAAAACCAATGTCATGTAGTGCCTTATCAAAGGATGTTTGCTTGAACGTAGGAAGGTCAGGATAATCATTCACAAAGGCAAACCTTTCTTTGTTGTAGGTGGCTCATTAATGTGGAAGAAATGGTGAACTTTTCAATGTACTGCACTCTTAACAAATTCGTCATACTGATCTCCTAGCACTGGTTTTTTGAGTTTCTTTGATTTTCCAGGCATGATTAACTTGCCTGTTTTTAATCTTTCACAGAATTTATGCTTAATTACACACACACCTGTAAACCCCGCTGTCAGGTTAACAAAATCCTGGATTGCTAACATGGGATATTTCTCACATAGTTTGTGAAATACATTCAAAACTATAACTTTCTCACCACTCCTTGAAGGCTTACCTCTGCAATATTTTACAAACTCTACTTGTTCAGCCATGATGGCTTACTGACGCTCTCACCTTCCTGCTTCCAAAGCTGACCAACACAGGATAGTCAGCACATGTTGTTCGTTCATTTTCTAATTAATTGCAATTTGATTGCTTAACTTTATTTTCAAGTTGTTGCAGATCTACATAATAACATGTTTAACATACTGTTGTTACATAATACAGAGAAGATCCAGTAGGTTTTGCTAGTACTCAGCGAATTACTTCATAACCGATGCACCTTGTAATACATGACACCAGCCAATGAATGTACACTTGATTCACTTTCGGGCATGTGTGTCTGTTTACATGAGTAGCTGTTGTCTTGCTGAAAATGGTCTAGGAGCATGGCAGACGATAAAAATTACCAATGAGAATAGCATGAAAATCTGCCCACTTTACAAGGAGGAAGAGTTGTGGACCCATATCTTGGCAAGATGTAGAGGAATGGAGGGAAAAGTATTTACTGCAATCCTTTACCATCGCGAATGTAGAGTAAAAGCATGTTGGATGCTACTGCCAGGCACAGAAGATGCAGACAGGCTAGGTAAATTTCTACTTAAGACGAGACAGCTAAGATCTGAGAAGGCTGATAATACGGAAGAGGGGTAGGGGGGGGGGGGGGGGCAATAAGAAAAGCTAAAAAAAGTTATTATAATGCTTTACTTATATTTTGTATCACTTGTTGGTCAGTGTTTTGTCATGGTGTAAGTATTGTGTGTGTATATATTCGTATTTCTCTTAAGTGTATTTGTCTATTATAACAGGGTGCATTAATATGTCAGAATATGCACTAATCATGATGTAAATTTAAGTTGCTGTATTTGAATATCTTTGTCCTTTTATTTTCATGTTTGCTCTTTTAATTCTTTGTTTTTCAATATTGCTTACTATTTTGTGTGTTGCAAAAGCACCTACAGTCTGTGGACCCGTGCAATTGATAAAGACTAATGTATGTATACTGTTATTTCAATAAACACACTTATTCATTCATTCTTTAAAGAGGTTCGGAAATGATTTTGCAATGTGGATTTCAAACTGACTCATAAATAAATTTGTTAGAAAATGAGACAAAGGATTTCACCTTCCTGTTTGTGATGTTTTGTTCTGGAATGTGAAAAATGATTAGTTGATGCAGGTTTTGGTGAGTTTTTTGTATTCCCTAATTTTTTCTGATACTGTACTGAAGGATTCTAACCAATAGGTGAGGCTTTGCACGAGTATTGGTATGCTGGGAAAAATGAAATTACTTCAAATGAAACCATCTTTCCTGAGGTAAAATATTAGTCTGAAATGTGCTTTATTAACTTCAGAGAATTATTTTAATAGCTTTATTTAGGTTTTCAAATTTTGGAAAGCTATTGAATTTGCTTACCAGCCATTTTGCTATAAAATTTGTCCAAGTGTTAATATCATATTTAATGAGCCTCAAGGTGTTAAGAGGTTTGTGGATCCTGGAGAGCATCGATAAATATTTGGATTGTCTGGTTTGATTTTCATGCAACCTGATTTTGAGATCAATTTGCTATTTTTAACACCTCATTCACTTTTTGATGCATTTGTTTAAAGAGTCAAAAGGGATCTTTATAAATATATGATTCTCTAGCACAACGGTTCCCAACCGGTGTGCCCCGGCACCCTAAGGTGCCGTGTGATTGGCTAAGGGGTGCCGCGAGATATTGAGATAAACAAAAAAAAAAAAAAAAAAAACTACTGAAGCCTTAAGTCTTGTAAGGTTTTGAAATAAAATAAGTCAAATCAATTACTCTCATGCACGGCAGATAGTGATAGTGGTCGATTCATTTCAATAATTCAGTTATACTAGTATCCCACAGATGGCATTACAGCTATACCCTGCCAAACATTCCAGAGACTACTCGCTTCCTCACGAACATTCCTGAGACTTCGACAGATGAATATATAAAAGAGTACGCCACTTGGCGCTTTCAGTTGACTTCTTCGCGTTGATTCACAGTGTTTAGCTATGGATAAGTTCATTGTTAAACGTAAACGCCAGGACAGTGAAAGTGAACAGTCAGCTCCTACTGCTTGCTTTAAGAAGCCAAATCTTAGTTTCTCCCAGACCGTCGAATTCACCACATAAAGAAGACAAACAAAAGAAAAGAACATACCAGGACAGTTACTTAGCGTATGGATTTAAGTGGAATAACAACGAGGAAAACCCTATCCCTGTGTGTTTAGTTTGTGGCGAAACACTTAGCAACGAGGCCATGGTACCTAACAAAGCGGCATCTTAAACAAAGCATCCTAATGTGTCACAGAAAAGTGTAACGTATTTTTCACATATATTAGAAGGGGAGAAGAAAACAGCTGTGCGAATGGTAAAGAGAATGACCATAGATGATACTGCTCTTGAAGCCTCATTTAAAGTAGCAGAACTGATAGCTAAAAAAGAGAAACCTCATACTCTTGGAGAGGAAATCATTGGCCCTGCATGTCAAGTTATAGTTTCAACAATACTTGGCGAAGGAGCAGCTAATCAAATTTCGAAGGTTCCTCTGTCCAACAACACAATCATCCACAGGAAATCTGAAATGTCATGTAATATCAACGAACAAGTCACAGAGAAAATAAAAACTTATAGAACATTTGCTTTGCAAGTAGGTGAGAGTCTCGATATTGGTGACAAACCACAACTCCTTGGTTTTATCAGATATATTGATGAAAAAGATATTAGTGAACAGTTTCTGTTCTGTAGACCGCTGGAGACTGCAACCACAGGCCATGATATTTTCCTTTCTATTAATTCCTATCTCAATGACCATGATCTTTCATGGAAAGACTGTTGTGGTATATGTACAGATGGTGCACCATCTATGTCTGGGAAAATTAAAGGTTTTACCGCCAGAGCCCTCAATGAAAATCCATCCATTATTATAACTCACTGTTTTCTGCATAGAGAGGCATTAGTCATGAAAGCGTGTAATGAAGATTTTGCTGAAGTGTTTAACCAAGTTGTGAAAATGGTGAACTATATGAAGTCTCGACCTTTAAAGTGCAGAATTTTTTAACAGTTATGTCGCGCAACAGATGCAGCTCATACCTCTTTGTTACTTCACACAGAAGTAAGGTGGTTGTCACGGGGTCGTGTATTGAACTGGTTTCTCGAACTTAAAGAACAGCTAAAAACTTTTTTTAAGGATGAAAATCAAGACACATTTCATGAGCTCTTACTAAATGATTCTTGGTGTTTTGAACTGTCGTATCTGGCAGATATTTTTCATAAGCTGAATGAACTGAATGTTTCGATGCAGGGTCAACATGAAACAATAATCTCCTCAACCAATAAAATGAAAGGTTTTAAAAGAAAACTTAGTTCTTGGAAGTCTGCAGTTCAAAAAGGAGATTTGTCAAACTTTCCATCTCTTTTTAATGTGGCAGGAGATAAAGATCTGGGTAAACTGAAAGACCGCATTTGTGATCATTTATCAAGATTACAAGATGCAATAGATGCGTACTTTCCAACTATTTCCACTGGGTTGTCTCACCATTTGATTTCGTAGATAGTGCAGAGGAAATAGATTTCTCTGCTTGCGAACGAGATGAATTTATTGATCTTTGTGCTGATTCCACACTCAAAGGTAAGTTCACCAAGAGTGAGGCATCGTGGGCTAGTTTTTGGCTTCAATGGAGAGAGGAGTACCCTAACCTAATGAAGAAAGCAATTAACGCACTTTTGCCCTTTTCAACATCCTATCTATTCGAGCAAGCCTTCTCTGCTATGGTGACAATAAAATGCAAAGCAAGAAATAGACTGAATAACCTTGAGGATGACTGGCGTGTTTCACTGTCAACTGTAAGACCCGACATCAGATATCTGTGCTCTAAGCATCAATCACAAGTTTCACATTAATCGAACAAAATTTATTGATGTATTTTTACTCAGTGATTGTAGTAAAGTTTACTGTATTATGTTATGGTGTATGTTATTATTATGTAATATTTCAATAAATTAACATATTAAGCTTAATTTTCTTTTAATTCAAGGAAGGGTGCCCCTGGTGTTTAATGTTATTCCCAAGGGTGCCGTGAACTTCAAAAGGTTGGGAAACATTGCTCTAGCATGTTGGTTATGCAATCTGTTTTATTCATGGTTATGATTGTGATTCCTTTATCTGGTTTTGTGATATCTTTTTGGGTCAATGATTTTATAATTTTGCTGAATAGGTTGTTTTGAAATTTTCATATATTCTTCTCTTTCAAGAGATCAAAAGGAACAGGTACCAATTTCAAAGAACACATCAGAAATATTAAAAATAGGCAACTCGAAAAATCCAAAGTATTTGTTCACTTTTGGAACAAGACATGAAATTGAACATAACATCCAACTTTTGAAAAATTGTACAGCAGGACAGAGAATATATATGTGAAGAAACACGTATGCACCTCTTGAATTTTGACCATCCATTTGAAGAGAACCCACTAATGGAGTTCATAAATCCATCACCAGAGGGAAGGCAGTTGGACATCCAGGATTCTGAGGTTGAATCCAGTAGTTGAAAACAGAGGGCAATGCATACAACATGTATGCAAATGGAAAACCAGTTCTGTGTAGGTCAAAGTTTTGTGAAACATGTGTGTGTATTCAACTCTATTAAATTATTAAAACTAATATTGCTAACTTCACAGTGTACTGCTTCCAGCTAAGCTATGTTTACCATTTGTATATTCACTCCTTTACAGTTTGTGCCACAACAATTGTACCTCAACCAGGGTGTATTCTCTAGATAACTTTCCTTTCTATCCTTCAAGTATTTGTCTACCGATGATTTTTTTTTATAATAAATTAGGCCATCTCCTCCCTGTTTCCCTAAAGCCCATTTGCAATTCTGAGAATATAAAAGGGGGAACTGCATGCACCTAACAGAAAAGCATCCTAGTAGCTATGTTATTAAATGAAATAACTTCACATCCCCTCATCAAACTTTTCAATGTATCTGGTTTGTTGAGGTCCATATTTGTATGCTACTTGCTACATTGCCTGTAAAAATGTTGCCTACATTTGACAGTAATGCAACACCTCTATAATTGTTTGTTTTTCAACACTCCCCTTACCTTTGTATGTTTGATGTACTATTATTTCCCCCTACTTTTATGGTATATGACCCTTCTCTGCATGTTTAAATAAAAAAAAAAAGTCAGCAAAATTGTGTGTGTATGGGGGGAGGGAGGGAGAGAGAGAGAGAGAGAGAGAGAGAGAGAGAGAGAGAGAGAGAGAGAAATGATGCTGGTGAATGATATGATGAAACAGCAGATAGGTGGTCTACACTAACTCCTGGTTGTGAGAATGGCACAGTTGCAAATATTCATGTCAAAAGAAAGCTTACTAGAAACAAAGAATGTTAGAAAAAAGACTTTTATGAATAAAATATTCTGACAAGAAAAATAAACACTGGAAAATTAATATATCACAAAAACTAGTAAAGTCATTGCTGCCATAAAATTCTGAAATGTGAACTGCAATTAAGCATCTAAATTTTCCAGTGTAGTCCCAAATGATGAAATTATTTGGCAATTTCTGTGCTTTGGGTGATGAACAAAACAGTTATCTCAAATGTTTATGTGTATGTCAGTTAAATGTGGATGCCCAAAGGATGGCTCCATTTTCAGAAAAATATATTTACAAATATCAAGTAGAGATAAATAATGGAATCAGTGTAATAGTATACAAGATAAGAACTGAAGCTTTCCTGGCGACGTATTAATTCAAAATCTTCTCGGGCTTCTAGCCAGAAGTTCACCCTGAAGACGAGGAAGATGCACTTCTTCGAAACGTTGGTGTCAAGCCAAGTTTTTACCTGGCTAGAAGCCAGAGAAGATTTTGAATCAAGTATACAAGATGTTTTCCTTGAATCTTTCAGTTTCTAATGGAAGACTCTCTAGGATTTTAACATTAAACAAGGAAAAGGCATTCCTCACTTGATGGAGGGGGCAAGCATGAGCAGAAAAAATGAAAACAGTAAGAACCTGAAAGAAATTTAAAAAAGTAAACCAGAAGAAAATCATTAAAGAAATAATCACCCCAACTGCAGAAAAATACAACACATTCAGAAAATTCACTTACTACCCAAGGGTGTTTAGAAAATTCAAAAAAAAACTTCAGAGGACAAAATATCACATTAGTTAATGGAATCACATGACAAAGTCTTGGTGTCATAATTATTAAACAAGCGTGTTCAATCCCTTCAGCCACTTTGGATATCATTCCATGGGATAATAATCCATATCTCTTTGTCCTTGAATCCAACCCTCAATCTATTACCCATGAGGTAACACTGTAACATTATTAAGTATTCTTACTCCATACTACACACAGCAAAATTTGGTTGAGTAAGTTTATGCTTGCAGTTACTCTGGAATTTATGTTTTACTCTCCAATAAGTTGTTGGTGAAATGCTGGAATGGTTTACTCGGGAGTAAAGCCTGTTTTACTTGAGACCGAAATATACTCTGGGTTGGTGAAATTGGCCCTTAGTATAATTTCATACCATTTATTCAAAGTTATCCAATTCCTCTATATAGTTTTTCAGGCAGCTTGAAATATAATCCTGTTGCTAAGTCTTTAGTACTCGCAGACATTCACATGCATAAAAGTTAAAAGTAAGTCTTGAAGTTATAAAGTATATCCTGTAAGCTCAATGCTTGATAATTTGATCCTAATTTGAGGATATTTGTGCCAATATGTATATAAAACCAAAAGCTTTTTCCAAATATTTAGGTACTTTTCTTACAAAATGAGCATTTAATTTATAAGCTTGTGCTTGTGTTATGGTCTTCAAGCATATTGTCTTTGCTCTAAAAAAAGAAAGAAGGAACAAAAGTTCTTTCTCAATAACCAATAACTTGATGAATTTTGGCATGCACTTTCGCTATGCAGTAAATTGTGTCTCATATTTCTAAATAAAAAGATTACTAAATGAAGAAGTTTAATCCATTCAGAATTGGTATCAATATGCAAAACACAATATGCTATTCACAAGTATTATACTGTTCTCTTCAACATAGGCTCTTCATGATGCAGGAGATGTCAAAGATGATACCTACAGAAGTACTGTTGAACTCATTTAAAGACTCTCTGTTTACAAACAGAATCAGGTACAGCATATTTCTTAGCCAATTATGGAGGGTTCTAAAACCTGGTAGAACAATAAGAATATATCTTTTACCTCTTCTCATTATTACACAAATTCTACTTCTAACTTCAGAATCTGTAGTAGCTATTATTCAATCTTATGTGTTTATGATGATATACTATTTACAATTTGCTAAAAATTAAATTTGTGATATTTATTAGTCCTTTCACCTTATATTTGCAGAAAACTTTCCAATTAACAACACTCTGGTGCAAGGAAACAATGCAGCTATAGAGAGCATCTTATATCATTTTTCATCAGATGATTAATTGGTGGATAAGGAATATGTCCACCCCCCTGAACATGACCTTTCAGACTTTGTCAATCATATAGAGGTCTCCTGCCAGCATGGAAGAAAAAAATACTCAAAAACAGAAGCAGCTATGAAACAATGGTAAAAGGCCCATGGTTAGAGAAAGCAAGATTATTCCAGAGAAGTTGTTCCAGCCTGCTGATAATTGTTGCCATAAATGATGTTTTTGAAGAAATAAATGACGAACAGCTTTTGTCATTGGCAATTTTACAGACGTTCAAACTATTCTCCAAAATCCTATTAGGATGCATGAGCAAAGACTCTACGCAAGTATACCAACAACCCAGTATAGATTCACTCCAGGCAGATGAACACTGCACGCGGTACAAGAAATAACACTATCACACAACATAACACCCAGCTCTATGCAATCTTCATAGACTACTCCAAAACCTTCGACAGCATCAGCAGATCAATACTAATAAACTAGAGAACATTCTAGACAGAACAAGTCAAGAGCTTCAAACTATCAAATCAATACTAAATGCAAACCAAATAGTGTATGACAGCATAACATCAAATGGCATACAAACACGAGGAGTCTTGCAAGGAGACCCTATGAGTCCGGTATTATTTAATGCAATGACAGCGGATATCGATAATGCTATAAGCACAAACGTAAAACTACTTATATATGCAGATGATATGGCCATTCCCTCCAGAAGCCCTGAACACCTACAAACAGTAATGGACAACATCAGGAACTGGACAGTAACCAACTCAATGGAAATAAACAGCTCAAAAACCAAAGTAATGAAATTCAGAAGAGGAGGCAGGCTTGCAAAGAGACCATTTCACCTGTGGCAACTGACCTCTAGAATTTGTAACAAATTTCAAATACCTGGGAATCACCCTCTAGACTACAGGAACCACATTCACACTACACACACAGAGCGGACAGCAGCTACAACCAAAGCCATCCATGACATACCCAAGTTACAACTCTTATCACTCCCAACTGCAATGGCATTTTTAAGATCAAAGTCATGCCGATGGCCACCTATGGAATACAACTAATCTGGAACTACCTGACAGCTAAAAACCTAAAGAAACTGGGAAGCATCAAAGCTAGATTCCTCAAAAGGACACTGTCAATCTCAAAATGTTCAAGAAACAGTTACGCCTACATCCTAGTGCAGGAGCTTCTCTTTGTAGACGACATAAACAACAGTTTTAATCTTCCATAAACTCAGGCATATGCAATCTTCACTGGAGAGGTGCAGCAAGGAAAAGCTGATCCCAGCAGAGATAATGGAAACAGATGCAATGACAACAGATTCCTGGAAAGGTCCTAACTTCATCCTAACTATAGCAGTATATGGTTTCCACGGAAAGATCTGCACAGACAGCACCTATCATGATCCCAGGGACAACTGCACTTGCAAGTTATGTAACGAAACATCCTCTAAATACCACCTACTGAAGTGCAAAAGCAGAACTCTTCACTAATTGCACAAACCAAAGACTGGTAAAATCACAACCACAATGTAACCTATCTTTATTTATCTTTGTACACATTGTGTTTAATACATTATTTGAATTTTACAGATGCATGAAAGCAGAACAAAATCATGTTTTGGCTGCAGGAATATCAATATCCAGAGGCAAGATTTAGTGTTAACAATTATTTTAAAATTTTGCATTCATAATTTCAGTTAAAAATGGAGATTTGTGCTGAATATTTTACATAAATTCAACATTAATTTTGTGCCAATTTTTGGGCTGAATAAATGAGCGATGTCATGACAAAGGAAATTTCAAAGGTAACTAAAGTAACAATGCTAAACCCCTTTATTTCCAAATTCGAAACCTTTTATTTCAAATCAATATCATGAATAGAATCAACTATTGCATATCAGACATCACCAAACTGCAGCATAAAAGTTGTGATATTTTCATTGTTGCCTTTTGTCTGTTACAACTAAGTAATTTATAGAGAAAAATCTCTCAATGTCAGCATTTGATATTGCTACCCAAAGACATTATAGGGACTTTTCACGAAAATGGTGGCAAGACTCGCCTTTTGCTTTCAGTGCCAAGAATGCTGTTACTACACCTAAATATTTGCTCCTACCACCATGGCTTAGTTGTTCAAGAATGGCACAAAATCCTTTGTAACAAAGAAGCCCATCAAAGTTAATACAACCAGTTTTAAATGCATCTATTTGGTTAAATGCTGCCATTAAATTATTTAAATCACTAATACCTGATTTAGTAACCATCTTTGAAGGCTGAAACAAATGATCTCAAGCTTTGTTATATCAGTTTCTTTTGCCATAATGGAGTACAATTTAGAAAAAGCCATATGGCAGCAAACTTTTAAATTATCTTCTACTGTGTCTCTAACATTGGAATCCATGCATTTTACAAGCACACTTACTCTGCTTCCAAAGTGACCACTCTCTAATATTTCACATTTGGCTCTCAGCAAGTTAATCTGGGATAAAACTAGGTGAGCTAAAGGTTTAGATTGAAATCCTGATATTGCATCCATTACCAACCTGCAATTTGCAGAAACAATCCTTTTTCTTGCTTGATACCTTATTTTAGTATCTTGTATTTTAACTGCCAATTTTTTTTGTTTAAATTATAATCATTTTTTCCCCAACTGCCAGCTTCATGGTATGAAGATACAAATGTTTAATCAAAGTTTTATTTTTATAACTTGAAATAAATGCATATTTTTCTATGCAAAAGAAAACAAAAAATTTTTCTCATTTTTTCCTCAAAAATAATGAATAATTCTTAGACATTTGTGAAAAAAATGAGCCTTTACATAATTTCAAAATTGTCTTAAATGCAAGCAAAACATTTTAGTTCAATTTTCTTATTTATCATTACAAACAAAAACAATATCTGACAAAGGTGACAAAAGAAAGGGCAGAGGAAAAACTGGTGTAGAGCACAACAGGCAAATCTCTGCTCAGTATGGGTTAAATTTAAATGGTAATAATAAGCTGGTCTGAAAAAATGTTCTTCAATCAGTTCATGGATTAATGAGTTCAATGTTGATTACTGATGGAAAAAACAAATAGTCTCCAGGACCAGTTACTTCTCTTGAGAAACAAAGAGCTGAACATGAGCCCATAAACAAGAAAACCAAAGAACAGGAAGCTATGTTGCAATATAGAGAAATATCCTATGTATGAAAGTCATTATTCAAGAAGGGACATGTAGTAAAAGCACCTAAAGAGCCATCTAAACATACAAATGCTGTATAATGAATACAAAAGTGAACACCAAAATGCTGCCTCATGACATTTAGAGGTGTTTATTCAATGGGATACTCTTTTAAATAACTGCATGTCAATACATACAAGACTTGTGACCACAACTAACTGAAAATCAGGCAAAGTTGGAAAGGAACAAAGGAAAGGAACCAGTTGACTACAGAAAATAACCAGCATAGGGAACTTGAAATTTGACAAAAACAAGACTAAAGACAACCCAGCAACAAGAATATTAGTGTTTGACCTCCAGTATGTGTTAGATACCCCATTCATTTGAAAATTCAGGACTGCACACCAAATGGGGGTAGAACAACTTGCTATGTAAGTTACAAAGCAATCAGTAAATAAGGATCATAACATGTTGCTTCCTGCATTTTAAAAAGGTTATGAAGTCTTCCTGAAAATGTGGTCCATGTGAAAACTTGCTCAAGACACTCGCAGGAGACAAAAACAGGAATATCAACATGTTCACCATGTTTTCAATTTTTGTCAGCAAAAGCAGCCACATTGTTTGTGTAGATCAGAAATTTCCCTTAAAACATATTAATGTGATACTGACCATGTCCACATTGAAACGTTAAAGACATCTGAAATAGAAATAATAATATCCTGAAATTGATTGCAATTTAAACTATACAGGCAAAAACCATTTCAAGTCCAAGAAATGAGTAAAGACAACTTCATGTCATTTTCAGAGCTAGTTCAGGAACATATGACTAGAAGAAATGTTGGCACAGAAGGAAGGAAAGTGAGCTGGCTTCATATAAAAATGGCTCAGATATGAGAAAACACTTGGGGTAAAAAAATTATAAAAATGCTCTTCATGAAGAAATTTTCTGGGTACCAGATCAAAGGCAATCTAAGTGAAGAAAAATGCTGATGACATTGCTGAAGAAACGTTATAGTGGACCATTGCCACCAATCCACTGAAGAGGGACCTACTAATTTTTGTCTTTCTGAATAATGCAGAGTGACAGTCTCTACATGAATCTGGAAGCAAGTAGTGTAGAAGAGTCTTTGGAAGTTAAGAAAACAAATATGATTTTGTATTCTTAATCTGAAGAACAAAACAATAGAATCAAAATCCTTTTGTTCTTTACATATTGTTCATCTGTTTTCCACTTGCTCTATAGCTACTTCATGTCTACATTTTACATGACAAATACATTTCTTAGCCACAAAAAACTTTGAGTTTTTATTTAGGGATGCTCTTACAGCTATGGTTCTGCACATCCCATTCTATATTGGGCATGAAAAACTGCTTAATTTTGCTCAGAGGCCTCTTATAAGGTTTGAGGTTCTTTTACACCCTGAAAATCTATGACACAGGACCACCAGCTTTACTTCCCTTCAGAAGGGAACCCATGGTAAATATTTTTATGCTAAAAACATCCATCACTCTCCACTGTGTTTGAACCTGTGAAATAGGGAACCAGAGGCTAGCTTTGAATATTTGGGTTCTAACCTCCCATCCACTTGTGGAATCTTACAAGACTAGAACGAATGGAATTGATGATATGGAAATTACTTTGTGCCCATTTCACTTGTAGCTAAGCTTTAATTCACTTTAACATATTTACTCTCATATCAAGATAAAATCACCTGTCGCAAAATGTAAACATATTTAATCATTCTTTCACCATACTAAGTCATTTGATATAATCTTCTCAGAGTTGGAGAATATTCAGATGAAAACTTAACCAGCATATACCAAAATTTGAATCCCAGTGTTCACCAACATAAAGTAATACTTATAAACAAATGTGTCCTCCACTAAAGTAAATAAGAGAAAATATATCAATACAATAAACAGAAACAAATCTTACTAGACTTCCCTTAGTAACTTAAGAAAATAAAACTATGACATACACACACTTCAATGTAAGTTGATATCATTATCCATCTTATAATGCATTTCCGCAAAAACTACTGAAATTCAGAGAAAGCACATAGAAATTCACGTACACAATGGGTAGCATTCTTTGAATTATTATGCCAAATCAAAAACACTGTTTGTTCATGAAAATATGCTTAGTTGTGCACTCAATTCCACTGCAATGATTACAGTTTGCATTTACAGAGACCCACCACATGACAGATCTGTCAATCATGGGATGTTAGGTCTGTAATGTCTGGTAGATAATGCTCTGATAGACATTGCTTTTGTCTTGGTTGCTATACCAAGTCTTAGAAGAGCCCACTGATTAACACATTGTATTATTTCAAAATAGGGCACCTTAAATTTCAAATAAATTTTATCACTTAGTATTTAAATGACAAAATACAGGCACATCTTTAATTTTCTGGGAATAGTCTCTGAAGTCCTCATTCAGAAAGAATTTGTTGATAATAAACTATAAAGATATATAAAAAATGTTAATTCTTCTTAAACACACAATTTATTATAAACAACCTGTGCAAGCCTTTATCAGAATATAATCTTCTCATTTGACATTGTATTGTTTCTCTTATTGAAACTGTAAAAACCATTCAATGTACATTTTGAGTAACTATGATGTAATAAATAATTACAGTACCATATGATAAATAACAAAAACACTATAGAGTTTAAAGTCTATTGTTTCTTCTTTTTCTTTCTTTCTGCAATTTATGACCTATTTGCACACTTTCCTGTATTATCCAAGATTTTGCATATCTGAAGTAGTCTTGATTCCAAATAGCTCAGATAATCTTAAGTCTACAGCATTTTTATTCTTACAATTTATTGCCATAATTTGTAAAGAAGTATGTTAAAATCTTACAATGACCCTAAATCACATTAATGATGTAGATTGAGCTACGACTTTTTACAGTGGAAAAAAAAAAAAAACCACCTGTCTCTCGGCTTTCTCTTCCACAAGGTCTTTATTTTACAGGAAAAAAATATAAGTACGAAGTTGTAACAGCTGACTTTAGATCTATCTTCCACTCAATGATCACTGCCTGATAGTATAATGATAAACTTTTGCCCTACCGAGGTTAAAAGTATCTGTGTGCAAGAGTACACTAAAGATAATTTAAAACCAAGATGTAATGTGAAGGTAAAATCTGCTACAGTTACATTTAATTTTTCCCAGGGACACCTCTAAAAAGAAAACAAAGAGAAAAATTGCTTATTGTTGTAAACTTCTTTGTTTTAACACTTTTTAAGCACAGATTTTAAGCACAGGTCTGTACAAGGAATTACACAATATTATTCATTTTCATTTTCTAATTAATTTTTTCTTGCCAAGCTTGGGACTATGGGTGAGAAACCACAGACATAGGTGTTTTTCTTTACCATCTTCTTTCAAAAAAGAAAAAAAAAAAACAACAACAACTTGATGCGCGACTTCAATATGATATGGTCCCTTGTTAGCTACGACATGAATCTTTTTTATGTATGTACATTTGCCAAATCACAAGAATTTTATTGCTACAGTCAATTCAAAAGTTATTTCCAGATGGGGTCACCCCCTTTACAGTATTTTTACATTATTTGGTACTCAATCAGTGTTTAAAAAATCATTTTTATCATGGTGAGTGCATGAAGTCTAATTATACACACCAATATGTTTAGCATTGTTAAAAACTAATTTGTCAACAGATTTTTTTATATATATGCATGTAAATGTCATACTCGTGACAATGGAGTGACCAATTAGTAAAATTCATCAAAATTTCAACAAGAAAAACATTAGTTTATGCTCATTTGTCAAGCTTAGTGTTGACAACCCTGTTCCATGAGACAGCAATTTATATTCCATAAACCCCAATCAGATACAAATGGAACATTCTAATTCAATATCGGGTCAACATTATCTCAACTTTTCCAAAACAATGAGATTTACTTGGCAATTTAATGACGTTTTTATCATATGAATGAAAAGCATTTCTGTTTGAAATGAAATTTACATTATGACATGGAATTTGAAAAAACATCTAGAATAAGGGAGTGTCTTCCACTGTAAATGCTGAAATATTTCAAAATTATTTCCATTCAGAAATCACTTACCAGCCCAGACTTACACGTTCACCTTTTCCAGTCAGGACATAATAGAGAACTGTAAATGAAAAAGAAAGAGTCAGTGTTTGGCCTTGTTTTAATATTCCACAATGAGTAACACTTAGGGATGCTGAACTTACAATATAGCATAGTGCACCTACATTTACCACCATAAAAAACAAAAAATAATATAGACTGCAGAACAATACTGTGCACAAAGTTGCAGCTTAAAAAGGCAGTACCAAAATAAGCATTTAAAGGATATAACAAGGGATTACAAAAGCTTTTCTTCTATGCTATATATGTCAACATTAAATCATTTATGTTAAGAGTCTCAGATTGTAAAACCTATTTTGAGTCATGGCAGATGTAAACAAACTGCACTCTCATACAATATTTAGTCACTGATGCTAGATGTGTCTTTGACCTGCATGACAGAGTAATAATAAATGCCCGTCTTGTTCAGTACAAAGAGTGCAGTATGTTCATGTAATATTAGTTCCTCATTGTATACTGATGTCACTAGTTGAGACAGCACCTGCACACCCATGCCAGTTACATTTCATTTTCACTGACAAATGAATAAGTCAGATTTTAATTCTGTTTATGCAGTTGTTATACTGCATCAACAACCCCATGCTTCTACCCTCAAAATGGTTAATTTGGTATTGCCTTTCTACTCGGCATATTGTTTCTCCACATCCAGAATGAATAAACAAAAGAAAACTTCAAGCTTTGTAAAACAATTTCATATGCACCTATATTGCCAGTATACAGTTACATGCTGTGGGTCTCTGATGCTTCCATCAAGGTTTATGATTTTTACCTTGAAAGCGGTACTGCTTAATCTGATCATCCAACAATGCAACAAACCCTTATATGTTGAGCATGAAAGAGAAAGAAAGGTAAAGACATTTACATTCTGCAATTAAACAACAGAAGCATTATTAACAGTGAAGTAATCATCATCTTGAATTTATGCTGAGTCACATTTATTTATACTAACCTTCACTTTTATTTATTTATTTATTTATGCTAAGCTTTATACAGGTGAATATGACCGGTGTTCAGCCCTGGCTCTTTACCGGTCATACTCATATTTTACAATAGTTTATTAATTCTAGTTTATTAGACCATTTTGTCTATTTACTGTCCATACCCATTTATTTTTCACTTTGTATAAGAATTGTCCAATCTTCTTACTATCTTTTTGAAACATTCCAACTATTGCTACCTTTCTACCTATTTTAAACCATTTCTTATTAACATACTCTTTTCTCCAAATTTCAGTCCCTTTACATTTAAATAAAATGTGTTCCATATCTTCATTTCCGCCACATATAGGACATTGGTTTTGTGGAATACCTTTCCTTAAACCTTTTAATCTCCATACTCCTGCTTTCAGCCATGCAATACCTTCTCGCTCCTCTTTATTTGTCACATCTATGTACTTTTCCCTTCCCCATGAAACTTTCATTGGTATATAGAAAACTAAAGATCACTTTTCAGTTATTTCACTAAATATTTTTTGTATTTCTATATCCTCAAAATTTATCCTTGCCAACTTCCAGAAGTTATTCACATTATTTTCTCCTCTTCTCCACATTTCCCCTAACCCACTACTTTCCAGATTATTTCTGAGACAGTCTACCCATCCCTTGTACTTTAAACTTTTCTCTTGATATACTAAACACTGCTTTAACAAATTCCTTTCTTCCAATTTCAACATTCTATGCCAAAATTTCAATGCCCTTTCAATAATCTTTCCCTTACTTGCCACTCTACCCAGCTCTATTTGTGCTACCTGCCTAACAGTTGCATTTGGTAACCCAAGTAACCTTCACTTAATATAGTTGAAAAACATTTAAACGTTTTCAAGAACATTCGTTCTAGTCATCAGCAGTTTGGTGACTGACACTTCCTTCCTGCTTCCTCCTTCTCTTCCTGTTGTTTCCAATCCTGTTGCCATCTGGTGTAGGGGATGCAAAGTTTTAACACTTCATTCAGTGGTGGGACTTAAAAATGTATTACACAATTGCTCTTTTTTTTTTTTTTTTTTTTTTTTTTTTACTATGTGTATTTTCTCCCAGATGTCCAATTCTAGTGGTGAAGCTATGGTTTTAACAATTTTTTATTTTGCCCAATGTTGTGGTTTTCTGTCCAAAACTGGTGTGACACAGAGGATTTGTCTATTTGCTCATCATTAATGGCATCAACTCCCTTACCTAGAGCACTGCTAAGTGGCTAGTTAATAAACTAAAGTCTTATGAGAAATTTGATAATCTGGGCACAGAAAACTCCTTAAGAATTGATAAACCACCTACAAAATTATAATATTCCAAACAACCACACAATAGTTTCTTTTATGTTAAATTGCTTTTCAAAAGTATTCCGATTGAAAAAATACCTAATTTCCTCAGGAAATGGCTGATGTTAACCACTGTAGTCCCCACAGCAATAGACATTATAAATCTGACAAAATTATGCATTAGGCATAATTTCTTCACTCTCAATAAAAAATTCTATCAACAATCAAAGGCCTTCCTGCAATCAACAATTTAAGAAAAATTGATGCAACCCAACATAATATCAACTAGCTGTCTTCAGACGCTTGATTCACCATTTATACAGTGTTCCCATTGAGCAAGGAGGAATTTCAAAAATAACGAAAACACATTAGAAATAGTAGTGGAAAATGGATTTAACTCTGATCTCATAAAGAAAATGCTAAAAAAGAAAGAAAAATTCGAGGAAATTTCACTAACTACGACATTAACACCACTATCAAACACATCCTGGAAATATAAAAAATTCAGCTACCACCCTTGGGCCTTTAGAAACTTTAAACAAATATTCACAAATTCAACATATGGCTAGCTCCACAAAACAAATTCAGCCTGAAGAACATTCTAAACAAACGTCTTAAAATACAATACAAAGCACATTAAAATCCGGTATCTACCAGATTATTTGTGAAGATTGTGAGAAATAGTACATTGGCAAAAACAAAAAGAAACTTGGAAATCAGATTAAGGGAACAACATTTCAATGTTTTTCAACTATATTAAGTGAAGGCGACTATAAATAAGTGTGCTCAGCATAACTCTAAGATACATAATTTTATTGAGAACTTTTGACACACCGCATATCTTGACAATCAGTACACAAATTAAAATTGAGGGATTTTGAAATCTATAACAAACATTCACTTTACAACTTAACTCTTCTGCTATGAATTGTAGTTACAGATATGTAGGGTACGAAGTATGCCCAAATGCAATACATTTCTGAACCTGCATTTTGACTTCTTAAAACCTACTGTTTACAAATCAGAGCTCATTAAGCCATTAAAGATGCCAAAGTTCCTATTGGCAAAATATTTGACAAGTTTCAGACCACACTAGCCAAATGAGGTGAAGCCTGATTTTCTGGAAGATGTACAATTGGTTGTCTTAACCCTTTGGCTGCCAAGCTATAATTCTGTGCTACTGAAAATGCCAGCCATGAATAAGTGTTTATACTGAATGGAACCAAGTGCTCTTAAAAATTAGATATGTACTATAATGGCCCAATTACAATGGGTGAACATAAGCATATAAATAAATCTTAAATTAAGCAGACCTAGAAGCTTATGAGATCCAAGCTTTCAAGTTACAGGTTCAATAATCACAGTACTTCTCATCAAGTGATCATTGTGCCATAAAATATTCCATGTCACATATTAACTCGGTAACTGCTTTCTATACAAGATCACCAGCCAGGAATTACCAGAATACATATAAAAGTCGCATCAAAACAAACTGTGATGGTAAGCTGTTTTCTCTTAAATGTTTAACTTCTTTATCTTTATGTACATCAACATATACATCCACTTTGCAGACTACCATATTAGCTCAAATGTTTTACATTCTCTTGTGGTTGGCTGCGGCTTATGTTTCCATTTGGATGTGATTGACAACATATCACATTAAATTTATGTTTAAGTTTTACATGTAATATTAATGCTTAATTTCCATTCTGAGTGATTGTTAATGTTAAAATGTTGCACCTTAATCTTTAAGTTGAAATTTTTATTGTGATGACTCTTATTATACTGTCTCAAACTTCCACCCAATTTCAAGTATGTGTTTATGGAATTGCTCTTTGGGGAAATGTCACAGAACAGGACATAAAAAAGGTATTTATATTACAAAGAAAAGGCAATCAGAATAATGGAGGAAGTAAAACAGTATTCATATATAAGAAAGCATAAACAATATTACATTAGACAAGGAGTATCAAAAAATAACAATGTACATAAGTATTGTTTAAGAAACAATAATATTTTAGATCTACACTTAGGGTATACTTTCATAATTAAGATGTAATAGGTATGGAGAATCAACTATTTAAGTTGGCTAAAGAAATAAAAATCATTAAAAACAACAAATGTATATTAAAATGGTAAGAAAGTACTTATTAGAAAATTATTTTTATAGCCTAGAAGACTAAATTGAGTAATATAAGGTGGATTGAGTTGTAAATATGTAAATTTGTGTATTTGACATGTACTTGAATGACTGCATTTAAAGGATGAATAAAATGAGTTAATGTCACTTATGTTCTCAAATTAAAACGTTTTTAAAATATTAATTTGGAATTTTATAAATTTCAGTTTCAATTTGGGAGGTCCACCTTTGGTACATAATCAAAATAATTTTGACGTCATTGTTGAATTTAGTGAATTATTCTGTCCTAACTTCCAAATTTTGAAGCCAAGATTAAAATTCTGTGGATGCATACAAGAACCTGATGTGTTATTGTTATAAGATAGGGTTTTATTCCATGGAAGAATCTTACATACTGAAATGTTCTATCTGTGAAATTATGAAGATTGCAAATAGTTAACAAGGGGTAAACAGATGACTCTGGAATTATATTTGGTTCCTTCTTTTTTTTTAACAATGTGTGAACATGCTTACTCTGAGTTTGTGCTTGGGTGATTGAACTATCTACAACTATGGCTATAGGCAAGAAAACAATGTTAATCATACAAATACCTATGAGGGTAAGTTACTTATAAACATTGTATTTTAGGTTTATTAAGTGAATAAAAATGAGTGATAATTTTATAACAACAAAATGAAGTGTTTTAGCAGAACCTCACTTTTCTGGTAGTGGCAAATTATTTTGAGTAATTATTTGTAACTACATGTTGCAGATTGTGAGTCTGATACCTCTGAGCCTTCTGAATTAGCATACAGTTTTGAAAGTTGGCAACCATCAAGTGATATTGAATAATCTGCTGATGAGAAAACGTCTTATAGACAAAAGCTTGATTATCATTAGCCTATTTTCAATTCAGATTTTAGCATCAAAAGAAGCTTTAAATATTTCTGAAAGTAGTAACATAATTCCTTTGAAGAATAATGAAATAAGGAAAAGAATTTAATTCCCAGCATGGTCAGAATGCAACACATAGTAGAAGACATAAATATGATGAATCAGCATGGAAGAGGAATGTGAGAAAGCATTTACACCTTGGGGATAAATCATATATTGATACATCAGGTCGAATTAGAGCTGGTTTCAGAAAGCCCAGCTTGGCAATGTCTAATAAAACGCTTTGAGACTGTTGCATGAGAAATGAGGCAATCTTTAAGAGTCATATTATTCCTATCCTGATTATACTTCTCAGAGGCGCTTTCTCTGCAGTTTTACTAGTCACTGAACCTAAGAAACAGAATCCATTGTCCAGAAATGAGAAAACAAAATGCTTCACTTCCAGATATTCTGTTTGTCGTAAAAAATACCAAAAATGTTTGCAAGCAAGCTTTTGCTAGTGTTTTTGGAATAAAGCTAACAAAAGTTAATTATATGTATGAACAACTGAGCAAAGGATTTCCTTGATCTGACAAATGAGGAAAGCCATTTACAAGGCCTAATCACTCACCAGAAATGGCCAAGCTTCTTTTCGCACATTCAGAGAAATATTTGCAACTGCATTTAACCTTCTCTTCAATCACCCACCTTTAGATACATGCAAAACATGCGACAAGCTCCAAATCCAAATTAAAAATGCAGAACTTGACGAGGACAAAAGAAGAAAACTAGAAGAGGAAAAATGTCTCCATTTATGAAAAGCTGACTTTTTAGCAGCTCAGAATAACCAAGATCTATGGACTATAGCTTTCAATTTACAGTAAGCTCTCCCAACTCCACACATACAAATAAGTGTTGTTTTATAGCCAACTGCTGTGAACATATAATCTTGGAATTCATGATAATAGTGGTGCATCAATGCATATTCGGGCAGAGGATATTGTGAGCAGAGGTTCTCAAGATATTGCATCATGTTTAATGGCTTATCTCAAATCAAACAATGCACAGATTGAGAATAAAAGTGTCTTGATAGCATGGTCTGACCCATGTGGAGGCCAGAATAAAAATAGAAATATTATTTCGTTTTGGCGTCATATAGTACATGACTTCCACCTTTTTTGATGAAGTTGAACATAAGTTTTCTGTACCAGGCCACTTTTTTCTGGATTGTGACCATGACTTTGGAGTAATTGAAAAAAAAAATCCACACCTGCAGTATACACTCCAGAGGCATGGGTTCAACCCATAAAAGATGCCAAAAACAAACAAACCATTTAGTGACAGTAATGAAGAGGGACATGTTTTATTCTTTGTCATCCATTACACTATCTTTTGTATTTAGTAAGAAAGATGTAAATGAAAATCCAGTCCAGATGCAGAAAGCTTGCAGAATGAAAATAAAAAAAGAAAATCCAGGAGTAGTGTTTTTTGTATACTCCTATGGTGAAATAGAACAGTGGCAAGAAGTTAACATAAGCAGGCAAAACAAGAGAATTCCTATTACAGAACTTCCACAGCTCTATTCTCAAAGAAGACAGCTTCCAGCAGCTAAAGTACAAGATCTATGAGAGTTTGTGAATACATCCCCCTTGAATATCGGAAGCATTATGAAGGCATTCAAAGCACACTTTCCTCGCCTAAGAAGCTTAGACATCCTAATGAGGCTCATAACATATCAGAACTTGAAGCTAGTGAAGAGGAAGTGCCAGAAGATAACAAAAGTGATTCTGACTGAAAAAAAATTACCTTAAATACACGTCAGGTTCTTGCATGTAACAACCATTATTTGTTTTGAACAGGCTTTTAAAAAAATAACAAATTTAGTATTAAATTCTGTGTCCTGATTTCAGTAAGTTTACATTGTATTTCTGTAAGGCTTCATAACGTATTAATGTAATTTGGTTTCCAAAAAAATAAAAAGAATAAAGCATGATTTAATAGAAACTTTTTTTAGTGCCAATATCTCAGAATTATACTTCTGTTACATATCAGGTTCTTGCATGCACCCACAGAATTTTCAAATGGAAAATGTTGTATCTTTATACTGAATGCATGCATGCTTTGGACAAATATTTTCTTTGAAGTGAAAAATAGCTAGGTGGAAGGTTACTCGTATCTTCTCATTTTATATAATCTTTACTTTCATTATATTTAACATTACCTGCAGTCATAGGCAGTACACAATCGTCTATAT
Source organism: Hymenopus coronatus (assembly GCA_030762935.1). Lineage (NCBI taxonomy): Eukaryota > Metazoa > Arthropoda > Insecta > Mantodea > Hymenopodidae > Hymenopus > Hymenopus coronatus. The sequence continues at coordinate 403,668,782 of CM060900.1, read as the reverse complement.
TGCACCAAATACCTTGTTAAACAAGTACAGGAAACTTCACAGAATAACTGACAAACGTGCCACAAATGCACCTTTAACAGCAAAAGAACAATTCAGGGCCATAGTTTGATTTGACATAATCCCCTTCAGTCGCAATGGTGTTTCATTTTGAAAAGTCCATTATCACCCGCTCTAATAATGCACTATAATAACAAAGCAGGTAGAGTCAGACTGAAAAATTCAATGCCACAGCTGGGATTTGAACCATGGATCTCCCAGTCTCTAGCCGGTTGCTCTGCCACTAAGCTACTGTGCTACCAAATTTTGTAGGCAACATACTGGCATAGCATTGAATTTCTGAACTGACTTGCATTTTTCCCAGCAACCACAAGGTAATCTCAAATGTCCTACACACGGCTTGTGTGAAAAACATTAAATCCAAAGCAGGCAGTATTTGTGCTGTTTACAGTGTCAATGGTCATACTTGGCAACCAAAAACAGTCATTCTTCAGGTTTCCTAAGGAAAGAGAATATATTAAAAGGAAATAGCAATCTTGAAATACACTGTATAGTTTGTTTTGATGCTTATTTCATACATTTTGCACTGTCTTATATTTTAAGTGACTTGTTAAATTGCAGGCGTTTTCAAAAAAATTATGCCTCATATATGATACGTGCCAAACACCACCAGTCCACAAACCATTGTAATCCAGATTTAAGCCAAGGGTAGCTGTCTTTGCTTAATTACTACAAGTGATCATTAAAAAGTAAACATTTCAAAATTCAAACCATCTTTCAACTGACCGATATATTAATGTTATTTACAGACTAAAGAAACGTGTTACATCTTCATTATGTTTGCCAGACAATAATTCAGCACATGTACCTATATAATTTGAAAGCTGTCACAGATAATCAAAATGGAGGAAAATTAAATAATTAATGCAGAATGCTGTGCAGAAAATGAAATCAATAAAGACTAAGGTTTGTATGAAGTGCAATAAAAAATAATGGGATTTTTTTAATTTTGTAGGCTTTATACATCCAATTTTCAATTTTTTTTTTTATCTTGTAGGTAAACATGTTCCTGATGTTTATTTGCATTTTCAGCTGTTTTAAATATTTACTTTATTGTTGTCAGTCTAAAAGGTTATAAGTGATTGAGTGCTCGATGAAATTTTTACTTTCGAAAAAGATGGATCAAAGGATTTACATTAAATTTTGCTTGAAAAATGGAATAAAGTGATAGAACACATCACTGTCACAAATTCCACCATATATTAATAATAAGTGTTATAAAGATTAGGATTGTTAAGTGTTGTGTGCAATGCAAATGGCTGAAGGAATGGTGACTGGTTTTTGCATCATGACAATGCGCCCACACACAAAGCCCCTCCTGTCCGCTAATTTTTTTATAAAAATAGGATGAATACTGTTTCCCATTCCACCTATTCTCCAGATTTGGCTCCAGCAGACGTTTTTCTTTTCCCGCAACTTAAAATGTGGTTCCAAGGGCACCATTTTGAGTACACTGATGTTATCCACCGTTAATCTCTGAAGGCTCTGAACCTGTTGAAAGTAGATGGCTTACAGAAGTGCTTCCAACAATGGCAAAAGTGCTCGGATAAGTGTATTAACTCCCAAGGAGACTATTTCAAGAGTGACAGTGTAGAATAGACAAATCAAGGTGTTGTGTTTATGGTCTTATTCTGGAAACTTTTTGATCACCCTTCGTATTTTACCTGTGTAATACTTTACTCCATCGTGGGGTAATGAGAAAGACTGCTTAATTTTCCTCAGAGGCCTCTTTATCAGGCTTGATGTTCTTTTATGTGCCATAAATCTATGACATGGGACCTATGGCTTTACTTCCCTTCCAAAGGAAGCCATGTTAAGAATTTTTACGCCCGAGAAATTCCATTTTCCTCTGCATGGTTTGAACCCACGTCCTTGGGTATATGAAGTTAGCATGATAACCATTACACCACAGAGAGTGACCAGATATGTGGGGCCTGTCCGTGTGGGCGACAGATATCCTTAGCTGGTTGTGGAAACAAATTGGGTTATGTAACTCCAAACAACCGGAGGCCCTTTCTGGGGATGCTGAGACACATCCAAAAGCTGTAGTGGAAGCTGGGCCCACAAAAGACAAAGCCTCATCCCTACAGCAAAGCATGGAGATTAGGTCTGTAGTACCTAGAGATGTGGAATATGAATACTAAAGTAGTCATTACCCTAAACCTAAAGAAAAAGAAGGCTTCTGGGGCAGCTGAGAAAAGCTTAGACTACTGACACAGCAAATGGCAGAGCATGAGAACCCTCTTTTGAGGAAACCATTGCAGAGCATGTGTCCAGCTCATTACTCCTCCAAAAACGGCAGTAATGAACAGGGGAGGTGAGGGGCACATTCACAGTGATATCTCCTAATGCAGGGCCTGGTTTCCATATCCAGAACAGGTCTCACAGGGGAAAGCAATTATGTGTGGGATGGAAGGCCAAAATGATTTCTTTCATTCAGGCTAACCTCCGACAATATATTACTACCTCAAGAGTCTTATGTAGTAGAATAACAAAGCAGGATCTGAAGGACACCATAATACAGGAACCTTGGCTTTGCCAAGGCTGTATTATGAGACAAAACTTAAAGGGTTTTTCTATCTTCAGCACTTTAGCTGATGAGAAACCCAGAGCATGTCTTTTGACAAGACATCGTAATACATGAGCTCTGCCAAGCTTTCTAATGAGGGTCCTGGTGAGATATGAGGTGGGTGGACTACTGCTCTAACCTCTTATCTATCGGTTATCCATGATTGTTGCCCACCATAGCATTTCAGGTAGTAAGGACATCAATAGGAGGGAGAGATATTACATTTCCTCAGCTTTATGGATCTGGAGATTGTGAATCAGGGGATGCTCCAAACTTTGATTTTCAGAGGGGGTGAAGAATTAAGAGGGCTAGTCTGGAACCCTCCTTATCTAACCACAAGCATATCCACTTTAATGAGGGAAGATGAGAGGATTTCCTTTACAGGAACCCTACGAGGACCAATTGGGACTCTTTCTGGAGGGACTTGAAGGGCGGGCTTGAGAAGAGACCCCAGATCAGGCTAAGGAACATGGAGGACCTGAAGGGTTATAGGAAGTGTCCTCTCCTGTTGGAGATATAGGAGAAAGACAGTTGAGATGGACCCTTTTTAAAGGTCATCAGGTTATAGACAGGCATGCATTATAATGTGTGTCAGGCAACTTGGGATTCCTGATGACATGATAGATCACGAGGGCTTCCAAGAGATCTTGGAGACAATCGTGTGGGAATACAGATAAGCAATAGTGTGCTGCTTGATTGCAGAAATTGGTATCTGGAGGTGGGGCCAAGCTGGCCTCTTTGGAGAATCCTAACAGTGCTAAGATGAAATTGATCAGCCCTGACATTGTTGCTTGAAACCCATTTCCCAACGTACATTATGGATTAACAATTAACCTCATGATGATGATGATTGGGGTTTAAGTGTGCTCAACTACTAGGTCATCAGCACCCTTAGAAAACTCAAGGGGACACAAGACCAGATTTAAAAATGGATTAAAAATCAGCTACGGATAAAATGCACGTTAAAATTAGACATAAAAGAAACGGTAAAATTTTTTAAAAACCCATGAACAATGGTAAACAATAAGCCTCAAAGGGGTAATAAACCTAAAAAGGGATAAAAGTATGTAAAACTAAAAGCAGGGGAGGAGCATAAAATAATAAAATGAACTAGATCCTAACCGTAAAAGTAATTATTGATAAAAATTTAAAAATCTTTTCAACTGTACTGGGGTCATCGCCAAGAACCTCCACGAGGGAGGCCGGCAGCTGGAGAGTTGTACGAACAGCTACTAGAGCAGCACGCTCTACCAGCACATGTGCCACCGTCACTGCTGCTCCACAGAGAGGACAGACAGGGTCAGGATCTCTAGTAAAAAGGTGACTATGAGTAAAAAAGCAGTGGCCAATTTGCAATCGAGCTAAGTGTAACCCCTTCTGATGAGAAGATCATGAGGAGGTTGCCCAGGTTACAGGGAGGTCTTTTACTTTCCGAAGCTTGTTACCGTGGAGAGCCAATCACTCCGAATACCAGCCTGAATATGCCGTTCTTCACACAACAACCCTAAAATCTTTTGCTGTTGCACTTGTAACATTAACACTGGGTGCTGTGACTGCCAATTTTACCGCTAATTCATTCACAGATAAGCCAACATTCCAGGAATCCAGGCGCACCCCACATAAACACCGGAAGCGTCCAAAATGTGGAGGGCATCCTGGATGCGTTTCACTAAAGGATGGTAACTGTACAACTCACGCATGCTTTGAAGCGCACTAAGGGAACCACTCAGATCAAGGCAGTCACCAAATCGTCGACAGCAAATATACAGAATGGCTCGGTAAATAGCATACAGCTTTGTAGTGTAAATAGAGGTATTACTAGGCAAACCGAATATATATATATATGGCCACCACTGTACTTTGATAAAAATTCTAAAAAACAACTGCGGATACTAGACATAGGGGTATCAGATTTCCCATAGGCTGTCATCCCAAGATCAAAGTTGGATGTATCAAGCAACCAAGGGGGGTATCTCCTCTCCCCCTTGGGAAACAATTAACCTCACTTAAAGCACACAGGCCTTTGCAGGAAGGCTGCTGCATGGCCTCCAATATTGTGACTTTAGCCTACAAAAGCATGGGTGAGAATGTCTTCTCAATTCTTGTGCAAGAGGGCTGAAAGATCATTTCTGCTCACCATGAGAATTTTCACGGCCGGCTTTGCCATGAGGTATGTTTTTAGCCTTTGGAGGCAGGCAAGGGGGTTTTTATACCTAAGCTGGGCAGATGTCATGCTGCAGGCCTAAAGATTTCCATCCCATTTGTCTGATATCCTTGTTGAAGGTTTTGGAAAAACTAATGGACAGATAGTTGAGAGATGTGCTGGTTGGTAGACCTCATTCATTCTCAGCAGTATGCCTATTGGCCAGGAATATCCACAGAATCAGTGCTTCACCAGTGATAACATTGGAATGGGCACTGGGCTGAGGAGATCTGGCAACAGCTGTTTTTCTAGACAAAGGTGCCTTTAGTCATATGATTATGGGGACTATTAGATATCTTGAGAATTGAGGAATCAGACCAATTATCTCAGACTGCATTATGACCTCCTTGGAATGTTGTTAGGCAATGATGGTTCTGGAGAGCATTACCCTCAGAGCATCAGTACCTGGGGCTGTCCCCAAAGAGGAGTATTGTCACCCACTTTGTGGTGCCTGGTGGTGGATCTGCTGAACCCTCTAACAAAGGGGTAATTATGTTCAAGGCAACATATTCCTAGTAGCAAATGGAAAATTCCCTAGCATGATCTAAGAGCTCATACAAGGCTCCTTGCTTGCTATAGAGGAATGGTGTATGGAAATGCACTTATCTGTTAATCTGAACAAGACTGAGATCATGGTCTTCATAAAGGAGGAGGGCCCTGCTATGTTAGGGAAGAGATTAAAACTATTTGATTTTGTCAAATATCTAGGAGTTATCTTGGATGCAGGGCTGACTTGGAAAAAGCATGCAGAATAAAAAGAAGGCCCAAAGTTCTTTGTGGGCCTGTTAGAGGGTTAATAGATTGTGGTGAAGCTTAAGACTGAAGATGGTCAGATGACTACACCTCAGTCATAAGCCCTTCATTATCCTATAATGGTCTGCTACTACAACAAGGCTAGATTTTCTGCAGAGATTGGTATTTATAATAACCAGGGCAGTGCAGACCACCCCACAGTCTGCCTTAGGAATTTCAGTGGACCTTCCTCCTTTGCATCTGTAGTGAAGAAGATTGCAAGGGTGAAAGTGCACTGCTTATGAACAATTGGGGGGTGGATTTTCAAACTCTCCAAAGGAGTAGATGAGCAGACTTCAGAAGAGGTGTGCTATCTCCCTGATGGCAGGAAATTTGACAGGGCCCAGCATATATGTTGGTATTTCCAACCAGGAAGGAATGGGACCCAAAGATTAGGTCTCCCCTGAAGGATGGGAGCCAGATGTGGTACACTGATGGTTTGTGCTTCCGGCCTGGGACCAGGCATGCCATTCCTCTTGGAAGGTTTGCTATTGTGTTCCAGGCAGAGATATATGCCATCTTAGGCTATATCATGCTAATTTAAACATATCAAGCAGACATTCATATCTGCTCAGATGGTCAGCAGCTTTGAAAGCCCATATGGCAGTTAAAGAGACATCCAGATTGGTGTGGGAGTGCTAAATGTTGTTGGATAGACTGTGTCGAAGGACAAGTAACCCTTGTCTGCATTCCAGCTCATGCAGATATCAGAGGTAATTAGATGGCAGACAGACTGGCCAAGTGGGCATTTGTAGAATCCAAGCGCATTTGCAATGTGCCCCCAGAAGTGTCAAGTATGAGATAATCCAGCTCTTTTAGGGCTCATCTTGAGAACTGGAAAAAATAAAACACTGTCAGATAGGCCTATGATTTTATTCCTGGGCCAGACAGTAAACTAAGTGAGGCTCTGTTGAACCTAAGTAGAACCAGGCTCAGAGTGGTTGTTGATGGGGCTTACTGAGGACACCGTGGGTGATATTAAGAAAAGCTTGTTATGACTAGACCTCAGATTTTTAGACTTTAAAAAAATGAATCTTTAGACACCAAAAAGGCTTTAAAAATCTTAAGGCTTTTCAATATTATTAATACTTTAAATAAGAAAAAAATGCACACAAATGTTCTAGACCTATTGTTTATACAAATCTACAAAAAATAATAATAAAAGAAAAGAAATTGACTAGAAATAACCAATAATAAACACTTGGCCTATAACATACATAACCCTTGAAAATACAGATTCATATCTTAGTTATTTTATTAATTACAAAACAACTATCGGGTGAGGAAATAAAGTGTAGTAACAAAACAATGATTACAAAAATAAACATTATTTTATAATGTAATTTAATGCAATGTTCTATGTTTTGTTAGAGTTTATTTCTTTCACTTCAATGTTTGCACCATTTTGTACCCTATTGTTAATTGCCATTGCATTATATTACTAGTAACTTTTCCAGATTTTCTGGTGTTAAGCTGCCTCTTTTATCAGAAAGAACCATTTTATATGTTGAAAAACACCTGTCTAAAGACACTGAAGTGATGGGAGCCTATTTAAATTTTACTAAATTTGACACGCTTATTTGTGTTGTTAGACCAACATCTTCACCATTCAATATATTGTAGACATATTTGAAAACAGAAAACCCAGCATATTTTTTCAACAATACACTCCACTTATCCCACTTTGTCACCAACCTATCCCACTGCCATGTTTACTTTAGTTTCAGCTTCTGTAAATATGGTTATCTGTTCTTGTAGGGATTCTCTCCTTTGCCTTAAGTTTTGTAATGCAGGGAGACAAGAAAGAAAAATGTAATTGTATACAAACTAGGGAGCTGTACTGCAACAATTCTTTCACAGTTTTCACAGATGCTACACAATCATCTGGCATTCCATTCGCAACACTGGCTACTTCTTCCAAATGTTCAGAATAACATGCAACAGCATTAATCCAGGTGTCCCAGGTTCTGGAGGAAGTGGGGTTGAAGAAAGTGTTTATCGGAACAATACTTTTCTTGAACAGGATTTATAGAATACTTTTTTCATGTTTGACACAAGACTATTAACTTTAGGGAATTCATTTCAAATGGTTTCAGCAACTCTGTGCAATATATGAGCCAAACAAGGAGAGGCAACGCAGCAACCATGTAAGATTCAGCATCGGTGCACAGAAAAACTTTGGAATCATCAATACCATTGGGGAAAAGCAATTGCAGATTCTTATTAATAAAATAAGCAATTGTTTCACTGTTGACTTTATTGAGCTGTTTAGAACAAAGATAATGGGATGTGGGTTAATCTGGATCCAGTTTGCCAGCAATATTCCCCATATACCTCCCCATTGCATCAGTGTTTTCATCTACATACAACCAAATGCAGGAATCCCCTATACTTTTGAAAATTGTTCACAAAGTTGACTTGTATGTAGCATATAGACAATTTTTTCTCAAAGCCATTCAGATGGGATAGAAAATGTGCAGTACTGCTGAAAAAGTCCTTTGAAAGTAGGATTTTGCACTACATTCCAAGGGATGTTTGCAGCTACCAAAGCTTTGCATAGATCCATATTAAAATTAGTTTCACTGGTAGATATAGAAAGCTGTAATGTTTCTCCTTCCATTTTCAAATATTTGTACCAAAATTTCAATACTCTCACTAATACTTTACTCCCTTTCTCCTTGTTTTCTCCAGCTCTACTGATGCTATATCTCCTGGTGTTGGCCATGTCTCTAGCTCTTTGCAAAACGTGGTCAATTTTCATATTTATGTGCCCCCCCCCATATTTCCACTGCATATACTATTCTTAATCCCACTATTACTTCATACATTCTTTCCAGTCATATAATTATCTCTAATGTCTACTCTCACGCTGATAAAAAAATTACTTTCACAGCAAAACTAACTTAGTTTACAACAATCCAGATGCCACCATACCACAGCTGCTGTTAACCAACTTAAGTCACCAAAATGATGTATGGGTCATCATATGATCAAATCTTTGATTCAATGGTCAAACCATCATTTTACACCATTGGGCAGAACAATTAACAAATGTGATCATACCTTCTGGAGTAATGCATTTATCTTGGCAAATCACAAAAGTGTTCAAAGTCTGAGAAATTAGTAAAAAGTTTCAACACAAATTACTAAAAAACAGCCCTTCCGAAGTAATCTAAATAATAGCTGTCCCATATTAAACAAGAACATCCTAACCTTGGAACATGAATACCTCTGTTCTGAACTCAAATTAAACTTTTACCTATATTGTTATTCCTTTACATGCTGTCTTTAACTTCTGCTATACCTTCCTATTATGTGTCTCCCAATCCCCATTACTAGGTACTCATTCTTATTCCTAAACAGTCAAATTCCTTTTCCGATTCAATCTTTTGACCTTTTAAATGCCACACCCCTTCCTTAAATTACTCCTCTTTTAAAGACCATTTTTTTATTTATTCCAAAATAGAAAATGGCAATTACAGTTCAACTTGATCCACTAAAATGTTGAGATAAATCTTTATTTACTTGGCATATTGTACAGTTTTTTACTCCTTTGTTTTCTATTCGAGTTCAGTACAAACAATCAGTTTCAGATTAATACACAAATTTAATGTACTAATGTTACATAATGTTCAAGACATAACATGAGATGCTACAGCCAAAATATATTCTGCTAAAATGTGTTAACATGGTGACAAGTAATTATAAAAATCAGGATGATTGCATAATTTCTACGTTAATATATCGACATGAATTATAAATGGATGCATGGATTTTTGCAATGTCTTCACAGCAATTTCAATAAGCAAAGAAATTTTATCATTTAGAATATTATTACAGACATTTGGATGAAAGTCCTAAGTGAGCAAGTAGGACAACTTAGCCTTGCAATAGTATGTTATTTTGTTGCTGCAATGCATGTCCATTATAATATTACTCTATTTAAACTTTATAGCCAAACTAAGCAAATAGAACACCCAAAAGAATCATTGGGATGTTTTTAACATATATCATAAGGTTTTACACATACTGGTTATCACTGGGTGTTTAACTAAATTATCAGACAAACTTCTGCATGGGGAGCCCATTCTAAAGTTTACCAAAGAGTGATAAGGCATTTCTTACCTGGGTTAATTTGGTAGAATCCCAGGACTAGATGTGGACAGTTTGAAAACCTTTAAACATCCACCCATCCCAAATAAAACATTTGCTTTTATAGCATAAATGGACACCATGCAACAAAACGTCATTTTGTTGGTGATGCCATATCAACAATTAGCAGATTCAGTCAATAAAGCATTTGACCAACTCAGCATTTGGTTTGAAGCTAATAAGCTTTCATTGAACTCTGATATTAAATATATATATATATATATATTAAATTTATGGCAAAGTATAAGCAAATGAATTAGTAATCTGGTACAACCATTACAGCATCAGTAAAGTATATGATACAAAATTTGTTGGGCTTCAAATAGATGAAGACCTCATGTGGAGAAAAGGATAGAAGTCATGCTACCAAAAATTAACTCTTGTTTGCTTTGTGTTAACTTGAAAAATTTGATGTGTTCCATTCATAAGACAATATTTTCTGTAAAATATTTGTTCAAAAGAGTATTGTTTTATTTACATCATGCTAATCAAAATAAACATTACTGGAAATGGTTTTATTACTTAGTCCCTGTGCAACTGTCAATGAAATCTGGTTCTCTCTTCATTGCCAGGAGTAAAACAAGAGAGATGAAATGAATGAAGACTTCACATTAGAGAAACATTTAAATATTTTAAAACTGAAACCAACATTAAAGAATATCTCGAAAATTGTTAGCTGTAAAAAACTGTACATGACAAACTGTGTGTTTTAATGAGATCTACATTTATTGTGTGATAAGCTTTCGTCTATCCCTTAAGGTTTACCAGTTATGCACATATTCAGAATGAAGAACTTCAGGAACTATTAACAAAAAATTCATGACATACATTTTATTGCCATGTACATACATATCTGCTTGTCATTTTAAACAAAGGAGTGAGCCACCTTTTACAAAATCAAAAACTTGGAAAAATGTTCCATTTAAAGGGCATTTGTGGGTGGGGATTTTCCTGAAATCTCTGTATCGCATTCTTTGAAAATACTGAACTTAAATACCTTGTTTGGTATTTAACAATTTTTTTTTTTAGTTATACTGGCCACATGCACACACAGGGGCCTTTTTTAAGAAGGTTTCTTTTCAGGGGTCCTCAAAACATTTATTTCCAGTGAAATCCGAGTGTTGAAATTATGGGTGGAATACATCTCATGGACACAAACATGAGTCATCCCCAGATTCCATGTATGAATCGAAGAGATTCGTGTATCTTGTAAAAGCTGTGTTCACATCACACACGAAAGAACTGTACAGTGGTTTGTTTGTGACAGCACAATGATTAATTTATATGTAATGAAAACATATCGCAGAACGTTACAGTGGTCGAGAGGTTAGGCCTTGCTTCCACTCATAAGTTCCAAGGTTCAAATCTTGCGCTGCTTGTCATTCTTTATATTTGTTCATTTTATGACTGGCTATGTAGAACATATTACATTAACATAAATTTGGCATTTGAAGTTATGCGCCATCTATGCACACAAAAACATAATTCTTTTAACATTAATGTTAAATAACTAACAAAAAAATGTGTAAATAAACTAGCTATTATCTTCTGAAAGTAAAACAAAAAATAAACATAATTAATATCGGGTGTATGAACCCTCAGCCCATATAATTGCCTTTAAATTTTGGGGCATTGATGAAATTAAATGTCTGCGATAATGTGAACAGCTAAAAGGTCCCAGGCTTCTTGAATTTGTGCCAAGAAGCCATCTTTGTTTTTGCCCATCTACAGGTAAATTGGAGTGCAGCTCCCTTTTTACCTCAACCCACATATCCCTAACAGAATTCAAATCTGATGAATAGGTCTACCACCCTGATATTCTTTCTCTCTGGAAACTAATTTGAAACCTTTCGAGATGTGTGGACAGGAAGATTATCCTGTATATTCAACAATTCCATCAGGATATCTCATCCTCACAGAGGGAATCAAAATATCATCAGGTATTACCATGCACTGTATATTGTATCTTCAAGCTGCCCACGGCACACCTAGACCATCCCTTGATGTTCAGCCCCAGCACAATACAGATATGCAACCATGAGGGAACTGTGAAGCCACATATTTTGCATCACATCGGGACCTCTTTGACAATAGACAGATCAACTTTTCCTTATGTGGAAGAAAGTATCACCTGTCTGAGAATATTATGTTGTTCCGGTTTTGGTTGGCACTTTCCTGATGGATAGGTTTGTGAAGCATGTGTTGAATTAAAAAAAACGTTCCTACATCCCTAAAAAAATCAATTTTGCCCATAATTGGATTTCTAAAAATGTTTCAAAACATTGGTTTTCTTACAATACTTATAGCATTTTTCCATACTATAGATTCCATTTTTTTTTTATTATTGAGAGAGAATTGTTAATGCATCACAATATCTATCATATTATTAGCTGTACCAAATGTTGTGTATGAAATAAGTATGTCTAAAGTAAATAGCTGCTATGTGTTGATTCAACATCATTAAGAGAAGGAGAAAAAAAAATGTTTGCTACATGCAAGCAGCAAATCTGCGACCCCCACCAGAGGAGTAACCTATGTTTTGCCACAGCACTGCAGTAAAAACATAGGAAAGATCAGGTTTAGCAATGTCCAACAATACAAACTGTACCACGTTTTGTGTCAATAATTTTAGTTTATATTGATAGTTTGCTGTTGAAACTTAAGTTATGTATTTGATTATGATTATTATTGATCATATGATTAGTAATACTAGATTTGGAAGTTACAAATTGTTGCTACCGCTAAACAACTATCACAGATAGTACACACAAGGTGCTGTGTAGTGTAAGACTTCACAAATTTGACATTCCAGATGACTCTTTTTTGTCCATAGGTGTACATTGTACATACATGCTGGGGAAAGTAAAAAACTCCTTAACACAAATGCCTTAATAACAACATATTTTGCCTACTTTCACTCCAATTTGCAATATGAAATAATCTTTTGGGGTGGCTCGGTACACAGCAATAAAATGTTTATATTACTAAAAAGGTCATATGCAAAATCACAGGCAATGGGCCCCATTATTCATATACGACTATTTAAAAACAAAAATATTCTTACTTTAGCTGAGGAATACAAATATTCTCTGCTGAGCTATCTTGCAGATAATTGCAGTAACTTAACAACAAACTTCTTTTGTACATGACAATACAAGACATGCAAGTGATTAGCACACATCAGCAAATAGCTTAAAACAGTTCCAAAAAGCATATTACTTTTCTAGAATAACTATGAACCTAAATCTATCAAGCAATCCTAATCAACAAACTTTTCAAGATAAATTTGGAGAAATTCCTATATGCTCACTCCCAATATACTGTAGAGGAATTTTTTAATGGTTGCAACAGGTAAACATTCAATATATGGAATACACTACAGGTATTAACGTTTTACAGTTGTTCGTTACTGTTTCTCTTACATTAATGCACCTTGAGAAGTTCACTCTTTAAACGCTGATGGTTTAAATATGTTCATCTTTTGTTACATAATGCATGATGTGGGGAAAAGGCTTTTGTGTTGGGCATGTTATTAGTTATGCTGCATATCTCGTAATTGTATGAAATGTTCAATGTCCCTGAAAGTTGCTCATGTTGGGGCCAAGTGAATGAATCAACATATGCCAATTCATTGCCTACACAAATGAGGGATTCAAATCTGCTGGTTGTGGCAGAGTGTAAACTACTACTGTCTCTTAAAGAAACAATTCCATTCCGACAGCTAGTTACAGGCACAAGCTTTAAAGCACTACCACAGAAATAAATGCTTATGCCAAACAGCAGTTGCCGTCTCACTGCACCCTTCACATAACCTCACCGACAAAGAGTTTTAAAGCCATCCCTAATCATCACAATTTGAATGTAATAGTATTACATGACTTTAATGTAATACTTTTTCAATACAAAAGAGAGTGCTATTACTTTTCTATTTGAAAATTCACATTCACCAATTCACATAGGTCATCTGAGGGAGGCACAAGAAACAAAGCATGCATGCACTGCAGCTTGGCAGGTCCGTCAGAAAGGAATTTTTTCTTTAATTACACCATACTTTTATTATTCACATTTTTATTAATTTTTGCCATAATAGAATTAAGAAAACAAAAATATTTTGGGCATCTGAAAATTCTTTGTATGGCATAGTAAGATATATTTGGGATAGTCCTTGTTCATTAGGGGGGGAGTGAGCCTTCCACAGGTGATCCTGATGTGAAAGTGCTGAAAATATTAGTGTGTTAAAACTTTAAATCCACAAAATTGCCAAGATTTTGACTTCTTTTTGGAACATCAAGGTTTTTGCTTCACAGAACCCTTGGCTATGCTTTGCGGCTTAGTACAATCCACCTTGATAAACCAAACACTAAGTAACATCAAAGCTGCCTTATGGCATGATAAAGTACCAAATACAGATCTCATATGGAAGCAAGTGGGTATTGTACACTTCATATTAAGTTTTTGACTGGTGAAAACTGTTTACTGTACCAGGTCAATATCACCAGCTTTGGTCACAGAGTTCTCTACAATGAAAAATGCATGTCTATAAATGCACTTCATTAGAGCAATGTTAAAAAACAGTAACCAAAATAGATGTCAAACTTTTGGAATGACAAAAAGGGAAACTCATCCCCTCCCCAAATTTTGAAAGCCAAAGGCAGTGTTGTAATCACTGACTTGGGAAGAAAGAAAGAAAGAAAAAAAAAAGAAAGAAAAGAAAAAAAAAAAAAAGAAAAGAAAAAAAAAAAAAAACTTTGCTTATGTCAAATTATTTTTTTTCCTGTTCTTTTTTAGTCTGTGTTAAAATTTCAATGCAAGGTACAAGCAGAAATATACACACTGAAAACAATATTTTCATTGCAATTATTTTGATACAATATTATCTATTATATACAATCTGGTAAAAAAAACTTGCAACCATTCTTAATAAGACCCCAAAGTGACAAATCACACGATGACTTTTACTCCTTTTAATGCTCCATTTTCTGTTCAAAATTAAAAATGTGCTCTCTATATAGTGTTTTGAGCAAGAACACTCAATGAGTATGACATTAGCACACTCACATTTAGGATAACTAATTAAATGTAATAAATGAATAAATTTTAGCAACTTCTTTTCAGATGATTCAGGCATGTTAAATGTATAAATATTAAAAGATCCCAATAAAAACAGCTTGCACTTTTCAGTAGCAGAAGTTCAATTCTCCCACAACCAAGTTACTTACTCTGTTGAAATCATCAAATATGTGCCAATTGTGTTTACACATTATAGTAAACAAAAATACCATAACTTAAATTGTGCTTTACACTCTGGTTTTTCTAATTGTAATAATTTTTCATTACTATTCTTCCTCAAAAAGAAAGGTATCCTCTGCTTATAATTGCATTAGCCCATATGTACAATGCGCATAGTGGATAGAGAAGGTACTGTATTCCACCCAAAAAATGTGAGAGATTTCACCGGAAATGTGTGTGGAGGCACCCAGCTCTCTCCCCCTCCCTCTCTCATGTGTGTGTGCGTGCGAGTGTGCAGACAGCACAGCCCAAAAACGAAAAGTCAGTTAAATACCAAAATTGGTATTTAAGTTCAGTATTTTCCATGGATGCAACACATACTTTCAACAAAATCCCTCCACTCCAACTACACTTTACATGGAACATTTTCTGGAAATGTTTTTCTCATACATGGCTAATGATTGTTACTAAAGATTTTTACACCATATGTACATTTGAATTTTCTTGGAATAGCCTCTAAAGAGCTCTTTATTCTTGTTGAGTTTTGCAAAATTTTGCATAATGGTTAAACGTAAGAGATAGACAAAACTTACTCAACAAAAAATATACCTAGATCTTGTTAAAACACATAATTTATGTCATATACATTTTTCTTGCATAGTTGACCATTTTGGAGATATTCATTGCTATTGGTTTCAATTTTAAACTAACCTTTCTCATATGGGACCATGCAAAGCGAACCAAACCACAATTTTTTCACATAGGGACCAGCTCTTAAAATGTCACTATCACTTTAGCCCAATGTAATCCCTTATTCCACTTCTATGTATAAGGAAGCAAGTAATAAGAACAATTCTGCTAATGTTTATCTGGATTAGCATGACAGATACAAGAATAATCTTTTGTAAGAAAATTGTGTTTGTGGAAAAGCTACAGAAAGTTATGTGAATGGAACACATCTGATATCAATGATATTGGAGAGGCATGTTTCAAATTGGATTCGCTGTTGTGTGCATTGGAAAACTTGTAAGAGTTACACCATGCTTTGAAACTGTTAATTTTTAATGGGGGATACCATAATTAATTTTCTTCAACTTTCCATTTTGTTAAATAAACAACAAACTTGCCATTTCTTTGGGGAGAAATCATCCATTTTCTTCCAATAAGTACAAAACAAAGAAACCATCATAAGCCCAGTAAATGTATTCTCTTTGCACAGTATTCTGGCAACATAACTTGACCCTAAAATGTTTGTTTGTTCATTTAGTCCCACTTCGAGCAAAGCTCAGGGGCATTGAGCATTATCATACAATTTTGAGATTAGCAGTATCACATACAACACTAATTTTTTTTTCTGCATCCAGCTATATGCAAGAAAACATGAAAATTTCTTAACTATCACAAAATATCAAGTGTGAACTCCCCAACATACATTAATGTAAGTAAAAGGATAATGAACAAGTGTAAATCGTCAATGCATGCAATCTGCACACCATACGGAATATTTAACTGCTGCATGACATATTGAAAAACTCCTCTAGTGTGTGGGGAGCTGAATTTTTTGGGTTTTAAATACAGGCCCACCTAAATGGAGCTCAACGCCACTGCTAATGCAATATAGCCTTTTTGAAGTAGGTATAAACACTTTATTGCTGAGCTCAATTACCACAGAAAAATATTCCATATCGCAATAGGGAGTGAAAGTAGCCAAAGGGTGCTGCTTTTAACAAAATAAAATGCAAAGCAAGAAGCTAAGTTTTGGTAGCATAACTTTTATCTGTTTTTCCAGCTAAGCTATTCATCTATTTGAAGCCTAAGAAATTTTGCATGAGACACTTTGGTAAGCGTAATATTATTGATCAATTGCTGTGTCTTATGCGATTTCTCATTTTCTTTACATCATTTAGCTCTACCAAAACGACTTATGCAATTTCTCTTTTTACTTACTTCAAGTTTATATTACTACACTATTATTGTTATACAATCCCTAATCATCACCTTCCAGAATGAACTAGTACACAATTCAAAATAGAATTAATTTGATATAAGCTCTGCTTAACAGCAAACAACTTTCACAAGAACAATAAAATATATACTCACTTATCACCGTTAAAGCTATTGACGCTGTCCCAACAAACGTACCAGCAATTCTTGTACGCATTTTGCCTTAAACTATGAGTAAATATACTTTACACTATTTAAACTAACCCAGAACCCGATCGATTAACAAAATCATGTGACTTAGGAGAGGCTAGACTCCTAGAAGGTGAACAACTCCGGGGTATGTATTTCAGAAGTTATCATTGGCTGCCAGGCCATGACATCTTTGAGAGTGAAGACGATCGCGCAGAACTTATAACCAGTGCAGTGAATGTACTAACTTCTCCCGAATTAATTATTATTAACACATTTTCTCAGTTTTTTTAAAAGACATATTATTTCACAGCTTTCCGAAAACATTGTGGGCATATACCTCAACGCAAAACTGTTATTGTTGTTATTGTAATTGTTGTTGTTGTTGAGGCTTTTTTATAGACGCGAATGCCAGCCAGAGCAGATAGCTACAGCGTCTTTAGTAAGAAATGGAAAAGAAAAAGATGAAACAAGTATGATGACCGGAAGTGAGGAGGGAGAGGATTCAAAATTTCATACGTGTACGTGTAATAAAACGAAATAAAACCTTACAAATGGGCGGAGAGAATGGAACCAGAAGCGAGGGGAGTTGAAACGGGCCAGTTGGAAATATTTGTAGTAACTGAGAGAGAAACTGGTGTGATGCTGCAGCGTGTAAAGGGCACGAAAAAAAAAAAAAAAGTGGTTAATGTCAGCTACGTGCCCGGAGGCACACATGTCAAAATCACATAGACGGATTAGATATAAGTAAGCCTGGGTCAGAGCCGTAGAGACGGAAGTTCCAGTCGGCGTCTGGAGGTTTCCCGGGCTAACCGCAACAAGTCAGAGGAAATGTCACACGGGGGTGTCAAAAGATCGGGTGTAATATCTGCAGCCGAAGTCGCCGTCCTAGCTGCGGCATCTACAATAACATTACCCTTGATGCCGACATGGCTAGGTATCCAAACGAACGTGAGCTCTGTGGAGTGCGATAAACGGTGAATGAGGTTAAGTATAAGAATTTCATGAATTTGTCTACGGATCCTCTGAAAGGGACGGGCAAGGGCTAGAAGGAGGATAAGACAAGCTGTAAAGATAAGGGCCCGATGCGGAGGTGAGGACTGGAGCGTCACAAGGGCCTGATATAGGGCAATAGTTTCAGCAGAATATATAGACGTGCACGAGTGTAATCTCCAGGTGCGAGGGGTTCGCGTCGTCCAGCTGCAAATACCCGAACTGGCTCCATCCGGCGTTTTGGAGCCATCTGTAAAAAGTATCCGCAGCGAAACAGACGGGGTGGATACAAGGTACGGTGATATAAATTCCCACCAGGTCCTGTCAGCGTTAGTGAGTGAGCCCTGAAAAGATGTAGTGTCAATGGTTACTGTGCGGGGAGGGAATTCCACGGCCAATCCAGTAGATATAGCGGGCGGACCGGTGTCCGGTAAATATGATCATAGGAAAGAAACGATAGAAGACACCGGACCAGCGGTAGCGGGATTTCCGCGTCAATCAGATGAGAATCACGGAGAATCGCTTACAGCCGGGTATGTTTAGGTAAGAGAATGTTACGCGAAGAGGTTAATAAATCGGCAAACAGGCGGCAACCAAGAGTAAACTGACCATGCGGAGCATCGTAAGTAGGAAAATATCGTTGGGTGGGGATTAAGGCGGGACGGCCCCGGATATTAAAAATAATATTGTAAAGCTGATAAAAAGAAAGATGAGAATTTCGCCTGGAGGCCCTTCGTAGGCGAGGGTGCCAATAGAAATCCGTACTCTAGGCGAGCAAAAATCAACGGGGGAAAAAGGCGGAGCAAGATCAAGGGGGTGGAGCCCCAATGGCGTACCGCCATCGCCTCAAACAAAGTGTTCAAAGATTGCAACGTCGAGAGAAGAGATTTGTAATATACTGTAAAACGGAGGTCTTGTTGGAGCAACACACCGAGAAATTTAGTAGTTATGACCGCATGCAGGTCGAGATTATTGAGGTGCATGAAGACTCTCGGAGGGCGCATCGTACGCTGAAACTTAAGAAAGCGGGTTTTTGTGAGGTTAACGAATAGGCACAGGGTAACGAGGAACGCCAGAACGCGTTGACAATCGGATTCAAACGTGCGCAGTATCGTGTGGGAACGCGGCGAGATCACGTACTATAATATGATGTCATATTGGAGAACCCGTAAAGAGACCGGCACCTTCGAAACAATACCGCCCACATAGGGTTTATAAAGTAAAGGGATAAGGGCGGAACCCTGAATGAGCCCATGGAAGGTGAAACAGGCGTGGTTGTGTGGGAAGCGGGGAGACAGTGTATAGCGTCGGTTAACGTGTAACGCGGCGATGACGCCACAAGAGGAATTCCGATGGCCCGTAAACCTTGCAGTAACAGAGAAAGGGAAACATGGTCGTACGCAGAGGAAACGTCAACAAAGAGCGCAAGGACAAGTTTGCCGGTACTTAACGCGATGTGGACACTGGTGAGGAAAGGTAGTACCGTAGCCCTTAAGAAAGCCATATTGTGTGCGCGGCCATAAGTGATAGCGCTCCAGGAAGAAGCTGAGACGATCCTGTAGAATTTTCTCAAAAAGTTTATGTAGAGTTTGAAGTAGACAAATCGGAGGGTAGTCTATCGGGGAATGACCGGAGCGACCCGGTTTTAAAATAGGAAGAATAATGACTTCCTGCCAGGACAATGGGACCGAGCCAGAGTAAAAGCCCGTGCCAAAAGTGTGTACCAAGATTCCGGCATTAGCTTCAGAAAGGTATAGGTGAGCCCGTCTGCCCCCGGGCCAGACTTATCAGATTTATTCTGTAATCCTAAACGCGTATCCGATGATATGATAGGCAATAGTAACAGATCCTCGTGATCTAAATCCGACACGGCAACCTGCGAATCCGCCGATGCGTAATCCGGAGTAATCATACGAAGAAATTGTTCTTGGAGGGACAGATTCCCATCTAAAGGCGATAGCCATCGGGAGAGATGGAAATGTTTGTACCAAGCAAATTGACATCATAGTTGAGATACCAGGGTGGACGATGTAATGTAATTGCAAGAGTTCGCCCAGGCAGCTCGTTTAATACGTCTAAGTTGTCTGCGATTTCGGGCCTCGGTGCGTTTAGCCAAAAAGTAGGATTCCGCGGTGCGAATATGACGATATCTGGTTATGCCAAACGTTTTTCTGCGACCAGACGAGAACATTCCGCTGTCCACCAGGGTGGTTTCGGTACTTTAGGCAATGAGGTTTCAACTACGGGATGGAAAGTATCGCGGTACTCATATAACGTAGGCTCCAGCAGGTTGTAAGTAACGGCGGAGTTAGGAATAGCGACGGTAACGTTCCGTATAGAACGCCGAAAATGTTCTGGATCCAACGCCCCCCACTGGCAGCGCCGGAAGAGGGCTGGACCCCGGCGTCGGGTGGCCATATATTGAATAACAAAAGGAAAGTGGTCACTCCCCATCGTGTCGGTATGGCGATTCTCAGTCGTATGGGGGTGATGTCCGGGGTAGCGAAAAACAAGCCAGGAGATGTGTCCGTCTGTCCCGGAGCACCTACGCGAGTCGTCATGTGGGAATTCAGCAGAGTCCATTGTGAAATCGTCGCGATCTGTAACAAGGGGTGTCGGTGGCGTTGCAATGGTGATATCTGATGAAAGCAGGCGATGATGAAATCCCCGTATATGATCTGGTGTTGGGACTGAGGAGCCAGGATGCCCTCCCATTCCGGTACAGTAAAGCGTCGACTCGTCGTGTACACCTCTAAAATTGTAAGATCGCCCAGGACCACCTGGACAGCTTCCAAATGTGGGGGGACAGCGAATATCTGTATCCCAACTATGGACGGAGAGATTAGTACCTACACCAATGGCCACGCCCCCACCCGGGGTAGTACGATCATTGCGATACCACTGTTATCCAAGAATACTTAAAGAATGAAGCAAATTCAACCAAGTTTCGGTAGGATAATAACATGTGGCCTGACCCGCGGTAAAAGACAAAGTAAATCTGGGATTTTACGGTGGAGACTACGTGCATTCCAGTAAAGGTGCCGAAGGTCGTGCTTGTCATTAAATCTGTACTAACTAGAGATCCAATTGTGTTTTTAGAGATAACAGATTGTGTAAGAGTTAATCTGGAGCCTCCTCAAAGAGTTTATTGAACAGAATGCGGAGATCCCGGAAATTCTTATCTCGGGAGTGGAGGGCCTTTGTGGGGTCATAGGAGTGGCACAAACCTCCGCCCGCGCGGAAAGTCTATTAGTGACAGCAACTGGTACCCCCTAAGTGTGGTCTTTCCCGTCATCATATCTGGTGTAGTGGCGCTACCGGGGGTCTTAGGAGCCGAAGGCCATCGGCCATGTGGAGCCCAGCGGGCTAAAACCCAATCGTTCGGTATAGGTGTCTGCGCCTCCATGCATTTGCGCTTGGTCAACACAGAAGGAGTGTTATAAGAAACTCGTGACATCGGGGGCGGAGCCCCCCGTGTCCCTACTTAGGGGCCTGAGACACCAGGGAAAGCCTCCTCCCCGCGACCGGTAACCTGGCGGTCGGTGTATGTGCGCATCACTCCCGCATAGGACGTACGACCTAGTACCATTTCTCTAGCTTCGTAGCGTGACACTGGTAGTTCGGCTATTTAATCGCAATCTGAGATTCCAGCTTGTAGGCGGGACATTTATCTAACTGGTCTGCGGCATGAGCCTGCTTAAAATTAATACAGCGTAGCTGGTCTGATAAGCAGCTGCGCATCCAAATGATCCTGTCCGCACTTCAGACATCGTTTTGTGTTTCGGCAAAATTTTGCCCTATGGTAAAATTTGACGCAATTAGTGCACACCCTCACCTTTCGGTGTAAGTGTCCACAGGAAATCTTTGAAAGTATAGATAGATATGTGAAGGCAGTCTTTGTGCCCAGAATGTTATCTTTAGGGTATGTGTGGGTACATATGTATTAACCCGATTTTCCTGAGTGCGGCGATTGAAGCCGTGTACATGATGCACATGTAACTGCCCCGTAGCACGCAAATGGGTACTCAATTCCTCCGACGTTATATTAAGATCAATGCCGCCGACCACCCCTGTAACAAAAATATTATAATAGGGAATGGAGGAATGCGTATCATGTGATGTATTAAAATCCGAGTCCAAAAATTTATTAGCGTTAATATGTGAGGAGAAATGGAGTTCTAATTGATTATATCCACATTTATGGCTATAGGTAACACCCTCCGCGTGCTGAAACAGCCAGCGACCAATTTTGAGGGGATGAAAATCCCGGATATTCCTGCTGTTATCTCGTATGATGACAAAGTAGGGACCAAGATCGAGGAAAGGTATCTGAGAGGGGGTGGAGGCGACACGCCAGTAGGCATGGCCTGGTCACCAACTCCGGTCCCATTCGACTGTTGAGTCGCTACATTATCAGATTGCAAAGTGGAAGTAGTTAGTGTCGATACCGAAATATCGGCATTGGTGACAATATCGGTCTCCATACCGTCGCTCGATGGGGAATTAGAATGAATTACTATGAGATCCTGCATCTCTGATGCAAGGACCCCCTCGCGGAGCCTAACCCCTCCTGGGAGGTCAAAGTCAAAGTATGTCTAAAACACCTTACCTCAAAATCCAACAAGAACACAAAAAATTAAAGCAAATACACACTCAAGAAGTCCCACACAAGCACAAGTGAGGAACTAGGAGACGCCTCGAGCGAGACGTGTGTACCAAACATACGTCACACACAACCCTAGCTTCCCCTAACCTCCCCTCTCACGGCTGGCAGCACAAAAGAACACGACAAGCAGCGCACTCGACAGCACCATGCCGAATGATAACGCAAAGTTAGTGAATACTGCATTATATTACTAAAACATAACCAGTGTTCCGTGCCAATAGACAGTAGTAGTATTGCCAACCATGGACAATCAGAAAACCGGACAGTCACTAAATATCAACCGCCCTTCTGAATAGAAAAGCGTACGCTGTCAATTTTAATCAAATATTTAAAAATGCGCATTATATAATCAACATTATACAGTAAGAAATGAAGGAAATGTAAATTCAAAAAGATAAAAGATCAATGTCAAATATATTAATAAACATTAGCATAGATTCACACAGCATGACTTGTTCTCCAAAAGAGAACGATGCTTCATCTAGTTACTACAAAGTCGATTTCTGTGTCTCACTTTAATATTAAATTAACTTTGCGACAATTAACGGCCGAGCAAGTGAACAGGAAAAAAAATATCATCAGAAAGGTTTATCCGCACTTCTTAAAATGCCAATAATCGACATAAAAGTGAATCAAGTGGTGTTATCCTTGGGCATTCGCCGATGACTTCCTCCAATTAAGACCACATCATTGTGACTCACGGGTAACTGTGTGGAAGAAGTATCGGTAAATTCGTTCTACATCCAACTATTTTTTTCGGCGTCAGGAGAGCAAGGTTTGGCAATAATGGGTTACCATAGATGTTCCTGTTGTTTGTTGTTTTTTTTCCCAAACACCTACTTGAAAAATTGTCTGCATCAATAGTAACTGGATAAGTGAGATATTGATGTGATATTGACTATTTATACCTAGTCTCCGAAAGGATCAACTCAATTCTATATTTTTATGTCGAATATGTCACACACACTACATTTTCCTACAAAAATAATGTAGGGTAGCTCATCTTCAGCAATTAATAACATATTCACAAATATACACAGAAATAAAACTTCTATAACTTGCCATTTGCAAATGACCTTTCAGATCATGAGGCACAAATACTTCTCATTATCGAGGTTAACCCAAGGTTAAAACAAAACTATAAATATTGTGGAACACGAAAAGTAGGTGAAAGCACCCTCATATTGTTTAAGTATGCCCTTCAGCAAGAACCATGAATTGAAATTTTTTAAATAAATAGGGTAAATGACAAGCTCAATCCTTTCCTACAATATTTCAACTCTCATTTTGTAGCACCATTTCCAGTCAAATATAGTAAAGTGCATAATCAGAAGGAAAATAACACCTGGATTACTATAGGCATTAAAACTTCTTGTAAATGCAAGCGAAAATTATACCAAGAATTGAAACATAATAAAAACAAACTTAGAATGTCACTACAAAAAGTAGTTAATATTCTAAAAGAAGCATAAAAGCTGCTAAAATATTGCATTATAATAAAGAGATATCCAATTCCGACAGTAAAATATAAACTATCTGAAAAATAATATAAAGATAAATAGGTAAGATATCTCAAGAAAGCTCCTCAATTACACTGAATTCCGGTAATAAAAAAAATTGATGATCCTGAAAAGGTCGTAGATGTTTTCAACAAATTGTTTTTTAATCTAATAGACAAATTAAACATAAATTATGGATGTAAATAGTCAGCACTAATTTTTTGAAAATTTCTATCGTAAACAGAGTCCCTGAATTTAAAGTAAAATTGACTACATCATCTGAAATACAAAATATAAAAAAGACCAAAAATTAATCTGGATATGGTGAAATATCAAGCAGAAACCTAAAGGCACATTTTGATTTAATAAGCATTCCCCTTAGCTATTTATGTAACGAATCAGTAAAGAGTGGAATATTTCCTGAGATAATGAAGTACCCTATTGTCAACCACGTTTTAATAAAGGTAAACCAGATAATGTCTCAAATTATAGACCTATATCTCTCTTGTCTGTTTTCTCAAAAGTATTTGAAAAAGTAATGTTCAATAGGCTTTATAATTACTTGGAAAAGAACAACTTACTTGCCAAAGAACAGTTTGTATTTAGAAAATGAGTAACGACAGACCACTCAACCTACAAGTTCACATATAAAGTGTTAACAGCGTTAAATAAAAAGAAGCATGTCGGTGGAATCTTTTGTGACCTAGGGAATACCTTTGACGGTGTGAATCATGTGATTGTGATATTAAAACTACATTTTATGGATTGGTTCATTTAATACATAGAGAAGAGAAAACAAAAGGTCGAAATTAATAACTCCAATGGGTATCAAAATAGTGCCTCAGAATGGAAATCAGTAAAACATGGTGTTACCCGGGGATGTATCTCAGGGCCTCTTTTGTTCTTGATTTACATTACATATTTATAAAAATGTGTTGTAATTTGTTGACATATATGCACTTAGGAGAGAACACAGTAATCATGTCTTAGTCTTATATAATTATTAGTGGTAAATATTATGTTGATAATTAGAAAACTATTGTCTGATATTACTTCAGTGTATCACAATGAAATTATATTTATTTATACATTTTAACACTAATTTTTGATACCGTTTGTTTATATGTGCATGCAAAAAAGGAAGAACACATGCTTTTATGAAGCACATTAAGTATGGTGCAGTGGGTACAGGCCTCGAAAAAATGATATGATTATATGTCTTTTCTGCTGCTTTCAACCCGTACTTTTAGCATCAGAGCTTTATACATTGTTTTTTTTTTTTTTTTTTTTTTTTCGTAGTCTATGAGCATATGTGTACGTGCATATCCCTTGACAAATTCTATGTTCAGTGACTTCTTGACCCAAACAAATCTACAGCATGCTTTCTAATCTAATCTAACGTAATCTTAGATTAGATTAGATTAGAAAGCATTCTGATCCTTAGATGGCTTAGGGATGACTAAGCAGTAAGAATTGCGCAATTGCAAAAATAATTTTACTTATGTCATACTGCCTACGATTCAAAGTTCCAAACGAAAACCGTACAGACAAGGCAGGAAACCGTAACTGCACGATTTAAACTAGGATAACAATTTTTTTCGATGTTATCGGAGACAGCGTTTTTAAAAACGCTTTAATTTACATCCTTACAGAAAATAATCTTATCTTAAAATAAAACTTAAAAACATTATAATAGCAGCACTTCATCGAGGCCTCATCCTTCAAAGGCCCTAAGCTCCAAGTGTCAGTTTTGTCACATTTATGTTGATGAGCAATAGAGAGAATGAACATTATTTGTGGACGCTCTTTTACTGCTGTGATTCTCAGCGTCTCATTTTACACTGAGCGAGAAGGACGCTTAATTTTGGTCATAGGCCTCTTTTCCAGAAAATACACGAGGCATATAACTAATACACTGATGAGCTATACTTTTAAAAACGATATAAAAGTTGAATTGGAATAATATAATTTTTACTGTACCTTATTTACACTTAAGAGCTTTACGCAGTGGCGTGACTCTTTTCTGAAAAGTGTAACATAATTTCAGGATCCCAGAGTTTGAAGCAAGTTTATCACTAAACGCTTTACACGAGAAGTTAAGATTAGCTTTCACTGTTAAAATAGCTCACTTAAAATGGAGATTTGTCTTCCGATCAGACGTAATTCATATTCTAAAGTATCCTTTCTTCGGATACATTTCTGCCAGGTAAGCGCATAAAAAGTTTCATATTTGTCATGGGGTACATTATGTTTTTTTAATTGCATGAACACCTCTCTGCATTTTCTACCAGGTGACCCCTGAAGTATTCACATTCTCTTTTTGATACATAACCCCGCAAATAACTAATTTCATCAAATAGTTCATCATGATTGACGGTTACAATTTCTCGAACAGTTCGATAATATATTTTTAACAGCATTATCAAAAGTTTTCCTTAAGGGTGCATTATCCAGGAGAAGCCAGCCTAAATGTGACAAGCCCTCATTATGCTTATTCCAAGAAAGCAAATAAGATAAAGCACTGTCATAAAATTCTTGAGATATTTTGAGATAACCTTCCATTTTCATTTCACAATTTTCTGCTAGATCAGTGAGCAAATCCTTTACCATGCGCGGAAAAAACCGTTCAACGAAACTTTATTAAGATGTTCTGCACAGCTAATGCGGATTCTGTTGCTCATTTGTCATAATCTTTAATTACTTTAATTGTTTCATGGAAGAGTGCAGTGTGAAAATAATCAAAGCTAGGCCACAGCTCAATCTCACGGTTTTCGAAGAACTGTCTGACTATTTTAAGTTCACTGTGATTCTGACATGAAGAAAGATTTCAGTGATGGATACAGTTTCAATATTCTTTCCAAATCTGGAAGTAATGAATACTACCTTATATTAGCATAACCAAGTATTTGCTTGAACTCTTGTCCAACGAAGTCATAGAAATCTTTCAAATGTTCGATGCACCGTATAGATGTGAAAATGCCCAGATATTTTCGTAACAAGCACTTCAATATCTATATGCATAGAATCAAACGCTATTTTTGCGCAATTATGTATGATATGCGCATTGCTACCAAGACCCGGTATATATTTTCTATTCAACTCAGACTTAATTTTAGTTACTACATTCTCTTTACCCTTTTTTAGCAACCCTCCGAAGTGAGAGTTCGTATTGTTCGCTGATAGTCCTGCCGCATTTCTGCATAAGTCAAAAGTATCAATTGCTTTCAATACTTGTGCAGATTATTGGAAGTTTCTCCAGTGATTTAAATGAAAGTAAGAAGTTTGCTCTAAATTGGGGTTTCTAAATCATAAGCTTGATAATAACGCACTAAAATGGGGAGCAGCTTTACACACTTTAGATTAGATGTACCGTAATACACATTTACGAAGTTGACATAGTTAAGATCATTTTAATTCATTGATAGACCATGGAGCAAAAACATAGGTAATTATGGATTCACACTTTGTTCTTGCACTTGTTTCGTTGCAAATTTTTCTGATGAAAACCATGACTGTTAAGTACAGTGTCACATGCGTACCTATGTTTCTTCATAAAAAAAAAAAAGACCAAGTTGTATAGCTTTTAGACGGTTCTAGTTTAACAAGGTAATTCGATACACTTCTTGACTGAGATTTACTTAGCAGTAGTCTTGTAGATTTTGTTGTTGGTTTTTTTTTTTTTTTTTTTTTTTTTTGCATTTATGATGATCAGTTATTGATGTTCTCCCAAAGTTTGAACCACACAAGGTATATTTCACTAGTGTTCAATCTTCTGAATTAACTTGTATAATTTATGGAGATTCCGCTTTTAACGAATCATTAAAATGACATTTATGTTTTCTTGAAAAACATTCTGCAACATTTTGACTTCTCTCTCAGACTTCGCATACAAACTAAACTGGCAGACACAGAGACAGCTAACATACTAACTATAGTAGTGCTAATCAGTATTTTCAAATAAGTTTGTTTTTTTACCATTGTGGAAGAGCTGCCGGGCGATAACTGCTACGGCCGCGTTAGTTAATACTTACACAACAATATAAATGGAAAATGAACTGTACGAATATCAGTATGTGTAGAAATTCAATTCTTAGTGTTACTCAAACTGTATCGGTATATTAAATTATATATTCCTGAAATTGAGGACAAAATCGGACACAGATACGACCCGGGATATCGGTTTAAACAGAGGACGGAAATGCCTAGCGTTTTACTGAGGCACGTTTTTCGACCAGCTACCATCTTGCAAAGCTACTCACTACCATATACTCCATACGACACATCTGTCAAATCAATTGTTATTCCAAGTTTTTTAAGTAAAAAGAACGGCAATGAATGGGGAAAGATCTAAAGTTGAGAGAATATTTAATACAATCACATGTTTCGGGCTGTCAAAAGTGATTATTGATAAATTGATAGTATTGCACTAAACATCCCGGCAAGGTCATAACTTAATGTTCTAATTTCTTGGTCTAAAACTGAAGGAGGGCAAAATATCACATTTTGACAAACCTTATTGTTTGTCTCTCATGCCTATAGCCATTAATTCCACTACATGAACTTTAAAAGAGAACACACACACAAAAAGTGATACATATAAGAGATTATCGTACAATTTAATAGCTTTAACTGTAGACTGCACGTATTGCATTCCGAGTCCGAGGAACACTCCACCTATTCTCACAGTTCTGGTATCATTAGCACATCATTTGATACTAATCATGTCTCGCGTTATATGCTAAATGGTTGAATTAGCAAGAGGTTTCCTTGAAACCATAATAGGTTGCCAAATAAGGACTGTGGGTTTAAACTGGCAACACTGGTTGGTTGCTCTGAGCGATAGCGATATTCCAGGTTCTAGTTCAGTTTTAGACCACAGATATAGAAAGCATAGATAGCAAATTCTCTACTTTTATGAATTTTGATTGGTGAAGCACGTTTTTGTCAAGCCGCCATATTTTTATATTAAACGTCTGAGATACGTACCGCTTTTGTCGGTTAAATGTAAACCAAAAATAATATTTTGTGGTGTTAAATGTCAATTAAGCAGTACATTTGGACTGTAGGTTTTAAACCGGTATTATGGTGAATATGTGTGAGGTGTTTGGTTGTAGTTTCTCGAATAACAGAAGCAAAAACAAAGAAAAGGAAGTGTGTTTCAATACATAGTTCCGGGTTCTTATTTAAGTGATTTTGTGGCTTTAAATGTCAATTAAGCAGCAAATTTAGACTTAGGTTTTAAACCAGCATATTGGTGAATACGTGTATGGTCTTTGGTTGTATTTTCTCAAATAGCAGAAGCATAAACAAGAAGAAGGATCTTTCAGTGGTATACTTAGTGAAATATTTCAATACACAGGTTACTGTACTTTTTTAAGTGATTTTTCGGTGGTATACTTAGTGAAATACGTTATACATTATCAAAAGAACAATTCTGTATTGTTT
This sequence comes from Hymenopus coronatus, assembly GCA_030762935.1. Lineage (NCBI taxonomy): Eukaryota > Metazoa > Arthropoda > Insecta > Mantodea > Hymenopodidae > Hymenopus > Hymenopus coronatus. Next base: position 403,639,044 of record CM060900.1, on the reverse strand, counting down.
GTTAGATGTTAGATTTCTAACTCGGAAAGACCGTTGAGAAGCAACCAAAATATTTCAACCTACTCCGGTTTATAAGAAACTTCTTACTAATTCGCCCATTTAGCAGATATCGCAAGAAATAATTAGTGTCAAATTATGTGCTTATGATATCAGAACCGTGAGAATAGGGGGCGTGTTCTTCAGACTTGGAATGCAATACATGCAGTCCACAATGACAGCCATTATAATCTTTGTGATAGTCTCTGATACTTGTCACACTGTTTAGGTGTGCACTTAAGTTCATGTATTGGAATAAATGGCGAATCCCGCGTCAACCACGTGGCATAATGGAAAGAAGGACCAACAACTTCTTTTGTAAAACCCCTGTGAGATTAGCTGTCCCGCAGTCATTCTGTCTCAGTAACCAATAGGAAAGATTCAGTATAAATTGAAGAATAGTTTGCATTCTCGCGAGCCGCAAAGCCTGTATGCATATTGCAATGTAGCCAACAATAACATGTGATTTTCCACTATTAAGTTTATTCAAACCCATAAGGTGTATAAATATATTTCGTTCGATCAACAAAACTGCAATACTGTTATTTTATTTTTTTAAGCGCTGAGTTTGTCAAATAAAAAAAAAAAAAAAAAAAAAACTATAACACAAATCAAGTTATCCCTAGTGGATGCAACAGTTTAAAGCTAAAGCACCAATACCCTCTGCGAAAATTTTTGGGGGAAAAATCATCATAGCCACTTATAAATACAATAAGTAACAAATCAAGTAATATTTTCAGATTTTAATTAACGGACATAAGTATGCATTGGGCATTAAAATGAACATTGGGACTGCGTGCCTACGAATAAGCATTAAGTCAAAACATTGCATTCCATTCGATTTATGTTTATTACCTATAAATTACACATATGTACATTTTTTCCTTTACCAAATAAGTGAAGATTATTTCATTTATAAATATAACTAACTAGAATATAATACACTTATAATAAATGATCACATTGTACCTATTCAGTAGAAACCTGTTAATTCTCAGCATAAGTTGCAAAACAATTGCTCTCTGCTGTGAGAAAAGATTATTCTTGCAACCTTTGAATACCACTTTTTTGTTGCAACTATTTTGTTTATATATATATATATATATATATATATATATATATATATATATATATATAGCACGGCTTTTAATGCTCGTCATCATTTGTTAATGTTTTGTCTTCTTTGTGCGTGTGGGGTTGGAGTACCAGTAGAATTTCCACACAACTGAATCTCTGTTGTTTCCTAGCTGGACAGTGATGACTGCCAGAACTACTCTCAGAATACTTGTTTCCTTCATTAAAAGTAAGAACTCAGCAATTGAAGTTTTGATATCCGAGAACTCCATGACGTTCCTCTTAGGTTCTTGTAGTTCTGCTTTGTCGGTTCTGTATTGTGTTCAGCTGTAGCAATAGCAATGTCCAAATTGTGGAAAATTGTTTTTTCTGTCCTCTTTTTTGTTCGACTGCTAATTGTATAATATCTGATATGTCAGTCTATCTCACAATGCCACACACGTTTAATATTATATTGACTGACAATGGCTGGTCGGAATATTCTAATGTACCGTCTTTATTTTGGTGACGATTTGCCACAAATATCTTCAGGGTAAATGTCTAATTTTGATTAGGCCAGGAAAATTTTTGCTCAAACCATTTTACAACACACGTTACACGATCTTACCCTACAGACTGACCTTATGATCCTCTTCCTAGCCATATTAATTTTCTTGTCATCTGAAAGATGTGCACTAGATGGAATCTTTTTATTTCACTGTCATTCCTGTAGCTGACAATCGTCTCTCAGAGAAAACTTCCAGAAGGGAAGAAAGCTGAAGAAACGGTAAAAAAAGACAGAAAGAACAAAATAAAGAAAGAAAGAAAGAAAGAAAGAAAGAAATGAGTTTCATCTCTGACCCAATCACATAGCCGTATAATTGCAGAACCTCCAAAACTCAATGATTTTCCTTTTGCTTTTTTTCTGGAAATGTTCCGTTTCCTTGGTACAGTTCAAAGTCCAGTACTAGGCTAGAATGGAGGGAATGAACTAAATTTTTAAATCCTTTTGGATTTGGGTTTCCTCTTACAAATTGCCTGATGCCGCATACTCCTGCAAAAAGGGATCATTTGTTCATCAATAGCCATATTTGATCCCCTAGATGTCCGAAACATCCTTGAACCCTTTTTATTAATGGCCTGACTTTCCACAGTTTATCTTACTTCCCAAATTCTCCTGAAACAGAACTATCATCTATAGTCCTTAAGCGATTTCTAATGTTAAAGTATCTGTCTCAGGAGATTATATTAGCTATTGCTGGAACTGTAGTGGTTTTGGCCTAATACAGTTTAATCCTTGGAAACCTAATTTTCTATAGTGCTTAACGCCCGCTTTTACTGCTTGTGGCACCGCGGACGATGATACTGATCATGCATGGAAGGAAAATGGAACACCAGTGGAATGCAATGGCGGGGGAAAAAGGAGAACCCTGAGAATACACGCCCCTGCGCCGCTTTGTCCACCACAAATATAATATGCTGTCACTTGGGATCGAACCCGGGCCGTCTAGGTGAGAGGTGAATGATCTAACCACGTGGCCACGGCGTGGCCCTCTTGGACACTTAAGACTGGACTCCAAAAGAAAGACTTCAATAAAAACAAGCCTGTCCCTTGGTTGTAATTTTAATGCCTTTCCATTTTCATGAATGTATCGTCTGTGCGTAAAGTCACAACGTTCAAAATATTGAGTGAAATGGTCCTGAACATATCAGTTAAAAGAATCCACAGTGAAAACATCGGAAATGAAAACACCTTCAAATTTGAAATGACAAGAAACAGCTGGACAGTTTTTATGTAACTCAAGAATTAAATAATTTGAACTTAAGGATGTTAGAGCCAAGAGGGAAATTTCTAAACCCTGTCATGACTTCATTAGGTTTGCATTTTTTATTCATACATTTTACCACCAGTTGTAACTGGTGACTTTTCTTCCAAACTTGTCTTCTGGACTGAGTTAGACCTTTATTTTTGGTCTACACCTGATTATCATCATCATCATATCGTTTCACCATTACTTTCAGTATTTTCATTTGCATTAAATGGTACTCCTTGTTCTTCCTTTTCTTCTTCTGCAACATCTTTGCTGAATTCAGTTTCTGTAAGCTCTTCATTATTAAACATTTCCAGCATTTCTTCATCATAAACAGCCTAAAACTTATAGAAATAATATAAGCACATTAAGGAATAATAACACAATGATAGGAATTTGACAAATGTACTTCCAGAATCAAAATTTAAATCTTGCAATAATTATTTGAGGTTAACTGAAAAAAGTGAATACTGGTAATATTGTCCTGACTTGTAAGTGATCTATATTAATAATGCGTTAGTTCGTGTGTAATAGTTATAAATTGTACGTTGCAACTATTGTACAGACATTGTTCACTTCATTCGTTCCATAAATATTTAACTGAGCCATATTTATGCACTAGTAATAAACTAATCAATATCAACTACTTTCCCGCCATTATTAAATCTCTGTTTGCTATGTGACTGCTGACATGTGTTCAGGCTGTAGCGAACAGTAGATGCCTCAGATGCTAGGCCTGAACATTCTATTGGCTTGGACATCAGGTTTTCACACAGTAAGAGCTAAGAATAGGGTGTAGCAAAGGAAGACTACTATGTAGTAGTAGTAGTAGTAGTAGTAGTAGTAGTAGTAGTAGTAGTAGTAGTAGTAGTAGTAGTAGTAGTAGTACTAGTAGTAGTAGTAGTAGTAGTAGTAGTAGTAGTAGTAGTAGTAGTAGTACTAGCAACAGCAGCAGCAGCATCAGCATCGGCATCGGCATCGGCAGCGGCAGCGGCGGTGGCGGCGGGGGCGGCGGCGGGGGAGGGGCGGGGGCGGCGGCGGAGGCGGCGGAGGCGGCGGTGGCGGCGGTGGTGGTGGTCGTGGTGGTGGTGGTGGTGGTGGTGGTCGTGGTCGTGGTGGTCGTGGTGGTGGTGGTGGTGGTGGTGGTGGTAGTGGTAGTGGTAGTGGTAGTAGTAGTAGTAGTAGTAGTAGTAGTAGTAGTAGTAGTAGTAGTAGTAGTAGTAGTAGTAGTAGTAGTAGTAGTAGTAGTAGTAGTAGTAGTAGTAGTAGTAGTAGTAGTAGTGCGACGGTTCACTGAGTTCCAATTCTCCCCCAATATGTACATGTTACGCTTATGGGCCCTTATACGATGAGTGGGTTATTTTTAGGTTTCGGCAAGATCCGTTTTCTGTTATAGTATGCGTTAGAACATCATTTTATATTCAGCAGTTTGATAACCTGTATCTACAATGTATTTGATTTTTCTGCCAAATAGTTGTCATTTAAGTTAGTCGTAGAATAAAACGATTAAGAGTTGATTTAAATTTCAAATGAGCAAGAGCTTTTTTTATAATTATTCGGGTCATAGAGAAATAAAGTTCCAACTCAGGAATAAGTATGACGGTATAATTTTACGTTTATTTGTTTGGCGTAGGTTTTCATATGTAACTGCAAGCAGAACGCAGTTCATATAATATACATAAACAGAAGATATTTTTTAGTTTCTACTTTTGAAATCCTCTTAATTTTTTAATTATCGAAATTCATATAATATGGATAATCTGAAGATATTCTTTAGTGTCTACTTTTGAAATTTGCTTAATTTTTTAATTATCAAAAGTCCGATAGTTAATTTTATACACGTAGAATTATTTTAATAGACATTAATATTTCGGTCCATTTACAATATCAACTTATGACTTACTTGATTGACTAGATCCTTCTTCTTCGAATCCGAAGTAGGAAGTCACTTGGAAAAATATATTTATCGTAGTTATGAATCTTGTTAAATACTATACTAAATAGGTACTGATTTTCTAATTATGAAGGTCTGTTTCGCTGCTAATTCAACACGTAAATTTTCGTTATACGTAGTCGTTTCACGGGTTAACAGCAGTGTGATTATGATAAAATCGATCGAGCTTTAGGCCATGCTGACTCTGCGGTGTTCTTCAGGAAGTAATGAAATGCTCACGCTCACGACAGTTGGCAGGCTGAGGGCAGCCCGAGGAGTGTTAGTTGTGTCCCTGTTCTCGAAGAGAACTTAACCACGTTATGACGGGATTGTGGGGTTTGCAGGATAGCGGGTGAGAGATGGGGTTGTTGAGTGACAGGAGGAGGCAAGTATAGCTCCTCAACGGTTGCTATTTTACGGTGCAATGGCTCTTGTGTACCGCTGGTGTAATCATTTTTTTCAAAAAATGTTTACTTTTGGGGTTTTAAATTTTGATATCCAAGCAACTCTTGAAGGATTGTAAAGAGCTAAGCCGTAGCAGCTGTTGGAGGTGCTCCTTCGTTACCGGGGATGCCCGCAAACCATGCGTGGAAGCCGGTATAGCCTGAAGCGGCGGTTTATGAGATGATTATTCCCAAGAGACCTAACGAGGGCGCTCCGATGGAATGGTAACCCTTCGTTGAATTTTGTTGCCCGACGCCTAATCTCGTCCTCCAGGTATGGTAGACCAGAGGCTTCGTGCAGGAGTCTAGTAGGAAATCGTCGAGGCACAGAATAGATGGCCGGAATGCATCTATTCTCTACCCGCTGAAGCAACAGCAGACTATAGTCAGCCGTCATGCCCCAGATCTCACAGGCGTAGATTAATAAGGGGACTATGAGGTCCCTCAAAAGGCGCAACTTAAGGGGAACCGGCATCGTGGACTTCAGCATCGGGTACAAGGAGGCCGCAGCCCCATTGCCCCGACACCTCAACTCCCTGATATACTCCCCTATAGTGACGCCCTTGTCAAGCTTCACCCCCAAGTAGGTTATGGTGTTCGTCCATTGTATCCTTCTTCTGAGGTATGTAAATGTAGGGAAGTTTGCGGGAAAGCGGCGCTTGGTGAACAGAATAGTGTGGCTTTTCTCCGGATTGATGGACAACCGCCAACGCTCGCACCACTCTTGGAGGAGTCGGAGGTAGATGTCTCTGAAGTATTGTCCAGTGTGATTGGCAGGCTGAGGGCAGCCCGAGGTGTGTTAGACGTGTCCCTTAACCACGTTCTGAACTGAAGTTATTGCTCGCGACCGGGCTGTATGTATACTCTCCAAGAGGAGGGCGGAGCTAAATGACGCGGGCCAATGGAGACTCACTGTCCTGTGATTGGTTCAGCGGAGAAGTACTGCCAGAATACCTGCTATTGTTGAATGTCCTAGTCTATGCTGATCTCAGCCAGAGGCCGTTGTTAAAGTTATTTTGCACTAACTTGATTTCAATTGCCCCTTTTATAATTCTGTTTTCGTATCGGTTGCCATGTTGTTAAAACGTGACCTCGTCTAATAAGATGCTGTGGTCATTGCTAAGGCTCTGCTGAGCCACTGCTGATTTCTCAGCTTGAAGAAGTCTGAGATGTTCCACACATCTCTCTTTTATCGTGCGGTCTATCTCCCCTATATATACCTTCCCACGTTGGCATGGGCTTTTGTGTACGCCGGGGGTTTTCAGTCCCAAGTTGTCCTTCACAGGTCTCATGTATTGTCTCAGCTTCCTTGGTGATAAAATATGTTTTTATGTTGAGTATTTTTAGTATCCATGCAATCTTATTTGAAACTGTGCTGTGGAAGGGGATAAAAGAGTTTCCTGTGGGTTTTCGGCCCTCCTATGTGTTGCGTTTGTCCGCGGTGTGGTTCTTGTGATTCTTGTCTTTACGGCGTGTCTGCTGAATGTCTTTTTTTGTGTACCGATTCTGTTTAAATGTGTATCAAATTACACATTTGAGACCCACGTTCTTCATCTGCAATATGGGCGGAGAGAACGGTTCTGTTCTGGTTCGGACGTTGATTACTGTGTGCGTTCAGATAACGACCTAAGTGTTTTACTTTTCTATAGAAACTGTGTACCAATGTGCTATCTTGCTTTTTATGAATTTTAATGTCTAAGAACGGAAGGGAACTTTGTGCAATTGGAATGCTTGTAGAGTTTCTTTCCCGTGCTACCAAATCACGAGTACGTCATCTACGTATCGGTAAAATTCCTTGGGCCTAAGTGGTGCAGATTGCAGAGCTTTATGATCAAAGGTTGTATATAATATTTGTCCATGATGGGAGAAAGCTGAGAACTCATTACTACTCATCCGTCTGTTTGTAGAATTCTTCGATATATGTGAAGTATGTGGAGTTTAGTTCTGGCTCGAAAAGTTTTACTATGTTCGGAGGAAACTGTTCAGATAGCAGTTTTAGCTTTTCGTTTAAGGGGGCCATAGTGAAAACTGAACCCACATCGAAGCTAACTAACCGGTCCGATAAGCTCACTTTGAGATTTTTTTTATAGTTTTTACAAACTCTGCAGAGTTCTTTACATAATACTCATAAGTACCCATCCAAAGATGCTAGCATGCCCGTCAGCTGCTTTGCAAGATGATATGTTGGCGTACCGATTGCGTCATCTAAGGAACGAAGCGGGACCCCTGATTTATTCAACGTGGTATTGGAAGAACCGAGTAGGAAGATGGTGCAGCCTTCTTGATTTCAGGAAGAAGACTGCATGCTTTGATGAGCTGTCCTGTAACCCGTGTGATCTTGTTAATGGGATCCTTGTTGATTTTCCTGCATGCAGAGTCAGGTAGTACGGGCGGGATCTTCCTGTGGCAATCGGTCACCTCCAAATCGACAGTGGCATTGCATTTGTCTGCAGGGAGTACTATTAGATTGTGATTCTGCTTCAGTCTGCTAAGTGTCGTGTATTCTGCCACAGAGATAAAGTTTCTGGTCTTCCTTGCCTTACTGATGCAAGTATTTACTTCATGACGCACTTCTTCCTCAATATCTGAAGGTAAACTGTGAATGGTTTTTCAGCTCCACTGATGACGTCGTTCACCGGCCGTGCTTTGGGCCCTGAAGCAAAATTCAATCCCTTGCAAAAAATTGATACCGTTGCTTCTGAGTTAGACTGGCCACTAGCCGGGAAGTCTCCAAGTTTGACTTATATTGTTGTGTTGGCGACAGACTTTGAAGTTTCTTGACTTTTCTGGAAGTCGTCCTGTTCTTATGTTTGTAATATTGGACAACAATGGAGCTGTCGATCCACTCAATATCGAATGGACGTAGCTACGTGTAGATCTTGAGCCGTGATTAAAGGAGCTCCCTGGACACTGATTCAAGAAGTATGTAGATGTTATGTATTCTTTCCCTTACCAGAGCAAGGCTGGCGCATATTAGAATACGTTGTGCCCGGTCGGTGTTGATGTGATGGCGAATCCTGGCAAAATTCGGGGTAATAGCCTGTTCTCGACATATTAGTGGATAGGTCATTGTAGAGAGGCTGCTTACCCTCTGCTTTTATAGACTCTCATTCCGACAGAGGCCGATGTAGATGTCTTCCCCGTAGAGGTTCAAAATGTAAGATTTGAACATTTGACGACGATTATTATTGATTATAGCTTTTTGGTTCAACAGCCGCGTGATGTTAATAAAAATAGCTCGAGATTTCGGCCATGCTATTTCTATGGCCTTGTTCAGGAAGTAATGAAATGCCCCAGACCGGGTGGTATATATATATATATATATATATATATATATTCTTCAAGTGGAGAGCGGGACTAAATGACGCGGGCCAATGGGGACCCATTGCCCTGTGACTGGTCTGGCGGAGAAGTACTGCCAAAATGTCTGCTATTTTTGAGTGTTCTAGCCCGTGCTGAGATCAGCCTTAGGCCATATACCCATTATTTCTTATATCCCCAATGAAATATTGACATTAATTTACAGTGTGTTTACACTATATCTTACATCACAAATTTTATTGAAATGGTACACTGCTGGTATAAAATTGAAAATTATTTGTGTTTTCATATTATATGGGTTTTAAGTATATGTATTTGTTCGGACTTATATAGCGTATTAATTATTTAATAATTAGTAGGTGGCTTCTTCACTAATTTTAATAAGTGGCTTTACATTACATTTTCGATTTCTTCTTCATGGCTTACCTTTATATCCATTAGTTCATAGGTATGTTCACCAAATTGTTTGTTTATAAGATATGGGCCAGCGCAAAGAAGTTCCCTTTTCTGGGTTTCCTTCTTCGTTGCATCTGAAATGTTTCTTTTTATAATCAATACTATATCCAATAACTTCGGATCCATTTTCTTTTTCTTCTTTTTACTTCATTTTACCTCTTCTCTGAATTTACAAATATGTTATTAAATGAAAATGTACACTCTCTTCCTTTGTTAATGCTTGTTCTATAGCAGTAGGTGTTGGCAACTCTCGAAATACAGGTTCCTTAGTCGTTTTGAGCATAAATTCAGCTACAGTAAAAGATGTAATTGCGTTTTTAGTATGGCTCAAAATATTTTCTATTTTATGGCAGTATGTGACGCGGCCCTTATGCTTTTGTCGTACATTAATCTAAAGAACAGCGTTGTGTTTTTAAACAACATTTTGTAGGGTTAGCATGAGCAAAATACGCTTAAGAATGATGAAATTATAATTTTGTTTTTGGAGAATATTTAAGTTGTATGCACAGTGTCATTAATATGCATTATAGTGCCCAGCTTGAAATATTTAGGAATATTGTCATTTAACATTTTATTTATGCACGTTTGGGTTTTGATAATTCTAAATTAATTTTGACAAATTTTTTAAGGATGCCTAACAACGAAAATATATCTGAAATTGTGAAATCCAGCAGGAGTTTCTCCTAGAACATCAATCAATAGCCACTAAATCATTTTTCTTTCTCGAATGGTAGTACCATTCGAATAAGAAGTTTCACGTTGAGAGGTTTTACTTTCTAGCAAACTTCACATGCTGCTACATATTTTCCAACATCTTTGCCTAAATATTTAATCTATGAATTTTAATGTTTAATCTAAGAATTTTCTTCAATTGCGCTCATGGTTTTACCAGTATCTGAATAAATAAGTTTATGATGGAACATTAAAGTTGTTTCTTTTTCAATAGTTTTAGGAAATATTAGCTTCCATTTTTTAACGTTTTTACCAAGTGGTTTATATACTTTTCCATCATGTAAGCCTATGGTTCCTATTGTGTTTTGATTTATTTCAGGTACAGTGTTCATTAATAACGATAATTCAGGGTAATCCTTTCTGCAAATATTTTTCTTTAAAATCATAACAAATGTGTAATTTGCTTTAAGCTTTAAATGTAATATGTTAATTTCATGATGAGGATTATGAATGGTTTCAGCAATGTTATGATTTAGTTTATGTCTTGATAACGTATCGCTGAATATATTATTTTTGTCAGAAATATGTTGTATATCTAAGTCGTAAAGGGTAATTTCATGGATGTAACTTGGCTTTTTGTACTGTTTAAATTTCATTGTTGTAAAAACGATAAACTGGTGTGGCCTTGTGTAGCATTATCTTGCAATTAGCAACATGTTCTCAAATATAAGGAGTGCAAAATAAGCTGTAGCAATCTTTTGTTCCGTGATACACACGTTACCATCTGCTTTTGTCAATGACCTTGATGCAGCATAAACTATATGAACATCTCCATCATCCCAAATGTGAGTTAGGATTGAGCCATGGTCTAATGAGGAAGTATCTGTAAATATATGGTATGGAGGCCTTGATTAAGTATTTCTAGTAAAAATGATTCTTTAAATAACTGCATAGATTTTTTCGTAAGCTAGGTGGTGACGTTCTTTCTCAAACCACTTAGTACCTTTCCTAAGAAGTTCTCACGTTGGGGAAATTACGTTCGTATAATTATAGAACCATTTTGATTGATAATTTAATATACCCAAATAAGGACGTATTTATTTCAGGTTGTGTGGAGCCGGAATTTCTGCAATATCAGCAACTCTCTGTGTTAGGTTTTTATCATTTTCATCACAAAATTCTTCCATTAAAGGAACATTAATTATTTCGTCATCATCTTTTGTCATTAATGTATGACTAACCACAGTCAAGGACACTTCACCTGTTGTATAAAATATCTTTACGAATAATAATAATAATCATAATAATAACAATAATAATAATAATAATAATAATAATAATAATAATAATAAAATAATAATAATAATGATCACAATAATAACAATAATAATAATGATAATAATACAAATAATAATAATAATAATAATAATAATAATAATAATAGTAACCAGGGTAATATTAATGTAATGATATTACATTTCCAATCACCTATTTTGCACTCTAACATTTCCTGGTGTTTTATTCTTCTTTCTTTTTTCCATTTGTAACACTGCAGCATATGCCACACACTGGTAGATAATGTACCCTCTTTGGTTTAAGTACCTCTTCAAACAATGACTCAACTACCACACTTGTACTACCTCCAATATCGAGCATAGCTTGTTATTCTCTATCCCAAGTTTCTACATCATGAATTTCGTTTTCATTGCTCTGATATTTAATCAAAGTGTTAGGAGGGCTCCAATTTAGTATATCATCGAAGTTGGACATGAAATGGAGTAACGTTCAGGTCCTCTATTAGTTTTCCGCTTGTTGGTTCAAAGTTTGTTCGGTTGCATAGTTAACAACCTGCGGCTTCGTGTGAGTTTCAGATTCTACCCTAGGATTTCGGTTTATTTCTCCGTATCGTTCTGAATCCGCGAACGTTGCGTACTAACTATTTCGGTTTTCCAGCAATTACGCCTATCCCCTCTATGGTATGAGGGTTGAGAGTTGTTAAACGTACATTTTCCATTCATTTGATTGTAATTAGATTGTTACGCTAGAAACCATCATTCCCGTCTGTACATTTTGATTTAAGTCGTTCTGTTTAATATCAAGTTGTGAAACATTATTGAAATTAGTGGCATTCGTCTCATTCTTTCCGTATTGTGGTTGTGATGGTATTTTGTTTGAGTAGGTTGACTTTCAAGCTGTCAGTAATTAATTAGGTCCGTAAAATCCACCGGTTTAGTGACAATTAAGTTCCTAATGAAGTTTCAGGAATATCCAATCAAAACAGTTAAGATTTCCTGACCTAATAGCAGTGGACCTATTAACCTAGATATTTTTACTACACACACAAAATAATTAATAAAACTGAGATTAGTAAACATGTTATATATATATATATATATACCAGTGGCTAGTTTGGTACCAATGGAATTTTTATTTACTGGACCCCAACAGCTTGCTTCAAGAAGGACAAGTTTCTGAACGATGAGTAACTCTCCTTTCCAGCGTAAGTAGCTTTAAGTCATTGTAAATACTTGCGTATTGACAATAGCTTTACAATAATTATCCCAATATCGTTGTTATTTTAAAGTAGTTGTCAATTTATTTCATAAAAAAATAGCTACATCATTTTTTTCCTCATTAGAAGATAGTGGATCTATTCAGTTAAGGATGAGATTTGTATGTGTGCTTTCACTATGTGCTGTATGCATATTATTGTGTGGATGGTTATTTTGTAAGGTGTTCACTACGGGACATGCAACAATGTCAGACCCGAGGGTATTGTATATATCATTACAATTTTCAAGGCTTTCATGTGGCACATTAACATTATCATTATTACTAAATACACCATTAGGCACCAAATTATTTTTAAATTGAAGTTCAAGTACAATTGTATGTAGATTTTGAACGTTTTTATTTGCTTTAGGGAAGTTATCTTGCAAAGGTTTAAGTTCATTTCTTAGTTAATTCTGATTATTACTTACATCAACTTAATTAGTTTTAAATCAGCACTTCAGCTGTATTAACTGTTATATTATTGGAATTTTCGCATCTTACTATTGCTAATTCTTTTTATACAAATTCAGTTACTGATTTATTTAGTTCTATTATCTCTGAGCTAATTAGTTCTCTCAATTCACCATCAGTGCCTCTTTGAGAATTATTTTGTTCAAGTTCATACTCCCTGGCCCTTTCCATTTCTACTTTTTAACATATTAATTTTTCATTAACTTCAGATAATGAAATTTGGCATTCTTTCCTAACTTCTTGGATGTTCTGATTACTCTTGTGCCGACTGTTTGAATTCTTCACGTATATTTGTGACATCCATTTTAATATTAACTAATTCAGCTGTTACTTGTGATCTAATTTCAGTTTTGGTATTTTCCCATTCCCCGCTAATTACTAAGTTAATTTTAACTTTGCCTATTTCATCATTTAGCTCCTTCTTAGCACTACTTTGCCGGATTTCAATATTACCTATTTGTGAATCTAATGTTAACTGCATTTCTTCCAACATCTTAGCAAAACATTTCGTGTTTGAGATACACTATTATTGTCTGGGCGATTATGTGCCCCCTCTCCTTGGCTGAAGGTGCTATTTTCCTTGCTCTGTCGCTCCAGGTCAACCAGTTCTATATGCAATCACATATAATGGTAAGCAGGTAAGCTTTGTAATTCAAGGTACTTTGTCTGGATTTCCTTTCACCTGTATCTACTGTAGACCTTTGCTCCTGCATCGATGTGCGATGCTGATGTTGATTTTTCCCGCGTACTCTTGCTCTTCTCATGTTCGAGAATTTGATGGTCCCTGATGAAGTAGATTCTTCTGGTTCTTGAAGTCTTCGGCGAATGGGTGGCCGTCCTCGGGATGTTTGAAGGTCTTCGACGTCCTGTGGGTCGTCCAGGGTGCGAAGTCGTCCTTCGGGTGCTCGGGGCCGATCTTCCTCGTCTTCCAATGTCGTAAGTTCTCCCCAGGATGTTAGATTAAGATTTCGTAGTCTACGTCTTGTAGGAGGCAGAGTTGTATTTAAACTTCCAACATCTGTTTCCACTAGTACCGAAAACGTCTGGCGCTAATTTGGGACGGTTCAATGCGTTCCAGTTCTCTTCCTTCTATCGTGCACGTTAGATGGACAGCTACTTATACGGTGAGTGGGTATTTGTAGGTTTCGGTTAGATCAGCTTTTTGTTATTCTATGCAATTGTAATATTATTTTATGTTCAGCAGTTTGATAGCCTGTATTTACAAGTATTTGATTTTACTGCGAAGTTGCTATCATTTAGGTTAGTCGTAGAATAAAATAATTTAAAGTTGAATGTCAAATGAGCTAGAGATTCTTATAATTTCTCTGGTCGTAGACATTTAGAATTCAAACACAGAAATAAGTAAGCAGGAATAAATGTACGCCTATCTGTTTGGAATAGATTTTTATATATACTGTAAGCAGAACGAAGTTCATATAGTAAAGATAAACTGAGGATATTCTAAGTTTATACTTTTGCAATGCACTTAATTTTTATAATTATGGAACATTTAATGGCTTATTTTATATTTATAGAACTAATTTATAAAAGCTTTAGCATTTCACTCCATTTACAAATACAACTAACGACTGTCGTGGTTAAGTAGAGCTTTGTTCTTCGAATCGCAAGTTGGAAGTCGCCTTAAAAAGTGCATTTATTATAGCTATGAATCTTTTTTAATACTATAACAATTGTGAATTTTCTAATGATGAAACTTTGTTTCGCTTCTACTCCAACGTGTAAATTTTCATTTTGCGTAAACGCTATCATAACAAGCATTCTACGAACTATAAATGTCAATAATTTTTATATTGAATATCATATTTATGGCGATTATACTTTAACATTTTTGCTCAATAACAGCATCACTATCTTTTAGCATATCTTGGGAGTGTTAAACATTTCGAAATTAAGAAGACTGTATACATATAATATACAACGCATAATTTTTGGATTTACATTAAATTGTAAGTTTTAACACAATGTAACAAGGAATAAATTAATATAAATAATTCATTACGCAGTGTAATACCTACTGCAATCGAGTGGTTTAGTGCGGTAGTAGTGGTGGTGGTGCTGTTAGCGCTGGTGGTAACGGCTGCGGTGGCGGTAGTACCATTGAGACCGATACATAGGAAAAATAAAGAGTTATCTATCTATTCTCCTAGACGTAAATTTTAAGAGCAATCCAGTGACTGACTTTACATAAACGTTTTGCTTAAGTGACGAAATTTCTGTAGAAATGCGTGGTGTCTTTTGTGAAATGACGTCCGGCTCTTATTTATTCTGCTGCTAGCCGTTCGGCAGGAAAATATTTTAACATGCATATAATCCAATAATAATCTATGCATCCACTAATAATCACAGACATTACAGAAGCCAGTTTTTTCGTTTGCATTCGATTCCATTGTTTATAATAAACCCGCTTTCACACTCTGCGGAAAATTATACTTTCCATCACTTTCCGTAAATAATTACCAATAAAATCTTTTCATTTGTCTGCACTGTAGAAAATCATTAATGTTTTTGACACAATAGAACTGTCTATTTGAAGGCATTAATTTCACTGTTTTAGAAAAGAGCTTCCCTATATCAAAACCAAACGTATTAAATTATTTTCTTCCTGTGCCCCCATATTTTATTTAAGATTCACACTCTTTCAAAAACAAATTAGCACTAGCAGTGCAAAATCTTGAAGTTATGCTTTAACTAATTTTTAAACTTGCTGCTTGCAATTTGTGAACCATTCAATCATTCTAAAGGTTCTAAAATAGCTTGAATTCCCACCTTGAACTCTAGAAAGGACATTTTCTAGACAACTCTAATTTAGTCTAGAGGTGAGGACATACGAGATTTTTTATTTTTGAATAAGACCGAACTTCCAGTTTAAGGAAATAATAAATCCCGTTTGTAAAGGTAATAAAATGTTCTTCCCGTTGTCTCTTTATTTGGTCCTTTTCTTGCATTCATGTTCATTATATAACATGTTTTTAATTCTGACATTCTACATTGCATGTTGTATTATTAAGTATAGAAACAGGAGTAAATAATAGGCTGGAAAACTTGAAGAAAATTACAAACAAGCAATATTTTGTGAGTAAATACTGTGCAGATAAAGACAAATACAGGAAAGAACAATAAGGCCCATATCTCATGACCTAAGAATATTTGAAAAAAAAAAAAAAAAAGTCCAGTTTGTGTGAAAACTAAGTCTTATTGCTTATGTGTTGGCAAGATTGGGTCTTAATAAAGCCAACTCTACGTTGATCACACTATCATTAAAATATTATCTGAGCATACCACTCTTAATAGTTATGACAGTTGAAAAACTTGTATGCATTTTTAAATGAAATGCCTTTCTCTCGGTTTCTAGATAAAACGGAACTTATGTATACGCAAATTTGCACACGTGCTCAGAAACATCAATCAGATTAAGTCTTAACAATATTTAATTTCAAATAAACTTAGTTTCACATAGTTTATTTTGAAATGTGTGTTCAAAATTATAATATTTTAGTTTTCCTATTTACAAAGAAAATATGCTCATATAAACCTATGCCTACAGGCGATTTGTGGAGAAATGTACGCATTTGATATAGAAAAGAACGAAAATGCAATATCAGTAAGTTATTGCAGTTTTGTAGTTTAAATACCACCAAATACCTAATTAAATTTACCAAATTCTTTATACCGCCTTTAATTTTCTTTCTTTCTGTTTTGTTTTCAATCACAAACTTCACTAATGGAACTAAAGTGTCACGTGTTTCACTTATCTTATTGAAATTAAAATTTCTCGACAAGTACTTTTTTTTAAATGGTATAATATAGTTCAAGTACAGCAACAATAAAATATCAGTCATCCTCCGTGGTCCAAGGATAACAAGCAATCCTCTGGTTCCCAATGTCGCGGATTAAAACCAAGAACACGGCGATGGATTTTTCGAGCGCAAAAATATTTAGCGTACTTCTGAATGGAAGGAAGGACTTTGCTCCCATATCGTAGATTTACGGAAAGTAAAATAACCTCAAGCCCGATAAGGAAAACGACACGCCTAATATAAATTAGGCCGCTTCGAACCACAGTACATAAAGGGCTTCCATAAATAAAACACAATTTAACTTGACAAACTAACATAAGCGTTTTTAAAGGTTACAGTTTATACCTCTGATAAGTTTAATATGACAAATACCTGCTTACCGCTGTTCCATAAGATTGGATAATAGCTACTGCAGATTCTAAAGTTAAAAGTAGAATTTGTGTAATAATTAAAAGGGAAGTATAAAATAGTTAGAATTTGTCCTGTTAAAATATATGGATCTTCAACGGGTCGGGCTCCAATTCTTTCCTTCTTTGAATAATAATAATAATAATAATAATAATAATAATAATAATAATAATAATAATAATAATAATAATAATAATAATAATAATAATAATAATAATAATAATAAATCAGCAATGTACTGCTAATTATCTCTCTAGCCTAACTTTCTTGTATGTTATGATTTTAGCAGATACTTCAAGAGGAAGTAGTAATTGAAGCCAGCTGGATATTTGGTCTATGTAGGCGCAAAAAGGCAGATATTTTGTACCTTTTAAGAAGGACTCAAATTACTATTGCGATTTTGTTTCAATTGCTTAACTTTGGGGTCAAATCATATCGCATAGACAAATATTACAAAATACGTGGCTAAAAGTATAGTGCATAATAATAAATAGTTGCAACTTCATCTTATACCAACGATGCCGTACACCAGGTGAACCGAACCAAAGTGAGAGAAAATGATGCTGGTAAAGATATACGTGTGGCTGCATATGACTCACACTTAACAGCTACTTCTTTAGAGATATCTTTAGCTGTATTTGACTGGCACGAGTTATTTACGTCTTTGGGCTGGTGTGTAATATTTGCTATTACGCCAACAGCATAACTCTTCATGCGGAAAGTATGCAACTTACTACCTGCTCCTATTACCTAGGGATATTTGTATGAGCAAGATGGATTCAAAGATGACGGTGGTTGTTGTGATCACGCGTTACATGGCACGACATTTACACAAAAACTGCGATAAGATTTCAACCGAAGTGGAAAAAGAAATGTGTAACTCCAATACAAATGCTGGTGGAAGTACTGCAAATTAAAGCAATATAATGGAGAATGCAGTACAGAAAGGGAAACGAGATATGGAATCGTCGGCGAGACAGACTCAAGTTACGTATGAAGCAGAAGAATAGCGTCATTATATCTCGTCGTAGGTATATTTAAAAAAAACCTAAATAATGCTTACCAGGAAATAAAATGCTAAAACATAAAACGAGTACTAGAAGACGCAGATAAAGGAAGCATAAATACGTGAGAATTCTACGGAAGTGTTGAAAAGAAAAACGGGAAGACACGTTGAAGTAGCTACTTTCTCAGCTTTTGAAATGAGTTGTGTTTTACCAAACTAACTTCCTAAGGCTGTTTCCTCCCAGGAATTGGTAACCACACCATAGAAGGTTGCATTAACAGAAACCACAACTATTGTGGACCAAGAGCCGAAGTGTTGAAAAGAAAAACGAGAAGACACGTTGAAGTAGCTACTTTCTCGGCTTTTGAAGTCAGTTGTGTTTTACCAAACTAACTTCCTAAGGCTGTTTCCTCCCAGGAACTGGTAACCACACCATAGAAGGTTGCATTAACAGAAACCACAACTATTGTGGACCAAGAGCCGACTGCAATTAAAACTCTATCTGAACTATGTGTTGGGGTTAATAGGCCTATATCCACCTATAGGGTCATTAATAGTTTGGATAACAATGGTCTATTTTTATCTAATAATACCAATGCTTCAATGGCTAGTTCTCAGATTAAGCTTCAGGTAGAAGTAGCACACCAGAAAATAATCAGTCACCAAAAAACTAGAACAATATAGACGCCAAAGCCCTTTTAATAACACTTCTAGGAAATAGTGAGAGAACAACAACAGCAGTAATGATGATGATGACGATAATAATAATAATAATAATAATAATAATAAAAATAATAATTTTCATATTAAGAAAATTTTAAGCTCTGGCGTAGTAAACTGTGATATGAATTAAATTCAGCTTAATTATTTTTTGTACACACAATGAGGGTAAATGATATTGTTTCTTTTGCGCATTTAATTAGAAAGTTGTATCCACATTTCACTCACAGAAGTATGAAAACAAGAAGCTCCAAAGTAGGAAAAAATGTAGTGGTGAACCATGGCTAATTATAAAATTCTGGAGATCCAATTGTTAAAACGAATGTGGAATTCTTTCGGCCAGTCTCAGTAAATCCAAAAATGAGACCTAATGCATACAAATGCTTCTTTAGATATTATATATCAATATAAATACATTTGCTTAGTAAAACTTAATTTCAAAACCATAAAGGTCACTATTTTTACAACTCAGACCAAAGTTATTACCTAATCTATTTTACAATGGAATATAAACAGCTTTTGTATGCAATACGAGTATTTACAAATACTGCTACGCAAATACAGTCCATAAAATTTTTACACTCGGGAAACAAATTCTCGAAACAATTATATCGCAAAAATGGCTGAGTATACGGGTTATAAAAAATGTCATGCTGAAATGTGTTGCGCTAGTGGAGGAGTAGACACTTACATAAAATCAAACCTCCTGTACAGAAGGATCAAGTCAAATGCACAGTTTGAAGCTTTTGCAATTTCTACACATTTTAGCACTCATACAATATGCTTATGCAAAATTTATTTGTCCCATAGTCAAGAATTACATTCCCAAGAACTCCGAAAACTAATAAAAGGGTTACCTAAACCATTTATCATTTTAGGTGAGCTTAACGGCCTAAATACCCATCGGTAAAATAATCGCCTCCCTAGCAGAGGGATTCGATTTTGCTCTCCTTAACCTCCCTCACTGAACCTACTCACTGCGATATGTAACACAAATCTTCAAGCATTCTGCTCCGCGGACGTTTCTCCGTTGTTTGATTGTGAGGTGCAATATAATCGGTTCGGCTGTGATCACTGTCCTGTAATGCGCAGAATATCCAATGTTCAAGAATATATATTTACATCCGATGCGTAAAATTTAAACTCCGAGTTTCTCTAATCTTAGCATCCAATCAATTGCTGCTCAGTCTATTTTCACTCTCAAGAATGCAGTGATTGCTGCTCACCAAATAAGCTGCTGGTTCGCAGTAGCAGAACTGCTCCATGGTGGAATGTGAACTGCATATTGGCGATAGCTGCTAAATATAAAGTGCTTCGCATGAATAAAAATTTCCTAACGTGGAAAATAGGATATTATTCCTGAGATCAAGAGACTATACCTTAAGGATGCTTAAAAGCAGAAAAAATCCACAAGGGTTGTCTTTTGGTTCCTTTTTCAAAAAAACAGCAATCCACAGGAAATGTGGCAAAGAATAAAACGTATCTGAAGCTTTAATCGTATGTCTCCACTTATTCCCCATCGTTCTGATCCTGTTACTCTCATTACTGATACCCAAGATATAGCAGAAATATTCGGGAAAACCTTTGCCAAATTTTATAGTGATAACTAAAATCCAGACTTTCATTTTATAAAACCTCAAACATCTGATGTCCACCTTGCCGATGCATTGAAAACTTACCAACACCTTATAATGATCTTATTGCCTTTAAGGAAATGACTGAAGCTCTACAAACGTGAACAAACAGTAATCCTGGACCTGATGATATACCTTATGCTTTTTACGAAATCTCTCTCAAGAAGATGATATGTCATATTTACTTGCAATATACAAATAACCATTTCTGGACATCACATGTTTTTCCTGATCAATGCCATAAAGTTAATGTCGGACCCGTTCATAAATCTAACACAGAACTGCATCTTCCCCAAAACTACAGACTAATTGTCCTTAACAGTATAAAGTGTTAACTACTGCAGACGATGGTAAATAATCTTCTGAGGTGCACTTTAGAAAAGCAACAGCTTTTAGCCCTGTCCAATGTGGATTCTGACCTCATTCTAAGCTAGATTCTCTCATGTCACTCGAAACTGACATACAGGACGCATTTCATTACAGGTTAAATCTCTGCCTATTCAGTCTTGATATTGAAATGACCTATGTTATGTGTGTCCTAATAATACCACTGGTACAAGGAATGTCTGGAAACATTATCCACTTCATTGTTAACTTCTTATAGTAGATACAAATTCAAGTCCGGGAAAGTAGCATTCTATCTAAAAACTGACATTAAATCGGTGGTGCTCCTCAAGGGTTAGTGCTTAGCGTTATATTATTCCTTGTAGCCACCACTCTGCATCCACTATCGTGAAACCTTCTGTTAGAATACAAATTTTCACAGATTATAAGACTATTTCATGTGCTGGCACCAACTACACACAAATAAAGGCCAATTGCTAATTTCGAAACCCGAGAGTTCGAAATGAAACAAGCAAACTGTTTCAAGCTATCTCGAAGAGAACTACGTGTATAACTTTCTTCAGAAGTAAGACTTTAATCACTACTCCACCACTGAAGTTAAATAAATAACCCACCTCCAGCAGCAAAGCTATCAAAATACTTGGAATGTACCAGCATACAAAAGTAACCCGGAAACACCATATATAAGCACAGAGGAATGACTATTTCGGAAGAATTAATTTTATCTTATCCTTGGCGGCACAGAACAGGGGAGCTGACTTTCACGTACTCCAAACAATCCACAAAGCAATCATTAGTTCAAAATTGGATTATGTTTGCATTATTTACCCTTCTGCTAGGCAATCATTGCTTAATATACTAGACACCATCCGATATTTGGCTCTATATGGGGATCTTTCGAGCAACACCGGTTGCTAGTCTCTCAATTGAAGCTCTCTTTAGACGGAAATAACTCATGGTGTCCTATGCAACAAAATAGCATCTAGACGGCGGATGTACAGGTGTGGCTTTCCCTCCTATTCTATGCCCCAACGTAGTCCAACAACTTTCACTGATGTACTACAATATGTTCTTGAAGATGTTAACATTTAACTTCCCCCTATAATGGATACATCAACCAGATTGGAAAATCCATACTGCAAGACACAACTTCCAAACACTAACTTAGACCTAAGTAAGAGTATAAAAAAAGAAACTAACGGTGTCATATATAACCAGCTCTTCAATGAATTTCTCGCTCAGTACCCTTAGAGTCTAGAGTTATTCACAGAGGGTTAAAAGACTTCTCAAGGATGTGGCTGTGCCGTTATAGTTAGAACTTCTCGTATTCTTTACTTCTGCTTATCTGAATTCTTGTCTATTCCTTCCTGCGATGATTGCGTATGGCAATTCAAGAAGCACTATCCTACATAATGTGTCCTCAGTACAAGTTCCTTATTCTCTCTGATTCTGGAAGTGTACTTCAAGTTCTCTCTCGACACAGTTTGTTGATATGATACATCGAGTTCTACAATCTATTCTAGAAAAAGGACAGACAGTAGCATTAATTTGGATTCCCTCTCACATAGGCATTGCTATAAACAAAACCAGCTGAATGTGAGGTCAAAGAACAGCTTCCGATCCTACGGTCAAAGCTAACTTGGAAATTCCTCATTCAGACATACCCATAATTGTCAAGCACAGCATAAAAACCAGTGGAATTTTACTGGACCTCCCTATAGAAAAACAAAATCCATAATTTGTGGAATAATTCCATTCTCCCGTTTACGTATACTTCCCTTAGCAGAAAAGATCAAGTGCTTATTGCAAAACACGTTATCGGCCGTGCAAGTCTTACACACGTACGCCTCTTCAGAAAGGACCAACACTCTGAGTGATCTTACTGCGACACTATATTAAAATTTGAACACATCATCTGCCACTGCAAGCACAACTCCAAATACAGGAACATCTACTACATCGCCAGGGAGCTCCATAAAACTATAGAATATATTCAAGCATGTGTATATACCAAGAGACTGAGGACTTCTTGAAGAAATCTAATTTAATTGATTAATGAATTGTAATTGATTAATCTTATTGAAATTCCATTTGGTATGGTAATATATTTACCGTTTTATAACTGTTTGTATATTGTTACAATTACATACGAGTAATCTGTTTTGTATATGTAATTATGCGACTTTTGCTTAAGTTATGGGTTTTGTATATTGCTACTACTATGTATTTGTTTTAAAATGTTAACTCTCGTAACCTAATGGTTTCTAATATGACCTAGTTGTTTGAAACGACAATAAATAAATAAATAAATAAATGAAATAAACTGAAGTGAAAGCAGTAGTAGTGCATGTCGGCACGAAAGACATAAAAAATCACAAGAATTAAATGAGTTTAATATAATCACTAAGGCTTTCACGGCCGGCGTCCATATCATAAAATGAAGGTTCCGAGCTATTAGGCCGTTGTCTAGCAGATGAAGATTCACCCGACGTTTCGCCCATAACTTCGCTGGGCATCTTCAGGGGAAGTTGACTTCTCACAGGTTTCGGCCACAGTGAGCCAAACTTCTACATAGCTTCGCAAACGAGTTAAAGTGTTGTAAAATGAAGAAATACGGTGGAGGGTAGGAGATCCCCAAGGTCGAGCGCAGTACATTAGTTGTAATGGGAAAGCAGTGAAATTTAAAACGGCTATAATTACATCATAAGGATACCTGAGTGGAAAATAAATGCAACAACACATTCTTTATCATCACCAGCATCTATACACAGGGATTAGACCTTGAAGTCGTGTTGGGTGTTTAAAAAATCACTTCATTAAATGGACGGAATTTCATCCCACAACTGAACAAAACAGAAGTAAATACTATCATTAAAGTTGAATATCACTTACCTAAATTTAAAGTGTTTTAAAAATAGGATTTAAGCGTCAGAGAGAGCATAATTCTGTTTTAATTCCGTTCCCGCAGCTTCTCCTCAGCGATTCCATGTATAATTTCTGCTGTTTTCCTTAAAGCACAAAGTCGTCCACAAGAATTATAAAGAGTGTTTGTTAAGAGTGTCTCTGCAGTAAAGTGATCAAAATGCTGAATTATAAATGAAAAATATGCTGGGTTCGATTCTAGGCTGATGAAGCTACTCTTATTCCCCACCCTCAAGAGCCTGGATGCGATACTGAATATGTGTTAAGTTAATCGAGAAGTAAAGGTTTAATGCACACCTCAATAATTTAAGCAGGCGTTCTAGAAGGTCAAAGTGGTAATTCGACGATATTACCTAAGGCGGTATATAAATAAATAAAAGCAAATAAATAAATAAAATTATTTAGCACAAAAAACATGCGATACTGGATTTTCATAAATGGTATGTACAGTATATAAATAAATTTAAACGTGAAATTGGGTATCTGTATTTCACTTCACTAAACTATATTCAAGACGTTACGTAAAAATTTTCTATCAGTATTTGTGGTATATTTGAGTTAGATAGATAAGATGGGTATATTAATATGTGCGCCATGGGAGAGTATGGTCTGTGCTTCCTGAAACAATTTATAAACAAATCTAAAATTAGAATAGTTTATTACTTAATATTCTTTATGTTCTAACAATTTTGCCAAATTCCCTTTTGCACCCTGTGGGATTGTGTTTCAGCCTGAAGTTACATATTTGAAAAATTAACTTAATCGAGATTTCGGGTAATTTTTTTTTAATTTAGG
Source organism: Hymenopus coronatus (assembly GCA_030762935.1). Taxonomy (NCBI): domain Eukaryota; kingdom Metazoa; phylum Arthropoda; class Insecta; order Mantodea; family Hymenopodidae; genus Hymenopus; species Hymenopus coronatus. Next base: position 403,614,647 of record CM060900.1, on the reverse strand, counting down.
ACAGATTATAATGTTGAATCTAATATTTTAGCACTGCCTTCTAGTGCTAATAAAACATATACAAAATAGTTATAAGACTGAAATTAACGTTCCCATTACCTTTGCCAAATGGGAAAGGAAACAAAATAACTGTGTTAGGGTTTAGTATCATCTTGCCTCTATTCTTATGGAAACAATTTTTCGCAAAATGTATTTGAGTAAGGTCTGATATTTCGAAGGCAAATATTTGTTACGTCTCAGTGCAACTGACGAATGCCTCAATAATTCTAGTTGATACATTGGGAAGCTAAAATAAATTAGAATTCGTTTAGTGACCGAGGAAACCCACGAGAATAAATCGGAATGAATTTGGAACACAAATGTTGCAATTTATTCTTACCGATGGAAAGTGGTCTCGGAATTATTTTTCCGATGGTTGGTACAGTTAAGCAGCATATAAGTGCACCATGTTAATTATTAAACCCGAATATTCCTAAACCACCTCACTTTCAAGCGTACTGAACATATGGCAAAAAGTACATTTACCCTCCACCTGATTATGCGCGAGAGGTTTCAATTAGCGACAGCATACCAGCGCCAGCGGTGAGTCTAGGTAATAAAATTCCAATATCTTTGAGGTGAGTTTGCGGTAGACAGTATGCTCAAGAGACCCGTCGGCCTTCTTGCTAACCAGAACGTCCAGAAACTCTGGCTGTACGTCCTTTTCCTTTTCCATAGTGAACCGAATGCGTGATTAATGCTGTTGAGGAGTGGGAGGAACTCTTCAATAGCTTCTTCTCCGTAGGGTCATATAACGAATGTGTCATCTGCATAGCTGAACCAGACTATCGGTTTCGTGGAGCCGTGTTCAAGGCTGTAGACTTAAACGATTCCATTAAAAAGTGTGCCACTACCGGACTCATGGGGGCTCTCCGTGGCAACACCGTCTAATTGTACCTAGAACGAGAGGTTCCACTGGAAATATGTCGTAGTGAGGACGTGATGTAACTATATCGTCTGAGAAGACGTAATTCAGATGTGTAAGGGTCTCAAGTACTGGAATAATGGTGAAGAGTGAGACGATGTTGAAGCTGATAAAAAGATCATCTGACTATAAGGCGATACTTTGTAGTTTCTGGATGCAATGAGTAGAGTCTTTGAATTAGGAGTCCTCTGAACCGACATGGGGCTGCAATAAACAAATTAAGTGTTTGGCTACGGTGTGCGTGGGAGAATCATTGGCGCTGACGAGGTGCTTTAGAGGAACCTCAGGCTTGTGAATTTTTGGAAGGCCGTAAAATCTAGGAGGCTGGGTTTCCGTTTTGATGATGCTGTGTTTATCTTCTGTTGGCTGCAAAGAATTCTTAATTAGCAGATTGGTCTTTCGTAGAATCCTAGCTGAGAGATAGCGTTGAATTTTTCGGTATGTGTCGGGTTTTAGGACATCCAGAATTTTTGTTCGTCGTCCTGTTGATTCAGAATAACGGTGGCGTTTCCCTTGTCTGCTGAGCAGACATTGATGTCTTGAACTCACATTCTTCAAAGCGGTTCGCCCTTCGAAATTTACATTACTACAAGGGGTCTTGGCGTGCTGGAGAATAGTAGCTTCCCGGCGAATCAGGCCCATTACTACCGGTTCAATGCTGGGAATGATGTCCTCAACTGACAGAGTCGGTGTGAACACTGCGAGCCCCTTTGGCGAGCAATGAGATCTCGGCTAGTGACTGTTGAAAAGATAAGTCCACCAATGTACGGCTGGTGACAAGAGGAGTAGTTGGTTATTTTCCCGCCGAATGACGTTCAAACGTCTTCCCATGGCTCGTAGTAATGAGGTTCTGGTTGTGAGTCATAGAGTTTTACGTGATTCTGTCTGTGGTGTCCTAATCATATCTATGAAGTGAGTTACTAACCCGGAGATGCAGAAGATGTTCACCACTGTCGTGGACGAAACATCTCTACCACTTTACTCCAGCAGACGACGGTAAAAAATACCGGGAGTAACTCCTGATTATGTTGTTTCCGGCCTTGAAAGCCTACGTTCTCCCATAGTTAATTACTTTGAAAAAGAAATAAACATTTCACTTTAAAGCTTCTATTGGACAAATTGCTCAGTGGGCTGCGGCAGCCATCGGTAATTCGAAGCGGACAATTCCTCAGATAAGGAAAGAGGGTATAAGGGCCGAAACAATAGGCAACAAGTTAACAACTCCAGGAAAGAAGAGGAAAAAGCTCTCGATGATGTTGACAAAAGTACTTTGTGGAGTATAATCACTTCAATGTACGGAGTGAAAAATGAGGTGCTCATTTTAAATTAAATCCTTGCCAGAGCTATAGAATAATTTGGATTCAAAGGGAAAGTCTCCGTAAAATTACAAAAAGCATTAGTTTCAGTTTTAAGAAATCTAAAAATTCAAGGCTGCTTCAAGCTATATTGGGTGTCCAGTGCTGAAGACAACACTGATGCTGAGGCGGAAATGAATGAAGAATCAAGCGTGGAAATACTAAAATAAGGTAAGGCGATGTTCACTATTTTGAGCATATAAAGACTGAATACTACCCCTCCGTAAAAGCAGTGCCTGCCATTCTCCCTTCTCCTGCTGATTCCTTGCGCCAAATACCCTCCTCTGAAGCCAAGCAGAGCTATGTTTGTTGAATGTTTGAGGTAGGGGTATTTTCCTGTTTTATTTGCAGCAATTACAATTAATATTTTATAAAGCATTCAATTGTAAATTTCCAACGATATTAAAGCGTTTGTATGTGTGAGGACGACAATGTTTCAATGCTATGCGAAGTAAAATGCCTTGTAATTTGCTACTATAAGGTTTCTTTTTCTTATCCGCGAGAGGTTCCATTAAACTGTAAACTGTTATATTTTGCATAAGTTACTTAAATAACGCAGTTCCGTCAAAAAGAAGAAAATTGCACTCAAAGGGATTCGATCCACCTTCTGACTCCCTTGTTATTTACTAGTGTCGCGTTTCAACTAATTCATCTATCCTAATCAGATGTATACATCCTTGCTCATTAAGGTTACGTTGGTAAGCAGAGTAGTCAACACTGGAGTGGTTCTTACTTCTGTCACACTATTTAACCGAAACACAATACCAGCTCTATTTCTCCAGATGCACTGAAATCGCATTTATAATATTTGCCCATTAGTTTACAACGACTGCTGAGGTGGGCTTTGTGATTTGGGCATATGGTAGTCATTAACCCTGAACAGCAAAGGAGCATGGTAGTATAGTATAACAAATGTTATTCCTGTCATTTCCTGATGTTTTGCAGTACTTTGTGCTGCCACCTAGCGACAAGTCTTGCCGAAAAGGAAAAACTACCTTTGGAACGAATCGATACAGCATGCCGTGTCGGAAGAAATGCGAGTTAGTTCCATTACATATCGCATCGACCCGCGATTTAAATAGATCCGACTGTAGAAACCCACTAACCAACATATTAAGCAATAATTTCTGAACCCTAAATACGGATAAGTGGCACAAGAGGCAGTGAAATATAAGGCGGTGTCACAGTTATCATCTGTATTACCTATTTTAAGTTTAGCTCTGCGATTCACGGCAAAAAGGAAGAAAATTACATATTGCTAAGGAGGGAATAAATTATAATAATAATAATAATAATAATAATAATAATAATAATAATAATAATAATAATAACAACAATAATAATAATAATAATAATAATAATAATAATAATAATAATAATAATAATAATAATAATAATAATAATTGTAGGCATAAAAAGAATGTGTTCGGAACTACGTGGTCGATTCAAACAAGTCGGAAGAATTCGTATTCCTGAGATGGGGTGCTTTTCACCTAATATGCTGCGCAAAACGGTATCGAGACACGCGTCCGAGGCATAAAACTCGATGAGCTCATAGACACATATCGGGATCGTCAGCTAGGCAGAGAAGGTTGCCACTGGAGATGCCCATGCCTAGTAGGCTCCGCAGAGCTGCATCGAGACACGCAATTAAGTGTTACCCTAAAGAGCTCAAATGCAGAACGGAATTGTAAACTTTGTAATGGGTCACCCTATTGCAGGTTCAGGGGAACAGGTACTTAATAAAGAATACTGGTGTCAAGAAAAAACTGAGTCGCGCCACCGTGTCACTAGCAGAATTGTTAACGCTCTGGTGTCTGAAAACTGAGTGCCCAATCCTCCGTCCAAGATATGGTAGACTCATGATGGGCCTAGGTATATATTCTGTGTACCTACCCTGGTAAGGGCTTACCACAAGACTGAGGAGGAATAGTTTAGGTTTGGTGACAATGTGAGGTTTCCGGTGATGATGTTAAGGAGGTAGTGCCAGATGGGCTCCTCGAACGGTTGCACTTTTAGGAGCAGTATCTTTTCCTCTGCTCAACTGGTATCTATTTCACGGTCCTCTCATTTTTTTTCGAGTGGAGGGGAAAAATGCATTTACAGACGACAGAGAGGAAAACTCTGCAATTGTGGGGGTCGACTTAAACTATCAATACCCACTAAAAGCACCCTCCACCGGAAAGAAATGTAGAAATGCAGCAGCACCACTAATTACACCTGCGGATTCAAGGAAAAGATTGTAAAGGCCGGCCATATTGGCAAGAGCCGGTTGAGTGTACAGCGCCAGGACACGAACATGACAGTAGCCCTAATCGTGCCCTTGAAAATTCAGGGTATGGAAATCTGGGAAAGTTTAGAAGCTTGTTTCCGAATGGAGATACAGTCACGTTCTGGTTGCCCTGCAAAAGAGGACATGACCATTATCGAATATTTAATTGTAGTACAATTACTGATAATTATTTGTTATCTATTTAATAACGCTGTCTTGTGGCAAGAACGAAGTCTTAATCTGATTGTTAGTTATATTTTTGCTAGAACCTAAATTGCGTCTCCCCCTCCTTTGCAAAAAACGAGGCGTCGTAATATTGTTTGTGTTTCTTACTCAGTTGAGTATCGTTAATTTTAAAGTTAGTTGAATAAACGATAATTGTAACTGTCAGAAAGCTTAAGTATATATTGCGATTGAGCGTTGGCTTATGTCAATGTCTTAACCTAATGTGTAGTCCATTAGTAATTTCCTGGTCATTATTCGCTAGTGGTCCCTCTTCCCCACGGGTCGCCTTGACTCAGAGAGCAAGGGCTTCGAGGGCTGCAGAATTTCCGCAACTGCGTACATGGACATGGAAAATACTTATGACGGAAATATTACTAACATATCGAGGTATTCTTGTATATCTGTTTGGGGTTAACCCAGGCCGAAGATTCTGTCAAACAGGCTGAGTGGTATCTTGTGTTTATCTTCGTCAGTTTCATACTCGCCTGGTTCTTGAATTAAATCATTTCGGTTAGTTGTTTTGCGTTTGTATAAAATTAGCTTTGGCTTTTGGTGAATTGCATTATTGAGTGAATTTTGAATTCCTCATGTATGAGAGAGGCCGATACTACCGGGCGCACATTAATAATTATGCGTAATATTCTATTTAGTGTTTGTAGCTTGTGTATATGAGATTTTGCAGCATATCTCCATACGGGTTCTGCATAAATGATGATAGACCTTATTGGAGTTTTGTAGAGAGTAAGTTGCATGTTTAGTTTTAGTTGGCTATTCGGATCTATAGTTGGATACAGCATATTTAGTTGAGCTTTTGCTTTAGCTCTCATCTTAGCTATATGCTTGTTCCAGGTGTGGTCTTTGTCCATGACCAGACATATGTAGGGCTCTTGGTCTTTCCACACTATTCCTTTACCTTGATAAGTTAGCGGCTGGAGACTATGTTTTAATTTTCTGTGGAGTAAAGACTATTCCTTGCATCTTTGTGGCATTTACTTTGATTCTCGATTTTGTGAACCACGGCAGGCGTAAATGCTGGATGCGTGGTTGATTGGGTTGCGTCACGATAGCATTGTTGGACGCCTGCTATTGTATGTTTTCCGCTTGATTCTGCATCCTCTAACGAGGTGTGAAAGCGTCTGTCATAGAGGTAGTCCCTAATTAGGGCAATGGCAGAAACGGGGACTTTGTATTTTCTGAGTTTCGGGAGGAGCCGGGCAAGCTATACTTTGTCAAAGGCGCGCTCAATATCTAGATAGATGGCACATGTTGATCTGTTCGTACTGAATTCCTTGGCAATTTGTTCTGTCATTCTAAGCAACTGTAAACATGGTAGAGTGTTTCGCTGTAAACCCGAACTGTTTGGATACTAGAATGTTGTGTTTGTGTATATGCGTATTTAGTCCCTTTAATATTACTTTTTTTAAACCCTTGCTTATTGTGTTCAGGAGGCGTATTGGCCTGCCAGATTTTTATTCCCCTTAGGGAACAAAAATATTTTGGCTTCCTCCCAAGTTGGAGGAAATCTGCCGTTGTTGAGCGTGAAGTTAAATATCATGGCTAGAAGCTTCAGTGCTCTAGCTGGCAGGTTCTTCAGTACAACTTTTGGTATTTTGTCTGGCCCCGGGGCGTTTCTTATAGGCAGATATTTGATAATCCAGCCTATTACACCTGCATTGATTTTGAGCAATTTGTTGTGAGTCCGCGTTTGCACTATTATTTCGGCTTCATTCCCGTCTTCTCGAGTGAAATTGTCCTGACCGATTACTGGATTTGGTGAAAAAACTTCAAGAGTAACCGCGAACGCTTCGATCCTGACCAGGGGAATTTCGGCTATGGTGTTATTTGTTCGGAGAGGCGGATAATTCCTTCGCGCACGCGTTAAGCATTTTGCTATCCGCCAGAATGTGTTTTGCTGCGGATTGAGATTTTCTGGCGTATTGTTCCATTGATTGCCTATGCAATTTCTAGGGCTTCCAGTTGGTAATTCACGTACTCGATAATACTCGAATCTATGTTCAATATTTCTCGTAATTTTCTTTGTTTTGTACTTTATGCAGCGTCTTAAGGGGCGATTGTCTTTGTTGCCATTATAAGGGCATCCACGTGCTCGTAGTTGTTCTTATTGCTAATTCTGGTTTACTAATTGCCATGTCTTTTGTTCGAGTGTGTTTCCTATAGATCAGGTAGGTAGGTAATGGTAGACAGCATTTTTGAAGTGTTCTTAAACTACTAGATTATAATTGTGCCGTAAGGTCTCCGGTTCTAACCTAATTGAGACAATTGTCATAAGGACAGGCAAGTGATTTGATGTCTGTTCTTGTAGAACATATAGATCTATGTTATAAGGTATGCCTTTCAGGAGCGCAATGTTTAGAATGTCCGGCGTGTGGTATATGCGGTACGAAAGTTGGCTCGTCGGGGCCAGCTATAAGGTAATTTGTGTTATTGATATGATTTAATAATTTAGTACCTAGCGCATTCCTGTTTTGCAATTCTAAAGAAAGCCTTTACAGCTAAAATCCCCTGCGGCAATTACTTTATGTCCTAAGTTCATGAGTCGATCTACGTCATTTTGTCTACGTCCCCAGGGGGATTGTATACTGACGCAATGACAACTTCGGTGTTGTGTATTTTAAGTTTTACTGCTGTTGCTTAGGCTAGAGTTAATACAGGGGTACTGATCTGACAATGACCAAAGTTCGCTTGAATGGATATAGCGGTTCCTTCGCTTCTACGGCCGCGGTCGTTTCTTTGCACATTAAATCCGGGAATGAAAAAACTATCTGTGTGGTTTATGTGTGTTTTGCTTAACAGCGCTATCAGTACTGAGCGTGTCTGTAGCAAATCTGCTCGGTCTTTAGCTTTCTTACGGATACCGTGGGTGTACCTGTATGCTATTCTAAGATATTCTGAATTATACATGCCCTAACAGGCTGTGCGCGATGCCCGGTCTTTTGACATGCGGCGTAATATGCGGGGAACGGCGCCAGGTTGCCCCATGGCCATGAGCACCAAATAGCACGCACTTTCTTTTCTGGATAGGAAAGGAGCGTATTCCTGAGAAGTGGGATCCTGGAGAGGCGAAAGTGGGAGTGGGAGACCTACATTCTCGCTTAGCATGGCAGAACTGATGGCAGTGTGGGCATTGTCTTGGCTCTGCAGCGGACCTATAAACCTCTAACCTAATTCTAAGATATCCCAGAAACTTGAGGTCGAAAATGTTGCTTCTTTCTATAGTGTCCTTCAGTACGACTAAGAACAAAGGTAGGGGGGCATCATTGTGCCAGGTCTTCTTTAAACCCTTCTCCAGTGATTTCGGCATTCAGCCCCTAATTGCAAATCTGGCGGTTCTTTCCTCGGGAAGAGCTATTAGATAATGCTGTACGCCTTGGGCCTTGAGATATTCCTTAAGAATCTTGTAGTCATGAAGGCAGAACGAGTTAATAGCAAAGTCACCGAAATTGCGCATCTGTTCAGCTTGAAATTTATTATTAGTGGGGAGTTTGGAGTTAGTATCTGCCATAAGTCGGCGGAATGACGCGACCTGGTTCTTGCTAATGAAAATAGGCACTAGATCTGACCTCCTAAACTGCATTGCGGAGGGGGCAGTAACGTCGTCTACTCTAGTGGTCCTAGGTTGTGGAGAGGACGGTGCCGTGGGAAGGGAAGCACTAGGTTTGGTGAGGTGCTTAGGGGTAGAAGGTTTCAAGGCAGTGAGTTTACCTGCAGATGGCGAGGTTTTGGAACGGGTGGGAATCGAGGAGTTGGTCTTTGGTTGGGGTGCCCTATTCTTCGTCGCCCTCGTCGAGAACTCACTTTGGCATCCGAAGTAGTCCTTCTTGTCTATGCCATTTTTTACCTTTTGGAGAGAGAGAGAGAATAATATTTAGAGATAAAAGTTTGACCTGGAGGGAAAACTTAAAACTAAATAGAGGAAGAGTAGATAATGTAAGAAATAGAGCGGATAGCGAACGCTAAGAAGCGTGGGGGGAGAGTAAATCGAACTTCACAGAGGCCCGTAAGGGCGTCTTGCGACTCCTTGCTGTGACCTTATTCCCCTACTCGTCTAAACTGCGTTTGCACAAAGTTCAGAGAGCTAAGTTAGGCTTGGGTTGCAAGAACTGCCGCAATGCCGAACCGAAGGCTTTAGGTATAAATCACGGTAATGCCGAGCCGTTCCAACGGTGGCTACTTCTTAGTAATGGGCCTCTTCTTCAGCAGGTTCTTCTCTGGTGGGTGTTGCCTCGCTGAGATCTCGAGGCGAAGTCCACCTCTTATTTCGGAGAGGGGGGATAGGAATGTAGGTTATAAGGAAAACAGGAGTATAGGGTGTTTGCGAAGAATAGGGGAAGAGGAGAGAAAGGATCTTATACTGCGGTGACTCTATTTAATAGAAGAACTGTGGTGGAGTGAAGCTGGGTTCCGCCGAAGCAATTCGGGTGTTTTTGAGTGATTACTATTTTGATCGGATAATCCGGCTACTAAGTGTAGGTGTTTCACCTTGACTGATGCGCAGACGTAGACCTGCTGATTGGGGTGCTGCCTCCCATTATGATGGCGTCTGGTGTTGGCTGAAGGCTGTAGATCTCTAGTGGCAATGGCTGAAGACTGTTGATTTCTAGTGGTGTTGCGTGAATGCTGTAGATCTCTAGTGGTGCACAACTTCTGGAGTATTTGCTTCTGACTGTTGGCAATGAGTTCAGCGACTTTGTTCAATATCAGCTGCTGCTTATCAAGAACGGTGGAGTAACATTTGGAGAATTCGGCGTGGTTGTCGGCGATCTTAATGGTTAATAGGTCCTCCAGTGCAGCTAACCGTGTGGGTAGGTTCATTATCTCTGCATGTAGGTCCTGGATTGCTTCTACGATCGTGGTGTTGGTGTCATATATTTCCTGGAGCAGAGTGTATTTTACGCGGAGCACTAGGAGGACCTCAGACTTTTCTGCGGTGGCTGCTCGGTGATAATGTAATGTATAGTAGAACTTGATAAACTTATAATTCTAGTTGGTCCAAGATTAACAGCATTTGAGTTGTAACTATTCAATATGTCAACATATTTTTAATTCATTGTTAATGCTACTAATATTTAACTCTTCAATCAATAATATCTTGAGATAACGACATTTAGAAGACTTTCAAGATGTATTTGAAAAGCTGACATTTTAGATTTTGGGGATCTTTATAAGCAAAGAACTAAGATTTTACCTTGATTCGTATCAAATTTGGTCCTTGCCAGTTCGCTATTTCTTTCATTACAATATATACTCATCCAATATAACTTTATTCCAATTAAATCATTATTTATGTACTTTACTACTGTTGTACGTAAGAAGGTTGTGACTGATTTCACATCCTGTATGTGTCTTAGCTTCCTTCTTCCTGAAAATTGTAACATTCAATATACTGCAATAAAATATGTGCTTCCAAATATCAAGTTCATTCATTTAGTATTTTGCCTATAACGAACACATTAAACACGAAATAATCGAATTAAGGACAAAGGTATGCAGTTAACATTGACATTTGTCCGAGGGAGCTGTAAACTGAGATTTTCGCAATTTTATACGTGAGTAACCTTGAAATGGCCGTTAACCATGCTGCAGCAACATATGCAATAAATGTTAAACTACCCCCAGATTTCGACTTGCTACATTCTAGTGAGTCGTCGGAATGAAAATTATGGAAAACAGCATTTGAAGATATTGTGATTGCAACAGGTAATCACAAAGCTAATGACCTAGTTAAATTATCGTTACTCCGTAATCTGACCGGCACCGAGTCGTCCCGACTCATGGGTACATTTGAGATTGCTGACGCACATTTTGGAAAGTATGCCCCCATGATTAAGATGATTGAAGAATTCGTCAAGCCCCGGGATACTGAAATGTATGACTGGCAAACTTTTCTGCACCGAAGCCAGGTGGAAGGGGAGCAATTTCAGCATTTTCTCACTGAATGTCGTTATCTGATCGCATTGTGCAACAACAACGCCATCGACGAGGAGCAAACCCAGAGGATAAGAAGCTTTGGGGCAAGACTATCTTTGGAATTAAGGATGATGCCACACGTGAAGCCCTACTACGCATGGACAAACTCACCGTGGATAAAGCCATCAATTACTGTCGTGCAAGGGAGCAGAGCAAGAATCCGGCTAAGAGTGCATCTATTCTCACTGAAAGTGCACGTGTTGATACTATTAATAGCAATAGCAAAAGGTTCCACAAATCTAAGTTTCAAGTTTCTCATAAAAGCAAAAGTATCCGTGAGAACAAGAATAAAAGTGATAGTGCAATGTTCCTGTGTCGTAGATGTCAAATTGTTCATGTTCGTAGACAATGCACTGCCAATGGGTAATCCTGCACTAAATGTAGTATAAAAATAATTTTGAGATTTCTTGTACTGTTAATCATGTAAAAACTGTCTCAAATATAGGTGAATCTACTGATGAATCGGTAACTTTTGAAATTAACATTGTCAAACTTAATGAAGAGTCGACAAAATGTAACATTAAAGCCGTTAAACATGATGTAACAAACTCAATCTGTCTAAGAATAAATGTGTTGAAAACGCCATAATAGGAATAAGAAAAGTTGAGGTTAAAATTCACACGGGTACTGATATAGGAGTAATGCCCCATAAGACATTTAAGAAAATAAACAAGTCTTTCAAAGCTCTCTTAAGCTCACTAAGATCTCATTAGAATCATTTGATTTTTGCAAGATTAAATCACTTGGCACAGCAATACTCCCAGTTACGTTAACAGGCATAGAAATTCATGAGAAATTTGTAGTCTCCGAAACAACACAAATGATTTTAGGAACACCAGATTTACAGAAGTTAAACTTAGTGAAAAGGTTCCATAGTGTAAGTGAGGAAAACGTATCATTAATAATGTAACCTAATGTAAAAAAGGAAATTAAGCCCCTTAAGAAGCAGCGTTTCCTGAAACATAACAGGAATACCTTTACAGGCGCAGGTTGCTTCCCAGGTACCTACAATTGTTACTACTCTAGCTTTTAAATCAGCACGTCACCCACCTAGCAGAGTACCTCCTTTGTTAAACATTCATTTGCAAATAGAGTTATCCCTCTGACCTCGATGTATAGATTGTCAGAAAACCCAGATTGTCTCTCGCAGATGACGAGATAAATATGAAAATATCAGGCAACATTTTTTACTGTGAATTTGATTTAGTTAAAGGGTACTATCACTTAAAACTCGATTAAGATTCTTCGTGGAAATGCTGTATTTCTACACCATTTGGAATTTGCAGATTTGTGTTAGCCCTTGTGGCACTTCTGACTGTCAGTATCTATTTGAAGAGAAATTAGATGAGCTCTTCGGGGACATTCCTAACGTGAACTTTTTTCATGACGACATAATTGTTTGTGGTAGCACCGACGCAGAAAATGTCCATGCTGTTGGTAGACTATGCCAGCGTGCTAGGGATGTCTAAGCTAAGTTCAGTCCATACAAACTATAATTTAAATCAACTTAAGTTAAACTTATGGGACAGTAATTCTTCAAAAATAGAATGAAAAGTGACCCCAAGCATGTTAAGTCTCTTCTAGTATCACCTGAACCAAAATGTAAGTCAGGTCTAGAACGAATTATAGGATGTTTCAACTGTGTGAAACGCTATGTTCCAGATGTGCCTGACTCATACAATCATTGTGTGAATTACTTAGAAATGATGTTGTCTGGGTATGGCTAATAGCTTATTCCAAAGCATTTAACAACCTCAAAGAAGCAGTAACAAAATATCCAGCATTAATCCCATTTGACCCATCCAAGAGAATTGTAATGCATTGTGACCCATTGAAAGATGGTCTAGTTTGTTGTATTATCCAAGAGCATAAAGTTATGGCACTCCTTTGCTTGTATCTCACGAGCCATGAATGAATATGAAGTTATTATAGTCAGAATGGAAAAGAACGTTTAGAATTCTCTTGAGAATGTAATAAGCTTGTTAACTACTTTTATAGATGTGTAGTATACGTACAGATTGATCACAAACCTATTGTATCTATAATGCAAAAACACATGTGCACAGTTGGATTTCTCAGGCTCCAGCGTTTCAGATTAAAAGTGTTAAGATACTCACTGAAAATTCACTATCTGCCAGGAAATACCTTCATTTCGCAGATACACTCTCCCGCTCTTATTTAAAGGAAACAGAAGTTAACCTATAAATGTTGGAAATGGTTTACTCTGAATCAATGCACTTGCCAATAAAATCTGAAAGAACCAGAAAGTGTCAAGTCGGAGCTTTACAAGATCCAACTCTTAAAGTAATCACCTAATATTATCAAGAAAGTTGGTCACAAGAGAAGTAGGTGGAAGCCTCATATAGATCATGGTATTCTCCCAAAGGTGGTTTGTATGTAGAGAATAACCTATTCGTGAATAATCGATTGGTAGTACCAGAATCACTCAGACAATATGTACCCATAACTGTTCATAAATATACCCAGCTAATAGCAAAACGATCGAGAAGGCTAGATCTATGTTATATTTGTCTCGTATTTCCACATCCTGGCTGCGTGCATAGGATGTGGTAACATTGTAAAAAGTTAGTGTTTCATATGTTGGTGACATTGCCAACATCACTGTTCACAAAAATAGGCTGCAGAGCCCCCTTTTACTCTTTAGACTGCAATGTAGTGATCCTGTTAAGGCGTACGCCTGGATCGTAGCTCACCTAGGTCATCATGGGGACGCCACCACGTCATGTACAAGGTAAAATAGTATTCACTTAAGTAAGAAGTGTTTTTGTTCTTGTATTGTTACTACTTAGCCCCATTCATCCTCAATTATAATTAAGTATGTCCCTTGTGGTCTCTGATAGAAAATAGCTATGTCTTCATATACACGCCTGGATGTAGTGAAAAGTACATTTCCTCTCATTGTCAAGCGAGTTTATTGAATTTATAACAGCAGGCGTGACAATATGTCTACTGATATACTCAATTACTTGAGTATATACTGACAATATACTTAAAGAAAGCTCGCACTTGTGAAATGTATATGCCACTTGAAATATGTATATGTCGCCGAGAACAATTAATACAAAACCTGTTGCCAAAGTCGCGATTTAACAAAATCGGTATGGATATTTTGAATTTTGGAAGTAAACCATCTCTGATAATGATTAATTATCTCTCATATTAGTTAAAAATACGTCCAAAACCAAACGATACTTCAGAACCAGTCATTAATAGCATGCTAGTCATTTTTTCACATCTAGGATAGCCATAAACAATAATTGCAGATAATTTACCTTTCATTTCGCAAAAATATCTGAAATAGCAGTTATCATTATGATCGTAGAAGTGGACTTTCAAAGAAAGCTGTTGGTATCTCAAAAAATATAATGAGGAAATGCCAAGAGGACCAATCAGACTACAGGGACTCACTGTTTGAATATAACAACACTCCAATTCCATGGTTGAAAGCGTGCCCAACTGAAATTCTACGTAGTCGGTGCCTAATAATCCCATTACCTATATCTGGTAAAAGGTTAGAACCATGAGTTTCACGAGGTTTTACAAGATTTTGACAGAAAGACAAAGAAAGATGAAAGCTCACCACGACAAGACTGTGCCGAGGGAAAAAAGTCGATAGTTTTTATCGTCCGCTTTTACCACCATGGCACCGCAGGCGAGAGGAAAGAAATAATTATCAAGTAGGTAATGAAGTAATCGTGCAGAAAGTGCCAGGTTCACTATGGGAAAGGGCTACATTTATCCGGCTCACAAAAGAATCACGGTCATATTGGGTGCGTGTGCAGAACAAAGCCCTTCGACGTAACACCAGCCAGATTAAGTCATCTATAACCAGGCCAAATTATGATGACGCGCGAAACCACCAGTCTAGATTGTTTCCAAGACTGACCCTCAAGGTAGAGACTTCCTGAACCAAAGGAACAACATAGTACCATATTAGTTGTTCCACAACTCAAAGTAAGACAATCAGGGGAACTATAAAAAAATCCAGCCGTCATAACTTATAAAATTATCACTGTATTTTTAGGCTTGTAAATCATAATCTAATGTAAGTGTAAAGTCAAAACGGGGTGGGGGAGGGGTGCTGCAAGTATGTTTTACATAAGAAGGCTGTGACTGACGTCACACCCTGTATATGTCTCAGCTTCCTCTTTCCTGTAAGTTGTAATATGTAATATATTACAAAAAAAAATGTGCTCCTAAATATCAAGTCTAATCATTTAGTAATTAACAAACAACGAATACTTAAACAACTACAGCTGAACTCCTTTGAACTGGCCTATAATAAAATGAAGTAGCCTTATAATTTGCAATATTTACTGTTGTTTACACTTCCTTTGGTCCATGTTCTGTTAACACCACAACCGCGGTGTTATTTCCGTGAGATTTAACTCTAAGTCATTTATTTTGTTATAAATATATTGTAAGTTTTGATGCACTATATTAAATGTTTTTGTGGGTTTGTTACACCGTTACTAGGAGAAATAAGATTTTAGTTACCCAGTCAACAGTTTTGTTCTCTTATGTATTCTGACTGGGGCAAGACTGTACTATTTATTCGAGTTTTTCAAATTGGTTTAACTCACCTATCAAAACATATGCTAAATAACTTTTCCCTTTCCTGTTCACGCGTCCGGACAGTAACTCTTTGACGTCCCTATGTAACAAAACCAATTGTTTTGTCAAGTACCTCTAGACAATCTACAATACCTTAGTTAACTTGATTACATGTCTTATATAAGCAATATGTAGTATTATTTCTCATTTATCTGTTAACTTGTAATGTTAGCTAAGTTAACCAAGGGAACACAGAGAACTACACAGTAGAGAATCACAAAGGCAGCCCCTATTGTATGTGAAAAGCTTCAGAACTTTCAGAATTTATTTATGTGTCTTGCGTGCATCAGAAGTATAACAATGAACTTTGGAAAGTCCCAAATATACTGTAAATATGTTGTTTGTATTAGCTTATCACATGGTATCAGTACAACAGACTCACGTAATCTAATGACGTAGGGTGTAACTTTTAGTGCCAAATATCAGTCAATAAGCGTCAAGGAAGATATTTTCTTCACATGTGAATAAGCTGTCTCAAACTGAAAACTTATACTGTGAGCTCTGTTTTTCAGAGCGAAGTTCACGCCAATTGTTGTAATGAAATAGCGTTCAGAAATTTAAGTGCGTGATAAGTATTTCTTGTAAGAGTGTGTGAAACAGTGTATTCTTTAGCATTTTAACATGGCTTATTCAAGTTCTCGGAATTTCAATGTGCCAATGTTTAACTGTGCACACAAACTGTTTTGCCAAGGTGACTTCGGTAAGAGTGCTTGATGTTCAACATTAGCAAATAATTACCAGAGTGATCAAGGATCCTATTTTCCTTTATTTATTAGTTTCCAAGTAGTACTACCTGTGTACTTTTCCTGTCACCACCCGTAGATTAATTGCTCTACAGAATACACTACAGCAAAGCAGATGCAATGGAACAAATTCTACATCCAGGTTCGTTCCTACCTATAACCGATCCTGCATCAAGTACTGTCTGTTGTCACTCTGCAGACGTGTGCAATTCAACAAAACTTAGTGATGCCGACGGTAGCAGAACTAAGCAATAATAAATGTTACACATGGTATGTATATAGAGAGAAACGCGCAACAAACGTGTTAGCATTGAATAATGAAAAGATCCCAGCATCCACTACAAAAGGGTCTACGTTAGAGAAACCTTTTCAACTCCAAATAGCCACTCTCTTAGAATCCACCCCAGAGAAACTAAAATATATCTTCAATATCCTGCACGACGAAATTCAAATGCAACTCCGCTACTCCACTACCTACTTATTCACAGCAGCAAAAGTTCAAAATTGAAGGAAGAGGCACAACAAGCTTCAACTACCAACTACATGTCTACTGAATATCGTGGGAACTTCCTCTCCTTGGATCATCTAGATTTCAGCGAAATTCTTGTGTGAGTGTGTGGTGTGTGTGTGTGTGTGTGTGTGTGTGTGTGTGTGTGTGTGTGTGTGTGTGTGTAGTGGACCCTTTGTCTCTTGCTTGTGGTAAATATTATCTTTATATTTCTTCATGTATATTGTTTTTGCATAAACGATTCTTCAGCTCCAACCAGGCCAATCCTCTTTATATCTAGTTCTTAAGGCTATTTATTTGATTTTGGAAAGGGGAACCTATGCTTCTACGTATTAGCAGATTAACGGTTACAAAATTGTCGATTGAAATTATAAGTGTGCATTCTTTTATAGAGAGGGAATTGAAATAAGCCAGCAAGGGCAATTCTATTGTTCAGCATGCTAGAAGTTTAAGAATGTCTAACGAGAGCCCGTCCACTCTAGAAATGGAATTTTTCTTTTCTGAGAACCAAGTAAACGATGGCCAGGTCTTTATACCGTGCACTGTTGAAAACAACCCACCCATCTCACCTTAGAATATTTGGGAATTGTTTAATTTACATGTGGAAAATTTGCAGAACAAAGTGGGCAAAGAAATGCACTCCAAATTAATTTAAGCAAACAAACGATGGAAAACTGAGAATTGAAGGGTTCATTTAGATAAATTTAGAGAAGTTTCTCTTAAAATTCAAAACATTTCGTCTAATACACACTCAGAGCTAGACAATTTTCAGGGGGGAATGAACAAAAAAGGAAACCCTATATTTGGGACTCTCGACTCTACTTTGTGCAATCAAACTGAGAACTTTTCTAAACTTATTGAATCTTATAGGTAGGAGTTAGATTTAATTCATACTATCTTTAAGGGAGACATAAATATCATAGATAGGCAACTAGAACGCCTGAATGTAACTCATTCTAAGTTAAAAGAGATTTGAGGGTTATCTACTTCTAAACCTAAAACTGAGTGGGGAGAGAAGCTGGCTCTGTTAAAGACCGAGAATAAAAATTATAATTTACAACAAAAATTGGAGAAATCTGACAAAGAACTAGTGGATGTAAGTAGAGAACGCTGTAAAGGTATTAACAATGCACAGTTTAAACCAGTATCAGATATAAAAGACCCATCTTCTCGCTCCCTCAACAATGGTGACTCTTATATTTTGTATTCAACCTAACGTCTTTCAGAAGCTAGGAACTATTTATATAATGCGAGGAATGCATTAGGGGTTCACGGCTTTCGGGAAACTATTAAGTAACTCACATGAAAGGGAAACCACGTGGGTTGCAAGTTTATTCACTGCGAGTGGAAATCCCAAGAATGTAATTGAATTAACCGAAATCACTACGAATGCTAAAACTATTAACCAAGAAAAATTGGGAAATTTCTATACAACTTACATCCCCATTAATGTATTCAACAGCCTGCTGAAGACATCAATTGATTCCAGAACTTGTTGAAGTGTGTTATCGGCCCACCTCCATGACTAATGGTTTAGTGAAAATCGTAAATTAATGAAATTACGTACTAATAATATAGTGTTTAAGCTTGCGATTGCAAAAGGAACACAAAGTATAAAACTTCAATGCTTTCTTGAATTCAAAATAGAGGGCCGAAGGTTAAAAATGTTTTTCTCATTGTTAAGCGTTTGAACACTCACATTATTCTAGGCTCGGACTTCTTCGATGAAAGCGGTGTAGAAATCGATTAGGACAAGAAATAATTAAGAATTAAGTGCGGTGAATCAATTGTGTGGACGCCGCTTTTATGTGAATATAATGAACCCATACTAATATCGAAAGAAGAGAGGGATTTACTCCAGAGTGATATTTTCATTCAAGATTTACAAGTCCGTCAGCTGATAGACAATTTTAAGGAAGAGAATGGAACGGGGATAGAAAGAGATACTTCGAATATAGAAAAAGGTAGAGATACTTGTGTCCGTAAGCAACCTGATTTTCCCGACCTCAGTGCACAAATCCATTTTCCTGCTAAACCCGAAGATATTAAAAGAATAATTTTAGATAAATGTAAAGAGGCTCATGATTTATCTAATGAACAACTGAAGGAGCTATTTGCTGCTTTGTTTAAAAATCATAATACCTTTTGCGGGGTATTTACAACACCACGTTATGGGCTACAAGTATGCGAGGTATTTATTTATCGTCCCACGTGATGCGAGCCAAGTATGGAATGTTTTTAATGCTCCCTGTTGTGTGTGTCAAGTAAGTGATTGTTTTTACACCCCATTGAAGAGCCAAGTATGAAGGTGGTTTTGCTCTTACGTTGACGGGTGTCTCTGGACTCACTCCACTACCAAAAGAGTAGATCTCCCACGTACCTGGTTTTAAAGATCCACTACCGTTGATTGCCTCTGGGGTAGCTCAGCCTGCACAAAGATTGACTCAGTCGTGTGGTAAGAGCAATGAGGGTAGCTTGGAAGTGGTCTTGCGAAATAGTTAGCAAACACTTTTAGTTTATCTATTCGTTTTATTCTTGACTAGATGTAAGGCATGTGGAGAAGCACTTTGCTTTACAATCTTAACCAATTCTGACTATTTCTAGGAGATTTCCTGCTTTGACGACGTAACTTAACCTCACTTATTGAACTGATTACTTTCACATCGTATAATAATCTTACGAGTATGCGCCTTGAAATTAGCGATGAGTGTTCTGAACAGTAATTGAACATGAACTTGACCCTAAGTGACCGTCTGACTGCCCAAAAGTACATAGCGTACATAGCGCCTTCGTGTATGTAAGAGTGCCCTGACATCCTACAAACTTCTACTTATATAGCAGATTTACGGTTATGGCTGTTTCTTTCTGATTGGTCAGAAAGACCGCCAAC
The DNA here is from genome assembly GCA_030762935.1 of Hymenopus coronatus. NCBI lineage: Eukaryota > Metazoa > Arthropoda > Insecta > Mantodea > Hymenopodidae > Hymenopus > Hymenopus coronatus. Next base: position 403,595,067 of record CM060900.1, on the reverse strand, counting down.
TTGGCGTTGAGGTAGCACATAGTGCATCATTCTTTACCCACAATGTATCATAACTCCCTCGTGACCATCATACGATGGAAAAAAACTCATTTCTCTACAAGTCTGCTCTTCACCCGATTGCGTCCTCACTCATTTGTCTATTGCACGCACATGCACCATAGTACGTGACCAACAAAAGAAATTAAATTTCACAAAAGAACTTTCCGCTTTCCGATAGCCAAGTTTGGTAAACAACTTTGAGCTGCGCTTGCTAGAAGCTAGCTTTACACTTTTAAATACATTACATGATTGACAATTAACACTTTTAAGTACGTTAAATAATTGACAATTGACGGGAATAATAATAATAATAATAATAATAATAATAATAATAATAATAATAATAATAATAATAATAATAATCATCATCATCATCATCATCAGCATATTAGCGAGGCCGACTTTCGGTCTCACTTTTCAGACGTCCCTGTACTGTGTAAATTGTATACTCACACATTTCACATAGAACATGTGTCCCCTTTTAGTCATAAATATAATTTGCCCATAGGACTTGAACGACAAGTTGAGCCAGTTATTGATGAAATATTGAGGAATAAAGTAATTCAGGAGGGGAATTCCTAGTACATTTCAGCCTTTTGTTGAACTGTCAAAAAAGGCTTACCAGTCTAACCAAGAACTACTTTAGACGCCAAGAAAATTAACATTTACCTTTCCGAGGACCATTTCCAGAATGAGAGCGTCAACCATACACTAGTAAAGACTCCCGAGGAAAATGCATGTCAATTATGGACTCGACCAACAGCTATTGGAAAATTCTACTTGATCCTGCTGTTACAGATTATTTTAACTTCATTTTTCGGGGTGGTATATTTAGATTTTGTACCTTACCATTCGGCACAAATTTTCTTCTAGGGTTAAACATATCATTTAAAAGCAAATCTTGTGATTTCTTCGTAAATTATGATGATTTTCTGATAATCTCAGAAACATTTCAGCTACATCTGGAAAATATTGATTTTGTTTTTCTAGGCTACACAACCCAAGGTTTGCTGTAAACCTTGAAAAACGACAATTCTATGTTGAAGAAGTCAATTTTCTTGAATTTGTAACTAGGGAAGAGGGAATGTATCTAGATCCTGAAATAATCAAATCCATCCTAGACATATCAGCTGTGGGTAATATTAAGCAACTTTGGCATATTTGGCATCAGGAATTATGTAGGAGATAGCGCCACTACGTGAGTTTTAACAAAACAAACAAAAAATGGGCTTGGAATTTTAAATTGCAAAGCTGCTACAAACGAGTACAGCAATTTTTTACTAATGCAATACTTCTTGAAAAACCAAGGAACACCTGGAAATGCGTTATATACATAGATGATTCAACATCAGGATATGGAAGCCTATTAGCTCAAATCGGACCAAATGACGACTTACACGTAATTAGTACCGCTTCGAAAGGACTTATTACTGCAGTAAAAACAACGCATCAGTAACGCTATTAGAGCTAGGTGCCATCTACTATGCTCTTATAAATTGTAAGACCTATATCTGTAATCAACATTATTATTTTATTATACATTATTATTTACTGGTCGTCTCCTTAGCGCGGTGGTAGCGCAACTGCTTATCAAGCGGCAGAACTGCGTTCGATCCACAGTAACGGCGTGGGGATTTTCCCCCCGCTGGGAGACCTGGCCCGGGGTGTACTCAACCTCGTAAGGTCCCTGGAGGGCCAATTGAGGAGCTACTTGATGGAGAAGTAGCGACTCCAGGTCGTGAGGACCGCATTAACCGGCCGGGAGGACTCAAGTCGCTGACCACGTCTCACCTTCCAATACTGCACCCCATCCATGACGTCTGTAGTGGACCGAAATGGGGGACGCGGTAGGCCAAGGTTCCCCATGAGCTGTCGTGCCATGAAGTTATATATATATGCTATTATTATTTACTCGGACCACATCAACCTAAAGCTTATTAAAAAGTGTAAACTACTGTCGACAAAGTTAACACGTTTTGTCCATTCTGTCTGCAACTTTAATGCTGATATAATTCATGTACCTGGTAAGCAGAGCACGTTTCCTGATCTTTTATCACGCGCGAAGAATATTCAATGAATTCCAGAGAATAACTCTAAATATCGTCGTGAAATTTAATTTATGAAGATATGCAGCAAAGTATGAATACAAAGCTAATGGTTAACAAGCTAGCAGAACTTACAGGAGAAAATGAGAAACTGCGAAGATTGTTGATGACTCGCCAGCTATTAATAAAGGTACGAAGAAAACGATTACCAAAAGGGGTAATCTTATTTACAGATTGCAGGACAGAGACGCACCTAGATGGAAGATAATGAAACCTCGTTGTTTATAGAGAAAAATTATGAAACAGCTCCACGTTGAATTAACAAACTCAGCTACTGAGCGATTGACCAGCAGCATTCCGGAAGTAATGTATTTCAGCAAAACCAGAGAAAAGTTACGTAAATATAATTTTTGCTGTGAACTGTACCAGCAATGTAAACAGAAACATGTCAAATATTATTTTGAAACACATGATATACTAAGAATTGGTCCACGAGAATTAGTGGGTGTAGGTATTCATGGTCCTATGCTTACAGCTAAATTAGGATAACAGAATGCTATAGTTTTTCAAGATATTTTCTGAAAACACGTTAGACTTTTTGCACTCAAAGCTGCTACGAATAAATCCTGTGTACATGTACTCTTTAAAAATGCATCCCACAAGAAGGAAAACTGACTGCAGTACTTACAGGTAACGCAACCATCTTTAAAGGGAACAGTTTTGAGAACAAACTAGTAGAATATGAATCACCCATTATTTTTGTACAAAATATAGATCAAATGCAACCCAGTGGTGACGCGCAAAAAGGAATTAGGGATTTTTCTACGTATTACTATCCACCACTAACATTCGAACCGGATAAGCTACCTGCAACTCATAGAGGTTATCTTAAACGAAACCGTGGATCCAACTACTACATTTAAGCCAGTGGAATTATCTAAAGGAGAAATGCAATGCACAATTTTTGTACTCTACCAACTACTATCGCGAAAGATAACGACATCATTATAGAAACTCGTAATATTATAAATAAAGTATTATTGTATATGGAGAAAGTTGAAAGGAAATGGCTTCTAAGACATAAGCTCCAGAACCAAGGTATTATCTGGAACCACAAAAAGGAAGATCTGATATATATATATATATATATCGTAATAAAACTCTGTCTAACTAGATACAGAAAGAAAACCAGATATTCATGAAATACTTCGTTGGTCCATACGTCGTAACCGACAACGATACATATGAGCTCCCCAATATCGAGACCGGAAAAGTCCTCGGCAGATATCATAAGGTGATCTTGAAACTTTACCGTTGGTCTGAAAAAGCTAAATAGAAACACAGAGTGATTTAAAAGAAAAGTGAATAACCACCTACACTAGTAGGAGAAAACATAGCGATCACTTGGAAACAACGAAGGCGTGGCAGAGAATCCTTAATTGTTACTTGTTTGTTTTATTGTATTTAACTTAGAATATTATAATTATTGTTTTACTAAGGAAAATTTTCATTTTACCTTTGGTCATTTCATGTTTGCCAACTGAGCTAGCCCTAAATCTTAGAGCCTTCGCGAAGCCACCAAATTTTATTTATGTATTTTCTATTGTAATTTCTGAGCAGCATTTGTTCAACTTATGTTCCACAGTACAGAAGAGGTTTGTTTGTACACATCCCCTCCCTCTTCCATATTTTCGTTGGCCTTTTAGTATCTGCTGAGAACACACTCGTTTTTCAACTGAACACTTTCAGAGCATATTGATGGAATATGAAAAGGTTTCGAATTTCTTTACATTCGAAATTCACAACCTCTTCAGGAACCATTTTGAGGCAGTGATTCTTTGTCGTCCCTGTGTAACAACAGCAATTGTCTCGTTATCAAGTACTTCTAGACAATCTACTATACCTTAATTAACTTGATTACATGTTTTATAAAAGTAATCTACAGTATTATTTCTCGTTTATCTGTTAGCTTGTAATGTTAGCTATGTAACTTGCACTAAGGGAAAGCATCGCATACAGTGCCACAAGTAATAAAAGCAAGCGTTAAACACTACAAGAAAAAACAGTAAGGGAAAGCAGAGAATTACGCAGTAGAGCACCACAAAAGGAACCCCTATTGTATATGAAAACCCGGAGAGCTTGCTGAATTTCTTTTTCCTACTTGCGTGTATTAGAAATATAAGAGTAAACGTTGGAAAAGTCCCAGATATCCTGTAAAGAGAGCATTTTTCTTTGTATGAGCTTATCACACGGTAACAGTATAATAGGCTCACGTGATTTGATGGTGTAAGGTTTAACTTGTAGCGCCAAGTATTCGTCAATAAACGTCAAGGAAGACGTTTTCTTCACATGTGAATAAGCTGTCACTAACTGAGAACCTATACAGTGAGCTCTGATCTTCATAGCCGAACTCCATGCCACTTGTCGAATGAAATTGCAAAAATAATTTAGGTGCGTGATATGTATTTCTTGTAAGAGCGTGTGAAATGTAACGTTGTATTCTTTAGCATTTTAACATACTTTATTCAGGTTTCTCGGAATTTCAATGTGCCAATATTTAACTGTGTACACAAACTGTTTTGTCGAGGTGACTTCGCTATGAGTACTTGGTGTTCAACATTAGCAAATAATTACCAGAGTGAACAAGGATCCTGTTTTCCTTTATTTATTACTTATGAAGTAGTGTTACCTGAGTACTTTTCCTGTCACCACCCCTAAATTTATTGTTCTACAGAATCCACTTTCAGCAAAGTCGAGGCAGAGAAATATCATCTTCAAACAGGTACGTGCCTATTTAAAACTGATCCTATATCAAGTGTGGTGGACTCACCTAATCATATTCTATATACTGTCTGTTGTCATCCTCCAAACGTGACCAATGCAAAAAAACTTAGTGAAGCCGAGGGTAGTAGAACTAAGAAACAACAGACAAATGTTGCATCTGGTATGTTATATAGAGAGAAACGCGACGTCAGTGCATTCAATGTGTGGCATAAAAAGGTCTCCTTATATTAATTACATCAGCTAAGGTTACATTTGGATACAAAGTACATATTTGCTTGTAATGTCTATTCGTTGTTCTTACCTCAGCATTTACGCATGAACTATTTAGTAGATCATGCCAATGGGGAATGTTTACTCGAGGACATCTCTACGTTTACATTCCTAATTTAAGTTATCCCATTGCGTATACTTATTACATTTCTTGACCCGTTATATTATACGATATTAGCACCTACAATTATCACCTTTATTGGCTTAATATATGAACTAAATTCGGGTGTACAAATGTTTGATGTTAGGTATGCAAATTTTGCAACATGGCCTACTTAATAATTACTTAAATTTTTATTCAGTTTCACCGCAATACCTCATGCATGGCAGTCTCCATGTATGGTAATAAACCGTCGTTTTGTGATATTTCTTGCTTGACGTTCCCTTGGTGTTTCATTTGCTAATTCTGGTTAGGTTGGGTTTCATTATCCGCTTCTCCAGTATTATCTTACGGTGATACGTAATTAATTTTTGTTTCCAGCGTCGGGATTTCTATCTTTGTTTTCCGGTCTCGGTTTTTGGACATGATGTTTTGCTTTCCCATTGTAGATTAGACGGCTTCTCTTGCTTATTGAGTGAGCTTTTAAGCCTTTACTCTCCAAAATTAGTAGCCTGATTTCCTTCATCGCTTCCCCCAAATCCTATAGGAGTATTTCAATAATCACATACAGTGAGGCAACGCTTTCTTTTTCCGCCTCCAACTGTATTTTTCTACGTCTTTTTTATGATTGGTTTTTGTAGGTTGTTTTATAAACGGTAACTTGTACAATCTCATTTACCATTTCAGCATATGCATTTTGTTTATGCGAATTTCTTGCATCTTTTAAAATATTGCTTTATTTTAAACGCTACAGCCATCATAGTTAATAGAAACTGGCACTCACAAATAGAATTGTGTGACTGTTGTAGTTTATGCTTTGCGCGTATAAATTATGATACAATTATTTTTTTATCACTAAAAATGTGTTGTGACTTACAGTGAGACGACATCCCTAACAGAGCGACAAATTACTTTAAGACTCGGTCGGTAATACCTGTTACCGATTTTTCACTGCTGTTATTACCCGTTGGCTAGTAAGTTTTACTTCGTTTACGAATAATTCTGTCCCAAGTACACGACACGGCTGAGAAGAAAATGAAGTATATTAAGAACTCAGTCACCGCTTTAAACACACTGCACATCTTAAAGAGGAAACGCACTGCAGCGAAAAATTTCTACAACATTTTGCAAGGCTATTGATGACCTGAGTTCAGATGTAGTAATTGAAGAGTTTTAACACATTCGTAACCATCTTAGAGACGCCCTACACAGCGTCTTGCTACAGATAATGATGTTCACGAGCTTCTATCAGATGCTGAATAGGAAGCCAATGTTGAGAGATGCGAAGAATGCATAGAAAAAGTAAATTGTGTAATTCATTCAGCTACAAGGATTATAGATAACATTAATGTCACAGCTGAAAAAGCACAAATACAGACTAACCAGCCGTTATAGCCTATGCCTTTTTTTTTTTTTTTTTTTTTTTTATTCCGCCAAACTTCCGCCAATTAAGTTTGAAGCTGGAGATTGAAACATGGACCTGCTTTTGAGATATTTAAGTCATGTGTCGACAAGGATCCGCCCTTCTCTGCAATTAATGAACCTATATTTTTGCGAGGGTATTTACAAGGCGAAACAAGGTTGTTAGTAGACGGAATATCTGTTTCCACCAGCAGTGATGAGGACAAAAAGAAAACTTTGCCTTCTAGCTATGTGACCATAAACATATACAAGTATATCTTGACTTCCTTGAAGAATTGAAGTCCTTCAATTATGCAATTCCCGATGATTTGAACTATGTGTTTCTAAACTGTATCGTCGTATTCAAGCACTACGTGCTCTCCGGAGTCTGTTCCAAGTAAGTTTGATCTGTATCTCTTAATTGTCAATGACTAATCACCTCTCTTTGGCTACCGGGATGGAATAGGTGAGAATCCCTCCGGCATCTCGGATGACGAAAGCACATATGTTTTTTTTTTTGTTTTTTTGTTTTTTTTTTGTTTTTTGTTGTTGCTTTTTTTATGGTGTTTAACGCCCGCTTTTACTACAAACGGCTCTGTCTCCGCAGGTTATAATACGATGATACATAGAATTAAGATGGAGCACCGGTAGAAAGAGATGGCGGGGGAAACCGGAGAAAACCCGCCCCTGCTCCGCTTTGTCCACCACAAACCTTGCACGTGAGCACGTATGTGCTATCATGAAAGCGAGTTTATATCACTTTATCGTCTGGCATTTGCATAGGGTTTGTATACGACATTCAAAGCTGTAATTACCCAGTCAGGGGGAAGGGGATGGGAATTGTGAGCGACAGATTATCCATCAATGGGGCAGCTAATAAGAAACAAGGATTAGTTCACGCGATACTTAAGCGATTACGGGAAAACTTATGTGGAACACGCCTTGGGAGATCACGTCCAAGGATTCGGACGTTTTATAACACACAAGAATTAACGTGCCTTTCCACCAGATATGTGTCAGAAATGGATAGTTCACGCCAAGAGGAATGCTATTTTTGAATGAGATATATCAAAATTGATGGAATTTGTGGAAGAAGAGGTAGATGGTGCACTTCTTGTGCAAAAGATACAATGAGAGCCTTAAGTTTCTTTCAAATATACACCCACAATATCAGCGCTCCAAATTGATTTGAAACAACGAACGATTTCTGGAAAGAACAAAAGAAAAATTGAACGCTTTAGCGTCTTTTAGCATCCTGTTAGCAATTGGGGGCAGGACTATAAGACTGTAACAAAGGTTCATGTGCCAATAGCAAAACTACAGAAGCTATTGCTCTTTCTTGAGTTCAAATAGAAGACACAATGCGAGAATTTGCAGTAAGAAATACAAATTTGCATATTCAAACCGCAGGAATAATCATCATAGAGCCATATGTACTCCAGGACTTACGCACCTGTAGATGAAGCTATCTCCACTTTGGTAGCAAGTATAGGTTCTCCTTTATGACATTAGTCTTACCTTTAAACTGTTAAACATGAGTTCAAGGTCCCACAGGATTGACGAAGCTTTCACGTTGTTTTTGGATAAAGGAAGCCGGTAGCTTCATCGCCTCTTCACTTATTGATGATCTGTATCTGGAAATTTCGGACCATCATGAACCTCAAGTTAGCTCCGTCGAGACGTCATACACAACTTTAAGCTCACGCTGACTTGTTTGATTCGGTATGAAATGCATTTACAAAAATAATTGCAACCTTAACGTAACGTTCGAGAGTTTGCACCTCGCATTTGATTCGCATCCTACTGTACCCCATGATGCCCGAAAGATAAAAAGCACAGCAAACTTTATTTCACTGATCCAAACGATGGAACTAACCTATATGTGTAATTTCTGTTTGTAGCAGATAATTGCCGGACAATTATTAATAATACATTTCCAATTCGTCGTCTGTTCTTATCTATGGTGATATAGGTTGAATACTGAGTTTTGCTTTTTGATAGTGTTTAAACCCGCTTTTGCTACCATAGCACTACAGGTGTGAATACTGAATGGAAAGGGATCCGGAATAAGAGTATAAACAACATAATGTTACAATTTAGGACTTCTCCATTGTCCTATCACACCGTATGACGATCCCTGTTTTTTGAAATGATAGGCATGAAAGAAATCGAAGAGAAACTTCCCAACGACAAGCATTTTTTAAAACTGAAACGCTTCTGAGGTTCCTTTTATTGAAGATAAAAGAAGTGTATCCTCTTTTCTAAAAAAGGCAAGCTTAGTCATTCCTAATAATGTGCACGAGGGAGAAAGAATATTCCGCTCTTTGGAAGCAAGATTAAAAAGAGACAGCAACTTTAAGACTGTATATCAGACACAAATGGTGCACTACATTAAATCAGGTCATGTAGAAATCGTTTCGCAAGAAATAATCGCCGACTAGCTATTTTTCTAACTAATCTTCCTGTAAAGAACACAAGAGTAGGTAGCACAAAATGGAGCATAGCTTTTGATGGATCTTCACACGAGAGGAATTTCCCGTCATTGAATGACTGCTTAGAAATCGGACCGAATCTATACTTGGACATATCTTCTGTGATTTTTAAATTTCAACAACAACCTGTAGCCTTATTTGCAGACATTAGGCAGGCGTTTCTACACCTAGTGCTAAAGATGCCCGACAGGAATTTTGCATGATTTCAATGGTACACAGTAGCGGCAAAGAACAAAGGAAATTGCATTACAACGGAGGAATAAATAAATACCGCCTCTCTCTACTGTCCTTTGCCTCTCTTATAGCCCATTTTTCTTGGCCGCAACGATACGAGAATCAACTAAAGTACACTGTACTGCTTAACTTATTGAAAAGAACATTTACATGGATGACTTCGTAGGTGATACTGAAAGCAACGCCAGTTTGATCAACTTGTATTATGAATTAGCATCACTCGTGGGGTAAATCAGTTTACCGAAGTTCAAGTTGGCTATCAATTCACATCGTGTAACAGGAGTTTGGAAACCTGAAGCTATTGCAATCCCTCCTATATTAGAATACTGATGCATTCGTGATTCATACTGTAAACGTCACAAATGAAATTTCCGGCAAACCAGTAACCAAGAGGCATTTACTTTAATCCACTGCTAGATTTCATGGTCCACTTGGATTGCTGTCTCCCGTATCGGTTGTATACTGTTGTAGGACACTTGGTGCAGACAGGTAGAAAGGGAAGAAATATTACCTTCGGAAATTGGAGCTATTTCGCATAAGTCGATTTCAACCCTATCGTCGGATTTGGATATGTCTATCCCCAGATTGATTGATGTCTCCACAAAAAAATCGATCCACGGAAGGAAATTATGGAAAATAGAGATAAATTAGGAGAGAAAGAAAATAAGGAAGAGGAAAGACACACAGAAACTGAAAAAGATGTAGATGTTAGAAAAATGTTGCAAGAGCAAAAGGCCATCATAGCAAAGGAGACAAGAATATCCGTGGAAAATAAGAAAATATTTTTTCTTGTGATAGGTACTATCGCACAAAATGTAGACTTATTGCGATTACAAAATGAGAAGCTGATAACAAAACTGAAAATACGGAGTGACCTTCAAGAAAACAAAGTCACTAATCCAAAAACCAATGACGACATATGCTCAGGTAGTCTAACCCGTGTGCTAAGTTTTAAACAGGAAGCGTTTGGATGAAAATCCAAACTGATACCGAACAAAAATCTGGAAGTAAAGGCATGACAAACCATCGTAACCCAAAATTTGGTGCCCACGCAGGAGAAAATAAAAATTCATAACATGGCAACTGTAGGAAAAAATTAATTGTTGAAAGCGACCCTGAAGATGGCGTAAGAAAAATCATTAATACCAGTGACTTGCAAAACAATGACCTTACAAAAAAGAAACACTAAGAATAAGATATTAAATGATGATCCCTTATGAAGTCCTAACAGGAACCAAAGGTGCTTTTTTCATACATGATACTTTTTACCAAATTTTTAAAGGTAAATTGTCAAAGAAAAATGTTGTAAACGGTTTTAATGTGAAATTTAAAACAGGAAAAAGAACTCGGGACACTCTCCATGACGTTATGGGAGTAGCCCCTGCAATAATTTCGATAGTGTTTAATGCTCACCTCTACTACAAAGGCACCGCAGGCGATGAAACTGATGATATATGGTATGAAGATGGAGCGCCGATGGAATGCGATGGCGGGGAAAATCAGAGAAATACCTCCTCTGCGCCAATTTGTTCACCACAAAACTCCACATGCGGTCACCTGGGATCTAATCCGGGTCTCCTTGGTGAGAGACGAGCGGTGAAACCACTCGTCCACGGTGCGGCACACCTCTGCAATAAGAAACGTAATATGAGACAACGGCTGACCCTACATGGCTTCCAATCAGTCTTAGTAAAGAACTTCATTTCAGTTGCAAAATGCCTCAAATGCTTCAATTTAGGTCTTGTTTCTATATATTGCATCAAAGAAACCTCTGTATGTGGACATTATGGAGAACATGCCCATGAAAGAAAGGAACGCAGAAAAAAGAGCAAGCAGCTATAACCACACCGTGTAAAAAAAAAAAAAAAAAAAAAAAAAAAAGGAGGAAGGATGGTGTAAAGATGACTGTCCAACATACCAGATGTTCTGGGAAAGATTAATAAATAGAACTAATTATATAAAAACCGCCTAATAAATGTATTAATAAAAAAAATAAGGACGAATACTCCCAGCAGAATCAAGAGAAATTTAGGGAGAGCTATAGAACACAAATCGAAACTTAATGCAAATAAAACTGAATGAAATGTTAGCACTCAGGCCGAGATATAAACTTGTGTGATCCAAATTTCGGCAATCAATTTATCTTAAATACAGAAGAAAACAACGTAAAGCACAGTAACCACCTAAATTAAGAATACACAAATTAAACAATGACATGGGCATGTCAAATAAATAAAAAAATGATGCAATAATTGAACCTGCTACTTACATGCGGTCACTAGGGATCGAACCCGGGCCGTCTAGGTGAGTGGTCTGACCACTCGGCCACGGCGCGGCCCAAAGAGGAAGATGATGATGATGATGACGATGCTGAAGAAGACGACGATGAAGGGTGTAATTATAAATAAGAAAAACAAGCTAAAATATAATACAGCTAAACATCAATTATCACAACATTATCGAGAAAAAAGGAAACAGTGAAAACTAGATTATATATGTAGAAGAAGATGGCCTACTAATGAGGAAATAATAACGTGCAACAATTGGAAAAGTTAAACGGAACCGATCTACTTAATAATGATGAGATAGAAGATATTTTGCCTTATTCAGGGTATACTTCACGCACCTCTGGACAATAAGAATCAGCCACAAGGTCAATAACCAAAGCTGACGTTGGCAAACTCTACACTGAGTTTGATACTTCCCTCAAACTGAGTTATTTGGAAGAAAAATGAGCTCTGGTTGCAGCTTTAAGGCACATTATATGGAACGGAGAATGCATTATTTTCCCCGTGCCCTATGCCATCGAAAAGGTGGAATTAAAAGTTTTAAAAAGTGTATTTTCACCATTATTAATTGGATTATGCAAAAATTAAACCTAAAAATTATATAATGCCCCATATTCCCAAAGGATCTTATACTGTCCAAAAATGTTCAATTTAAATCAAGGAAAATGCTATTAAACAATACACACTTAAGTCCTATAATAATCATAATGATAGATCCCATCTTATCCTATCCTATCCTTTGGTACGCATCCAAATCTAGTTCTCAATCTAATCTAGCTCCCAAAATTAAATACAAGTTCTACAAATATCCGAAGTGCACAGTTAATAAGAATTCATAAACTATTAAGGGAAGTAACCGAACATGAGTATAATTCTGGCAAGAACTTACATACATACATACATACATACATACATACATACATACATACATACATACATATACATACATACATACATACATACATACATACATACATACATACATACATACATACATACATACATACATACATACATACATACATACATACATACATACATACATACATACATACATACCTACATACCTACATACCTACATACCTACATACATACATACATACATACATACATACATACATACATACATACATACATACATACATACATACATACATACATACATACATACACACACCTGTCTTTGTCAAAAAATGCATTTATTTGCATTCAGTTGTCCACAAAACATGTGTTACCGGTGAAGTATCGGTATCGAACTTTTGGGTGGTTTTGCCCTCTCTACCTACTATGTACCATGTACACGCATGAGAGTGAGAGAAATTAACAGAGGACACAATTATTACTCAAGATAATGGAATGAAAGCAGCAGCAAAGAAAACGAGGAAGAAATACAAGAAACAATACGAGAATAAGAATAAAGTTTATATATCATTAAGCTGTTTTACAACATTGTAATTGGTGTCGTCAAGTACATAACTTATCGCATTACAAAATTGGAGCTTTATACAATTATTTACACCATTTAAAACATGAATGAATATATTTGCTACTATTTACATAATTGACTATTTACATCATGTTTATGATACATTTGTGTAATGCTTATATTTTAGAGAGCTAGCTTTGATATTACTCATCTATGTGAAATCTATTACAATCAAAGAACACTTCTACTCAGCAAAAAGCTTTATCTTTAGGCAATTGTCCAGAGATGTTTTGAATTTATGATTGGTAGTTTGTAGTAATATTTAATGCTAGATATTTATGACTGCCATGTATTTTTGATAATCTTGAGTACGATAAGTCTATAGTATAATTATACCGTGTTAGTTAGCCATGTACTGTCTGCCGGAGTTCTTACTTTTGTAGGTTTTCTTTTATGAGCATTTATGAATGGTAAATGGACTATGTCATAATTTTAAGTTTTTTGAAAAATTGTCTGCATGGATGGTTATAATCTAGATTAGCAATACATCTGACTGTTTTTTGTCACTTGAATATAGTTTGTGTTCCTGCTGAATTACCCCCAGAGAAGTATAACATAAGCTAGACAGGAATGAAAGAAGGCATAATATGTATGGATGATTAAGTTTTCACTAACTCTATGACGAAGTTTTTATAACAGAAATAAGACGCGAGCTAATTTTCCACTTATGTAATTTATGTGATGTTCCCAATTAAGTCTTTTGTATATGTAAAATCCTAGAAATGTGGCAGATTTATTATCCTGATACTTTTCATTGAATTGAAATAACAGTCCTTCAGTTTTTGTAGTATTTATCTGAAGCATGTTTGTATTAAACAATTCAGTTGCTAAATCCACCATGTGTTTATTTAATTTACAAAGTTCTTCTAGATTTGTTTTTGTTGTTACTCATGTAGTATAATGGGCATATAAAATTGCCCGCCTGCGGTGCCATAAGTAGTTAAAGCGGGCATTAAGCACTGCCAAATAATAAGTATAAAATGGTCTTACATGGAAGATTAATGGGCCAATCATTTACATATATGATGAACAAGAAGGGACCTAATACCGAATCCTGAGGTATTCCTTTACTTACTGGCATTGAATCAGACTTTTCAGTTTTTATTTGTAGTATTTGAAGTCGGTTTTCTAAGTATGTTTTTATTAGATTAATAACAATTTCAGATAATTTATATTGCTTTAATTTTTTTTAATCAAAATTAGATACGATACCATGTCGAACCATTTCTTAAATCTTGCAGGTTTATGATGGCTGAGATTTTTTCTCAAAGCATTTATAGATATGATCTACTACATTTTCAATAGTTTTTACTGCTGCGAGCTTAGATCTAAAGCCAAATTGAGAGTGGTTAGTAAAGAGTCATTTTCAAAATATCTGGAAAGTTGCTTATACATATAATATTCTTCATTTTAGAAAGGGCTGGCAATAATGGTATAGACTTGTAGTTATCTGGTTAGTTTTATCTCCTTTTTTAATTTATAGATATGATCTACTATATTTTCAATAGTTTTTACTGCTGAGAGCTTAGGTCCAAAGCCAAATTGAGAGTGGTTAGTAAAGAGTCATTTTCAAAATATCTGGAAAGTTGCTTATACATATAATATTCTTTATTTAAAAAGGGCTGGCAATAATGGTATAGGCTTGTAGTTATCTGGTTAGTTTTGTCGCCTTTTTTAAAGATAGGAATTATTATGCCTAGTTTTAAGCTGTATGGGAATATACCTTGCTCTAGTATAGTATTGGCGAGAACAGTTAGTGGATAAGTAATTTCTCCAGCTATGTATTTAATAACAAAGTTTGAGATATTTTCTGGAGTTATAAGAGACCAATAAAATTGTGTTTGCATGGTGACACATTTTCAAATGAAAATTCTACTTGAGGATTAATTACACTGAATGATTGTTGTATGTTAAAAAATGGGAATTGAATATATTAGCTGTGATGGGAATTTCCGTATCAGTTTTGGAGCTATTTATTTCAGATTTTATAATACTCCAAGCAGCCTTAAATTAATTATTTCTGGAGTTTTGTATGATCATATCATTGGCTCTACATTTAGCAGCTTTGAGTTCCTGTTTATAGTGTTGTATTAATTTTTAGTGTGCTTCTTTAAATACATTTATATGTATTATACGTGGAGCGGTATATTATTAACTAAGTTAAAATTTACTTTAAATAGGGAGTGCACCCGTTTTTTTTTTTTTTTTTTTTTTTTTTGCTTGTCTTTATTTTTAAATATTATTTCCTTTGTTGAATTGTTTTATAGTCTATGGGCAGCTTTCGTCAAACATGTATGCCAGTGTGTTTATGAAGATGGAAAATACATGGTTTTGCGTTGTTACATTTATTTAATATGCTATCCCAGTTCAAGCCACGTAATTCACTTTTTAAATTATCTAACATATTATTGTTGTTGTTTTTGTTATTATTATTATTATTATTTTTATTATTATTATTGTTAACCCAACACTTTTATGTCTAGATTTGGGGTCCGAACTAGTTATTAATGTCTAACTTCAGCCATTCGCAATCGTGGTCTGAGAAGCAACAATGTATTATCCCATTTTTAACTTGTGTGTGATGCACATTACTTATTATCAGAGAGCTAAGAAGTTCGTATCAACTTCCTTATGCAGGATAAGAGTGGCCAGACTGGCAATACCATGCGGCGCTACTTCCGCGAAAAGAAGTCAACGTAGAGTGCAACATATTACGCAAAACAACTATCACTGCATAATACAGAACCTCGTCGGTAGGATTGAAGGCATTCGAATAACATCTTTCTTCTGCTCAAGTGTGAGAAGAATTAAATTGTTTTACAGCCATAGTAAGATTTCTAGATGTGCACTTGTGCATGAACTTATCAGAAGCCGATGGCAGTTCAAGTATACAAACTGTAAAACGTCTAGTAGCGGAACAGCTTCACGTATTATTGATTGCAAATGTGTTGAGAAAGTTACCCACAACTATCACACTATATAGTCCAGAGGTATGTAACTGAACTGAATTTATGTGGTATGTAGAAGAACTGTCAAGACGGATTTACTAATCCACGAGCATCCTACCTGAAATAAAGATGAAAATGAAAAGAATGCAGGGTTCAGTGTGATGTATCGCATACAAGCTGCACTTTTAGATCCCAACAAATGCTATTTGCTTGGTGTTACTGATACATCATGCGAAGTGGAACATTGCCTGCGGTGCCATGGTAGTAAAAGCGGACACTAAACAATATTAAAGAAACCAAAACAAAACGAAGTGGAACGAACTTTTTCACATTACAAATTATGTTTGTATGAACGTAGAATGAAGTTTTCATTTAAAGGCTTCAGAAGTACATATATGTGGCTTTAGGTAATACGGCTACAGACGAGTAAAGATTTAGTTTAATTCCTGTTTTCGTTTTTACCTGGTAAGAGTCTGAAGATATTTAAAAAATTGATTGTATTATTTGGATATTATTTTACATTCAATCATTAAACACTAAAATTCGTGTTATAATTGCTTGGGTGTTTTCATAATGCGCATATGTAAAGAAGGAAATCAGTCAGAGTCAACCTTATATATGTAACAATTTATATGCTCTACATAATGATCTGCTTTTACGAATGCCTCATAAGTTATTTTTGTTCTCTAGAAACAGTACTGTTACTTAACAACAGGGTCGTTTGTTTACCTCTCCTCCCTGGGTTTTTATCAAATGATTTGTTTTGATGCGACGAAATGATCGATCGCAACCTGTATACGGAACGACGAACAGTACGAACTTCCTAGCTCTGCTTATTATATTATCAAGACAGGCACTGATTCTGGTGGGTTTGTCATTTAAATATTAATAATTAAAGGAGTTAATTAGCTTATTAACTGGTTTATTCTGGACTATTCTATCTATATTAATATCTCCCTATGTTTTTTTTTTAATTTATGCAAATATCGTACCAATTGTTCTAACCTAGTAATGAACTAATCTTCGTTGCATGATGGGACACGATATAGAGAAACCACGATGTTTTTACTATTAGGTAACTGTACAGCAGCAGCAGCTTCAAAGAAATATTCTTCACAGAGATGAGTAATATTTATTACATTGTATTCTCGGTTTAAGTTCTGTTTAATCATAATGGCAGCTCCACAATGTGGCAGTTTGTCATTTTTGCTACTTCGGCAGAAGAAACTAGCTATTACATACCCTGTGAGTATACAGAGGTTTAACTTATTGATATCTAGCCAGTGTTCATTTAAGCTGAGAATAAAACAGTTCAATTGGTCAATAAATAATGAGAGTTCATTAATTTTATTTCTGAAGGTTTGAATATTGAGATGCAATATCAGGTCTTTATCAGAATGTGTCAGAAAGATGTCTGTTGTCGGAATGAGATAGGATTTGAATTATTAGTAAAACTAATACATTAATTATTCAATTTTTTGCTTCAGTATTAACAATCTTAATCCTGCTTAAAAACGTCTAAATAAGCTTTACAAATGGTTTCACTCAAGATTCTTTTGCCATGCTTGTTGAAACGCGTACCATTTCTGGTGTACGGGTTTCCAGATGCATTTGAAGCTTCACTAATTTTACATTATGAAACCCTATGCAAAGTACAGTTAGACTTATATTGATTTTATTAATCTCTCTAAAGTACAGTTACACTTATATTGATTTTAATAACCTCTCTATGAATTGTAGGAGTTTTATGCAACTCATATCTTATGGGCAGGTTAACAATACTTACATTTGTATTTGACAGTTATGGCAGCAGTTTTTCAAGACTGTTACTAATATGTTCAGAATTACCATTGCTCACATCATTAGAGCCACCAATTATCAATACACAGCCATTTTTGTTGAAGCACTAACACTGACTTTTTTTTTGTTTAAACAGTTACCTGATAGTGTAATACGTGTCTCTGATATTACTAGAAATGTAACAAATTGCTGTAGTTAATGTACCACATCAGCGCAGAAACATGAGAGTAACGCGCATAACATCTGACTGCTGTTCCAGGCTCTGGTGGAAGTGCTCCCGTAAAGTTCAATAAGCGACTCGCATCTAACCTCTCATTTAAAAATTCCATTATTCAAGAACTAGTACGTGCCTTTACTGATTTTTGGAAGCAGACATGTAACTGTAAATTATGTAAAATTGACACCTCTGAAAAATTCAGTATAAGAGATAATCTTTATAAATAAATGTATTAATAATAATGAGGCGTAATCAATAGGTGTAACTCGATGCATCCTAGAGTTGGACTTTTTGTCTAATCTCAAATTAGCATTCACTGATTACAATGTAATGTATCCCCATATACACACAAAAAAAAATTAAAAAATCCACGTGTGGCTGAAGTGCAGTTTAAGTAGAAACGTCAATAATCACGTCCAGCATAGTTCAATGTGCATTGAACTCTGTGTAAAACAACTGCTGCTGATTAAGCTTGAGATTATTTATCTGTGAACTAATCAATTAAGTGGCAGGGGCAGCAATGATAAATAGTGCAAGTTTGATTCTTTGCATCAATTATCTTTCTCTTCAACAAAAACCTTATGCTATAAATGACGACGCTTATTTTTGCCGAAGAACACTCCGAAAATTATTTGACATAATGCATAACTTTGGGTTACTGCTTTGTTGTATTGCCATCTGGTGACCGACTGTTGCATTCATCGTTTGTGTTATGCAATGTTCAATTTCAATATCGGACTGTTGCTTTAGCCTGTGGCAATAGTGTTATTTCTGTGTTATTAAAAAGTGCAATATTTCACAACTAGCAAAACCTGTAAGTAATTTCGCTTATAGAAGTTATCCCCAAACCTTTAACAAGCAGAGTAAATGTTTGGAACTCCGTGCGTGGTATGTAAGACATTATTTATTACGCATTTAATCTCATTTGGTTAGCTCACTTCAAAATATTGCATTTTGTTAGAGAAGTAGATCGTCAGTTGTCTGCAAAGCAGATCGTCATTTGTTTGCAAAGCAGACTGTCTTTTGTCTGGTTGCCAACACCATTCAATTTAATCAACAAGAACAAATATTCTCAGATTCACATTCTATTAATCATGTGGACATTTCTGCTACATCTCGTTCAATAGTTCATAAACGCCCGCTCGAAGATCTCAATCAAGGCAATGCCTTCACATCAAGTGACGGGTTTTATACTCCTAATAAAAAGCATATAGCTTCAGCCTCAGCTGTAAACTCTAAATATATTGTGGACTTAACCTCCACACGCAACAAACTTTCCCCTTTGGAAACAATGGAGGAAGCTAACGACACAGTTGCTGAAGTAAATTTTCTACAGCCTCTAATACCAGGATCCCTTCCATTTTTCTCCATGAAGTGAACAACTACCAGCAGATTATCCGCGACATAGGTTCTATTGTAAAAGATGACTACTCAACACAACAACAAAATAAAGTCCTTAAGATAAATACAACTTCAGTCATCGACTTCCGAGCCCTTACAAAATTCCTGGAAGTATCAAAACTCCCTTTTCACACTTTTCGTGTCCCAAATTCCAAAAGACTTGAAGTTATCTTAGAAATGTTCATTACTCTCTTACAAACGACGACATAGCTACAGAATTAATCACTCTGAGGTTACCAGTGATAAAATTTACAAGACTCTTTTACAAAGATCGTCAACCTATGTCCCTATGCGCTGTTGAATTAGAAAACAATGAACAAGGAAAGAAGATCTTTGAAGTGAAACACATTCACCTTGATTTAATAAAAGTTGAATACCGTAAGAGACAAGCATACCACAATGCACACGATGCCAGCGCTCTGGGCATACTAAAAACTTCTGTCGAATTGCACCTCGATGTGTAAAGTGTCCCTCTAACCATCATTTCTCTGAATGCCCAAAAGACAAAGATATTCAGCCCTCCTGCGTGAACTACGGAGAAGCTCATCCGGTAAATTTTACAGGTTGTCGTATTTACTTGGAATTAAAAACTAAACCCAATGCACCTGTAACCGAACCCGTAATAACACCTGCACCATCAAAGCTAAACCTGGAGAATTTTCCAAAGCTGACACCAACTTCTTCCTTTTCTGCTCCTGAAACTCCTCAGTGGCCACGCTCTGTTCCTGCAGAAGATAAAAGTTACCGACATTCCATTTAGCAATCATTTGCACAAAATTCTTCTTCTGCTTCTTCCTCCGATGACACTGGAAACCTTATTAAGCTAGCTATTACTTTTCTAGCACCATATCTACCAAAATTCAAATCCTTTTTATTTTATTACAGCTTTTTGCAAGTTTGTTTGCTTGGGCACTAAAAATCAAGGATATCCATTCTCTCAACTAACTATACTAAATTGGAACGCTAACGGAATCAAAGCCAAGCGGGAAGTCTTTCTGGAATTCATCTCAAGACACAACGTCGCAGTAGCTTGCGTCACTGAGACTCACCTAGTACGACAGGAAAAGTTTTCAGTACCTGGTTATGCAGCGTATAGGTCCGATCGCAACGCTCTCATCACCTCGGGTGCAGTGGCCATCTTCATTCGAAAGGACATACACCACTACTCGATCCCACTACCCTGCTAACTAGCCTCGAAACTTGCGCAGTTCAAATATCCATGCAAAACTACTCTAAAACGACAATAATTTCAGCATAGAAGCCACCAGGGCTCTGCCTCAATCACCAGGATATTACTACTATATTCTCTGATACAGTGACAACCCTTCTCGTGGGAGATCTAAATAGTAAGCATGAAGCATGGGGATGATATGTGACAACTCCAAACGGAAGATGATTATTAACAGGAGCTGAACGCAATGCAGTCAACATCTTAGCCCCAACTGGTCCTACTTTTTTTAGGCAAAATGTAGCACCTGACACACTAGACATAGCACTTTACAAAAATGTATCAGGCTTTCCCACCATGGCTGTTCTATCTGAAATGTACTCCGACCACTCCCCAGTCTTATTATCATTTGACGACAATCTGATTTTATGTCAACAGTCCACTAGGAGACTCAGCAGAGGTTTCATAAACTGGTAAGCTTTCCAACATGTAATTAATAACGAGCTAAAAACCTGCGTGCAATCTGAAAACTCCCAGTGATACAGAAGCAGCAATTCTTGTGTTCACAAATGTCATAACTTCAGCCATAGACAAATCCACAGCTCCAGCTAGACCTCAGCAACAAAGAAAACCTTACCACGAAACTATGCCCTCTAATATCAGATCTCTCTTGAAAGAAAAACACAAAATGCTCCGGCTTTGGTAGAAGTACAGAGAAACTTGCCAACTTCACCGTTTGAACCAACTCACAAGAAAGGTAAAAAAAGAACAAAACAAAAACAAAAAAAAAAAAAAATGGATGAGTACCGGTACTCGACTTACCAACGGCACCTCTCCAGCATTTCAGCACAAGATTCATCCTTGTGGAAAGAAACCAAAAGAATATTAAAAGAACCGACGCTTATTCCACTCTTAATAAAAGATGGAAAACACTACATAGCCGATTTGGAGAAGACGGAACTATTCGCAAATACACTACAAAGTATCTTCAACCCAAACCCAGTGATTAACAAAGAATTTAACCACGAAATTGAACGTTTTCCTGATTCTTATACCACTGTTCCACTCCCCATTGACTTCACCTCACAAAAGAATTTTTGTTCATAATCCAGCAACTACCAGCAAGGAAATTGCCTGGTCATGACTTAATTCCAAATGTTGTAATAAAACATCTGACTCGCAAGGCACTTGCTATTCTAGCCTCACTCTTCAATAGTTTGATACGTATGGGCTACTTCCCCAGAATCTGGAAACACGCTATAATTATTGTTATTCATAAAGCTGAAAAAAGCTCCTCAGAGCCAAACAATTATCGTTCTATAAGTCTGCTACCAACTCTGACCAACGTTTATGAAAAAATTATACTGAAGCGTTTAACAACATGTCTCAATGAAGCATCAGTATTACCTCCCATTTCAATTCAGTTTTCGTCGCAAACATTCAACCACCCATCAAATTCTCCAGATTACAGAGCAAGTGACACAAGGCTTCGAGAAGAAAGAACACACAGATTTAGCTTTCCTTGACTTCACTCATGCTTTCGACAGGGTTTGGCATCAGGGTCTTCTAAACAAACTGTTCATCAACGGCATTCCAGACTACCTCTGTATAATAATTTCCTCCTTTCTGTCACAACGAATATTCTCAGTCCGCATAGGTAGTTGTCACTCTTCAACAAAACCAATAACAGCCGGAGTTCCTCAAGGTTCTATCCTAAGACCAGTTCTGTTCAACCTGTACACCTCTGATATGCCTGCAACGCCTACAGATCAAATCGCTAAGTATGCGGACGATACTGCAAACTTCTCAACACATCGCAATATCCACACCACCAGAAATCACCTTCAAGAGGGCTTAAACTTAATCATATTAATATATTTCGCTCAACCAGCAAAAATGTGAAGCAATGATCTTTACAATATGCAGACAGAACTATCACCACCAGTAACAGTCCCAGCGAAACAGATACCCTGGAAAACTGAGACAGAAACAGTGAAATATCTCGGTGTACTCCTAGATGACGACTCACACGGAAACCACATACAAGCAACAAACTTAACTAGCCCGAGCAAGAATCGCAAAGCTCTACCCTCTCCTCAACAAAAGATCTTCAATCAAACTAAAAAACTGCACACTACTTTACACGACTCTATTAAGACCGCTGCTACCATACGCTTGTCCAATTTGTGGAGGAACTAGTCCTTCCGAAATCAATCCAGACATTTCAAAACAAAATATTGCGAATCTCAACGAATGTACCATGGTTTGTCAGAAATAGCCAACTACATAGAGAAACTGGAATCAGCATCATTCAACAGTAAATTTCTTCACAAGCCGAACAGTTTTACAGCAAGCTAAAAGACGTCTCAGGAGCCATTCACTATTCTCTTGGCAGAAAATCTAGCTATCCAAGAGTCGCCTACCACTGGACCAGCTCTTACAACAAGACTTTCTGTAAAATAAAAACAAAAATGTACCTACTTATGAGGGGTCCAATGGGCTTACCTCATTTCAATGTTATTCAGTACCATGCACATGCGCTGTTCGATCAGTAAATCATTAAAAAAAAATCAATATCGCTATATACAGGTGAGGCCCAAACGGCTGCACAGTTCGGAACAATTATTGTGTTTTCGTGTACATGACATCACCACAGCAGCATGTCGATTCTCCACGTGGTGTACCAGCAGCATTTTGCAGTATACAGCAGAGTTGTTTCTTGGCTTTAAATGAGACATTACTGGTTCGGCTTTGTTCTGTCATAATCAGAGATAGTTTATGTTTTAAGTTGTGCGTAGATTGTTGTTAGTTAACAATCAGAAATGGTTATGCTTTACATTGTGTTTTTAATTGATTCTAGTGAGGAGACTGCGTAAGTTTTAAGTTGTGCGTTTCATTTGTTTCTTCTTGTATGATTCGCACCGAGAGCTATCAAGAGGACTAAAACAATTATAAACGAATGAACTTCTTTTCCGGATTGTATTGAGAATCTTGTTTTTCATAGCAGGTAAATATACAGTATTTAAAAAACAAAACATAATATAGGTACTCTAAGAACACAATATGTACAACAGAGTATCCGTATCATGTATTATAACGTAATTTCCTAATTGCGTCTGTTATTTTAAGCATGCTCATTTGCATTTTCTCTGATAAAGGTAACGTATTCAGAATGCAGTACGCTTTCATAAAGTGTTGTTCAGTATAACTGAAAATGCAACCATAATTTATCACCAACAACGTTTAAGAGTTTAAACTTCATATCAATAATTGTTGTAACTTCTTTCTTTAAAAATTAAATTCATAGACTTATGCCAAAATATGTAGCAATAATGAAATATAAAATTAATTTATATATAAGCGACCACATCATTCTCTCGTGAACTAAATTATCCTAATGCTGCCACTAAGGTGTGGTTGTAGTTAGTCTGTCTCACATTCAAGAGGTCCCGATATCGGATCTTGGTTAGAGTGAGTTACCCGGATTATATTTTTTGGGGGGTTTCTCTTCTTATGCTCAAAATATAACTACTGTCCCATGCAGTAGTTGTTTTCTGTATGGTGTGTTCAATGTCCCCGAGGCTGCTCAATGATGGAACCGAATGAAGAAATCAAAACGAAATGGATGTCGAGTAACTTTAAGATCTACGGACCCGGGACTCATGATAAAAGCAAGTTTCTGGATATCTATGCAGAAATTGTAAAAATACATGTGAGAACAAGCTTAAATGCAGTTAAATCGAAAGCCGTGTGGCAAAAGGTAGCAGCAGTTCCAGGCATCCAGTTTATGCAAAATAAAGGAACAGAGGATAGGTATGTGATATTTTTTTTATCTTGAAAGTTAAATTACAAGCATATTGCTCTGATTATATGTAGTTGTTAACATCAATTTTATTTTTCTCACGTTGTGATAATTACGATATTGTTAGGCAATCAGCACACTACATTATCAGAATCCTGCATAATAGTTTTATACTTTTGTGCCAATTTACATTGCAAGAGTGTTTTATGGACAATAATTATAAGTAGGTATGAATATTTAATACATTTTTCTCATGTTTTGTAATTATGACATTTCTAGGCAATCAGCATATTACATTATCAGAAACCTGTACAATATTTTTATTCTATTATTTGTTGTGTCAATTTAAAACGAAGAATGCTTTAATGGACTAAGAAGTTGTGTATTTCAAGGCGTGCAGCGTGTGTGCTAGTTGCAATCTTCTGCTCTCGTGCTCATTTGGTGACATCACGCCAACAGCCAATGGGGCGTTTCTATTCGGATCTACTCTTTAGTAGATTGAGTAACCTTGACGATATGTTAGCGCCGGCGTCCCCAACAGACCGCACGCTCGGGCGGTAGTAAAAACCCTCAAGCCCTGACCGTCCGGTTGCGGGCACGAAATGGAGGTGCTACAGTGGCGGAACTACGATTGTGTAAATTAACTTACACTTTCACTGTCAATTACACAATAATGATAGCAGTATTTTATACACTTTAACACTGATAACTAATATAATACAAAATAAAATCTAATTGGCAGGAAATTAAATTGTCGAAATAAAAACACTCATATAAAACTAATAAACTAAATAAATAATGTAATAAGACATAGATCTTTCTTCTTGTTGGCACTATGCAATTCAATGAAGTAAACAATACAAATAAACATAATATTCTTCAAATAAATGTCTCTATGAAAACTACTCTGTCTTGGCCATCCGACAATCGCCGTGAATTTTGCAGTTGTCTGTTTTCAACCAGCTGTTTAATACATGGAACTATCGTTTGTGAGCTACACAATTGCAAACATGCTTTCAGGTGTTTATCACTTAATTGGCTTCTGTGACGTGACTTTGTACACTTCATTAAGGAATACAGTGATTCGCAAACATAAGTGGTCCCGAACATGCGCAAAATTCTTCCTGCTAAATTGTGGAGTTTAGGAAATCTTTCGCGTATTACAGAGGTGTAGAAATAGTTTATACTTTTTCTATTTTGATATTCATCTTTGAACTCAATATCATTTTGTATATCTATTATTTCCAACTGCAATTCAACAGTACTAACTAACGAGGATATTCATTGAAAATTGTGTTGCAAATAACTTTAAATTGTTTCTCAAGTGGTATAATGTCCTGGAATCTACTTTCGAATTTCTCGCGCAATTGTCGCAGTATGTATTCATCAAAGTCCAAGGTTTCTGCACACTGAATCACTGAGGTTAGGGTCGGAAAATGTACCGTCACCGCATTTTTAAACTGGTGCTGCCAAAGATATAACTTTTGTTTAAATGTCTCTATAGTACAAAACAAGTCAGTAATAATGCGCTTTCTACCCTGAAGTGTGGTATTCAGTTCATTAATATAACTGGTTAAATCACAAGAAAAGCCAAATTATTTACCCACAGCTGATCTTGGAGTTCTGGAACAGGTTTACCATGACCATCCATAGAGAAAGTAATTTCATTCCCGAGAGCGAAAAAACGTTGCAGAACTTTTCGTCGACTTAACCGCCTTACCTCCGTGTAGTAAAGCAAATCCCCTTACTCATTGTCCATATCAACAAGTAGTGCCTGGAACACTCTGTAATCAAGCCCTTTAGATCTGATGAAGTTAATTGTTTGCACAACAATATCCATTACAATGCTCAGACGAATGATTTTAGCACATAAGTTTTCTTGGTGTAAAATGCAATGCACCGGTATAAGTTCCATTTGTATGTTTAATTCTTTCCTTCTTTGTTGTACCAATGCCACAGCTGTTTCTTTCCACATATAGCCGGTGCTCCGTTAGTAGCTAACGACACCATTTTATGCCATGGAAGTTCAAACTGTTCCCTCGATGCAACTGAAGATATTGGCTCCAGTAGTAGTATGCTTCATCGGTACAATATCTAACAACGCTTCCCTTATTTGAAGATCATTATTCACGCCTCTGATGAAGATGACAAGTTGCGCAGTGTCGGTTACATCATTGCTTTCATCTATTGCAGGAGAAAATGCAATGAATGTTGTAGTTATCTCAGACAAATTACTCCGAATTTCGTCTGCAAGGTTCTCCATACGACGTGTTACCGAGGAGGCGGATAAACTGACTGATAACCGTGTAGATACTCTGGGCTCAATTCTTCAGGCTGCACATTTAAATATTGT
Source organism: Hymenopus coronatus (assembly GCA_030762935.1). Lineage (NCBI taxonomy): Eukaryota > Metazoa > Arthropoda > Insecta > Mantodea > Hymenopodidae > Hymenopus > Hymenopus coronatus. Next base: position 403,568,239 of record CM060900.1, on the reverse strand, counting down.
TTTAGCATCTCACCTTCACTGAAGGATCGCATGTTCCTGGCAATACGTGACGCTATTTTGTAACTCACTCTAACAACTATATCACGAGTATTTACATCTTCCCTGTTCATTTTACGTTTCAGATCTGCAACAACACACGTGCGTTAATCGTCTTTGTATTTACCATAATCGTGTGCGTGACATAGCGAGTAATGCCGCTGCAAATTAAATTTAGTTATTTTGTTTAAACATTTTGCCGTGTCATTTTCTTCCATAAACAGAAAGTTTTCTTCCCATTCTGCTCGAAACATCACAGGTGTGGACGACCGTCTTCCCAACGCGGATGTACCAGGCATCGTAAGTAAGACACCACAGTACTAAAATGTAGCGTTACACCGCCACTGCACGGATATACTCAACTGTGTAGGTGTACAGCCCGCAATTAGTGTAATGTTCAGCCCCGCGCGCCCTCAAGCGACCATGACTCGACTTAGTGATGCATGTGTTAGCGCGATATACTCCTGTATTTCTTATTCTCTGGCGAACGAAAAAGATGTCAATTGCAGGCCCTTGATTCGAACTTTTTGAATCATTAAAGTGGGACTGATTGGGTGGCATAGTGAAATGTTAAGGAAAGTTTTTTTTATGATTTCTATAATTCTGATAAAAGATACAGACCGTAGCCAGTAGTAATAACAAACATTTTGGAACGTTGGAATACAGAGAATTTCAGTTTTGTGCGATTCTTATTTCGTGTTATACCCACCAACTACTTAGTAGGCGTAACCAACTACTATTGTACCTAATTTGTAGGGGCTATTCTAATGTGAATAACTAAAGCATTTTCAGCTGTATACGATAAAGCTGAAGATACGTGCTGTATGAAAAAAATATTCAAGCTTTCACACAGGCACTAATTTACACTTAATAAAGAGCTATGGATTCAGCACAGGTAAATATAAAATCATTTGTCCAGTCATATGTAATGGTTTAAGTTTAATGGGCTGGGTAGATGTAAAGGCTAGGTGATACTTATGTAATAACTGTCTAAATAATTTAAGAAAGACAACCAAGGGTGTTAAAGTAGTAATTCAAGTTAATGCTAATTAACTGGCACCAAGGTATCCGCTATAAGCAAAACGTTGAATGAAGTTTTATACGAAACGCATATCTTCATAATAAAGTGGAAGTCTATCTCGTATAGAATATTTGGGGTTAGAGACTGTCTAAATAATTTAAGAAAGACAACCAAGGGTGTTAAAGTAGTAATTCAAGTTAATGCTAATTAACTGGCACCAAGGTATCCGCTATAAGCAAAACGTTGAATGAAGTTTTATACGAAACGCATATCTTCATAATAAAGTGGAAGTCTATCTCGTATAGAATATTTGGTGTTAGAGACTTTTAGGAAATCAATTAAAGGAAACCTTTAGGATATTCTTTTCCAAGGCACAATTCAGTCTGTTTTGATTTAGAAAATGAAACAATCATTCATGGTTTTGAGTAATACCTATAACCAATGAAGTTTCAATGTAGCAGGTTAGATTAGAGCCATTGAAGATTTTGAATACATTGAGAATTATAAACCTTAAAAACTGAAATTAAATAAATATGTACAAGCCTCATATGCTTTATTGGGTATTTACCTATGCTTGTGGCATGTTTGGCATGCACTTAAAGATAGCCCAGTGTGTAGGGCTCTAAGCCACAAAGTGTAGCTTAGAGATCTGTAAAACTAAACCCAAATTATTCCTGCAAGTGTGGGAGAAACTCCCTTCACACAGTTGTGAAATATATGTTAATGTTCTAATGTTTCCTGGGAGCAATTTTTGATACATTTTGCAAATAACAGGTTGCAGTTAGCATTAACTTCAGTAATTCTGCAGGAAACTTGGGGTAATGCGAGTGAGTTTGTATGTGCTAGTATTGGTGAGTGTATGTAGCTATGAAAAGTATGTTTTTTTTTTTTTAAGAGAAAAATGACTGGTCAGATACCAGCATGTATTGGTCTATGGGCTGCAGTCAAATATTATGGCAGCCAACTGGCTACCAGTTTTATAAGTATGAATTTGTTAACGTTAAGCAAGTTGAAAGCAGAATCTACATAAAATAACAGAAAATGAAAGAAGGGTTTCCATAGAGCCTTGATAGTCCTAGTGCATATAGCAGAAAGAGTAGGGTTCTTATATTTACAGTTACCCATATGTTTTTTTGTTGTTGTTTTATTATTATTGTATTATCATTATCTTAAGGAAGGGGACCATGCAATGCAAATAGTAAACCACTTGTTCAATGACAAGTTATTTAACTGTTATTGCTTAACTTATTTCAGTGTTTATCAACAATTGATGTTTTCAGTATGACATATAAAAGTGCTTTTCTTATTTGCAGCTAATAACCAAACAATTAGCATATAAACTTTGGATGGCAGTTAGGACAAACATGCAAACTGACATATTCAATTCATTTAAAATGTAAAATATTTGAAATAAGGATGGCATCATAAAATGACTAATGCTAATCAGGTAGAAATTTTGGGACATCTTTTAGTGTAGGTCAGGGCCTTACTTCATAAAATGCACACAGATCCTACCTTATAATCCACCAATTGCAAATTTATGATTTACAAGTAACTTTGTAATTGACAAAATAGTAATCAACCACTAGAATAAACTTCTGCATATAGAACCCATTTGGATGTACAAATACACACACATACTTCAGGTATTTAACACTGGCTCTACTGGTGACGTCATCCATCCATGAAGGGTTGCAAACATGTGACTTACAAATATCGCTGGGGGGCTTGTGCAGCCAACAAGCTGGGCCCTAAGCTGCAGGCACAGCGCAATGTTGAGGGGTCTTAAGCTGCAAGTCATAGCCAAGGGATCGGTGAAGAGCAAACATCAATGAACCCTGTGAAGACTACGTTTTCTACATCTTGCCATGTTTAGCAGTTTTGAATCCCTCATTGGAAGGTTTGCAACAAATTGGTGCCTATGCATCACTGGCAAAATGGCAGGTTTTCATTGCATGGCATCATTTTTGCTATAAAAGCAAAGTCTACTTGGGATGGGTGGTTGGGTTAAAGGCTTTCAAACTATTCACCTCTACTCCTGGAATTATACTATAACATTTATACATGTAAGAAACACCTTATTATCACTCTTTGGTAAAGTTTATTATGGGCTCCTAATACAGAAACTTTGCCAACCATTTTTTCATGTAAAGGAATTGCCAATTTCATTTATAAAGCACACTTTACAAAAACATATTTGTGAAATGAATAAATACTACTACCCGTCCCCCATCATGTTACTGGTGGCAAATGTTCACACTAACTGTTACATCATATTCTGTACATCAGCTATTGATAATCAGTGTGCATTAAACAAGAGTTCGAGTACAATGTTGTGTTCAATGAATGTGTTCACTCATCATGTACAATACCTCGTTACAGCAGTACTGACATTCGAGTAAGTGAGTTGTAATAAATCAGATAACTATTGCCTTTTGACTAGTGTTAATGAGATAAATAGAATGTTAACATAAATGTTCACTGTTTGTAACATTATGCGACGGACTGTGTCGTACTCGATCCATGCGGTCCCTCAGTAGTCTACATTTGTTAGACAACAGCAACACTAATGACACCACTGTCAGCGGTAGCCTGAACTGGAACAGGCTATAGTTTTCTAATTATAACATTGCAGAAATATTTCAAATACACAGGTGCTAGAAACTGTACTAGGGTCAGATTATACACAATAAAGCCTTTTTTTGTGTTTGTGCATTAACAAATTTTACAGTTATTAATGAGAATGGATGTAATTCCTTGTATTTTAGAGCAGGTTGATGATAAAGACCTAAGAATATTAAAAAATGAGCTAAAAATGGAATTGTAACATTAGAATATCTTAGACATATTCATATTCCTAGTAACAGTTCCATATATACTCCCATAAAAATGGTGATTTAAGGAATGAAAATGCATATAACAATACTGTAAGAGGAGAAGTGAACATTTCTACAGCCTGTAAACCTCCCACTCTCCTTTTTAAGACACTTTCTATAGTAAATTTGGTAATTATGTGATTTTTAGCTGTGGAATGGTTGTATTCATTTTCTAATTTTAGGATGTATTTGCAATTTAATTTTGGCCATTTTAGTATTTAGATAACTTTTGGAAGTGAATGGTGTAAAACTAATTGTTTTTTTACACATTTTACCTATTTGTTGGACTTAGGTAGTATTTTTGTGTGATGGAGCAAACATACAACTTTGGGTGTTCTATGTGGCATGATCTCATTGGTTAATTGTAACAAGTTATTCCCAGTCTAACCTTGAAGCAGAGCCATAAGTTACAAAGGGTAGTCAAGGGATGTTTTTATAACTAGGTTTATCAAGCTAAATCTGAATAAAACCTGTCTTTGAAAAAAGGAACTAATAATGTAGTTTTTGATAAACATTTTCAGTGTGTTCGAAAGAAATAAATTAAAAAATTTGCGCCAAAAAATTCTGCTACCACAGCCTCTCAAAACATCTACAATTGCACCCATGTAAACTAAATTATACAGGTTCTTTGCAGCATGCATTAGTTTAACTCAGCTTGGGACATTCACTGTGAGGAAGAACAGGGGAAGGTAAGATGGGGGAAAGAGGCAGAGCTAGTGCAACAAGCTTAGGGAAAGCCAGACAGTGCTATTTTTACAAATCAAAGGTTTGAAGTTTGCACTGTCGTCAACCTCGCCAAGTCATATTTTGCACTGTGCAATGAGGGGACCTGCTGTAGCCAAAGTAAATAATTCTTATAAATTCATTGCAATATGTCAAGGTACCCGAGTTTGTTAATACTACCCATGTACAGAGGAAACTACAACCCAATTGTGTTGGCATAATCTGCTAAAATAGCAATTTTTTACTTCTTCTTGTAAGACATTTGTTAAGAATTCAACTTCATCTATCATTGTGCTTAAGCTTTGGGAGAACATTTATAGTTGGCTCTCACCACTGTTGTACACTAACCTTGGGTAAGTCTTAAAACTGGAGGTTCTATCAATTCACTTTGGCTCACTAATATTGCCTGATGACCTCCACTTCTCTTATACTCATTTCTTCTTTTCTTTTTATATTAAAGTGTGATCTCTTAACATAGCTCATTTTGATCTTCATGTTTTTCCTTCAAATGTTGTTTGGGTCTTCAGGAAGCATAGCCACAAAGTGCCTACTACTGCTCAAACCTTTCAACAAATTAGTGGGGAATAGACATAGAGAGAGGTCAGTATTTCTGTCCCCCGTATTTTGACACTGTATTTTTATATCTCAAGATAAATATGCTTATATATGATTTATATTAGTGATAATCTTACAAAACAAAACAATACTATATTTATTGTCAGAGGAGCAGTAAGCATTCATTTTACTTAAGTCTACAAGATTTACCAATGCTTTTGTTACTCTTTGTGATAGCTTTTACTTTGTTGTAATCTGGGAAAGTAGGTACCGTAAGAGTTGTGTTACATTTTCTGAGATGTTAAAAATATCTATTCATGGCATTAAATGGAGGGAGAAAGAACAGTTATGATTATCATTTAAGTTGCAGATTCATTTAGGAGGAATAAAAATTACAGATTCTCCAATTTGTTGACTGTAGTATGTCTCATGAATGTTGATGAAATAACTTTTACCCTATGTGACTGGTGCAACACCTCCTTATATCCAAACGCGTTCACAGTAAACTGTTTGAATCAGCAATATTAATCGTTAATGACATACCTACTATGCTTTGTGTTGCTGTGTATAAACATGTACAGATTACAACTGAAAATAGAATTACGTCTTGCAACATAAATGTCTTAGGAATAATAAAGTTTATACACACTTGTTTATAATAAAAGTGATCACATACACACATCTACAGACTCTGTGATACCACATTTTGTTTGTAATCCCTTGCCTAGCATGGGATATTTAAATACCATGCTTATTCTGGTAGGCTATTTAAATACATGAAATAATATAATTTAAGGACTGATTATGCAAGTTTCTGCACATAACACCACAGTCTTGCTATTAATGAGACTTATGAATCTTGCAAGTGATCGAGATGCTTGTACGCTCATTGGCAAAGCTCTCTCATGCCAGCTATGCATTCAGCTGCATATACTGGCTATGGGAGGCATACTTTGCAGCAAGAAACCAGCGAGATTGAAAGCTGACTTGACCAGCTCTTTCTATTGAAGTGTAAATGTTCTAAATAAGATTGTGATTTGCTGTCTTTGTGTTCGGTTACTAAGTATGATATGAGGTGTACATGATCAAGGAAATAATTCTCTTCTTGTGTTCCAAGTTGGAATTTTGTTTGGAATGGTTTATCCAAAATGGATACAGTTTAAATTTTTCTAATGTAAATTTAAATATAATCATAAGAAGACACTCCTTGAAGCATTTCTGCCGATTTCAAACATTTGAAACCGGGACTAAGTTTTGTCATAGTGTCATACATGTTGATTTTCTTAACTTAAAATTTGAATTATTTTTAGATGATTATTTACTTTAGTAGTAGGATGGATTTGAGAATTCTTTTCCACCACAGAGCCCTACATTTTATTGCTTTTCAAAAACGCTTAGAAATATGTTTTCAGAAACTTTTTTGAATTCTTTGTCCAAACACAAGTAACATTCAAGATTAGCTTCACAAACCCCCTCAGCTATGTCTTCTTGTTCTGCAATCTACTTATGAAAAATCTGATGTTTTTCATTCACATGACTTTCTGTAATTACTGTTCTGCAAACAAACTTCTTATAAAATATTATTTTTCTATCTACTCCTTGCTAATTGAAATAAACATTAACAGAAATGGTTTTATTACTTATAATAACTCCATGTCAGGACAGCAAGGACCAATCCGGCTGCTGCGTCCCCCATCTCGGTCCATGACAGATGTCATGGATGGGGTGCAGTATTGGAGGGTGAGACTTGGTCCCCCCGGCTGGTTAATGCGGTCCTCATGACCTGGAGCTGCTACTTCTCCATCAAGTAGCTCCTGAATTGGCCCCCAGGGACACAAGGCTGAGTGCACCCTGGTCCAGGTCTCTCAGTGGGGGAAAAATCCCCCACGCTGGTACTGTGAATCAAACCCAGGTCTCCCGCTTGGCAAGCAGCAATGCTACCACCATACTAAGGAGATGACCTTTTATTACTTAGTTCCACATAAATAGAAAGTTACTATGGGAATACACTAGGCTAAAATGATAGTCAAATCTTTTAGAAGCTGTCGCTATGTGATTGACATTTGCGTCTCTTTGCATGGCCAGGAGTATAACAAAAGAAACATGGATGACTTCCTGTTTTAAAAAATTATAAGTAGTTTAAACTGAAACCAATATCAAGGAATAACTCAGAAATGATTAGCTCTATAGCAAAAATATATACAGAACATAAATTGTGTATTTGGATGAGATCCTCATTTTTTGTGCAGTAAGTTTTTATCTATCTCTTGTAGTTAACCAGTTATGCAAAAGTCCTCCAGAATGAAGAGGAATTAAGAGGCTATTCCCAGGAAATTTGAGATCTATATTTGTCATTTAAGTATCATTAATATACAGTATTTTAATCAAAATCTATAGAACAATTTTTGATAAAATCATAATTTTTGAAAATAATGAAGGATAGTTTAGGGTAGGAGCATTTTCTTGAAAATCTTTGTGTTGCATCTTTGGGAGATACTGAACTTAAATATCAAGTTTGATATTTAAAGGGCTTTTTGTTTTGAGTTATGCTGCCCCCCCTCACACACACACACACACACACACACACACACACACACACACACACACACACATATATAGATATGTTTCTAAAATTTATTTTATTGATTTGGGGGACCGCAAAACATGTATTACCAGTGAAATATCCATATCAACTTTTTGGGTGAAATACAATACCTTCTCTCCCTATTGGGTATGTTGTACATATATGCTAGAGAAAATAAAACTCCCTTGGCTATGCTTTGCAGCTTAGGCCCCTCAATAGTGGTCTCCATTTTGTGGTTTAGGGTCTTCATCAGGGTTATGCTGGAAATAATGTTGCCAATTTACCTTAAAATATTGGCAGATACAAAGTTACAGTTATGCCAAAAGATGTTCACATCTTTGCCAGTTTATAAGATTTAAACGTGAATATGTACTCTACCAAGTACCCAACAAAATGCCATTTCCTCCTTCCATATTTCTGTACTGTAGTACCAGCCAAAAGAATCCTGTTAGGGAGGATTAATAAGCATAATCATTGCCACAACCTGAATGAGCTCCACAACACTTGTGAGACTGCTACATTGGGCTGACTTTACAGAAACCACATTTCACTTTTTTCTTCTTGGCATGCTTCTCAAACATTCTTCCAAATCAAAATATTGGATCTTTTCTATTTATATGTAATTAATGGCCTGTAATTTCACAGCCCATCATATTCTTCAAAGGAACATGATTTATGGAAAAATCCACTATTTCCTCTTCCGAAAACTAAACACAATGAAAATAACAACTCAATGACAATCTATTCTAGGTGCCATCATACGCATGCCTGGTTCCTTCAGTTCCTATTAACCGACCAAATCATTCAAAATAATGGAGGATCATGTCGCATAAATCAAATAGTTGAACATGATTGACCATCTTATCTCATACCATTGAACAAAACAATTAACCATTGAAATAACATTGACCACCTGAAGATGAACATATGTAAATATCAGGATCAGAAAAATATCAGCAATTCTTTATGATCTGAAAAAAAACAAAATCAATTACTCATAACGCAATCATTTCCGACAGTCTACATATCAAACTGGCTAATACATCCCAACATAGAGAAATCAATAAATCCAATCTGTTGTTAAAGAAAACAGTTGCCAATTTTTAAAACATTTGAATGTTTGTTACAATTTGTTATTAAAATTTAAAAATCTGATATGCTCCATTAACATGACTTTCTCTACATCTCTGTAGCAAATTATTGTTAAAAAGCTTATTCTTCTACTTCATGCTAATCAAGATAAATATTAGCACAAATGATCTTATTACTTGTTTCCTGGTAAATAGGAGGGAAATAAGGGAATATACTAGGCTAAAGGGATAATCAAATCTTTTAAAAACTGGTTGCTATGTGATTGAAGTGTGTTTCTTTGCATGGCCAGGAGACGACAAACTCCCTTATGAGTAAAGTTAAAGTATTTTAAAACTGACACCAATAACAAGGAATATCTTGAAAATGGTCAACTCCATGAAAGAAATTTCTATGACATAAATTGTGTTTTTTAACAAGATTTATGTTTTTTGTGCAGTAAGTTTTTTTTATCTATCTCTTACAGTTTACCAGTTATGCAAAAGTCATCCAGAATGAGGGGGTTTTCAGAGGCTACTCCCAGAAAATTCAAGATAAACAGTTTGTCATTTAAATATCTTTAATGTACAGTATTTGAATGAAGATTGTTAAAGCCATTTTTGAGAAAATCAAAATTTTTGAAATTTTTTCCATGTAAAGGGTGGTTTGGGGTGAGGGGTTTTCTTCAAAATCTCTATGCTGTATCCCTGGAAGATACTAAATTTAAATACAGAGTTTGGTATTTTACCAATTTTTCATTTTTGAGTGAGCATGTTCACAGAAAAACATACATTTTTCTAAAAATGCTTTATATATATAAGGAAACCCTAAAACATGTTTTTTCAGTGAAATCTCAGTATCAAAATTTTAGGTCGAGCGCAGTACCTTCTCTATTTAGTAATAAGTAGAGAAAGTAAAAAATGTGTACAAAGAGTCTTGATTTCATTATTGTATATCTCAATGGTTTTTTCTGTTATATTTTATGCACAGTTTTTCCTTCCAAGTTTACTTTAATATCCCATGTCTTCCATATAATAGTGTACCATTATTATGCTCATTTTATTAATTTTCATTATGCAGTGGTTTAAAGCCTAATGCTGTTCTGGGAGTGGTGTTAAGAGATTGTGGGAATGTGGTGGATTAAATAGAATTAGATTAAGAAGGGGAGGTCAAAGGTTATATCTGTACCTGTGATTTCTTTTTCATTCCACTTATTTTTTAGACTGCCTCCAAAGGAATTTATATGCAGTCAAGAGAGACATTTGAGATCTAATGCAGGTCTCCAAAGTTTTGGTCAAGGATGCTACCCCAAGTTTTAATAGGTTTTAACGTTCATATACTGGAGTTATGCCGAAAGATTTTAGCAGAGATTCATAAAAACAGTTCAGTTATTTAGAAAATAACTATTACAAATTTTCAAAATACTCTTCCTGAACACTTGTACATTTTTTCATCCTTTGGAGCCATTATAAAATGTCTCAGTACAGGCTTATTTAGGGATGTCATTTAGAGCACTGTTTAATGCAGTAATGACCTCTTTATTGGTTGAAAAATGCTGCCCATGAATCTTTTCTTTTCTCCAGCTTTTATTTCTCCAAGAAGGCAATTGTTCTGGCAGTAATGTGTGCTGAGGCACTGTTTTGATGAAGAAAGTGCCCACTCTTTGACTTTAGGCACTATAACCTCCGTGTAACAATGACTTTTGGCAGACATTCATTTGCATACCACTTGAATTAACTGTGTGATGTGTGCCCAAGGTCACAGAAGTGAGAAAAGTGGCTGCCATTTTCGTTCCAGAGCTCGTACTTCTCTGAACTTTTGTGGGTGGTGGTTCACCTGGAAACCACCATACTCAATTCATGCATCTTCGCATGCAGTGTTGTGTGAAATCATGTGGTGGGAGAACCGTCGCACACACCTTCCAAGGTCAAAAAACATCACTCTTTCAATCATAAAGAATCACATTGTCACTAGACATCTGGTTTAAGAGCTGCTAAAAACTTTCAGCATAACCTTTGTAGCAGTGCCTGGTAGTTTTATTATTATTCAGGCATTTGAGGGATTTACATTCCACTTTCTTATCCTAATGGCTTTGAAGGTGTAAATGACCAGTGAACATGGGGAGGGCTGCGCTGTTGCTGAGTGGTTAGAACACTTGCCTCTCACCTAGATGGCCCGGGTTCGATCCCAAGCGACTGCATCTGAGATTTGTGGTGGACAAAGCGATGCTGGGGTGGGTTTTCTTTGGGTTCTCCGGTTTCCTCTGCCATTGCATTCCACCGGTGCTCCATCTTCATTCATGTATCATCAGTGTCACCGCCTGCAGTGCCATAAGTAGTTAAAGCGGGCGCTAAACACTATCAAAAAAAAAAGTGAGCATGGGTATATCTTTTCTTTTTGTGAAAGTTTGTAAACAGTGTTGTTATATTCATTTATTTGACGAGTCAATTAATTACACTAAACAACACTTACATGGAATTTTTGCCAGAACATGTTTCAAAGGACTAGTTTCCTTCATTTTGACTAATTCCTTGTGGTGAAGCTGACATTGTTGTGAGTGCTGTCTCCTCTGGTGGTGGTTCAATGAACTTGCTAAACACATCCTTCTGTGGGTTGTTGAAATTGAAAACCGTATTTCTATTTTTTACAATGAAGATGTGTTCCCATGTGGCCAGCTCTAGTTTTCCTGCTATGTGTTTTAGAAGTGTTGGTTCTGAATTTATATTGCAGTGTTTTGTCCAAAAGTGGGTGGCAACTGCTGATTTTTCCAATTGTTCTTGATTTATATTTTTGAAGTGTTTTTTGGATCTTGCTTCTAGATTTCTTTTTGTTTTTCCAATATAAATCTGATTACAATCCTTGCATTCCATTTTGTATATGCTGAATTTTTTCTTTGCTGGGTTGACGTCCTTGAGATTTGAGCCTAATTCATTTTATATGCTGTGAGATTTACTGGTGCTAGCTGAATGTTGTGTTTTTTGAAACTTGTCAAATGCCCATGGGTGGTATGTGAATTTCTTGTAGCTCATCTTTTGTTTTATGGTTGTTTCTTTTAGGAATTTCTTCTTTTTAGCTAGTTTTTTTTTTTTTTTTTTTTTGTCTACGAGGGATCTTGTGAAACCATTTTTATTTGCAATTTCGACTATTTTGTAGTTTCTGCCTTGTATTCATTTTCTAGAAGTGGTATATTAACCAGTCTATGTGCTAGGCTATTGAACATTGCCTGTTTATGTGCTCTTGGATTATAACTATTGGTGTTTATTTAATTGTCTGTCTGAGTAGGTTTCCTGTAAATACCGAAGTTTATTCTATTTTCATATTTTACTATTTTCAGATCTAAAAATGGTAGCTGGTTATCTTTTTCTATTTCTTCTGTGGATTTTATACTTTTTTCTTGGATGTTCAAAAGTTTTAGGGCTTCATCAATGTGCATTTTTGGCACTATGGCAAAGATGTCATCGACATACCTCTGCCGGGTTTTGAACATCCAAGGGAAACCGTTTGTGATTCTGATTTCCAATGTGCTCATGAATACATCTGCCAATATGGGTGAGAGTGGATTGCCCATTGCTAATCCTGATGTTTGGTGATAAAATCTTTCCTGAAACTGAAAAAAGTTTTGTTTGGTGCATAATTTGGTAAGTTTTATATATTCTGAAATTTCTTGTGGTGCCATTCCAAATGTTTTAAGCCAGTATTCTATTAGTGGAGCCAGTTTATCTAATGGTATGCTTGGAAATAGTGATTTGACATCAAACGAGACCAAAGTGTCCCCTTCTTTTAATTCTACGTTCTTTATGTTTTCTATGAGCTCATAGGAGTTTTTGATGCTGAGGCTGTCAAGTTTTGGAAATGAATTGAACTTGTTGGTTAGCCATTTTGCCAATTTGTAGGTTGGTGAATCTATGCTGCTAGCTATGGGCCTCATTGTAATGCAAAGTTTGTGAATTTTGGGTAACCCATATAGTCTGGGTAGGGTTGGATTGTCTGATTTTACTGAATATTTGTTTGGTATTATGCTACAGTTTTTGTGGTGTTTTCAAACATTTTCACCCAAGAGTTTAGAGGATTTTTATTGACAGCTTCATATGCATTGTCATTTAGCGATTCCTTCATCTTTCTATCATAATCCGATTTTTCCGTGATGACTATTTTGTTTCCCTTATCTGCCTTGGTGTATATTACGTTTTTTTGTCTCAATGAATGGATAAAGTTTTGTTTGCTTCTGTCAACTTGCTTCAACTTTTTTCCGAATCTGGTAGGAATTGTGAGGAAATGCTGATATCTGCGATGTAGTCTTCAATTTTGTTTGAGAAATGGGTATCTCTGCTGGGTTGGGGCTCTTCCTTCCCGACATGTTTATTATGGTTTGGACTTTATTTAGTGGCATATTTTCATCTAACATTGCGAATGTACAGTTACGTAGTGAAAGCATTACTCCTGCTGCTGCTGCTGCCGCCGCCTTCACATCAGCTTTCTTGGAAACAGCACCTCTGCATATTTTTTGTATGCCTGACTGTATTTGTCATGCTTCACCCTTGTGTTTTGTAACTGTTTAATTCCTCCTACCACTAAATGTATTCATGTCATGGTTGATTAGTACTATAAATATATAGCTCAGTCGTTTTTAGTCTAGCCTGGATTGTGAGTATGCATGCTGGGATATTTCATTCTAGAACTGTGTGTTACATAATCATGAGTGATAGTAATGTACACTTTAATGGGTACTAACCTTGTAGAAGGTGTTTTCTAACACCATTGAGATTTCTTGCATTCTTCATCATTACAAGTTGTAACACATGAACAACAATCACTCTATAGAGTTTTAATTTTAGAAGTTTAGCAACTGTATTAAGAGAGGGTTTTAAAACACGTACTTGGTGTGCAACATGTTCGAGACTTCTTTGGAGGGTATTCAACTGATGCACCAATTTTCAAAAATGTTTTCTCCATTACAGCTTGTCTTTTTCGCTTCGTTTAGGGTTATGATCACATTGTCCTAAATTAGACATCTGATAAACAATTTGGAACTGAAATACCAGGAAATGTCTCCTGAAATTGTTTACACACCTGTCTGCACGATTCATTTTTGCATATATCATACATAAAAAGTTGTTTGAGCATAACTTTTTGGTAGGCATTTCATTGGATTCTTAACAGGACAAGAAAAACAATGTACAATAAGCATACTCTATAAAGTAATCACTCAGCACAGTTGTTTGAATAAGCTTGACTTTTGAAATGCATAACTTTAGTCTTTGCCACAAAACAACCACTCAGTATTAGTTCTATAAGTAATTTTCCTATTCCTTATTCTCATAATTTAAATTAACAATAGATCAGAGCTATGTAAGAATGCCTGTTTAAATGTGTTAAATCTCTCTTCAATTTTAAAGTGAGTTATATCCTTTTGGTTGAAATGGCAAGAGTTTTATGTTGCCTTTTGGTGCCTTATGTTAATGCCTAATTGTGGGAATAAATGCCTTTATTTTCATTTTATTGCTATTATTATTTATTAATTTAAATTAAAAGTGAGTGTCACCATAAAAAGAGGTTACAGTAGGTAAGCTTTTTAACTATTGCTTGTGTTTACTTGGCTTCCTATTGGATCATGCCTCCTTCAAAAGAAACAATGAGTGCCAGAGTTAAAATGTGGTTACATTATTGTGCTAAATTTCTCTCTCTTTCAGTTTTCATTGTGACATCATTGTGCAGGGCAATTAGTAACATGCTTATATTCAGTATTCCTCCTTTATGCAGTAAATTACAATGATACAGTAATACTTTATGTTTAAAAACTGTATTTTCCAGGCTGTTGTGCCAGGTTAAAATGCAAACCAGATGTTTCTTGGACTTCTATGATCAGCTTCTTCAGTGGTAGTCCCTGTAGGAGACAAATGCCAGGATGAAGCGGAAAGGCTATCTAGTTTATATTTTAACCTATAACCATGTACAAGAGCCCAGAAAATACAGTTTTAATATGATGACATTGGCCATTAAAATAGCCTAAGATATAGTAATAGTTTCAAATTCAACATATTTTCTTTGCATAGTAAAATATTTCCTTGCAAAATATGTGAGCAGTCGGTGAATTACAAAAAGAAATATTTTATTTCTTAACATATAAGTGCAATCAAACACACTTTGCAAAGCTACTGGGAAGAACATTCCTTTACTTCCAATGATAATTACAACATTAAGTTGAGAATTGCAATTTGCATTCAGCCTATGTAAAGGTCGTAATGCCTACACTTTCAAGAAACATTTTCATTTTTCTGTCAAGTACAATAAGCATTCTGTTTTAAAACTTTAAAAATTTATGTTTCATAATTTGTTTTTGCACAAATGTTGTGTGTATGCTTAAATTGGAAAGGTAGAATCAGACAGAAAAAGTTCATGTCCTAGCTGTGTTTAAACCGTGGATCTTAGGTTTTCAATATCACTGTTCTGAGTGCCATGATAGCTTGGTTGGTGCAGCAGAGCAAAAGATCAGTGGTTCAAATCCCAGCTACGATATTGAATTTTTCTGCCAGATTCTAGCTCTCCAATCTATAACATTAACCTGTTTTAGAGTTTCATGGTGTTTTGGTATTGAAAGTGTCTACAATCATGAAGGAATGCCTAATATTTATACATTTCTAAAATCCTATACACAATATTTTATTTTCAGATAGTGTAGTCAGCCAATTTGTCTTTATCTTGTTATACAAACTTTTATCCAATCAGCAGAATTTTCCCAAAATATTTTAGTGTCAATAGTGAATGAGAGTAACTGTAATAAGCCAAATTTTTTTTCTGTAATTATTATGGTCCAGATTTGTATGTAAATGTCTTTTCCCTAATATATACATACCTGAAGCAAAGTTTAATATCCCAATCTAGGTCCAAGAAGTGTATTTGCAGAATTTTATTTTACATAAAAATACAAATTTCCTTAAAAAATATATGTGAATAAACATTTTTGATATTTTCCTTGTAAATACATATGTTAGTACTTTTTGTATATAGAAAAGTAAATATTTTTGATAATTTCTCAACAAATATGTATATTTTAGCTTTTTCTTTATTCTATTTACAATACAAAGCTTTATCTCATAACTAGGAGTGATAAAAATTTTAGTCATGCCACTTAAATTTGCTGATGTCTGGAAGTTGGAATTCTACCCCAAGATTACATCATAGATGTTTGTTAAACCTGGCTAAGCAGTGATGTAATATGCTGAGCTCAATACATTTGTAATGTACCCTGTTACTTTAGTCAGATCACAAAAGCGGTTGTGCAGTGTAATTAGCAGTGTGAATAAAAATGCCAAAAATGAAATCGAATGTAAGTGAACATTTGCATCAATATGCACTAGAGTTTAAAAATACTTTTACCACTGATAGGAAAGTACTATTTTGCCAGCCGTGTGGAAATCTGTTAGTGTGGATCAACTTTCCCAGGTAATACAACATTTGTCTGGAATTAAGCACATAGTAGCTGCATCACATACTTTGTCAAGGCAATTTCTTATAGGAGAATCAACATCTTTTGGCACACCAAAACATTTAGAATTTTATTCAGATATGTGTAAAGCATTTATTTCAGAAGACAGTATCATTTATAAGGTGAACAATCCCGAGCTCAGAAAGTTTCTTACTAAATATACAAATATAAATGCTCCTAATGAGTCGATACTGTAGAAAAATTATCTTCTAAATTACTATGAGGAAACATTAAGTCATATAAAGTCTGTTTGTGAAAATTAAAAAAAATCTGTCACCATTGATGAAACTATTGATGCCATTGGTAGAAAAGTGGGGAATGTAATCATAGGTGTATTAAAAAAGATGAAAAAAAAATGTTGCAACAACAATTCTTGCTAGCCTATAAAGAAATGTCAGCTACAAATCATATAGCAGTAGCTAGAGTGTTTAATGAAGCTTTGGAAACCTTGTGGCTGAATAGTGTAAAATATTGCTTCTGCTTATATACTCTGCAGCATATATAAGAAAGCTGCCCAAGGTCTTAAGGTCAGGCTTCCTGAATATGATTTATGTAACTTGCATTGTTCACGCTATACAGGGATTGGTGAAGCAATGTGAATCTTATATCATAATATGGACAAGCTAGTCTCCAACAGGAAACATGTTTTTAAAAGCCTTACACAGATTGAACTTATAAAAATATTGATACCAACCTTTCATTGCTGCCTACACCGGTAGTCACATGTTGCGGTATTTGGCTTAAAGCCATGGTACATTGTGCAGATCATTTTGAAACATTTACAACAGTATTATCCGTGCAAGTAGACGAGAGCAGTGTAAACATGATGTGCAGTGGCATGATCTGATTGCTATAGTTGGCCGGCATCTGATATCTTCGTGCGTTTACATACCCATGGCTAGCGCTTGTAGTCTCCGCCTCTTTCCCCCCATTCCTTGTATTGCACAACTTGACTGCTCGTGTCTATTTGCAAGGATAATAGTAAATGAGCTGGGCAAAGAAGATGCTTCTGTAATTGAGATTATCCAGAATTTAAAATGTGATGCTAATTTAAAATGCGACTTGGTGTTCATATCTTCAAATTTTGATTTCTTGATTTGTTCAATAAACAAACTAGAAACTTCTGTTGGCTTAAGTAATTCAGTATAAGAAATACAGTTTGTTGAGATACAACTTTACACTATCTCAAGTCCAAAAGCAGAAATTCTAAGAAAAAAAATTCAGACTTTATTTGAGAAAAACCAAACAGTCACACAAATTTCGAAAGGGCAACACATAAGTGAACTTGAAAATGTGTCTGTTAGTGATATTTCCCTCTCTTCAAATGTGCAAGGTTGATATCCTGTGAAGTAGAATATTCTTTTTTTCAATATAAGGCATTACTCAAAAGATAATAGGCAAAGTGTTGTGATACACAATCTAGAGATGATATTTGTTGTGCACTGCAACTCTAAGTAGATGTTTAACCGCAAATTGGCAAGTTCCAATGTTCATTTTTCTATCAAGCTAAATCTTTTCTTAGTTTTGTTCTAATTTTTTTTAAAAAGATTTTTCACTCTTTAGCACATAGTTTTAGAACTTTAGCACATAAAAAAATAAATATTTTTATAGTTTTGTAGTGCATACAAATTTGGGCCCTAGTAATTATTTGTGGGGCATTTTTTTTCAAAAATAAGTTTAGTGGTACCTTGTTGAGATGTTTAGTTCCAGGTACTAATGTTAATTAAAATGTACATCTGAATAATAGTAATCAGTTTGCTGCAAAAACTTCTAAACCAGCATATTTTTTGGAAAATGCATCTTAATTTTAAAAATGGTATGCATAGTATAACCGTGGTACATATATACTATTTTAGGCTTTTAGGTTATATGTAATGGTTGTGTAGGTTCTAACCGTTTAGGACAGTACAACTTCATAACAAAAATGTTACCTCAACTACCTTTTGGAAAGGGGTAAAGCTGTGTCTTTTTTATGTTTTGAAAACATATTACTGAATTTTCAGGTAGAATGCAATAACTGCCTGTATTTTGGTAAGCTGTAGAGAAAGTAATAAATACTAGGATTGATTTGTACAATTGTTCTAAAAAGGAAAGAAATACAAGTCTTCCTTTCTTGGGGGTTTAACAATACCAGGGCTCATATTCTCAATTGTTTCCCCAGAGAACCCCTAATGATTTGTGCAGTATATGCTATGTTAAGTCTTCACTATCTATTTTTAACTAAATACTTCATTTGGTCCTTGCATTATAGTTTATCCCTCTACAGTGGTAAGGAACTTGCAGAATAGTATCCATTATATTTGAGCACAGTTTTGTTATTTTAAGTTTTATATTTTAGCCCACCTTTTTTATCTAGTTTTAGTTTCAACCATTCTTCAGTTCAAGTTCTTTTGTTTTGATTTCTAACTTTGAGAGTTTGGTTTATTCTAGTCCTAGTATTTTCTCTGTATGGTATAATGAAGGTTTAAATATTGGTTGCCCCTAGCTCAGTTGGTAGAGCACCTGCCTGCTGTGCAAGAGGTCCTGGGTTCAATTCTTGGCTGGGGGTGGGTGGGAATTTTTCTTTAGCCAAGTTATTCCTTATCTTCCCCAGGGTCTGGAAGTATGAATATAGTGTAGATATATGTATAATATACAAACCCATAGAAAAAATTAGAAATCCAATTAAACAGTAGGTGAGTTAACACCATTGCTATAGGCAGTAGGTTCTAAAGGTAAATGGCGGCTAAAATGACCACTGCAGTTATAGGTAGGAGTATAAATAGAACAAAAATAGAAGTGTTTGAATATTCTGTTGAAGGTTGGAAAAAGGAAGATTCTATTGCCAAATGCTGTGGGACTTCACATAAATAATTTTTTCTCACCCATTACTAATCTGCTTTCTATGGATGTGTTAAGTATT
This sequence comes from Hymenopus coronatus, assembly GCA_030762935.1. NCBI lineage: Eukaryota > Metazoa > Arthropoda > Insecta > Mantodea > Hymenopodidae > Hymenopus > Hymenopus coronatus. The sequence continues at coordinate 403,548,988 of CM060900.1, read as the reverse complement.
GAGTTTTGCTACCTTACATTCAAATAGCATTCAAGCAACTCTGGTCTTTTATAACTACATAATATTCCAGTTTCTTTAATACTATTTCATTGAATTTTTGATGCAAGGAATAACATTAATGTATTTCTATTTGCTAGACTTGTAGTTTGTGGTTGTAGAAAGCATCGGAGGTACAGATATTTTACCAAGGACTGCACTTGGCATCTTCAGAGTAGAGCTTGAATGCTAGAGCCACAACAAGTGCAGTACACACTTTTAGTGCAGGTGGGTGGAGTATGCTACGTGATCCTGTATGCTGATTGGCTCACATTTATTGGGGGTTTGGGCTGGGTTAGGCATTATAGGTTCTGTTGTTTATCACTAAGCTCTTTTCTAAGAAAAATAGCCAGGCTGATTTGTACAAGGAGAGACTTTTTTTCTGCACTGAAGTTGTTCTTCAGTTCATAAATTTTGGTGGCCACCTTTTGCAGTTGAACATGGTAGTTCACAGTTGAAGATAAAAACCTAAGTTCTTTTTAAAGATATTATGACAAAAAGTAATGAGTGTTTTGACATGGAAGATTTTTCAGTTTGTCTCAATTTTCTGAATCGCTTGTGTTACTTTAATCTTATGGGTACTCTGTGCATTATGGTGCCTAATACACCTTGTTGCAGCTACAATGAATGTTGTATACATCTGCAGATGTGATATTTATTTTTTGGCTGATCTCAGCAAGCTCTTAATGTTGTGTGTTGCTTTGTACTGCATCAATGCCATAGGAGCTTAGAGGTTGCCTACATGGTCAGATACGTTCTTAAATTAGGGGAGGAAGGCATGTTACAGTGTGGCATTCTTTCCTTCCTTCCTTCGAATTGTCTGGGATACAGTGCGTGCCAGATCTCTTTCAGCATGTAACCATTGGCTTGGAAGGCCAAGTTAAGGTGGTTTAATTCTTTTTTAAGTATTTTTCATTGTAGATCCATGAGTACTTTTATCATATCGTGCTTCTGCCTGGGGTGATGATTAGGTGTTTCATGTAGATATCAATCTGTGTTAATAAGTTTTCTGTGCATTCTAGGCTGAGATCTGCTGTTCTGGTAACTTTACGTCCAGGAAGGCCAACATATTGCTCTTTTCTTTCTCCATGGTGAGTTGAATATTGGAATTCAGGTTGTTTAAGTGTAACAGAAATTGATCTAAAGTGTCTTACCCATGACTCTATACTACAAATGTATCTATATATTGTACCCAAGTTTCAGTTTGAGATGTGCTCCAGCAAGCGCTGGTTGCTCGAACTTATGCATAAAAAGATGACAAAAGGACTGCCCATGGCAACACCCTTTGACCTGCTTGCAGAAGTTGTTGTCACATTGAAAGTAATTTATTTTGAGACAATGATGAAGAAACTCTGATATCCTTGGGGAAATATTTCCTGAATGCGTTTTAACTCTCTTTAACCGGTACTTTGGTTAAAAGACAGTCAACACTGATGCTCACTATACAGTTTTCAACTTCTAGCCAGATGTCCTAGTTTCTCTATAAAGAGGATGGAATTTGTAACGTGGGAGCCAGTGTGGGTTTATAATGGTGTTGATGTTTGGCAATGCTGCAGGTAGGCAAACCTATGCTACTCACTGAGAAGCATAGTAGTTCATTATTCCTGAGAATTTTCAGAAGTCCACATAATATTGTTGGCATGGCTTTGCTTCTACAAGTCACCTTCTTGATGCTGTCTGTTAGAGATGAAGCTTTTATGAAGCTGTTTGTTTTTCACAGAAACTGTGTGATTGGAGAGCTTCCTGGAGCTTTCAGCAGGAAGCACTCTTGAGGTCTTCTCTCTATAGTCTGCCAGTTCTAAGACAATCATGACATTCCCTTTGCTGGTAGAATAATCATCATCTCATATTTTTGAGTTCTTTGATGGCTTTCCTCTCTTGTGGCGAGATGCTAGTCTTGAGTGTAGGTGCCATGGACAGAATGCAGGAAGCCTCTCGATGGATCTTCTCTGCCTGATTAGGTGGTATTTTATGTATGGCTGTCTCCACATTGGTATTGATATCTCCCACATTCATCTGCAGGTGTGTACGAATTTCCTGTAGCTGCAGCAGGTGTACATGGACACTATAATGTGCAGCATAGCCACCATATTAAAGGAACATGAGTGATATAGCAAATTGGGGCAAACGGAAAATATCCTCCAAGGCAGAACTCTCATTATTTTTGGTCCTGATATCAGCTTTAAAGAAATTAAGGTTTTATTTTCAACTGTGAATTACCATGCTTGACTACAAAGGGAGGCCGTTGAAATTTATAAACTCAAGAACAACTTGAACCAGAAAGAAGAATCTCTCAGTGTACTAAAAGTGTAGATAGCAGTGTTGGAAAAGAGCTTAGCCATAAACAGCGGAGCTCATAACACATCATTCAGCCCAGCCTCTTCAACAGATGTGAGCCAATCGGCATGCTGGACCATAGGGCAAGTTCCAGCAACCTGCAGTATATAAGTGTGCATGTCATGGCTCCCACATTTCAATTCTGACCAGTACAGACCATGCATCACTGCCCTGAAGATGCCGGGCAGTTCAAGGCAAAATGTTGATATTCTCAATACCTTCTAGACCATGGTCTAAAAGCCTAACAAATGAAATAATTTATTAATGGGGCAGCCATGAACACCTAAGTTTATATTTATTAATATTGTACTATAAACAATGATCAGGATATTTAGTATACCTATATAACAACAATTTGGAGCTGCTTAAACGTCAGACAGTGAAGTCTCTGATATGTAAAACTGTGAAATTGCATTTTCTGAAGAGTGATACTCCCTGTTGAAAAAGTTGCAGGGAGGAATTAAAATGAGATAATCTATGAGAAAAGGAGTGTATTACAAAAGAAAGAAAAAAATGGAATGAAAACATGTCTTCTTTAGATATACATGATGAAATTTTGAAACAACATAGAATAAAACTTATGTTTGTACATTCATGAGAATTAATCATAAATGTCATAAACCACTTCCTTTCAGATTAAAGACTATCTGAATAAACTAATTAGTACATTTGCTTATATTACTCCACTTACCAAATTACTGGCGGGACTTTTTGAGAGCCCATCATCCCCATTCTTGGCTACTGTTCAACTAAAGTGATCCTCCTATTTTCTTCTTCCCTGGGTATCTGTAACATCATCTAATTTGGGGTTGGTGAATGTAGAGGATTGTCATCTGCTGGAATTCTGAAAGTCATTACATTGTTGGAAGCTTGGTATATGCACTTTCCCCATATATCGATTTGCATCTGATATTTCTGAATTGTTATTTTAATCTGTTCCTAATGTTACTTTGGTTTTCCCAGTATATGTTTTATTGCAATCTAAAAAGTCATCATTGCTAAAATGGTGAAAGTCACTCAAGTAGGAAAAGAACAGGATTTAAGAATACATAAACTTAACCAGAATCGGTATCAAACATATAATCAACTGTAGACCATCATTTCCAAGAAGAAAATCATGATATGGGGCAAATAATCAAGCTATTAAAATCAGTATATAACTCCTTAGGACTGAGCTTATGAGAAATAGCATGAATGAAGGGTTTCAAGCATTGAACTATGAACTTTGAAGTTCCAACTGATGATAGTATAATCTCTTAAATTCACAAACCCACATCAGGTGACACTGCAGGTACCCATGGAAGATGACAATTGCAGAATTGCTGTTTAATCAACCAACGGCCAAGAATGGGGGCTATGGGTCCTTCAAAGGTGTCCTGCCAGTAATTTAATAAGTAAAGCAATATGGGTGCTTAATATTGATTCATCAATTAGTTAAATTATTTACTTCACTGTGTGAAGTTTTAATTGTTTAAAATTTAAAGCCTACCAACTTGTACGCTAATTAAACACTATATTAACAGATGCCTTTGAATTCTGCATGTTTTCACTTATGTTTGTTCACTATGTAATTAGCTGGCATATATGTTTGCAAAGTTTGTGTTTCACAGGATTATTTCTGTTCATTTTAGCTCTCTGGGAATATAAGTTATGAAAATGATATTCAGGTATGGTAACAAACTTTTTGCACTGTTTACTATCATTCCAGAAACTTTGGGTATGCTACATGCATGTAAACTGTTATTTTAGTCAAGGATGTGATATATGTACAGCTGGCCTTGGATAAATGCATTCCTGGATTTGCAAAGCATCAAAATGTCTTCAATATGCTGAAAGTTTTTACTGCTTGAATTTGTTACAAAGCTCTCTATTCATGACACTTGTTCATTAATGCTAGTTTTAATTTATTGCTTACCATGTGCAGTAGATTTGTGCCCCAAATAAAATATTGTTTTATGTAGCAGGGGCATATAACTGCATATACTCTCTAATAGGGTATTAAAACTTTCCAGCTAAATATTTCTTCAGTGGCTGGGGTATATGGGGCTTTACAATAAAAGGTAATAAAAAATTGCTCATTAAATGTTTTTCCTTTTGCATATTACTGTGTTGCAGGCTTGCACCACCTTAGTTGCAGATTTTTGACTCTGACTTACTGTAGACACCTTTTTTAAATGTATTTATTTATCGTTCTTGAGATAGTTCATGATATTATTTAATTCACTTGAGTATCATTCAAACATATATTGTGAGTTACCTAAAACTTCCACAGCAAATATAATATCTGAAACAATGAGTTTAAAATGTTCACCAGCATGAAGGTAGGAAAGGGGTCATTAAAGTAGACGATGATAGGCCTTTCAAAAATGTAACAAATAATATTCTTAATATAAACAGTTATATATTTTTTTTAAATTAAAATCCTGTTTTATTTTTGATGATAAATGAAGACAGTTTATTGCATCACATTAGCTCAATTGTATCCTGAAAAATTGCAGTGTGAAGTTGACTCTTGAGTTACAATAAAAGAGGAAGATCGGTTTATTTTTATATTTTTTCTATTTTTATGACTAGAAACCCTTATTCATTTCCATGCATTTGATAACGTAAAAATAACATTAAAAACAACTTTTTTAATACTATGATACATGAGTCACCTTGTGATTAAGTGCAGCATAAAATTTGTGGTTGAACCTCAGAATGTGCAACTGACATGTGTTTCAGTGTATCTAAGGTGTCAATATACTGTTAGTTTCAACGGATGTAATTAATCTATTGCAACACAACAGACTTTGTTCTGAATGCTAATTTCCTTGTTATAACTTATATAAAAAGTAATACAGCATTTCCATTTTAAAAAACACAAATTCATTCTGAAAGTATCTTACATTTGTTGATGGCCCATAACATTAGAGTCCATCCAATGTCTTCATGCCAGTGAAATTGTTTCTCAATCCATTTTTTTTAAGTGACTCATCTTGTATATGGACTATTATCTTATTGAAAGTAGGCAGACTTCTGCATGAAAATTTAAAGCTCTATTGCAACTAACTGGATATTAAGATCAATTACATTGTAACATGTTTCAGAAGCACATTGCCTCCCAATAGCCACGGTCCATTACATCAGGATTGTAAATGAGTGGTATTCAAAGATAATTTGTTATAACTGAGACTGTAACATTCATGTATCCCAGAGGTACTCATAATTGGTTGCAAGTTTATGGTCTCACATACTCCTTGGGTGATTTTTCCACAAAGAGCTGTTTCTGAAGAAAACTAATGATCCCATATTTTTAAGGATTGAAGGAAATTTGTTTTCCACTTTGGATTTTAAGCAGCCCACATTATTTGTGTCATTGTAGAGCTTTAAATGAAATAATGCATCCTTTCAGTATAATCTTTGCTCACATAGTCACTGACAGTAACAGAAGCAACTAAAAGAAATGTGCAATAATTTCTTTTGAAAACCTTTCCTTTTTTATGTTGTGTCATGGTGATGGAACTAAACTTGGTAGAAAAACACTTTCCATTACCAAGACTTAAATAGGGGTTAGGTTATGTCTGTAACACCTCATCAAACATTTGTGATATGTTTTGACTCATAAAAATCACAAATCTGGAATCTATGGTGTTTGGAAAGACACTAAAAGGATCAATTAGGTCAGATGTCTCCCTTACCATAAAACCAGAAGAGAGAAGTTTCCATTATGTTTACTGAGCTGTTATGAAAATCAGTGATTGCTTCTCTTTCATTTCATAGTTTGGGTTGCAACTGTGAATGTGTTTCATACTATAGTTTAATCAGAGTATTTTGAGATAGTGAAAAGGGCAGATAAGAATGTCATGTGGCTGCACTGATGGCTGTCACAGTGTCGCTGGCATAACAGACCTGGGGCATGAGCAACCAATTTTGTACCTTCCACTTCCATTGTGTCAAAAGACCCTTGACCAATGTATAAACAAAAAGTAACACATTTTAAGCAAGCTTGTAGATATAGACTACTTAAAAATCGTATATGCAAAGTGGAATTGTTGCATGATAATGTAAGGTCCTATGTCACTTGACATCAATGCAGTCATTTTACAAATTTGAAATTGGAAATTTGCTTTTCTTAACACCCTTAGAGTTTTTTCTGTAGAATTGAAGAATGTGATGTATGTTCCAGTTTTGATGTATTGGAAGACAAAATATTCAAAATATTTAAATGGTTCAATGGGCACAATTTTGTATTAGTTTTTGTTTTATATATATAAATAAAATCTGTTCTTATTGCAGTGTCTAGGTGGTGGACACTGGCAATACCTGAAATGATTTGCAAAAGGAAATTTGAGAAGGAAACATTACAAAACTTAAGTTTAAGGTACCTCCCCAGCATTTGTAGCGGTTCGAGTACTGAGAAAAAACCCTCAGGCAAGGAGGACAATTCTGGCAGCATTTGAACCATGGATCTCCTTTTCACAAGTCTGTGCTTTAATGAGCTCAGCTAGCTGTGTTGGTACAGCATAAGGAATATAAAGCAGTTCATACACTAAAATGCCTGAAATAAAGTGTGCATTAATAGAACAGTGTTCTTTATCTTCACATATTTTTAATTTTTCACCTATAAAATTGAGGAAATCTGCTTTTTCACTTACACTCATATTTGCTTACATGTTGGGAAATTATCCTTATATTTGTTTATTTCTCAGAAAGAAAGTTGGTTTCCTTTTCTTCAAGCTACATTCATAATCAATATTCAAAATGCAACCATATGGTGCTCACAGTGTAAGAAAATTGCCACTGAAGACATTGGGGCAGAATTTGTCAATTTAATAGAATTTATATGTTCGAAGCTAGATTAGGGTTCCTTTGTCTTTTGTTCTGCTAGTCCCTCTATTTTTCTTAAATTGGATCCTGTGCATCATCAAGGGCTTCGGTTATCCTTAGGAGCTTTTCGTTCTAGGCCCCATCTGTAGCCTATATGTGGAATCTGACGAACTATCCCTTTGGGCACACGGAAACATTTTTCTGTGTAATTATGCCTCTACCTTACATGCAGTGCCTGTCACCCCACCTATTCTTCTGTCTTCAGTACTGTTTGGATCATCATTATCACCAAAGTCCGACAGTACTGCTTCTTGCAGGAAGTAGATTTCGGAACTTATTTTTGCAATTGGACACAGTACTTCTCTGCCTCTTTCATAGGGGATACCATCACTTTCTACTGTGGCTGCGACAACCATTTATGTATTCTCTTGCTTTGGTTCAGTTGCCAAAGACACTGCTGCCGCACCTGTATATACCAACCATTTCGTGGCTTTGCAACATGTATTTCCAGGACACCATTTTTTTTACACTGACGGTTGTAAAAAAGATCAAGGGACTGGCTCTGCTGTGGTCCTTGACCCATATGTTTGTCACAATATCTGTTTCCCTCCCGGCACTTCCATATATACTGCTGAACTGTATACTAAACTTAAGGCCGCCACGTTTATCCACTCCCTCTCCCTGCTCTCCAGTGTCATCTATTTGAATTCCCTTAGTGCTTTGCTTACTTTATGGGATATTTATAGTCTCCAACCCTTGTTCAAAAGATCACGATCAGTTGCATTCTCTATATCTAGCCGGTTTATGCGTGATTCTTGTTAGCGTTCCTGGATATTGTGGCATTGCAGGAAATGAACAGGCAGATCAGGCTATGAAGGTTGCAAATCTTCATCCTGATGTGCACATTTTCAGTTACTTATCTACAGATTTGCAAAGTATACTTTCTGAATTGGAAGAGGAGTGGCTTACATCTACCTCCAAACTTCATGAGGTGAAGGCTACATTTATCCTTAGCGCTGTTCTCATTGTCTTTCACATCGCAAGGAGATGGTGCTGGCTCAGCACGAATTGGCCACTGCTATTTCAGTCACGGATACCTTCTAAATGGTGAACCATCTCAGTGATGTGCCTTTAATAGTGAGGCATTTTCTCACTCAATGTTACTACTTTTTGGCACTGTGAGAGCAACTTGGTCTATCTCCATCACTTGCTAGTGTTCTAGGCAATAACTCTGCATCTATTGACTAGCTCATGCACTATGTTCATTTACATGGATTCCTCAAGAAGATTTAGTTCTATTTCTAAGTGCAAAATTCTGTGCATTGTGTTTCATTTTGTTTCTGCCTTTTACAGTGATGCACGGTTTCTGATGAGAGAAAATTGTTTGATATTGCCATATTTTTGTACTTGCTGTGATCATTTTGAATGTATTATTTATGTATATAACAGCTTGTAAATAAATGTATGGCCAGAGGGTGGCACTGATGACCCTGATAGTTTTGCGCTACTTATTGTATAAAAAAAAAGTCTACCTCCCTTTACTTCATGTTAATCAAAATAAATATTTGCAGAAAGGTTACCTTGCACTTTTCATCATAGGCGCAAGGGGTATAAGGAAATCAATCAACCTTTAGCCTTCTAAAAACAGGATGCTATACGTTTACCTAGAAATTCCCTTTTCTTTCTATGGCATTACACAAAAATGCTGAATAGCAACAGCAGTTTAAAAAAAGTCACCTAGTGTTGAAATGAATTGTGTTTTTTAAGGAGATGCACAGGGTTGAGCAAATGTTTTCCAGTGTTGAGAGGAACCATGCCATGGCCGAGTGGTTAAACCACTCTTTCACCCAGATGGGTCAAGCGACTGCATGTGATATATGTGGTGGACAAAGCAGCACAGGGGTGGGTTTTCTCCGGTTTCCCCTGCCATCACATTCCATCAGTGCTCCATCTTCATTCCATGTATCACCAGGGTCATCGCCTGCAGTGCCACAAGTAAAAGTGGGCATTAAACCCTACCAAAAAAAAATGTTAAGTGTGTTGTTGGGGAAGGGTGGGAGGAATTTCCTTATCAACTAGTTGTTCCTGGGCCAGGATAGAGTAATCTCAAATGTTATATACCTTTGCATGTGGGATGAATGGGAAGGTTCTGTCGACGAAACAAGAAACACATTGTCCTATACTTAATTCCATTTACATGAAAGAAATCAGCATATTTTTTCTGTACATTTAAAAATTAATGTGCACTTTTTGCAGGAGTGTTAATGATATTTAGGGAACAGTGATAAACAGGGCTTGGACTTGTATGTAAAAACATGTTTTTTTCCCAAGAATTACATTCCTAAAACAAAGTTTATTACTGATCGAGAGTCCACAAGTATAAATTTGAAATCTTATTTCACATAAAAACACATTTTTTTACAAAAAACAAAATAATGTATGTAAATAAGTATTTCCGAAATGGTTGTAATCCATATTTTGTATACTTTTCCATAATTTTAATTGAATATATTCTGAATTTTTTTAAATAAATTCATATTTTAATAATTCCACAATCAAGAAAGAAATGACGCAAGAACTTCATTAGCACATAACTGTTGCAACATCTGCTTCAGACATAATGCAATATTGTCATCTTAAAACACTTTCCATCTGCCCGCCACTATCTTATCTTTCACACGGTAAAAGGAGTGGGGAACAACTATGATAAACTCGGTGAAAATCTGATGTGTAATCATAACTGCACATCTATTTCTGTTTCAGTCAATATCGAGTTTAAGTAGTGAATATTAGTGATCTTAGATTTGGGAATTATTTTTAAACATGCCAAAAGTAAAATCAAGTATGCATGAACGTTTAAAATATGTATTGGAGTTTAAAAACATTCTTACCACAGATGGTAGGGTATTATTTTGCCAACCTTGAGCAAAATGTGTAAGTGCAGATCAACAATCGCAGATAATACGTTTGTCTGGAAACAAAATATCGCAGCTTTCTCCTGCGTTTCATTGTGGCAAGTTCTTATTGGAGAACCTACTCCATCCTCATCTAACGATAAAATAAATTTGCAGTATTATTCAGATTTATGTGAAGCACTTGTTTTGACCAATATACCTGTTTATAAGGTAAAATATCCCAAATTAAAAAAGTTTCTTAATAGATATTTGGATATAAGCACTCCTGATGAATCATCTCTCCAGAAAAATTATCTCCGGAAGTGACATGATGGAAAATTAAAACACAGGTCAATATGTGAAAGTAAGATGTGGGTGAGCATTGACGGAACTAGCGATTCTGCTAGCATTAGAAATGTTTTAGTAGGTGTATTGGAAAATGATGAAAAAATGTTGCAAACAACTCTTTCTGCTAGCTTCTAAACAATTGTCAGTTACAAATTACCTGTCAATTACTAGGCTTTTCAGTGAAGCTTTGCAGATCTTATGGCCAAATAGTGCGAAGTACGACAAAGGTTTGCTTTTCATAACAATGGTGCTTGGGTTCAAACCCAGAGGACGATGGGTGTAAAATTCCTTAGCATGGCTTCCTTTGGAAAGGAAGTAAAGCCGTTGGTCCCATGTCGTAGATTTACAGCACATAAAAGAACCTCAAACCTGATAGAGAGGCCTCTGAGCAAAATTAAGCGCCCAATATAGAATGGGATGCTGAGAACCATAGCAGTTAAAGAGCATCCATAAACAACACGCCATTTATATTTTTGATGGTGCGCCATATATGAAGAAGGTTGGTGAAGCTCTTTGTGTATATTATCATAAAATGATTCATGTGGCATATATCATACATGCCCCACACAGACTGTATGACAAAACCCAAACACTTTATCCAAAAGTGAACAAGTTAATCAAACGGGAAAACAATTTTTTATAAAATTATCAACTAAAGTCAATCTTTTCAAAGAAAGAAATCCTGATCAACTGCCTTCTAAACCCATAACCTTGCATTGGGGCACTTGGCTAAATACAGTTAAATATTACACAGACAATCTTGAAGCATTTGTATCTGTAGTATGTGAACTGAACCCAGATGATGCTTCTTCAGTAATGTTCAAAATTTAGTAAAAGACAGCAATTTAAAATGTCACCTGGCTTTGATATCTGCCATTTTTGAAATCTTGATTCATTCTATAATAAAACTAGAGACTTCGGGGGATTTATTAGTAATGCAATTAAAAACATACAGTGCGTTGAAAGACAACGGGAGACACTTTCCAATTTGAAAGCTGGAATCTTGAAGAAAAAATTTAAAGATTTGTTTGATAAAAGTACAGGCTACAAAGCCCTTAGCAAAGTATCTCTAGTTTTGGAAGGCCAAGGAACAAATGAAGTGGATGTTAGTGACATGCCCCATTTCAAATATGCAAAGTTAACATTGTGCAACGTAGAATGATCATTTTCTGAATATAAGGCATTATTTCATGACACCAGGCATAGATTTCTGATGGAAAATTTGGAGAAGACCTTAGTCGTTCACTGCAATTCCAATCAGTGTTCCACATCTGATGATTAGGAGCAGTTGGTGAGTTAACTTTTTTATGTTATGTTAGGCGTTTCTGGAATTTAAAAAAGTTTGTATTACATATGTTTTTACCAAATATTTTTTTAAATTTTTTCCACATGAAAAATAAATATTTTAAAGTTTTTTGCACATAAAAATCCTAGCCCTAATGATTAACAATTCTTTAAAAAAAGACAGTGCAAATACGCCTCTCTAATGATGATAATAAACATATATGCTAAGACTATTTCATGGTAGAAACTTTGGATGTAAATACTGTATATCTGCTAACCTGGATCACACAATGTTAGCACAAAATATATAGTTTTCACACAGCTGACACATTCAAACACAACAGTTATATATAAACTAGAATTTGAAAATACATATAAAAAGAATAATTGATCATTAAGCTTTTCTGCAAATATAAACGTGTTATAAATATGGATTATTTTGCAGTGAAGTAGACGGTAGAACACGTTTACTTATTTCTTTGGGTTTACATTTATATGTCACTGATACAGAACAAAGTTTAGCAATATAAGGTTTTCATACAGCTGATGCAGCAAAAGTTATATTTAAATTAGAATATGTAAATATGTATATAAAATAATCTATTATTCTTAAACTCTTCTGTAAATAATAATAATAATAATAAATTAAATATGTGATAAACATAATACACAGAACTGTAAAAAGCCACAAGAAGTTCCTTTACATTTTGGTTGCAGTTTTTAGCATTAAATTCACCAGTTTTCCTTTTGTGTGTATTACTTCTATATCGAAAGAAAAGTGTTAGAATCATGTTTAATTTAAAATCCAGGGAATCATGCAGGGAGACATTTATTAATAAAAGGATACTAGCCATTTACTCTCTGTATGCTTATAGAGCAATAATGTTTGTAATAGACAAGTATGAACAAATAACGAGTAAACAAATGTATGAATACAATACAAGAAGCAACATGAACTATTATAGATGTAATGTAAATAAAATAATGTAAATACACCTGTTAGAGATGTACAGTATCAAGGAATTAAGCTTTTTAACAAATTACGTCCAGAAATTAAAGCAGTCGCAGAGGTGTCAAAATGACAATTTAACTTAAAATTGAGGATATATCGGTTAAATAGAAGCTTATATAATTTGGATGAGCTATAAATTGTGACTCTGTGTAAATGTACATATGTATGTAATGACGTGTCCAAAATCAATGTATTGATAAACTGGATGAAATAATAATAATATCGTCATCATCATTGTAGAGGAAGATGCAGGAGAGAGGTATATGCGATTGTCACCAATAATTTTTGGTAGAGGAAGCACTGCATTCAATTCAGAACTTCAATATCCAAATTTTGTATCAAACATATGATTTAATGTCCTCTCAGCAAGAACAATTTGGAAAATTTCAAGAGCATGTGTGTGTTTACTTGAATCATATAAATAAAATAACTAAAATAGCATAAATATAACATTTTATACCCAAGTCACCATGAATGAATATTTATTTCTCAACAACCATAACATAATTGAAATACATAATATGTAGGATATTTATTTATGATTATACCACTTTAATATAAGAGTTTCAACTTTTATATATGTACCACTTAAATATAGTAGTTTTAACTTGTATGTATGTGAGTATATATATATGGTGGTCTTCTTAGTATGATGATAGTGTGGCTGCTTTCCAAGAGGGAGACCTGTGTTTTATTCCTGGTACCGATGTGGGGAATCCCCCCCCCCCCCCCCCCCCCGAGAGACCTGATGTAGGGTGCACTCAGCCTCGTGAGGTCCCTGGAGGGGCCAATAGTGGCTCCAGATCGAGAAGACCACATTCACTAGCTGGAAGGGACTTGAGGCATTGATCATGTCCAACCTTCCAGCACTGCACCCCATTCATGATGCCTTCGGGCCGAGATGGGGAATGCAGTGGCTGGGCGGTAGGTCAAGGTCCCTTGTGGACTGTTGTGCCATGGAGTTAGGTTACTTATGTAGCTCTCAGTTTTGCATTTATGACATTGTTATTTTCTTCACACTAAATTTTATCCGGTCATGTCTAAGGGAAATGAACTGGAGTAGTATATTCTTTAGAATGAACCATTTCGGAGCTGACAAATTGAGCTTTGATACCGCAGCATACATAATTACTTGATAAGGCTTCTGTCTTCCTACCCATGGCTAAATGTCCATGGCCTAGAAAATATTTTAACCTTCTGTAAATTCATAGGGTTCCATGGCCATTGTCTAATATACTGGTTGCTTTTGGTATTGGCTGTGTTGTCTTGTATTTCATGTTGTTTTGGAATTTAGAAACACTAAGATAAACGACCTCTGTTTGAGAAAGATATTTATTTGTTTCCATTTGACCATCCCAAACATTTGCAACAGCTGTTTTAACAACACAAAATTGTCATATATAAACCAATTGGATGTTTGCTGATGGTGGGGATAAATGTTTTCGAAACAAGTTCAAGTGGGTGAAATGTAAGTGGTGCTGTTGCTAAGTTCCAACTCCCTTTAATGCAATTACCACTACAGATTACTTATGTATTCATGCTTTCTACTTCTTTAATGATGTAGAGACTGCAAATATTTGAATATAGAATGTAGATTACTAAGAAATACTCATAACATTTAGTACATGTGTTTTTGATTTATTCAGACCATTTTGGATTCCTCTAACCAGGTTTGGAATGCAGGGCATGTGATATTAGATGAAACAAGCGACTTGCTATTTTTGGCACTTGGCATTTGGCATTTGGTCTTATGGGCAGTATGTTGTGAGTGGAGAAATGACAACAAGGGTTATCCATTGATTCAAGTAGTAAAACCTTTGATTAATTCCGAGGGTGATAAAAAATTTTACTTTCTCTGCTATGTACACAAGAGGGAGAAAAGGACATGAAGGGAGGGGGGAGAGAAAAGTAACCCAAAGACAAAATATCCAATAAACACCAACTGGACAGTTAAGTTGGCAATTTCCAGAGATGTGACACAAAGATTTAAAAAAAAAAAAAAAAAAAACATCCATCTCAAACCACCTTTCACATGGAAGGGTGGCCGTGCCATGGCCGAGTGGTCAGACCATTCGCCTCTCACTGGCCCGGGTTCGATCCAAAGCGACCGTGTGTGAGATTTATGGTGGACAAAGCGGCACAGAGGTGGGTTTTCTCCGGGTTCTCCAGTTTTCCCTGCCATCACATTCCACTGGGGCTCCATCTTCGTGTCATCTCCTGCAGTGCTATTGCAGTAAAAGCGGGAGTTAAACACTACCTACCACATGGAAATTTTTTTTTCAGGATGTTAGATGTTCACAATCACAATGATTTATAAAGTACCACATGTTTAAGGTATTTACATGGCAAATAAAATGTATGTCTTGAATTTTCTAAGAATAGTCTCTGAAGCATCTTCATTCAGAAGGTTTTTGTGTAACAGATAAACCATAAGAGACAGATAAAAACATACAGAAGCATGTAGATGTCTTTAAAACATGCAGTATATTTCAAATAACTCTTTGGGGTATCATCGATTTACAAGATGTTTTTTATTATTGGTTTGAATTTGGCATTTTTAAAAACACTGTTGCTATTCAGTGGTTCCTTACAATATCATGGAAAGACTATTGGGATATATGCCAGCAAATAATGACCTAGATTTTCACATTTGTCTATTTGATTTGGTGTCTCATATCCCTTTTTTACCTACAAAAATTGAAATGTGTCATTAAATTTTCTGCAAATGTTTATATCAATTAACATGAATTAGATAGATTTTTTCAAATAATTTATTGAAGTATATAAAGATATACAATAGCAGGAAGAGAAAGTCATGTGATTGCAGCACATCAGATTTTTCTGTAAGGCAATACATTGAACCAGTAGATGCCTCCATTGAGTCCCATACTTTACTTTTAGTAACAATAAAATTCACAGTAACATCATATGGTCATCCTAGTGGTACTGCTGTAGCTTTTGCCTCTCATGCTGGAGTTTTTGGTTAGTATTCCAGGTGGATGAACTGGTCATGGCTGATTTCTTTATTTATATTTTTCTTGAGAATGATTATCAACTAGCTGTATACCTTGAACTCATTTGTGCATTCATTTTGTATCTCCATTGATCATTTGATATGACCTCTGTTTAATGGGAATTAGGCCTACAAGAGGGAGAGCCACTACCAAGATTACATGACAGAATGTTTATTATGAAAAGGCACTCTGTAATCTTAGTTAGTTGTCAGAAGGGATCTCAGGATTAATATTTTGTTGTGCATGCCAAAATGCTGGTCAAGATACTAATGTGTACAAATCTTACAAAATCATTGCTGTGGCTTACAATAGGGATACTATTTCTGCAAGTGCATTCTGTGAGTATTCCATTGCTGCATCTTTTAATAATGCATTTTATGCTTTTATCATTTTATATGTTGTGCTTTCAAGCCTTAAATGTTTAAAACTTCTACTGCTAAACTTTAGGAGATCTTCTGAAAGAAGATACCATTGAAGTCAAAGTTTTATAAAAGAGCTACAGTGTAATATTTTTATGGTTCGTATATTTGGGGGGGGGGGAAAGGTGTTCATTGTTTGTATTAATTCTATATAAAAGAAAGATGACTCTACTCTTAAGGTGGCAGATAATTGACTGAGCTTGCTTAATATTAGCTACCCTATAGAGAGCATTTTAATTTGAGGTAGAGTTGCTTGTTCATAAAATGTACATATGTGCAGTTGAAGCAGTTTAGGATAGCAGTTATTTTACTTAGCTTATGTATGCATTTTCTGTTTCTAATGTTCTTGATTTCTACTAATTCTAGTTTTAATCACAATATGAGGATCATTTTTCCATTAGATATATTCTATTGTGATATCCAAGTGAAATGCTTTGGGTATTGATTGGGCTCATTTGCTAGGGAGTAAGGAGTTAATTAGATGTGGCAAAGACTTAGTGATCACTTATTTAGCAAAATTTGTTTTGCAAATTCATAACTTCAGACCTCTTTAAATAATTTTGGGAAAAAGATGGAATTGCAGACATTATAAGTGTTACAAGCAAATTCTTATATCAGATCTGTTTTCATATACAACACATAGTTGTACATTTTCATGAGCCATAGTATTTTTTCAGACTGAGTAAGCACTTTTGGACTGCTGGGTAATATTCTGCAATTTCTGCTTGACCGGATATTTTCAATCATAAAGAATTTTCAATATGATGCCATATTGCAACCACTTGCATCTGTACAAATTGTTGTTGATCTTCGAATTTGTAACTCAATTGATTACACCATTGAACATCATTGACTGGATTTCAATATCTGGATTCATTAGGTTGAAATCCTTGCACAAGTCTCTGGTAAGGAATATGGTGGCCCCTCTAGACCATATAATGATTAATTTGGATAGATGTTGATGGGATTACAGAAACACTTAGGAGAAAGTTGTTTGAGTCATTAAAATATATAAACAAAAACTGTTGTTTTCAATATATATATATATATATATATAAAACACTTGTACACTTAGTTGAAGTCCTGCAATGTTTTGAGCAAAAATGTATTGTCAAAATTCAGGTTATATTTTGACAAAATTTGTTTTGCAGCAAAATACTTTTGTGTACACAGTATACTCTACATAGAGACTGAAAGAGATAAATCTGTGGTGCAAAAAGTTTGGCAGTTTACTTTTTTTAAGTTTCCATGATTGAAATTGCACTGCCTTTTTACCTAAGGTTCCTAAAAATATTCTTTCCTTTATGTCTATAAGATTATCTGTAATGGCATTTGAAACTACGATTCTAAGTGGAATCAGTTCAATATTTGGAGACTGTTCAATTGCAACTAGAGAAAATCAAGATCTTAGAGATGTCAGGAAATTTTGTAATTGGTCATATACTTTCAAAATATGTGATAGTGAATTTCACAGATATAGATTTTCACAGGAGTGTAGAATGTATCTGAAAATGTTATCATGCAAGTTCTGCATTCTGCCATGCATCACAAAACACCAGGTGGCCATTTTGTTAGAACCACTACAATACTTGACACAGAGCTTTTAGGAGAACTTAGGAAGGTAAAAATTGATGCATTACAACTCTTTCACAAATAATATCCACTTATTCATATCAATTCAGAGGTTTCACTGTATATATTGTTCATTTGTCACTAAATAAATTACATTTTGGCTGGCCTCATAGCTCAACTGGTAGAGCACCTGCCTGCTGTGCTAAGGGCTCCTAGGTTCAATTCCTGGCTGGGATGGAAATTTTCTCTAGTCAAGATTATTTCCTATCCACACCCCAGGATCTGGAACTATGAGTTTGTGAATGTAAATTTAACCCAAAGATCAATACAAGAATGAGCGAACACCATTGCCACAATCAATTGTTCCAAAAGGCAAAACTGCCAACATGACCTAATGTTAAAAGCAGGATATATATGGGAAAAAGAGACTTTCTTCATGATTTTGACAGTTTCTCTACAATTTGCTGTTAGTTGGTATGGGTTTCTTAGGCTGAATGAGTTTTCACATTCAAAGATTGGAATATTAAATAAACCTAAAAATGGCTGTAATTGGTGGTTATTGTTCTATAAAATGCTGTGACAGATTTTATTTTCTTTCTTTTTTTGTGGAGTGGGCTAATGGCCTGAAGAAATTTCAAAGTGATATTGGGTCTGATGTATTTTTCATTGTCATATGAGCAAAACTATGAACTTACATGGATAAAAATGATTCTCATGTTGCTCTGAATGGATTAAATGTCGTCTAGTTTTACTGGCAGACATTTCAGAATTTTCTTTATGCAGTCAATTAAAATAAAATATTTTTGTTACAGCCAATGCCCACTCAGTATGAGACAGGAATGGTAAAGTGGAAATGTTAAAGCTCAATTTAATTATATTCTAAATGTTAACTGCATGTTATGTTTGTTTTGGCACATTACTTTTAGAAATGTATAAAGCTCTATTTTTTTCAGAATGTTAGAATAGAATTTCAAAATGCATGCATGATAAATACACTTAAGCTAAAAGTAATAACTTCAATAATAAAGTCATTATATTGAATACGTGCTATTAGTTTTAGCTTCAATGCAAACAGATATTGGTGGATTAGTAAAGAGAGATTGCTGTACTTGAAAGAGTGGTTTAAAAAGATTTCTGTTTGTCATTGCAAGCAATAACTGTGCAACAATTTTAGTGACCAAATAGCAATATATAAGTACTCTTGCTTGATACAAAGCAGTTGAGATTAAATTTTGGCTAGACATTTGAATTAAGTTTGAAAAAGTCAGTTCCTTGTCCAGAATGTGGAGGAATCTTTGACTTTGTGTGCAAATTTTTTTCTACTGAGCAACTGTGATGAGACACCCATATGTATGGTAAACCTCCCTCATTGGATTCATGTGTCTCATAGGTGAGTATTCCCTTCTGACCATGGATAGCTAAGTTTAAAACAGTTAAAACACATTGTATAAAGAAACTTTTATGACTTGGATGAAACATGAAACTTAGATGTTTGACATTCTATCCCAACACTCTTTTCATTCCTCCATGATAAGGCATATGCATTCTTTCATTTTATTCTTGTATCTAAGTGAACCTCCAGTGAAATCTTAATTAGTCACAAGACTAATATGACTTAAGATACCTTAAATATGACTTAAAATGTGAATACTATTTGTTCATTTCCAGCATCTCGGATAACTAAGTATATGTTTTCAGTTTCCAGTTCTTCATTTAAGCTGCAGAGTCATGTGTGGGCTAAAGTTGAAATTATATGTGAGAAATTTTAGTATTGCATCTAAGTTACCTAATTTGATTCAACCTGCCAACCTTAGAAATTGCCCTGAGTTTTAATTAGTAACACGAAAACATCACCAAAATGGAATTTTACCTGGACATATTGAGGCATGTGCGCTCATCTTCACCATTCTCCAGCTGTTGCAGCCTTTTTCTCAGTGCTTTTGGGGTTCTTGGCCTTGAAATGATTGGTGATCTTATGTACTTCAAAATTCATTGTTATCATGGTTCTATATGATATTGATTTTCTCCCAAACATCTAATTGTGATGCGTATCATGTAGATTTTACAATTGCTATGTTTTGTTTTATTTCATGGTTAGATCAGAAATTGTGGGCAATGGCAGATTTGCCTCCTCTATTTGTATTTAATTGCTGTAAGATGTTCTTTCAGTGTTTGTAAATTCCTCTTAGTTTACCCCATGTAGAGTTGTTGCAGTCTGCACATTCTATTTTGTAAATGTGGATTTTTGTTATTCTGGAATGGAGTCCTTCAGTTTGGTGCTTTTCCCTGTAGCCTAAACTCTTATTTTGAGGAGCTAATCTGATGTTGAGTTTTTAAAATGGTATGTAATTTTCTTGAAGATGGGTTTGTTTTTCATTTGGCTTAGTTTTGTGAGGTCTGTGATTTGCTTTTGTTATTTGAACTTATTTTTTTATTGATTAGTTGTGGACTGAAGTCATTGTCAACTACTGCAGATATTGTGTGTTTATGTTCAGCCTTATATTCTTTTAATGGTATGGAAAATAATCTGTGGCTAGGCTGTTCAATGCTATATGTTTGTGTTATGCTGTTGTAACTATGCTTTTGGCCACACCGTGGCCGAGTGGTTAGACCACTCACCTTTCACCTAGACAGCCTGGGTTCGACTGCATATGAGATTTGTGGTGGTCAAAGCGGCGCTGGGGCGAGTTTTCTCTGGGTACTCCGGTTTCCCCCGCCATCTCATTCCACTGGTGCTCCATCATTCATGTATCATCAGTGTCTCTGCCTGCGGTGCCATAAGTAGTTAAAGCGTGCGTTAAACACTACCAAACTATGCTTTTATGTAGTTGTCCACTTGGGATGTTATATGGAAAATTCCAAAGGTTAGATGATTTTGTTCTTTATTTTTAATTTTAGGGATGGTAAAGTGTTTCTTCTATTTCCATGGTGAACTGGATTGATTTCTGTTGGATGTTAAGTAAGTTTTCAAAGCATCTGGTATAAATTGTTTGGGTACTATAGCTAGGGTGACGTCTACTTGTCCCAGGTTTTGAACATGTGTGGGAATGCGTGGTTAAGTGTGGTAGTCTGTTTCTATTTTCTGGATGCTTGTTTGGTTTAAACATTCTGTTAGC
The DNA here is from genome assembly GCA_030762935.1 of Hymenopus coronatus. Taxonomy (NCBI): domain Eukaryota; kingdom Metazoa; phylum Arthropoda; class Insecta; order Mantodea; family Hymenopodidae; genus Hymenopus; species Hymenopus coronatus. The sequence continues at coordinate 403,528,147 of CM060900.1, read as the reverse complement.
TATTGTAGCATGCTGGATATGGATATGCTTGGATAAATAACTTTTACATTGAATGAAACTAATGTATCTTCTGGTTTTAATTTGCAGTTTTATTTTTTATTCATAAGGTCTGCTGAATTCTTTGTGCTTAAGTTGGGCATTTTGGTTAGATATTACATTTTTGTATTAAACATTTTGACAGTTTCTATGTGGGTTAAATAGTATTTCTTTTTTTGTGGGTATTTTGGAAGTGCATACAATACTGTTAACTTCTGGAATTGACTTGTTTGCCATAAATAAATATTACTGATATACAGAAGCTAGTAACTATGATGTGTATTTGAATTAGAAGTTATGCTAGTTGAAATTAGTATCACTAAAACATCACTATTAGGTGATAAAATAACTTTAGCCTAAAAAAACTGCTATCCATTAACATAAAGGATCCCATCCTGGAACATAATTAAAGGTGACATTTACAAAATAGAATGTACAGACTGCAATAAACTCTACATAGAATAGACTAAGAAAAATTTGAAAACAGGATTGATGGAACATCTTCAGCAATTAAATACAAACAGGCAGATAAATCCACCATTACCCACCACTTCTTGACTTCAAACCATGAAAGAAATTGAAACATGACACTTATAAAACCCACAAGATATGCAGCATAATTAGATATTTTGGAGAAAATCCACACCATAAAGAAACATTCAACATAATGAATTTTGATAGACTGCGACACAGCAGCCTTTAGAAGTGTATAAAAGAGCACATGTGCATTCCAACCACTTCAAAAATCATTGAGAAAAATACTGCATCATTTGGGGAATGCTGAAGTTTAGGTGCATATGCCTCAAAGTATGTCCAGGTAAAATTCCATTTTAATGATGTTCTCTTGTTGCTAATTCCAAATCAGAACAATTTCCAGTTTAAATACATGTTAGTTACTAGCTTCTATACATCACTTATACTCCCAAACTTAGTCTGTACATGGCCAATATGGAAGAACAATAGTCAGATAAAAGCTTAGGAGGAGTAAATTTAGTTAGCAGAAACAATTGTTATAATGTATGAGGGTCATCCAGTAAGTTCCAATGGTCGATAGAGAAAACAAAAACATCACTAAATAAGAAATGTTTATTGGAATATTTAGATAGATTTACTAGCTACTTCTCATCATAGTCACCACCATTGTTAAGACATTTATCGTAATGCTGCACCATCAATTGTATGCCCATGTCATAGGAGTCTGCTGTCAGCATCTGGTGCCACAGAGTCACTTCATTCTGCACCTCAGTGTCATTGTAGAATGTTTTCCAGCCAGAAACACTTGAATTGGAAATCACTTATGGCAAGGTTTATTGTCAACATCCCAGTCTCTTGTTCTGGATCACCATCCTCAGTTTATGTAATGCTTGGCAATACTGATCAGCATTTATGGTCTCCCTCACATTAAAAACTCGCACAGGAGGATATCACATCAATCTCAGAAGACAGTGCACAGGATTTCTTTTTTGACAGAGATTGTCCACTTGAATTTGCTCTTCACAGGTTAACCACTATGCTACCAATGCATAGATTGTTGTTTTGTTTCTGGTTTGGCATGGGACACACACGTTCCTTCCCCAATGACAACATTGTTGAGAAACTTGTCACCTTTCTCTGTGTGCCACTGTAGGAATGTCAATGCTGTAGCCAAACGTTTGGTTGTGTTCATCTGTCAGTTGCATTGGCGCTCATCTTACACACAGACTTTGTGAAAATCAAGCCATCAGGAGACAATTTCATACAACAGCGAGGAGACATCTGGGGGAATTGACAAGAGAGTTCTGAAATTGTGCAGCCCTGGTTCTGCAAAATTGCTTGCCGCACACTTTCTACCAGTCTGGTATCACCAGGGACAGTCAGCCACTATGGTCTTCATCATGAATAGTGGCTCCTACTTCAGTGGATTGCCTGCACTTTTGTCTGACCATACTCTGCTCATAATGTTGTGTCCATACATGTGGCACAATTGGCAATGGATCTCTCCTGGAGATTGCTTCTGAGTGTGCAATAATTGGATAACTGCACAAAGCTTGCAGTTGCGAGGAGACAATATCAAAGTAGCTATTTTCTCTACTTTACATTATTCCCACATACATCCTCTCTACTCCTGCGCTTGAAAATTCCTTTCTGACTTAGTCATGCCATCTCTGGGTGCAGTTAGAACTTAGCTTTCTGGATGAACCTTATATTAAAAGCATTTGTCTCAAGTGTATAAGTATTTAAAAACAAAAAACTATATTTCATTGTACATTTTTATTGATTTATCTAAGTTCCTAAATCATCCATTTATGCACATGCCTATTAATTTAAAATCTTAATAGTAAAATTCATCTGAGAAGAGCATTTACTAACCATGATTAGGTTTAGGACTTGCGATTAGGTTAACCACTGGTAATATTACTGGGTTCAGTTCCATTTCATGTTGGTTTATGCACAATGTGAGGCATTCCAACCAATGGGAAAGGAAAATTGCTGAAAGTCACAGACACAATGTGATTTTTGAAGTTGATAGGAGCAAAGCTAAGATATGGATTTCAGTAAGAACTCATTAGCACCACACAAACAACACTCAATAACTATCATCATCATCATCGTTATGCATGTTGTGAATATCCTGTATAAACTATTTAGTTTCTTGCAATATAACTGAACAAACTCATTTCACATTTATAGGGCATTTAAATTAGTATCATAAGCACATGACTTCCACTACTTTATTGCCTATTCTGCTGCTTTATTCATACTCATATTCATCACTCCTTTGCACTATCACTTCCATTCTCTTTCATTGTGATGGTGGTTGATTATCCTTGCTAAGCTCTTCCCAGCATGCCTCTTACATTTATTAGTTTCTTATCATTATGTTGACACTACTACTTGTGCATTTTGAGGGTCTGTCATGGCAGGGAATGCAACCCAACAATATTGCCAAACCACTTATTTATAAGAAAACAGAAATTAGCTACAAAGCCAGAGTCTTCTAATTTGCACTACTTTAACTTCATTTAAAAAATTAACAGGTAACTAGAGTAACACATAAAATATTAGAATTGCAGATAGTATTTGTTTGATATCTATACTTTTTGTTTAAACCAAAACCTAGCAACAAGTAGTTCAATAATACTTTCATACATGAAGCATAAAATCCTTAACTAAATTTTTGTTGTTGTAGTTTAACATCCTTTAACCTGGTTTGGTCATATCGAACGATGAATGAAATTGGTGAAATGATGCTCAAATGATCTTGGGGTCCATGGAGCTTAAAGTTACTCAACATTAGTTTTCTCAGGATAAGGTAAAACCCCCCAAAAAAAAACCTTATCCGGGTAACTCGCCCTAAGTGAGATTCGAACTCACGACCTTTTGAATGTGAGGCAGACAAGCTACCACCACACTACCCAGGCAGGCTAACTAAAATTTGTTATTAAATGTGTTCTAAATGTGGTGGGAGGAAGTAAAATTATATTTGGACCAAAACAACTAAATGATGCATCCCTTGAATGGGAAATGTTCTAAGTGCATTAGACTTAAGCAAAATCAAAGTTTCCCTAATCAATATAGGTTGTAACCATTATTTTTCAAAGCAGTCCATTGGTGTTTTTTTTAAAATTAGTGTGTTGTTTAAGTTAATTTATTAATTTGCATGGCACCTTAGCAATTGCTTAAAATATGAAAAATTATTGATTTAAACGTGATAAATGTGTAGGTGTTCTTTGTAATCAGAATACTGTAGGAAGGGGGGAGAGATAAAGTGCTTAGGTGATTCTCTGCATACAGTAGAGCAAAAAATAAAACAAAAACAAGTATTTTTACTCTTACCTCAACAGGAAAGAAAATTATATTTAATGAGTCTGTCTGCACTTTCAGCTTCACCTATTAATTGCTAGGACTAGTTTCGAGATCTGGTGCTCCTGTCATTTAAGGACCAACTGGAGTCAGAATGTGAAATCTTAATTGACATGGACAATAAGGTGAAAGTGGAGTTATCTGATGGTTCCTTAATAAAACTATCAGAATTATCCCTGGTGGAATTTCGAAGTATGTTATTTAATCAGTGTGTTTGGTAAAGTAAACTCTTTCATGTCATAAATATACAGTGTTTCAGGTATTTTAACCTCTAGGTTTATATTGTTTCAAAGGAAATAGCATTTACAGCATATTAAATACAAACACACAAACCAGCAATAGAAAGTCATTCTGGAACAAACACAGCAACAACCCTAGAGTACTCTCAACATGGGAAAGAATTACACTCCGAAATACAGCGATTGAATAATGAACTTTAAAAAACTCTCCAAGAGACCACACAGTCATTAAAAATTACTACATAGTTCCAGTTTGGCCTCATCCTAACCAAGGAAGATTCCACATCCTGACTCTAGAAGTCCAAAGCTAATGGAAACAACAGTTCTTGAAACTAGTCCTAGCAATTAACAAGTGAAGTTGAAAGTGTACACGGTCTCATTTAATATTATGATTACATGTCACTGACTCCAACTTCTGCACTTTATCTTGAGTAAATAAAAATTAGCTTTGTGCATTTCCTAAATCATTTAAATACATATCATCTAAAAGTCTTCAAAATATACAATACCACAACAGTTAATCTAGGTTTTGTATTATTTTGACTTTCTTTGCTCCAACAATGCGTTTGTGAACATTGGTAAAAAGTGTGAACGTTTTCAAATGTTTGCTTTTTTACTATATCTAAAACTTCTTTTATACTATACAATTGGTTTTTAATAACAACTTGACAGTTTAGAAGCAATAACATAAATTTTAAGGTTCAATGGGCTGTTCACATTACCATATCAAGAAGAGATTAATTACAAAAAAGAAAATAACATGTTAATGCTTTGGCATAGCTTATGATACATTTTATGTAGCATTATTATCTTATGTACATTACAGAATACATTTTATGTTCAGAGTATGTGGTAAAAATGTCAAACCAGTCAGAAGAAATCTAGATTTTTTAATTTTCACAGGTACATTGCTTTAAGTGCCTTGTTTTATCACAGTTCAGAATTTTTGCATTAAATAAATCAGGGATCACAAACTCTCTTGAATTTGTGCTCAATGCATGTAATGGGTAATTGTGCAAGAGCAGGAATGGTCTCTCTTCCTTTGTACAGTAGCTATGTATGAGTTTGTTTTGAACAGAAAGCAATCCAACATGCAGGCCATCAACTGCTACATGCATGCCTGCCTAGGAGGTGTTTTTCATATTCACCTAATAGAAAGTGGTGGAATAAGTGTTAAGTTTGCAGCAAGGTTCTACAGTTAATCAGAAATTCAATTTTAGTGTCAGTACATAACACTCAAGTGAGAATGATGTTACCAAGGATAAGGATGTTTCTTTTGAATTGTGTTAGATACCAAGATGTCTATTCATATTCACTGCTATAAATGTGAAGGTTTTTCTTTATGTATTAATTCTTATTCTGTTAGTGTTGGAGTAGTAGTGACCAAGTTAAATAGTTATTTTACTATGTCAATACTATAATCAGTTTAGTGTATTACTTTTTTGCAATTGATGTAAGATTACCATTATGACCAAATGTGTAAAAATATGTATATATTGATGTCATAAATAAATATACTCATGTCATAAATAAAAATACTGATGTGAGAGACATAATTGAGCAGATAATCAAACAATCAACAACCTAAAATAGGTATATTAACCTATAAAGGTCAGATGATTATGTATTTCAAGTGCAAAATGTAGCGTACTGCCACTGTGCTGAAAAGAATTATCTGCTCCTGGTTTCTGTGCAGTTGGTCACACAGTGCACAGTTTGACATCTTGCATGAGCATCAGGCAAAGTTGCTCTCTCTGCTTTACTCAAGGGGCAAACTGTTGGTGATGTCTTTACTACTGTAAATTACTTTAGGATCCTGACATTCACTTTGATGACTAAGGAAGGGATGGTTTCTATGACTGGTATTGACCCTTACCCCTTATCTTGCAATTGGAGTTGTGTGGTGCAGCATAGTCATCACTATTGCCATAGAAACCACCCCTCCCTTAAACTTTGAACAGAATGCCAGGATCCTAATTTAATTTAAAGTCCATTTTAATATGTTGGTATTGTGTCCTGAAGGCACTTTTACCCTATCCTTACATAATAAGATCCGTATGACAACCAATAAATGGTTGCACATATTAAAGCACTGAAAATGGCCTGTGGTATTTTTATTTTCCTTCGATGGATGTTCAATTAAAAATGACGGCTAGTTCTGAGCTACTTTTAATAAATATTTCAGGAAAATTATTTCTGTGTTATTTTAACTGTCTAAGTTGTTAAATAGAAATGCATTTTTTACTTCTGCCATCTCTGAATGCTGAGATTTACCTTTGACCATTTTCGTTTTAATGCGATAATTAAAAGCTACTACATCTAATTTCCTTTTGCTTTTAAGTGCATGCATGTTTGATTGTTTTCTTTTTGTTTTGATTCTTTTGTTCTTTATTCTTTTTACTTTCTTTCATTCAAGGCTAAAATAAATTTGTTTCTCCTTTAGTTGCTTGCATTAAATATAAAAATGCTTCTTATGTACACACATGAATTGTTTTGAGAATTACAGATCATTTGAAAAGTTGGTATCATCCCCATAATTTGCTAAAGTAACTGTGGTCACATTCTTAAAATCATTCAATTTACACTTACAACATGAATTTTGTAATCTAACTGCAATGGAAAGTATGGTAACCAAACATATTTTCCCCCTCCTTTTATTTCTTGCAAAACTTCAACATTTTTTTTCAGTGTACTCATCAAAATGTGTCTTTTATCCCATCTATTGGCTGCATCACAAATTTTTCATGTTACTTAATGTAATTACAAATGCTATTTCTTTATGTGTAGACACCTGAAAACAGGAAATTTCTACAAATTGAAGCATGTAGATTGCTATACTGAAGTTCCATTTTATATATTTTTTACATATTACAAATTTTGCACAATCTTACATAAGAATAAACATTTAGCCATTTTTTTACTTAATTATTATATTTATATGTTCTTGATTACTATCCTTCCTGTAATTTTCTTCCTTTAAAAATGAGAATAAATTGTATTAACAATTTAAGTTAGGATTAAATAATAATATTGATGTACAGCTGTGATCATTTAAGCATTTTCTGTATATAACGGCAGTCTAATAAACTTAAAAATAACTTTTGTACAGTTGTGGTGCACTGTAGTATTGCACTTGATTGACAGCAATTAACAAACTCCAAACTTGTACCACCAAGATTGCACGTACTGTTGTGACATCAATTCTGTTTTGTTTTCTCTGAGAAGTCATCACTAAGCTTTACAAATAGAAGTGATATCTTTAATGGCACCAATAGGATCTTCACTAGCTGTAAAGTTTCAAAAATGGATTACGTTAAATGAAGGGCTTCTACAGGTGCTAAAATCATAGTGTGCTAAATATGTGAAAAGAAAGTAGAATGTTACACAAAGTTGTCATTGGGACAATATATGTGAAGTGCACTATACAAAAATAATGCACACCACCATTCGTTAAGAAAGCAAGTTCTATTGACACAAATTCAACATCATCCTACATCTCAAAAAATTAACTTTTTAAGGACAGCATAATTTATGCATATGGATTACTGTGGATGAGACTATGCAGCAAATCTTGTGGGGAAAACTAGACCCTGAAGCTCTAAACAAACTATTCCTGATTGCTTCCAAACCCCTGAAGCATACAAATCATTTGCCAATATGTTGACATTTTGGGCCAATAGAGGTCAAGAAGAAAGTGTTGGTAATGTTCTCCGATGCTGCAATATATATATTGAAAGCTGGAAATGCTCTCAAAGTATTCTATCTGAACTTAGTACACTCAACATGCTTTGCTCGTTCTCTGAAGTGTGTGGCAGAAGAAATGAGAACCAACTTCCGTTAACTTAATACACTAGTTTCATCTACAGTAAAAGCTGTGAAAGCTCTTCAAAGAGTTCAGTGCTACAAAAACAGCTATCTAATCTTGCTCTGCCACTGAAACCAGGTGGACGAGGTGGGGCACTCAGATAAAAGCCATCAAGTTTTACACTGAACGTTTTGAATCTGTATTATAAAGATTCTCACCAGAATTATCCCTGTAAGTGTGTGAAGCTCAAGCTGCTTGAACCTAAAATTGGGAGCTCTGTTGCACACAATTTTTGTTGGCTTCAAGAGAAGATCGCAAAATTGGAATCTTCAGACTCCCTGCAGGAATCTATGGATACTATGAGAATGTGAAGTAAAAATTCTCTTCTGTAAAAGGTAACATTGGAGTACATGTATCTCAAAAGTTCTAGAATGTAATTGAGAGAAACCCCAGCTACTTTACTTTCCTCACTATGCACAGAATCCTGAATGGTAAAGAATTACAGCATCTGTAGTGTAGGAAAAATGAACTTGTTCAAGTATAGTACTGTGACATCTTGCGATGCTGAAAGATCATTTTCTTCTTTTATGAAAACTTTATCAGACGTAATGTCGTTTATACCAGAAAATGAGAAGTATCTTATTGTGCAATGTGCTAGGAAATAAACATTGCTTGTGTTATGTACTCATTCTTAATTTTTCTATCATGTTTATGAAGGCTGATTCTATTTTGTTCTTGCATGTATAACAAACATCATTTGAAGAATTGAAAATTAGTTGAGTCAATTTTGTAACACTACATCACTTTTTATTTCGGAAAACATGTTTCAGAAGCCATGTGCTTCCATTGTCAATTCCTTTGGTCCACTGCTGGCATTGCATTCTATGGTGGTTGTGTCTATCCCCGGTGGGGGTTTGATGAACCTCTGTATCAGTAGGTCGCCTGGCAGGATTTTGAAATTGAAAATGCGGTTCTTGTTTTTCCAAATATATGTTTTCCCAAATTTTTAATTCTGTCTTCCCTGTGATGTTTTTGAGTATTTTTGGGCTTCTATTTATGGTGTGTTTCTCTTTCCAAAAATGCCAAGGTACTGCGGATTTGTCTTCTTGTTTGAGTTTAATATTTCTGTGGTGCTCTTTTGCTATTGTTTTTATATTTCTTTTTGTTTGGCTGATGTAGATTTTTTCACAGTCATTGCAGCTGAACTGATATATTCCTGGTTTGTTTAACTATGGGATATCATCTTTTAATTTAGAATTTAAGATGTTTTTTATGGAGTAATTGTTTTTTGGGGCTAGGATGATATGTCATTTGAAGATCCTCTGGAATTTGTAGAAAGTTGTAGGGTAGTATGTAAACTTCTTGTAGATCTACACATCATCCTAGCCCCAAAAAACAATTACTCCATAAAAAACATTTTAAATTCTAAATTAAAAGATGATATCCCACAATTAAACAAACCAGGAATATATCAGTTCAGCTTCAATGACTATGAAAAAATCTACATCAGCCAAGCAAAAAGAAATATAAAAACAAGAGCAAAAGAACACCACTGAAATATTAAACTCAAACAAGAAGACAAATCTGCAGTAGCTCAGCATTTTTAGAAAGAGAAACACACCTTAAGTAGAAGCCCAAAAATACTCAAAAACATCACAAGGAAGACTGAATTAAACGTTTGGGAAAACATATATATTTGGAAAAACAAGAACTGCGTTTTCAATTTCGAAATCCCACCAGGCGACCTATTGATACAGGAGTTCATCAAACCACCACTGGGGACAGAGACAACCACCACAGAAAGCAATGCCGGCAGTCGACCAAAGAAATTGACAGTGGAAGCACATGTTTTCCGAAATAAAAAGTAAGTGATGTACTGTTACGAAATCGACTCAACTAATTTTCAAATGTTAAAACACATCACTGTCACAAAGTCCACAATAAATCAGTAATAAATCATTTGAAGAGTTCACAAAGTACTATGGAAAATGTGAAAGTGAAATTTGGGAATAACAATTTAAAATAATAAGTGTGGAATGGTGTGGAGCAATTAAAGTACTAAATATGGTGTTATATATGGAATGACCAGTGAGATTAGTTTTCATTTAAAGTCTGGACTTTGAATGTAATTTTAAATGGTGTGTTAGATATTCACAATTGCACATTGTAATTGCCTTGCCAGCCCTTAAAATGTTGCACATGAGTGTGATTGCTCCCATGTTCATTGGTATGTGCTGCACTTTGGAATGTGATAAACACAGGAAGAGCAATGCCAATAACCGGAAACCTTGGAATGCAACATTCCAACACCAGAATCTTCAGCTTCCAGTAACTTCTGTTGACAGTTATATAAGGAAGAGTTGCGGGCCAAGTTAATAAGTCTTGAGTCAGTCTTTGACTGTAACAAGATAAATGAAATGACTGAGTCAAGTAATGGAGAACACAAAAAAACAAAATTGTCAACCAAAATTGACAAACGACTGGCTGGCAACCAGAAAAAAAATGGAAGAGGTCGGTGAAAAGCTGAAGGAAATTGACAAACCCATTGATGCCAGAGATGCCCAACCTATCTGGCAATCACTAAGACGTGTTCCCCTGGTAAAGCAAGCAGAGGAACAGGTCATGGAGGACATGAAATCTAGGGGGAACATTTTAGAGTCCGACAACTCTGGTGCTCCCCTGTGATGTTGGTGAAGAAGAATGGTGAGGTAAACTTCTGCATGCACTACAGGAAGCTGAATGCCATCACCATAAAAGACTGTTTCCCCTTACCCCATATTGACGACACCCTGGACACACTTTTTGGATCCAGTTGCTCTTGACTTTGGACTTGAGATCAGGATACTGGCAAGTGGCCTTAGATTCCAAAGACAAGAAGAAGATCACCATTTTGCCTGGCCAAGGATGTTGGCAATTTAAAGTTATGGCTTTTGGCCCCTGCCATGCACCAGCCAGCTTTCAGTACCTCATGGAATCAGTGATTAGACAGGGTTGACTTAAGACGCCTGCCTGCTATATCTAGATGACATCGTTGTAAGCAACATCTTCAAAGAACATCTTGAGAACCTGATAAAGGTATTGCAAAGGCTGCAGGCAGCGCACTTGAAGGTGAATGCAAAGAAGTGCCAAATCTTCTGCAAGGAAGTGAAATACTTGGGTCATAGTCCCACCATAGTCTCTGTGTGGCCATGAACCCAGAGCAGGCTTGAGCACTTAGAGATTGGCCTCACTCAAAAGACAAATGAGACAAAGCTTTCTGGGCCTATGAAGCTACTACTGCCGGTTCATTAGTGGTTTCCCCAACATCACAAAACCGCTCACTCATGTGATGGAAGAGCACTTACTTTGCATGTTATCAGAAGAAGCAGAGCATGCATTCCAAGTGCTAATACCAGCACTCTGAAGTGCTCCTATTTTAGGATTTCACAACCTGGTGGCGACTTTATTGTGGACATATAAGCCAGCAACACCAGCATTGGCATCATTCTATCAGTGGCCCAGGATGGCCAGGAGTGGGTAATTGCCTGTTACAGCAAGACACTTTCCAAAGTAGAAAAGAACTACTGTATTACCCAGCAAGAGCTCCTGGCTGTAGTGAAGGCACTGGAGTACTTCCACAAGACCTGTATGATCAGCCATCCCATCTGAGGACTGACACTCCACCCTCACCTGGCTGTTAAGCTTCAAGAACCTGGAGGGCCAGACAGCCTGTGGTGTCCAGAGGCTGCAAGAGTACAACTTTACATCAGAACATAGGAAAGGAAGGAGCCACTCCAATGCAGATGCCATGTCCAGATGACTGTCCAGAGGAGTGTAGACACTGCACTAAGGTTGAAAAGAGGGAGCCTGTTCCATCTGTCTGTGTTATTTCGGTGATGCCTGCAGCTTGATAAGATAGTGCAGCGCTGAGGAGGGAGCAGCTGGACGATGCAAGATAGGGGCCACTCCTGGGAGGACATCCCACCCAGGATTAGTGTGTGTAGTCATAGCAAAAATGTTTGAGTGCTGTAAATTTCAAAAGAATCTCTTTTGGCCCCACAGAAAGACACAAAGTTCACTGACCCTGATTCACACTGCACATACTTTTTCTGCAAGTCAGAGATGGAAAATCCAGGTTAAGTCACTGTTTATTATGTTATGATATACAGTAACAACTTGCAAGTTATTAAAAGAACTTTTCCTTGCAAAAAATGTGCAAGTAAATGTGCAAATACTAAATAGAACCTATTGATTTCAGCTTCTTGTTGCCTTTCTAAACAAACAGAGCAGAGCACTTGATGGTGCCAAAGTTCAGAGTTTTGAGTTCAATATGCTACTTAGGGGGTAGGTTTGAATCCAGCCATCTGTGTAATTGTTATTGATAACTATTTCATACTAACTGCTGTATATTGATGCAGACTTTAAGTAATACTACATTAATTCAATGGCATGTGAACTATTTATCTGCTCTTGCAAAAAAAGAAAAAAAAAACTGTAATGACCTGAACTCCGGTGCTTCTAAATGTGACCAAAACTTAAAACAACAAAATAAAAACACATAAAAACCTAGTATTTAATTTTCAGGTCATGGAATCCACTAGCATTTTAAAATCATTGGTGTCCTCTGCGAGTTTTATCTTGCTGGCTTACTACTTTTCAGCTTACTACACCACCGGATTGACACTGGCCAATTTATCTTTGGCAGAGAGCCGCATCTACCGTGTGACCTAATGTTTGGAAGTCCTCCTGTGGCAGAGTAGCCAGTAGTTGACTACAAGTGGAATCTTATAGGCCAACTTTATGACATGCATGAGATGGCAATACAGGACATCCAAATAGCGAGCAATGGGATCAAGTCCTGTTACAACCAGCAGGTCAAAAACCAGTTTCCAGCAAGATGATTTGTTGTCTGTGTTGCTCTATCCAGACCAAAGGATTCTGCTCCAAGCTTCAACAGCAATGGCATGGGTCATATCTTATGGTGAAGAGGACAAATTATGTCTACCGCATCCTGAGGCTGCCCCAATGGAAGAAGCTGGTAGTGCACTTGGATTGTCTAGCCCCTATGATGGTGCTGATCAGGAAAACCAGCTCTGGGGAGGGAACACTGTAATTACCCTGCTGGCTCATAAAATGCAGCATGTGTTTGCTGCCATTCTCACAGTTGCAGAAGCTAGAGACCTTGGATTGCAATAAACAGAGGAAAGCATTACCAATAATCAAAAGCCTTCAAATGCAACACATCAACATAATTGGCACATGCCAGAAGCTTCAGCTTCCAGCTTCCAGTAACATCTGTTGATGTCAGCTGTATGAGGAAGAGTTGCAGGCCAACTTGGCATGCCTTAAGTCAGCCTTTGGTTGCAAGTCTTAGCGAACAGTAGTGTGAGAGCAGTCAACTGTATGTGTAAATTATTGTGCAGGAGTGAAATAAAGATAATTATTTTTGTAACCAATTTTGGTGTCAAAGACTTTTGTCTTTATATTTATTTGATATATTTCATTAGATATTTTACCTTATTTTACTCAGTGTTTCTCAATTTTATATTATATAAAAGCCGGGCCTTAGTTATACTATTTAGGTAAGGACCCAAACTGCAGGAATGTACAGCACAGACCAAAATGTACATGTAGTTAACTAGTTCTGTTAAAAATTATTTTGTGGCTTTTAAAATGAATGAATGTGTTCTTGCATGGGGAATGTAAATATTCTTACCTAAGTAATTTATCCCACTTGTTTCACAGCCTTTAATGCATCAAGTGTGTTGTGTTTGTTTAGCTTTCATTTCCTTATGCAGTCATTATCCTATTTAGTGGAAAGCCCACATAGAAATCCAAATTCTATTAAAAATTGCATGCAATGCAGATCTTTGTAAATTAGAATTTGAGAAATGTAAATTGCAGTTCTAATTTCAGTATTTTTGTAAAATTTAAAATGTAAGGAAGGAAAAATAAAATGGCATGCATTTATTAATCTTGATTTATAGTATATGTATTTAACTTGAAGGTATTTCTCTTACATGCAGCCCACAGCACAGGATCCAAATACAGGATCACCTTATCAGGTAGGCCCAAAGTGTAGTGATAACGGAAAACTTTTTATTTTTCCCCTTTCCTTCCATTCCCTCCCTTCTTTAGTTTGATGTCATTGAATACTCTTTTTTTTTTTTATACATTATAAGTGTTTTGGGTCCAATCATAAAAGATTCAAAGAGAACTGGCATTGGTTCCATAAGTGTACCTTGCATCTTTTGTTTATGAACTAAGGCTATTGTCCCTAGGAAGCCAGTGTCTCTTAATTGCCAATTTACAAAGTTTACTGGAGACACTAACAACATTAATTTATTTAAATTATATTTCAATGCTTTTCTGTGCACCAACATAAATAAAGGTTATTTAGCAGTGGGATACAATTTGAGAATATATTCTCTCATGGATGTTAGTCACTGTAATTTAATGCTAGAATTGTTGCTTATCTAATGTTGCAGGCTATGAGAAATGAGTAATTTTGAAACATTATTACATACAATAAAACATCTGGAACCTCCAACAATGTGACAATTAGTTTCTGGATTTAAGGACCAAGTTTTTAGATACATTTCCATAAATAGATCGTGTCAATAATTTCAAAGGTTTTTGGTAAGCGCACACTTTAAGTTGCAAAGAAAACATTTTACAGAACCATTTTGAAAGAACCTTATTAAATACTTATTAAAATACAGCTGTTATATTATTAGATATTTATTTCCTCATATTCTATGTCAGTCTCTAGCTTATCTTCAACATTGTGTTCTCTTAACAGACTCCTAAACTCTTCATGGTACATCTCAGGAGTATCACCTTTGAACATAGTCTTTCTAAATCCAGGTTTTTCTTCTCAGAAGATAATGGTCAGAGGTTTTGTGTCATACTGAAGTTTGTAGATTCCTCTTTGAATTTCTTTGTTTGGTGGACTGTGATTCTGATACTAGTGATGTCTTCACTATCATAATCAAAATGTATTAAGAAATTGGGAGATTGCTTGTTGAATGGTGCCAATTTGAAATCTGATATTTTGAATGATTCTCACTCTTCTGTGGTTGACAGAATCATTGTTGATAAATTTTCCAGTCTTCAAAATCAATATGATGAAGTGCTACACATTATAGAGTCTGAAATTTGTCCTTGCCAGACTTATAACTGTAGACCATTGAAATGGAGCCTAGACTGCTTTTCTCATAACAAAAGTATCGTATTGAATGTATTTAGTCAGCAGGCATAAAGATGTGGCTTGGCAATAAGGTCAATTTAGTTTGATTCACATTATTGGACCATTTAAGAAAACTGTAATTCATAGCTAAAATCCTCTTGTTCCTGTTTTGTTCTGAGCTATCACAATAAAATGAAATTTTGGTAACTCTTATAACCTGTTCACCAACTGAACATAAATGTTTAAAAACAACTATGCAAATTTTGTTTATATTTGCACAATAAACCATTATTATTGATGTAACAGTAACTGCAGCATTTTGTGGTCTAATTTCTTCGTATAATGCTGACAAGAGATAGTTAGTAGTGCTTTGTGTTGGAGGTCATTTTCTGCATTTGTGCATTTTTAAAGTATTCTGTGAGATCTAGAATAAGCCACCATTGCAAATAATTACCATAAAACCGCTGAAAACAATACTGCTTCCACATCTTCACTTTACCTTTATAGGTGGGAAAAAGAAACACACTGCCATATTAACAACCTGACAGGCAAAAAAAACTTGCTCTTTTCTCTTTGTGGAAGAAAGAAATTGTGAGAAATGCTCATTGAGGAATAATTTATTTAGTGTATAACAGTAGAATGGTGCTTACGGTAATTCTGCAAGCATTTTGCTATAAATTCTGTCACTTAGGATAATTGCTAGCATCTCTTATGATATTCTGGCTGTCAGATAAAACATAATGGTCTTATTATATTTCTAGTTTTCTCTAATTGTGTTATATTTCTGTGTTGGACTTAAGATATTTTGCCAGAATGCAGAGACCATAGCAATGAATGCCATCTTACCATAGCCTTGATTTTTGTCAAAGTGGCGCTGATGACACACTGACTTTCCAGGGACAATATCATACACTGTGCTTGGCACAATTAACAAGAGAGAGTAATCTAATCATAGCACTTTCTACATGTTACATTTTCAGAAAAAGAATTACAGTAGACTTGCGATTATCTGAGCTAATTGGGACCAAGACTACCTTGAATATTGGAAAAGCTGGACAATACAGACAATATGCTAATAGGTCATAAATGATAAAAAAAAATATTAAAATTCTTTATTGTTTATCGCTTAATTCCCTAAAGAAGAATGTTATTTGTGAAAAATGTCTTTCAGAGTTTTTAGGCTAACCTCTTACCTCTCTTGGGATGCTGCAATGTAATGCCATGCTATACAGTTATTAGATAAAATGGTGTGGACTCTTCCTGTTCTTCACTGTAGGCTACAGTTTACAGTAATTTTTTATCTTGATTTCAGTTTGGCATTTCCACTGGCAGTTCTTGAGCTCGTTAGCTAAGTATGCTAATATTCAAGTTTTTTGACACATGGTGCCTAGAATTATAAAAATAACCTTTTTTCAAAACCACTTTGGTTAATTGTGACTGTAATTGAGTCTACTGAGTGGTAATGAAAATGAAGCCTTGGGTCCATTACAAGCAGAATTTCTATTAAAGCACTTGATTGTTTAGCAGTCATCAATATTTTTTAAGATTAAATACTCAATTGAATAAATTAATGTCTAAATGGGTGTATTATAATGCTTGAAACTTGGCATATTTACCATTAACAGTAAAAGAACCTGAAGTTGTAGGAATGAATGGTAGTGTAACTTCGCACATTTGTTATTCATTCACCTGGGAGTTGGAGAGTATTAAATTGGTTGAGCCTTTGAAAATAAAACATATTCCATTGAAGAGCTCAAAGCAACTTGGCTTGTAATAACAAGTCACTTATTTAGAATACACTTTTATTAAGACCATTCACTTTTTTATTTCATATTATCTTAAGAATTAAAATTTAGTTGAGTCGATTTTGTAACACTACATCACTTACTTTTTAATTTCGGAAAACATGTTTCAGAAGCCATGTGCTTCCATTGTCAATTCCTTTGGTCGACTACCGGTATTGCTTGCTGTGGTGGTTGTCTCTGTCCCTGGTGGTGGTTTGATGAACTTCTGTATGAGTAGATCGCCTGGCGGTATTTCAAAATTGAAAACCCGGTTCTTGTTTTTCCATATATATATGTTTTCCCAAACTTTTAATTCTGTCTTCCTTGTGATGTTTTTGAGGATTTTTGGGCTTCTATTTATAGTGTGTTTCTCTTTCCAAAAATGCCAAGCTACTGCAGATTTTTCTTCTTGTTTGAGTTTAATATTTCTGTGGTGTTCTTTTGCCCTGGTTTTTATATTTCTTTTTGTTTGGCCGATGTAGATTTTTTCACAGTCATTACAGCTGAACTGATATATTCCTGGTTTGTTTTCTTGTGGGATATCATCTTTTAATTTGGAATTTAAAATGTTTTTTATAGAGTAATTGTTTTTTGGGGCTAGAATGATGTTATGTCTTTTGAAGATCCTCTGGAATTTGTAGAAAGTTGTAGGGTGGTATGTAAACTTCTTGTAGATCTTGTTTTCTTTCTGGTTTTGAGTGAGTGTGCTGACTTCTTTAATTCTCTTTCTATTTTTGGCTTTATTAACTTTTTTGTACACCAGTTCTGCCCGAAATCCATTCTCTGTAGCTATGTCCAAAATTTTATCAAGTTCACATTGGTATTCTGTTTTTCCCATTGGTACATTTACCAATCTGTGTGTAAGGCTGTTGAGTAAAGCATGCTGATGGGGAATGGGATTGTAACTCTTATATAAAACAAAAGAGTTACAATCCCATTCCCCATCAGCATGCTTTACTCAACAGCCTTACACACAGATTGGTAAATGTACCAATGGGAAAAACAGAATACCAATGTGAACTTGATAAAATTTTGGACATAGCTACAGAGAATGGATTTCGGGCAGAACTGGTGTACAAAAAAGTTAATAAAGCCAAAAATAGAAAGAGAATTAAAAAAGTCAGCACACTCACTCAAAACCAGAAAGAAAACAAGATCTACAAGAAGTTTACATACCACCCTACAACTTTCTACAAATTCCAGAGGATCTTCAAAAGACATAACATCATTCTAGCCCCAAAAAACAATTACTCTATAAAAAACATTTTAAATTCCAAATTAAAAGATGATATCCCACAAGAAAACAAACCAGGAATATATCAGTTCAGCTGTAATGACTGTGAAAAAATCTACATCGGCCAAACAAAAAGAAATATAAAAACCAGGGCAAAAGAACACCACAGAAATATTAAACTCAAACAAGAAGAAAAATCTGCAGTAGCTTGGCATTTTTGGAAAGAGAAACACACTATAAATAGAAGCCCAAAAATCCTCAAAAACATCACAAGGAAGACAGAATTAAAAGTTTGGGAAAACATATATATATGGAAAAACAAGAACCGGGTTTTCAATTTTGAAATACCGCCAGGCGATCTACTCATACAGAAGTTCATCAAACCACCACCAGGGACAGAGACAACCACCACAGCAAGCAATACCGGTAGTCGACCAAAGGAATTGACAATGGAAGCACATGGCTTCTGAAACATGTTTTCCGAAATTAAAAAGTAAGTGATGTAGTGTTACAAAATCGACTCAACTAAATTTTAATTGTTAAAACACATCACTGTCTCAAAGTCCACCATATATCAGGATTATCTTAAGAAGCCATAATATATAAGAAGAGACCACTTCATTAATCAGCTGGTTAAAAATATGACAAAATGATCAAAGCAATTTGCAAATGATATAAAACAATTCACTCTCAGGGACTCAAACTATTAGCTGGAAGTGAAATTGAAGCTGAATGCCCAAGAAAGGAACAATATTCAACATTAAAACCACAGTAGATTATTATATATTACTTAATCAAAGCTCTCAATTAAATATCACCAGATTTTCAAGGGAATCCTTTTAATTGTAGCTAATATTGATGTAAAAAAAAGCTGCGTGATTGAAAGCTTAGCTATTCTAATTTGTTACCAGTGGTGGAACCAAATATTCCATGCCTACATGAAAGCATTCTTTCAAACATACACATAAAAGTAAACATTTAGTGCTGTAGAACCTTGCTTAATTGAACTAAAGGGGACAACCAGTTCAGGTAATGCTTTCTTAATGTAGATAATTAAGGTAATGATTTAAAACAGTGCAAGGAAGTAAATTGTATTCCAAATGCATGTAGTACACATTAATAATATAAAGAGAAATTTGTGTATGTATGTTGTGTGTGATGTGTAAAACATATCTTAATATATATGAAAAACAATTTAAATAAATCCACAACAAAAGCAGAAATTCAGTCTCACGAAACAAGGAGAAAAAGTAAGCTGCTTGTTAGTGGACACAGGATTAAATTGTTTGAAATGTGTTCTAAATACAATGGATTAAAACTTAAAATTTTCTTCCACAGCACCTAATAAACGCTTATACCCTAATGAGTTTAAGAAAAAAATTAATGAATTCCTGTGGGAAAAGCAATTTTACTCAGTAGTTGAATATTATGACGTTTGCACAAGAAGTGCAAAACTGTGATATTCTTGTGTTGTACATATGTTGTCTTGTAGTTTTTTTTTGTTTATATTGTACATATAGTTGTATTGTAAATTTGATTTTTCCTATATCATGTAGATGATGTGTTGTATGCAATAAATAAAATAAAATTCAATGCTCGCTACCAGACTGGAATTTCCAAGCATTAAAGCGTGGAGGAAAGGAAATTAGGTTGAACTGCTACTTAACTTTACACAAGGACATTACAGATAGCAAACAACCCCACATCCCTTGTTCAATCTGTTGGCATTTGCAGACAGCACTTGGTGTCTGTTTACATTCTGTATATTGATGTATGGTTTTAGTGTAGCTAAACTAGAAACCAACTACTTAAGATATTTTTATATTTTTCGTTTTGATAAATCATAAACACAAAGAAGCCACACTAACATAGACAGTAATTTACATGCAAGCAGTTAACAATAGTTGCAATTGTGCAGTATTTCTTAGAATGAGGACTATTGATTAACTGCATACTACACCAACCTCCTCCACCACATTTAGCTGAGTTTTGGTTAAGCAGGATGTTCTGTAATTTTTGATACACTTGTTACCTACTGTTCGCAAACTCTGGTAATTAGTTTCAGTTTTGAAAAAAAATTACTTTGAAGAACCACTTATATTAAAATACTTTGTTTAAAAATTATTTGAGCTAAATTGCCAAGTTTTAGTCCAAGATTTTTCATGGGCTCAGAAGTTACAAACTACTTTATTGAACCTTGTGCAATGGATCACATGATTTAAGGAGACTGGCACTTACCTACTTGGTTACACAACTGGTTGTTGATGCTATATAGCAAAATTAATTTGGGTTCAAACACAACCCAGGCTTGAATTTTATTTGTGCCTTGGCAGTTGACAGCATCATAAGTATCCCCCCTCCTCAAAGGGTCCCAAAATTTGTTTTCCAATCTTGCATTAGACATGGAACTTTAAACAAAAAAATCTGATGTGTTCCATTCACATGTCTTTCTCTACCTATTCTGCACAAAAATATTCTTACGAAAGACACGTTTATCTATATCATGCTAATCAAAATAAAGTTCAGCAGAAGTTCTGTTATTACTTGCTTCCTTCTAAGCAAAAGGGGAAAAATGGAGCTATGCTAGGCGAAAGCAGTAATCAAATCTTTTTAAAAGCTGGTCACTATGTGAACAATTGAAGTTTGGTTTGGTGTATTCTGTCAGTAATAAACAAAAGAGAGATGAAATGAAGGGTGACTTCTCGTTTGAGAAAAGTTATGTAGTTTAAAACTGAAACAAATAAAAAGAAATATCTTGGAAATGGTCAGCTTACAAGAAAGTGTATATGACAAAACTGTGTGTTTTAACAAGGTTTACATATTTTGTATAGTAACACTTTGTCAATCTCTTATGGTTTACCAGTTAGGCAAAATTCATCCAGAATTAAGAGGTCTTCCAAGGCTATTCCCAAAAAATTCAAGATGCACATTTTATGATGTAAATATCATTAATATACAGCATTTTAATCAAACTCATTGTAGCAATTTTTGAGAAAATCAAAATTTTTGAACATTTTTCGATATAAAACATAGTTTGGGATGGGGGCATTTCCTTGAAAATCATGTCAGTTTTGGAATATGCTAATCTTAAATACCAAGTGTGGTATTGAACAACCTTTTTGTTTTTGAGGTATGCTGTCCTCCCCACACATGAGCATGCTTGCTCGCTCACTCTTTCTAAATTTTTTTTTTTTTTTTTTTTTTTTTTTTGTTGGACTCAAGGAACCTCAAAATATATTTTTGATGAAATCTTGGTATCCAATTTTGGGTGGAATACAATACCTATTGTATACACTATGTACATAGCACATGTAGAGAAAGTAAAACTAATTTCAGTTTTACTCCCAAAAAGTCTCATCTTGTTCATAAATTGTTCTACTTTCCTTGTTCAGTGAAATATAACATTTCTTCCATTACACAATCAGAGGTATTGAATTCATTCACTAGATCAACAACTGAAAATGGTACTCTTTCTCATAGTTTAGGGTTAGGTAAGGATGATGCCATTTTCTTCTCCTAGTTATTTTGCCACTCATATCACATACTTTATTTATATTGCAGCTTTTGTGGACGATTGCACAATGGTAAACCTTTTAAAACTTGTTCAAAGTGCTTTAAAATTTTTCCTGTAGTTGTACAATTTTAGAACTAGACCTTATTGAATGACCAAACTGCTCTTCATTGTTCCATCAAATACTTCACCTTTTTCAATGTTTTCTATTTTATTTAACTTACTTTTCTAATAATATTTTTCCCTTAATCTTTTCAATGTAACAGAAAACTCGCTTAACTGTAAAAAGCTTTGTATTCAGCACCTGGACTTTAGTTATGATTATGTGAATAATTGCTGAAATTGTCTTCAGTGTATTGTGAAGCTTGTTGCACATGAACTCACATTTTAATTTATATAACATGTAACACAAGATTAGTTATTTTCCGTTTAGTGTAGAAAAATGTATTTATTCACATTGATCTAATAAAATAATAACAGCACTTGCATTAACTTAAAACATATTTCTATGTTGTTGGCATGTACAAAAGAATAAAATAAAATATGAAAATAATTAACAATAAATATACAGTTGCATGTAAGACATAAACAACGCTGCTAACCCAAAATCAAGTTTAGTGATTAGAAATGTGATATCATTTGAGCTGGCAAGATCATCTTTAAAGTGTGAGAGTAGTATTGCATGCCTTTCAGTTCACCCATTGTTTAATTTTTTTTTTTGGGGGGGTGGAGACCACTGTCACTGCAACTAAGGCAACTGAATAAATATGCTGTCACTCTCCTAAAACAATTCCAAATAAACCCTGCAATGAGAGAAAACACATTTAACTTTATGATGTATACGTGTGATGTAAAGTTAATGTAAGAGATTTTATTATTGGTCCTTTTTTAACATTTAGGATCAAAATCATTGCATTAAATAAAAACTTATTTTAACATATATTTAATCGAAGGTATATTATCCTCTAAATTTAGGGTTAACTTGGAAATTCTACCTCGGTTAGAAATAAAGCTATGAAATGCTTCTGTTAAGGCTGCATACAACACTAAAATGTTAGCAACTTTACAGTATAAATGTCATCCATTATTGGGAATCAAAACTTATGAGTTTGTATTCTTCACCGTACCCAGTTTCAAGGGATTCAGGAGATAGTTTTGTTGAAAAGTTCACTTTTTTATGATGATTTTACATGAAATGTTCCCAATGGGTTAAAAAAAAAAAATGGAAGAAGATACAAGACATCTTGGGATAGCAAAAATGATGAAAATCAAAATAGCCACTCGGATGATAGCTGCCCAGAGTGCCCCTAAACAGAATTAAACAAAGTCTATGTGAATTTGAAAAACTGGTATTACTAGTAACATTTTGAAACATTATGGTAATGCTAGAAGACAAAATAACTCTTGTCTGTCATTACAAAACAACATATGGCATAATGACTTGTATTTAAAAGGCAGTTTTATCAGACTGATTTTCAAGATTATATTAAATTATTTGATAAAGTATTTAAATAAGATAAATAGTAATCAAAATAAGCTCCTCATATCCCCTTGTTAAACAAAGAATAAATAGTTTTATATTATATATATATATATATATATATATATGAAAACATTCAAAATAATGTTTTTGATGTTATCTGAAATTGCAGCCATTCCCATAGCCCATACTCATGATGAAAATGAAGTGCAAGCATAATGCAAAGTTAAAAACTATATATATCGTGTGGCAGTGACTTGTGCGGCCACTCTCATGTTCTCCTTGGTATGTGAGTCAGCAGGGCTGGAGGGCTTGCAATGTGGAAAACAGGAAGTGATACACCAGTAACTAGAAGCCTTAGAACACAACACACCTGGCACACACCTCCAGAAGCTTTGTTTTCCACAAGCTTCCAGAAAGTTCTGTGGCATCATTTATAGCTGAAAAATAAAGGAAGGGTTGCAATCCAGGTTTAGTCATCAATCACACTTAGACTGGAGTGTTAGCATGCAGTGACGTGAGAAAGCCATCCACTGCCTATGCATCAAATTAAGTGAATTGTTTGCAGCAGTGGATTAAAGGCTTTATTTGTTACCAGTTTTTGATTCAATAAAGATATTCATTATACCGGTGTTAAAAATGGAAATTTTATGCCAAGATGGAGGAGATGAAAAATTTGATGGCTGAAATGAAGATGGACACAATATTAGAAATTGTAGTGGAGAAAATAGACATGGAAATGGAATCCAGCATGGAGAAGATGAAAGGTAATATAGAAAAAATAACTTGGCATAGAGGAAATGGAGTGGGCAATGAAGAACCTGAAAACAAAACTTTCTAACAAAATTGATGAA
Source organism: Hymenopus coronatus (assembly GCA_030762935.1). NCBI lineage: Eukaryota > Metazoa > Arthropoda > Insecta > Mantodea > Hymenopodidae > Hymenopus > Hymenopus coronatus. Next base: position 403,504,193 of record CM060900.1, on the reverse strand, counting down.
GAATGGCCAGTGTGAAGGACATGGAGCAGCTGGAAGGAAAGATACAAGAGCTTGGGGAGCAATGAAGAACCTTGACCATTGCATTGATGCCCTGGAACAGAACATGTTAATGCTCTGGAGGGAAGAGTCAACAGCAGCACCAAGGAATTAAACATCATGATAGAAAAGATGCTCAATGGAAGGCCGAAAAACTTTAAGGTCAAGATCCCATAGTGTGTCAGAACATCCTCCCTTATCAAGCCAGCCAAGTTTTCCACTGACAAGTACCATTGCTACCCACAACTGATGGTCAGCAGAAATCACACAGCTATAGTAAGCTTCCAGGGACAGGCTGCAGAATTACCAAATGTGATCTTGATGTCAGCACTGTGCAGAGTCATTTGAGAGGCCCTCAAAGACTGCTTTGGAAACCATCTTTTGGCTGCAGCATATCGCTGTCGCTTAAATCGAGGCTGCAGTATCCTGGGAAGATGATGCAGGAGTTCACCCTGGCTATAGAGCAGCTTGTGAACAAAGCCCTGGTGAACCTCCCACCTAGTTAAGTATCCCATAAAGCTGCCTTCTCCCTCGTTGACAACATGTGTGGCTATGGTATACAATAGCACCTGATGTTTGACGACTATTAGACGATCCACGAGGCATTAATGGTAGCATTTAAATGTAGGTGGCCAAGGTTACAGCTGGCCCTACCTGGAGTATTTTAGCCATAAGAGGAAGGAAGTTGCAATACGAGAGTCATGAGTCAGACTTTGGCTAGAGTGTTAGCATGTAGTGGTGTGACAGCAGTGCCATGAGAACTGTCTATGCATTGAAGCATAGAGTGAATTGTTTGCAGCAATGAATTTTTGACTATTTGTAACCAATTTTTGAGTCAATATAGACACATGTTACAATATTGTAATGGAACCATTCTCAAGCAATAATTTAAACGTAAAAATAAACATTGAATTAAATATAAACTTAGAAGCTTGCAAGGTCCAACCCTTAAAATTTGTCTGTCAAATACAAACTACCCAATCAGAGAGCAGTTCTCATCACATTACTCTGCTGTCTCATGTCAGATCTTCCCAGTGTACATGGCATGTCACACTATATACAATCAGCATAATCAAAATGAGTACTCCAGTTTACAGCCTGATGGATGTCTAATAAGTTAGCTGGAAAGATTGAGCATAAAGAGGCCAGCTGCATGGATTTAATTGTTAAAGGAATAAGCAACAAATTCACAAGCAACAAATTCTGGTACATTAAGTTAATGCTATGCCTCCTGATAACTCCAGCTTTAGCCAGAATGGTACACTTTCTGTATCTGATCAAACTAAATGCTAATTAATGTATCTAATTAGGGTTAACAATAAAATTGTTTTTTGCTAGACTAGAGCTAAGATTAATGCATCTTGTTACTTTTAATATAACCTTCACCCAAATAATTACTGACATAAACTTGAAGATCTGCCTCACAAGGTCTCGCTTGTAATAAAATGTCCTTGTGTCTACTTTCTTTATGTAGAGAAATTAAAATAAATGATGCTAGAAACTGCAAGATTTTTACGGTGGCTTGTTAGGGTCTCATTATTCAGTTATTTCTGATCTAGTTTATACATTTTCTGAAATAACATTGTCATAGATGCCTTGTGTATAGGTGTGTCTTTTGAGACCGTCAAAAGGGCAAAGGTAGGAAACAGTTGCTCATGCCCAGGTTATGTTTACCAGCTGTTTGTGGTAACTGCAGTCATTCGAGTCTCTATCTGCCCCTCCCAGTGTCTAAAAAGACTCTTGCCAAAGAATATATTAAATCAAAAGTATTAAATTGGTAAGGGTAATTTTTATGTTCATACTTAAAGGTTACAGAATCTTATAGAATTTGTATTAAAGAACTGATTCTCTGTTGTATTTTCTCTTTTCCATGGTTTACTTCTATTTATAAGCTTCTGTAAGGTTAAATCTGTTCTAAAATAGAAGAATATAATGCTAAATTTTCTTTGTTGCTTTTGATATTTATTTTTTCTTTTATGCAGTTACTATTGAGTACTGAGTACCTGCTTACATGCAATCTTTCTTTGGTTTTAAAGTTTTTGGAAATAACTACTACCCAAAGGGCTTATGAGTAAATAGCAATCAAAATAGTGTACATAATGTTTTCATATCATGAAAATATGAAATAGGATTTCATATACATTCGTTAACTTGGTGTCAAGCTGATACAAATTCTTTGTTTCAGGCTATCAAAACTGCAATGACAATGAATTTAAGTGTGTTCAAGGAACCACGTGGTGTGATGAGAATTCTTCAATTTGTAAGTCTTTGCACTCATATTTTTTATTTGTGTAAGAATAATGTATTGTTTTGAGAATTTCATGTTTGCAATAATGTTTTACTTTGACGATAAGTTATTTTAGTATAGCATGAGAACCCACTGTTCACACCTCTTTCATCTGTTACATGTTCTACTACTATGGCATAACAGCCCATTTTCGAGCTTTGGCCTCCTTTAGTTTCTTCCTCCATTCTATTTTGTGCTCCTCCAAGCTGTCCTTCAATACAATTCTTTTGGATCTGCTGTTACCAACTCCATACATGTTCTTAGAGGTCTTCTGGGTTGGGTTGTGTCCCATACATATTTCCTTTCATAATTATTTTTTTTGAGTTATATGATTTTTCCATCAATTGTACATGGCCTACCAACCTGACTGTCTGTAGTTGACAACTTAGGTGTCAACATCCCACTCCTCTTTGTACAGTTCACTGTTATAATGGTTGTCCACCGATTGCTCTTCTGAATAGATCCAAAAATCCTTTTCAATATCTTTCATTCAGAATCTCCCAGTGCAGATTGTGACTTTTCATGATCTAGGCCTCCCAGGAATAAAATAGGACACCTCTGATTATGGATGTACCTATGTATAATCTGATTTTAATGTTTCTGTATGCACAGCTAGAGTTCAATATTTCTATTAATGCATAATAACTTTTGTTGACTGCAGTTATTCTACTGTATATCTCAATTCATTCCTTATTGTTTTCATTATGTTTCATTGCAATCTGTGGATCCTGTTTGAGATTAGACACAAAGTCCAACTCTGGGATGTAGATCAAGTCGGAAATTACATTCATTGATTATTCATTAACGTTTGTCCTTAGATATCTGATCTCATTCACTTTTTCAAATTTATCCAGTCTTGAATATAGATGGTTTCCTACCATCCCTTAATTGAGACAACTTGTATTTTCCTTCATCTTTAAATTTTAGTAGCATCAAGTCAAATTATTCACCTTAGCTGCAACAGAGCAAATTCTAATATAATGAATGCTTCCACTATAGCATGAATAGCTTTTCCCATAATATCTAGAACATCCATACCCCACAATATGCACATTTTTATATAGCAGAATGTTAATTTATCCTACTTGAGTTTGTTGACACTATCCAAAACCAAATTAAACAGTGTAAATGCAAGTATGTCTTGTTTTAATTCTTTTTCATTTTCATATATATATATAATATCCCAGAATTCATCCTCATAAATTGGGAGGATGGTGGAGGGATCCTATTTAAAAACTTGGAGATAGGTAACCTATTGTCCCTTTTGCCAAATGTCAAAGTTATGGCATGCTTTCTGGAATGCACATCAGTTACTGTAATTCAAAAGAAGGTGTATGTGTGTATCCTATTTTCATTAAGAATACCTCATTTGTATGCCAGTAGTTGAGGGATTGCAAAATTGGTGCACAATCAATACAATATTTAAAACTATTAGACTTGCAATTTTGGCAAAATTGCCTATTCTTTGAGGGTGCACATGCTGCTGATAACCGTTTGGTTGATTTCAGAGCACATGCAGTTAGCTAGAGCGGTCAGCTATAACATGTTGGTGGGCCAGTCAGTATAGCACTGGTCATTGAATACCACGACAGATCACACTGCTCTCTGAAGTGTCTATTGTTCAGCTTTTAATTTTGTTATTTTTTTCTGAAAGAGGTACACAATTTGACCAGCACTAACACACCAAGTTTACATTTTTTAAGTCAAGACGATAAATCATCCAGTTCATATCACTTTCAAAAGAGTGAATGAAATCTATGTTGTATTCAATATTAAATGCAGCAATTGTTTGCCAAGGCACCTGCATAGATTCATTTAATAAAACAATTAGGTTTGTTGAAAACATTTATGTAATGTGTGCTTTGAAATGTAGAAGCTAAACTATGATTTTAATGGTGGAATATAAAATACCTCTGGTATTCCTAGGATTCAAACAAATGTACTTTGGTATTGCCTATGTACTTCTATATTGTTTTAACCACTTCAGCTACTGTGGTTTTGTGGCATTATGCTTCATAAGTGCAATCTCTGCAGGGATGTTGCAGATCATTGAATAGTTCCTCTAGTAACCTGTTGTATTTTTACTTTCTCTACATGTACTATGTATGTGGTGTATAGAGAAGATATTGTATTGCACCCAAAAATTTGATACCAAGATTTTACCAGAAATACATGGGACCCCCTGGATCCAAAAAGAAAGCATTTTAGAAAAATGCGTGCATGTGAGTGGCTCAAAAATATTAAATTCCAAAGTTTTTATATAAGTTCAGTATCTTCTAAGGATGACATGAAGATTTTCAAGAAAATTTCCCCACCCCCAATTAATCTTTACATGGGAAAAATGTCGAAAATTTTGATTTTCTCAAAAACACATAACAATTTTGATTAAAATCTCTTATATTTAAGATATTTACATGACAAATGAAATCCATATCTTGGATTTTCTGGTAATAGCCTTTGAAGACCTCTTTTTTTTTTTTTTTTTTTTTTTTTTTTTTTTTTTTTTTTTTTTTGGAGTTGACTGTTTTCAGTTATTCCTTGTTATCACTCTCAGTTTTAAAATACTTCTGTCATACAGAAGCTTGTCAAGTTCTGGCCACTCAAAGAAATTCATTTCAATCCCCTAGCAACCACAAATTAAAACATTTGACTATGGTTTAGCCTTGTAATCCCTTATTTCCCTTCTACTTATAAGGAAGTAATAAGACTATTTCTGGTAATGTTTATCTCAATTAGCATTAGTAGATAGAAGTATAAGCCTATTAACAATAATTTGTTACAGAGATGTAGAGAAAGTCATGTGAGTGGAACAAATCAGATTTTTTTTTTACTTTGGATGGTGTATTATTTCTCAGTCTCCTTTCATTTGCCATTCATGCAGAGATGAAAATATAGAATGCACTTTACTTTCTAATACATAATTCTTAACTAGTTTTATGTAGGTACTTGTTTTACTATGGAGGTAGTTGTTCATTTTGTATTTCATTTGACACACTGATGATATTGTTTCGTAAATTGTAAACTGTGCCTGCAATTGTAATGTTTACATACATAACCCATCAATGTGTGATAAATTGTATTTTAGAAACTTCTTCGAGAGGTATGGAGAAGTGTACCGCTTCAGGAGTTCATAGCAATTGCTATTGAAACATTCTCCATTGTACCTAGCTGCTTACCATAGATTTTATTTACCAGTACAAATAAATCATATTGAGTAACACAGCAAAATATGAATGGCTAATTATAAAATTCAAATAAAGGGAACACCATAAAAACAAAGATACTTAGGGGGACTTGTAACTCCAACTCCTTCAACATCTTAACCCGATGCCAACACACTAACTATAGTGCTAAATAATCCACTTTATTTACGTTCTCCAAAAATATAGTGTTCAGGCTACTCTTAATAGATTTTATGCTGTAGCAAACAACTTAGAACCTATAGCCCATAGGTTCCCTATCTCTAACTATGTATCTTGAACTCCTCTACAATCCTGCCAATTTGTGCGGTTGAATTCTGGGATAGCCTCTGGGTGGGTGGGTGCGTGAAACTGCTGAAAATATCTTTTATTTATTCAAGATTTCACTTGTAATAAATGACTCCTCTGAGAAGAAAAGGGCCTTAATGAAGATATCCCAAAGAGTTCTTGTTTCTTGTTAACCACTTGATCTTGCTCCAGGTCTTCCTATAGTCTCCCCTTGCCCTCAAACCATTTTATACACAGTCTTCTGAGGACTGCATCTTTTTGTAATCAACCTTTGAGGGTTCCATTCTACAGCGTTTCTTATAATTTGTTTGATTTCTCTGTGAAACACATGTCTAATCCATTTCCATTTTCTGAACTAATTTTCTTCTATTCTACTTTCTCCCATAAATCTCCTTTGGATATTTTTTGGAGCCACTAGATTCCCATAATACTTCTTAAACATTTATTTATGAAGGTTTGCAGTTTGTCTATAGCTACTTTTGTTCTTTGTGTATTTCATAGCTGTAAAGTAAGATGTATTTTATATTTGTATTAAATCTTAATTTAACCTTCAAAGAAAGTTTCTTAGATCTCCAAATAGAGATTTAAGTTTTAAGAAAGCATTTCGCACTTTCCTAATTCTCACCTTTACATTTTGTTTGAATCACATTCTTTGGAGGTTATACTATCCAAATACGAGAATTCATTACTTGTTCAATTCTCACTCGTACTAACATGAGATTATAATCTATTTATTTAGTTTGTTTAGCTATGGCTGCCAATTTTCTTAAATTGTGCAATTCCCAATAGTTCTTGTTCATTCATTTCTAATGCTGTGGCTGCTAATATATTTAACCCTATATTGCACAATTTTTTTTTTTTTTTTTTTTTTTTTTTTTTTTTTAGACATATGTTGCTCTTCCTTTAATTTGCAAACTGGATTTTATATTTTTTTCTCCGGCACCAGAACTGAAGCACTTGAATAGCTGTGATCGTCAGTGTGATACAAAATGGGCTGGCCATCCATTCAAAGCTGAACGTTGCAAGTTTGAGTTCCAGTGACTGTAGTCAAATGGGCCTGTGGTAAAGGATTTCGAGGGCCCAAGTAAAATAACCGGCATGATGGCACACTTGGATGCTGATGGGGCTACATTTGACTGCAGTTGCATGGATTTTGCACTTTATTGTTAAAAAAAACTACAGTTTTGTTGCAAAAATATTAACATTTTTATAACATAAAAAAGTTGTAAATAGTCTAATATATTGCTGAAAGTTAGTGTAATACGAAATTAGAAAAGAAGCCCACTAAAAATGGTAAAACCTTTGATTAATCTATGTTTGTTGCCAAATGGCAACACAATGCAATGTAGGGTTAAATCCTACAATTTCCTGTTTATGTCAGAATATATATGAGCCAACAAGCAAATATCAGCATTAATTTTGGTTTCTTTGATATGTGTGATTTAAGGAGTGTAGTTTATCATCTTTCAGCTCCTATTTCCGGTGATGGGTTTGCCATCTGGTTGCGGAATTGCCTTAAAATTTCATTTGGTAAATCTATAATTTCTTAAATCATGGTCCTAAGCTTCTTTACATATTTGCAAGATTTCAAACTATAATTTCTTCATTACTAATTCTAATCAGGTTTGTTTTCAGATCACATTCTTTCTCAATATACCTCACTTCCTTATAGGTTTGCCTGACATTGTAAACAAAATTCTTCTCCAGCTCATTAAGGCATTCATTTGTGATTTCCCCGCTTACTTTTCACATGTGGCTCACTTCTCTCCATTTTTGCTGATATTTCAGATACTTGGTTCTTTTTGGATGGGCTAAATATGCTCTTCTTGAATTGTTTCTTTTGCTGCCTGTGCACATTCATCAAGCCATATATCCTTAGATGTATTCTTTTTTTAATCCAATTACTTCCTGCGGTGTAGTTTTGATTAATTCTTTAAATACTCCACAACTATCTTCAATTTCTTGCTGATCTTTTTCAGCTTAACTATGACTAAGAACTGGTGTGCACTTTGACAATATCTTTTTTCCTGTGAAACCTCAAAGTTAAATTTAGAGATTACTTCCTGAGCTCTACTTACAGTTCTGGTGATCTTACATCTATACTTGGATTTCGCAAGGTAATGGTCAGAGTGAGCATCTGCTCCTCTGTAGGATCATATATTCTATAGGCTACTTGCTCTTCTTTTATCCTAGTGTGATCTATCTGATTTAGAATAATTTCATCTGGGGACTTCCATGTGTATTTATGTGTCTCTTTATGTGGAAACTGAGGTGAGCTTATGATCAGCCTTTTACTTTATGCTAAATCTGTTAACCTTTTACCATTATCATTGGTTTCATTATGTAGGCTATGGCAGCCTGTTGCATCTTTTATTCCCATAGTTATTTTTTGTATTGAAATCTTCCAGCAGGATTTTAACATCCTTTGATGGTTGTGTATCAAGGGTTCTTCTAATTAAAAATCTCATCTTTTAAGCTGTCTTTCTTTTCTATAGATAATGAAATTCCATAATGTAAACATGATAAATATATGTGCCCCTACAGATTCTATTACTGATTGAATTGAAGCCCATACTTTAGTTTAATATTTTTCTACTACAAAGGCTGCTCCATATTCATGTCTCCTTTATTCCCACTATAAAATATGTGGTATCTCTGATCATTAATTCTGATTCCAGGTCTTTGCATTTGTTGAACTGCTGCTAATTGTATGTTATCTTTGCTCATATCTAATAAAAATTTGGAGGCTCCAGTTTTATATAGAGCTCTAACATTCCAGGTACCAAATTCCATGACTATATTTCTTTGCAAGTTGAGATGTGCTTCCTCTCTTTGGTCACCACGTACCTGCTCTGGTAAGCTCTCTGTCTCCTATCTCCCTCGGCTGTCTTTCCCTCTCTGGCACTGCAGTGTACTAGTGCCGGGGGTCTGAAATATCATGAGACTGTCTCTTTTCAGAGGTGAAGAAAAGAAAGGACCCGAGACATTTTTGTTTACTCCAGCTTATTCGCTGGTTGATAAGCCGACCTGGGCATGCTCTTTTGATATTATTGTGTTGTGGTTCTCACAATACAATTTGTTTTACTCAAACAAGAGTGCCACTTTGAGCGATGTAAACTCATGCACGATTACATCATCTCCTTTACCCCACTTTTCCTGCCTTGGCCTTCCTGGATACTAGAGCACAGTGGCAATTGAACTTAAAGCAACAAGCGCTCATGTCTTCTGGACACCCGTATTTATATGGTTTTTAAAACTGCTTTGCGCCTTAAAATCACCCTATTGGCTGGAACATTTTTTGAATCAGTGTCTTAATTTCCTAGCAGTTTGTAAGTTGCCAGCTTCCTGTTGGTCAAAATTCATGCACGCCCATAGACATGGCAAATATTGAGAATTTCTGGTGTCCTGCCTTGACCTCGTGCGCTGAACAGGACTTTTGGAATACAATGGCAGACATAGTGGTAAATTTCCTAGCGACTTCAACCCCTAGGAAATAGCCTGCAAAACAACAGGATTTTTCCTCTCAAAAGAATGTCCCAGGTCCACAGGTACAATTGTTACATACATTCTGCTTTAGGTATCAGCAACAAAATATCCTAAATTCTTATATTTCTATAAGTAAAAATAAACTTATATATTTACATTGCAAACATATATGTGAATAAAATAAGTAGATGGCTGGGAACAATTTCCTGCCTCAAACTGCGCTAAACGATGAAGTTAAAATAAACAAAAAGTTAAGAGGTTACAATGTGTTCTTTTTTCCAATGCATTGTTTCTGTTCCTCTAGAATCAGGTTACCATTGCTTACTATCATCATGTTATTTTAACACTCTCTCTCTTAGAGACTCCGTAAAATTACCACAGCTTCAGTGTCTATTTCACCTCCATGTTTTTGTACCTGCTAAATTTATAACACTAAGCTGCTGCCTGTTAGATTAAAATCAGTTCACTGCCTTTATACCAACAACATCTGTTCACTTCACTTCACTATTCAACTACCTGACCAATGTTGGCTGACTAAATACGCACGCTCTCTATTTTTCAGAGTTCGTTTTATATTTATTACTAAGTGTTACAATCAATACTTACATTTCCTTTTTTTTCTTTTTTTTTTCTTCTTTTTCTTTTTTTTGTAACTCCGGATTACTATTCGGCTGATAGCGCGAACAATGGTACAGTTTAAAGCTGCTCCCTTTCAACACATTTGCGAACTTCTTCCTGGTAAACATGTAAACATTGATGCATTGTTGGACAGCAGAGGTCTCTCTCTCCCAATTGCAGTATGTAGTACTTGAACAATTTAAGCATGTGGCGCTATCTATTTTCTTAACCAGAAAGATTTTATGTCCTTTGAAAACACATCTGTGTAAGCTATTGCATTGCGGTTTCCAAATGTTCCCTGTGGAAGCTCTCCATGACAGCCAACTGTGACTAATGATCATGGCCTGTTGCCTAAAATCGAATTTGTTTAATAATCATAATGACTTGGAGCGACTTTGCTCTCTGGCAGGTGTTGTAGGCCATGACCGTTCTCCTGACCTTTTGCTTAAGTTTGGTAGTATATAGACTTTCCAAAATGGTGGAAGTGGTCTGGTCCAGTCCGTCCCTGAATGATATAAAGCTTTATGAAAGGCTGAAATAATTTCCATTTCTAGGCTCTTAAGCATGTATGTTTTCCATTTTTAGTTCATTGTCCTGTGTTTTTTATATAACACCTCATCTTTCTTACCCAAATTGCATTGTATACTGCCATCTATTTCAGGTTAATTTTCTAATAGCTTTTCTTCGCGCCTTTGTATTCGCTCATTTTCTTAAGCCTTTCTTTCAGTTTTTTATCCATAGGTATTTCTATTTTCAAAACCATGACCGTTCTTCATGTTCCTCCTAAACAATCGGGTATTTGTGCATTGGGTGTTAACCAAGATAATAGGACACTAAAAGTATTTAATTTTCCTGGAATGTGAATTATTTGTGCAACATATTTCATTATTTCATGTGCTTATCTGCATATCTTTGAACTAGTGTATTTGCATTTATTTAGAAAAGACAAACTGGCGTAATTTGAAAATATTTTTAGTGGTCTGTGGTAAATATAAGTCCTGAATCTTTGAATCACAAAGTACATCAAGCAGATTTCTATCTCAGTGAAAAGCATTTATTTCAACATCACTCAACCTTCACGACGCAATATTATTGACATGAAATTGGTCAAGAGATGACCTTGACCTAAGATTGCCCAAAACCTTGACACAACCCATCCACATATATTTCAAAAGGAATGCCATCCCTAGGCCTTTCTAGTAATATAGACTGTACAAATAATCCCTTCACTGTTTCCAATGCTTGCTATTATTATTCACCCCATTGGTATTTCACCCCTTTTTTCTGCAACTTCCTTTTTGACTCCATTAGACCAGCATATCTTGGTATGAATTTTGATTGGTAATTTGAAAAGCCTACCAATTTACGTATTTAATGGTCCTAGGCGGCGGGATATTCATGACTGCTTCTATTTGCTTCCTGTCTGGCTGAAGTCTCTTTTTGTTAATTATGTACCCTAAGGATTCGTATCTCCTTCACACAAAACCGGGATTTTTTGAGGTTTTCGGCATTCCACTTTCTCCAAGTCTTGTTAAGATATGATTTACATATTCTATATGTTCTTAAAAACTTTTGTCAATCATGAGGAAGTCATCTACAAATGAAGCAAATAGGTTCTAGTGGCATCTCCTAATATCTGATTTATAGCCCTAAGTAGTCCATTCCCTGACGTACAGAATCAAAAGACAAAACAATTATATTCTAGCTGGACCCCCTCAACAACGAAGGAAGTATACGTTTTTACTTCCCCCAACTCAATCTGTGAATATGGCATGGTTAAGTCTATGGAAGATATGTATCAGTTCTAGACATCTTGGCTGTTAATTGCTTTGCAACATGAAACACTTAACGTTTAAAAAGATATAATAGTTAGGGCAACGAACTGATATGTAATTACTGGCCAGAAACCATGACTTCTAAGCACTTGTCAAACATTACTTGTAAACCCCTAAACATTTGACATTCATACCCATCCTATATTTCTTCAGTGTCATTCAAAATCAATTGCCACATCTACAATGTCTAGGCTTACATTATACCAGTTTGAAACTCAGAGAAAAGCTTCCACCAATACTGGTGCCACCATCACTAACCATTCACAGTGAATACTGATTATAAAGAAAACCTATTAAACAAAAACCAAACAAACAAACACAAAAAAGAAAGAAAGGAAAAATAAGGCTATATACACTTTCATTATCCCCACCATCTTCTGAAATCAATGCTTTCTGTCATAGTATTTCCTGGATGTGTAAATGTCCCGTTTCTCCCTGTTGGACACTTGCCAACTTTTTGTAACAAAACACATTGTTCACCACAGCATATTATGCTTGGCAATGACATGAAATGTAGAATGTGTACAGTGTACAGTAAATGGACATAAATGTAAAAAACTTATATGTGAAAAAATGGGAATTCTGTTTTATAAGAATCCTTGAAGACCCATTACAGCATCTTTCTGTCACATATGTAAAAAATTTTCCTGGCACTGCAATAGGTGCAGCCATTGTCACAAAAAATCAGTCATCCCCAGATTCCATGTGACAATCAAAAGCTTTGTGTATCTTTGTAAAAGCTGTGTTCAGAGTGCACACAAAAGAACTGTACATTGGTCTGGGACTAACACCAAAATGGTTAACTTATGATACTGAAAACAAATCACAGAATGACATTGTGGTGGCTGAGAGGTTACAAAGGCCTTGCTTCCACTCATAAGTTCCTAGGTTCAAATCTCGTGCTGCTTGTCATTTTTCTTTTATGTTTGTCAATTATATGAATGGATGTGTAGAACATAATATTGCATTAATACAACTTTGGTATTTGAAGTTATGGGCCTATCTATGCACACAAAAATGTAATTCTACTAAAACCTGTGTTAAATAACTAAAAACATATTTGTAAATAAACTATTACCTTCTAAAACTAAAATACAAAAAATAAAAATAACTAATATCAGGTTAGAAACCTTCAGCACATATAACTGCCCTGAATCTTTGGAGCATAGACAAAATTCAATGCCTGCAGTAATGTGGATTAGAGGCTACAAGATCCCAGCCTGCTTGAATATGTGCCCAGAAGCCATCTTTTGTCTTTCGCCCATCAACAGTTAAATTGGAGTGCTGCTCCTTTTTTACCTCAGCCCATACATTCTCAATAGGGTTCAAATCTGGTGAACAAAACAGTAAAACCAGTAAACCAGTAATCAGTAAAACCTACGGGGGGAAATGTAAATAGGGATACAGTACCGGAGTCCTGATCAGACTCTGTTACTGTTTTTAAAATAAAAAATAAAAAAAAAAACAAAAAAACAGAGGGGCCAGTCTATCACTTTGATATCCTGCCTCTCTGAAAACTGATTTGAAATCTTTTGATATGTGTGGACAAAATGATTATCCTGTACAAATTCAACAATTCCATCAGGATATCTCATCGTTACAGAGGGAATCAAAATATTATTGAGTAACACCAAGTACTGCACACTGTTCAGTGTATTGTCAGGCTGCCACAGCACACCTAGACCGCACCTTGATATCCAGCCCCAACACAATACAGATACGCAACCATGATGGAACAGCGAAGCTATGTATTTTACAATGTTTTGGGACCCTTTGGATGATAGACAATCACCTTTCCTTTACATGAGGAAGAAAATGTCACCTCATCTAAGAATATCATGTTCTTGGAAATTTCCTGTTGCATCAGTTTGTGAAGGGTGTGTTGGGTATATACAAACAAAACAAAAACAAAAAAAGAAAAAATCCATTTTTTTTTTTCATTGAGAGAGTGTTTAAGAGTGCGTTTAAGCACCGTTCTGCACACCACATGCTTTCGTGAGCAGCATATTGCTGTTCAGTAGAACAAACTCTTAAAGAAGCATCATAATAACTATCATATTAACTGTTCCAAATGTATATGAAATAAGTTCTAAAATTAATAACCACCATGATCTGTACCCATAAAATATAAATAAGATAAATAATTTACATGAGTGATGACTATTCATGTTTTACATTACTGAATGTTCACACCCATCGCTGCTGGTTACTAGATGTCATTAGTGGTGCAAACAATGTTAAACCTGTCAGCTCTGCATTTGTTGCAGCCCAGGGAGGCATGATTGTGATGTATAGACAGAGATGTTCTATAATAGCAGTATATACCATTTAGTAAGGTGTATTCAGTGTGTAATCTTAAATTAGATCATAATCCAACAGAACTTGAGCTCTGATATATTGATGATGAAAATGTTTACAGCACTTTGAATCTGTCCGCTAAGTCAAGGTTATCAACCTCTGCTCCCATATATTGTAAGGGCAAACCATAACAATTGGCAAGAATGTTGCTGCCTTCTTCAGGCTGGCTGATGTTATATTTCAACCTTTTTTATTATTATTTTTTGCTTTAAAGCTTTAGTACAAGGTTTTCTCATGGATAAGGCATAATAAATAAAAACAGTATCAACAAGAACACACAAAAATGGCTGAATGGAGCAATAAGAAATAGAATATATAATAAACAATGTCAAAATTTGAGTTTTAGATGTCATGAAAATATTTATATTGTTATAGATAACTTTCATTAAACCAGAACAAAAATGTACATGGAATTCACTGAGCAAGAAGACCTAGCCCAGTGAGCAGTCTTTCCTTTTTTTCAATAATGCAATTTTGATGCTGTTCCAACAGAATTAAACTCTTATATGCAGTTCTCTAATGTTCCTAGTTCTTATGATATAAGCTGTATAGAATACCTCCATGTGGCGGGAGCCCAAGATGTATGATAAGATGTGGAGGAGAGAGCACTTTAGATATTCCAGGCACATATCTGACCACAGAAGCATATGTTTTTGTATTGGTCCATGTCATTGGAAATGATTTACTGGCAGATGGGATTAAAGTTTAATACAACTTAAGTTGCAAACCATCACATTGCATTAACTGCACATGAAAATTTTGGAATATCCTGTCTCTTTTACTATCCAGATTCTTCATCTCATAAGCACAAAGGGAGCATAAATCAAAAATATTAACCATGAAGCAAATGTTCAACTGACAGTTTCTGTAGTTTTAAGATGAATGTGTGGTTTGCTGTGAAACATGTTTTGAAATAAAGGGGGACTTAATCAAAAGCAGTGGATATAAACATATGGAAATACTAATTTTGATCTTATATATACATTGCTGATTGTTTAAATTTCATGCCCCCCCACCTATCCCTTTTGACACAATATGTGTGAAAAGTATCCAAGAAGCATGTGGGCGATGCCCAATAAAATTTTTAAGTGGACAGGATTGAATTCCACTGTGCTTGCTGCAAGGAATTTAGAATAGAGGTCACACAAAGTTCATTTACTATAGTGGCAAACCTAGAAATGAGATGCAGCCTTGAAGAGAGATATCTGTGTATTCATGGCTGGAATTTAGTAGTGGTGATGATAGAACTAAGTGGAATTTTAGGTATAGTCAGTGCCAAGAAGTTCCATTGTAGAAGTCAGGATGAATATAATCTATTTTCAATAATAGAAGTGCTAGAAAGTTGGAAGTTGCCTAAGATTATAAGGATTTTGTTTCCCTCATGCTAAATGAGTATTCTAGTTAATTTTGTTTCATTCAGGTATCTTCATAAGCAAAAGAAATGTTTTGTGTAGATTTGGTCTGCTTGCCATTTTACTAATATTAACCCCAAAAAAGTGCAAAGTATTTTAAATTAACTTTCTGAAAATGTACCATGTTATAGTCCTAGATAAAAATGACACAACTTTGGTTGTAATTGGTATTTGATTTCTTTGTCTAACCCAGTTATATATTGAAACAGCTCTTCATGAAAGTTAATTTCTTTAGGAACGGTGAGTCCACAAATGTGTTGAGTGATGAGGTAAAACAAATAAAATTTCCCAGTACACCTATACTTAAATTCAAGGAAGTGCATATATAAAATACCAATGACAATTAAAGAGGACAGTAAGTGAACTGTTTTGCACCAGAATTTGTTGAATACCTAACTTCTGGAAAGCAAGAAAACAGAAAAAAAAAAAAAAAAGCTGCCATTTTTTCACCTTGGCTTCTTGGCTTAGTATGTATCATCCCAAATTTTTATTTCATTTTCCACCAACAAAAAATGTTGCATGTATCCTCATTTTGTTAAAACATTTTTAGCAGATAGCTTTTTATTCTAATATAGTTAACTTATTTTACATAAATTTACATTAAAATCTAAAGACTTAAGTGTAATTTTAAATTAGGACACTCACTCCTTTTATCTAATTAGCTATTACTGGAAACCAAGCACTAATACTTAACTGCAATACCTCTATCTTTATCTTAAAATCTAATATCATCTCATCTATACTATATAAAACAAAACTTATTTAACTACTGTTAATCAACTAAAATAAAGCAATATCTAGATGGAAAGAAAAAAAACTTTTTTTTTTTTTTTTGAACGTATAATTTCCAACTGAACTCTTGCAAGCCTTAGTTGATAAGTGATAACAGCTTGTACATGTACCTAAATTTTCCATCTGCCAGTAAATCATTTCCAACAACATGAACCAATACAAAAACAAATGCTTCTGTGGTCAGATTGTGGGCTCTCTCCTCCATTTCTCATCATACATCTTGGGCTTCTGCCACATGGAGGATTTCTGTACAGCTTATATCATAAGAACTAGGAACACTGGAGAACTGCATATAAGAGCTTAATTCTGTTGAGACAGCATCAAAATCGCATTATTGAAAAAAAGGAAAGATTGTTTACTGGGCTAGGTCTTTTTGCTCAATGAATTGCATATACATTTTTGTTCTGGTTTAATGAAAGTTATAACAATATAAATATTTTGATGACATTTGAAACTCAAATTTTGACATTGTTTATTGTATATATTATTTATTATTGCTCTATTCAGCCATTTTTTGGTGTTCTTGTTGATAATGTTCCTATTTATTATGCCTTGTCCATGAGATAACTTGTAATAAAGCTTTAAAACAAAACAAAAAATAATAAAAAAAGTTGAAATATAACATCAGCCAGCCTGAAGACGGCAACAACGTTCTTGCCAATTGTTATGGTTTGCCCTTACAATATATGGGAGCAGAGGTTGATAACCTTGACTTAGTGGACAGATTCAAAGTGCTGTAAACATTTTCATGATCAATATATCAGAGCTCAAGTTCTGTTGGATTATGATCTAATTTAAGATTACACACTGAATACACCTTACTAAATGGTATATACTGCTATTATAGAACATCTCTGTCTATACATCACAATCATGCCTCCCTGGGCTGCAACAAATGCGGAGCTGACAGGTTTAACATTGTTTGCACCACTAATGACATCTAGTAACCAGCAGTGATGGGTGTGAACATTCAGTAATGTAAAACATGAATAGTCATCACTCATGTAAATTGTTTATCTTATTCACATTTATGGGTACAGCTCATGGTGGTTATTAATTTTAGAACGTATTTCATATACATTTGGAACAGTTAATATGATAGTTATTATGATGCTTCTTTAAGAGTTTGTTCTACTGAACAGCAATATGCTGCTCACGAAAGCATGTGGTGTGCAGAACGGTGCTTAAACGCACCCTTAAACACTCTCGCAATGAAAAAAAATGGATTTTTTGTTGGTTTTTTTTTTTTTTTTTTTTTTGTTTTGTTTTTTGTTTGTATATACCCAACACACCCTTCACTAACTGATGCAACAGGAAATTTCCAGGAACATGATATTCTTAGCTGAGGTGACATTTTCTTCCACACATAAAGGAAAGGTGATTGTTTATCAGCCAAAGGGTCCCAAAACATTGTAAAATACATAGCTTCACTGTTCCATCATGGTTGCGTATCTGCATTGTGTTGGGGCTGGATATCAAGGTGCAGTCTAGGTGTGCTGTGGCAGCTTGACAATACACTGAACGGTGTGCAGTACTTTGTGATACTAATATTTTGATTCCCTCTATAACGATGAGATATTCTGATGGAATTGTTGAATTTGTACAGGATACTCATTTTGCCCACACATCTCATAGGTTTCATTCAGTTTTCAGAGAGGCAGGATATCAAAGTGATAGACTGGACCCTCTGTTCACCAGATTTGAACCCTATTGAGAATGTGTGGGCTGAGGTAAAAAGGGAGCTGCGCTCCAATTCAACTGTTGACGGGCAAAGGACAAAAGATGTCTTCTGGGCACATATTCATGCAGCCTGGGATCTTGTAGCCTCTAATCTACATTACTACAGGCATTGAATTTTGTCTGCACCCCAAAGATTCAGGGCAGTTATATGTGCTGAAGGTTTCTAACCTGATATTAGTTATTTTTATTTTTTGTATTTTAGTTTTAGAAGATAATAGTTTATTTACAAATATGTTTTTAGTTATTTAACACAGGTTTTAGTAGAATTACATTTTTGTGTGCATAGATAGGCCCATAACTTCAAATACCAAAGTTGTATTAATGCAGTATTATGTTCTACACATCCATTCATATAATTGACAAACATAAAAAAAAAATGACAAGCAGCACGAGATTTGAACCTAGGAACTTATGAGCGGAAGCAAGGCCTTTGTAACCTCTCAGCCACCACAATGTCATTCTGTGATTTGTTTTCAGTATCATAAGTTAACCATTTTGGTGTTAGTCCCAGACCAATGTACAGTTCTTTTGTGTGCACTCTGAACACAGCTTTTACAAAGATACACAAAGCTTTTGATTGTCACATGGAATCTGGGGATGACTGATTTTTTGTGACAATGGCTGCACCTATTGCAGTGCCAGGAAAAATTTTTACATATGTGACAGAAAGATGCTGTAATGGGTCTTCAAGGATTCTTATAAAACAGAATTCCCATTTTTTCACATATAAGTTTTTTACATTTATGTCCATTTACTGTACACTGTACACATTCTACATTTCATGTCATTGCCAAGCATAATATGCTGTGGTGAACAATGTGTTTTGTTACAAAAAGTTGGCAAGTGTCCAACAGGGAGAAACGGGACATTTACACATCCAGGAAATACTATGACAGAAAGCATTGATTTCAGAAGATGGTGGGGATAATGAAAGTGTTTAGAACTTTTTTTTCTTTCTTTCTTTCTTCCTTTCTTTCTTGTGTTTGTTTGTGTGTTTTTGTTTAATAGGTTTTCTTTATAATCAGCATTCACTGTGAATGGTTAGTTATGGTGGCAGTTTTTCTCTTGAGTTTCAAACTGATATAATGTAAGCCTAGACGTTACAGATGTGGCAACTGACTTTGAATGACACTGAAGGAATATAGAATGGGTATGAATGTCAAATGCTTAGGAGTTTGCAAGTAATGTTTGACAAGTGCTTGGAAGTCATTTTCTCTGGCCAGTAATTACATATAATTTTGTTGCCCTAACCATAACATCTTTTACATGTTAAGTTTTTCATGTTGCAAAGCTGTTGTGCTTTTTAGATTCAAGTTGATATTTCCATGGAGCTAAATGCTAAGAGAGTTGTAATTTCTGAAGATACATTCCATTCTTCTGGTATATAAGAGCTTGCATGACAGCATTCCACATAGTTTTACAATAGATCATTATGATTGTCAACAATTTTGATTAACTGCTCAAAGAAATAGTTATTGCTATATAACAGCAGAAGTATTGAACAGTAATGTAATAAAATGGTGTGTATTTTCCCTCAGGGTTTTCATATTACTTTGTAACAACCTTTTATCATGTGTTTCTGCACAAATGGTATTAGTTTGATGGGTGGGCAATACTGCCTTATACTGTGAATTATGCAGGTCTGGTTTTCATCTCCAGCTCTTATCAATGATCCAGAAGCCTGATGTTCATAATGAATTCAATCACACTCAGGATTGTGATGGGTAAAAGCTCCTTCAATTTTAGAAATTGACTACAAACAATGTGGGCTATTTAGAGAGCAGTGCTGGATAATCGCACAATAGATGGGCAGGTGTCTCATTTGTCTGTTGATACTGTCTGTGGGCAGGCTTCTCATACTGGCTCATGTTGTGCAGCTGTCCTCTGAGGATGTATTCTCTAAAAAGACTTGTTGCCCATGAGAGTTTTTTCCTACTTAAGTTTAGCAATTCTTGTGATTCTCCAATCTCTGTATGAGAGCTATGAAGTGGCCTGAAACTTACAGATAAGTTCAACTTAACTGGTCCTGATGACAGCCTCAATTTAGTGCAGGCCTCATAAATGTTTGCTCAGTTCCCTTCTAAACAGTTTCATCTGCTCTTTCATTGCCCAGAATCCCCACATGCCCTAGTATCTACCTCATTGAAACTGAATTGTGGGTACCCAGTACTGTGAGGGAGTTAAAACATTTTAAACAGTGTTTATCGAGGGCTTTCAGATCAGCAATTTGTCAGTCTATAGCATCTTTTGCTCTCCCATGTACTAGCTGAAATAGCAGAATATATCTGCCTGAAATATGCTCATGACATATTTGACCATGCTTGGTAACATTGTCATAGAGTTCAGCCTTTGTCCCAATTCTGCTTTTAGAGCCATAGTATATAAAAAATTGGACCTTCTCAAATGGTATTACAAGACACACATCTAAAAACAAAAAAGTCAAGGGCAAGAAAGAAATTTAAAATACCTTGAGGCAGAAAATTGTAGGAAGAAACTGCGAGGAGCAAGAAAGAAAGAAAAAAAGGTCAACATTTGAAAAACGAAATGCAGGTATGTCGGCAAACAGAGAATGCTTGTAGAAAGCAGTATAAATAGAAGTTACATGGCTGGAGAGAGTAAATATATATATAATATAGTGGCAGAAGCAAAATGGTATATGGAGTTCAAATCCGGGGACGTGAAGGATGGAGACCCATCGACTTGATCCATGAAATGCTTTACAGAGAACTGCTTGGATCATGAACATCAGGGATACATTGGCACAAACCTTAACTTGGAACCGTGTGCAGGATGCATAATGTCCATGTTTGGTTCCACACACAATTTGAAAATCTATTTTCAATAAAACAATTGGGCTGGCTGATTTAAATTATAATCTGTTCTCTACATTGCAATACTATCAAACCAAACATAGAGCACTTAGTTGAAAATAGGAGGTGTTAGTGTTCCATCAGCTACTATAGACATTGAAAAGACATTGAAAAAATATACTATGTGTGCACCTTTTCTCGGGCACTCAGCTACCTTGTCTTCATTCAGTAGGATTTGTACAATTCCAGAACCAGAACAGAGAGATAACATTTGAGACATGAAGTAAGCTATATACCCTGAATCTAGTGACTTCAATGCTAAGTTTTCATTCTGTCTGTATGTTCCAGAGTTCATGCACATGCACTATGTTTTATTTAATAATTTATCTAGTTCATGGTACATTAAATAACCAATTCACCATAATGAAAGGAAAGAGGGAAGGCAGATATCAGAAAAGAGTCAGTGGACCAATCAATTGAGGATAAGGAGAATGTCTTCTTAGAACATATTTTAAAAAGTTGACAAGTAAAACGATAATTTTTTTAAAGGTTAGACAAAGGTTTTAACTGTTGATTAACTGCCCAGTCATTAATTTATGCCATGGTACAAAAAATAATACATGCTGTGCATAACATCAAATTACTGGATAATGTGTCACTGCAAAACAGTGAACAACCCACTAATATTTTTTTTCTGTAGAATTTCCTTAATCCTAGAAGTTATAAAAAGGAAATGTTCATTGCTATGCAGCCATATCAAGTGAGAACTTCTCATGTTATCAAGGTGCACAATGTGATCATTGCTGTGTGTTCAGCTATAAATTGTCAAAAGTAACACAAGTTTTTACAAGTATTCATCGGAAAATAGAAGCTATAAGAAAAAAAAAAATAAATAGTATTCTGAATATGTTGAACTTGTGAATGGATTGAAGAGACTTTGTTTCACTTACTAAGCTTTCATCTTGAACATGTATTAATGTTGTTCATCCTCATTGTTAGTTGTATGTCCATTGATATCTGAAGGAGAATCTCTACTTTGTTTGTTGTACTGCTGTCTAGTGGAGAACTTTACTACGTTATCCACTGGTGTGATTTCAAAAGTCATTGTTGTGGGTCCATTTTTGGTGATGCAGATTCTTTTCTTCCTGTTGTGAGTTCAGTTGATGTTTCGGCTATTAAGAGCTTTGTTTCCTATTTAGTGATATTTTGTTGAACAAAAATGGTAAACTACTGCTGATTTGTATAACAGCCGAAACACCAGCAGAACTCTCAGTATAGGAAGAAATCCATGTCATCAAAAATGCATACAGAATTATGAATTTTGAAGTTTATTCAGTAGATGGCAATGAAGCTTACTAGACTCGCAATACTAAATTAAGGGATCCCTTCCAGATGCCAATGAACATCAGCTTTTAATGAAAACAAATATCATGAAAACATTTTCTTAGGGATAACTTTATAAATGACATTAAAGGTTATCAGTCCACTCACAATTTTAACATGTTGGAATGTTTCAGTGTCTATTACCACTTCCAATAATAGCATGTAAGTATTCTGAATATTTATTTTTAACTGACAAGGCCTTTAAGACTAAAAGTATGGATAGGTTCTTCAAGCATGAGAATGATTCTAAGTGCAACATGCACAGCTTTGTTAATCTTATATTTACCAAATGATTAATAGGAAATAAATAAGTCGTAGTTCCTTCAACACAGGGGTGTTGTAAGAAAGAAATTAAGCTCAGTGGTATTGTCAGATGAATGAGATCTTGGAGTTGTACCTTCTTCCCAAACTTTTCATTCACTTTAATTGAGCAACTGACAAACTGCTATTGTCATACTGGTGTACAGATTGAGCTCAGATTTTTTTTTAGTGAAAGCAGATTTAAAATAAAAGGACTTGTATCTTGATTTTCTCTCCCATTGGCTCAAAGTTTACAAGAAAAGAACTATTTACAAATTAAAATAGTTCACTAATAACATTTAATTCCATTCATATATCAGTGTTTTACAGATACTAAACCAGAAAGCTTACAAAACTGAATAATTTTCATCTATTTACTTTCTATTTTCTATCTTTCTTTCCCGGAACCACCCATCACTGAAGAAAGAAACGAAAAAGAAAATTATCTGCAGCCAATATCCTCCTTGGTAAATGAACTCTTCATTGTAAGTTATCTTTTACGTGGTCTTATGCACAGATACTTCTGGCTTTGGTGTGGGCAAAGTAGTACAAGGCAGTTTAACATAGAGTGGAAGATAGACCTAAATTCAGCTGTTACAGCTTAAAGCTCAATTTTTTTCCTACATATAGAGATCCTTTGGGGAAAAAAGGTTGAGGCATGTGTGTGCTTGTTTTTAAAATATTTTCACTTTGAAAAATTGCAGCTTAATCTGTAACATCAATATGACAACCCCTTGTAAGCTAATTTGAAGTGAAAAGATAATTTCTGATGTTCAGTTCAGTACTTTCCATAAAAAAAAATTGCCTCGACATCTGGTGAGGTCATAGGTGCAAATTTCATTCTCTCTCTCTCTCTCTCTCTCTCTCTCTCTCTCTCTCTCTCTCTCTCTCTCTCTCTCTCTCTCTCTCTCTCTCTCTCTCTCTCTTTCTCTCTCTCTCTTTCTCTCTCTCTCTCTCTTGCTCTCTCTCTCTCTCGCTCTCTCTCTCTCTCTCGCTCTCCACACACGCACACGTGCATGCATACATGCACACCAATCTGTATATCCTTTTATGAGCTTAGACTCAAAGCCCAAACTCTAGGATGTAGATCATGTCAACAATTACATTTATTCATACTTATTAATACATTTATTTACAAATAATAACACTGACAATGACTTTTCAGAGGTGTCAGTTTTGCATACTTTTCAATTACATGTCTGTTTCCAAAAGTCTACCCATACACTTGCATTCTTAGAGTATTCATGTTTATTATATTTACAATGTTACATTATTACCAGTATTTTTTGATTGAATGAAATGCTCCTCTGTATAGAAGGTGTGAGTAATAAGTTATCTTTTTAATTCTGATCTAAACTTGTTTTTGTTCAAAAATAAGAAGTGAAGCTTTCCTGGCGATGTATTAATTCAAAATCTTCTCGGGCTTCTAACCATAATATCATGCGAACCAATCAGATGTTAGCTTCATTCCAGCTCTTATAAATACCAGTCTCCACAAGCTCAATCCATCAGTTCACTCTGAAGACAAAGAAGATGCACTTCTTTGAAATGTTGGTATCAAGCAAGGTTTTTACCTGATTAGAAGCCTGAGAAGATTTTGAATTTGTTTTTGTTCATTTGCAATTCTTTTATAGAAGAGGAAAGTGAATTAAACAAAACTATTCCTTTGTAGTAAACCCCTTTTTGGAATAACTGCAAATTATTTGTTGGTCTATGTAAGTCCTGCCTATGTCTGGTCTCTTTGTTGTGAATATCTGTATTTTATGTAAACTTTTCTGGGTTATTTATTACAAATGACAATATGGCGAGAATATATTCACAGGCTAATGGTAAAATTCCAAACATTTTGAAGAGTGGCTTGCAGGAGTTGATCGTCTTTCCCCTGTCATTATTCTTATCTTTTTTTGCATAATGAATATTTTTTTAGCATTTACTGAATTTCCCCAAAATATTATTCCATAGGTCATCAATGAATGAAAATATGCATAATAAGCTGTTTTTAGTATGCTCTTATTTGTAAGCTGAATTAAAGATTGAATTGCAAAACATGCTGAGCTCAGTTTGGGTAAGATATAATCAATATGGTGTTTCCAATTCATGTTACGATCAATCATAAGACCTAGGAATTTTGTATTACAGGCTTCTACAGTCTGATTATTTTCATATTCTGTCCTTAGGTCTGCCATGTTTTTATGCTTTGTGCAAAAATTAAAGTAGTTAGTTTTTTAAAAGTTAATGTGGATTTTATTACTTTCAAACCAATCATTTAGTGTTTTGAAAATTTTATTAGATGAATTTGGGAGCTGACTGACATTGTGTTCTTTAATTATAATACTTGTGTCATCCGCAAAAAGAACTGGATAAGCGTTGTTGTTTATTACTGCAGGTAGATTATTTATGTAAACTAAAAATAATAAGGGACCCAGAATAGATCCTTGTGGCACACGTGCTTTATTTCACACCATTCAGAATACACATTGCTGTTATTTGAAGTATTTATTATAACCTTTTGCTTTCTTTTTGATAAATAAGATGTAATCCATTGATACCCTTTGCCCCTAATTCCATAGTGTAATAATTTTGATAGAAGTATTTCATGATTAATGCAGTCAAATGCCTTTGATAGATCACAGAATATTCCTAGTGTGTTAAGTTTGCCATCCAATGACTTGAGAACTTCATTTGTTAAATTGAAGATGGCATCACTAGTTGATAAGCTCTTCCTGAATCCAAACTGCTCTTTTGCTAAAATATTATATTTGTCTAAATGGTGATGAATTCTTTTAAACATAATTTTTTCAAAGATTTTCGAAAAAGCTGTAAGTAAAGATACTGGTCTGTAGTTTGACATTTCTGAGATTTGCCCTTTCTTGTATAATGACTTAACGACTGAATATTTTAATCTGTCTGGAAATGTTCCTGTTAACATGGATACGTTACAAATATGACTTAAAGGTTTGCAAATAATGGCAGCACATATCTTTAGTGTTTTCATGCTTATTTCATCGTATCCTGATGAATTCTTGCTTTTCAGGAATTGTATTACTTTTCTTATTTCGGTTGCACTTGTGGGTACTATCTCTAAGGATGTAAAATTTTCCATACAGGATTCCTGAAGGCATGAATTTGGATCTCTCTTAGGCTGTTTCTTTGTCAGTAAATTTTCTGCCACCTGACTGAAATATCTATTAAATGCATCTGATATCTGCTGGGGATCATTTATGGTCACTTGGTTTGCTTTAATTTCTTTCATATCATTTTTCAAGTGATATTTACCAGTCTCTTTTTTAATAATGTTCCATATATAGTGCTAGGCTTATTGTGAGAAGACTGTATTTGTTTTTCATAACAAAGTTTTTCAGCTGCATTTATAACCCTTTTTAGAACTCTGGAGTACATTTTATGGTGTTGTCTACCTGTGCCACACTTACTTTCTCTAGTTGCTAAATAGAGTTCTCTTTTACGTCTGTATGATATTTTTATACCTTGAGTTAGCCAGTCATTTTTAGAATTGTTATTAATTTTCTTTACATGGAGTGGAAAACTAGAACTATGAATTCTTACGAAAGTGTTTAAGAATACCTCTGCAGCAGGCCTCCATGTCAGTTGATGATTTGAATGTTGCTCTCCTTGGAGAATGGAGCCCACTGTTTTCATCTGTTGAAATCCTAGGTTCTTCCACAGAACATTATTGAGCTTACATGTGACAGCTTCACCAACAGGTCCTGGGACTTGTTTCTAGAGAAGTGAGTCTGTGATACCGATGGCATCTTTGAGTTCTAGGATTGAAGATTCCATTCTTTCTATTAATTCAGGAATATCTGAGAAATGTGCTTTTAGAAAGACAAGGAATATCAAATCATCTTAGTATGAAGTATTGATTTTGCTTTTGAAATTGAGGTGGACTCATTAGTGTCAAAGTATCCACAAGCTCTTTAATTTTATTAAACTGCTTTGCATAATACATAGCCACACACAGCCACATTCCCCATCAGCACTAACTCTGCTGGAAGAGAAACTCCTGGCTAAATTGCTTTAAACTTTTGAATCCTAAGAGCTGCTTTTAAAAAGATTTTCTTCACAGAAGAAATAATGGTTTTGACACCGGAAAAAATCCTCAATTTCCTCCGCCATGCAATGGCTACAGTGTGCCAAACACAGAACATCGAGCATGTTGGTATAGAAAGTATGCAGCGCTGTCTGTTAGCAAAAGTAAAAACTTCTCATCCTGATTTTCTCCAGGCCACAATACCTTCAATGCATCCTTAACTACACAGGCGATTGTACTATGATTTGTCTTAACTAAACACTTGCAGAAAATGACATGGGATTTCCCTGGTGCATTGGTATCCAACTTTCCCACAACAACATTAGCGATGAAACACCCACAAGAATCTGTAGTTTCATCTACTGAGACATAAATGTAGCTATCAGCCACATCCTTCCTAATGTTTTTGATTTTCCCCTGTTATATTTTGTCCAAATAATTCTTCAAGAACTATTTTTCCGCTAACATCTTCCAAAAGTTCCTTAAATTTGTTACATTTCAGGGCATAAAATGACATATTAGCTGAAACAAAGGCTTCATACAGACAGGTGTTGAAGTTGTCCGGTTCTTTTCCAATAACTTAAGAAATAAACGGCTGAACTTTGTGTTCCTGCCTATCCACATTGCGAATTTAACATGCTGACTCTTCATACTGGAGCAAGTGAGATTTCTGTTTGCATTTCACCTGTGTAATAAAATAAAAATATTAGTTAATCATATATAACAAAGTAAATTTATACAGAATATATCAAATAGATAACCTAATAAAAGCAAATAAAAAAAATGTATTAAAGAGATCAACACTTATGTTTTTCGGGCAACCTTGGCAAAACATCATTTGCCGTCTGTGGTAAAATTAGAATCATCTCGAATCCACTGCCATAATAAATGCAACTTAGCTTGTTTTGGCATAGTCAGCACTACTTAAAACTCATGAAAACATGACCATCACTGAGAGTCCTCTACCAGTACTAAAATCTCCTTAATGTATTCAATTGGCAGGTAGATTACAGACACAATAAGGTATATTTATCCAGCTCTCTTTGTTGCAACAATAAGAAGCTTAAAGGTGCTAAATTGGTCAGCTAATTTAAGAAAGTCAAAACAACAATGAATGTGAAACTAATTTCTATGAAATGTCAAAGAAAGGTTTATTTTTGTAAAGGATTGTGGATTGTACATTGTTAATCACTTCCAGTGTTCAGTGTTATATTTTTCTCCTTTTTGTAGTGACCAAGGCATCACACTTATCTTTTTTTTTTTTTAAATTTTGCTCTAGGTCATTACGGCCTGAGATACTAAAGACACCTCCAAAAAAGGGGGCGGTCTGACAGAAATGTAAAATTTTATATTGTATTTCTTATTTTATTTGAATTTTCTGACAGATGGGATTTTTCTCAATCAACTAGAGCAAGGAATAAAAGTCTTGTGGTTTACTTTTAAAAATTAAGAACTAAAAATTCAAATACAAAGTCTGTTCAAAAAGCTCTGAGACATTTGTAATTTCGCACCAATGGAGTATTGGAGTGAAATGCGGTTGGCATCCCTGCTCACATCTGTGTTAGATGCATAACTGCCGAAAGTTTCATTGTTGTAAGTCTGTTATCGTTCAGTGCTGTATTGAGTAGAACATTGTGTCGCATAGTTTGCGAATTTTGAGATGGCAGAGTTAAAGGAGCAACGCGTCTACATTAAATTTTTAAGTGAAACTCAAGAGAACCTATACTGAGACATACCAAATGGTGCAGGAAGCCTATGGAGCCAAGTGCTTAAGCCGTACTCAGTGTTACAAATGGTTCACGTGGTTTCAAGATGACCCTCGTTCAGGATGACCTTTGATGTCTACCGACGATGCTCATGTCAGGAACGTCAATGAAATTGTGCTTGCCAATCAAAAGACTGACAGTCCAAGAGATTGCAGAAGAATGTAACATTTCAGTTGGATCATGTCGTGAAATCCTGACACAACATCTTGGAATGCATCATGTTGCTGCCAAGTTCGTCCCATGGCTGACTCAAGATCAGAAAGATCATTGTCTTGCAATCTGTGAAGAGCTTTTGGATCGCGCAAATGAGGATGAGATGCTCCTTAAGAGAATCATAACTGGTGATGAGAAGTGGGTCTACTGATATGATTTTGAGACCAAGGTTCAGTCTTCACAATGGGTTGGCAAAGTTTCTCCAAGACCAGAAAATGCTCGTCAGGACAGGTCAAATGTCAAAGCCATTCTGATAGTCTTCTTTGACTTTGAAGAATTAGTTCATCATGAATTCATGCCAGAGGGACAAACTCTTAATCAATGGTACTATCGGGAAGTGTTGCGATACCTGCGAGTAAATGTGAGAAGAAAATGACCTGAAATGTGGCGAGACAAGTCATGGCTCTTGCATCAAAATAACACACCCGCACATTCATCCATGTTGGTGTGTGACTATTGCACAAAAAAAGATATCACTGTGCTGCCTCATCCTCTGTACTCCCGAGATCTGGCCCCTGTGGTTTTTGTTTTATTTCCTAAGTTGAAAACGCTGTTGAAAGGATGAAGATTTGCATAGACGATATAAAAGAAAATTTTCAAATGGCACTTTGCGCGATCTGGAAAGAGGTCTAACAAAACTGCTTCCAGAAGTGGTAACAGTGTTGGGAGCAGTGTATCAACTGTGGAGGAGAGTATTTCGAAGGAGACCATGCACAATAAGTAAAAGGTAAGTGTAGAAACATTTTGTGGACAAAGTTCCAGAACTTTTTGAACAGACCTTGTATACTACAATAAATGGATGAAAATCTATGAACATGCAATTAGGTAATTTTAGGTACCCATATATCATTTAAGTTTTTTTAGGTACTACAGAATTCATGAATGTCTCTTTTGATTATAATTTGGAAAAGTATTACAGTCTTTTTATATTTAGAAGCATGGAAAAACATAGGTAAAAAACCTAAGAATCTGCTCCCTAATAAAATTCTCTGCAATTAAAAGCAGAAACTTTGTAATGATTTAGGTTATCACAATTAAATTTAAAATCGTAATGAAAAAACAAGCCCTTGTTTTATCAAAAGAGATGACATTTGCAGAAATTTGAAATTGCAAACACATGACTGACAACAAAGTAAAGCTTCATTTTGAGGAAGTTGATTATCTACAAAACACATAATGCTGAATTCTTCACAGACCAACTTAGAAGTGAAAAGAATTTCAGAGTTGTAGTCGGAAGGCTCTGTAACATTATGTGTTACTAAATTGGTGGAAGATTTTGTTGAACTAAGCTATGAAACGATACAAATTAAAAGTTTTCCATTCTGTAACAAAAGCTGTTAGGCCTCTTTTCTTTCTTGACCTGCAACCAAATCCAGTAAATGAAAAAAGCTATGAAATTACAAGGGTTTATAATGCTGTCATGAAGATTGAACCTCCGAAGCCTAAACACTCCATATTGTAATGTACAAAATGCCAAGAGTATGGTCATTCCAAGAACTACTGCTGCAGAAATCTCCTTGCATTAAATGTGATGGCCTTCATTCGACTTCTAGAAACCCAAAATCTCCTTCTATCTGCACAAACTGTAAAAGTCAGCATGTGGCTAACTACAGATGCTTTGTGCATCCAGAACTTCAAAACACCTCACGCTAACACCAGAAATTCAAGCTGACAGGATAAAACTAGTTTTACTAATCCTAACCTCAAGAGGAATGAAACCTCCCCATACATATTTGCCTCATACAGATGTCACTAAGAATGCATGTCAAAACACCAGCACTATAGTAGCGGCACAATAAATAAAGTTAGTAGAAAAAAATTGATTGTGTAATATCTCTAATTAGTCCATTAGTGAATACATTAAAACAAGTGCTTCCTTACCTTCACAAAAAATGAACTGTCTCAGAAAAAAATCTTTGAAAGTTGGCACTTATAGAAGTATAAATAAAGTACTTAAAATTAATTAGTCATATGCAATAGACATTTTCCTTTTTACTGAAACAAAATTAGCAGCTCACATTTATTTCTTCTTTTCAGCTATCAAATATATTGAGCTGACTTTCCTGGCCAATAAAGAAAAGGTGGATATGTCATAATTATTAAAAGTATATAGATCATGGTGAACATCTACCTTTTATGGAAAATTAATTTTATATTTTAAAATTTATGATTATAAACAAAGCCAAATACCAATTTGGATCATTCTACTCGGCACCAAAAAACAAAATATGTTTATCATATTTTTGAAACATGGCACACCTGATGTGAAATAGATTTCTTATAGGGATTTGAACTAGAGAAACATCCAAAATGGGGCTCCAACTTGGCTAATCCATAAGGAAAACTACTGCTTGAAGCCACAGCTCAACTCTCATTTGAGCTCGTATATCCAGTTGAACAAAGTTATTGTCCAGCAGGTGGTGAAACTCCAGATGTTTTAGGTTTCTTTATAACTAAAAACATGACAATAAATGTGTACTACTTCATTTGTTCTCATCTTGGTCACTTCCCTGTAATAATTGCAATGTGCTGTGAACCTCCATTGAGAAGTCATGCTATCAAACTTATAAATTAATCCTTCAACTGGCATTGTTGTATGACAACTTTAGACAAAGTCACTGATTTAAACATTTCCCTTCAAATCTCCACAACACATTGACCTGGCAGTTAGCAAGCTGACAAGAAACATTCATCATGCTGTTGGAAAAACAGGGCAAGCTAAAAGCTTACAACCATAGAAAATATTCATGGACACCGAAAGTAAAACAGCTCAAGGTGAAAAGAATTTGCCACAAAAAATGGGAGTACGGTAAATATCCTCCATGTATAACACTGTAAAACCAAGCCACATGAGATCTGCATCATGACTTAAAGGAAGAGAAGATTCTCACTACTAGAAACCAAGTGCTTTCTCTTAATTGCAAAGTAACCTTTGGAACTGCAAATTTGGGAAAACATCTTTATCACCAAAGAAGAAGATTCCCTAATGAATTTTGAGGTCCCCGCATTGATGTCATCCTATTAACAAGAGTAGAGGGTAGCACAACACCAGGCTGCACACAACCACCTGTTGTATGTAGCATCAGTCAGTCGCGGAACTGAAGATAGGGTTAAATTATTGTGAAACCAGTCTTCCTAAACAAAGTCAAAGTTGAAGCAAAAAAGTGTAAAAAAGATGACTCAATTTTCATTTAAATTATTTTAATATCTATTTAGGATAAATTGTGTGGCAGGGAGGTAGATGAAATGCTCGGGCTCAGAGTAACACTTGTTATACGAGGTACGTCCAGAAAGTAAGTTCCGTTTCAATTTATCTCCGCTGCAGCGCTGCGATCGCAGTTCCACACATACGTGGTAGACACTCTGTATTAAGGAGAAAAAACGTGCGCCATTTTGAGATCGCTGTAAGCCACATATGCTTTATTGTGCTTGTTTACAATGTCGGTGTTGATTGAAAATCCCGCCGCTTGTGAAATCAGATCTGTGATTCGTTTTCTGAATGCTAGGAAAGTGAAACCAATTGAAATTTATCGGCAAATTTGCGAAGTTTACGGACAAAATGCGATGAGTGATTCAATGGTGAGAAGATGGGTCCGGCAGTTCAATGAAGGACGTAGTGAAGTTCACGATGAAGAACGAAGTGGGCGTCCATCTTTGGTTACAGAAGAGCTGGTTCACGCGATTGATGACAAGATCCAGGAAAACTACAAGTTTACAATTAGTGCTCTCGCTGTGGAATTTCCCCAAAACTCACGATCACTAATTCATGAAATTGTTACCGAAAAACTGAAATTTCATAAACTTTGCTCCCATTGGGCACCAAAGATTCCTACTGAGCAACACAAAACAAAACGGATGGGTAGTGCACTTCAGTTTTTAACTCGTTATGATGAAGACCGCGAAGAATTTCTGACACAGATAGTCACAGGAGATGAGACTTGGGTTTCTTACGACACCCCTGAAAGTAAGCGGCAATCAATGGAATGGAGGCACACTTCATCCCCAGCAAAGGTTAAGCCGAAACAAATCTTGACACCTCGAAAAATGATGTGCACAGTGTTCTGGGACTGGAAAGGCATCTTACTCATTGAGTTCTTACCGCATGGTCAAACAATCAAAGCAGATGTTTATTGCGAGACACTAAGGAAATTGTGGTGCGCAATACAGAATAAGCGCCGAGGATTGCTGTCAAAAGGTGTTGTTTTTCTTCACGACAACGCACGACCGCACACTGCAAATGTGACGAAAAATCTCCTACAGGTATTTGGCTGGGACATGTTTGACCATCCTCCTTACAGCCCTGACCTCGCTCCTAGCGACTTTCATCTGTTCTTACATCTCAAGTCTTTCCTTGGCGGTCAACACTTCAACAATTTGAAAGAAGAGCTGAAAGAAAATGTTTCCAACTTTTTGAAGACACAGGCAGCAAACTTCTATGAAGAAGGTATACAAAAACTTGTGCCACGCTATGAAAAATGCCTGTGGAATAGTAGTTTAAGAGTTGTAGAATTTTGTGCAATAAATAATTATTCTGTATCTGTACACAATTTAATTTTATTATCAAACGGAACTTACTTTCTGGACATACCTCGTATTATAGGTGCTGACCATGTTATCATGAAGTCTCAGGTTCAATGTTTGGCCAGCTGATATGTATTATTCTTGAAGGAGCTGTAAATCAACATATTACCTACACTTTTTTCTCAGGAGTTGGCAAGAGCAATAATGCAACCACCACATGCTTATTTAGCTGGATTTTACTCCAATTGCAAAAAACATGAAATATGCTAGCCAAGTCACTTTAGCTGTATTGTTTGCTTTGAACCTTTCTCTGTATTTGATTCTTTTCGCGATACCTTGCTGTTTGTAATAATATGCTAGTGGGAAACTAAACTCATTGTAGTTGCACACTATCTCCTACATGCTTTTTCATCTGAACTGCCATGGGTGTTAAGAAATTATTTTGACTTGTTTGAAAAACTTCCCCTTTATATCTAATTCCTATGACATGCACACTCTCACCAATAATTTTAACATAAGTCTTTTAGGTTTTTAATAGGTAGAACTGGTAAAATTATAATTTTGGATTTCTAAAAACATAAAATTAGATTCTTTAGGTTTTTAATAGGTAGAACCAGCTTTTAAAAAGTTTAATGTTTAAAGTGCAGCAATCTGTTGTCAGAAACTGTGCAAAGTTTAAAGTATATGTGTAATTGTTAATAGAAAATCTGATTGGAACAGCAACGTAAATAAATATTTTACATAATGAAACTTCATTCACCGAGAACTTCACAGTTTTAGGCAATAATTGCTTACATTAAACATGCTTATTTATATTATTCAAATTCAATAAAACTGGATGGCAGAGGTGATTGATTTTAATACTCTAGGCATTTACCTAACTTTGTGATTATGAATTCATAAATTTCATAGAAACAATAAGAAATTTACCCACTCCTGATAATGACAGTAAATAACAAAACAATAAGAGATTTAGCCACTTTTTTCTTAATTAGGTTAAATAACCAAATATCTCTCTTAAGTTCTCCAAGGTAAATTTTTTTCTATTGTCACTTAGAATGTGTTTGGAAGCAGATGTTCTTCCGACCTCACATGAGGTCATAGGTGCAAATTTCATCGATGCCACTGCAGCAGGCCACCATGTCAGCTGGTGATTTGAATGTTGCTCTCCATTGAGAATGGAGCACATTGCTCTCATCTATTGAAATCCTGGTTCTTCCAAAGAACATTATTGAGCTTCATGTGACAGCTTCACCAACTAGTCCTGGGACTTGCTTCTTGAGAAGCGAGTCTATGATTCCAATGGTACCTTTGAGTTCTAGGGTTAAAGGTTCCATTCTTTCTATTAATTCAGGAATATCTGAGAAATGTACCTTTTGAAAGGCTAGGGAATCACAAATCTTCTTAGTATGAAGTATTGATTTTGCTTTCGAGTCTTTTGTTTCAAAAGTACCCACAAGCTCTTTAGTTTTCTTAAAATACTTTGCATAATACATAACTGAACAGAGCCATGTTGCCCATTGTGTCAACACTGGTTTTGGTGGAAGAGAAAATCCTGGCAACATTTACTTAAACTTTTGAATCCAAAGAGGTTCTTTTAAGATTTGTTTCACAGACAATAACTTTAATGCATCCTTAACTACACAGGCGATTGTACTATGATTTGTCTTATCTAAACACTTGCAGAAAATAAGATGGGATTTCCCTTGTGCAACGGGTTCCAAGTTTCCCACAACATTGGCAATGAAATGCCCACAAGAATCTATAGTTCATCTACTGAGTCATGGATGTAGCTATCAGCCACATCCTTCCTAATGTCTTAAATTTTTCCCTGGTATATTTTGTTCAAATAATTCTTACTTAATGTTAATTCATCAGGAAAAGTTTTGCTGCTGACGTCTTCCAGAAATTCCATAAATTTGTAACATTACAGGGCATGAAATGGTATATTAGCAGAAACAAGGACTATGCACAAGTGGGTGTTGAAGTTGTCCATTTCTTTTCCAATAACCAAAGAAATAAATGACTGAACTTTGCATTCCTGCTTACCCACATTGCAAATGTGAGATGCTGACTCTTTGTGCTGAAGCAAGTGAGATTTCTGTTGGCATTTCAACTGTACAATAAAATAAATTAGTTAATCATATATAATAAAGTAAATTTATACATAATACAGCAGATAGATAACCTAATTAAAACAAATGGAATAAATATATTAAATATATCTCCACTTACGTTTTTCTGGCAAAACATCACTTGGCTTCTGTGGTAAAATTAGAATCATCTCAAATCCACTGCCATAATAAATGCAACTTAGCTTGGTTTAGGCATAGTTAGCACTACTTAAAACTCATGAAAACGACACGACCATTCACTGAGAGTTCTATACCAGTACTAAAATCTTCTTAATGTTTTCCATTGACAGTATATTTCAGACACAATAAGGTATATTTCTCCACCTCTCTTTGTCATAGCTAGATTTGTAACATTTACCTGTGTTGGCAACAATAGGAAGCTGAAAAGTGCTAAATTGTTCAGCCAATTAAAAAAAGGTTTATTTTTGTAAAGGATTGTGGATTGTACATTGTTAGTCACTTCCAGTGTTATACTTATCTTCTTTGTGTAGTGACCAAGACGTCATACTTATCTTTCTTTTTTAAATTTTGCTCCAAGTCATTACGGCCTGGGCATACTATGACAATTATTCATTTCCAAGAAAAATCTGATATGTTCCATTCACATGACTTTCTCTACAAACCATTAACAAACTATTGTTGAAAAGCATATTCTTCTATGTACTTTATGATAGTATAAACATTAGCAGAAATTGTCTTAATTACTTGCTTCCTTGTAAGTAGAAGGAAAATAAAGGAATACACTGGTCTAAAGCAATAGTCAAATCTTATAAAAGCTGGTTGCCATGTGGTTGAAGTCCGTTTCTATGCATGGCCAGGAGTTTACAACTTTCTGTGTGAGAAAAGTTTCAAGCGTTTTAAATCTGAAACAAATAACAAATATCTCAGAAATGGTCAATTCCACAAAAAAAATGTATATGACATAAATTGCGCGTTTTAACATGATCTACATTTTTTGTGTAGTAATTGTTTGTCTATCTCTTACGGTTTACTAGTTATGAAAAATTCAGCAAAACTCATTCAGAATAAAGAGGTGTTTAGAGGCTATTCCCAGAAAATTCAAGATGTACATTTTATTTACCATATGAATATCTTTAGTATACAGTATTTTAATAAAATCATATGAGCCATTTTTGAGAAAATCAAAATTTTCGAATTTTTTTCCATATAAAGGGTAGTTTAGGATGGAGGGATTTTTCTGAAAATCTTTGTGTCACATCCCTGGAAGCAAATTTGGTATTTTACCAACTTTTCGTTTTTGAGTTATCGTGTTCTCAGACATACAGACACATGAGGACCTTTTTCTAAAAAGGATTTTTTGATACAGGGGACCCCAAAACGTGTATTTCTGGTGAAATTTCAGTATCAACGTTTTGGTGGTGTGCAATACCTTCTCTGTACACTATGTACATTGTACGTGTAGAGAGAGTAAAAAGGAATGGTCTGGCAGAAATGTAAAATTCTATATTGTATTTCTTATTTTGTTTGATTTTGTTCTATTTTGGAGCAGAAAATTAAAAATCACACGTTTTCCAATAAAGAAGGCTTTAACAGATAGAATGGGACTTGATGGAATATTTAGACAGCTACAGAGCTAGTGAAAGCAATGCCCCAAAGACTGGAGGTACTTCTAAAAGCAAAAGCAAAGCCTACCAAATATTGGAATGGTATATATATAAAAATGTTACTAAAATTGTAGGTGTATAGTCACTTTTTGTGAGAAATAATAGCATTTCTTTATATTAAGAGGAGGTTATTTATATGAGGTTTATATTAAGAGGAGGATAAATTTATATGTTTTGTGATATCAAATGTGACCAAATACAACATATATACTTTACATGATTAAGTTATTTACATATTTCCCCAACATTCCATTCTTATTCCTCCAGATATTTTAATGTAATTTCTTATTTGTACAAATACTTTTTGCACTCACTGTATATGCTATCTAAATGTGTAGTTTGTATTATTTTAACATTTC
Organism: Hymenopus coronatus; assembly: GCA_030762935.1. Lineage (NCBI taxonomy): Eukaryota > Metazoa > Arthropoda > Insecta > Mantodea > Hymenopodidae > Hymenopus > Hymenopus coronatus. The sequence goes on along the minus strand of CM060900.1, from coordinate 403,466,981 downwards.
ATTTTGTTTGGTTATTAAATGGATATGTTAACAAGAAATGCTATTCTTAACTCTGTGGTATCAGATTTATTGATAATTTATTTCTAGAAATGTACCTGAAAGTGAATATGCTATGAAAGAAGATATTGACTTGGCAATAAGAATTCACAAATTAGCCAGGATTAAGCTAACACATTTATTACTGAAGAACATAAAAATAGTGCTAATGGGTGGTATGCACAACATTATTTTATACATGGAAAATTAAATATCCTGCATTACCAGAAATTTGGCTTCAATTCTGGAAATTCATTTTTCTTGTGTGACGCTTCATATATGTGTTGTTTAAGCACCAAACATATATATTAAGTAAACCAGTGATGGCATCTCCTCCCATTACTACATTATTATGTTCCTTGGATAAATTTATTCTAAAACTAATTCTAAATACTGCTATCATTTACATGTTTTGTGTGTGTAGATATCTTGATCATCACATTTCCCTTTTTTATTTCCAGGTATTTTCAATATGTGCATTTGCAACAACAACTGGTTTTAGCAGTTATGTGGATATAGCTGTGAAATGTCCTGAAGAAATGGAGAAGCTTTATAGATTTGAGTACTCCTATCCATTTAGGTAAGACCTAGTTAATTTTATTTCAATATAACGTAAGACTTTCACCCTCCCATTTTGCCTCCCCTTATCTCTCTGCTCTTCTCCACTCCCTCAACCATCTTCCTTTCACAATTTCCCCCCTCTGCACCACCTCCTCTTTCTCTGTCCCTGACTCTCCCCTCCCCAGACTATGTTCACTCTCCCTCCCTCCCTCCCCAATTCTCTTCCTCTTTCACTTTTCTCCCCCTCTCAACAACAACCTTCCCTTACTTTGTCTCTGGCTCTTCCCTTCTCTCTTCACCTTAACCCCTATCCCAAACTCTGTTCACTCTCTCCCCCTCCCAGAACTTCAAACCCTTGAAACTTAATTTATAGCTTTACAACTTTAAAGCTGGGAATTCAAATAATTCTTTATTCCTCTGCAGACAGCAACTTTTAAGAAGCACTAAATATATTTTAAGTGCAGTATGTGGGCTACATTATCTCATTGTCCAAAGTGAAGGCAGAATTGACCTTGAAACTCTAAATGAAACATTTTTTGTATCTGGAGACAGACTGATATGTTGCTTTAGACAAATTTTAAAATGCTAAACATCATGCTTTTATAACTAAATTACTCAAATTTTTTGTATCTTCCTAAAACTTCCAACTTTAGGCTTTAAATAAAGTGATTTCAATTGAGATTTATTTTTGATTCCTAAAACCTTCATTTCATGAGGAAATCTGAACATGTTCTTTTATTTATCACTATGATTGACATTGTTTTGAAGATTTTTGTACTTCATGACGTTTATGGAGAGCCATTCAAAACAAACGAAGAGGGATGCTGACTTCAGGAATTGTGTTGATCTATGACAATGCTTGTCCACATGCTGGCACAACCCATCGGCTCCTTGAAAAATTTCAATGGGATATTTTCGATCATCCGCCTTACAGTCCTGACCTGGCACCCAGCGACTTTCACTTTTTCTCTGAACTGAAGACGTTGCTAGGAGGGCAGCACTTTCAAACCAACGAAGATCTTCAAAACAACATCAATGCTCATTGGAAATCATTGGCGGCAACATTTTTTGAAGTGGATATTGCAAAGCTTGTGCAATATTGTGCTTTCAATGATTATGTTGAAAAGTAACCATAAGTGTACAAAACTTTTAGTAATAAAATAATTGTTTTCTATGAACTTGTTTTTTATTTATAGCCTATTGGAGGTTCAAAAAAAAACAGCCCTCGTACTTCCAAAATATGTCATGTTAAATAAAAATATATTAAGTGATGTCTGGTGTACCTAATTTGACTCCATTATATTCATTAATGCGACTAATTGTTTTATAGCATATCATTTCACAAAATATGAAATTAGATTACCTTAAAATTAATATGTTATAACCTAAAGAATTCAAAACTTAGAGTGTCCAAATAATTCTTAAAAGCTCTTTCTTATGTAAGCTTAAATTTTTATTTCTTTTAAGGAAAGTTTATTATTTAGGTATTTTTTAGCAGAAGACTTACTGAATGTTCTGTTTAATTTCAGACTAGACCATATTCAACCAAGGAGTACAAACTGCACAACACTTAATTTAATCGGAGACTTCTCATCTGATGCACAATTTTTTGTAGCAACTGGTGTACTTTCATTCCTTTACTGCATTGGCATCTCATTTATCTACATTATGTTTGATGAAATGTATCAGGCCAATGGGTTATTGCCCTTAGCAGTAAGTATTTTTCTTGTAAATTTGGAAGAAATTGTGCTGTAAGAAATCCATAAAGAAATAAAGTGAATATTTGGTGTACTTAAGGTAATATTCTTGATCCAGTGAATAAATACATGGATGTCATTTTTTAAAAATGAGTGTGATGAAAGTTATAAATTAAGGAAAAGTGTAATACTAAAGTGTATTAAATTGAAATTAATGGCCATCTTGCCTTCATTTACCTATTAGTATTAAAAATATTTTTTGTACACACACCTGAAAATTGCAACAGGTTCTTTTGCTTTGGCACAGGACTGCTGCTTAGGTTATATTGAAATGCAGAATTTTCAGTTCATTTTTCCTCAAATTGCTTTGAAAAATGAGAGTGCAGGTCTTTAATTATAATATCCTCTCAAAATGACACCCTATTACTTGACTCAGATCTTCTGAAAGTGTTCTTGGAAACCCAAAGTAGCTCTTCAAGTGAGTGTCTAGTTACTTTTGATGTCTATTGCATGTGGTTGTTTTCTTTCAAGGTTTCCCAAATATAAAAATCATAACGATTCAAAGCTAGGAGGTCTGACATTTTTACTCGGTATTTGATTGAGATATATTGAACAAATTCAATTTATTGAAAGCCCATAGTATGTGCACTGGTACTATCCTGTTTAAATGTGTTGTTATGCTCTTCTGTCAGATTGGCAAAAAATAGGGCCAACATTAACCTTAGTAGTTGTGCTAGGTAGACTGTTTCCCCCCCCCCCCCCAAAAAAAAAATTGGACCAACAACTCTGTATGAGTTGTTAGCACCATCAGAGAGAGAGATTTTGAATGTTGTATGTGGCATTTGGCATTCCAGTAACAACTGTTCTGGATGTTAACATACCCCTACTGAGGTGAAACCAAGCCTATCAGTATAGAAAATTAAGCCAGGATCAAAATGTCATTTATGAAAGATCTGCTGAATCATTTGCAAAAATTAATTTTCTCTTGGCATTAATCTTTGGACACTGACATTTTATACTACTACAATTTAAGAAGGTTTGTGACATTATGACACAAAGCTGTTATGATTTAATGACTAGCTTCTAAGCAGGGACAAAGTTTGTGTAATTTCTTTTCCTTTAAAATTCATTTCATGTAACTTTTTGTATGCTATTGATCCAGTATTGTTTGGTTTTTCCATCAGCCTGTATATTGTTCACTTAGAAGGAATAGGCAAGTTAGTGAATGTTCCATGAAATAATTGCAGACTTTTGCTTCAATTCAAATTTGAAACAAATATCCTTTTAAATAATGTGCCTCATGACTAGACCTCGGATTTTAGGTTATATGCATATTTTTTCCTGAAGCAATAAACAAAAACCAATTTTATATGTTCACATTTCATGACAAATTACACCTACTGTAGAAGTTTTATTGTACTTGAAAGTGCCTATTTTACTCCAATCTACCTATTTTATGGATTTTAAGCCCAAAAAAACCCTATTTAAATTAAATACAGTATATATATATTCCCCCTTTAAAATTATTTTGAAGCAAATTTTCAAATCCTTTATAGCTTGACTAGCATATTAAAATAAAACATTTCAAGCGTTACATTCATAAAGCTGAGAAGACTGGTCAACATGTTACTGACCATACATAACTGTAAATGAGAAGGGATGGGTTAATATCCTGGAGTGTCTGCCTTGAAAGAAACTTTACTGTCAACAAACTTGTGATTTATAGCAACCCTCCTTGTAACATAAAAGTGTCATCTTGGAATATTAAAGGAGGAATTCCTAACTAACTTCTTGTTTACTCACATACTGTTACAGTAAAGCCTCCAACTGGCTTCAGTCTGGTATTATTGCTGTGTGTGTGTGTGGGTAAATACTCTAAAGGGACACTAATTAGACAGTGGATCCAGGTTATACCGGGACCCTCCAGTGATGGAAGAATAACTTTTTGCCAATACTGCAATAAACAGATAATCTAATTTTTATAATTAACTAACTTCAAGAGGCATACAATGAAAAGTTTTTAATTCTGTTTGGCACAGTATTGTAATTTTAAAAATTCCCTCCTTTTTCTTGTGTCCAGGTTTCACATGAAAAGAAATCTTATATCAACCAGCATGTTAATGGTAGTGGCCACAAAGCTAGAGCCTCCCAGACTGCAATCAAGAAGCAGACTTTAACAACTCAGCCTTCTACATCTACCAGTGAAACTAATTTTAATATGGATCTAAGCAAAGCTTTAGTAGCTGCAAACATCCCTTGGAATGTAGTGCAAAATCCTACTTTCAAATGATATTTACAGAAGTACTGCATGTATTCCATTCCGTCTGAATCAACTTTAAGAAGAAATTATCTAAATGCTACATATAAGTCGACTTTGTGAACAATTCGCGAAAGCATAGCATACATCTGATTGTGCATAGATGAAACCCACTGATGCAATGGGGAGGTACATGGAGAATATAATTGTTGGCAAAATGGATCCAGATGAACCCTCATCCCATTATCTCCTTTTTCTACCAAGCCCCACACACCTCTGGCTGCGCAGAGAGCTATGCATGTCGGAAATCGAAGATTTTCTTGGAGGGCAGAAGGCGTGCGAGGTCGCGCGTAATACATTAATTGCAATGGGGAAACAGTGAAATTTAAAACAGCAGTAATTACATCATGAAGATACCCGAGTTGGAAATAATTGCGACAACACGTTCTTTATGATCATCAACATTTATGCACAGGGATTAGACCTTGAATGTCCGGTTGGGGATTGAATAAAATCACTTCATTGACTAGAGGGAATTTCATCCCACAACTGAACAAACCAAAAATAAATATTATAATTGAAGTTGAATGTCGCATACTTGCATATAAAGTGCTTTACAAAATGGGATGTAAGCATCACCGACAGTATAATTCGACTTTAATTCTTTTTTTCGCTGTTTCTTCTCACTGATTCCATATATACTGTCTGCTTTTTTACTTTCTCTACATGTGATGTACCTACTGAGCATATAGAGAAGGTATTGTACTCCACCCAAAAAAGATACCTAGATTTACCAGAAGTATACGTTTTAGGGTCCCCTGTATAAAAAAGAACTTTTAGAAAAAGGTCCGTGTTGGTATTTGTGTCTATGAACACGATAACTCAAAAACGAAAAGTCAGTAAAAACTCTAACTTGGTATTTAAGTTTAGTACATTCCAAGGATGCAACACAAAGATTTTGAGGCAAAAGCCCTCAGCCCAAACTATCCTTTACATGGACAAATTTCGAAAATTTAAATTTTCTCAAAAATGGCTTTAACGATTTTGATTAAAATTCCGTATATTAAAGATATTTACATGCCAAATAAAATGTATATGTTGAATTTTCTGGGAATAGCCTTTGAGACCTCTCTATTCTGGATGAATTTTGCTGAAACTAGTAAACCGTAAGAGATAAAAAAAAAAAAGCCAACAACAAACAACTTACTGCACAAAAAATGTAGCTCTCGATAGAATCACAATTTACTTCATATACATTTTTTTCGTGGAGTTGAGAAATCCCTTGTTATTGGTTTCTGTTTTAAAATATTTACCGTTACGGGAATGGAACAACACCTAGCCCTGCAAAGAAACACATTTCACACATATGAAACTAGTTTTAAAAGATTTGACTATCGTTTTAGCTTTTTTCCCTTCTACTTACAAGGAAGCAAGTAATAAGATCATGTCTGCTATAGAAGAATAAGCTTTTTAACAATATGTAGAGAAAGTTACATGAATGGAACACATCGGATTTTTACTTTAATGCACAAAGTCGTCAACAAGAATTATAAACATGAGTTTTTAAGAGTGTCTCTGTAGTAAAGTGGTCAAAATGCTGAATTAAAAATACAAAATATTCTGCGCTCAATTCTAAGCTGAAGAAAGAATTCTTATTTAAATATTATTCCAAGAGCCTATAAATATAAATGCGATGGTTAATGTGTGTTAAGTTAATCGAGAAGTACATTTTTAATGTATACTTCAACAATTTAAGCAGTTGTTATAGAGGTCAAAGTGGTGATACGACCATATTACCTATGGCGTATGTAAATAAAAACAAACATAAATAGAGCACTTTAGCATAAAAAAACACATGCGAATCTGGATTTATAGAGACAGTATATGCACTGTATAAAATTAAAATAAATGGGAAACCTGTATTCCTCTTCAGTAAATTATATTCAATATGTTAGTAAGCATTTGTGGTATATTTGTGTTAGATGGATAAGATATATAAATATAAAATTAGAAATAATTACTACTTAATGTAGTAAATTTAATGCAAAAATAATTAAACTCTACTAACCTATTGATTCATAAACAAAATTGATTTAGAGAGATGCTGTCTGACTATTTTCTTGTGCAACACGCTGCTGTAAGATTTTGCCGCATGATGACAGCTGAGTTTTACATAAAAGTTTACCACCAAACTCTTAAAATGTGGTTTTCAAGGTACTGAAAGCCTTTTCAGCATACTGAACATATGGCAAAAAGCATGCTCTGCCCTCCAGTTGAGAATGCGCGAGAGGTTTCAATTTGTGACGGCGACACTAGCGCCAGCGGTGTGTCTAGGAAATTAATTCCAAGGTCTTTGTTTTCTACACAGTTTGATAGAGTCAACAGTGAAACAATTGCATACTTTATTAATATGAATCTGCAATTGCTTTTCCCCAATGGTATTGATGATTCTAAGGTTCTCCTTTTGTGCACCGATGCTGCATCTTACATGGTTGCTGCTTTACCTCTCCTGAAAACCTTCTATTCAATTTGTGTTACTTATTTGGCTTATGCATTGCACAGAGTTGCCAAAACTGTCTGAAATGAATTCACTAAAATTAAGTCTTGTGTCAAACATGAAAAAATTATTCTGCAAATCCCCTCCAAGAAGAGCATTGCTCCAACAAACACTTCCTTCAACCCCACTTCCTCCAGTACCTGTGATTACTCGTTGGGATACTTGGATTGATGCTGTTGTGTATTATTCTGAACATTTAGAACAGGTAGCCAGTGTTGTGAGTGGATTGCCAGATAACAGTGTAGCATCTGTGAAAACTGTGAAAGAATTGCTGTAGGACAGTTCCCTAAAGAAGGACATAAATTTTTCTTTCTTGTCTCCTTGCATTACAATACTTGAAGGAAAGGAGAAATCCCTACAAGAACAGATATTCATAATTACATAAGCTGAAACTAAAATAATCACAACAGTGGGGTTGGTTGGTGACAAAGTGATAGACAAGTGCAGTGCATTGCTGAAAAAAATGCTGGGTTTTCTATTTTGAAAAATGTGTGCGATATATTGAATGGTTAAGATATAGGTCTAACAACACACAAATAAGTATGTCAAATTTAGTAAATTTTAAATATGCTCATTACTTTAGTGTCTAGAAAGGGCTTTTTCAGCATATAAAATGGTTCTTTCTGATAAAAGATGCAGCTTAACACCAGAAAATCTGGAAAAGTTAATAGTAATACAGAAACTCAAACAAAACATAGAACATTGCATTAAATTACATTCGAAATGAAATTATCATTTTTGTAGTCTTTGTTTTGTTGCTGCACTTCATTTCCTTATCCGATAGTTGTTTTGTAATTAGTAAAATAACTGAGATATTAATGTGTTTTTTCATAAGGTTATGTATGTTTAATTAAAGGCCAAGTGTTTGTTATTGTTTATTTCTAGTGCAATTTTTTTTGTATAAACAGTAGTCCTATAATAATTTTGTGCATTTTTTTCTTATTTGAAGTCTTAATAAAATTGAAAAGCCTAAAATTACATTTTAAGGACCTATTTTAATATTTGTAAAGCCTTTTTTAGGAGCCTAAAGGTTCATTTTTAGAACCTAAAAATCCAAGGTCTATTCATGACTAAACCAGCCTGATTAAAGTATCGCTATGCTGAACCTAAATTTTTATTTATGATGGTTATGAAATACTGACTCATTATTATTTCGAAATTGTGTACACAGATATGGCTAACATTGAACTCGGCATAGAGTTGCAACTAGCCTTTTAAAGTTGTGGCTGTGAACAGCAAGAGGTGTAATTTGCATTGCTGATGACTATCCATATCAAAATACTCTCTGCACTTGCTGTAAAATAAATTACTGCATTTCACAGTGATATGAACTCAATGGTGGCTGGTGATTAAATTTCTTGGGGGTTGCATATACTAGTGATCTTTATGACGATTTTGATTGTAAGGATTATATCAACATTGCTAGTGTGCTGGAATTTTGATCAAATAACTGATTCCTCAAGAATTAGGAACTAGCGTGGTAACCATCCAGCCAAGAGGCTGGGCAGTCATATTAGTCTGCCAAGACAATTCACATAAGATAGCACATTTAAATAAACTAGATCGCTAATCAGTTGCATTGTCTGCCAGCCTGAGCCTACCAGTTGAATCAATGTGGAGCCAGATTGCATTGTTACATTTGGGCTGGTCAGTTTGCTCCATTTACATTATTCTTGTTCATGATATTGCCTCCCAAGAGCATATAAAATAAAGTTAACCTTTTTTTATATGTCTCAATTTCAGCCTTTTGTGGTCTCTCTTAAATTTATTTTATATGTCTCATCTTCCAGCCTTTTGTTGTTTCTCTTAAATCATAGTCTAAAGTTGTGTTTAGTTTTTGTGTGAAAACAGGTAAATACTTTTGCGCAAGTAAAACCTAAGCAAACATTAATAGACATGGAACTATTCAACATTCTGAATGTGTTTAAATTTTCAACAAGGAATTATGATGAAAATGTGAAAGTTGCTTATTATTTGTGAAAATTGAAGGAATAATTAAATTTCAGGATTTCATTCTGACTGTAACATTGGCTGTATTCTGGCTCTCTGGAAGTGCTGCATGGGCTAATGGTCTTAATGGACTCAAAGGAACAACTGGAATGTTAAGTAAAACTAAACAGTGTGCAGATCCGATCAAATGTACAGTTATTGTTGGTAGTTTGTCAGAATTAACAATCTCTGTGGTAAGTTTTTCTCTCTAATATGATCCTTAAAAGTGAATTATTTCTGTAGACCTAAATCTGTTATTTATGAACTGAAAACTGTAATAGTTTAGAGAAAATGATATTCCTGAACAGCATTATGTTTAGTTTGCTTTAGTTGTGAATTAAATTATAATTCTTAGCGGAGTGCAGCTTTCTATGAGCTTCAAAGATCATCTTTTTGGAGCAGAAGTTCAGTCTTCTTTAAGACAGTAAAGGCCGTTTTTACCAAATAATGCTAAATTTTATCTCAAGTTGAATTGATTTAACATTAAAGTTAACAAATTCTGTTTGATTAAACCATGTTATCTGTAATAATGAGTAAAGTTTCATATGAAGATGACATTGTTTTATCCCTGTGTTAAGACATTTAACAAATATCTGAAATTTGAAAAATGGCTGCTGCAAACCAAGTTGTTTGTGGTAGAGTTTCTGTACCTGTAGCTTTTAATATCATTCACAACCATAAAAGAGCTTTGTGTCATGAGTTTAAAACTGGCTTCTGCTGCCGCCACCACTACCACCGTTTCTTATACTTGTTCAATTTTGCCCCCCTTTTGAAAATTATAATTTGAGTCTTCTCCTGGTTTATCTCAAGTTTAATTCTTGACAGTAATTGTCCATTTGCTGCAAGGATTGCTTTAACTCAGGGCTGTCTAACATTCTCACATGTTTGGGCACATTTAACTCATACATAATGAGATGCGAGCACCATCGGCACTGCCGCCACTGCCACCAAGTGTAAAAGTATTTCAAAGAATTACAATTAAAATCGCTTCGGTTTATAACTTTATAATGTACATAATTTATGTGTAGTTTAACAGTGTATGTTCAAAGTAAGCTCAGAAAAATGCAGTGTGTAGTTGAAACAAGCTGCTCTTAATGCTTCATCTATTTGAGTCTTACAAACTGGATTGGTATTTGTTCTTGATGATGCTCATAGATGAAAATGTGACCTCGCAAAGATATGTCAAACCAAAAATGTTTTCAAAGTTACACTACCAGTGAGGGAATATTCATTACTGTCCACTAGAGTCCAGAAATTGCTTGAACTTGGTAAATATGACTTCAGATATTGAAAATTTAAAATTTCCCTTTTCTAATTCTTCAAGATTACAATTTCCAAATATCTCACATATTCTACCTCCAATTTCAGTAATATCAACTGAAGCGAATGTGTTCATTGATAAACTTAATCACTGGCTCAAGCTGAAAATTGGCTAAAAACCTATTACTAAATTTTCTGAACAGAAAATATCTGAGAAAAGATGCTGGGCAAAAGATAGAACATCACATTTACCAATATTTAAGGTTATCATAACACATTTCAAAGTTGGAAAGTGTGATAGGGAATTTATTTTTAAATGTACAATCCAGAAGTTCAGTTTCCTCCGAAAAGCATCTACAGTACTTACCATGGCTGAAATGTTGTCATTTTTCTCTTGCAATTTGAGGTTTAGATCATTTAATTTTGTGCTGATATCTGCCAAGAAAAATAATTCTAGGAGCCATGGTATCTCGTCAATTTCTTGACAATATTGTCTGGATAAGGATATCGGAGAATCAATTATATCATCCACAAGATTGCAGAATCATTCCTGAGTTTTCCCCCTACTAAGCCACCTCATGTCTGCATGAAGAATTATGTCACCATGCTCAGAATCTCTTACACTCAAAAGATTTCTGAACAATCAGTGATGTGTAGATTTACTACACAAGTTACAATTTTCATGACATAGTCAAACTTCAAAACCTTTGCGCATAAAGGTTCCTGGTAGATAACATAGTAATAAGAAAGAAATTTTGGAAATAAATCAGCTTTAGCACTAGAGCAATAAACCCATTATTCTGTCCACTGTTGCAGCAACAAGTTAGAGAGTGGAGTGTTACTATGAGAGCTGTAAATAAAGTAGTGGCAACATTGATAGAACACAGTATTTATTGAACTCGCAAGTACAATTGATTTACATTTCTTCAATGAGTCACCCGTCACTTCAGAAACAGGTTGAAGTCACAAGGACTCATGTCTGGTGAGTACGGAGGATGTTCCAGAACCTCCTAATGCCACCGTTGCAATAAGAACTGGACATTGTTTGCGACATGACAACGTGCGTTGCCATGCAACATTATGGTGTGATCGTTTCGCAATAAACATGGATGTTTGCACTGCATAGCCAGACGAAGATGTCGCTCCAGAAATCGGCAATAGTAGTCACTGTTGACGGTTTGTCCCTCAGGCACAGCATGCATAAGAATAACCCCCTCATAGTCGTATGCCACAATCAGCATCAGCTTCACCCGACTGGGTTCCTGTCAAACTTTCTGTGAACATGGTGAACCTGGGTGACGCCATTCATTCAACTGACGCTTCAATTCTGGCTCATGCCCACGTCTCATCAATGGCGACAATACGCTGCAGAAATGCGTCTCCTCCGTTGTGGTAAATTTCCAGGTGGATGCCAGCCAGTGCTTACCGGTGCCATTTCTGTACCTTAGTGAGTCGATGTGGAACCCAACAGGACACAATTTTCCTCAGGTAAAGACATTTCGTCAGGATATGCCACACAGTTTGATAAGTGAGACCAACCTCTACGGATAACTCCCGGACAGTCCATCGATGGTCCATGGCAACGAGACCACTCACATTGTCAATCTGATCTTGCGGAATGAACGGCCAACCTGTGCGGTGCAAATCTGCAGTGTCAGTCCGACCTGCACGAAACGCCTTGACCCATTGTGCAACTATCCTGTATGACAATGCATTCCCGCCACAGGCTTCACGTAATCCTCCATAAATTGCTGATGCATTTTTTCCACGGGTTGCCCTCAATTTTAATCCATGAACGCTGATTGCCTTTGGTAAACATGCTTTAGAGCAGTGCACTTGACACTGTTCACTTCAACGCTACACAGCAACAACATACTCTCAACCGGGAGCCCGACCAATGCACACCACACATCGACACTAGTCACCTGATCACTCCCATATCCTATTGGCTCATTCCCGCTCTCCTGTGAATGTGGGGACCTTGTTGCCACTACTTTCTTTACAGCCCTCGTATTTTTCGCAAATTTCAGGAATGCATTAAATATGTCTTCTCCCCTTGTGTGTTCATGAAGTGGTAGTACTTTAACAAATTTCTCTTTAGCTGTAAAGTCATGAAACGCCATTCTAATAAATAAATACAGCTGTCCAATATCAGAAATGTCAGTCTTTCATCAAACTGAAGCGAAAAATATCCACAAGATTGCAGGTTCTAATATAATTGAGATTCTGAATTCTTAGAAATCTATTCAACATAACTAGCAACAGTTTGGTCAGACAATTGAAATACTTTTATAGAATACATAAGTGCAGGTTTATCTTTGTTGCCATCAAACTGAGTTTCTGCACTACTGATCATTGCTTCTTTAACTACTTCCCTGTCATTGAAAGGTATTTTTCCTTTTCGCTAAAACATAATGCACTTTGTAAAAAGCCTTTGTCACATTACTATTTTGCTGAATTGGCTTTGTAGATACACTTTGCTATAATGTTAATTTACATTTTATGTCTCTAACTTTGTGTTTTTCGTTATTTAGAAGTAGCAGAAAATTACTATTAAAGTTTGTGTGATTTTTCAAAAAATGACATTCTACATTACGTTTCTTAGGAACAGACACACTACAGTTTCATAAACTCGCAGGTTTTCCTTTGAATTCCACAAAACAATACTGCTTCATCCAATCACTATTAAAACTGTAAGTTCTTTGTTTCTTAGCCATATTACATTAAGAACATTCATGCAGTACAAGACACCTAACTGAACTTACATTCACAATCTCTCAAGTTATACTGAACCTGACTCTTTCATTCGCTACAGTATAACTATAAACAAACTGACCCCTTCACTTATATCACTATAAACAGCCATGTTCAAAGGAGTGTGCGATAAAGCTTTATTGGGATTAAAATGACTCGTCTCCAATTCCCAACAATTGAGATGTACTATTTGTTGAGGGAAATAATGAGTACAGCTTTGAGTGTACAAAAGCAAGTTTCATAGTCATGGGTGGATACTAGGAAGATGTTTAGAATGAAGTAATTCTGTCCTGAATTTTGATTTAAAATTAGAAACTCTCAAAATAAAAATTTGGCTCATGAAGGGTGCCAGGAAACCACATTTTGGGCACCACATTGGACAGGGCCACTTTAACCTAATTATTGAGATGGATCCCACAACTAAATCATCAAATAATAGTCCTGGTGTTGTCATTATTAATTGCTGGCAAACAATTATTGCTTTTTCCTGTCTCTTTAAGTATATCATGAACAGTTTGAATAGCACAAGATTTAATGTACACCCTTGTCTTAACCCTTTCCTTTGATTTATCTCTTTTGTTGCCATTTCTGCTCTCTCACAAAATGTGTTTTCCTTGTACAGGGCTTTAAGAATGTTCACCATATGCTGGTTAACTCCCTTGTTCAAAAATTTATACTATAACAATTCTAGAGTAACACAGTCTTATGCTTTCTCTAGGTCTAGAAATGTCATGCTTAATTTCCCCCTTTTTTCTTTTAAATACTTGTTCACTAGTGTTTAATTTTGAATAAATTGTCTACAGTTCTTCTCCCCTTGCAAAAATCTATTTGAAAATCCAAGAGAATGTTATATACCTCTACCCAATTTTTCAGCCTATTTGTTAGGATTCCTATAAATATTTTTCCAACATTTGATAGTAGAGATATACCTCTGTAACTGTTTGGTTTGTCTACACTCCCCTTGCCTTTGTATATGAATTACTGCTTTCCTCCAATATTCTGGTACATTTCTCTTTGTTTTAATAGAACTGAATAGACTTGTAAGTAGCCTTACTTTATTTACATAACTACACCATTCCTTTATAAATTCTGGATGGATTCCGTCTATTCTTGTTGCTTTATTGTTTTCCATTAGAGACACTTGTTTAACTACCTCTTCAACCCTCACTTCACCATCCAATATTTCTATGTAGTTAGTCTCAAAATCCATCCTTGGTTTTACCTGGATAAAACAGTTCTCATCAAACAGCTTAAAGTATTCCAACCATTTTATTGTAATAATATTCAGTTTTGTTACATACCTATCATAGGTAGATTTTAGTAAACTCTCATTATTTTTTTCTCCACTCATGTTTCTTATCTTCTAATAGTAAACTATAGAAAGTTATACTACTTAAATACTCCTGCTTTACCGTGTCACCCCCTACCTCTCTTCATTCCACTAATGTTTACTTCAATCTTTCTATTTTGCACCACATATCTCCCTTTTTTGTCTCTCCCCTCCCCTTTCCCATCTCCAGCTTTTTGTATCAATGTATTGAAGATGTTGACTGCTCTCTCTATTTCATGGTGCTTTAACATGAAATTTATTCCCTGTTGACAAATTTGCCTGTGTCTGGAATCTAAAGTTATCTTGAAATTATTTTGCTGATCCTCCTTCCATTTAAATTCAGAATACTGCATAGAATTCATTTCCCATAACAGTTTCTCCACTTCCTCTGATTGTATTTTTATTTCCACCATCAATGGGAAGTGACCACTGTTTGAAATAAGTTTCAGTACCTTAAAATTTTTCAATATATGTCCCATGTTAACTGCCCATAGTACGAGGGTCGGCTGATAAGTCCCAGGCCTCACACAGATATGGTGCCACTAGGCCAGTTAGTCAGTAGCATCGTATAGTCTAACTCTAGACTAGCTTGTATCCATAGTTACAGATCAATGGCTTGTTTAGTTTTCGAATGACAGCATTTTAAACAAGACAACTTTAGTTCAGGATTTGGAAAAACAAGCAGTGATTAAATACTTCCATTTGAAAGGCTTAATGCCTAAAGGAATCAAGGAGGAAGTTGACAGTATATCAAAAGACTCTGCCCCTTCATATTTAATGATTAAAAGGTGGGCTGCAGAGTTTAAAATTGGATGTACGAGCACTAGTGATGAGCCTCGCTCTGGACACCCTGTAGAAGTGACAACTCCAGAGATCATTGAAAAAATTCATCGTTTGGTACTGGAAGACCACGGATTAAAATTGTTTGGGATAGCATAAGGCTGTAAACATATCAAAAGAATGTGCAGGTAATATTTTAAGTAATGTTTTGGGCTTTCACAAGGTCTGTGCAAGATAGGTGCCGCGTTTGTTGACACCTGATCAAAAAAAAAGTTGCAAAGAAAAACTGTTTCTGTTAAGAATGTGGAGCTAAACCATAAAAATCCCAGTGAATTTTTGAGACCACTTATTACCATAGATGAAACTTGGATACATCACTACTCTCCAGAAAGTAAATCACAGTCAAAACAGTGGATTGCACCAGATGAACCAACTCCAAAAAAGGCAAAGTCAATTTTGTCAGCTAACAAGGTTATAGTTGCTTGAACATCCACCCTATTCACCAGATCTAACACCCAGTGATGACCACCTGCTCTCAAACCTCAAAAAATTTCTTAGAGGATGGAGATTTCACAGCAACGAGGAGGTCATTGATGGGGTAAACAGCTATTTTGAGGACCTTGATAAATTGCACTACAGAGATGGTTTAATAAATTAGAACACCAATATGACAAATGCATTAGCCTTTCTGGAGATTATGATGAGAAATAAAGCAACAAAAAAAAAAAAATGTTTTTAAATGCTGTTTTTATTGAGAGGCTCGGGACTTATAAGGCAACCTTCATGTATAGTCAATAACACTTTGCCCATTCTTATTAACAAAAGAACAATCTCCCTCTAAATCATCTCTGTATTTACCATTCAAAATGTCTAGCCTCACTTCACAAAATTCTGTCAACTTTTTACTTTGTCTACGAAACTTTTTAACTTATCTCTTCTGTGTCTTATAATATCTCTTTTAGTTCTTGTTTAATTTTCAGATGTTGTGTCACACTCTATATTAACATCTCCCTTGCCTATTCTTATATTGAAATCCTCAATTATTATTACTTCTGTGTCCCTGTTATTCTCTTTTAACCTCTCAATGTTACTTTCTAGAACCATCAACAGGTCAGGGTTATGATACTGCGAGGAGGTCAGCGAATATTACATTACACCTAGACTTATTGTATTTTTGTCCAATACAAGTGTTAATTATCCACGAGCAGTGTGTTGTGTAACTACCGTAAGTTTATTATGCAATACTGTTAAGAAAGATAGGCAATGGTTTGTAAAGTATATAATTGCTTATGAAGAAAATACTCAACACATTAATACCATCACCATGATTTACTTTTCATTAAGGGTAGTTTCCATAATTTGCTAAGAGAAAAGGGAGCTTCGTTTGTGAAAAGAAACATTGTAAACATTTTAATTGACATACATTACCTATTAGTTATTACATCTCATACATTAGCAGGGTAGTACTGAAGACTGAAATTTTTAAAATGAAGTGCATCAGCATTCAGCTGTAAAGACCAGCTATGCATTAATTTGCAGCAGGATCACCACTATGATAATGTTGTTGACATATGGTAAACATGTGTAGGTAACAGACCGTGTTCAAGTTTCTCGGAACATGTCGCGTTCTGTTCCAAAGAGTTATCAAAGGTATTTTCTCAAGCAAAGGGTCAAAGGATGGACTCCATCTACAAACAGAAAAGGTAATGTTTATACACAAATTAGAATTTCAGTTCCACTGATAGCTTTTAGTGTCCACTAATTTTAGTCTGTCATTATCCGTGGTTTAGGAGTAACATGCTGGCCTCTGGTTTTCAAGGAAGTGGGTTCAAACCTGGCTGATTTTTTTTTTCCAGGCATAAAAATCCCTTCCTTTATAAGGGAAGTAAGGTCATTGATGCCATGTTGTAGATTTACGGCACGCAAAAAACCCTCAAACCTGAAAAGAGGCCTCTGAGCAATATTAAGCAGTCTTTCACACACAAAATAGAATGTGATGCTTAGAACTGTAGCAGTTAAAGAGTATCCATAATAATAATAATAATAATAATAAAAAATTGCTGTACAGCAATAGTGAACGTCACAAAATTACAAAAGTGTTTAAATACAATCTTCTCAATACAAAGTAGCAATAATGTGTTCACAAATAAGAGTATTACTAAGATATAATGAGTATGTACAATTTTCTTAACCAAGCACCTATACATGAATAAAATTACGTTACATTTCAAAATATTCCTGTACTGAGTAATAAGGTTTAGCAATTAACCTATATACAATTTATTCTTGTAAGTTGATCCTGAAAATTGCTTTATTTCTAAGGGTAAATTATTGTACAGTTTTATACCTAATATTTCAAAACTCTTCTGAGATGTGATTAGCCTGTGGTATGGCACATTAATAAGTTGGCCCCCTCTAGTGTTTCATGTATGTATATCTTGTCTATTTTGGAATTCAGGTAAATGACTTTATATGTACAGTAATACAGTGTAAATGTGTACATTTATTACAGTCATACTTTTAGTTTAATGAACAAAGGTTTGTAGTGTGCAAGTTTCGGTGCATTAGAGATTATTTGAATAACTTTTTTTTTGTAATAGAAGTATATCGGTAACATGTGTGCTGTTTTCCCAGAGTAAAATTCCATATGTTTTTATGTTTTGGAAGAATGCAAAATAAGCTGATCTAATGTATGCTTCAGGTATATGAACTTTCAAGTTTCTGATCAAATGAATTACTCTGGAAAGTTTGATCATTATGTAATTAATGTGTGGTGTCCACAATAATTTGTTATCTGTTAGTACACCTAAAAATGTTACGTTTTCGAACTGTTATTTAAAGGGGCTTCTGTTGAATTAAATAACATATTTTGTGTTTTATTCTCATTAAGTAGAAAACCATTGGCTCAGAACCACATATCTGCTTGCATTTATGTATCTTTTGCTGCAGATTTAAGCACCTGCAAATCTGTCTTATAAAGAAAAGTAGTATCATCTACATATAGGGCTGAATAAGTGGGTAAACAAGATGGGAGATCATTTATCATTAATAAAAATAGTAACGGCCCGAGAATTGATCCCTATGGAATGTCGCATTTGACTTCTGACATTCTTGATTTCTTTTGTCCTATACATACCATTTGTTTACGATTTTCCAGGTAGGATCTAAAAAAGTTCTATTGCGGAGCTTTTTATTCCATAGTAATTTAATTTTTTAATTAAGAATGTGTGATCTACGCAACTAAATGCTTTACTAAGGCCACAAAAGGTAGCCTATACACAATCTTTTGATTCAAAGGTTGTAAGTACCCTTTTTATCATTTGATACTATAGCATCAACTGTTGACTTCCCTTTCCTGAAACCAAATTGAGATTTTGTAAATATGTCGGCTTAGTCTAGATGTTTATATAATTGAGCATATATAAGACTTTCCAGTTTTTTTGAAAAAATGGGAACTAATGATACTGGACGATAACTAGCTGCAAAGTTTTTGGTTCCCTTTTTATAGATCGGGATAACTTTTGATATTTTAAGCATATTTGGGAAGATTCCCCCCATAAGACATCTATTTAAACAAAAGGTAAGTGGAAATACAATACAATCTATGACTTTTTTAATTAGATTGTTGGACAATCCATAAATGTCTATGATGTCTGATAGCTAGGGACCCTAGAAAATGGTGAATGAAATTCTTAAAAATCGCTAAAAAAAAGTGGTGGATGACGGTGGAAAAAAGTCAATATAAAAAGGCTCATACATGTGGAAAGCGTAAATAAAATTGTTAAATAATTTGAGGCAGTTTTAATATTTATGGTGTTGAATGTCTTAAAAATAAACACTAAATAAAGCTAAACTACAATACAATATATACAGTGAAATGCTCTTTTAACATTTGTAATACAATGTGATTTTTTCTTATTTTTCAAAATATTTCCCCAGCATTATTTCCACATTTTGTGGCTTTAAATTAGTATGTAAATCTGATAGTATATTTTTACTGTGGGAAAAGGCATGCTCAGCATCAACATTGGATGGTGGAATCCATAATGCCTGGATACTTTTCTCAACTAATGTTGGGTATTCATTCCCCATTGACAGCAATATTGTCACAAAATTAATTTGGTCCCTATTTACTGCTGCTTTCTTAAAGCTGGCCTTCAAAGCACTATACCCTTCAGCTAATTCATGAAGCGATAAATCTTTCATCACAGGCATGCCAGCAATGACAGAATGCAGATTTGGACTAACTGAATTTGTTAATATATTTTGTTCATCAAATAATTTCCCCATATTGGTGATAACCCTCGCCCTTTAACCTCACATTGTAGCAGTGATAGTTTTGTATGACATTTGTGTCTTAAATTTGGAATGTTTGTTAAATGCTGTAATTCTTTTGAACTAAAGTAACAAGTTTTTGTATTTCTTCACCCAGTACACCACTACCTACAATCTTTGACGTTTGTGCACATATGGGTATGAAGTACCTTCAAGAATCTGGATTTTACCGATAACTGATTTACACTGTTCTAATAGAATGGATGCTGAGGCCACTATCACATTCACACATTTTGTGTAAGGTTTCTGAAATATGTGACTGTATAGCTCTTGCAGTGATGAAGAAAATTCCTTAATATCTTTAACATGTTGCTTAAGGTATTCGGTAAATTTGAGCCATGAATTCCAGCGAGTTAATACAGGCATTGGAAACAGAGTGCACTTGCTCTCATCATTTACATATTTCTGCCTTAGGAAGGAAAGGAAGCTGTGTTTTATCTTGTATTCGTAAACATTGCCCTTGACTGGGCAACAATGGTATTGAGCTCAGGAAGAAGGTTTGACCACATGCTAGTTACAATATTCAATTTGTGTGCCCAGCATTGAATGTGCACCATACAGTGTGAAAATGGTATTTGCAGTGAATCCACACAGGCACCCATATAATAATGTGCTGAGTCTGAAACAACTGCTACAACTTTATCAAATTCAATAATGCAAGACATAACTACACAATATGGCACGAGAACATTCTGCTGCTGTTGCATTTTCCAGGACTTTGACCCCACCCATGTATGTTCTAGTGGTTTCAGCACAAACAAGTGGACAAAGTAAAACTGCAAAAATGCATTGTTCTTAGTGGTGTGTAGTCTCATCGCTCAGGATCACCACTAGCTTTTCCTTCACTGCCTCCTTTAGATATGTATATGTTCCTCTCCAAGAACAGTGGTGTGCAATGTATCAGCATGAGGAAGATCCTCAGCACCTAAGAAATAAAGAGTCTCAGTAAATTCCTTGGACAGCAGCAATTTCAGGGAAGGGGCAGGGATGAAAAGGAAAGAAAGACTGACCAAAAAGTGTTTTCTTAAAACCTCTTATTTGCCAGAATTAATTCCCTCTTTTAAAAGGGAGCAGAGGAGCAGTGGTGTAAACAGGGGAAAGGTTAAATCTCATGAAACTATTTTCACCTCCAGAAAGTATCCTAAAGTGCAGTTAGGCTGCAACATTTCCAATGTAATAAGTAGTAGCCTTATTTCTGACGGCTGAGAGTAGGCACAATTCTTGTAGAATTCTGCTTTCCTGGAATTCCCAATTAAATACGCTGCGTCTAGGATTGAGACTTTAAAAGATGCAGTTTTTTTTTTATTTATTTACTTTTTTTAACTTCATCTTTTATCCTTGAAAGAACTTTTAACTGCGACAGCCCGAGGAGAGCCATAGTCTGCCGTTCGGTGACCCAACTCACCCCTCTACAGGCATCATGAGTGAGATGGAGTATTGGAGGGTGGGACGTGGTTCGTGGTTCGCGAATTTCACATATGTAATGCAGAATTGCAACTGGGGGAGGAGTCAAGGAGAAGTCAACCGCAACATCCAATAGCAGACACGTAATGAAACCAGAAGGCAGATGTGGTAAAATAAACACATGGTGGAGTAGATACATTTAATTGAACATAATAATCTGAACCCTTTAAAAATATTCAATTAGAAAGAAAGGTGCACATATATATTCTCAATTTAAAATCTAAATAATGTACTTCGTAATTATAATGTGTATAATTGCGTACAGTAGTGATGCCTCCAGTAAAGTTTACGTCAGTGCATAGGTGATCAGCTATATAACCTATTGTGTTGAATTGCAGGGTAAATATACATTATGCAGTTATGTTTAACCTAGGCCTAAAAAAGGAAATTGGACTTGAGTTGCACCATTATTGATGGCCAAAGATCTCGTAACAACCATCAATTATTTGCTGTGTTTGCAGAGTGAGAATTGTTATTCCAAAATGCACTGCACTTTCACATTTATCATGTATAAATATATAATATGTATTTATATTATTCATTAAATTCATATTTTTGTGTATAGGTACTCATATTAATAAGTTTATACACTGTCAGCTTTCTGCAGTGTTGAATTGCAAAGTAAAGCCTCGTTAACCCTTCTAAAGTAAATGAAGGTGCGTATTTTCAACTTAAAATCTAAAAATATATGACGGTACTTATAACATAATTACATATATAAAATGTGGGTGTACACCTATAGTATTACATCCTCCGTACATTTTAAGTAAGTGAATAAGTGATCAGCTACCTACTGCATCGAATTGCAAAGCAAATAGATATTATGCAGTTAGGTGCCTTTGAGGAGAAATTGAACGTCAGTGCCACTCTATTACCAATGTCCAAAGACCTTGTAAAAACTGTTAATTATTTACCGTGATGGTGGAGTCAGAATTTTTAATGCATAATGTATTGCACTCGCAAATTTTTCATTTAGAAATATGTATATAATATGGATTTATACTATTCATTTAATATATGTTTTGCATATATTCATATATTAATAAGTTTATAAATTATCACTTTTCTGCAGTCTTGCTTTGCAAATTAAACAATGTTTCATTATCCCATCCAAATATTGCCAAACTGCTTGAAAGCGCCAAGCCAAAGCAACCATTATTCCAGCTTTTAGAACAAGAAAATAAATCTCATATAGCACATGATTCAATTATCATTTCGATAAAGACAAGTAGAATTCTGTCTTTCTATACATCTATACTTCCTATATAAAATAAAAGTCTGGCTGACTTAGAAAATTATCATTTGCCAATGATAAAACATAGGGAACATAAAAAATAGTATATTAGACATAGAATAATACAGGCATATTGAATATGAAATTGAAATGTTTCGCACAACAGCCATTTTAAATTTAATTAGGAAAGGGACTTATAATTCTAAGAGCATTTTTAGGTTATGTATTCAATCTAAAAAGTTTTTAGTCTAAAAGAAAAATGTTCAAAACCATGTATTTTATCAATAGTGTCACTGTATGTATACAAAACAATATTATGAATAAAGAGAAATGAAAATAACTACACTAGGTGTATTGGAATTATCATAGATAAATTACTACATAAGCTGCCACAGATGAAAAACCCATACATCAGAGGAGCTATATTTTTTAATAAAATACAATATTTTCTATCTGTATCTTGCATAGGCACACTTAACCAGTTCACATGAATTAATGCAAACTGCCCATACCTATTAAAGTTGAAAGGCTTTTGTAATATAAATTCCTTTTATATTTTATTACAAATATAAAAGAATTTATAGCTAAAACAATGTTTTAACACAAAATTAATGTACAAAAAATGTGATTCTAAACTCTTCTGAAATGTTTATGAAAATAGAAACAGCAATCATAGTAAGAGAACAATTATTTCATTTTAAAATAAAATGTTTGGTTTAAACTCCTTATTGTTGGCAATGGATAACATGTTCAAAATTAACAAAAATATTACAAAGTGTAATATTTTATTTTCTTTCGACTTGCAAAACCTGAGATCTCAACCAATAAAGTTCTCTCAGATAATGACATTTTCAGTAGATATAAATTAAATTATTCAATTTTAACTATATACTGATGTGTAATTTAATAATGGACTTAAACAGTTTGCAATCCTGAAAACATACATGGAAATATCAGTTCAGAAGTGATGGAGTGATAGAAGATATATGAATTGCATATGGCAACTGCAATCAAAATTAAATTAAAATTTAATTCAAATAAACCTACCTTCTCCAATATTTTGCACAAAAATACCATTTTAATTAAAGTATCTTTGCCAATTTAAACTAACCAAGTTTGTTTGAGGGAAGAAAGGAGGGAAAATTGATCATGTTTTGACAAACAATTACTTTTTAGGTTTCTCTTTTAGGAGAGGGGGGGGGAGCAAAATTCAAGTCTATCAACCCTCCTTTATATATTTCTAAAGTTTCATAGTTCTATATTTTGAACTTTAATAAAGTAACATTGTTTTAAAAGTTAATTTTGTTTAGTTGCATGTAAACTTAAACATTTTCCAATTATATTCTTTTTTACCAATTTGGCACGTAAAAAAGCTACCTCCTCCTAAAAGTGTAATGCAAATAAGGCAGACAATTTTACTGAACTTTCTAGAAACTGTGGTTAATGAAACTAAGATCACATTTTTTTACATCTTATTTGATTCAAGAAGTAAAAAATAAAATATAAGACTTGAGAAGAAAAAACGAATTTCATGAGCATTTAAATATTTTACTCAGGAAGCAGATATTTTACGTTGTTACACATAACTGAGGGGTTCTGCAGGTGTTTTGTAAACATTTGGCTGCACACGTATAGATGCAAGTAGGTTTTCAAACAGTAAATTTTTAAACACAAATTTATTAATAAATAAAAAGTGATTAATGCCACAATAGTGCCATCTTGTTAGATTTAAACTAAACATGTGTAGAATATGTGTAGATACCAGAATTTAGGCTTAAAAATTCTAGAAGATTTGGGTTTTCACCCATACAACCCCTTAAATTACCCTAAATGGCCTGTTCCATGCCCCTTTGCATTTTGCTGATTAGCAACAATATTAACACTGAGAGAATGAGTTCTCCTTTTAGCACAAAGTTTCAGCTCCTTAGGTGGTCGCCCAGATCTTTAATGACCACAACCATGAGATGCTCCTTCCCTTCTCCTGGTAATTGAAGTTGGTTGTACTTTAATTTTTCTTCTCCTGTGCTCCCCTATACCTTGACTTATGAATTTGTACAACTGCATTGGAGTCTGCACTTTCGTCAGTCTCTGGAAGAGCTTTGTTGCAGCTGTTATAAAAACCAATTCAGTTGCATTGCTACTAAGTAGTTCTTTCATCCAATCAAGCTCAGCATTAAATTCAGATATGTCGTGTACAAATGTGCCTCGTTGTAGTGAAGCAGTTTCTTCCTGAGCTTCAGTGGAAGTATATGTTTGTAGAGTAGTATTTTCTGTACTACTTGTTTGCGACTCTTCAGCAACATCTGTCATTGAAGCAAAAAAGCTCTGCTTTGCTTCTCCAGTAACACCAACTGCCATCTTGTATAGCAAAAATCTGTCACTGGCAGTTAATTTTGGAGAATTGGAAAAGCATTGACCAAATTTGATGTGAACAGCTGCTTGGTGCCTACAGAATGCCCCTCTGCTTCCAACTGTGCAACTACAGGTACCAATGTCACTTTCAATATTGTATATGGTTGTTGAATCTTGAAGTGATTTTACAGAGAAACTGTGTAGAGACACTTCCTGCACAGCCTCAGATTCTGACTGAACAATAGACATGCCCTTATCTTTATATTTTTGGAAGATCAAATAGGGCTATTTTTAATCTTCCAAATGCAACATCTAATAATCTTAAGCTGTAATATTTCTCCAATATCACAGTGATATAGTCCAGCAAAGCTGGTGTATGAACACCAATTCGATGAGCAGTACACCATTCATTGCACCTCTGAAATAGTGATGAGACATGCTGGGAAAAATTGGGATAAATGTTACTGGTTTCAGCAATAAGTCTATGAAAAACAGCTTCTGCTTCTGATGTATCAGTGGCATACATTATATTGTGAAATAGGGACATTAATGGCCTCCCATCATCCATTTTTATCGTATGCTTCCCATCCCACAATCACAGCCACATGACTTGTAGCACATGGAACTGGCAAAGTAATTGTCTCACTTGTGGCCAGACAGTGTGGAGAGCAGCTTTTAATGGTCATAAAGTTCTCAATCAGGGGATTTTTAAATTTACCCCACAGAGCTTTTAGGTACTGAAGACCAACTGTATAACTATTTTTATCCTGTCTTTCATGAATAAAAACTACAGTAACAGCACCAGCTTTTGTGGTCAAACGCGCTGTTTAACTGATCACATGAACTGCTTGTAACTAAAAAGAAAAATTCTTTTGTGTTCAGTGATATTAGATTCCTTTGCATTATTGGTGTTACAATGCATAACACAAAAGGATCTGTATGAATTAATATAATGTGGCCTTCATTTGAGAGTTCAGTTTTTCTCTCTTCTGCTAATGTGAAAGCAAAAATTAATTGAATCATAAATATAGGTTTAATACAGGTCTTGAAAGTAATTATGACATTTATACGCACGCACACACGCGCCCACATGCCCACACACACACACTCTCACTCTCACACTCTCTCACACTCTCTCTCTCACTCTCTCTCACACTCTCTCTCTCTCACACTCTCTCTCTCTCTCACTCTCTCTCACACTCTCACTCTCTCTCTCACACACTCTCACAGAGTCTCAAAACATATCATCTCATTATATATAAAAAATGCCTATAAATATCTGGCCCTGGAGAGAGCCCACCAAAGTGACTTTTTGCAGGTGTTATGAAGCACATACACCCAGTGAGGAGGAGGATTACTTCTGCTGTCAGCTAATATCTCTGTCATCTGCTATCAACAGAGATTTGTGGTAGGGCATAGCATCACCAGGACACATACCTGAAGCAACAAAATTGCACATTATAATTACTATTTCAATTCCAAAACCAAACCATTAATTTCACAATTATTTTCTGTTATTTACCATCTGAAAAATACTGTAGAAATATGTCTTTTGTTTCAGAACTTTTAAGCCAGGACCATACTTCTGCATTGCTCAATGCATGACTGTGAATGAAGCTCATTTGTACTTCTGACGTGAATTCATCTATAATATAAGAATCTCTGTGCTTTGTAAATTTATTTTGCCTCTTAGTCCAAATTTTCAGGAATGCTTTACATTCTTTTTCTTTCCTACTGCTATCAACCTTGGAAAAGAATTTTAATTTTATATTCTATTATTCTGTTATACAAGTTATTATTCAGCTTATTAATAAGTAAATACAATTTTAGGGAAATACATTTTAACAACCAATTATTTCAGTATAAAATGTGGGTCTTTATTTCTAAAGTAATGCAGGTTGATACAATATAATCTGCTTTTTATAAGTACCTACCTAATTAAGTTTTATAGTACACCTAATAAATAAATTTATGGGTAAACACTGAAATTACATTTATTTTCAGACTTATTTCAAAGTTAGAACATGAAATAATATGCAAACCACAAGGAAGAGTTTATCACTTTGGTTAAGCATTGCTATTTAGACAGAGGCTAAAATGACTTACATTAAATGAAAATAATTTTAATTCTAATGTAGATTATGCATTGTTCAATCATTGTCACTATTTTTTTATCTTGCTTCAACCTTAGGCATCAAAGTTTTTTGGCATTAGCATATTAAATAAGTAAATTTAAAAATCAATTCTCTTGATAATAATAATAATTAACATTCACAAAGCAAATCATTGATAGAACAGAATGAGCATGGCAAATAAAAAAAAAGTGTAAAAGTGGGGGGGGGGGGAAACGACACACACTCACTCTCACTCTCGCACTCACTCTCGCACTCTCTCACACTCACACACTCACTCTCATTCTCTCTCTTTACTTGTATAATTAAAGCGATATTCTTACAGCATAAAATGATTTAACAGAATTTTTTTAATTAATGAACAAAATGTTGCAACACTAATGGTGTTACAGTGTTTTAAAGAAATTTATTTCACTTACCTTTCTCCGAGAGCTATGTTGGCAAAGCAAATGCTTTGACAGTAAATGATGGCAAAGGCATACACTTTCACATCTACAAACTTTGCTTTTTTTAGCAACAAAGTTTGTCTTTGTTAGATTGAAGAAAACTACTAACCATTTGTTGGCACTTATTTCGTCACACAAATTCACTCTTAATATACACTTAAAGGCATTTTCTCCAATAACGTTGACACATTTTTTTTTTTTTTTTTTTTTTTTTTTTTTTTTTCCCCATTTATATATGCCAGATGGTAAATAATTATCATTTTTTTCTTGATTCATGTCTTCAATTTCTGAATTCATTGCGCACACAGCTGATTTGCGATAATGCGCAAGTAAGTTCCCTCTGAAAAGCGGAACAACAGAGACCGTCTCTGGCGTTGGTGAGAGCTTTTAATCGGACGTAGCATTTGACTCCTCCCTCGATTGCGATTCTGCATTACATATGTGAAATTCGCGCCCCACTCTCTCTCTCGGCCAGTTAATGCAGCCTTCCCGACCTTGAGCTGTTACTTTTTCATTCAAGTAGCTCCTCGGGGACCTAACGAGGCGAGGCTGAGTGAGCCCCGTGCCATGTCTCTCAGCAGGAGAAATAAAAATTTTAAATTGAGCTTTATTTATGGACGCTCTTTAACTGCTGTGGTTCTTAGCGTCCCATTCTATGTTGGGCGTTAAAGACCGCTTAATTTTGCTCAGAGGCCTATTCTTTCAGGCTTGCGGTTCTTTTACGTGCCGTAAATCTACGACACGGGACCCCCGGTTTTACTTCTCTTCCGAAGGAAGCCATGCTAAGGATTTATGCCCGAAAAGATTCGTCGTCCTCCGCTGGGTTTGAGCCCGCGACCTTTAGTATACGAGGCTAGCATGGCAACCACTATATCACGGAGGGCGACTCTCGGCAGGAGAAAATCCCCACGCTGGTACCGGGAATCGAACCCGATTCTCCCGCTTGGTAAGCGCAACCGCACTAGGGAGACAATCATCCTTGAAAGATACCAAACTTATACCTATTTCTTCAATAAATTTAATACTTGTTATTTATTTAGTCAAAACATGTATTTCCGGTGAAATCTCTATATTTAATTTTTGGGTTGAATACAATACCTTCTCTACAGAAAGTAAAGATAGGCAATCAAGTCTCATCCAGAATGAAAATGTCCCTGGGTTCATATTTCAAAGCCAGCTCCTGTAATTTTCCACTGTTTCGCCGCTAACAACAAATTCTCGATAAATAGTTTTGTTATACATCTTTCTGATTCGATTAACCTAGCCAATGGATGCACTAAAACTTTGAATCCCAAGATTCTCCCCTTCCCCACAGATATTGGCCTTTAGCATGCACACCATTTGGCCATCGGATAATGCATAACTCGTTAGATGGACACAAACATATACTACCGGCGCAAAGCTTCTGGAATCGTGACCTGACCGCCAGCCCAGCTGCCGAGCCTAGCTTATCGGAGTTTGTGTTATACTTTGCTTACTCAAAGTCACAGCATACAAACTTTATACAGTCTGCATCGAAAGTGTTCCGCATATGTTTGTATTCAAAGTGGGCAGTAAGTAGTGTTCATTTTATTTTTGGTACCATGGCTCCTACGTTTTCAAAGTTAAAACTGCAAGGTATTACATAGAGCAGAGAAATAATGGCAAACGTTCTTGACTTCATGAAACAAGAGGCAGAGATGAAGGTAGAAAATGTATGTTCACCCGAGTTCTCCAAGAGCCTGAAGAAAGTGAATGAAAGAGTAGACAAATCAACTGGTATTTCACTGAGCTCCATTTCCAGGGTTCTCAAAGATAAGAAAAAACACGTGAATGAAGGAGTACCATTTGACACACCTGGGAAAAATCATAAGGCCCTAAACGTGTTACAGAAATAGACGATTTCGATAAATGCGTTTTTCGGCGTACGATTCACAAATTTCTGTGTCAAAGAATAAACGTTGCCAATAATAGGCAGATTGTTGATCAAATTGAATGATAGTATAAATTTTCAAGGTGGTGCTACAAGCCTCGGACAGTTATAAAGGATTTGAGGTTAAAGTGGAAGAAATTTAAATCAAATAGTCCTAATAGAAAAGCATGACATGCGATCACAGCGGGAAACCTTTCTTAGTCTTCTACGTAAGTACAAATCAGAGGGTCGAACAATAGTGTATGAAGATGAGTCGTACATACACAGCAGTCATACCATACCTAAAAGTTGGACTGACGATAATGAATTAGGCTTGCAGGCACCTGTTGCCAAAGGGCAAGGAGTTATAGTTCATGCTGGTGGAAGGTTCGGCTTCGTTCCATATGCGTTTTTCATTTACAAGTCGCATCAAAACGGGGAGTTTTCATCAAGAAATGAATGCAAAAAATTATATGAAGTGGATCAACACCACGTTGATACCTAACATGCCTGCTAGGTCCGTTCTGATTATCGACAATACTTCATATCATAACACTCAAATTGAGAAACCACCAACCTCAAATGCCTTGAAAGAAGACATGAGAGCTTGGCTGCTCAGACATAATATAGCATTTGATGAAACCATGAGTAAAACGAAGCTATGTGGCTTAATTAAAGCCAACAAACCACGTTACGTCTTTTGAGGGCTCTCATAGTCCCCTTGTTAATCTACGCCTGTGAGATCTGGGGCATGGCGGCAGACTCCAGTCTGCTGTTGCTTCAGCGGGTACAGAATAGATGTCTTGGGCTATCTATTCTGTGCCTCGTGGCTTTCCAACGCGACTCCTGCACGAAGCCTCTGGTCTACCATACCTGGAGGACGAGATTAGGCGTCGGGCAACAAAATTAAACGAAGGGTTACCATTCTATCGGAGCGCCCTCATTAGGTCTCTTGGGTATTATAATCCCACAAACCGCCACTTCAGGCGATACCGGCTTCCCCGCATGGCTTGCGGGCATCCCCGGTAACGAAGGAGCACCTCCAACAGCTGCTACGGCTAAGCTCCTTACAATCCTTCAAGAGTTGCTTGGATTCAAAATTAAAACCTCAAAACAAACATTTTGATAAACACACACCAGCGGTGCACCATGATAGGCAACCGTCGAGGGACAACACTTGCCTCCTTCCGTCACTCCACAACCCCAACACTCACCCGCCATCCTGCAAAAGCCCACAATCCCGTCAGAACGTGGTTAAGTTCTCTCCGAGAACAGGGACACGTCTATCACACCCCGGGCTGCCCTCAGCCTACCAACTGCTCTGGTCTGGCTAACATTTCATAAACATAAACTTTTACCATGCTGTAATCATACAGAGGGAGTAGCAAATGGTGTTGCAAACGATGGAATCGTAAATGCTGGATAATACTGTAATTAATTAAAAACACATTTTGAAAAATGCATTTGAACTAATATTTGCATTCTCCATTTTTTCAAGTGGAATATTTGCAGCAAGTAATGCTTCCGTCAGATCATTTGCTAATTCTTCTTTTTCTTGTTTATGATGCTTGTTTGGATTTGTTTATGACGTCTGGCACTTTGCTTGTCCTCTTTTTAGGGATTTTGCTTTCTTTGCCTTGTGACTTTCTGTTGCCAAATGTTTCCTGCAGCTATACGGTCTATTCCAATCTACGATGGAGTTAGAGTATTTGCAAATGAATGTTTTCTTTTCGCAATTAAAAACACAAAATCCATCTTGTCGAAACTCATCTACACAACTCTGCACCGTCACAACTTTCGGCATTTTGGAAAAAGAAATCCCACTCGCAGACTTTTTCTTTTCTGTCAAAATCTTAAAGAAATTCTTGTCTTGCACCTTATACACTGTTTCACGTAAACAATAATAAATAACATCTTACAATTCAAGAAGAAACGCAACTTCTCACTCACTTGCTAATAGCGCCAGTGGCAACACCAATCGCACTTTGAACTAAAAGAAAAGAAAGTGATTGGATGTCGGAAAATAGGCGCTTCTTTTTCCTCAGATGGAACCGCGGTTGTGTTTTGTGATCATTGTGCATTATTATAACCATTATTAATGTTCGAAAACAATGAAAAGTAGAACGATAGCAAATTACAGATCGTTGGAAATGGTGACCAATTTCACGGAAAAATCGTGAATTATGGGCTAATTCGCGAAATAAACCTGAAACATGAAAAAATCGCAAAATGTCGCTAGCTTAAAACTGAATCAAATTACGCAACAAACATAACTATATCTTAAAATTGCCTGTATATTTCGTTTTATCAAAATTCGCGAAAAAAACATTTCGCAAAAATCAAGGGTCTGATGGTTTTAAGCTGTAAACAGTTTGTAATACAAGGTCTGGATTTATCTCTGAGAAAACAAAACCTCCTTGATTAAGTTTCACTTCGTAATTCATTATTAGATCTGGCATGTGTTCTTTAGGCTTTTTAATGTTGCTTCTAATTTCTTTTACCAAATTTGCAAAGAAATAGTTAAAATCTTCTGGTGCAATATCTATAGGTTCTTTTTTTTATGATCTCTAGCAGTGGAATTGATCAAACCCCAAGCTCTCTTACATTTATTACTAGCAGATTCTGTACTCTTAATGTTATTAAGTCTTCTTGTGTCATTGACTGCATTTTTATATTTGTTTCTTGTTTTAGGTAAGCTTTCCTAGTCCCCCTCAGTCCTTTCTTTCCAAAATATATCTAGATATATTAAAATTCCTTTCATTTTGGCTACTTTTTCAGTATACCAATTATCCATTTTTTTTTTTTTTTGTGTGTGTAATTTTCCTTTGATTACAGTTGATGTTAAAAAAAGTATTTATAAAGGCCATAAAAAATCTTTTAAAAATTTCCTCCGTTGATAGAAAGTTAGAGAGATGAGACTTACCCAGCAAGTTCACCCATTCAGTGTTACCTAGAGTGCACTTAAATTTGAATATCTTCTTTTCTGTTATGGGTGTTGAGATCAGTTCTTTTTGAATCTATAGGAAAATGTTTACTTGGTCTAAGTTTTATCTTGAGCTAAACAGCATCGTGATCTGAGAAAGGAAAGATGGCTGTGTCACTAGTCACATCAGTTTCATTAATGTTTGTAAATATATTATCTAAGCAGTGTAGAGACCCTTGTGAATTTTGTTGTCTGTGCATTTGAAATTGATCTGCCAGAGTAGATTTTCAGACTTCTTTACACTGGATTATGCTATAGTTATATCAAAATCTGAGTTTAAATCTCCCCCTATTACAATACTGAAGTGATTCTAACTGGGACTTAAAAGAATATTTAAAATGTCCTCATGTTTTTCAAGAAAGATTCCTCGTTTACCCTTTGGTGATCTGAATAACGCTACTATTATTAATTTACTTTCTTGAACAATTCTGCCTGTTGCTTCAAAGTCAAGTTCCTTACAAAAGGGACCAAGCTCAAGTTTACTACTATGAGGCGCTTGATTTACATTTACACATTTAGCCACACCTCCATGTTTAAGTTTATATCTATTATAGCTACCTACTAATTTATAGCCATCTAGCTTGCTGAATATTGTTTCATTACTTTGACACCAATGCTCAGATAGACAAAGAAAGTTAAAACTATTTTCATTTACAAAATCATTAATAAGTGAGTACTTGTTGTGGATACCTTGAATATTGATATATCATATTTTAGTATCCGAATTGGATTTTGATTTGGGGGAACCTAACCTAACCATGTCAGTTCCATACTGCTTTCCAGTGTTTTCTTTGTGTGTATTTAACCTAAAAAAAACTGGGTCTGATACACCATTGTTATTGATATTGTTAGGTACCTTACTTGGTAATATTGATATTTGGCTCTTCACTGAATCTTCCCTGAGTTCAAATCTCAGTTGAATAACCTGGATTGGACTCTTTTTGTTTATTGCATTTATTAATTTGTCTACCAACTTTTCCTTACCTCTACTGTTTATATGTAAACCATGTTTAGTGTGAGAGTCCCTATTAATGTCATGTGTATCTACCATAATCACATTTTTGAATGGACTTACAATCTTCTTTATGGTTAGATTACATTTTTGCAATTCTTTATTTACATGCAAGCTTTTGTCCAAATTGTATCTATGAAGTATATTTGACTGACTGTTCCGTTCGTATGCTAGAGATTTACCAAACACTTCAACAAATTTTGTTTCACTTTGATACAGTTATTTCTTGCAACTTCATTTGTACCACCTGTAATGACCACATAGTCATTAGAGGTTAGTTTCGCACTTTCTTCTTTGTGTGTAACTCAATTTAATTTTAATTTTAGTCTATCTTAAAATTGTGCTCCACCAGAGAATTTGGCCTCGAGCCGCCACTGGTGCACAGCAACTTAGAGGTGCCTTATGTATAGATAACTGAGTGGTCACATACCGATCCTAAGTTTTGGGAATTCCAGGGGTAGTAAAAATGCCTTATATAAGCAGTGTAGTTTGCGCAACGAATTGCTTGATGTTTTTGTGGAAATATCTCAATGCGTTTGATGCCAGTAATGAAGTTTATTTACTACATAGTGATGAGAGTGAGTGTGAAAATTAAGCAAGTGATGCTCCAGTACCACCAAATAGGATATGTAGAGATGCTGGTTTCTTCCAGTGGTGCTTTACAAATTTATTCGTGAATTGCATCAATTCAAGTGGCTAATTGCAGGTATTTGTGCAAACTTAGTGCATACTTAAACTCCTTTCAATTATTTTTCCCACTCATATAACGCAACATATTGCAGATGAAAACTAACAAACGCTTTTAAGTTTGTTTGTGATAAAGTTGAGCTCTCGGCCAGGAGCTAGTGCATGTTAAAAAGTGCTTCAGCAGTGAAAAGTTTAGTTCGTTATCATCCAAATGTCTTCACCCCACCTTCAACTATTCTTTACATAGAACATTTTTCAATATGTTTCTAATAAAATAGCTAATGATTTTGTTTAAAATAAGATATATTAAATATATTTACATAACAAACAAAATGTATATCTTGAATTTTCTGGGAATAGCCTGGGGAAATCCTTTTCATTCAAAAGGAATTTGGTATTATCTTGTAAACAAGGTAAACATTAAGCAATAGATGAAAACCTATTATACAAAAAATGCAAATCTCTTGCTAAACACATGAATTATTTTTGTGGTATAAGCCATTTTCAAAATATCTGTTATCAATTATTCAGACTGCTCAGTGCTTTGTCATTCCTTTCAAATCCTGTCTATTTTCTATTCCCTCATGTTTGCATGCAAAGACTGCAGAATTTTTTAAGGCCAGCATATACCATCCAGTTCTTAAAAGAAAGATCCATTCCATCCCTCCCTCCCACCCATTCTCCCCATTTTCGTGACATGTAATTTTCTAAGTGAGGATACAGCTGCCAACTGTTTTATTTCCATAAAACCTCGTACAATTAAACATTGGAAAAGTAACTAAAATAAATGCTAACTAAGTTGAACTACCAGCTTCCAGTAATTCCAAGCTACATCTACAACTACATCTGCTGGTATCCAGTAACTGCTCATTCTTACACAATTTTAAAATCATTCATACATTTAAAACTTTCAAATTCATAATAAACCTTTTTAACTACTTTGTCAAAATTTAAATAATATTCAGAATTAAACTATTAAATAGCATTACAGCTTCTTCAATATAACTACTTATTAGATTTCAAAAAGTTCCTTTCTTCAAAATTAAAATGTTAAGAATTTAATATCACACTTCACTGCTTCATCATTACTTTCTCCAGAATCCAGAATCATTGTCCTGCCCTCAGAGAATGCATACTACACTGCACTCTTTTCACTGGTCCTGATTTCTGTCCTTTCATTTACACCATTCTTCTTTATTTTCCCTTCCCTCTCCTTTTCTCTCTTCCATTATCCCTAAGCTCCATCACCTCACTCCTCCTCCATCCCTTCCTCCTTATCTGCTTTTCCTTCTGTTTACTTACTTTGCCTCAATTCTACCAATAAATATCAATAATATGTTCTTCTATTTCTATTCTATCCATCTTCTCAACATAGTTCCTTTCCTTCTAAATCCTCAGCTTAAAAAATTGTATCTGTCCCTTATTCTCATCTGTGGGGTTGTTAAATTATAAGGTAACCCCTGTTGCGACCTCTCTCCACTGCCTCTCTTGCCTTTGCCGGCACCACTTTCCCAGCAACTCGCAGATCCCTCGCGCAGTGGAGAGAGGGCATGAGAGGGGTTCCCTTATAATTTAATGACCCTAGATTTGTCAATCTAGTTGTCCTTGCTTCTTTTGCTCACTGCAGGAGCTATCTCATTCAAAGTTTCTTCTGATAAAAATTAAGATACTTGACATAGGTGAACATTCTTTTTCTTCCAGCACCAACACACACTGCATGTTTGACACTTCTGAGTTCTAATTCAGTTGCCTTTTACACAGACTTAGATGATAAATATCTTAGGTTGCAATATCTACAAGGAATATTTTCTTATTTTCCACAGCACAATGGCAAATGTCCTCTTCATCACTTGTGGGTTCACTGATTTTTATCCATTTGGCAATGATATTGTTCCTTTCCCCATTTTCAACCTGCGTTTAGCCACAGCTTCCTAATTTTCATCCAAGGTGATACATAATGTCACTGACCTCTTTTGGATTTTCTAGTTTGCTGTGCTGTGCAGCTAATCCATGTTCAGCTAAATATTTAACCCTTTTAGCCAGATTTTTCTCCTCATTTTTAGTAAAAGCGGTAGTGCGCCTAATAGTTGGAAATTTAGCTTGGTCTCCTAATGTATTTTTTGTTTTTATTTCATTTATTCATCTTTAAGTGTGGAAAAAGCCACATTGAAAATACATGCTGCTCCTCTTGGGCTGAGATTCCCTTGAGCACTTGAGACAGCATGTGCCATGTCTTCGTCTTTCCATTTTTTACCTGGACCTTTGCATTTATAAGTTTGAAATATCTGAAATACATAAATATACAGGCTTTTCTCGTAATGTGAAAAAATATGAACAATTACAATAAATATACAGAAAAAGTGAGTGAGTATGGCAACCCTCAAACTACTGAGTGAAATAGCCCCAAATGCACTGTTTTAAAATGATGCGCCTTTAAAGCAGGACGAAACGAAGTCAGCATTGCCCTCTAGCAGGACATGCAGTAACCGCTCCTTTGAAGCACACAAATTTCTATTATAACAAACTAACATTGCTTTACGCTATTCCCTTATGATCACAAGAAGAAATATTTATCTTTGCTACAAATGCTCTGTATTTGCTACAACTTTAAATGTTTTTCTTCTTACTAGTCCAATACTGGAGCAGTAACACTACATTGCTCTGCGGTTGCTTCTACACTGACTCACAGCAGTATGGCAAGCATAAGACAAGATGTTGACTGTGCTCAATACATAGGCAGTAACAAAATTTGTTAATTTGAGCAGAATAGCCCCACTCTACCCTATTCTTAAGTTTTTAAACACTGTATCTCGCAACTCAAATTATGGAAATATAAGGGAATTTTGTTTAATTAGAGCCTAGATGTGAAATTTTAGGCTGACTTCATTTGAGGACACTGGCAGTTGTTTTATCCTTGCACTGCTTATTAGAAAAAATGACAAGGAATAAGGGAATTTGTGGCAATAAACTCGTAATATAACAAAATTATTATTTACTTTAGAATAACTCACATTTACAAAGTTTCTAACCCAAAAGACTTCCCAAAACCAAAATTTAGTCAAGGCCTCATATGATATTTAGGAAAGCATTCAGTACAAAGCATCACATTACACTTCCCACAATATAATATAGGTTTTCCTTTACAGTTCTCAAACTCGCATCACCTTTGCTTTTCACACTTCTGAATGATGTGCAGTTTCTGATCATATCTTATGTCTGGTACATTTGTCCTGGGAGATGAAATTAGTTTTGTTGGCCTTCACTTAGTTCTCATTTCAAGGCCTTTCTTCGGGATGTTCAGGCAATCTGTCTTCTGAATTCTTTTACCGAAAGAGTAACTCCTTCATTGCACCTCTTGCATTTACCACAGTCACATCTACTATCCTGGTAAAATGAACCAGTACCACTATTTACCATGCATTGCAATTGTATGCTTCTGAAAACAGTTCTTTAAAAATCAGGAGTTTTCTTTCAATTTATCCGAAAGACAAGAAGCTTTCTTCCCTAAGCCAGGAAATAATCATTTTGTAACCTGATCATACAGTGTAACTTCCTCTTTACTTTTATAATAAACATTTAGGGCTCTTTTAGAAGAAACCTGAGGAGTGTCCATGTCTACAGTGCCTCTTTCATGTAAAATTTCAGTAGTGTCTGCAATATCTTATACATGGGTATTTCCTATCAAGTCATCTTCAATGTTTTTCTCACCTATCTGCTCATCTACATCTGGAAACAGAGCTGTCATATCTGCTTCTATCATGAAAAAATATCAATTTTTTTTTTCGAATCAACAGTTGATGGCCATACATACATGAATACAATTTTGCCCCCTTTCTATTAGAGAATTAAGACAAGGAGCATGGTTTGTCTTTTTTCAACAAGGCCCTGTAACAGCCCATATGGCCAATCTTTTGATGAAAACAATTGAAAGTGTGTTTCAGGACAGAATATATAGTAGAGATTTGTGGCCTACTTAGTCCCTCGACCTAACCCCCTGTGATTTCTATCTCTGGGATAACTTAAAACATAAAGTGTACAAGACAAATCCACACACATTGGATGAATTAAAACAAAATATCCGCCAGGAAATTGCCAGCATTTCTCAATGTGAACTACAGCGAGTGATGGCTAGTTTCTTAGAGAGGTGCCAAAAATGTATGTACAATGACTGGCCACTTTCAGCATGTCCTTTCATAAGGTTGGTAAATAAAGCTTTTAAAAATAGTTTTAGAAATGTTGTATGGTTTCATCCACATCTTTCTATGATCGCGAATGATGGCAACGAGCGCCAAGGACACGGACAGGCAAAACACCACACAGCCAGTTCGTACTTTTTTGACGCACTTGTTATAATGCAAGAAGTCACCTGCCACAGGTTTCTGGACCCATAAATTACATGAGGAACTCTTCTGAGCATTCCACAAATTTCAAATTTAATAGCATAATCAATAATATCCAAAATGAAAATTCATCCAGTCTTTATAAATATATGAAACATAAAAAGTGTTGTAAAAAATCAAAATCAGATCAGCAGTGTACTGTTGAGGATATCAGTACTACTACTATTACCATATTTTATCATATTTGGTTATAGAGCTAGTATGGATCCATGCTTTTTTGTACTATTGCTAAACAAGATAAGATTCATTGACAGTACATTTATGAGCCTATGGGAAATTTCTTCTTGCCAGGGATCTTGTAATTTTCTGCAGCATTATCCTAAATTAAACTCCTAATACATATTTCTTACTACATAAAAGAAGTGGAAAAAATATATAACTGGGTAAAGTTCTGTATAAGATGGGGAAAAAATGAAATTACGGAAATGACTGAGCAAACAATTGGTCTGAGCCAGGATATAAATGCTGAGACCAATATTATTTAATATATTCATAAATGATAGAAAAATTCCAAAAAGGAAACCAACACTGCTAATCAGTAATAGCGAATAAGGAAATTCCAGGATTGCTATATGCTGATGATTTAATGGTAGGATCCATATCAATTGTCGGATTACAAAGGGCAATAAATGAGGTTCAAACATTTTATGAGGAATATAAATATAAGCAAGTCTAAAGTTATGCTTTTCAAAAAAGGAACTAAATTGAGAAAAGAGGAGATGTAGGTATTAAATGGGAAAAGATTAGAAGTGATCAAGGAATTTGAATACTTGGGAATGAGGTTGAATAAAGGAGGAGAATGGGAGGCACATGGGAGAAAAATAGAAACAAAAGGGAAGGCTGCAATGTCAGGATTGGATAAAATACAGAGATAGAGATGACAACCAAGTGACTGAAAAGAATATATGAGGCGTTAGTGGAATCAAGGATGCTTTATGCAGTGGAGATCTAGGGGCCCACAGACATAAATAAGAAGATGGATCATACCTATAGAATGTTTTGCAAAGAATTATTGGGGTTATTGAGATCAGGGCCAAGAGAAATTGCCGTAGTATAACTTGGGAAAACAAGAAGGAATGGAATAATAACAATAGAATAATAAAATGTTGGTATAAATGTTTGATAAAAGACGATGGCGAAATCTTAAAACTATGAGTGAAGCAACAAACAAATTTTGAGAGCACAAATAGTTGGTGGGCAGGATTTGGAAAAATGTTTGATAAAATAGGAATGGGAGGTATATGAAGCTTGAAGAAAGAAATGAAAGTAAAGTAGGTAAACTAGTAAAATGCAGAGAGAA
Organism: Hymenopus coronatus; assembly: GCA_030762935.1. Taxonomy (NCBI): domain Eukaryota; kingdom Metazoa; phylum Arthropoda; class Insecta; order Mantodea; family Hymenopodidae; genus Hymenopus; species Hymenopus coronatus. Next base: position 403,427,524 of record CM060900.1, on the reverse strand, counting down.
GACATAGAAAAACAGGAGATATGGGACAGTTAAGAAAACAAGAAATCGGTACTATTTTATAAACAAATAAAGAGAGACTGGGGACAATATTCAATACAAATTTTTTCTATAAAATGTGCCATATCCATCTTTGATAAAAGTCTGAATGACAAAAATCAAATCACACTTGCAACACATGAAAGTGCAAATTACACTGAAATGTGAAAACTACAGCTGTGCATTTCTAAATGGGACAGTACTGACTTGACATTCTGCATTACAACGTGACAACATAACTTAAAATAAACTGGCCCATGTGCACTTTTGTATAGCGTCATCAGATTAAGTGGCAACACTGTTAGCAGCACCTGGGTTGCAGGTGCATGCCTCTCATCTGCCAACACTTCATCCCTACACATCAAAGCAAATAGGATGACTGACAAAGTCCAACTAGAAGCATTATTATTTCACTAATTAGAAATTTAATCCCTACACTGATCACTCTGTCACCAAAGACATCACCAAGTGAATCCAAAAATATCCTAGCTGCAGTCCTGACTTTGTGAAATAGGCTGTGCATTCCTCTTCATCTGTCAGTTAAGGGATAAGTTCCTCTAAAATTAAGCCTTGGTACCAAGCAGCATTAATTGTTTCATGAAAGAAAATAGGGCCAATTATACTAGCTGCACTCACAGTCCAAACACTGACCTTAGAATCATGTAGTGAACTTAATGTTCAAATACCTATTTTGGATTTTGAGTTGCGCTGTAATGGTTATTTAATGAGCTAAATGAAGCTATGCATTGCACTGAGTCTCAGGAGGCAAGCAGTGTAATAGCACTGACCAAGCAAGTTAGCACCATGGTAACCTGTGCAGCTTGAATTTGGGAGGCCATGGGTTTGATTCATGTGGCCAATCTTCTTGAACCCATGGATTTTCTGGGAGTTTCCCCAGGTCACCAAGCAAATGCTGGGAAGTTTTATTACATACCTTGAATTTCCTGTTCCCATCACCTCCTTGTCATCTGCTTCAGGGTTAAAGGACCAGGCGACAGTGTTCGAGGGGTTATGACTGGATGGTGGCTTGCACACAGTAGAGGTTTATTCTTGGTATCATCACAGCACTGCTCTATTGGCACCCGGCTTCAAGCTTTTCAGGGAAGCCCCAGAGGCTCAAAGCTCTTGGATTGGGCCTGAGTGGTGTTCAGAGGCATTCAATCTGGAACCATTAGGGACTTCATCCATCCTTCTACCATTGTCATCCAAATGTGGTTATCCTTTGGGTCTCTCTTCTTATCCTCCTTCTACTCCTCCTACTCCTACTCCAGAATCAAATAAGTTACAAAGAGCCCCAAAGGCATATGTGTGATGCTTTGCCCCAGTGACTGAGGGCCCCATCCATGAGTAATCCTAATAGGGTGGACAGAAGTTTCAAGGGGGGTGCAGCGACTTCATCCTGGTGTCATTAAAAGCATTGTTTATTTGAAAGTCCATGAGATCATGTGCTGCAGCAGCAATTCACAGCATGTCGCATGAACTGAAAGACTATGTGATATGCTTGACACAGAATCTTGTCATGTCACATAGTATATACTACACACACCCACCTTTCCTTGGGTGCTCAGCTCCCTAGAGTTCATTATTAAGTTTCCTGCAATTTTGGAAGCAGAGCAGAGTGACCATATTGAGACATGAAGTATGCTATACACCCAGAAAACTAGTGGCTTCAATGCTACCATTTCATTTGGTCTGTGGTCTGTAGATCCCTGAGTTGTGTGTCGTTCAATAATTCAACTACTTCACAGTAAACCAGATGCCCTACTCATCATAATAGCCGAGGGTCTCAAAGAGAAAACTTTCTTTGGTTGACAACACTACAAAATGGCAGACAGGTGAGCTCTCTCCCCTTTTCCCAACCCCTTACTTCCTGTAAAACCAGTGCCCAAGAAAAAGTGTGTACATAGTATAAATGCTTTCATTAAACTCATTAAACTTTCAGATCATCATTGGTCGCCCAACATGAAATACCTTGCATAAATGGAGCCTTATTTGTGCAAGAGAAAATTTATTGTAAAGCCAAGAATATGTAATGTCTATTTATATGCAATAGAAAAAAGTATTGCATCTGCAAATTATGTAAATCTTACAATTGCAGTCATCTGCAAGTATAGGTAGCCCTACTAGCAAGTACAGAGCCCCTAAAAGCAGATTGGCATACATTGTCACATGATGTGGTGTAGGTTCTCACTTTCATCATTTACTTTTAAGAAATTCAAGGAAACATCCCCCCCCCCACTTTATTGTTTCAAACTGTGATTTAAATATCCACTTTAAATTCTTAATTCTTAATACTTTGATTTTAAAATAATTTTGAAACAGTTTTGTGTATTTAATTTACATTGAATATTGCCTTTGTCGTTTTCTTTTCCCATGACTGTTTAAGGAACAGTGGAATTACGTGCATTAGAAACTAATAGAAATGCTCATAGAAACACTTTCTTAGCCAACAGTACATTTTGGAATGCTCCTTCTGTGGTAAGAGAAGGTAATTAAAAAGTAACTGATTTTTATTGTTGATATTCAGTAGACATTGTCTGGAGGGAAAATGCATGGGAAACTAGATGGGATAAAATGGAAAGAAAAATTTTGGGAATAAAATGGTTATCAGGGAAACAAGAAAAAAGCATCACATGGAGAGAAATACTTAATGGGAGAAGGGAAGGTGGAAGTTAGGAAACCAGAAGAATAACAGAGAGCAGGGGGTCCTTAGCATTGCAAAAGGCCAGGATGCCGAGCATGCTGGGGCAGTATACAGCAGACAAGTTTATGCATAGGATAAGGTAAAATTAAGGAATATATGCAAACAAAACTTGTAACTCTTGTATGAATAAATTTATCATATCAAATCAAAATCTAATGCCTGAATATAAGCATTAATGTGCCTCAAATAACTTAAATGAACAGATTTTTTTCTCACACTGCATGAATTCCTAGGTATTTATTAATAATATTTAGACTTACACTGTGCTTCAAGCCATGCCTTTTGATTCCTTCTATTGCTGTAAAAGGAATGTGAATGTAAAGTCTGCTACTTAAAGTTGCAGATGTCAGCATTGGAAAATTTTTTATTTAGAGAATCCAACTTGCATTTGCTAATACTCATACATCCAGTGTAATTAAGTAGATGCAGTTGCATTTGGTAAATGTATAGAATACTTTTCCAATATTCTGAACCATCTTATATAATAAGGATAAGTGGACACACAGGATGCGCGCGCGTGTGTGTGTGGGGGGGGGGGGGGGTGTACACGATAACTCAAAAACGAAAAGTTGGTAAAATACCAAACTTGGTATTTAAGTTTAGTATCTTCCAGGGATGCGACACAAAGATTTTGAGAAAAATCCCCCCAACCCGAACTTTTCTCTTTTTCTAAAATTTTGATTTTCTCAAAAATGGCTCTAACGATTTTGATTAAAATTTTGTATATTAAACATATTTACCTGACAAATAAAATGTATATCTTGAACTTTCTGGGAATAGCCTCTGAAGAATAGTTTATTCTGGATGAATTTTACTAAATTTTGAATAACTGCTAAACCGTAAGAGATGGACAAAAATTTACTACACAAAAAATGTAGAGCACTTTAAGACACACAATTTATGTTATATACATTTTTTCGTGGAGTTCGTCGTTTTTGTGACATTCCTTATTTTTTGGTTTCTGCTATGGAAAACGTATACTTTTCTCATACAGGAACTTGTCAACTCCTCTCCATATAGACAAAGGAACTTCATTGACATAGCAACCAGCTTTTGACTATCACTTTAACTTACAGTTGTCCCTTATTTCGCCTCTACTTACAAGGAAGCAAGTAATTAGACTATTTCTACTATTTTTGTCTGATTAGCATAAAGTAAATAGAAGTATAAGCTTTTTAAGAATTATTTGTTGCAGGGATATGGAGAAAGTCATGTGAGTGGTACACATCAGATTTTTTTCTTTCAATTTTACAACTTTTCTCAAACAGGAAGTCTACATCCAGTTAATATCTCTGGTTTTACTCCTGACCATGGAAAGAGAAATGAACTTTAATGTCAGTTGCAGAGGAACAGCTTTTTAAAAGATTTGACTGTTGGTCTAGCCTAGTGTATTCCTTTATTTTCCCTTTACTTATAAGGAACTAGGCAATAAGAGCATAAATGGTAATGTTTATCTTGTTTATCATGATGTGGATAAAAGCATTATCTTTAGTAAGAATAGTTTATTTGCAGAATAAATAGTCAGTGAAGGGAACACTCAGAGTTTTTACATTAAATATTTAAATCTTTTCATTTGAAACTGGAAAATTGTTTAAAACAAAATTAAATAACTCAGAAGTTTGAGACAAGTGAGGTAGTTCAAATATAATAGTTGAAAATGAGTCTGAATATGACACTCACCTCACTTAAAATGACATTTTCAAGACATATGTTTCAAGGGCATTTGTCCATTCTTCAGTTGAGGTCCGACTAATGACTGGGATTTGTGCTCTGTGGTCCGTTACAGTGGAGACATCTGATGGTGTTCTCAGCAGAAGTTCGTAATCATGTGGTGGCATTTCAAAATTCATGAGCTGGTCTTTGTGTTGTGTAATGAGAATATTCTCCCAAACTGTAAGTGCTGCTGGGTTGTTTACAGGTTTTAGCAACTTTATGTCATTTCCTATTTCGTGATGTGATGTCCAAAAATGGTGTGCTACTGCTGATTTATCTGTCTGTTTGTGTTTGATGTTACTGAAATGTTCTTTTAACATTGTTTCCAGACTTCTTTTTGTTTAACCACTGTAACATAATTGTAATTGTCCTTGGCAATCAATTCCGTAGTCTGATCTCTGGTTCATAGGTATAGAGTCTTTAATGTCTGTTTTCAGTGCATTTTTTATGTTGAATTGGTTACTTGAAGCTAAACTTATATTGTATTTCTTGACAATTTTTTTGAATTTCTTATCTGCTGTTGGATTATAAGTGAATTTTTTATATGTAACTTTTGGTTTTTGTGTGGACAAAGTGGTGGTTTGTTTTAATGCTAATTTCTCCTTATGTTTTTCAATTTTTTGGTCAATGATATCTGGGTTAAAACCATTGGATGAGGCTATGTGTCTTAATTGGAGGTATTCTGTGTTGTACTCTTCTGGGGCAAGAGGGATGCTGAGGATTCTGTGTACTGAGATGTTGAAGATTGCCTGTTTGTGAGGTTCAGGGTTGAAACTATTCTGTTTTATGTAATTGTGGCCTTCCTGCAGATGCCATAAGTGATCTTTTGTTCTTTCCGTGTTAGTTTTAGCTCCAGGTGTGGCAGACTTTGGTCTTTTTCTGTTTCCATTGTGAATTGTATATGCCTGTCTTGTAGGTTTAATAATTTTAGACTCTTCTGCTAATTTTTTGGGATCATCACAAAAACATTGACATATCTAAACCATTTTTTGAACACGTTCGGAAAACTGGAGGTTATGTGAACTTCAAGTCGTCCCATGTACAGATTAGCTAAAAAGGGCGAAAGTGGGTTACCCATTGCTAAACCTGAGGATTGTCTATAAAATCTGCCATTGAATTGGAAATAATTCTGATTGATGCATAGTTCTGTTAAAGTATGGAAGTCTTCAATTTCTTTCTTGTTTAAGCCTATGTCTGTTAGCCATGCTTTGAAGGTTTTAAGTATTTTTTTGATTGGAATGCTGGTGAATTATGATTTCACATCAAACGATACCAACAAATCATTGTTTGAAACTTTGTAATGTTCTAGATGTTTTATTAGTTCCAAGGAATTTGTTATGCAAAGATTGTTGTATTCCAAGAAGCTATTGAATTTGTTGACTAATCACTTTGCTAAATTGTAGGTTGAAGAGTTTATACAATTGACTATTGGTCTCATGGGTTTGTCTGGTTTGTAATTTTTGGCAGAGCATAAAGACATTGGTAGAGTTGGATTTGCTTCTTTCAATTCGAATTTATCTAGTTTTGGTATAATTTCTGTTTGTTCTATTGTCTGTTTTAAGGATGTTGTCAGTGTGCTTAATGGATTTTTACTTATTTCTGTGCGCTCTTTGTTCTCTAAAAGGGTTTCTACTTTTGAAATGTAACCTTTTTTTGTCCATTTTGACAGTCGTGTTCTCCTTATGTGCCTTTAAATAGACTACCGGTTTTTTGTTCAAGGACCTGATTATTTATTTGTGACCCATTAGTCAGACCTCAACTGAAGAAGAGGGCAAATGCCCTTGAAACATGTCTTGAAAAATGTCTTGAAAATTTCATTTTAAGTGAGGTGAGTGTCATTACTGTGACTCATTTTCAACTATTATGTTTAAAACAAGCTAAACCTTTATAGTTATTGTATATTTTAATCTAATATGTGATACTTCAAGAAATTATGGGTGCCAATTAACTGACTTATTATGGTCAACCAATATTGATTTCAATTCCTGTGCAATATAAACGCATTTTAAGCATCATGTCTAATAAATATGCAAATATGCCCACTGTAATAGAACCAAACACGTGTGCAAATAAAAACACATCATCATTTCACGCAAAATGCTGCACAAAAGTTACAGAATAATTTTATTAAGAAATTTAACAACTGAATGCTATAAGTAAATAACAAAGAAATAAAACAAAATACATTTTCTTTTCTTTGTTTAAAAACAGTAAGCAAAAAAAACAAAATTTCAGTTTCAGGATCCTTATGCCTTATAAGAAATCAGATCATTCATGCATCCATGATTTATGCTGTATAAAACCCATTCAGAAAGCTGTTATAGTATAAACAACAGATAATTGTTGTTCCACACAAGCCATGAGTAGCCTACAGTGGAAAGGTTGCAGAAGAACAATTAATCAATGATCATTTACATTACAACCATTTTGTAAATGGGTTTACACAGTTTATCCCTGGGGTGCAGGAATGATTTTATTTCTGCAGAATTTATTTGTAGCAACCAACAGCTAAATTCTTTAATAAAATTTGCTGAAACTTTTTGTGCAACATTTTGCATGAAATGGTAGTTTAACTTCTCCTTCCACTCCTGGTTGTTTCAGTTACAGAGCACATATTTGAATATTTATTAAACATAATGCCTAAATGATTGCATAGAAATTGAAGTCAATTATGTGTAGAAAGGCAAGTCATCTTATCATATGAATAAGTTCTGGTAGCAGTGTAGCTCAATTGGTTAGAGCAAGAGCATGAAAAGCTGAAGATCTGTGGTTCAAATCTCAGCTATGACAACTAATTTTTCAATCTGATTCTACTTTTCTATATGATCTCTGTTGATTCTTAGCTGTAGTGGTTTTTTTCCCCTTAGCTGCAGTAAATTTTTCTATAAGAATTTTATTTTTGTTTCAGATTTTGGGCTTCTTGAACTTCTTCTTATGGGCATCGGATTTATGGTTTTTGTATAAAGAAACGCCATGGTTCAAGCTAAAGCAAGGTGTGGGTGTGAATGCTGCTGCCTGAATCATTTATTAAAAAGTAGAAAGACATTAAAAATACAGAATCTCATCCCAGTGTACAACAGAAATAAAAGATAACATAGAAGCTTTATGCTTAAATCGTGGTAACTCACTGTGTTCAGATATTTGTTAAGAATTAGCACATTATTTGTCTGGTTTTATGTATATTTATCTACAAAGTATAATATTAAGTAACAGTTACTAATGCACAGTTATTTGCGACAAATAACCTCTTTTGTGACAATTTACTATATCAATTAGCATGTGCGCGCTTAATGTACACTGCTGTAACTTGACCAACTTGTATTTATATTACTTATAGCACAAAGATTATTTAGAAAATTGGAGGTTGTGTACATTCCTTTTTAGCTCATTGGTTTGCAATAGCTGCAGTCTGAAAGCAGATAAATGCTGATTATTAGGATTTGAAATTGAATAAAATTGTAATATATGTGTTCAATGAGAGAAATAGGGATAATTAAATTGACTATGAAACAATGGTAGCTTTTAATTATTACAATGGTAAAACATTCATACAAGGATCTGAGACCTAATCTGTCAAGTATTTAGGATGATTATCATATGAGACATAATTTGTCAAGTATTTAGTATGATTATGATATGAGACATAATTTGACAAGTATTTAGGATGATTATCGTTTTTGGCATTCAAGAATGCCAAAATTGCACATTCTTGGCATTCTGCCTAAGTCATGGTTCAGTAGGAAAATTTTATTTTTTAAACAGATATAAGATCTACTATGATTATATTATAATTGAAAATAAATTAATATAACTCTTGTATGTTTGTTTGCTAAAGTCCAGATAAAAGAAATACAAAATGTTGAGATTAATATTTGCGGAAGCATAAGATAAGTAGTGCAAGAACTACAGCTCTGTAAGCATTCTTTTACTTTTGTGCTTATTTGGCTGATGCATACTTTTGTGTAAGAAGGAACCAAAGACTGAACATATTTTTTACCAAATCAAGGCTTAATGGAGAAAATTTCCAAATGCATGGCACATTACTTGTTGTAACTTTCACCCAAATGTAGTCTTATTTTCCTTAATATCAGTTTGACAGAATCTGTAATCTACATTTTGGTTCAAAATGTTTGGATGCTTTTAATACATAATTTCCCCCACTAACAATAATGTAATGTTGCAATGTCAAAACAATACAAAAAATTATGAAAGTAATTAAGTTTGAAGAATAAATTTGAAAATAGAAATGCATGACTTGCAATATAAGATTTACATCTAGTAAGACACATTTGACAAGCTACAGCATTTTGGCTTTGGTTCAAAATTTTTGAAATTGAATATTTTTTTGATTTAATATTCACAGACTTAAGTTTTAACAACACATTTGCAGTATTAATGATTTTCTATATACTTTATTAAAATGTATGGAAGAAGTTGATAAATTATTATAATTATTTGCATTGCAGCTATTAGGTTATAAATTGTGTAAATCAGCAGCAGAAAATATTTAATTTGAAAATGGATAATTGAATTCCCAATTAATGAACATGTTAATCTCCACCTGGAAAAAGCTGTTTCCAGATTCAGTTCCCACAGGATAAAATTTGGCATATGTTTTAATGATGGCAGTAGAAATGACAAAGAACATATAAGAAATTCTGCCAGTGGGTAATGCAGTAACAAGTCATGTTCATGACATGTAAGCAAAATGTAATCAGTTATACAAAATTCAGGATTTTAATTGGACTGCAAATGTGTATAACTTTTCTGTTTTGTTCTAGTGTATGCTAGCTGTATGTCACTGATAATTGTTATTATGGTGATGACAATTGCTTGGCTTTTAGGTAATTGAAGTAATAGAATTTAGTTTGGTGTTGTGGTGACAATTGTTTACAGCAAATAGAATATAAGATATTGTTTTGTATAATATAGAGAGTCCAAATGGATCATCAACTTAATGTTGATCACTCATTATTTATGCTGGAATATTCAGCATTGAATATTGATTAAGTTTTGCATCAAAATAAATTATGTTAACAAAGACAGTTGTATATTTTAATAGTGTGGAACTATTAAAACTAAGCTTAAAAATGTACAATTATAAAAAGTCTTAACCCATGAATGAAGGAAATTTTGTCCATATACCACTCTATGAGAATCCTGAAAAAATATTTACTTGAAGGAAGAGTCGAGAATTACAATCAATATCTGATAGAAAATAACCTTTTTATACACTTATTTTTGAATGGCAAGGTAATGGACATCTTGTTTGTTACTATGTGTGCGCCCTTTCTTGGGTACTAGTTCTACAGGGAAGTGAGCACCAGAGGGAAGAAGAGGGTGTTGGGAATCAAAGTAAGTTTCTTTCTTCTCATTATTGTTTTCCATATTATTTGTATTAACAAGACAATTTGTAGTTCACATCCTGCAAAGGTCACAAATTGTTATCCACCATCTTTTCAAAGAAACTGTTGCCCTGGCATGTCAATCAGTTCAGGCTAACTTTTCCTTCTTGTGATTATCATTTCTGTGGCTATGATGGAAACTTTGATGTATCAAAGCAAAGCTATAGTTTGGTCACCATTTATTAGGAGTGCAACAGTGGTAAATGTTTTTTTGGTTTGCTGAAAATATACTGTAAACACACTCGTAGCAGAGATATTGTAGGAAAACTATTTTAAAAATGACTGATTATCCATTTCACAAAATGAAAGTATGCCACTTTTTAACCCACTTTAGAGATGAAAGCTTATCCAAAAATTATCTACATCATGCTGGTTATAATATGACAAATCTGGTTACTTGTGTACTTCTAGGCTACTAGATTCACTGTTTAAGTAACAACTTGATTATTGGAAAAAAACATAATTTTTAGTGATTTTATTTGCATGTCTAAAAGATTTGTTATTGTTATCCTTGTACAATAAGTTGCAAGGGTTGCTTCACTTCCCCCTCCCCTTCATTTAATATCATGGAAAATTCAAGAGTAAAATGCAAATTTAAAAACATTTGGGTCAAAAGAAAGGTATCCTTATTAAATTTGAACCACTGCTCCCTGTAGAGAATGATATAAATAAATAGTTTGAAAAAAGACGTGCTTAAGTTTTTCGTTTTGATTTCATGTTGCAAAATGTAGCAAACGGTATACCACTTCTATTTGTAAACACAAAATCTAAGTACTTAAAGTGGTTTTGTTATTTGTATACCATGTGAGTTTGTTATAAGAAATAAATTACTGGTCTTAGTACTATAATTCATATCAAGAAGTGCATTTATCACAATGTTTCTATGTTTAAGGTGAAGACTCACTAAAAGTGTTTTAAAATTGCTGAAATTGTTGCTAAATGCTTCAAACTATACAAGCAAATGAGTTTATCAATTTTGAACTTTCTTATTAAAAATGTAATTGTTTTCAAATTACTTTCATGATCCACAACATTTATCATCAACATTTTTAATAAATGAAAGCTTACATGTATATACAATGAAAATGTGATGTATACTTTCCAGATTATTTCTATTAATATCTTGGGAAATCATCATAATTCCTATACATTTTTTTTTTTTTTTTCATAGCACTTCTAAATAATCTGTAACAAATTGCAATCAGTTGTAAAACTTTTGCCCCAATAATATTTCAGTTCCACAGTTGAAAATCTGAAATGGAAAAAAAAAAAAACAGCAGCTGAAATAAACCATTCTTATATTACATAAAAGCTACATTCCGATTATTTCTATCTTTAGATAGCCAGAAAGTAAACACTTAACAATCCAAAATGTTTTTAGAAACAAAGGCAAAACAAACAAAAACACATTTTTCATTACTTTTTCATTTACTGATCCCTCACCTTAAGCACCATCAATAGGCTACATACTATTAAGGTATATTTTATATTCAGAGTCTTGAGGCAAGTATATAAAAGTAACACAATGTGTAGCACATGAAACTTAGGTAAATTATATGTCCTTTAAGACATTTGGAGATATACACAGAATAAGTTTGCTAAAAATACTGCAAATTAGCCGAGCACTAATTCATTTAGACAAAGGATAAATTCTAGCCATGGTTGATTTTAGTTCTGCGGCTATATTTTGAGTAAAGGATTATAAAGTTTAAAGCAAAAAGAAAGGAACTCATCAAGATGTTTATTTCTATTCAGTGTAATAAATTTGCAGAAGTCATCTTATTGGTGTAGACATTTGTGAATTGGTGCTCTTCAGGTTAATAAATCCAAATGATCAGGTGATTCATAGATATGTTCTTGTCAGTTTTTTTGTAGTAGCCATTTGGAGCTGTATTTATATGTTTGAAAGACATATCTCAATAGCAGATCCGCCTGCGGTGCCATAAGTAGTTAAAGCGGGCGTTAAACACTACCAAAAAAAATCAATAGCAGATTTATTTCCTTAATCTTAGCAAAATATGAAAAATTTATGTGTATAATTCCATAGATATTATTTTCTGATTCTTTTTTGTCCATAAAATGCATAAATGTTTATGACAAAACATTTATAAAATAAAATAGCCAAATAGCATAATTGTCTAGAAGTAACGAGATATGAACTGCTAACTAGATCTAAAATAAATTATAATTTCAAATTATAAATGGAAGATATGCTAATATTTCCATAATTGTTGAAGACTGTATTACATTCATTTAATTTTAATATTTTTCCTGTCAAATTTAGAAATGCTCTAAATATTATATGTTGTTACTGTGCTACTGCATTAGATGTGGTTATACTAAGTATTTGACAGTGCACATTACCTCTGTGTAGCTTTTTATTCCTGACATATGGGTTCTGTATCTACTGAAGTCTTAAACTAAAAATTCTGATTGTGTACAGGATGTGTTTGAATAAAAATTAGCTGCTCAATGTGCATAGTAAATAATGAATATTTGTTATCCCCTGAAAGTCTGTTAATTGTTACGCCAAAGCACAATATGACTACATCAGTTTGTTTTTAAGTAGACAATATTTTGTTTAATCTTTCCAATTAGATTATGTGCAGCTTTGACTTCAAATTCATTAGCAAGCTTGTTGGCAAATTTGGAACTTCTAACACTAAAAGAGGTCATAATTTTACAAGTATGTGCTGCTATTAATAATCATTCTATATATGCCATTATATAAATATGTTGCTCTAATTCCTCATATATTGAAACATCATTTTGAGTTTATTTAAATGATAGCATTCTTGGAAATAGAACTGGGTTTTGAAAAGTTCAGGATGTCTAAGGACATATGCATATTCATGAGTAGGCTCGCCAGTTAATGTTGTATAACTTCTACCATAGCTGCAGCAGTGCATTCTATTCTGTGTGGTAATAACATCTTTCTCATAAATCCTGCCAGGATTGTTTTCCCTCTGTGGTGCTATATGTAGTAAGAATGGGAATTAAACACTTAAAATAAATCTTTCTCATGTTTGAAACTAACTGATGTTGCCCACAGAAGGTGGATGGCATAGGTGCACTTTGGCATCTGTTCTTTGTCTTAGCAGTATACATTCCTCTCATGTATAAGTAACATAATTTTGTTGTATTCTCAAATGTTTGCTTATACACAAGAGACATGACATTACTCTCTAATCATGTCTTTGTGTTAAGTAATTTCACTTTTTATTTTCCCCACTGTATGTTTAATTAGCACTCTGTTTTTTTTTTTTTTAACCATGATGCTTATTGATACAAAAAATCTCACTAAAGTACTTCTAAGAGGCTGGAACAGAATTCCTGACATTTCAGGGATAGTACAGGCGGAAATGGCAGTAGTAATGGTAAAAGCACATGCCATAACAATGAATACTGAAAAAAAATAATGACTGATAAATATGAAGGCAACCACCTAATTGAAGGAAGATGAAACACTTCATTTGTGGCTAGAAGTAATTCACTTGAACCAAAATAAATAATGCAAATCACAGAACTTATTCAGGACAGCTTCTATGAAATACACTCAAATTGCTCCATCAACTCTTACTTGTTTAAGGAACAAGTTTCTTTAGTGTTGCATAAAACCTACTCTTAAGAAAACTATGAGTAAAAGCAAAATGTTCTGCATGTGTAACTTACAAGAAAGGGAATGAAACTTATATACTCGTATATTAGTAACTGTTCCCATACATTGCTACTTCGATTACTAGTTCAGGCTTTGATAAGTGCAATAAAGCACATTGTAATTCAAACATTGAACAATTTTTAAAGGCATTTAATCCCTGGAAACAGAGTTTAAATTATTTAAATAACCTGCACTCAGTATTTTAAATGTAATGTTGCAAAACCAACCTCTGGTTTCAACAAAAACAGTTAATTTTGTGTTGCAGGATCACTGAACTTCTTAATGCTGTGCAGGACTTATAATGGGTTCCTAAATGTTTGGTTAAACAAAGGTAGAACTGCAGTGTTGGAAAATAAACAATTCTCATCCTTCTAAGATAAAACTGATTTTGGTATTCTGAGGGTATACTTTGTTACCTTCAATGGTGGCATGTGTAAAATAGACATTTGAAACAATAACTAGACAATAAATAAGTGACCTGAGCAAAGGCAGCATGATTGTTCATTAATAGAATGGGCCACATCCACATATCCCTTTTATAGTACATAATAAGATGATTTGTAAATGTATTTATTTACATCTATCATACAATAATAAAATTGACATATCTTTATATAATAATATTTACATATGGCTATATGCATATCTATGATAATATTATCCATTTAAGTAATCGGGTGAATAGAAATATGATTTTAAGCAAAAACATTTTAGTTCCTGTCAAACAAGATTTTTCTTTTATGCATTTTTATGTGATCTGGTAGTTTATCAAGCCCTGGATTTTTAAGTTCTAAAAAGTTAAAATTATGTTCTGCTTCTTTGTGGACATCTGCAGAAATTCAAAATAAAAAAATCTGATGTGTTCCATTCACATAACTTTCTCTAGCTGTTTCATGTACATTCTAAAAAATTGTGTGTTCCATTCACATGACTTTTTCTACCTGTTCTGCAAACAAGCTATTCTTATAAAAGATTATTCCTTTATCTGCATCATGCTAATTGAGATAAATATTAGCAGAAATGCTTCCTTGTACGTAAAGGTGAAATAAGGGAATACACTAGGCGAAAGCGATACTCAAATCTTTTAAAAGCTGGTTGTATATGAACAATTGAAATTAATTATGCTTTGCATTTCCAGAAAAACAAAAGAGAGATGAAACGAATGGTGACCCCATCTGAGAAGATACCTAATTTAAAATTGAAACAAATAAGAGGAATATCTTGGAAACCGTCAACTTTACAACAAAAATGTAAATAACATAAATTGTGTATTTTAACGAAATCTACATATTTTGTGTAGTATGTTTTTGTCTATCTCCTATGGTTTAACGGTTATGCAAAATTCATCCAGAATGAACAGGTCTTTAGAAGCTATTTGCAGAAAATTGAAGATATAGAGTTTATTTATGATGTAAATAGCTTTAAAGTACTGTATTTTAATCAAAATCATTAGAGCCATTTTTGAGAAAATCAACATTTTAAAAAAAAATTCCATGTAAAAGGTGGTTTGAGATAGTGGGATTTTCTTGAAAATCATATCGCATCCTTGGAAGATATGAAACTTAAATATCAAGTTGAGTATTTAACGATGTTTAGCATTTGAGCTATGCTGCCCACACCCATGCATGAACACACATACACTTTTTTCTAAAAATAGTATTTTGGAGTCAGGGAACCTCAAAACATATATTTATGGTGAATTCTCGACACCAAAATTTTGGGTGTCTATCCACTACATATATTGTACATATGGGCTAGAGAAAGTAAAAATGAATCAATCTAAAACAGTGTGCCCACCACTATCAAAGGATCTTTGGGAATTTTAAAAAACCATATATATGCTAATAATTAATATGAAAGCTTATATGTTACATATTTCTATCCATATTTATTTTTTATTTTGTTTTTGTTTGCTTTTTAATTTGTTACTCTTGTGTAAATTTCTTTGTATGTGTTTACGTTTTTGTTACATTAATTTTTATTGATACTTTTATTTTAGCTTCAGTTTTTTTGTAGGCTTTGTTAAGTTGGCAGCAGAAGTTTTCTCTTCATAATAAAAAGGATTTCATATATTCAGTTTAGGAATTTATATAAATCACTGGGCATATCATTGTGTTTAAAACACTGTAGCTTTAAATTGTAAGAGGTTAAATTAACTGTAACTTTAAACTGTAAAAGGTCAAAGTAACTGTAACTTCTCTATGTATTTGAAAGTACCAATTTCGATACACCTACAATTAGTACAGCACTGAAAAACACACATTAATTTCAACCACTACATGAGCAAATGTTCTTGGTATACTAATTTTGTGTTAGCATGGCACTGAAAAGCATACAGTTACACAAAGTTTCATAAGATCATAATTATTTAAACTTTATATTGTTCGAATTAATGTAGTCTTATTTGCTTAAATAACCAAGTTAGGTATTTTTAGGCTCTAACATGAAAAAATAGGCCTTATTAGGTCCTAATATAAAATTAGGTTGAATTAGGCTCTATACAATTGAAGTACGTTACTCGTTGGTACCTAAAACATTAAAACAAACTGAAATTTGCAGAGTAACAGGTCAGGAATAAAATAGATTAGAACCTATGATTCTGGGGCTTGCTTGTGCCTGTACAAGGTAATTATTTTTTCCTCTTGCATTGTGGTTATAAACCTCTTGATTTGTTTCTATGGTGGTTTCTGTATTTTTTTATGTACATTATTGTTTTAAATATGTAGAGTGAGTAAAATGTAAGTATTTTTAAGGTAGTGAAATCTTCTTTACTTGATTATGTGTGTTATAAGCCTAAAACTAAGCTACCCATGTTTGTAGTCTAAATATTCTGTCATTTTCTTAGTACCATATCCCCAAAATATTATTGCATAAGTTAATTATATGTAGATTGGAATGGTCATTTTGAGGTTTATTTCTTTTAGATTTTCCATTTTTTCATGATGAACAATTTTAAACAACTTTTACTGTATAATTTATATGTATGTCACATTTTAAATGTTTATTATAACTTAAAAATTGGTCAAATCTACATTTCTAATGATAATTTGAGTATGAGGTTCATTTGATAAGTTCTCAGAATGAAATCCAAAATAACAACTGACCCGATTCAAACTATTTTTACTTTTCAATATAGTGTGTCTGTACTGTAATGCACTTGGTCCATTGGTGTTCCAGTGCTTTATTCCATCTCAAAAATGACATTCCTCCATGGCTGCAAAACACTTGTCAAATTTGGCTATCAGTTCTTCATTTGAAAAGAACCTATCTCCACTAAGGTAACTTTTGAACCTAATGAAAAGTTGGAAGTCTGACAGCTGCATCAGGAGAATAAGGTGGGTGGGCACCAAAATGTATCTCAGCTCATATATCTTTGTCATAGCAATGACATGTGTGTGGGCACATGCTGTCCTGATGGAAGAGACTTTCTTCCTTGCTAAACCTGGCCTTTTTTATGGTGTGCCTTTTGTTGTAGTTGGTCCAAGAGGTAAGCATAGTATTTTCACATAATTATTTGATCATTAGGAAGTTGATCTATCATCCGAATCCCTTTCACATCCCAGAAAATTGATGCCATTACATTTCCGGCAGACTTCTTTTGGAGGTGCAGAATCAGCATGCCTCCACTGTTCCAACTGTTTTGTTTATGGTGTATAGTACCCATACTTAATCTATGGTTGTGAATTGGCGTAAAAAGTCTTGTAGGTTTTTCTGAAAATGGGCCAAACATTGTTCAAAAATTTGCACTCTGATGCATTTTTGATCTCATGTTAACAGTCGTGGCACCCATCTGGAAGATCATTTTTTCATGTCCAACTACTCAGGCAAAATGTTATATGCCTTTTCACATAATGCTGCTACAGCTTCAGCAATTTCTTGCACTTACAATTGGTGATTTTTCAAGACGATTTTGTGGATTTTTGTAACCATTTCTGGGATGGTGATACATCTTGGCTGTCCACTACGCGGATCATCTTCTATCCTCTCCCTCTTCAAATTTAAATTTGTTGGTCCACTTAGCAACAGTTACATATGAAGGAGCACTGTTTCTCAAGAACTGTGCTTAGCAAGTTGGCACAAATTTCATTTGCTTTCATTCATTTCTTTACAAAGTACTTCATCACTGCTCGAATCTCAGGTTTTTTCCATATTCAAAATTTTTTACACAGGAACAATAGTAAGTCATCCACAACACAGCTGTCTACCCAGAGCACTCGAGTACCACCTGTACACTCATAAAGGATGGCTAATTATTGCATCAGAACCACGTGCTAGTGATGGCCATTGTTGTTGATACCAAGAACTTATCTAATGACTCTCATATTTGTGCTGTTTCTGTTTTGCATGGTTTGAAAGTGAGTTGAGTTAGTTTGGTTTGTTTATTAGAGGTTGTTTAATTTAAAGTGCTGGATCATCTGTTTGGTATTTTGAGCTGTAGGTTTTCCCAGGTTTTCTGTGACAATTCCAATATTTGTGACAGTATCATCTGCATACAATATTGATTCTGCTGCTTATAGATTAGGAATATCATTGGTGTATGTGATAAATAAGAGTGGTCTGAACAGAACCATGTGCAAGGCTTTTCATGTTTTTTTCAGAGTGTTATAATTTTTACTTGGGTTCTATTGTTCAAGTAAGATTTTATTTGAGTGAGTGGATTCCTCTAATATTGCAGTTTATTTAGAAGTAATTCTGATCTACACAGTCAAATGCTTTTGTTAGATCCAGAAAAATGTAGTTGTTGTCTCTCTATTATCTATTATGTAGTCTGTTATTTCTGCTATTGCCTTATGCTGTTTTGTCTTTTCTAAAACCAAACTGTGCAGTGTTTAATATTTTGTGTTTTTCCTAAGAAACATTTTATTTGCATTTTTTCTAGCAGTTTTGACAGCATTAAGATACAAGGTATTGGTTGATAGTTGCTTGCTAATTTTTCTCACCTATTTTGTGTATGGGCCTTATAATTTTTTTTCCCGTGTTATAGTCATATTGATTAATTCCATTAATGGCTCTGATAAGTATGGTAAACATTAATTAAAACATTAATGGGAATGCACAGTGAGGTAACCAATCAATTAAAGATAAAAACATAGATTACACTCAAACTTCACTCTTGAAATAGAGTAACTTACTTTGGACATGTTTCGGTGGTTGTTGCCACCATTTTCAACAGAGAATGGTGGCAACACCACAGAAACATGTCTGAAGTAAGTTACTTTATTTCAAGAGTGAAGTTTAAGTGTAATCTATGTTTTTACTCTTAATGGTAAACGTTATTTGAGATGTTTTAAAGAGAGATTGTCTGGTCCTGTAGAGTTTTTATTTTTCATCTTATTTATGGTTTTTATCATGTCTTCTTTCAAGACCTCATCAACATATGGAGAGTTGGTTACAAATTTTATGTATATGTGCTACAGCTATCGTTTTTATACCAGCTGTTTAATCTGTTCTGGGAAGTTACTATTTAATATATTGCTTGATTCATAGTGTTAATTTTACTGTATTGCCATTCTTCATACTTGAGATGCTGTGAACTTCATTTTTGTTCCCATTTTGTTTATTATATGCCACATTGTGTTATGTTAGTGGATTACTGATGTTTTTGTTTGACACATTTTGATTTGGCTTCGTTTCACTTTGAATTTATTTTTACTATTGATGTGCTTGTTTTTAGAAGTTTTCCGCTTTGTTTAGATCATAATAGAATTTTAGTTTGCATTTTTGTTTCAATAATGTCCTTGTCTAGCAGTTTATTTTGTTGAAAGTGATACTTAAGAGTACAAGCATAATCACACCCTCCCATTTCAACCCCTAACAATCTGTATTTACCTACTATCATAACTTCATGTTTTTTCTGGGCATTGTATAAATGAAAGAAGTCTTGCGCTCATAATATCCTGGTATTTGGTGCACTAGAATTTTCCAGAATCTGACACTATTATTTGGATTTTATGCAGCTATAATCATATTAAATGATATGCTTTACTGCCATGCAAGTACTTGTAAAGGAAAACAGAACAAAAATAAAGTGCTTGGTTACTGCTAAGGTGCTCATAATGAGAGGTGATATACATTAAAAAATTAATAGTTATACTAAATCTAAATAAACTATCAAGCACATCAGTTTACTGGTTCAATTAACAGTTTAGAGAATCTCCTATCCCTTGCCAAAATAAGGTTTAGTTGTCATTAAAAGTTTTCCCTAATATGTTCTACAATATAGTACAAACCTTTTATTTTGCCACTAAAAAGAAACACTTTTTGGCACTTAACCTCTATATTTATTGCAGTCTACTCATGTTTTTTTACTGAAATAGTTTGCAAGTTGCTTTTGTTTCCAACATGTGTGGCATTAGAGAGCAGCACAATTGTATAAATGCTGGAGTTGTTTCCATTCTAGGTAAACCATTAGATTTTCTAGCTGTGCCATTGCCTCTACATAAGGCTTTATTTCTTCCCTCATGTATACTCAAAACATGGGAACAAATGAGCCACACTGATAGACAGCTTCATCACTCAGAAAGGAGCAGATTCACACTGACCGTAGTAATGATACTTCAAACCATGGTACTGGCAATCTCTATAGCCATGTAGGTTCAAGACTGTATACAAATTTCTCTGCATTGGTCATAGTTCAAGCTTTGGAAGTCAGATGAATGATATTTTAAAGAAATAATCCACCATTGTGGTATATCAAAATCATTTGTATATCACAGTTATATTGATAATTTTACAGAGAAGGATTACTGACTTATTAATGAAAAGAAAGGGAAAAATAGTACAATCTCACCAAGAAGAGAGAACAAACTAGACAAGTGGAAAAAAACATTCTCAAGACAAGTTGTTTCTATAAATTGTTCCAATAAGCTCAATGTAAACATTCAAACTGTCAAAATGGCATTGGCAGCAGTCAAAAGTTAAGCATACAGTGATCAAGGTACTGTTTGTCCAACTCATAGTCCCTGGCAGGAATGTGACGGGAGTAAACAATTCTAGGTACATGGCTATATCTGAAGTTGGATATGTGTTTCTGGTTGCGATAACAACACTAGTACCAACCTTGGAATGTGTATTCATGCCAGATTAAAGCAAAGAAGTCGCTCAAAATAGCAAAACTTAAATGTTATTCAGTTACTCACTTCATGCAATATGCTTAGCTTTTAAAAACAATATGCTCATGTCAAACAAATGAAGTAGCCAGCTTTTCTTCAGAGCCAGATTCATTTTTGCTTTAGGAGGAAGAAGAAAAATTGCTACTGTTATCTCCCAATGAAATGACAATACTGTCAATGTTTTCAACTACACCGTATTTCTACCTTTTCTATATGTTTACAAAAACCCTGCCCATCTGTTTCAGTCACAAGTGATACACCTTCAAGTGTTTTATCTTGCAGTTTCTGTAGGGATAAATCACCTGTTACATTTCTTTCTGTAACTGTTCATTTCACTGTGGCCCAAGCTAGTTCTATAGGATTTAGATCACATGTATGGGGGCAAGCAAACAACAGTATGGCCTAATGAAATTAACAATGCATCCACTTTAATACCTTTTTCTTTAGGCTTGTTTCAGTCAGCCTGTAAATATCTCTTTTGTGCATGGAACTGTCGCACTGAACCGCTTTGATCTGCAACCAAAATATCATAGCAGATTTTACAGCACTCGTAGATGGGGGATTTATCTACTTCTACACTGTAACAAGGAGAATTGTCTAACAACATAACAGAAGGAGGGGGCAAATTAGGAGCCAGCTTTTCTCAAATCCATTTTTCAAAGTTCATAGTTATGATTCATTTGTCCATGGTAGTTGCCTGCAGTTGTTCTGGCCTTTTAAATGAGAAGAGAATTTTCCAAGAACTTGTTTACACTACCTGCATGAACTATCATCTACCTATTCCCTGCATTACATTTTGTATGGATGCCAAATTCCTCCTCACTTTGCCAGCAATTGCCAAATGTGATGTTACTATCCACCTAGCTTTCATCAATATAGAAGATACTTCTCCCATTATTTTGATCAGATTATCATGCTGCCCAGCCAGTTCTTTAAGTATTTTTCCTTTTCTCTGACATTTCCTCCATTTAAATCCCAGCTCTGAAATTACTTTCCAAAAGAACTTTGTCCCCATGGAGAATATATATTTTCTCAAACAACAGGCAGCAATTTATATAGAGTAGGAACACGCTCTTTAACAATGTAAAAATCGTGTATAATCCTCCAAAACACACACCTATCAAAATCATCCATATTCATTACAGAGTGTACAGCTCTTGATTTTTCGGCATTTCCCTGGGGTCATTAAACACTTTTTTCAGCACTTAAATCTTGCACATGTTTGCAAATTCTTTTGATTGTTCTTTCAGAGACTCCTGTATAAATGACAGCTCTTGCAGTTGCTTGACTCACTGAAAGTTTTATACATTTGTTCCTAGCTTCCTTGTCACATCCCTCAATCACTTTCCTAATTATTTCCCTACCCTCAGAATGTATCACTCTTTTTTTCTTTACTTCTGACATAATACTCGTGACTTGTACAATTTTACAATTGAAACTAAGAGAAGATAACAGTGAGTAAACATAGCGTCAAAAACGAGGCGGAGTCAGTTGGTAACATATCATAAGCACAATAATGTTGCGAGAATGTTTATAACTCAGATTACACTATGTGGAATGTTTCTGCTTTCCCCTTGTTCCCCTGGGGATAGCTCATGGACAGGCTTTTCCTGTTGTCACATCAATTGCTACTTATTACTGCTCCTTAATACAACAAAACTGTATATCAGAGAGGTTCTAGGTCATTTATTGTCCCTTACAGTCAGGAAAGCACTTTCATTTTGCCTTGATACAAAATATTAGTAAACTAATATAGTATAACAGAAGACTAGAAAGTGTGACGTGTTTATCATTAAATTATGATGTGATGAGAGAAAATAACATCTCTAAAAGTTCTAAACTATTATGAAAATGTTTTTAGATATTTCATCTCCATTAGCAATTATCCAACTAGTTCGATCTGTTATCTGTTGCTGTATATGGTGACAGCTTGTGGTTGAGGGATTAAGTTCGAGAGCGAATTTTCTAATGGAAAATGAAAATTCAGAATGTGTATCCTATTTTTATAATTAAAACTTTCTCCTAAGTGAGGAGCTCATGCCTGAGGCTGGCCTGGCACATTGCATTTGAAAAATGTTTGTTTGGCCGGGGCTTGAAAATAAAGATGAAGAAAGTTAATTTATCACATTTTTTATCACATGATGTCAAGATATCCAGAATAGCATAATCATTGCAGCATTAACGCAAGTGATGAGCTATTCCAGGACATTAAATGTCTACAAGACCTTGGGTTAGGCCTGACTCGGTTTAGGCCTGATTTGAAAAATATCTGTTTGTCTGGGGGCTTAAAAATAAGATGAAAACAATTTTATCACATGTTCTTTGTTTGGATTTTTATTTTGTTTGTATGTTATAACAAAGTTTTGTGCTATTGGTGGCAACTTGCATAACTCTTAAAAAGATGCTCCCCTTGGGCCAGTTAGGCCCAGTAAGGGTATGAATGGTATGTTTGCTTTCCATCGGTGGCTATAGGGGGAGACATATAATTAGTAATTTCTAAGTGGAGCAGAGGGCATCATTACAACATTTCCATGATTGTAACTGGAATTTGTAGTTCATGAGTTCACCGCTATGTGCCAAGGTGATGAGGGATCAGTTGTCGCCCAAGGATGGCACTGTAGGGCGAAATCATGACTTGCAGATACATTTTGCCCAGAAGCCTTCTTCTTTCAAGATATGAGGTTCTTGTACATGCAAATAAACATAACACAGGATCACCAGCTTTACTTCCCTTCTGAAGGAAGCCTTGCTAAGGACTTTTGCATCTGAAAAATACATCGCCCTCCACCAGATTTGAAGCTGCTATCTGGGTTTTAGAGAAGATAGTAACCACTACACCATGGAGGATGACGAAAAACATATGATATAGAAAAAAAGTCAAACATAGAAGGGGCCTTATTTAGGATATTCAGAATAGTCAGATGTGTTGGAGCTGTCACCTCCAGTGACACAAAATGAAAAGTGGCGTAGCTGATGTGCAGTTGGTGCTTGCTAAGTTACTGGCTTATTACCTAGATTTCTGGAGAAAAGTAATAATGTTAGACAAAAGTTATAATATTAGGCAGTAATAAATAGTGTGAAAAGAATTGGTGTTGTCATTCCTTGTTGGATACCATAGATGCATTGCAATCTGCACTAGAAACTCTAAGATCATTCCATTGAAATCCCTAGATATCATTACACTTCATTTCTCAATTGTGAGGCCAGTATCATTGAGAATTACAGACTGAGCTGCTGGACAAGGATGAAGATGCCAACGCTCACTTTAATGTGATGCTGAGATACCCAGAATAGCAGAATTATTGTAGCATTAACACATCCATGGTAGTATATAATGCTCACATTGGCCACATTCAATTCTAACTGAAATTGTTATTTTCACACATCTGCAACTGCTTTAATTTCTGGAGATAATTTGTTAAATAGCTTAATACCTTGATATAAAAATTATATTTATAACAGTTCATGCTGCTGCATGTATTGTATTCATACATTTATTTATTTTTTATTGGTTGATGCT
Organism: Hymenopus coronatus; assembly: GCA_030762935.1. Taxonomy (NCBI): domain Eukaryota; kingdom Metazoa; phylum Arthropoda; class Insecta; order Mantodea; family Hymenopodidae; genus Hymenopus; species Hymenopus coronatus. The sequence goes on along the minus strand of CM060900.1, from coordinate 403,403,376 downwards.
TATCTATTACAAATATAATTACTCTATAAACATACAGAGAATAAATGGTGAAAATCCTGTTATTAGTAAATGTTCCCTGCATGATTACCGACATTTAAATTAAACATAATTCGAAAACTGTTTGTTTATATGTGTGTGTGTGTATCCCCCTAGCAGTGCTCCATATTTCAATCCAATAGATCAAACTTGGAAACTTAATATTTATTTTTATGAATTACTATTCCAGCTTATATCAACGATAATGCTTGAAATAAAGCATGAGGTGATAAAAAAAAAAAAAAAAAAAAAAAAAGCAGCTAAATCAGCAAACTGTGACATGTGATAAGTTGAAATTAAAACTTTGAGTATCATTTGCTGATGCATGTACATTTTTAGTTGAAAGCAGTACAAAATTATGAGTATGTTTAGATTGATTGATTTATTCAATTATTAAAATACTAAGTACATACATAGTTAGGACTGACATCCCTAGGAGTCTTAGATAGACTGCTGAACATAATAGAGCAGCAACTTTGTATACAAAAATACTTTTGTTAATGAATTTAAAATGTGTTTGAAATTGATACAGTATTAAAGTAGCTTAAATTGAGATCTGTGAAAAATATAATTCTAAGATTATTTCACAAAATAATGATAGTGTTAAGGGATTCTGATGCATTATTAGTGTTATAAAACAAGTACACCTGAAATTTAGCAGACTACATACATTTATAGACACGAATAGATTGTGGTGTTGAGAACCTTGACCATAAGAAGAGAATTTATGAATATGTTAAGGTACATCCACAGAAATAGCTTTACTAAGTCATGACAAGGAGTTAGAGCCTGAAATTAATACAATCTGCACACAGCATTGAAACATTGCTTTCACAAAGGTAGTGTTTTGTTTATTTTAGATACACTGTACAGTCTCTCTTCTTCAAACAATACAAGCGTTCTGGGAGAGAAAGTGTACAGTTAAACTTTTGCCCCCCATAGTGGTGTAGGGATAATGTCCTTACCCCATACTGTGAATTCAGATTCAAACCCATATCAATAGTAAGCATTTATTTAGGATTTTTCTGTGTGGGTTAGTTTATGTGACCATATTGTTAAATATTCCTTTTTTTCTTATTATTTAATTTTATTTTTGGCAGATCAGCAGCTATGCCATACAGGCGATAAATAAGAGAAGTATTAACATTTGAGGTCGATATATTGACTCTTCTAATATAAACTGAAATACTTATTAGTACAGAAATGATAATATAACTTTACAGAGTCCTCTGTATTTCTTTTAAGAAAATTTGTGGTACTTTTCTTTTCAGCCTTTTAAATGGATATTTGATATGCAGGTTATATGCTTGAGCACCAGTAGCATTGTTCAATTATGGTGAAGAATGTTTTCAAGAGCTATTTCATATACTGTCTATTGAAAGGATGTTAAGTTCATGTTAAACCTGTGCATTCCTTATAAACCATAGTGCATTTGTAGCTCTGCGGAGAAATTTATTTTGCACAACTTACAAGTTATGTTTATTAGTTTTATTTGTTGTGGACCGTATAGGAGCTGTATAAGAGAGGAGAGGTAAAATTAAAGATTTGTAAAGAAGAGTGGAGCAGTCTAATCCAATCCTGGAGAATTTGTTAATTAATGGATATAATTTGGTGAGCCTTGAGTTAGTAAGTGTTGTGATACATGTAATATGATCATTCCAATTATATTTATGTGTCCAGTAGAATGCCAGGATATTTAATTGGGTATAAATGACAGCCAGGTTAGCTGTTTATTCTGGAAATATAAATAACCAAGGTTTTGAGAAGGTCTTAGAAAAAATATTTTTGCTTTTGTCTTGTTGATGTTAAGTGAAATATGCCAAACTGTTCATCATTCAGCTAATAGTGAAAGAGATGCTTGTAGGCATCTAATTGCTGTATTTAGTTTGGAGTATGAATAAAAAAAGGACAGCGTCGTGTGCATCTGTGGTGATGGAACTTGGTTGTAAATCAGGAATAAATATCATGTGTGAAGTGTTAAGCAGTACCAGTGCAAGAACTGATCCTGACCATATTTTCTGAAGTTGAAAATGGACATTTACCAACTGGCTTTTTTACATCCTCTTGACCCATGTACAATGTACATATAGATAGAGAAGTTATTGTATTCTATTTGATACTGAGATTTCACTGAAAATACATGTTTTGGGCCCCCTGAATCCCAAAAGAAAGGGTTTTTTATAAAAAGATGTGTGTGTGCATGTATTGTGTGCAAGTACATAACTCAAAAATAAAAAGACGGGTAAATACAAAACTTGATATTTAGGATCAGCATCTTCCAAGGATACAACATGGGGTTTTCAGAAAAATCTTCCCTCCCCCAATTACCCTTTACATAGAACATTTTTCGAAAATTTTTATTTTCTCAAAAATGACCCTCAATGATTTTGATTAAAATACCATATGTTTAAAATGTTTTCATGACAGATGAAATGTATATCTTGTATTTCCTAGGAATAGCCTCTGAAGACCTCTTCATTCTGAGTAACTCTTGTATAACTTGTAAGCTATAAGAAATAAACAAAAACTTATTACACAAAAATATAGATCTCTTTAAAACACACTTTTTTTTTTTTTTAAGAGTTAACTGTTTCCAAGATTTCCTTGTTATTGGTTTCAGTTTTTATGTACTACTTAAACTTTTTTCAAGCAGGAAGTCAATTTTCAATTAATATCTCTTTTGTTTTATTCCTGGGAATGCAAAAGAGAATCAAATTTCAGTTGTTTTATACCGTCGACCTTTTAAAAGATTCGACTCCCTTTAGCTAGTGTATTTCCTTATTCTTCTTACTTATAAGGAACTAACTAACAAGGCCATTTCTGCTAATGCTTATCTCGATTAGTATGGAAGTAGGTAGAAAAATAAACTTTTGTATGGATAGTTTGTTACAGAATAGGTAGAGAAAGTCGTGTGAATATAACACATCAAATTTTTTTTTTTTTAATTAGGCTTAGGCCTGAACTTTAATACAACACAATTAGAAAATCTAAATGTTTGTTAATTATTTATTTTAAACATAAAAGCATAATTTTCTAAATACCTCATATCACATCATGATGATTAAAGACCATGTTATTATAACATATAACATTATTACTACAAGTATAAACACTGAATGAAATTGTGTTATGTAAATCAGGACATTTTTTTCTGAACAGATTTTCATCATAAGTTGTTCATTTTGTGTCATAATTGAAAATCAAGGCACTATTTTAAATTTACTTTGGTGAGCAATAGTGCTTATTTTGTTCATGATTATAAACACTCTCTCTACATGCGCAATAGTACCCAGCAGTAAAAATCCAAATTCTACAACCTTATAAACAGTTGGTAAATGATAAATTTTGAGAGGCGAAATGTTGAAACATTTCTAACCATTTAGCTGGACTACTACTTCCTTATTATTCCTGAGTAATTTTGTTTACAGTAGCAAATTAACATAAATTCACCAAAATGGCATTATCAACATTTCATTCACCAGATACATTTCTAGTCGTTGGTATACATATTTCAAAAACGTTCCATCTTAGGCCATTGTTAAGCAAAAAAAATTTTCATACACGTCAAATTTGTCAGTCTAGGCTGTGAATCATAGAAACTATTTACTACTTTTTAAAATCTTATATTTTCACCTTACCTTCATCTTGTAATTTATGTAAAGCACCTTTTACAATATATGGGATAAAAGTGTTCTCATTTTTCTCAATCATAATTACTTTTAACTTGGAAAGTGCCATAGCTACTTCAACACCTCACCTACCTGGAGAACTGTGTGGTGGAAAGTTGTGTTGGTTGTGGATAAAAACATTTTCTCACAAGGGGTTTTCAAAAAGGGATTTAACTATCATCCACCTTTCTTGACTAAGAAAATAGGATCTTAGTCTTTCAAAAGTGCAAGAGCGCTTCTAAGTACTGGCATAAACACTAACAAACTAGTTTTAGTAAAACCTAACAATTTCCTATATACTCAAGCTCAGTAAAGCTGCAGAAATCCTTTAGTGCTTCTACTTTATGGTGTTCAATTTTGTGAATAACAAGTTCTGCATCAGAAGATAAACAATCTGCAGCAGCTAAATTGTGTTGTGCACTATATGTACTGCACATCTAACCCCCAAGGATTTCTCAACGTAATATCATTTTAAGTTTGTGAAAGATATTTCTAGTTTTCTTATGCGCTGCCCCATCAAAATTACTGTTGATACTATCACCACAGAATGTAGATATCTTGCTATTTAGAGTGATTTTTGCAAGCACATCAGTTAGGTAATTGGTAGCAACATCTGCTGTTTAGCCAGAACATTCATCAATTTCCAAAACCTGAACTTGGAGGCCATGTAGCTGTAAAAGGTACCTAATCATGATGGGTCTTTTTCTCATTATGGTTAGAAACATCTGTAATCACTGTAACATAATTGACTTCCACCAATATTCCTTTTGCAATATCTCACAAGAATAAGGTGCAAATATGTTTACAACAGTGACTTCACACTTTGTGTGACAGCAGAATATATATTCAAACCAGATTTTTACTAGTCTTGAAGCATAGTCATTTTAGTGAAAACTGTGATTTTCTTCAACTAAATTGTAAGCTGAGAGTCCTTCACTTGAAGTAAAATGCAACTCATAGGCTGATGCTAAATATGGTTGAAAAAATGAAGTTACACTTCTGAGTGATGCTGCAGCAATTTCTGCATGTTTGATTTAGTGTTGCTCCTCTCTCTATAGCACACACAAAACTCAGTGTTACAAATGGTACAAGGAACATTAAGATCAGACCACATTTTCTTTATGAACGTGTACCTATAATAGAAAATAGGTGTAAGAAAAACAAGTAGTTGTTGATTTATGCATAATCACCAGGGGTTGAATTTAAATTTCACCTAAATTTGTTAGAAATTGTAAGAACTAGATTGTAGGCTAAGAAATTGCCTTTCTTGCATGCAACAGTGAACACATATTTCAGTTTTGGCATGTTCAGTATTATCACATAACTGCTGAAACAATACACATCACAGTCTGTTACTGAAAGACTACAATTAAATAATTGAACTGAAGCACAGGAAACAAAAGAAATGCTGGCAGTATAGGCATCGTATTATTGTTATAATAGTGATTGTTGTTCATAACAGTGTCCTTCAATAACATCTTAGCAATTATGGACATACCTAATTTGAAATAGTATATTCAATATTACATAACATAAAATAGAGAACAAACTTTATTTTCTAACAAAATGGATCAAAGAGGTATCCCATCAAAATCTTTTAGGACACTGGGACAACAGGTTCAAAAACTGTACTGTCCCATTCATAACAGGATGTCTGGTCATTAGCTTAGGATGAATATCAGATAAGTTTAGCACTTTGGATCCCCTGAGTTTATCGTGTTTAACACTTCCATTCATCTTCAGTACGAATGTATGTGATTGGAATATATGTTGCTACATTCCCATTATATAAATAATATGGGGTTTAATGACAAGTATGGATGCAGAGGTTATATAGACTGTTTTTCAGTGTGTATATGTATGACAAGAGAGAAATAAGTATTCATTTTAACTACAGCAATTTTTCCACAATTTCCCTTGATGTCTTTTTAGGTCCAGCATTTAATGTGATTGCTTGGTGGAAAACCTATTAGGATTAATTTATAAAAGTGAATTAATGAATATACATATGAATTAGTGATAAATATGTGTAGAGAAGCTTAAGGCTCAGAATAGAATTCCAATTAAGTACTTTAAAATGGAGTATTATGGGTTAATACCACCATTCCTCACTCCCCCTCCTCTTGATGTAGTATCCAGTAGCACAACTTACTGATAACAGAAAGTCCTCCCCCCCACAATAGAATTATGTGTTTGTCTTCCATATTAGCACCTCAGACATTAGATGCTAAGTGTATTTCATTCTCCTGTATGGTACTTGTGCATTCTGATAATTTTCTAGTTATCTACTTGTAAAATATAACAAAATAGCAAACAAAAACAAATGTATATGTGTATATGTATATAGCATAAAGGAAGCTCTTAACATGTATCTGCATTTTATTATAGATAAAAGAAAATGTAAAATAGTTAAGCATATTCTAAGAAATAAATTAAACTGAGGGAGTAAAAAGCAAATGTAGGCAAAATATAAGCAGGAATGAAGTCAATTATCTGTCATAATGTTTCAAAAATCAGAGTTGCCCCCTCAATATGTAAGCTTCCAATAAACGTGGAATGTTGAAATAAATCCGTGATTGATCCCTATGGGAGAAAGAACTGATTATTATTGTTATTGATTTTTGTTGTAGACTCAGTCACATACATCCTGTCTACTTTTCCTATCTGCATCTGTATTGGTGCAAAAGCAAAGTGTTTTCTAAAAGCTGTTGCCAGGAATGTGAGCCTTCTGTAAAATAACCAGAATATACAGGACTATCCTACCTACTCTCCAAAGCTCATTTCCTAAACTCTTGTATAATGCCTTAAGAAATGTAGAGCAACAGCACGTTTCCCTCTGATCTGGACACCTCACAATATTATGCATAGATACTAGTACTTCTGCATGTGAGAACTAAAACATAGAATGCCCTCAGGCTTTCAGAGATGAAGCCTTCAATTACATTGCAACAATAAGGCAAAGTAGAAAGAATATATCCTAAAATAGCTACTGAATTTTTTTTTAAGTCAAGTGAATAATCATCTATGCCAATGTAATAAATTTAGGATATGGAATAGTTTAGGCAACCAATAGCAACATTTATACTTATTCTTTAACATTGCCTACTGGAGTATAAAAATTAAGTAGCAGGGAACCAATTCTATTACATGGTGCATTTGTAACCTTTGCTCTTCTTTCTAATATGCCCTTGTGTTTTATTTGGATAACATTCTTTGTATATGTACATAATACATGAAGCTAACAAAATGTCTTTGGCTGTGTTTTATCAGCATAAATGCTACAACAATTCATAAAAACTAATTATTGTCAAATGTCAGTATAATTTCTGTCAGTTCAGCTAAAACCCACTTCATTGTAGAATTCAGCATATAAAAAAAAGATTACAATTTGCATCATCTGAGTAGAAGCTGTGTGAACAAGAAAAGTGTACAATGTGATAACATGCCTCTGTTCTTGTGCATTTAATATTTTTATGAAATACTCCATTCTCAACCTGAGCTTTTACCTGTATATTACATTTTAGCATAGCAACAATTTGCTAACATATGGGAAGTGTTTCTTTTAAATAAAAGTAATGATTTTTACTGGTTGTTTTCCTTCATAATCATTAAGTGAAAGATGCCTTTATGTTCTAGTTTACACTTTACATGGTAATGCCTTATATCTTTACATTTCTTTTATTAGACCTACTGTTCTATCAAAATAACTAATATAATCAATAATCAATAAATCAGACAAAAAAGCTTAAGTTAGCCATAATTATATCATTGGCACTTGGGGCAGTGCCATCTGCTGTATAATAGCACAAGAACACCTTAACTTTTGGCATCTTGTGAATTTATTTTGGCCCCATTTCTTTGAATTCTACTAAATGTAACACTTTATGCATTATTTAAAATTTATGGCATATAAATTACCATCCTTCTGCTACGAACATTCCAATGATTCACTTGCACATCTGACTGATGCACATTTTAAGGTGCTTTTACTCATGTGCAACAATAATGATGTAATTACCTTATGGATCAAATATATATGGGTCATTCATGCTTCAAAGGTTCTCCAGCATTCATTTTCCATACTATCACTAAAATGTTAAATCAGTGTCATTAGGTGGTAGCATAATGCAGGAGAGGTACCATGCGAGGTAAGGTGCACCTTATCGGAAATTTTTCCACATTCTAAACTGCATTTAATTTACACGTACTTCATTGTTACCCTAAAACACTGTACTTAAATATGTATATAAACATCCACAAAAGCAATTTTTTTATTCATACAAATCCGCATTATTATTATTATTATTATTATTATTATTATTATTATGTGTTGTTGGGGGTAGCTGCAATTGTATCAATTTGATCATCATCATAACTATTATGCAATGGATGATATTGCTCATTTTCAGGGCTATCTGAATCTAAAATGTTGTAAACACACATTGTGTATACTCATGAGCTGCTATGGGTTTGAAGCACAGTATGAAAAAATAAAACTCCTGGACTAAAACAGTTCAGATTTGATGTATACATTATTCAGGCCATGGAAATACAATATAAAAAAGAGAATATGTTTCCAGATGTTGCCTAATGCAGATAACTTGCTGTACCATGACAGTTTCCTAATACAATTAAACTTCATCAGCGAGCCTCAAAATGAGAGATATTGACCAGTTTGCCACATCATGGTATGAGAGCTGCTATGTTTGTGATCATACATTCATTTCACAAGTTTAATTACCAAAATAACATTATGTTATCCATTGTACTTTGGTTACCTGCTTCAAATAACAAAGCGGGTACAAAAAATCCCTAAACTGTAACCAATTTGCAAAGTATGATCTCAAATGTAAATGGACACTGGCAAATAAGTGATAGAGATAAAATGATATCCAAGGGATTTTGACATGCTGCTGAAATATAAAGTGCAATAAAAATTAAAATGCAAACAAAAATCACAGTTCTAAGTAGGAGTAAAGCAGTAGTATGAATCCTGCTAATTAAAATTAATTATAGTCTTTGATGTGTATGGCAATAAAAACCCAAGACTTGGAAGCAACAAATAAAAATCGGAGCAATCATAATAAACCAGTCTTACATCATAGAAATACAGACAGCACAGATATAGAATATATCGGACACTATCTAAAGTCTTTGAAGAAGCATAAACACGTTAGCTTGACAGTGGCAGGTTGCAGGAATAATGCTAATCTGCCAGTGTAACAACTTTTTTGGTGAAAGGCTATATGGCCAACAGTTGTTGTGGATCTATAGTTTAATGGAAAGCTTCAGCAAACAAATCACCTGTAGTGCAGATGCTAACAGAAATATCTCTTTAATCATCCAATAATATGTAAATAATCAATTATAATAAGACAGCTGGAGTCCATGTCAGTGGTTACTGCATGATCTACATTCAAATTTTTTTTAAATAACATATGTAGTGTTGGATCCAGCACTGGATGGGAACATGTTCTTCAATGCTCACCAGCGATTGGCTGGAGAGGGGGCAGGTCACTCTCTCCAGTGTAAATGCCGGGAACACCTTTGAGATGTGAGCAGAAATTCTGGACTCCTACAAATATGCTGGAACTCTTAGACTGTTACAAGAAAGCCAGCTCAGGTGTTAGTGAACAATATGCCATGTGACTGATGAGATATAAAGTGCTGTTCTCCATGTTGTGAATTACAGCTCATAAGTTTAGATCAGAATTAAAAAGATACCTTATTACTCACACCTTCTATACAGAGGAGGACTTCATTCAATCAAAAAATACTGGTAATAATGTAACATTGTAAATATAATAAATATGAATATTCTAAGAATGCAAGTGTACGAGTAGGCTTTTCGAAACAGACATGTAATTGAAAATTGTGCAAACTGATACCTCTTAAAATTCATTCTCAGAGTTATTATTTGTAAATAAATGTATTAATAAGTATGAATAAATGTAATTCTTGACATGCTCTACTTCCTAGAGTTTGGGCTTTGAGTCTAATCTCATAATAGGATCTACAGATTGCAATGTTATGTGGGTGATGGTGGGGGTGGAGGTGCGCATGTGCGTTCAAAGGGAGGTTAATTTGCTTTTATTCTCAATACTCCAGTGAGTGAAGTGGAAGGAACAAGAGGTCCATTCTGGTGATTTATTTCATCTCTAAAGCGCCAAGAGAAGTGGAGTGATAGCTCAGATTAAACTTTACAGGGGACCCATATCACATTAATGTTATAGAGCAAGCTGGGACTTTTTAGTGAAACTAGGTTAAAAATAAATGTATGTGTTTCTCGGCTTTCTCTCCCTTATATAAAACTTTTGCTAGAAAAAAATTGTTTACAAATTAGAATGATTCACTAATAATTAATTCCTTAGGTACCTATATCAGTGATTTAAAAATATTTATCTTTAATGCAGTTGTGCACACAGATACGTGTAGCTTTGGTGTAGGCAAAGATCATTTTCAGTGCTTGATATACTACCAGGCAATAGACTGCTGAGCAAACAACTGACATATAGTCAGCTGTTACAACTTTAAAGCTTTACGAGTTCTTCTTCCAGCGAATAGGGTCCTATGGGAGAGAAAGCAAGATAAGGGTATTTTTTTTTCAATGTATTTTCACTTTATAAAATTGCAGCTCAATCTGGGACGTCAATGTGATGATGACTCCTTGTAAGTTGCATTATAAACTGAAATGACAGTGAAACTGAACCAAGAATACTAGAAAAGAGGTGGCATTGAAAATTGTATATAGTCAAACTGGTGCTAGATCCTAAATGCTGTGATTGAAGAAATACTTCAATAGTTATTAAATCAAATGAAATAACCATACCTGGAAGAGAAGAAGGAAAGAAAATTTAATCTGGGATGGTGATGTACAAATTGGAGAGTGAAATGAAATGTAAATTTAGAAATAGAAATGAATGTTAAGGAAGGAATTAAAAACAAAATGGAGAAAATAAAATCCAAACTCTGTTTTGACATTGACTAGGCATGTCAAATCTGAGGTAAATGCTTTGGTGAAAGACCCAAAAACAACATTGCAAAGGAGTTATAAAAAATAAAATCTTATGCAGAAGAAAAAATGGTGGCATAGAAGAATACCTAAACCTGCAAGAAAATCGGGATATGGGGGAAAACAAAATAATGATATGAGGCCATAGTGAAAGAGCATCTGTATTAGCAGATGAATGAAAGCATCTGATGAAGCAGAAGATGGAATGCTGCAGTTGAGATGTGCTGAGATGAGTTGATCTGTGCTGAAGTCATAGAGGGTGCCACAGCTGTGGGACTGACTAAAACAAAAACAGTAAAGTCTATGATAGCACTTCATCATGGGCACTGTTTAGACTGCTGTTCGAGGCAATTGCTACCTTTAATGGCCGGGCAGAGAAAATGACTTTTGTAGTGTTTAATGCCCACTTTAACTACTTATGGCACCGCAAGCAGGAAAATGACACAGCTTATGGCAGTCCTGTAAGGGCAAGAATTCTAAACCCTTTGCAGCATTCACCTGAGGCTAGGCCGATTATGATTAGACTAGTGGAGGGGTGCTGCTTACCATGACCAGCTGAGGGTAAGAGTGCAACGATTGGTGAGACCTTCAAAGAAGTTGCCATGGAACATGGCGGAATTATAACAGGTGAGGGACAAGGGTTGCTTGTTTTTGTTGTGTTTGCGTAGCGCCATAGTTGATAGCAACTTAACAAGGCTAGAAGATTGCTGACGATAGCGGGGATAATAAAAACAGTTGTAAACAGGGTGTCCAGCGACCTGGAAACCCGGGAAAGGTCAGGGATTTAATAAAAATATCGGGAAAATTGCTGATGTTTTTGTTTCCCCAATGCCTTAAATTCAGGACGGCTATTTGTGGCGCGGGCGCAAAATTGTATGAAACCGTTAAGAATCTCCCTTGTGTACCAGCCTGCCAACGATGAACTGCGCAAGTGCCGGGCTCATAGTAGTGTCACTTGTGATTACAAGTATTGTTGGCTTGTGATAGAAGAAGAAAAACCCGAGTGAGATTCACTCCTCGAAAATCAATGCAAGAGAGAATATTGCTGAAAGGTAAGTGGTGATTGTTTATTATGTAAAACTATTTAACAATGTCATTTAAATTAACTTCATCCTTTTCTGCCAGCTGCCGTTTTTCCGACAATGTGAACTAACAAGTTTTGTCCTTTGCTGCTAAAGAAATTGGGAAGTTGCTTTGTTTCATTTTGGTTAACCTTGTTATGTGTATTTTAGTGCAAAAGAACTAAACTAACTCAAATATAACCCCAAATATTGCGTTGCATATGGCCGTTTATAGCCTGCGTCATCTTTACTGTCCTTAGCCACTAGAGAACTAGGTATGTTCCTTTGTTTCACTTTGTTGAACCTTTTTATGTGTCTTTGAGTGCTAAACAACTAAAATAATTAAGCCCGTCTGTGGTAGCGTGTCTGCCTCACATTCAACAGGTCGCAAGATCGAATCTCACTAAGGGTGAGTTACCCAGATATGATTTTTATCGGGGTGTACCCTTACCGCAAAAGACACGTGTTGAGTAACTTTAGGCTCCCTGGACTCCGAGCTCATTCAAGCATCATTTCACCTATTTCATTCATCGTCTGATATGACCAAACCAGGTTAAAGGACTTTAAGCTAAAAAAAAAAATGTTTTTATATGTAATCTTCTCAAACATAGCGTTCCGTATACCTCTTAAAGCATGCACCATATTTGCAAGCTATGGTACTCGTAATCAGCATTTACTTTTAATCCATGTTACGTACGTACTTCTTTATTTTAGTATTATTTTACATGCGTTTTTCACATTGTGTTCTTTGTGGTTGTCCACGTAAACAGCTTGTGTTCATGGTAATTAGCATGTCCATTTCCCATGCAAGTGGTCTAGAATTCGAATCTCGTCGGTGGCTTGTTTATGCCGGGATACGATGAACTTCGTAACGTGAACTTAGCGTGACGTAACTTGAAACTCTTAACACGTATTAAATGGAGTTATTTAGGATTAACTTAACATGATTTAACTTAGCGCGATGTAATTTCCCGATATGTTAAGTGATGGTAGAAAACTGATCGATGTGAAGCGTAGAACGAACAGTTGAAAACAACTACCACCAGGAGTCATTTCTGTTACGTTAAGTGCATCCTAATAGACGTTGAATTTAACAGCATTTAACTTAACGTTACACGGCCGCTCCGTGGCCGAGTGGTTAGACCACTCGCCTCTCACCTAGACGGCCCGGGTTCGATTCCAAGCAACAGCATGCGAGATTTGTGGTGGACAAAGCGGCGCAGGGACGGGTTTTCTCCGGTTTCCCGCGCCATCGCATTCCACCGATGTTCCATCTTCATTCCATGTATCACCAGTGTCATCGCCTGCGGTGCCACAAGTAGTAAAAACGGGCGCTAAACACTCATAAATAAATAATTCACGTTACATCCTTCACGTTAAGTAAAGTTCATCCTAATCCCGGCATTATTTCCTTGTTTTTACCGTAAAATGGAGTGAATATCAACGGCTTTGTATGTTTCACTGTGCATAAATGCCATAGAAGTTACCCTACAGTTACCAAAATTTCAGTTATACGCTAAGCAATATGTGCCTCACTTAACATAGGTAATGGGAAGGAACAATTTGACAGAATCAAGAAATTAGGTTGTCACGGTAATTTAACCTTAAATAGGTGTGTTTTGTTTCAAGTTACGTCGCATCAAGTACATTATGATTCCAGCATAAGAGGTTTCTTTGACAGTGTTTAACGCCCGCGTTTACTGCACTGGCACCGCAGGCGATGATACATGAAGACGGAGCATCGGTGGAATGTGATGGCGGCGGAAACCGAAAAAAAACCGCCTCTGCGCCGCTTTGTCCACCACAAATCTCACATGCGGTCGCTTGGGATCGAACCCGGGCCGTCTAGGTGAGAGGCAAGTGGTCTGACCACTCGGCCAGGGCTTGGACTGCATAAGAGTTTGCCAGTCTCAAACTTGTCATAAAATGAATAGGTACGTAAAATGATTTCAGTATCACTACACAGCTTCTATTTGCTACCTTATTTTGATATTTTTTTGAAAAGTCCCAATTTGATTCTCACTTATGTTAATTCCATTGCAAGGTGGGGGGGGGGGGAGGATTGCATTGCAAATTGCAATTCTGGTATACTTCTGGGAAACATTATTACAAATAAAATGACTAATACTTAAAAACATTATGTGAAATCGGAAAGTTCATGTTTTGCAGACAATAGGTTTCTTCTCAAGAGTAAGATTTTGCCTGTAATTTATGGCCTTTCATTTGTACAGAGATAATTCCTCCAATCTACCATTATCTCCATTTCCCCTGTTTTTTATCATCATCACTGCTGAAAAATGATTGATTTTGTGCAGAAGCATCATTTCAGTTTCTAATTGGGGTGAGGGGAGGTTCCTGAAAGATTTTCTCGAGTTTAAGTGAATTTTAATGACACGTTTATCCTAAAATAAATTTTTCTTTCGTTTAATAAATGTGACACATTTGTATCATAAGTACATCATCAATTATAAGCCAACATCCTAATTATTTTTCTAGCTTAGGGGGAAGTTTACCCCTCTGCCCCACTTCATGATGCCCCTGATTTTTTTAAAAACTTACAAATTATTTACACTACTGGTTTTTAAAATTGTATTAATAAACTCTTAAAAACACATTATTGATGTTCACAAGTTTCCGTTTGGGGTGTTTTATTTGATTTAAATGATCTGTTCCAAAATTATTTTTGCTGGTAAGATGGTTCCTTCTTGTAATTAACAATTATTTCTACATTCAGGCTATGACAGAGAAAGATAAGAGGCTATGGAAAGAAGAAGAGCACTCACAGAAGTAACAATGTTAAAGAGGCCAAAAAAGTTGAGCTTCTAAAAGATGCTCTCCAAGAAGCAGAAGCTTTAACTGAAGAAATTAAAAAGCTTAGTAGTATGAGTTAACTTGGAATTCATTATTTACACAATAATGTTAATAAATGTAAATATTATTTTACAGTGTTATGCATAATTTATGGTACCACATGATCTCCAATTACAAGTCAGTAGGTGAGTTATTAACTTATTAATTTTAACTATTAATTGTAATTAAGTAAATATTATATTGTAAGTATACTTCATTGGGCTTGTGGGTATTCCTCTTCAAGACATTTCATCCGAAGCTTTGTTGAACATCTTTAGTGGTATGGCTGAAGTACTCTTTTGCTAATATTGGTACAACTTGATGCGATTAGCAAGAGAGTACTTCGGCTGAACCTCTGAAGATATCTAATACATTTTGAACAAAACATTTAGAAAAAGAATACCCAGTAGACCATAGGCCACAAACCAGAGTACTTTTATGTCTAATGATACTGACATGAAATCTTACTTTTGTTTTAATTGTGTGTAGCTGTTTTTTTCGGTCAGGGAAAATTTATCTCATGGTATGGAAAAGTCAGGGAATTTCTTGAGGATAGTTTGCTGGACACCCTGTGTAAAGCAGAGTCTGATTTCTTTATCTACAAAAGAGCTATTTTTGCAGACATTAAGAAGCATAAACAATAATGTTTAACTTATACATGAAATTGTCATGTCTGTGATGTGCTTCTTACTTTAAGCTACGCTTAAGATACAATAAGGCCAAAAAATACTAAACATTGCAGTGTTATTTATTAAAAACTTGCATACCTTATATTTCAGTTGTCTGCAGTTAGAAATGTAACCATTTAAACCACAGAAAATGTCCATTCAATGCCTATAAACCTAAATTCCTTTAAAATTATGATTAAAAAGCAAATTTTGCATGAATTAATATGAACAAACCATTCAAGAGAGGTGGAAGATGGAGTGGTGGCACATGCATTAAGCATTTTTAAAACCTTAAAAGTCAGAAATAATATTAGTTTAGCGTCCAAATTTAAAACTCTGTTTTTTTTTTGTCCCCCCCCCCCCAAGTTTTCCAGTGTCAGAACTTTCTTATTTTAAAACTGTTCTGTGGAATGCAGTTTTCTATAACTATACATGTGAATTTTTTTATACTTTCTCTAAAATAGTAACATTAAAAATGATTGTTATTTTGTTAATAAGCTTACTTATGAAGTCATTATATAATAATATGAATGCAGTGCCAATGTTTAAGCTGAAAATTGGAGTTTCCATTTAACATTTTCTCCATAACTAAATAGTAGGATAACTCAACCTTCATCCATATCGTTTTTCACATACTATTCAAGAATGAAATTATGTCATATTAATGTTTTAAAAATATAATTGAATGTTTTGGGCATTTACAAAGTTCTGAAAAAATTATGAAATATCCCGGCAAGTACTTTGGACAGATGTATGTCATTCGATATGCATTAAAACCCTAAATGCTTTATTAAGGGGAATCGTCAAATCCAAAGCAAACAAAAAAACAAACAAAAAATTATTTATTTATTTTTGTTTGCATTTTATAAAGCTGTGACAATTTTGTGCTTGTTTCATTAAAATATTAGGTTTATGGTAGTAATTACTTTAAATGTGAAAACTCAAAACGATAGTTTTCAGAATAAATGCCCTGTTTCTCCTGAAGCTATAAGGTGTATCCGCATAAAACTTTTACCACATAGTACGAACATTGCCATTATCATGTGGGGCTGATTTAGTTGATGTGGCTAGAATAGTTAATTTTTAAAGCATGACTTCAGAAATTCTATTCAAAAGTTTAGAGGGCTAAGAAGAAATTCGGAGGTTCATACATTTTACAGCTATTTCAAAACCATAATAATTCCATATTTTAAGGGGAGTCAAAATGGCATTTTCATATTTTTTCCCATATTCATGTTTTAATTGCATATGGTATAATTTTCATAGGGGGTACGCTAGTTGTAAATAATTTAAAAATATTGTTGAAAATAATCCTGTGTAGTAGTTTTTAGAATATTTTGCTATAAAACATCAATAGCTTTGCAAATATTAGTGTTATGGAAGACATATTTTATTTTGAACACAAACTTTTACTTTAGCTATTCGCAGCATTTGCATCTCACTCATATTTCGCAGCATTTTCTCATGTGAGAGTTTTGAAGTACTGCGAAGTTGTAAATTGAAAGTTAGGTTACATTTTTTAAAATTATATGTTTGAAAGCAATTTCTGAAGTAAAATGTTGTTTACAAATGCCCCGTTATCTCAGACACTAATTGAAGCTAAGGGCTGAAATTTTGGTAAATCTGCGTTCTGACTCCAAATATTATTCCGTCTGCTAGGCGGAGTACCAACATTGGAAAACTATATCCGCTTAGTTCGCTTGGTGCCAGCCGTTACCAATGGTATATTTTAATACATTGCTGCATATAAATGTACATCGTGGTCTCTAGTGGGAAAGGAAAGTGAAATGTGCGGATTGTGGTAAAGGCACACTATTATGATGATGATGATGATTATTATTATTATTATTTTTTTGTAATTATTATGGTTATTAATGTTATTATTATTGTTATTAATATTATTAATATTATTGTTATGATTATTATTATTATTATTAGCATTGTTATTATCACAATTATTATTTTTAATAATATTATTATTATTAGTAGTAGTAGTATTACTATTAGTATTAATATTATTATCACTATTATTATTGTTCTTCTTGTTATTATTATTATTATTACTACTATTATTATTATTATTAATATTATTATTATGATCAATTATTGTTATTCTTGTTTTTAGTATTATTAATTATGATTGTTTTTGTTGTTATTATTAATATTACTATTGTTAATATTATTATTAATATTATTACTGTTATTAGTAGTAGGAGTATTACTATTAATATTATTACTACTATTATAATTATTATTATTCTGATTGTTGTTATTATTATGGTTATTATTATTATTATTATTGTTGTTGTTAATGTTATAAATATTATTACTATTAGTTTTGTTCTTGTTATTATTATGGTTATGATTATTATTATCATTGTTATTATCATCACAATTATTATTATTATTATTATTACTACTATTATTAGTAGTATTTGTATTATTATTACTATTAATATTACTATTATTATTACTATTCTTATTACTATTATTATTATTGTTATTATTATTATTATGTTTATGATTATTACTATCATCGCAATTGTTGTTGTAGTTATTATTATTACTGTTGTGATTACTATCATCACTATTAGTTTAGAATACATTTCAAAATAAATGGTTAATTTGGAATGATAGTTCTAACAACATTCTAAATAGCAGTTTGCAATAAAAATGTTGTAAGACTACTCGCGGATACTCAGTGCTAAGTCTTCACGGTTTAATCAATGAAAATAATATCTATAAACAGGATGATATAAAGTCCTCCAACTTGTTGAAATGGCAATATTTCATCGCTCACATTTGTTGTGGGTACATGTTTACAAGAAGTGAATCATTTTCTTTTTCTTAAACGCAAAGACATTTCTTCCACATTTACTAGGCTCGGTCAATAACTTTTTTTTTTTTTTTTTACTAATTCTGCTTATGTTTTTCTTGATTTTTTATTATATATAGTTATATTAATTATCAAGAACTCGCAAACAACTGCCGAAGTGCCGTCGAAAATTGCTGCTCACGCTAATCTTCCACCTCGCCCTCCTCATGTAGCCCATGTACTGCATCGGTTCCACACCACTCTGGAAATGCGAAAGTATATAAAAGATCGTGTACCCAATGATCCATAGCAAGGTTTTCTGCCGCCTATGCGGGTGGGGAAAATCCGGACGAAGAAAGTTTTCTAGAGCACAATTTGGTACACTTAACTTTCCCAAAAAGCTTATAGCGATGGTATACACAGCAGACACAGTGGAGCAAGTAGCAACACGATGTAATACAGTATCCAGTTGATGACAATGAGGACATGTCGGGGAGTCACTCAGGTGAATAGCTGCCAGACGCTGTCGTGTCGGTATGACATCATGAATTGCTTGATACCAAAGGGAGCGAAATGCGTACGGAAGGACAGCGCCGTTGAAATTCTTCCAGAATTGTTGGTAATTCAGATGCAGTGGTGCGATTCGTTTAAGACGCATTGGCGGACTTGAAGCAGTTCCTTATAGATGCGTCGTGCCAGATGCCCTCCGGGTTGTGAACAAGAGGGACTAAGGTAACACCATTCCAAGAAATATGTTTGTAGGTATCGTAATGTAGCTGGGATAGAGCGAAGATCCACAGGACTACGTAGGTCAACAGTAGTGGACCAAGACTACAACCACGCGGCGGAAAAACTGACATGTGTGTCTTGTGTATGCCACCCACGACTGAGAAACAATGCCAGACACTTAAAGCTATCATTTATCAGCCCAATGCCACCTTTTTTGCGGATATAAATACAATGTAGACATGGGCACTCGAAAAATACAGCCCTGCCACATGAACCAAGAAACCGCACATATGATTTGTCTTGCATAGAGCTTAGGCAGTGGCAAAACCTGAGCGACAAACTGGGAAAGTAAGTATATGTGTACCACCCATCCTCACTGATATAGACACAAATTTCGATGGTACGGGTCCTTGGCAGAGCTCTTTATCCTGCCAACAGTGGGTTTTCAATTCAGATGCTGCATTGCTCCCAAGGAAGCTGTGAAGATAACACCAATACTTGGAGTTGAGAAAGAATCTGCAGTGGCATATATTCCAACATTGTTATTATTTATTATACATTTAAAACATTTTACATCCACTATTTTCAGATAGATTTATCTAATACTATTAAATACTACGTACTAAAACATTCTTAACACATGATAAATCTTAAATACAATTTTTTTTTTTTAATTTTAATTTCTTACTATCATCTTTAAAAGCATGTATATGAAATATTTAATTATTTGTCAGTTATTAATTTGTTCTTTAATTTAAACAATTTATCCCTCTTTTTAAATAATTTAACTTATTTCCATAATTAATTTTCTATATTTTTTATTTTTCTTTTTTATTTAATTTTTTTTACATTGTCCAATGTTTTAATATTTAAATTAAAGCTACAAAAGCAAAAAAAAAAAAAAAAAACCTTTTTCAAAAATTAATATATATATATATACCTATACTGGTATGCAGAATAAATAGCTGCTAACTAGCTATATTAATCAAAGCTGTATTTTTTCTACCTTTCCTATTTGGCCGCTGGAACCCAGCAGCATTATTATACTAGCATTCAATACATTTTCTTATAACTAAATTAAACTTAAAAGTGTAATTTGCTAAATATATAGAGTAACGTAACAATTGATTTAAATATATCTAGCAACAATTATTTATCTCTCTGCTATTTTTAATAATTACACGGTATTATAACTAATGGCTATCTAAACTATTCCAAAACATTTTGTACTCGTGTTTATATAACTTACTGGTTATATTAGATTAGAAAGCATTCTGTAGGTTCGTTTAGGCCAGGAAGCCACTGAACATAGAACTTATCAAGGCACACGTATACATGTTTATATACTACGGAAAAAAATGTGTAAAGCTCTAGTGCTAAAAGCATGGGTTGAAAACCAACAGAAGAGACACATAATCACACCATTTGCTTTTGAGTACTGTACGCCACTGCACTATAGCAGTATTAAAAAAAAAAACAGCAGTTTTCGGACACAAACAATTTTGATATCCTGTGCCTAAGCGCTGAAGAACTCAGTGCCTTAAGGTGTAGTTGGTTTGTGGGTTGGGGTACGTGAAGCTGAGTGGGGAAGCTTCTCTTCGGGAACACGGAATTGTGTAGTCATATGCCGCACATGCGTAATGAGAAAATAAGAACCGGCAAGCACAAATGAAAGTATCAGTCACATTCCTGACAAAAATATTTAGCCAAATATTTCTTCGCGTATAAGCTTAAAAAAAGGAAACAAATGTATAGATGCAATGTCTTCTTACTTGTAAGCAAAGGTGTAATATAAACCTCCCGAACGAAATACATAAAAGAAGCCTATGTTGTTAACATTTACAACGTTTGTACTTGGTAACCCAAATAGAAGACAACATATATCAGCGACACGCAATGTATAGAAACAGTGTGCTTAGTAACTGCCGTAAATCTACAGAGAAAATATATGTATGTCCTCTTAATGTTTCTATTAATTAAACTTTGCTAGTAGTAGTTATGATTAGGCTTGCAATGTTTATACAGGAAACGATGAAACAGGTTACGCGTGACATGAGCATAGTAGTGGCGGATTTTGGAAGCGAGTATTATTTCGGCAAATTCGTAGGCTATGTAAAGTGACAAAACCACCAAGAAGCGAGATGTTATCAAACAGGGAATCAGAAATTAACCAAGATTTGTGCGACATGCTCTTAAAGACGAATATTCCATTTGATAAAGCTAATAAGCTTCACTTCGAAGAGTTCATTGAGAAATATACTAACAACATGTTTCATTCTCGCACAATACTGGATCAGAATTGTTTAGTTCATAATATGAAAAAAAAAAAAAAAAAAAAAAAAAGTCAGAGAAAGCATTACTGTTTATAGCATTTAGGCATCGATAGATGATACGGCAGGTGTAGCTGGGCGATATCTAGCCAGAGTTGCCAATTTGGTTATTTTGCGACTAGATCTTGTTGATTTTAAGGAGGTTTAGTTGCAAAAATATTAATTTAGTTGTACTTGAAATTTCTAGTCTCTTTAAGATTCTGTCTAGCTGAAATATAGTCGTTCCTGGAAATGTAAGATGTTGATTATAGATAGATGGATAGGCACTATTCAAGGAAGAAGCTGATGTAGGACACGTGCTGGCAATATAGCACATTTTTTCATAGAATAACGACAAGTGACATGAAATGCCTTTCCTTCAGACGACTAGAAACAGGAATGCGCCACATAAGCATTTTTATTTCTACCGTTCCCAGGATGTTAATGCACGCTTATCGTAATAAAATACATAGGTAGAATGAGTCATGTTAACCCGCAGTTCTTTTATGTTTATTTCGTAGAATAATGACCTGTGTGATATGAGATGCCTTCCGTTTAGAAGACGAAATACAGTAATGTGCTACATAAACATTTTTTGTTTCTATCATGCCCAGAATGTTTATGCACGCTTTTTGTGATGAACTACATAAAATAAGTCATATTACAATGCAGTTCTTTCATAGTCTTACTTTGCATTAAGATGTCACTACGTGATCTTATTCTCAGAGTGTAATTACTACGATTTTATAATAGTGTTGTGGTACCAGGTATTGGTCTTATTAATAAGTCAACGTGTGCTAGATTAGATTGCTTAGAGTGTAGCTGTTATCGTGTTATAGTGACGGTTTCATTATTGTGTTTTTCACATATTAGTATTTACTGCCTGCTACCAAGAGTAGTATCGGTACTAAAGTATAACATTATTACGTGGAAAAGTTTCGGAGTGAGTGGTTACACAACCTAAATTACTTGGAATGGCTTTCAAGAGCTACAGCAGATAATACGAAAGCACTTTGCAAAACATGTCGGTGTTCTTTCCGAGCCAGGAGAGCAGACTTAGATGCTGATTACAAATAAAAAAAAAGCACCAAAACTCCACGAACCTGGAACAACCGAAAGGCAGGCAAAAATTGTATGTTCTTTTCTACCCATAACGGATACTTTGGAGAGTTATGTTGCAGAAGGTTCACTTGCAATGTTTATTTCTGTGCATTGTGCAAGCATTCTATCACCTAGGGGAGTTATGCAAAGATAAATTGAAAGATAGTACTGAAAAAAACCGCGCAGTACAATCATTAAGAATTTGATGGGACCTTACTTTTTATGCGATTTAAGAAATGACATCGGGGATGGAATGTCTAGCATTCTTGTGGATAAATCCACTGACATTAGTGTTTACAAACTATTGGCCATAGCAATAATTATCAGAGTAAGTCATCAAAAAAAAATTATTCAAATGTTCTAACACTTGCAGATCTAGAGAAATGTAATGCTTAGGACATTGTTGCTGCCATTAAGCAGGCATTAGCAGATACGGAATTGTAAACAAATACATGCAGGGATAGGTACAGACAATGGTTAATGGTGGATGTCAATAATGGCATCTATCAGTTGTTAAAGGAGATATCACCTTTCGTAATTATCAGGTGTGTTTGCCAGTCTGTTCAGCTAGCAACCTTTGCTGCAACTGGTGAATGTCTTCCCAGAAATCTAGATTCTCTTTTTAGAGAAACCTATAATTGGTTTGCAAGGTCCTCAGCATGCCAGTTATTTTATCGTAAGATCTTTGCTGATATAAATGAAGGGGAGGAAATCTTAAAGATCTCCCAGGCACGTGATACTTGATGTTTGTCAGTTAAGCCAGCAGTAAAAAGGGTAATAATTAGTGGTTAGAAATTCCAAACCTATTTCAATATTGTTAGAAACTCTGGGAAATGTTACACAGCTGAAATGTTCGAAATGTATAACGATGAAATGAATTTAGCATATTTGTTTTTGCTTAAGCCAGGCAATTGCTCGCAGATCTTCAGGCACTTAATAAAAGTTTTGAATCTCAGATGCAGATCCATGCAAGCTTCTGAATGATCTTGTATTTTTCTACAAATTACTTCTTAAGAAAGTGGCCATCCCCATCTATCTTGTTGCGAGATATTTTCAAACAGTGATTTTGTTAATACCTTAGATCCATCTCCGCATTTAGGGTATTTGTTTTGAAACGAAGTTAAGGGAATTAGGGGAATCTCTCACAGAGGAGCAAGAAAAATCTATCAGATGAAGATGTATTAAACTGGTATGTTTTATAATTAAGCATTTGCAACAGCGGCTGCCTGACAACATTGAATTCCTGAGAAAATTTTCACTTCTGTCAGTTTCAAGGGCCCTTGTGGTTGTCAAAGAATCCCTTGTTCCTTTTCTTCAATTGCATTATTCGGAAAGAAATTTAATTACCAAAATTGAATTTCAGTGGGAAACGCTCACAAATGTGCAGTGAAAAAGAGATAACCCTGTCCCTTTCTGCTTTGAAGTTCTTAATTACCGTGATGCCAAACGTTCAAATCCATTTAAAGAACTAACAAAATATGTTATGTCAAGATAGTGGGCTAACGCAGAAGTGTAAAGGGCCTTCAGCCAGCTAAATCTTGTGAAGAGAAAGTGTAGAAATAGAATGAGCACAGACGGTAAATGTTATTTTCTCAATCCGAGCTGGACTATGCCGAAAAAATCAGTGTTGTTACTATTATGAACTATTACCAATTCTTCGTACAATAGAAACACACGAGCCATACAAATACCCTGGAATTAGAGCTGCTGCTTCGACTTCCCAAGAATCGCTTGCTGAGGCTGATATAACGGACCTAAATGATGATATGCTATTCATTGATTTTTAGGTAAGGTAGTGACTTAAAGTATGCTAATATTTTGCATTATAGATGTGAGAAAAATATTTCTAATTGTTTAGACACGAATCTAGTTGTTTTTCACAAAGGCTTTAGTTGCTAAAATATTATGCTCTTCGCAACACTATGCGGCCAATGTTATCGTAGGAATTCTATTAAATGACTGTGCAGGAAACAGACTCCTTTTTCCATGCAATCAGCTAGATAGACACTGTTAATTATAAAAGTATCGTGCAGGTGTTTATCAATACTATGTCACTTCTGTAGTCACAGGACACTGGTTCTAAAGGTGTTCCTTTTAGTTATAGACGCTCCCTCCTTTATGGTCAAAGCTGCCAAATTATTTAAAAAGTCATATCCTAGGATGTTTCGCACAACCTTTCTGACCTAGGGACTTTACAGAGTGGTTGAGAAAATCAGGCCATATTTTCATGGTGTGGACGCTTCTGTTTTCAACGTAAAAAATATATTTGTAAAAACACATTCTAGAATTAAAAAATTCAAGGAGATGCCACCAGAATTCCAATCCCTCAGTCCATTATTACATGATAGGGAATGTGGCTGAATGGGGTGCTTTATTATGGAAACCATTATTATGCCTTAGTAAACGTAATTAATCCCTTGGAAGCTAAGGGGGGTAGTGCAATTGCAACAACAGTCCTTAATTTCAAAATACTTTTTAATACATCCAATATGTAAAACAAAATTATCATTGTATGGCCAATGCAATAACGCAGCCGTAATCCTCAGATATAAAAATGACAGCCGCTGTCAGTATTATTGAAAAAAAAAAAATCAGGACGTGAACTAGATAACCAAGAAGCCTGTTGCAAATGCCACACGAACAAAAGGCAGGACTATTCTTCAAAAGAACAGGTTATACGTTCTGATGTATAATATAAGGGACCAGCTCCTACAATACAAAGAAAAAAGAATCGAATAACTGGAATTGTTAGTAATTATGTCTGTTAATATAAATATGCCCCTACAACCTCAATGGATGTTGAAAGAAGCTTCTCAACCTACAAGCTGTTTTTAAAGGACATTCGGAAGAAAATGACTATCGGGGAGTTCCGAATGTAAATGTGTATTCAGTGTAATCAATAAGCATAGTTGTTTCTGAATGCAAGAACATTATTAACTTGTGTTAACAGAAGTCAGTGTGTACTGTAAAATAGAGATGCTATCATGATTTCATTCTTAAATCGCGTAGAATGTGTTTGTCTTTTTATTTCCACCTGACTATATCTCAGCGAAACCGTGTTTACAGCACGTGACACACTCCTCGCCGTCTCCTCCTATAATAAAGGCTGAGTGAATATAACCATTCCCTGTACAAACATTGCAATCCTGGTTATGGTTAATGTTTCCTTCCTAATGTTCCACCTTTTAAGTTTCATTTGGAAACTGAAAAAGGCCAACTAACCAATAATTCAATGTTTAATGATACTATGAAAGTCAACAAACAGTAAAATGGAACCTTCATCTCTAAAAGTGATAAGCGAGTCCTCAATACTATTTATCCCGGCTTAAGAGGGAACTGATAAGAAGTAGTGCAAGCAAAAGCCTTGAATGTATTTCATGTGTTAATTAAACGTAATGCGAATGTGTTTGTGAATAGTTTGTTGAAATTAACTGCAGAAGAAGATGCCAATGAATCAATTGTTGCATTCAAAGAAACGACAATGTTAAAATTTGCCCTATGAGTAAAAACCTAAACAGTGTTAGGAAAGGTAGACTATGGTGTAAAGTGTATAGTTTCTATAGTGTTTAGCGGCCGATTTTGCTACATATGGCACCTGAGACGAGTACACTTATGATATATGAAATGAAGATGGAGCGGCGGTAGAATGCGATGGCGGGGAAAACCGGAGAAGCCGGAGAAAATCCGCCCCTGCGCGACTTTGTCCACCAAAACTCCCATACACAGCTGGCTGGGATCGAACCCGAGTCACCTTGGTGATAGGCGAGTGCGCTAGACACTACTCTACGATACAGCCTAGTGTATAACGCGGTTTTAAGAAAATGTTTAAGACAGATAATAGTTATCACGATTTACCTTACTTTAAGGGTAGTTTCCATAATTTGCTGAGAGAAATAGGAGCGTCTTTTGTAAAACGAAACATCGTGAACTTTTTGTTTGACATACATAAGCCTTTGAGTTCGGGTGGAATACGAAGCTTTTTTTTACTTTTGAACTAAAGTAGCTACAGTACCTGTAAAGGTCAGCTATGCCTCAGTGCTCAGTAGGACCACCTCGTTGATAATATTCTTAACATATAATAAACCTATGAAGGGGTCGGTCCAGGATCAAGTTGCTGAGAATATGTTGCTTTCAATTCCTGTCTTCAACCAGCGAGTTATCGAAATATTTGCGCAAATAAAGAATCGAAGAATGGACTCTTATACAAATAGAACAGTTGGTGTCTGTAAATTAGCATTTCATTTCCACTAATAGTTGTTAGTATCCACTAATGTTAGCAAATGCTTGTAATGTGCCTCAACAGATACTTCGGGCACGAGCTGTGCTGATTAAGAACAAAGTGCTAATAGAAGTGAATATAGGAAGCTGGAGATTCAACTTTATAGTAATAGTTATACCGAGATTACCTAGCAAACGATATATAATGGTTTGTTATATAGCTGTCAAGTCATACTATATTTTGAGGTGAACGATATAGTGATGGGTACTATATAATATTTTCGACAGGCGGCTATATTGCGATAGTGTTAATTAGTAGCTCAGATGCGTTACTAAATCCACTACATTTCATTTAGAGCTAAAAGTACGATGTAATAGGGCTTTTGACATTCCAGTTAAAGAAAAATACTTTAGTGCACTTATTTTGTAATATTTAAGCACTAATTGCTCCAATTAATAGCAAATAAAGCTGTAACTAATTCCATGAATATCGGACCGTGAAGGCATACCGCTTCTCAGACAGACCAGTACATAAAGCACCGAAATAGAATACTGTACTTTTAATAAAAAATTTATAAGGGAATATATTTCCATGTTTTAAGGTTACCTATTTGTTTCAGAATTATTTACGGTTATGGTTCAGTAATCTGAGGTTATGTTATATAGGTTATATTTGACTTATTTTTATTCATGTAATTTAAAGTAAAAATGAATATGCCAAAGATTATTCCCTCGCAATATGTGGAGACTGTTTTAGTAATTGTCTATTATTCTTTATTTGTGGTAGTGTATCCTAATTTCGTCTAAATGATATTTTTGGGCTGAAATGAATGTAAGGCATTTTAAAGTGTTTATAACACCCGTTTTTACTACACATGGCACCGCAGAAGACAACACTGGTGATACATGGCATGAAGATAGAGCACCTGTGGAATGTGATGGTGGGAGAAACAGGAGAATCCGGAGAAAACCCGTCCCTGAGACGCTTTGTTCAACAGAAATCCCACATGCGGTCACCTTGGTGAAAAGGCAGGTAGTCCTAACATTTGGCCACGTCGCGGTCTAAAATGTAAGACATAACTAACATTCTAAGCTACTTGCGGGCATGTGATTCGCGATATTAATATGCAGACAGGCGGGGAGCTACAGCAATTTTTGTGGCTGTTAACTAGATAGGAAACAGAAAGCGCAAGATTACTACAATTTTATTTTTGTTATGCAAAAAGAGGTTGCGTTAAGGATTGCAATAACGATTTTGTTTGTATTTATAAGTTCAAAAGTGCCACCTTCCATCGTAGGGTGATAGGTGTATCCGCCACGAAATGGCAACATTTCCTGTATTATCACCAATTTTAATGCACATGTTCAGAACAAACGGTATGCCCTGGTACCTAGCCGATCGACTACATATTTATACTTCTTTCTTTGTAGTTGGCATGTATCATTCCACATTGTAATGTTTGTGAATGGTTGACAAAAGTAATAAATAAAGAAAATAAAACAGAAGATACTGAATACACTGTGGAATGTGGTTGGGATCATAATTACACTTCTTCATACAAAAACATGACTTGGTACTGGCGACTGCCAAACAACCAATAGTGTAGTAACATTTTAAAACCAAATGAAAATCGAATGATTAGGTGACAACTGAATAATCGAGTTTTCATTTGATAGGGCTCATTAGAAGTATGAAATCAGAATAATTACTGAGAAAGTGACGAGAAGCAACAAATTGCTTGAAGTAGAAAATTATAGTAAAAATTAGTAGTGCGATGATACATGTAATAAATGCTTCGTGGGATATAACTGTAAATTAAAATACTGACGATAATTGGTAAAAATATAATATTTTATAAAATTTTATTGGAGTAGAAAAATATTTCAAATGAAGCTAAACCAATCTAAATAAAATATATTTCATTTACCAAATTTTAATATACTTGCAGTAGTTATTAATAAAGCAACAAAGAATATGATGGGGAAATAAATTAAGAGAAAGGTGTTGAACATGTATTTGCTTTGAATGCTGGACACAGCACAAAAAAAAAAAAAAAAAAAAAAAAACAAGAGCGATAGAGAGAGAAATATTTCGCCAACCAGGGCTAGATGTAGGATTTCCCAGAATTCAAATCTGCAAACTGGCAGGATAACAAGGGGATCCAAGATAACAGTTTAAGATAGAGAGACTATGGGCTGCGGGTTCTAATTCTTTGCTAACGCATAAAACATGTCAACGGGTAGCACGCCACTGATTAATCGACAGTGGACCGTCTCTTGAACATCCGGTTTTCGAAAATTGTAGACACTATGACATTATTTTGTGTTGTGAGCGGCATGGCCGAGTGGTTAGACTACTCGCCTCTCACCGTCTCGAGTTTGATCCCAAGCGACCGTATGTGAGACCTGTGGTGGACAAAACGGCGCAGGGGCGGATTTTCTTTGGGTTCTGCGGTTTCCCCCACCATCGCATTCCACCGATGCTCCGTCTTCATTTCATGTATCACCAGTGTCATCGCCTGCGGTGCCACACGTAGTAAAAGCGGGTGTTAAACACTAAATCCCCCCCCCCAAATCTTTTGCGTTATGATTAGCGTGTGGGCATCGGGTAAGACATTGAGGAAGTTGAACGTTCAAACCTTCGTAGGTGTTTTATGTTATCCCACTTTGTTTGCATTTTATAATGAGACACTCGTACTGAAGCAGTATTAGTCATAATTAATCTAAATTAATGTTAATAATTAATCAGTTTCCGAAAACAAAGAGAAATATTTTTAATTTGGTGTTTTGGAATAAAAAGGAAGCAAAAGTATGAAACAAGAAATTTCAAGTGTGGTCATCACCAGCTGGATAGGTTGAATTTGTTACAATTCCAAATTGTACGTTTCACTGACTATTATAGCGTAATAGTTCTATAATATATACTGTTTAGCTAATGACAATTAAAACACATTATAGTAAAATAGAAAGGATAGCTAATCAAGCAGAAAATTGTAACAAATTGCATTGTAAAGAATAGTTCGCAAATCCGGATACTCCTGAGATTTAGAACTGCGACACCAAAATAATAATAATAATAATTAATAGAAAAAGATGCTGCTGAGGATGGTTTTAAAGAGGTCTGTCAAGAAATCAGTGAAAAAGATATTAATTATTCAAAGATATTTGGTAGGAATGTAGTCGAAATATCATTAAATATCCTTGTTTAAAATGGTATAACTCTTACGTTTTGAAACTTTTATTTATAAATATAAAGTGGAAAAGTTCATTCTTGTAAATCGAAATTAGTGCAATATAAACAGTTATGTTGCTATAAAGAGTTATATGAATATTTATGTACTGTCCGCCCAGGAGTCTGTACTTATACTTTGCGACAGTATTTTAGTATAACACATATAATATTAGTTTAATTATTAATTTATCATATTTAACATAGGAAATATACGCATAGGAAATATACGCTCAGTTGGAAGGCCTCACCATGGAGGGCAGCTTTTGCTTTCTTCAAGGTTGCACATGTGGCTAAAAGTCACAAACATTTTAATGCATTAAAGCTATAAGTACGAGAAAGCTCCTTTTAAACCGGAGAAGAGGACTTTTGCTTTGTAAAACATAGTCACGTGGATGTTATATAAAGAAAAATACCCGATAGCCACGTGATGACGCCACTTTTCGCGCTCTTCCTCAACCAATCAAAGAGGAGGGAAAATTTGTGAAGTTGTTGCATATAAGTGATGTGCTGATGAGAAGTTGGGAGTAACAAGGAGAAATCGCGACTGACAGTGAGGAGTAACTATGAGAAGTCGGGAGTAACAAGGAGAAATCGAGGCCGACAGTGAGGAGTAACCAGGAGAAGTCGGGAGTAACCATGGGAAGTCGGGAGTAACCATGAGAAGTCGGGAGTAAGCATGAAAAGTCGGGGTTATTACGTACAGAATCGGGCGTAGACAGATATATCGCAGGAGACTCAGCGCGTAACGCCTCAGGATCATAAAGTACAACATATCCTGTAAGAAATCGCGCGCCATATATATCGCCGAAAATCATTGTCTACAAAATAAGCAGATGGATAATTATCGTAGTGAATATTGTACAAACTTAAACTTCGGGCCACAGTTACTAAGGTCAATCCAAGTGGAAGTAGTGCTTAATAAATACGATTTCATCAAGTTCGCGATTAATTATGTCGGGAGTTGCTTGTCGGGTTAGTGCCTCAAAGAACCCGTAATTCACGAATAAATGAAGTATCCAGTCAATGAAGTGAACTTTCTCATTAATTGAGTCTACCAACAGTGTGACATACCCTGCAATTCTTTTCCCCCTGAATAAGAGATTCACCATATACCAGAAGGAGCTTAGCCGGTGCTATCACGGGAACTTGCAGGTATGTCCACTAATTATAGAGAAATTTACCAGCATTAACCCGCGACCAACTCCAGGTAGACTCACCTGATAGCGACATACTGGCACCCTAACGTGCACGTCACCAAACAATACCGCGGCAACTTATGATCAGACTATTGCAAAGTGAGGTAGCAATGAAGTAATTTCATTCCTGTTTTACTTAATTGGAAATTTTGTTCTGAAGGAGTAATAACGCCTCAGTTATTCTGTGATTGTTTTGGAGGGTGGAATAAACATTATTCTCCTTTCTGCCACCTGCTTTGGTTGATTTATGTAAAGAAGGAGTTTGAACAAATCCAAGCTACATTTCCGTCAGAAGTCACAGCTACCTAGAATGCAATAAGGATATGGGCTCATAACCCAAAAGAGTTGTATTGTAATCCTAGTTGAATGGAAAGAAGACATAAGAAGTGCGAGAAAGGCCCCCCCCCCTTTTCTGATGTTAAGGCCCAACAATATTTTGTATATAATTGGACATCAGTCAAACACAATGACATGGGAAAGATTTGATGTTATTGACAAAACTTTGTGTAAAGCTGACCTGGAAATTTTCCAGAAACGAGACACAGCTCAAGTATTGCACTACAGTCGACGTCCAATTCCTAAAGCAAAGTTTCAAGATTTACAGATGCGTAAGAGGTTTTGTAGTGGATATCTCCTGGGTTTCTTCAATGTCTTGTCATGGAGTACTTTAATTGATGATCAAGATAAGCTTTCCCACCACCATGCTGAGTTACAGCATAGGATTCATCTTATTCCACATTTTCATACAGTACATTTCTCGGTTTGCTATACTATAAGGAGTGTACCTCAAACATACAAACTTGTGTATTATTGTGAGGAATTATTATAATTTCAAACTACTTTGATACGAATATCTGTGCACCCTAAGAATAATTTTTGTCGTGAAAGTTAATATTATAACTTTTGACATTTATGTTCTAAGTGGTTTTTAATATTAAACATTAATTACATTTAGAAAGAAACTGTGACTTTGATCGTGTTTTGGGCCCTTCATTTCGTAAGACATATCCATATTGGGATATAGGGAATATTCCTGTAAATGGAGTTGAAAAATACCCAGCTTAAAAACAATGTTATGTATTAATTCAAAATCTTCTCGGTCTTCTAGCCAGGTAAAAACTTGGCTTGACACCAACGTTTCGAAGAAATGCATCTTCTTCAGGGTGAACTGATGGTTTGAGCCAGGAGCCAGGAGCAGGAACTAGTCGCCCGAGTGTACTCGGGCGGGGGCAAATCACCACGATACCTATCCGCTTTTCTCGCGGATTTACCCGTGTGATATAAAAGATGTAGTCTTGTGCAAGCGTTTATGTCTGTGTCGAAGTAATGTGGGCAGGGTGTTTCCCTCTGTGCAGCCGGCGCGGGTTGGCTTACCTACCTGAGTGGTCACCCACCCAGAGAGGGACCAGGCCCGATGCTGCTTAAGTTGGCCAGCCGCTTGCGGGCTGTCAAGGAAAGCAGTGCCGGCTAGCGGGGAGAACTGAAGGGATGTAGGTACGGGGTGGGGGAAGCCAGTGTTGCAGATCTGGTCGGAGTACAACTGGACGGTCACCCGTCCGAGTCGGGACCGGGTCCGATTCTGCTTAACTTGGCGGGTAGAACTGTAAAGAAGGGAGAGGCGGCCGAAAAACTACCATCCCAAGGCGTCCTTGGGAAGGCGGTAGCTTACGCGTCTCCTAGGCAGCGTGTGGTCGTAAAGACCGAGAGTGTTCACCTGGAGATTTGGGTGGGGAGCAAGTTTAGTGTATATTGTGCGAGCTCTTTCTCGCACAACGTCCACTATGTAAGGGATTCCGGAATGGGAATGGAGAATGTGGGACGGGAATCTACGGTCTGTGCCATATATCATCCTCAATGCCCTGTTCACACGGTCTGCAGCCTGCGGATGGTGGAACGAGCCACTGAACCCTCGCA
The DNA here is from genome assembly GCA_030762935.1 of Hymenopus coronatus. Classification (NCBI taxonomy): domain Eukaryota; kingdom Metazoa; phylum Arthropoda; class Insecta; order Mantodea; family Hymenopodidae; genus Hymenopus; species Hymenopus coronatus. The sequence continues at coordinate 403,370,567 of CM060900.1, read as the reverse complement.
GCCGTACAGCATCAGGGGCGGGATGACTGCGCGGTACAGCCGTAGTTAAAGCCTAACAAAGCCCCTGGACATGGCGTACGGCGCCTATGCTCCAGCACCTAAACAGAAAGGCCGTAATCCACCTGACGCGGATTTACAATGCATGCCTGCATCTACGTCACTTTCCAACGTGTTGGAAGGAGGCGAGGGTAGTATGCATTTTGAAACCCGGCAAGGACCCGGTCTTCCCGTCAAGCTATAGATCTATTAGCTTACTTCCGATCGTCTCGAAAGTATCCGAGCGGTTACTCCTACCTCGCCTCACCCCTCTCTTCGAGGAGAGACTCCTACTCCCGGATCACCAATTTGGTTTCCGTACTGGACATTCCACAACCCTGCAGATGCTGCGACTGGCTGAGAAGGCTGCCCTGGGCTTCCAGGACAACTTCAAAACAGTCGCGGTACTCTTGGACGTGGAAAAGGCCTTCGCAACCACGTGGCATCAGGGACTCTTGTTCAAGCTCAAGAACGCAGAAACCCCTCCCCCCTACCTTCACCTGCTTAGTAGCTTCCTTCGGGACCGCACTTTCAGGGTGAGGGTGGAGGGGAGGCATTCCACAGTCAGACCCATAGCGGCGGGAGTGTCGGAAGGCAGCGTGCTGTCGCCGTTACTCTTTGCCACCTACATGTCCGACTTCCCTACGGAACCCAGTACAGTTACGTGCCAGTATGCCGACGATGGTTTGAGCTTGCGGAGACTGGTATTTATAGAGCTGGGATGAAGCTAACATCTGATTGGTTCGCGTGATATTATGTTTTTTTTTTTTTTTTTTTTTTTTTTTTTTTTTTTTTTTTTTACTGTGGAGGGGAAAAATGCATTCCTGCATTCGACCCCAAGCCTTAGTGCAATGGCTTGGGGGATATGTGGAGCTCCCCGCAGAGTGCGGTATATCCACTAAAAAACCCCTCCACGTGTTAATTGTTATATAGAGTACTTTCGTGCAAACATGCATTAGTCGGGTCCCGCATAGCACCCCTGTTAGTAAGTGAGAACTACTTAGCTGGCATGCATTGCATGCGAGTGCGTTAATGCTACTTACTGGGATTGTCCATGAAACCTGAACTGTACCAGTGGATAATCATGCGCTACTTTATAAGTGTTTTATTCGTTAATAATTATGTTCTATTTCTGCAGGGTGTGCCTGCTTGTCATATTAGGTAAAATGTTATTTGGCATGCCCTTAAATTTAGTCTTATCGTATATGTTTAGAATGTGACATATATTTGGAGTTCCGCTTCTGCGCTGTTGCTTCGGGAGATTTCTCCGTCCGTCAGTGGTTGCGCAGCCGCTCGTCGCTAGTAGTAGTACCGGGCTCATAGGCCTTCGTCATCTCGTTTACCATGTAGTTGCCAAGGTCGTCTAAGTGATTGACTCCATATTGCAGCTGCCCGAAGTACGCTGCCCGCGTCGATCACAATGGGAGGCCCCTATCCCCGGTCCGCCTCAGCTGTAGCTGAGGGCTTTAGGGCTCTGTGACGGGCTGGTACTGAAACATATAAGAAGAGAGAAAGAATAAACATATATATATATATATATATATATATATATATAGTTGTGTGTTAGAAGGGGAGAGGTTTTTATGGAAGGAGGTTTGTAAGGTATTGTTATATTTCGTCTGGAGTGGTGTCTTGTGTTATAGTTCTGTCGAAAAGTGATAAAGGTCTGTTGTGTTTGTTTGTTTGTGTGTCGTAGTTCCCTAGCGTTTCTATTAAAGGGTTATGATGTGCACTTAATTTTTGATACGTGTCTTAGGTTAGCTTTTTAATGAATTGTTCGATTGTATGTATTTTGAGCTCTTCGTGGAGTATGTCAGCTGGAGCTGTGTATGGTACCTTAGATACTAAGCGTAGAATTTTATTTTGGAATCTTTGTAAGTTTTTGATGTGGTTTTCGGCGGCATACCCCCATACTTGGGATGCGTAAGTAATTATATGTCGGATTAATGTTTTGTAAAGTGTGAGTCCCATGTTAAGGCTTAGCTGTGAGCCCATGTTGATGAGTGGGTATAGCCTGCCCAATTGAGCATTGGCTTTTCCACGAGTCTGGGTAATATACTTTTTCCATGTTAGACCCTGATCCATTTTAAGTCCTAGCCAAGTTACCGTATCTGTCCATCCAATATCTTCACCAAATATGGTAAGTGGAGGCAGGCGGTGTCTGGGAAATCTGTGATTGATACGCTTTGTGAATATGATTGCTTGAGTTTTTGGTGCATTTACTTTGATTCGCCATTTGGTAAGCCAGTCCTCTAGGTTATTGAGGGACCTCTGAAGTCTGCTGTGAATGAATTTCGTTTTTTTCTGATTGGGTCATTATGGCGGTATCATCCGCATAAATGTATAGTTCTGTATTTTCGGTTTTTGGGATGTCATTTATATAGATATTAAATAGTGTTGGCCCGAGTATGCTGCCTTGTGGCACTCCGGCTTTGATTGGGCGTTCGGATGACAGGTGATTGTTTACTCTGGATTGAAATTTTCGATCACTTAGGTAGTTTGTTATGAGTTTAATGAGTGAGTCGTGTATATTTATTGCTTTGAGCTTCTTTAGTAGCCCAGCATGCCATACTCTGTCGAAGGCTCGTTCGACATCTAATAATAAAGCACCTGTTGATTTGTTGATGTTGAAACCGTGCGTTATAGATTCGGTTGCCCTGATTAGTTGAAGAGTTGTTGAGTGTTTGGCTCGGAATCCAAATTGTTCTGGAATTAGTATGTTTTGTTTGTTTAGTTGAGAGTTGAGACGTTTGAGAATTACTTTTTCGAGAAGTTTTTTATGGCTTTTTTTTTTTTTTTTTTTTTTTCGAGTGGAGGAAAAATCTACCTTATAGACTACCCGGGCACGTCCGGAGTGTCGGGTTCTGCCACGTGGCCCTACCGACTAAAAAACCTCCACCGGTGCTGGAGTGGATAGGGAGAAGGATTTCTGCGGTACCGCTGTTGCACCCGCGTAGTACTGGTGGTATTAACTGGCCCGCTGTGCGGCCACCAGAGGAGATATTGGGTGCCGGCAGGCAGGCTTGGCCTAGACCCAGCCTGCCCCCTGGCGAATTTCAGGAGATTGTGAAGTAGAATTTTAGGAGCAGGATATTTGGGCGAGTGGGAGGGATATCGTGCTACCTAGAGTCTGCTAGGTCTTAGTGGGTGCTGCTACGCTGGCGCTGCGTATTTAAGGGTAACATTTTACCTAATATGACAAGCAGGCACACCCTGCAGAAATAGAACATAATTATTAACGAATAAAACACTTATAAAGTAGCGCATGGTTATCCACTGGTATTGTTAAGGTTTCATGGACAATCCCAGTAAGTAGCATTAACGCGCTCGCATGCAATGCATGCCAGCTAAGTAGTTTTCACTTACTAACCGGGGTGCTATGCGGGACCCGACTAATGCATGTTTGCACGAAAGTACTCCATATAACGATTAACACGTGGAGGGGTTTTTTAGTGGATATACCGCACTCTGCGGGGAGCTCCACATATCCCCCAAGCCATTGCACTAAGGCTTGGGGTCGAATGCAGAATGCATTTTTCCCCTCCACGGTAAAAAAAAAAAGCCATAATATCACGCGAACCAATCAGATGTTAATTTCATCCCAGCTCTATAAATACCAGTCTCCGCAAGCTCAAACCATCCACCGCTGGAACGGCTCGCCATTGCCGTGGTTTTTAACCAAAGGCTTCGGCTCGGCATTGCCGCGGTTCTAGCAACCAAAGCCTAAAGCTCTCAGAGCATTGCACTACCGCAGCTTAGACAGGTAGGGGAATAAGGTTACAGCAAGCAGTCGCAAGACTAGCTTAAGCGCCTCTCCGAGGTCCAACCCTCTATTTCCCCGTGCTTTTCAGCGCTCGCTAACTGTTCTTTCTCTTCTACTATATATTTTTCTCTTTATAATCTTTAAACTTCTCTCTTCATCACCTTAATGCCTAATAATATTTGCTATTTTCTTCTAGCTATGGCAAAGACAGGTAGGACTACTTCGACCACCAAACCTGTATCTCCCACCATGACCACTAGGACCAAATCCAAATCCTCGGCTCCTTCCCGCCTTCTCCACCGGCTTCTAAGCCTAAAACCACTACTCCTTCTTCTTATTCTCCTCCAAAAACCGCTTCGAACCCAAAAACCTTACCTCCTAACGCACCCCCTCCAACCTCTGAACCTGACACCATCACTCCTTCTAGCCCAACACCCCAGGATAAACCTAATGAAACCTCTTCTGTGACTCCCTCCCCAGCCGGACCAAACCCATCACCCCCCTCAACCTCAGCACACACGACACCACCCTCCGCTATGCTGGTAGAGAGGTCAAACTTGGCGGCAATATTTATTAGCAGAAACCAGGCCGCGAAATTCCACAAACTAATGAAACAGCTTAACAAACTCCCACTAACTCACAAACTTCTTGCTGAACAGACGCGTGTCTCCGGTGACTTTGCCATAAAGTCGTTCTGTCTCAGTGATTACCAATTGATGGTGAAATATCTGAAAGACAACGGCGTACAGCATTATCTAATAGCACACCCCGAAGAAAGAACTGCACTTTTTGTGATTAAGGGGCTGTACGCCCAGCTCACCGGGGAAGAGGTAATAGAAGACCTGGCTATGTGCGGTTTCAAGGCCATTAGGGCCGTACAGATGCGAAGGCGCAAAAGAGATAGGACTCCCCTGCCCATGTTCTTGATAGAATTGCAGGATACACTGGAGAATAGGAAAATTCTGGACCTCAGATATTTGGCGTACCTTAGAGTCAGGGTAGAAGCTTATAGGTCGATCGCAGAGCCCAAACAGTGCTCACGATGCCAGCAGCTCTGGCACGTGAAGCTAGAATGTAGGTCCCCAACCCCGATCTGCGCTAAGTGTACAGGACCCCACTACTCAGGTATATGCACAATTCCACCTATGGAACGTACATGCGTTTTATGTGGCGCTAAGGGCCATGGGGCAACTTGGCGCGGTTGCTCCACATATAACGCAGCATGTAGAAAATCCACGCGAGAGCAGCCTCCTAGACCCCCAAGGGTAGGAAGAACGCCAGCTCCCCCCGAGGCTGCTTCACATACAAGCTCAGAGTGGTTCACCAGGAATAGCAAAGGCCGAAAACGCGCAGCCCCCATAGAGAACCACTCTGCAGTTGGGGAACCTCAGCCACGCGCTGAGGTGGAACCAATCAGGGAAGAGCGACCCCCCCCCGTAAACAACCACAAAAGCAGAAAGCAGGTCCCTTAAAACAGGCTGCTGGGCCTCCCCCAGCAGCAAAGTCACTCGCCGAATCGGTAAATCCAGTAGAGGAAGCTGAAGCCTTCAGCGTGGTATCGGCACAACTCATAAGCACATTGGGCGTGCCAGTAAATAAAACATCAATGCATATAACACAAACACTACTGGTAAGGCAGAGCTCTGCGGTTAGAAGTATGGCAAATAGCACCACAGCGCTCAACCTTACCCACGTCCTGTTACACCTTGTAGATTTGCTCGATAAACACGTTCATGGCTAATTTAGACACATTGAGAATAATCACATGGAATTGCAACGGCATACGCAAAAAGGTTAAGGATTTAACGGATCTATTACAAACACACTCAATTCACATTGCATTATTAACGGAAACCCATATAAATCACAAAGACCGTCTGTCCATCCCCGGATACCGTGTATACAGAAATGATTGAGACCGTATGGGAGGGGGGATTGCGGTAGCCATTCACACAAGCGTAGAACACAACCAGATTAATTCCCCAATATTGACTCACGCTGAAGCAACAGCAATAAAATTTTTATTCGAAACACTGAAATTGTCATAGTGTCAGTATACAATCCCCCAGGGGAGGTAGACACAGATGACATTGACAAAATCATGCAACTAGGGCATAGAGTAATTGCAGCAGGAGATTACAATTGTAAACACCAAATTTGGAACTGCGCAAATACTAATGCACAAGGAACTAAGTTACTTAACCACATAAATAGCACAAATTATCTAATCACAGGCCCAGACGAGCCAACCTTCGTACCACATATGCCCAATCATACACCATACATTCTGGACATTGCCCTATTAAATAATATCCCCTTTGACCTGGATGTAAACGTATTGCAGGAGCTGACATCAGACCATCTACCTGTACTCTTGACAGTCAATGCTCCCTTCAGGCCAAAACCAGAACCCTTAAGATACAACTTCAATAAGGTGGACTGGGAAGAGTTCAAGGTTACGGTAGATCTCTGCCTACCAGAACTCCAAATTAACACGAACGAAGAACAGGACGAAGCGATCCAAAAACTAGAACTGGCCATAAGCACAACTATTGATACATGCGTACCCTTAAAAAGACAATTCACGATTAATGCCAAATATCCCCAAGTTGTAAAAGAGATGCAAAAAGCTCAAAATAAAGCCAGGCGTAAATGGCAGAGAACTAGAAATCTAATACATCGAACAGAATATCATCATGCGCGCGAACTAGCAATTAACAAGGCCAGGACTTACATTAGAAATCAATGGAACGACACACTCGAAAGTCTCAACCCCCAACAAAACACAGTATGGCGAATTGCGAAATGCTTAACGCGCACACGCACAAATATACCGCCACTACAAATTAATAACACCGTAGCAGAGACCCCCTAGGCTAAGGCCGAAGCGTTTGCGGTCACTTTAGAGGAGGTATTCTCTCCCAATCCCGCGAACGGGCAAGACGATTTCATTCAAGAAGTCGAAGACGAAGCCCAAATCTTAGGTCAGAGAAGAACACACAACAAATTGCGAAAAACAAATGCGGGAGAAATAAGCTGGATTATAAAACACCTGCCAGCAAGAAAAGCACCAGGCCCAGACAAGATACCAAATGTGGTACTAAAGAATTTACCCAAAAGGGCAGTAACATTGCTTGCCAAAATATTCAACCACACGCTCGAACATGGCAGGTTTCCACCTGAATGGAAAGAGGCAAAAATCCTACTTTTCCCAAAAGTAAACAAAAATCTAGCACTACCAATCAACTACAGGCCGATCAGCCTATTAAATACGATGAGCAAGGTATTAGAAAAAGTGATACTGAAGCGAATAAATTCACACCTGCACAAACAAAATATACTTATACCCAAACAGTTCGGATTTCGAGCTCACCATTCTACTACACTACAACTGTTAAGAATGACGGAGCAAATCACCAAAGGGTTCAACACAAACAAATCGACAGGTGCCCTCTATTTAGCTATTGAACGTGCCTTCGATAAAGTATGGCATGCAGGGCTACTCAGAAAACTGAAAGACTACGAAATTCCTGACACTGCTATAGCCCTAATTAGGGACTACCTCTATGAACGACGATTTCACACCTCAGTAGAGGACGCAGTCTCAAGCTCCAAACAAATCCGAGCAGGAGTTCCACAAGGAAGTATAGTGGGACCAACATTGTTCAATTTATACATAAACGACATGCCAGAATTGGTAAGAACCAACAAGTACATATACGCAGATGACACTGCTATAACCACACAATCCACTCAGACACGAATAATACACTTACGCCTACAAAATGCTTTAGACTCACTTGAACCATCGTTCAAGAAGTGGAGAATTAAAGTAAATGCGAGGAAGACACTGGCTATAGTCTTCACTAAAAGAATACAGCACCGTAAAGGCAGAAACTTGCTACAACCACTTAACTACCAAGGCGAAATTATCGAGTGGAAAGACCAAGTGACCTACTTAGGTCTTGTCATGGACCAAGGCCTAACCTGGAGTAGGCATATAGCTAAGGTCAGAGCCAAGGCTAATGGTCAACTAAACAGACTATATCCCATCATCAATCTCAACAGCCAATTAAAATTAAACATGGGAATTACCCTATATAAAACGCTAATAAGAACGATCATTACGTACGCATCCCCTGTATGGGGCTACGCTGCAAAAACGCACATACATAAATTACAAACACTCCAGAATAGAATAATTAGAATAATTGCCAAACAACCCCCAGTAGCGCCGGCTTATCTCCTTCATGAGGAGCTAAAACTGCATTCAATTGAGCAGTTCATAAAAAGCCAAAGTTACAACCTGTATAAGCGTAAAGCAAGAAACAACAATGAACTAATACAAGAACTAGGCACCTATGAAGCAGAAAATAACAAACACAAGAGACCGCTCTCTCTATTTGACAGAACCCTCGGCCTGGGGGAACCCGATTTAAATATACAAGAATATCTAGAATCGCTAGTAAGAATTCCATAATAAAATTACCCATGAATGTGTCTACGACATTAGTTTGGTGGCCCTTGAAGTCCTTACTTTCTGAGTCAAGGCGGATCCGGGGGTTTGAGGGACCCCCACTCTACAGCGACCTGGCAGACCACTAACGGACCTTCTCTGGTATTTAGATAATAGAATGTAAGTAATTAGAATAAGTGTTTTATTACAGGTAAAGCAGCATTGGGCATGGCCATCACTTGGATGGGTGACCACTAAGTCCATGAGAAACCAACGATGTCTCTGCTAAATGACAACGCCCTCTCTAGTTAAAGGGTTGAACACAACTAATAACGAATGACTTCGCCAGACAGGGCAGCAGTAGTTGTAAAAATATAACTAGCTTAGAATTTATACCAAAATGAAATATCTAAATGACTATGTCCTTATGTTACAGGGCTGCAGACATACGAAATATACCAACGACTTTACCCGAAAGGGCAGAAAATGTTATACTGACTACGTCCTTTTGTTACAGGGCTGCAGATATATATACACACACAATATGTACATATTCCTCACCACAAATCTTCCAAGGGCGCAATCAGGGCTCCGGTCATGTTTGCGTCCTGGCCCTCACTCTCTCCTGGCTATGGCCTTTGGCTAGCCATAACACCCGCTCCTTGAATCCGCAGGTGCAACAAGCGGTACTGCAGCATTCCTACACCCGAATTCTCTCCGGTGGAGTGGTTTTTTAGTGGGTATTACCAGTTTAGGGCGATCCCCACACTTGGCAGAGCTATCCCCTCTGTCGCCTGTAGATTGGGTTTTTCCACTCCACTCGAAAAAAAAAAAAATCAAACCATCAGTTCACCCTGAAGACGAGGAAGATGCACTTCTTCAAAACGTTGGTGTCAAGCCAAGCTTTTACCTGGCTAGAAGCCCGAGAAGATTTTGAATTAATACGTCGCCAGGAAAGTTCAGTTCTTATTTTAATGTTATGTATGTTTTGGATTTTGTGTCTCTAATATATTCTGTGCACATATATAATGGCTATGATCCAGCGAGTGAATGAATGAATAGCCGACATGTCCTTGAAGGGATAGGGCCTCCTCCTCTTACGAATGGTACTTATATAGTCTTTCTGGGGGAGCTAGTCTGCAAAAGTGGTGTTTTCCTTTGTGATTTTTCTTCCGAACTTTGGGGCCGCGCTGTGGGCGAGCGGATTTCAACACTCGCCTCTCACTAAGGTTCGTCCCGACATGTGCGATCTGTGGTGGACAAAGCGGTGCAGGGCCGTGTTTTCTCCAGGTTCTCCAGCCATGGTATTCCACAACTGCTTTAAGTTGTTACGTCATTTAGCGCTTGTCAAAATTAATATAATCGTCGCGCAGAATTACCTTTATGAATTTATGTTTGGTGGCTACATCGTATAATTATTGTGAAAATAAATCTGCACTATAATAAACCTTGTTTTTTTTTCTTTCTTTATTTTTTTAAACAGTAACGGAGTCTGGTCAGGACTCCGGCACTGTATCCCCATTTACATTTCCCCCCGTAGGTTTTTACTGATTACTGGTTTACTGGTTTTACTGTTTCTTTTGCAAACATATACACATTGCACAAACATATAACACCCATGCCCAACGCGGGACTCGAACCCACGATCCCCTGCCCACGAAGCACCAAAGCTTTTTTTTTTTTTTTTTTTTTTTTTTTCCTCTCTTCTTTTTAAACAGTAACGGAGTCTGATCAGGACTCCGGTACTGTATCCCTATTTACATTTCCCCCCGTAGGTTTTACTGATTACTGGTTTACTGGTTTTATTGTTTCTTTTACAAACATATAACATCCATGCCCAAGGCGGGACTCGAACCCACGATCTTTTAAGACCTTTAGCTATTTCATTTGAAAGAGCTGGCAGAACTGATTAGAGAGGCTGTATTAGATTTAAGAGTGTTAACTTCAGTGACGGTCAGACATGTTTGAAGTGGAGGCTGTGTGGAAATTGAGGTGCTAGATGAATGGGTGTGTTAGTCTGTGACTTTAATTACTGAATGCAGTTTGACTATTTTTGAGTTTATAATGGCTGCTAAGGCTGATAAAGGAGCAGGCAAAAGTGGATCTTCAGAAAAGACTCCGTTTGTTTTACCTGAGTATTGTTTTAATGTTCCACCTGCAGCTCCAGAGTTTCGTCCAAGTAAAGATGAATTCAAGGATCCTTTAGTGTACATTCGTCAAATTAGACCCATCGCAGAACAGGCTGGAATATGTAAAATCATTCCTCCAGAAGTAAGTGTGACGTACAATGCATTTTTTTATTATGTAAAATTAGAAACGTGCAAAATTGTAATTGCAAAATGGCGTCTTGGCAGTATATTTACATGATGCTCAACAACAATAAACTTTTCTGGCTTTGACATATCCGCATTCATGCAATAATCACTTTGGCTACCATATTTCTCCCTTAGTAGACTGACGTGTGAATATAGTAGTAATTGACAAGCATTAGTTATTTTGTATTGTTGTGCTTCGCTCCCACATTGTTTGGGTCCTAACATTTGAAATAAAACTTAAATTTTTCCAAGTTTATACCAATAACCACACTAGATAGGCAACAAAACATTAGTTTGAAGTTATTATTTCAAAGGCAAGTCTTGCATTAGCCATTCGTTTACTCTTGCTTCGTATTTTAGTTTCACTTATGTTCTAGTGGTTATTTCTATTCTGCTACCTACTTCAGTATTTCTATTCTGTATGAACTTTATTGCGACCTATATTAATACGGAATAGAATTATGTTGCATATGTTTTGATCCCAGAGGGAATTCTAGACGTAGCACAATTTAGTCGGGCACTCTCCCTTACTTGTCGCGCTTACGGCACGCACTTTAACCCATTGTCGGTCGCAGTGCATCCAGAAATCGGCAGTCCTCTGTTTTTCCCCGCACGCTTTTCGGCCTTTGACTTAAAAGGCCGCCGCTCTCATTATCTTTTTGATTGACAATGTATTGTAGGTCTTTTGATAAGCCGTCATTATTGTGGTTACACGTGTTGCGAATTTCAGCATTTGCATCCACTGGAGTCCTTTCTACTTTGTCCGGAACCCACAAGACGTATGATGTAAGCAACTAGCAACTAAGAATCGGCTCTAAGTTTACTACAGAGTGACTATGTCAAGGGAGGGCAAATGGACGAAACATGTGAAAAGGACAATAGATGATTTGCCACCCGAGGTCGCCCTCCGTGATGTAGTTATTGCCTCTTGTACCCATGGTCGTGGGTTCAAAGCCGGCGGACGACATGGATTTTTTCGGGCGTATAAATCGTTAGCATGACTTCCTTTGAAAGGGTAGTAAAACCGTTGGTCCCGTGCCGTAAATTTACGGCGCTTAAGAATCTCTAGGATGATAAAGAGGCCTCTGAACAAAATTAAGCAGTCTTTCATGCCCAACATGTAATGGGATGCAGAGAATCACAGTAGTTAAAGAGCATGCATAAATAAAAATTCATTTATTTCATTTTGCCACCCAAGAGAAGAAAAGATAATTCCGACAGAGGAAGGTGGCACAAAAGATGAACCTGTCATTAGAAATACTCTATTCTGCTTAGGAAGGAATGGAAATACAAAGTGATGAAATTATTCTGAACCCAGAGGTATAAATAGAACAAGTTTGCAGAGTCTACTCACTAGATTGTCAGATGTTACCCATGAAGCACATCAAGACAAAGATGTACTTGACTGCTGGAAAATATTTATAACTGATGAAATGAATTAAACGGGGTGGTAGCTGAAATTTTCAGTAAAAATATGCCTTTATGAAAACATTCTAGACACATTGAAGTACGGGTATGCAAAGTTTTAAAACCTGTGGCATATGCAAATTGCCGTAATTAGATTTAACCATTTTATTATATTAAAATAAATCACTAGTAGCATTACTCAGCATTATAAGATCAGATACTGCTACAGTTATCATATGTCTAAATGGCTGTGCAGGTTAAGGCATGTTATGTGAGAGTTGAACATACAGGTATGATCCGTGTTTTGTACTCTAAAAGACCAAAATATTTTTTCTTTTTATCACTTCACCTGCATTTTTGGGTATCCTTGATCGGGTTAATCATTTTTTAGACTTTAATTTTTGACATTTCCACTTGTTCAAAACTTAATGCGAACCACAAAATACATGCCAACAAGCTGAATATTTGAATCTTCCAAAAACTATGGTTAACAAATCTTAAGTATGGGATTTTTTTTTCTCTAGCCTGTATGTACAATGTACATAGTGGATAGTGAAGGTATTGTATTCCATTCAAAAATTTGATGCCGAGATTTCACTGGATATTTATGGTTTGAGGTCCCTGGGGTCCCAAAAAGGCATTTTTAGAAAAAGTTCTGTGTGTCTGGATGGCATAGCTCAAAACGATGTCAATTTGGTATTCAAGTTTAGTATCATCCAAGGATGCAACCCAAAGATTTTCAAGATGCACCACCCAGAGCCCTTTACATGGAACATTTTTAAAAAAATTTGATTTTCTCAAAAATGGCTATAACAATTTTGATTAAAATGCTGTATATTAAAGGTGTTCACATAGCAAATCAAATGTATGTTTTGAACTTTCTGGGAATAACCTCTGAAGACCTCTTTATTCTGACTGATTTTGGTAGAAATTTGCATAATGGTTAAAACTGCAAAAGATAGATAAAAAGTTACTGCGCAAAAATTGTAGACCTCGTTAAAGCATATAATATATGTCATATACGTTTTTCATGTAGAGTTGACTGTTTTCGAGATATTCATTGTTATTAGTTTCAGTTTCAAGCTAATAAACTTTTCTTAAATGAGACCATGCATAGCGAATCGAACCTCAATTGTTTAACATAGCAAACGGATTTTAAAAGATTTGAATATCACTTCAGCATAATGTATTCTATTATTTCCCTTCTACTGACAAGGAAACAAGTAATAAGACCAATTCTGCTAATGTTTTTCTAGATTAGCATGCCATAGATAAAAGAATAATCTTTTGTAAGAACATTATACTTGTGGAACAGCTAGAGAAAATTATGAATGTAACACATCAGACTTATTATTACAGCATTACTTTTTGATATAAAACATAAAATGCATTCAGAAGTAAAACAAAGAAATTTTGCTTTTACAATGGATGTAATTTTTTTCTCTGTTTGTAATCAAGATAAAAAAAATCTGATCGTAAAGCTTTTGTATGTGCTTCTATGGTATGGCCAAATTTTATTAAAAAACTGCAGGACAAGGTGGATTTTAAAGCAAAAATTTTAATGACAAAAACTATTAAGAGTTAGAGAAATGAAATTCAGAACACCATCTCTTTATACCCTTGATGTGTTTACAAAACTGAAGTTTCTAGCATCAAAATTGTGGAAAATCTAAATTCCACCTTTCACTCACCTTAAAGGCATGTTTGGGACTTTTGTATTTATCCAGTGTTTTCCATGCAAATAGAATATTGCTAGAAGATCTCTGGGGCACAGATGGCAATGGAGTTGAAAAATTCTGTTGTGTATTGAATCTGATATGATTCAAATTCCTTCTGTGGTGCCTCCATTTTGATGACAGAAGTACAAGAGAGGAGTGAAAAAATTTTAGACAACTTAACAGCAATCCGAGAAATGTTTTCATCCTTTCTTGGAAACTATGAGAAAAGGTATTCTCTTGGGGCATGTGTAATGATCGATGAAAAGCTTGAAGCCTCTTGTGGGAAATGAAATCTAAGCAGTACTTCCCATCAAAGCCAGCCAAATAAGGCAATAAGATAATATATACTCTGGCGGATGCTGATTGTAGCCATAATTTTGCAATTTATGTAGAGAAGCATCCTGAGGGACTATTTTCTGTAAGCAACAAACCTGCAGAAGATGTTAAGTGTTTGGTGCAGCCTGTTTATAATACTGGCCATAATATAACCAATGAAAACTGGTTTACAGATATGGAATTAGTTACTGATTTGAAGAAAAATAAATTGTCATATGTTGGGACAGTAAAAAAAAAATATAAAAAATTAAAGATATTTGTCAGCTGAGTTATTGAATATAAAACAGGGAAATAAGTCTTCAATGTTGGACTTTCATGAACATGCTGCTTCGGTCTCTTACATTTGTCAGTAAACCCAAAATGTGCTTGTAGATTCAAGTATGCATACAGTTGACTCAATTGATCACACTGGAGAAAGCGCTAAACCTGTGTGATGCTGTCTTTCTTTAATGAGACAAAGAGGTGGAGTGCATACTTTGGATGAGATTTATGCAAGTTATAACGTGGCCAGAAATACAAAATGTTGGCAACTAGCTGGTTTCTTTGCCAAGCTATTTATCATTGGCATAAATGCTCAAATAGTAGGCAATGCACTAGAGGTGAACAAGAGGAAATAGTTCCTTAGAACTTTGTCTGAGCAACTGGTAATTGAAGAGCTTTTATGCAGGAGCGTGTATTCAATAGGATTGCATAGATAATTATGGTTGAAGCTCCAAAAATACAGACCAGAAACTCAAAGGTGCACAGGAAGAAGCAGCAGCAGCAGCAGAACTTTCTGAAAAGAAGCGTTGTGTTATATGCAAGCTTGCTAAACCAAAGATGAGCTCCAGAATGACAAGACACAGCTTCAATAAGTATAAAAAGAATTTTTATTTGGAACATTGTAGAATGATGTCATGAGGACTTTGCAAGTTTTGAGCTAGAAATATTTTTGTTTATTTATGCCAAGCTGTATACAGGTGAATATGATTGGTGTTCAGCCCTGGCTCTTTATCAGTCATATTCATATTTTACAATAGATTATTAATACTAGTTTATTACACCATTTTATCTCTATTTACTGTCCATACCCAGTTATATTTAAACTTTGTATAAGAATTGTCCAATCTTCTTACTGTCTTTTTGAAACCTTTCAACTACCACTACATTTCTATTTTAAACCATTTCTTATTAATATACTCTTTTCTCCAAACTTTGGTCCGTTACATTTAAATAATACATGTTCCATATCTTCATTTCTGCCACATATAGGTCACTGGTTTTGTGGAATACCCTTCCTTAAACCTCTATATTCCTGCTCTCAGCCATGCAATACTTTCTTGCTCCTCTTTATTTGTCACATCTGTATACTTTTCCCTTCCCCACGAGTCTTTCATTGGTATATAAAAAACTAAATATCTCTTTTCATCTATCTCTCTAAATATTTTTTGTATTTCTGTATCCTCAAATCTTTTCCTTGCCAACTTCCAGAAATTATTCACATTATTCTCTTCTTCTCCACATTTCCCCTAACTCACTAATTTCCAAGTTATTTCTGAGACAGTCTATTCATCCCTTGTTTTTAAATTTTTCTCTTGATATAAGAGCTGTAGCTTTCCTGGTGGCGTACATCTTCAAAGTTTGAATGGCAATGTTTTATTACACGTCCATGCTCCATTCCACCTCACCAGCCATGCCTCGGTGTGCTGATTGGCCCACATGGAACCCACGAAAATATCTATATAAGAAGGCCACATCAGTTCAATTCATTCAATAACCCTGAAGGTGGGAACAATGTATGCTCCCGAAACATTGGTGCCTCACCAAAACTACACCTGACTGGATGCCTGAGAAAACTTCAAAGATCCTAAACACTGTTTTAACAAATTCCCCTCTTCCAATTTCATATTCTATACCAAATGCCTTTCCCATAATTTTTCGCTTACTTGCTACTCTACCCAGCTCTATTTGTGCTACCTGCCTAACAGTTGCATTTGGTAACCCAAGTATTTCTTTACAAAGTTTCCTATGTACCTTATCTATAACTTCCCATCCTCCTCCTAATCCCCATACTTTTATCCCATATAGCATTTTTGCCTCAACCACCATATTGTACACTTTTTCTCATTATCTAATATTTATATTAGGTACTTTGTATTTGCAACTTCTAATAGCTGATAAAGCTCCTTTTCCTTTTGCCAATGCAAATTTCTTTTGTTTTTCCCAATTGCCACCACTGTCTATTTTAACTTCTAGATAAATACTTCTCTCACTACCCTGTACTCATTTTTGTTCTCATTCTTCCATCTTTCATATTTGCTCAATTTCCCCCCTTTTTTGAACACTACAATCGTTTTGTCATGGTTCACTTTTAAACTGCTTCTTTACAGTAATTATTTAATGCTTGCAAGGGTTGTTTTAAGCCATTCACTGTAACTGTACCTAAACTAGATCATCTGCAAACAGTAATCCTGGAATCTGAATATTATTAATTTTTGGCTTAGAGTTATTGTTCCTCCCAATTTCCATTAATACATCATCTATAGATTAAATAGGACCGGACTTAACTTATATCCTTGCCCAAGACCTTTCTCTCGTTGAATTTCTCTTGTTACAACCCCATCCTCCACTCTTATACAAAAAGTGTTCTTTTTATATAATGCTTTAAGGTTGTGCACCATTTGTTTACTCACTCCTTTGGCCAACAACTTATGCCACAACAATTGTAGCGTATTAGATTGTATGCTTTCTCTAAATCCACAAAAGCCATGTATAACTTTCCTTTTGTCTTTCAAATATTTATCCACCAATGTTTATATTATAAATAAATTATCAATTGTTCTCCTCCCTTTTCTGAAGCCCATCTGAAATTCTGAGAGAATATTATATTCTTCAATCCATTTTGATCCCTACTTGCCATAATGCCAGTAAAAATTGTTCCTACATTTGATAGTAATGCAATGCCTCTATAGTTTGGTTTGTCAACACTACCCTTGCCTTTGTAAATTGGATGTGTGATTGCTTTCCTCCACTTTTCTGGTACATAACTCTAACACTTCAATTGTGTTAAATAAGTCTACTAGAAGCTTAACTCTATTTATTTCAATGCTCTATTTATTTAAGGAACTCTATCGGGATTCCATCTATTCCAGTTGCTTGATTTCTCTTCATTAATTTCACCTGCTGAATTATTTCTTCACTTCTTATTACATAATCAAGTACATCTACATAGTTATTACTTATTTCCCAATTTCCTATCTCAGTTGTACACCCCCTCATTCAATTTTTTAAAATATTCCGCCCATTCTCATTTTTATATCCTGGGTTTTGTTACATATTTATTATACATTGATTTCATAACCTTCCATCCCTCATTTGCATTATTTTCATTTCTGACCCATATCAAATTACTGTAATGTTTTTTATCCAGTTTATTTTCTTTTGTTCCAGAAATGAATTATATAAATTCCTCCCTTGCATATACTCTTCCTTTAATTTTATGTATCCTTATTCTCTCCACTTTATGAGCAACTGTTTCACTTGTCTTTTAGTTACTCTACATTGTAAGAAATATAGGATAATGTAAAATAGGAAAAACAGAAAGAAATAACCATCCTATATTATGATAAGTAAAAACTGTTTATATGCTATATTTTGATGTAATAAGTTGTTTTCTTCATTCATACTATATTTTAACATCTGCCTTTTTTGTCAATACCGCACTGTTTGTTTATGCTAATGTACCATTAGTGTTATTAGGATTAAAAATAAACTGTACTATCTTGAAAATAAAAAGTAGACAACTTAATGGACCCTGTTTAAAAGAATGATGAAATACATTCACAAAAATCAATAAAAGTTTTTAAAAAGTTACTGGCACCTTTTATTCATATGACCGTGTCAAAATTAGGGCCTGACCATTGTAGGGTTAAGCATAGCCCAATATTGAGGGCAATAAGCCACATAGCATAGCCATGGGATGTTCTTTTAGGAGAAGAGTGGAGTAGTTGTGTCTGAAAACTGGTTGGTCAACATGGAATATCCTGTATAGAAAATGCCATTTTATTTATAATTACTCAGTTTACATTCTCGTGTGTTATTTGGATCTGTAACCCTCCTGTGAAGGTTAGTTTCTATTTTGTAAGTACAAGGGCCATTTCATACATAAGTGAACCTTAAGTTTAAAAGTTTAAAATTGTTTTAGCTGTGAATGTACAGGGTGGACCAAACGTTTCTCACTCCCCAAACATTTCAGCGTGCCATTTGCTTTGTTTCTCAGTTTTAAATTCAATCGCCTTTTGGCGCCTATTATACCTCTTGTAAGACAACAATGTATTGTATTGATTCCCATTACTGTTATTTCCATTGTTTACGTATTGTGAGTGTGACGTTTAGATGTGCTAGACGTTATGTTCGATACATGTTTTTTCTTACTCTTCGAGGGAAGCTGGTTATTGTGAAGCTTAAAGGTGAGTTAAAGAATGAAATTTCAGGTGGTATTTATCTTCAAGTAACTGATCTGCATTCAATTAAGAAATGTTTACACAGCTGTTAATTTGCACATCACGGCATGGGTTAAAATAAACCATAAATTTCTCACCCGGGTGAGAAACTTTCGGACCCTTTAGATTTCTTTTGTCTTTATTATTGTTAATTAATTTATCAATGGGCATAGGTTCTTAAATCAGTGAGAAACTTTCGGACCCTTTAGATTTCTTTTGTCTTTATTATTGTTAATTAATTTATCAATGGGTATAGGTTCTTAAATCATTTTTTTTTTTTTTTTCAACAGATGTCACCCACAGCAAGGGAATATTTACACACAAAAATTCAAGTTCTTAGTGCATAAAGGATGTCAATAAAATAAATTAAACAATGTCTGAAGGTTGACAGAAACACTGAGAAAGTGGACTAGAAAAGAGGAGGGTTATGTTGAGGATGAAAAATGAAGTGGTAGACCATCTAAAGTTACTCCAAATACAAAAAGAAGGATCAGAGGGATTTGTAAGGATAAAGTTGCGGTATACGAAGCGTTGTCAAGAAACTGAATTCCTAGACAGTGGGAAGAAAATTGGGGTCACAACAGTGAGGCGCTATGTAAGGTCCACTGATTGGGGTAAAACTGCATATAAGGAGCCAGTCAAGCCTTTGCTCAGTGAAAAAAAAAAAAATCAATGATCGAATGAAATTTTGTGTAAGATTAATCTAGGAAGGTTTTGTTGACGACACTCCAGAAGGACGTGTAAAAAGGGCACATATCCTTTTTACAGATGAAAGCCCCATTGAACTCAACTCCGAACCAAACAGACAAAATTGTAGGATCCGTACGAATGATCCTTCCAGTATTTCACCAGTCCTTGTTCCAAAATGTTCCCTGAAAATCATGGTTGCAGGTGGCATATCATGGTATGGGAAAACAGAGTTGCACATTGTCCCACAAAATCAGACTGTCAATTTTGCCAATATTCAAGAAGACTATGGATGACCCCTTCCAGTTTCCCAAGGGTAATATGCGTGATTTGATGCAGGATGGGGCAACAGCTCATGCTGCGAAGACAACCATGAAGGTGATAAAGGAGCACTTCAATAACGTTTGGATTGACTGGCCAGGAAATTTGCCTGATCTCAATGTCATTGAGAACTTGTGGGCCAAACTTCAAGATAGTGATTTTAGACAACCCAGACCACGAAACAAGGATCAATTAATTACCAGGGTTCAAGAGGAATGGGAAAGCATCGACCAGAACACCACCAAGGATTTGGTGGAAAGTTTTGCATGACGATTATTGCATGCCATGCCAACAACGGCAGACATACAAAGTTCTAAATTTGGTGTGTGTTAGACAGATACATGATGTTCATGATGTTGAAAAAATAAATTGCCTAATTATTATTTAAAGGTGTTATTTCTGAAAACTACGGGTGTGAAACTTTCGGTCCACCCTGTAGCATTAATAGGAAGAATGATAAACATATTTTCAGAATTGCACCATTTTAATAAATCTTTGTGGTTATCAGATCATTTTATTTTGTTAAGCTATGACTCTAGTGTCAAGTTCATCAGCACTGTAAACTTGGTAGTTTATGTTGGGATGCTCACATTTTCTGCACATTGATTGATAAGCTGAAGGAAATGGAATTAGAGGACTCATCTCTGAAACCACCTAAAAATTCTTACTGCAAGTACTTCTATTTCTCAGTAACTAACCAAGAAAGTAACACACTGTTTTTGAGTCACACCTGTAATAAGAAAGGTCATAATGTGTATATGGCTACATAATTAATTGGAATAACATTTTTACAAATGAAGAAAAGCCCACTGAATAATAAAACTTTTTATAGGAAATGGGTATATATGTGTTGCACCAACACTCTCTAGATACTGGAAGGCCTAACAGCTGCCTTTACCGTTTCCTGTTATGTCTTGGAGGCAAACTACCATTTCATCAATACCTACAAGTTCGTTTGAAGGATTATTAAGAGAATTACTTTAGCATTCTTGCTAATTGTATGTGATTATTGCAGTGCATTTTTTAGAGTAATAATGGTGCTTAACTGTTGTGTGCAAAGGAAATTATGATCTGGATAATAAAATTTGTGTGTTCAAGTTTCTGAAACTAGAGGTTATGCGACAGAAATGTTGCATGCCATTCAAAGGGAAAGCTATAAAGCTATGAATTATTCTGTGGTAAGATTAATTACAACATATTTAACATATTAATTATAAGAAATGCAAGAATTTTGCAAATAGTAATAAGTGAATACGAATCCATAATATAGAATGTAAACCTAACCTGTTGCCTTTAGGAAACCATTGCAGATTAATACTGTTGTTCACATGTCTGCAGTTATAAATAAGAATAAAATATAATTATTGTTAATAATAATAATAATAATAATTAATTATTACCATGTTTAGAGCAATACAATTGCGGGAAAGTAGTTAACCTAACCTCTTCTGTATTTAGTTCAGGAAGTCATTGGTAGTGTAATGCTAAAAAACCTTAGATGCAGCTGTAATTGATATTCAATGTCACTGTAGAATTCTAGATTAAAAGCAAACTATAACAATGCAGAGCAATAATTATACCTAACCTGTTCAGATTTATTGAGTCCATTGGGGAGGTAATGCTACCATAACCTTATCTCCACCTATATAACCTTAAACATTTAGCAAATCATAAGAAAAGTAATTATACCTTAATCTTACTGCAGTGTAGGCAATGATACAAACCTGTTAGATTTAGCAACCATTAGGGAATTAATTTTGCAAAAGAAGAAGACAATATGTTGAATTTAGCAAATCACTAAGGTTATAAGCTACCTCCCAATCTTAGAAAAACCTGTAGGTGGTGATAAATGTAACCATTTTGTATTTTAACAGTGTATAAATAATTATTTTATGTACAATTTGAAAGGTCGTGATATGACCATGCTGTTAAAGCAACACAAAATAAATGATATTGCAAAAAAAAAAAAAAAAAAAACCCTAACCTGTTAAATTTAGTAAGCCATAAGGGAGTTTATTTTACTTTAAGGGAACTGAGTAGATGATCAAGTCTGACAGTTTTTGTTTTTGGCATAACTAAGTTTTCTATTCTTTCCCAATTTATAAAATATATAGTTTTAATATGTTTTGCTGCATTTAAGTTGTTAAAAGGAATATTTTATCTACCCAGCTATCTTTCAAATCCAGCAGAGGCATGTCCGTTACTGAAAATCATTTATCTTTTGTGAGCACTAATATTTCACTGCTGTGAATTTTTTTCAGTACCTAACCAAAAATATATTGACTGTTGTTAAGTGCAACATTCTTTTTCTTTTGTTTCTTCACATGGGTTTACACTGAAGAAAGTTTCCTTGTTAACTGGATTAGAATTTTTGAGCATAAAAGAATAAACACATTTCGAACTAAAAATCCCCCAAATCCTCTTTCCAAACATTTTTTTCTGTCCATTCCTCCACAGGAGGTATTTTTATGTCGGTATAGTGTTTTGTGTTTTTCTAAGGAATATGAATGACGGATTTGGTAAAAATACATAGTTGTAAGTATGCAGGAACATGCAGACATGCATTAAGCTTTATGGACATAGATTGATAAAAAAATTTCAAATAAAAAAGATATGAAAGTAAATAAATTCATTTTTAAATAAGTTTTTTATGATAAGCATCATGCTTTTAAAGCCCATTTTGTATAGGCTTTTGCTTATTAAATTTTATTGTAATTTTAAGTAAGAGATAAGTGCAACCATTATAAACTTATATGGGACCCTGTTTAACTACTTTCCTTGTTACTTTCCTTTTTTATCTATTCAACTTCACTAGCCAAAATCACCGGTGTTGACGGTTTATACCTACAACACAGTTTTAACTAGCACTTGTCCTAAAGTAGGTAGACTATTATTGAACAACTATTCCATATTTAAATCTATGATCACAAATCTTTAGGAAATTTGCAGGTGTTCAGTAAAATATGCTATTTATATTAAAATAGCATACTGTGTTGGAGAATGTGTAGAAAACTCCCTTTGAATGTAACATCAAATGAATATCTAATTCTAAGCTAGACAGCAACTAAGGCCAATTCTGTTGAATGAGTGTAAATTGATACCTCGGTTAATGGGAAGAATAAGTTCTTGCTTTAGTGTGTTTGAAAAGGTGTAGAGAAAGTCCTGTGAAAGTAATATCAAACAGAATGTCAAATTGTAAGCTAGACAGTAACTAAGGTTTAACTCTTGGAATTTTGTAAATGGATATCTCAATTAGCATGAAGAATAATCATTATCATCATAGTCATTAGAGAAAGTGTAGAGAAAGCTTTGTGAATATAACATCAAATGGAATATGGAATTTTAATCTAAAATAACTAAGGGTTAAATCTGTTCAAATTGTGTGACTGGATATCTAGTAGTAGTAGTAATAGTGCTTAAGGGCGCACAACTGCCGAGGTTTACTGGATATCTGGATTAACATGAAGAATAAACCCGTGTTATCATAGTATGCTGGAGAATGTGCAGAGAAAGTCATGCGAGTGAAATATAGAATGGAACATGAATTATAAGCTGGACAGCATTTTTCACCTTGTCAAAAATTATCTGTGCCGAGTTATGTCAGTGTAGAATTCTATTACACATACATACGTACATGCATACTGATGACCCAACACAAGAAGGCAAGGTAGAGGAATGCGTAACGTAAACACTTTTGCTATCCGCATGATGTTTATGCTCAACATCTGGATATAACAACAATGCTATGTTCATCTAAAATACTGCAGTGTTGTCACATAACCCACACATAGCTAGAAGTCCAGTTGTCGTGCAAGATCCGAGTCGGAGAAGTCCTCATCTTCGCTGCTGTGGTTGACACTCTCTGCATTTAAGTATTTAAATATTAAACCAAGAATAAAAGTAACAAAATATTATATAACTGTAGTACTATATGCCATAGTGCGTGTTAGCAGCGAGAGCCAAATAATGCATAATACATCACTGCAGTTACTAAAATGAGCATTAGATCTGACAGCAGTAGGTAATACATACATAGTAAATGTAAACAGATCCACTAGTACATGACCAGATAACAGTTCAAGCCCCCCCCTCACTCACTCTCCACTCAGGCCCCGCTTGCCTTCTTGTGTTGGGTGGATAGTACATGCATGTGTATATGTACATTAATACATACATTCACAGGCATTCACTGACTTCTATATATTAAGAAGAGTAAAACATTATTTGTTCATGTGTTTTGCGCACACAAACCAGTATTTAACATTGATGGAGTGCATGTCAATGCTAAGCAAGCGATCGCCTCTTGTACTTGATGTCACAGTGGTGTTGTGAGGCCTACCTATTTAGACGGTATTGGTCACACCCATAATGCACAACGTGATGCATCTGTTTAGTTTATTTTTCTCCTGAAAATAACTGGATATTTGTTTTTTACAATTGAATCATGCATACCATGTGTTGAGAGTTTATTTGGGGCTACCTATTTATCAACTTGAATGCCCTGTAGTATATTTACATTAATTTTAATTTAAAATTATCTTCATAATACAGACTTTCACTATCACATAAGTTATATTGATTAAATAGATAGATTTTTATTAGCCTTTGATCAGATACAATTTGTAGTGCACAAGGCTATAGAAACCTATGTGACGTTTTTGGAGAGAACTCCATAAATTATGCAAAAAAATGTCACTAGGACAAATAGAAGAATCAGAGAAGTGTAATTGTTATCTACAAAAAGAATGTCAACATGATTGGAATAGTAGTAAACGATGATTTAGCACACAAATGCTCAAAATAGCATTCCTAAGGGCCGAATTCATAGTCATGGCTTATTTTAAGCTCAGTCTTAAGCAGATACAGATCTTCATTCCAAAGTTAAGTCTTAAGTGTTTCCTTAAGACTGCGCATTTGCAGACTTAAGCATTGACTTTTAGCTCGTCAGATCAACATGGCAGACGGTTTTGCAGAATATGTGGAAGTTCCACACTGCAAAAATTATTTGAGTACCCAAAAGGTACATCAGCGATGTTTCTAATCCATTGGAAAAGAGTGGTTATCAATTCAAACAATAATTTCGCTTCAGAAAATGCATGGTACTGAATATGCTTGTTCCATTGTTGGAGAATGACAACATAACCAATAGAGGCTTGCCGATTTCTCCACTAATGAAAATACTATAGTCCTGCGGCTTTACGCTACCTCTTCATTTCAGGTAAGTACCTATTTTACGGAGTTGACAATATTTTAGATTTATAATATATATATCATGGCAACATATGTAAGAGTCCCTCTATCATTTCCAGAGGTGTTGGTTAGCATTTATTTCTGTTCCTTTAATATTATTGTGTGTCTAGTAAGTCATATGTTTAAAATTGTAAAAGAACTGACTTTGAGAAGCAACCGAGCATAGACTGATAAGTGGTAATTACGAAATAGCAATACAATAATATTATCAATATTTATCTTGTTCAATCTAGTTATTTCTCATAAAGACATTTGAAACAACTTAAATATAATTTTGTATAACAAATCTTTACTCTGTATTATGTACATTTTAAGCATCTTATCATTTAATCTTTCAATCCTTTATAATCCCATTGCAATGCATCTAATAATTAAATAGACATTGCAATCATGATACTGGTATTCAAACTGTTTGTATCACTTTTAGGTCAATACACAATCAAATCTATGCCAGATTAAATTCAGAATCAATACAATTTTATTTTAATGTATGCAGTTCCTCATATAGCTTATCACATGTTTAATAGCCACATGTGTAAGAAAATAAAAACTTCATGCACATTAGCAGTAAAGTAAATATACCACATAATAAATTGCCAGTTTCTTGCGAAGACAAATGTAAAAGTTGACCAAGCATATCATTTAATGCTAGCTTTAGTGGTTCCCATTGATGACTGTTCCTTATATTATTTTACATGCACCTTTGATTTTTCTTGAAAATTCTATTTAAGGCTATGGAAACTAAAAATCACAATTTACTATTGTTGGACTCGAAGTTAATACCACATATTCAACCATAAAAAAGCAGATAGAAATTGCTAAGATGTGTTAATTTGTTTTTGGCAGACCTATTTACTACTTTATTTCTAAAATAATAATAAGCATTAGTCATTTTTAATATAGAAGTCAATTTAATGAATTTCCAACTTAAAAAAAATAGAAAGATAGCTGCAATGAGAAAGATAAGCATGATTATCTAAGTGTATTCAACCGAAATTTCAAAGTTTTTTTTTTTTTTTTTCTTCTCAATCTGGATCATTTTGTTTGATAAAAAATTAGTTAAAATTATAAAAGCAATAATTACAATGCAAATTTTAGTTCATCATTGTATGTACATGCATAATTTGAATTAGTGCATGAGAGCAAATTTTAAGTAGCTATGGAAAAGGTTAATAAAATTGAACATGTACCACTTAATATTTGTGTATAATAATAGCAGTTCAACCCCTAAATATCAGAACTTACCTGAACAGCTTAAAGCATGATAGTGAAAAAAATCTCAAAAGAAAGAGTTTGTAGTGTCCTCTGAGGTTTATTTCATTCTATAACTATTTAAATGACCATTTGGAGCTTTTTAATAATTGCTCAGAAAAAAAAAAAGTATTGTACGTTGAATCTTTTCCTTATACAATATCAGAAATGCACAGTGCAATGCATCTTAATTTCTGATGTTTCATTCTAGCATGTAAAATAATTAATACATGTTAAGCTAACATTTTTAATTTTTTGCAGTTGGTCTGTGCAGATTTGTAGTGTCAGCCAGTCAATAGTTATTTCAGAGGTGTCTCGCACTCTGGCAACTCAAATTCGAAGATACATACACTTTCCTGCAGATCTCAACCAAACGAAGTTGCAGTTGTTTAAAAAAGATGGGTTTCCAGGAGTCACCAGTATCATCGATGGGACCCATGTCACAATCAAAAGCCCTGGAATTAACAATGTAGAGGTGTTTAAACAGAAAGGCATACTTGAATGTCCAGATAGTGGCAGGACCCAAGGATGAACTTCTGGACATTATTGTAAGATGGCCAGGCTCTGCTAATGACAGCAGAATTTTTTAAGTCAGTAGTGTCACAGTATGGCTTAGTGAGGGTGAATTAAATGGCATTTTGCTTGGTAATTGTAGTTATCGGCAATGCCACTACATTTACACTCCTGTACCACAACCATCTAACCAAGCTGAAACCGATCATAATACAGCCCATAAAATAACTAGAAGTGTAGTTGAACGTACACTTGAGATGGAAGAGAAGGTCCCCATGTCTGTACTATGCGCTACAAAATAAGCTGCATGATATCACAAGGTTTATGACTGCTTGTGCTGTTTTGTATAATGTTTGGAACCAAAGTTGCAAATGCTTGGGAAATGGAAGAGCTGGAAGGGGTTAGGGAAATTATTGAAGTTCCTTTGTCACCTGCAGCAAAGGGAGGGGATGAGGCATAAGGCAAGAATTTATTGAAAGGCATATTCAATAGTTTTATTCACTTTTTTTTTTTTTTTTTTGTAAATTCCAACTCCAATTTCCGTTTCTCTTGTAGAACAGTGCTGCCCTGTGAGCACTCTGGAGCTGCACTCTTAGAATTTCACAATGCAATTCTAGCCCAGTCTTCCTTTTCTCACCAATTTCTTGTTATAAATCTAATAGGTACTGCGCCTTGTTTATTCTTAAGTTTACCTGCTTGTTGTTTATTTTCGCAAACCTGAAAATAAACATAATTTAAACTAGGAGCAGAATTCTTTAATAGCTGTTGCATAAGAGCTACTTTAGTTTAGTGTACTTTTTTTGAATAATATAAAATTTAGAGTTCTCCATTATTATGAACTATCTAAGGAAGATATAGATAGAAAATTAATTTATGAACTACTTATAGAATATAGTAAAAAAAATATTTCATAGTTAACTTTTTTGGTTTTAAACATCTGGAATTAAACAAAAGTTGGCAATAACAGTCAAATGTTTTTTTTTTTTTTTTTAGCTTAACATCCTTTAACCTGGTTGGTCATATCGGACGATGAATGAAATTGGTGAAATGATGCTCAAATGATCTCGGGGTCCATGGAGCTTTAAGTTGCTCGACTTTCGTCTTCTCAGGATAAGGGAAAACCCCCAAAAAAACCTTATCCGGGTAACTCATCCTAAATGTGATTCGCACTCACGACCTTTTGAATGTGAAGCAGACATGCTACCACCACACTACCCAGGCGGGCAAATTTTTTTGTTCACCTGAAAAAGGCCTGTTGCTCAACAACCATTCATAAAACTTCCCACGTGTTTACTTCTTACTGGTTATGATTGGATTGCTTTTACTGGCATATTTTACAACCTTTTATGTTAATTAAATAATATGGCAGCCAAATTTAAGTTATGCAGTTATTGATGTTCAAATTAACAAACTGATATGTTCATACTGGAATGGTACATGTAATCAAGGAAAAAACTATTGTAATTTGAATTTTGGATTGCTATTTACATTCAAACTTATATTATTATACCTCATAGTTGCACACATTCATATGTATTTTATTAAATAGAATGTAAACTGAATTTTACTGCAATATTTTAAAATCTTTTACCTTAATTAAATAATAAAGCAGCCAAATTTAAATTTTTTTGTGTCTTAACTCGCTACAAGGTTATTGATGATCAAATTAACAGACTGTATGTTCATAATGGAATGGTACATTCAAGCATGGAAAAAACTATTATAATTTGAATTCTGCTTTTCTATTTACATTCAAACTTGTATTATTATACTTCATAGTTGCACACATTCATATATTTTATAAAGCTCCTCATAAACACCATTATTTCTGATAGGAAAGGGAGAGGGAGATATATATATTCATGGGTGGGATTATGCAATAATTTCATGGATCCTCATTCAATTTTAAAATGTACCTAGTGTATTACTTTTGGGGGTTTCCAGCCTATTTTTGACCACTGGCTAATTGCAGCTCCTGTAATATGTAATTAGACAAAAACCACTTATAATAAACTAAAAATACATTTGCTGTGAATAAAATCATGTTGCAATAGGTTTAATAATTTATGTAATTTAACATGCCCTCTGCAGTATTTTGTGAGATGGAGTCAACTTTTGTGATCTGGTCCTCAACCACAGCACCTTCTGTACTTAAATAAGATAAGAACAGTAGTTAAAAAATAAAATATGTATTCAAGTGTGTATGCCTAATTATTTGATAACAACACTCCTCTCCACTTCCTTCAGCATCTTCTGTCCTCCTGTACTGTTTGACAGCAGTTGGTCTGGAAAGGGAGAAAACAGAAATATTGAGTATACAGCCATACTTAGGCAAAGTGCTTTGTGTAACCACCATAAAATAAAAATAGATGTTTGCAAGGGTTAAGTAGCAAGACAATAGAGTTCATTAGTATAAAAGTCATTTATAGTTTCTCCAGGCTGAAACTCCATTTGTCAAATCTTCTAGTCATCATGGCTTGTTATATGCGCTTCCTACCTAAACATTCTCAAATTATGTAGAATTATGTTTTTTGTGATTGCAGGTAGAACTCCAGAGTGCTGACTCATTATCCAAAGATAGCATGTATACAGTATCTTAGCAAAACCTTCATCTAATTATTTATGATAAAATAGTGTATAATATAATATCTCTGCATGCCAATTCTCAAAATCTGCTATTATTTATTTTATTTCTGTATAATTTAAATTTAGGAGGATGAAATGAGAAGTGATTGACCATACTATTATCATTGCAGTGGCTACTTTGTATGGTGACAATATTCCACTATTAACAAGAGTGATCTAAGAATTGTGATATCAATTTACTTTTAAGGATGTTCTTGTACATGCTCTTGAAACGAAATCTGCCATTGATTAACAAATTCTGTTAAATGCTTCTATTTGTTTTATTATGCCATTGCCGTTCCACCATTGCTCATGAGCTGCGAAAGAATTTTGCCATTGTGTGCAAATGACATTATCACAAATTACATGTTTTGCTAAAAAAAAATTATATGTTGTATTTAATAATCGCAGGCATACTTGACTGATTGGTTTACTTCAAAAATCAAAAGGCAGTTCAATTTTGTGATAAAGTGTACATGGGGCGATCCCATGGCTACTCTTTGTCACCATTCCGCATTTAAGGCCTTCGGCTGCAAATTCTACTTTCAAAAAATATCCTCGGCTGTGCCTTGCAGCCTAGTGCCCTCAACATTAGGTTACACTTAATTTGCAACAAAAAGTGTGATAAATACAACACTTTACCCAAAATCATATTTATATTTCAGGTTATGTGGTTAGGATAGCTAAGTTTACCCAATCTAAAAACTAGGGAGATGACGCAAATTACAAATGATGTTGGTATATTTTGCAAGGGATGGGGGGGGGTCTCAACTACAAACCCAGACTGCTCTTTTGCTTAAAAGTTGCATATGCACCAGGCAAACTAATCAGATCTGTTATCCTGTTAAATGTGTTGCAAAGAAATTAAACAAAATAACTATAGTATAACCCAACTTTCCCAGAAGTTAGTAACACACATTGTATCTCTTCAGTTTTCACTTAGGTACATATTACAGGGTTTGGAAATAAAGCTACTTCAAATTTTATTTTGAATGAGTACTATTGGTTTCATAAAACATTTGGAGTGTTGTATGGAAATAAAACGAGGAGAAAACTTACCTGGTTGGTTTCTCCATGTGCATTGAATTCTGCAGGTTGGTTTCTCCATGTGCATTGAATTCTGCAGTAATCTTGCCTCATGCCTCTTTTCTGATGCAGAGAAACACAGTTGGACTGCTTACTCTCCACCACTTTATGGAGGAGCACCAGATTTTGCAAGTGCTGCCTTTGAAAACCACTAAAACTTTTTGCTTTGGGCATTAAATTGCTTTTTAATCAAGACAAAATTATGGAAGTCAGAAATCCAAGCAAACGATGCTGAAGATGCTAATCAAAGTGCACTCTTGCTGCCGGAACCTTCCAGTAACCAGTAGGACGTTAGATGGTGACATCATGGATCTCTACATGTTGCCATATGTACTCGTCTATAAGCAACAACTTCCTGCATCACGAATAAGAGCAGTTTATGAAACACAAATGTCTCAAAATGATTTCTTATAGCTTAAGAAAGTGTAATAATTGCTTAAGCATCTGCTTTCCGTATAAGCCATGACTATGACTTCGGCCCTTAATGACAGATACAGGAACAAAAGGTAACATATCTATACCTGCAAAATATTTGCTTTCTTCAGATGGATGTACAGGACAATTTAAAAATCGGTACACATTATCTGGACTCTGCACACTGAACTGATGAATGGGACTTTTTTGCTTCTTTTCATGGGAAGGGTGTAATTGATAGTATTGGGGCACTGATAAAAAGGAAAGTCTGTTACAAATAAACAGGGATAAATACTGAAACAACTGCACAGGAGTTCATTAAGTGTTCAAGGTAATCTGTTCCAGGCATACACATTCTCCTTGTATAAAGAGATTTATTTCAGAATGTATGAAAATGTGCATGAAATACAACAGCTCTAATTTAAATGTAATTTTGAATGAGGTTAATGTTGTAACTGGATTGACATACAGTTAAAGATTTAAGAGTTTGAAGTTTCTAAATTGTTCACACACCAAACCTTGAAGCTATGAATCGGGCTTTGAAATTGTTATATCACCTACCATAAATAATGTCATACATGAAAAGTATGTATTAATTAAACTTAACGGAAAAAAAAAAAGGAAAGCATATACCTTTATTGTATGTGGGTCTCTGATATTGAAGACAACAGAGAAATCAAAGTAATGGGTCTTAAAATTTATGTTGATGGAAATCCTAGAATGTTTAGGAAAAATTCCTGTTTGCTTTGATCAGAATCCCTGAACTAGCCATGACAATGTTGGTGATAGGTATTCATTTGTTTGAAAACAAGCTAATTTGTATGAAAAAATGCAATCTAAACAGTTTAATGCAAAGCATATTTTGTTTTAAAAAGTATTGCCCATCTTGGAAAAAATTCACTATATCACTCAAATATCAGTAAAATATGTTTCACTTTGATTTATAAACTAAAATCTGATGTGTTCTGTTCACATGGCTTTCTCCATCAGTTCTACAAACTATTCTTATAAAAGCTAATTCTTTTATCTAAATGATGCTAATCAAAATATTACCAAAAATAATTTTATTACCTAGTTCCATATAACACTGAAACATTTAAATGTATGCTTTGGAGGTTGTTTTCATTAGCAGCAATACTTCACTTCACAACAAGCAGCTGAGAGCAGAGCACTTGAAAATCATTCTAGAAGCCGAGCTGAGGTTATCTTGTATTGTTGCATATGTAATGCTTTTAACTGGCCACATTGCATCTCAAATTTCATGATAATTGCCACGCCAATTATTACATTTGCTCTGAAATCATAACTTGAGCTCTTCGTGGCTGCAGCGACATAGAAAAAAGAAAAGTCTAGGAAAAATGTCACATTATTGGAAGAAAAAACTAGACAATGTCATAATGAAGGCGAAATATTATTTATTGCTAGGCACGAGATATTATGTACAACGTGTACGTCATAAACAGTTTCATACTTGAGAAGACAACATTAATTGCTGATGAAGATTATTGGGACCAAAAATGGATTTCTAGAACTAGAAGTTTTAAGATCAACAATTTCTGTCAAAATAGATAGCAACTATACCTAGTAAACTCTCAGTAATCTTTCAGTGGCAGTTCAACAGATATTGTTGATGATAAACTTTTTGGCATACTTTTGCGACTTGACTAAATCACCTTGTTAGAATTATTCCAGGTGTATCAATTGATCACACTTAAAATTATTGATAGTATCATGCTCTTCCTACAGAAGCTGTTACTTATAATTTTATGGTTAATAGGAGAAGGCAGTAACTAATTAGGTTTATTTTCTTTCTTTTACTTTCTTCACCATGTTCATGGTAGGCAGAGAAGGCGTTGACACAAAATTTAACAGGAAATGTATATTTTGAGGTATCAAATAAAAAAAGAAGCATTTCTAGTAAAAGGTCATGTGTGTTTTTGTGTCCCATATGAATAGTATACATAACTCAAAAACAAAATGTGGATAAATATCAAACTTGGTATTTAAATTCAGTACCTTCCAAATATGCGACACAAAGATTCTCAAGAATATCCTCTCACCCCCAACTACCAATTAAATGGGTCAATTTTCAATTTCTTTTATGAAAACTGACTAACATTTTGAGAAAATGCCACACATTAAAGATATATACATGAACAACAAGATTTATATCTCGAATTTCTGTCAATTGGCTATGATTTTTTTTTTTGAGAAGGAAATTTATTAACGCTGCATAAATGGTAAATTTTAAGTGATAGATGAAAACGCACTGCACAAAAAGTGTAATTCTATTCAACACAATTTATTTGAAATTACCTTTTTGTGGTATCAGCCAACTACAAAATGTCCATTATTAATGCTTTGATTTGTACAATATTCATTGCTTTTGACCTTCATTTGTTTCTGGCAATGTCATGGACAGACGATGTAATGTTAAGGTCAACATTTAGCGTCCAGTTTTATAAAATTTAACTATGGTGATCCCTTTTCACCTTCTCTACTTTGTGAATATAGATAGAGAAGCAATCGCATTTCATCCTAAAAGTTGATGGCAAGATTTCACTTGAAATACATATAAGTGTTAGGTCCCCTGAATTAAAAAAACAAAACATTTTTAGAAAAAAATGTCCCCACGCATGCAAATGACCTGCCTCTCCATAGTGGGGGGGGGGTAGCATGTCTACCTCACATTTAAGAGGCCTCAAGTTTGAATCTCGGTTTGGGTGAATTATGGGATAAGGCTTTTTTTCGGGATTTTTCTTTATTCTGAGAAGACAAAAGTCAAGCAACTTTAAACTCCATGACACTGAGCTCATTTGAGCATTGTTTCACCGATTTCATTCGTCTTGCATGACCTATCAGGTTAAAGGATAAGGGAGACTGGGAGTGAGATTTCAAATTTCTGTATAGATTTTTCTGAAAGTTTTAGTGTGATTGCAGTTTTATGTTAATATGAATACTAAATTTCATTAAAATTGGATAAATATCTACAACATATAAATTATTTCATAAATTTTTAATATGTAAATATATTGCATACTCAAAACTTGAGAAAATTGGTTAGGCATTTTCTGAATTAGAGCTTTGAACCACACACAAAAATTTTAAATTGGAGTATTTGAATAGCTTTGATTCCTGAATTACTATACTTTTTTAAAAGCAGTTACAAATTTTAATTGCTATAATTAATAATATTGTCATCGAAATATATTTTTGAAAAATTATTATATAAGGAGAATTTTGTCCTTTATTATATTACAATTGATAATTGTGCACATTGTGATATTTTAGTTGTATTCAAACAAAACCTAGACAGGCATAGAACATTTTGAATGTGTGAAAATATTATTGTTTTGGTTAAAACACTATTTAATGATGTAGAACGCTAGGAAATTGTGTATTGTTCAACCTTTAAGTGACTGTAAAGTGCAAACATTAAATTGAGTTTTATTTGTGGGGGCTCTTGAACTGCTGTGGTTCTCAGCATCCCATTCTATGTTGGGTGTGAAGAAATGCTTTATTTTGTTCAGTGGCCTCTATATGAAGCTTGAGGTTCTTTTAATTGCTGTAAATCAGCACAGCACTAATGGCTTTACTTCATGTTAAGGATTTTTATGCCCAAAAAAAAAAATCCATCACCCTCACCACTGGCTTTGAACCTTGGGAACTAGAGTCTAGCAGGTTATCCCTAGACTACAGAGTACAAGTAGAGCTTGAAGCAAAGGGACAACTACTAAATGTTGATTCTCTATAGAAGCCCAAAAGTTTCACCTACTATTTACATTAACATTTTTTCAATTTTTTTACTATTCTAAATATCACTCCCAATGTTCCCTAAACTACAGGTGTGTGACTTTGAACAACATACCTCAAAAATAAAAACCTGGTTGAATACCACCAAGTGATACTATCCCTTACATGGAAGATTTTTTTAAAAAAATGGCTAATAATTTTGATTAAAATATTAAAAGATATTTACATGCCAAATAAAAGTATTTCCTGAATTTTTTGGGAATAACCCTTAAAGTCCTCTTTATTCTGGATGCCTTTTGCACAATTGATAAACCAAAAGGGATAAACAAAAGCTTCCTACACAAAACAAGTAGATCTTGGTAAAACACACAATTTATGTCACATACATTGTTGTGGAGTTAGTCATTCTTGAGATATTCCTTGTTCTGGATACAATTTTGAAATGCTTTTCTCAAACAGGAATTTGTCATTCCTATTTCTTTTCTTTTACTCCTTGGAATGCAAAGACAACCAAGTTCGAATCACATGGCCATCAGCTTTTAAAAGATCTGACTATTGCTTTAGCCTAGTGTATTGCCTTATTTCCCTTCTATTTATAAGGAACTAAGTCAGACCTGAGTATGAAAGGAGAGATAGCGATTGCACATGCCTTACTCACCCCCATATTCTCTTGCCCTCTTTCTCTTGACAAAGGTTGTTATGATAAAACAAGCACAGTGGTGGTTTCATTCCACCTGTATGGTAGTAATAATTTCTATGTTGGTATTAACTATTTTGGTTATATTAAACATATTTTGCATACACTAATTATTACAACTCCCTCCTGTGGTTATTCAAATTACATAATTGTAATTGTAATTTATTAGCAGCCTATAGACTCTTTTCGAGTATCGGGCATTGTCAGTTTACATTAAACAAAATTAGCATTAAATAAACTTAGTCTACATAAATTATAAAAATACATTAATATATACAAGATGTTTGGTTTAACAAAGTATTAATATAGTCTACATAAATTATTTTAAATATTCATTGATATCATACACAGGATTGTTCAGTAAATATGTCTTGAGACATTGTTTAAATTTAACAGCATTTTCATTTTTTTACATATGCAGGGAGTCGATTATACATGTGTAATCCTATTATATAGGGATCTTTATTTACAGATTTTACATTGTAGCTGGTATAATGTAAGTCAAGTTTGCATCTAGTATCATGGTTATGTATTTCACTATTTAGTTTTGGTTTTTTCTGGTTAATTAAGTAAGTTACTTTGTATATGTATAGAGATACAACAGTAAACATCTTTTCTCTTTTAAAAACTTCCCTGCATGATTCTCGACACCCCATTTTAAACATAGTTCTGATACATTTCTTTTGTAGCACTAGAACCCTTTGCATATGCATTTTATTACAACCCCCCCATAATTCAATACCATATTGGATATGTGAATAAATTAACCCATAGTATATAAGTTTTAGAACCTCAACATTACAAGTTTTTGTAAATTCCCTCATTAAATACAAACCTTCACTTATTTTTTTTACAAAGGTCATCGATATGATTAGTCCAGGACATGAGTTTATCTACATGCATTCCTAAAAATTTGTGAGAATCAGATTCCTGTATTTTAACATTTCCAAAGTTAATATGAAATAATATATCTTTTTTCTTCTTGCTTAACACAAATTTAATTATATTTGTCTTGTCAGGGTTATTAGTGAGGTTGAGAGATTTAAAAAATGTGTTTATTCTTAGCGATTCATTGGTGGCTAATGATTTCAAGTCAAGATCATTGTTTGCTTTACATATAATAGTGGTGTCATCTGCATAGCTTATAATTTTACAATTAGATGTCGAATACATATCATTTAAATATAAAATAAAGAATAATGGTCCAAGTACTGAGCCTTGGGGCACACCGTATTTAACTATTTCAGCACTTGATTTAAATTTTGTTCTTTTTTTTCCTTGTTTGAAACTTATTTCTGTGTATTGTACACAACCTTTTAGAGACGACGAAATTAATCTATTGGTAACCCCTCTAATACCATACTTTTCTAAGATTAATAGTAATGTATCATGTTGGACACAGTCAAACGCCTTAGATAGATAAAAAAATATGCCTGCAGTTTTCTTTTTTTCATTTAGATTACTTAAGATGTGAGTAAAGTCTATTAGTGATCTTTTAGCCCAAAAGCCATGCTGAAAATCATTTAAAATATCATATTTTTCAAAGAAATTCATAATTCTCTTCAATAGTATTTTTTCAAACAACTTTGCTATTACCGAGTTAAGGGTTATAGGTCTATAGTTTGCATGTTGCTTTTGTCTCCCTTTTTATGTATCGGAATAACAATACTAATTTTTAAACAATCTGGGAAAACTCCTAGGTTTAGTGATGTATTTATCAGATGAACCAAGGGCTCAAAATATGTACATCTTTTTAACAACTTAGAGCTAATTCCATCCCATCCAGTGGAATTTTTATTTTTAAATCCATTAATTAATCTTATAACTTCATCTGCCGTAGTATCATACAGATAAAGCAAATTTCCTATACCCTTATTAGTTTTAAAACCTGCAACATCAGGGGTATTTTGATTGCTAGCAACATTTATAAAGTAATCATTAAAACGATTGCATATCTGAAGTAGGAAGGTTATAAAGATGAAGATTATCTTATGCACATAATATTCTTACACTGCTTTGTGATTAACTTACTAAATTGTTTCTCTTTCACAATAAATAAAGCGGTACAGTTCCACTGCTCTTTAGTGTTAAAATATTCTTAAACTATTTGTTCAACATAATAAATTATTTGGTTTTAAACTCAATATTCTATAACTTGTGTATAATATCTTCTCTTTGGAGGTTTCATTCAGGGGTGTGCACGATTTCAGTTTAAGCTTACTTTCTCTCTCCAACCCAAAGAGAAATAATTTAATATATACCGCAGATTAGTATTTATAGATATTATATATAATTGAATATTAAATTGCATTGAATAGATCTAATATGCACTGAACTTTTGGATAAGTTCAGTTCCAAATAACTAATAAACTAAACACCTAAAATGTGGAATCATATCATCCCTTTTATGTGTTCACAAACACGAGTATTCACAAGTATCTTTTGAATTTGTAAATACATGTAGGTTCACCAAAGTTTACTTCTTGCTTATCATAATGGCATTTGATATT
Organism: Hymenopus coronatus; assembly: GCA_030762935.1. Taxonomy (NCBI): domain Eukaryota; kingdom Metazoa; phylum Arthropoda; class Insecta; order Mantodea; family Hymenopodidae; genus Hymenopus; species Hymenopus coronatus. The sequence continues at coordinate 403,332,948 of CM060900.1, read as the reverse complement.
GTAGTGCTTTATATTTGCAAACTGAAATCTGCATATTAAACAGCAAACTTTCCTGTTTTTGTAACTTACAAAAAATTCTCTAGTACTGAAACAGACGTCCCGGCGAAGCCATATTCTCCACTGAATGAGGTATGTCGGAAGCAAAGGTAAAGCTTAACAGCAGTGAAGGAGAGAGATGACGGTGGTGAGAGGCAAGAATGCGTTTCATTGAAGTGGCCCTTTTGAACCCATTTTGCTCATGCCTGAACTAAGTAATAAGATCGTTTCTGCTAATGTTTATCTTGATTAACATGAAGTAGATAGAAAAATAAGCTTTTAGAAGAATAGCTTGTTACAGAATAGGTAAACAAAGTCATAAGAATGGAACACATCAGATTTTTTTTGTTTTTTGTGCACTTAACACCCTTGAACCTGAAAGACTGGAGACAAACTTTTGCAGAATGCCTTTTAAATGTGTCAATTCTAGTCTTCAATTTGATAGTGAATCTGTACAAAGTATACCTTTGTTATAGAAATGCCACAGTTTTATGTTGCCTTTTTCTGCTTTTTTAAATATAAATGAGTATTTTACTAAATAAATGCTTTTTGTTGCCTTTGATTATTTATCCATATTAATTTACTAAAAACTTCCTATAGGTATATTTTATTTCTATAACTGTTACAATGAAGGTGACTTCACCAAATTTATATTATTGCCTTTCTGACTGTTCATTGTTATTCTCTTTTCAACAATGACTGCTGCCATGCAAAACAAATTATAAATAACAAAGCGTTTTAATTAAGACTTGTTTTTATTTGAAAAGGCAACAATTAGTGCAGGTCTAATTTTATTTTTCTTTCTTTTTGTGACATTGTAGTAGCTAGCAGCAAGATGCCGAAATTCAGTGTTCCTTTATGCAGTAAATTGCAAAGTTACATTAATACTTTTGGATCCAATGTATTTTGTAATGTTGACTATGAAAATAAACATTTCATATTCCAACATATCAGTACAATTAAACACAAAATGCACCTTCTAAGGCTAATGGGAAGATGATTTCTTTGCTTCCAACAGTAATTGCAACATTGAGTCGAAAATCGCAATTTGCATTCGACTTATGTAAAGCATTTGTTAGTGCCGGTATCGCTTTGTGAAAATTATAGAATTTTAAATTAACACAGTTTTTTGAGAAGTATACAAATGAATCTGTGTCTAGCAAGTCAAGTTTGCAAAAATCTTATCTAAGTGAATGTTACGATGATGAAATGAAAAATAAGATCTGGATTTCTATCCATGAGCCAACTGATCCCATGGGCTGTTTCATTACCAGTGTCATTATAAGGCCATTAGATCCTTCAGAAGATGAATCAGTGAAACCATTCCTGCTTACAACACAGTGTCTGGAGTAAATTAGCAATTCAACTGTCGCACAGTTATTCACCAATTCATTAAAGTTACTGTGGCCTGAAGAAATTCAATACAAGATGTTACTTTTCATCAGTGATGCTGCACCATAAATGAAAAAAAGGCTGGAGTGATGTTAAAAGAGCTATTTCCAAACATTTTTCATGTGACGTGCTTAGCACACAGCTTTCACAAGGTGTCAGAAGAGATACAATGCTTGTTTTCGGATGTTGATAAATTGATTTCCAGTATTAAGAAGATCTTTGTGAAAGCCCCATCAAGAATTCTGACACTTAAATCCATTGCCCCAGATATACCTTTGTTCCCCCAACCTATCATAATGAGATGGGGAACATGGATCTCAGCAGCACTTGACTATGCCTAAAATTTGCTGAGCATAACTGAAGTGGCGAATGCTCTAAAGGATGAAGCATCTTCAATTGTAGCAGCCAAGAAACTTCCTAATTCTTTGAAAGTTGAAAATGATTTAACTTTCATTGTGGCTGAGCTTAGTTTCTTGTCACAAGTGATCTGCCAGCTGCAAGAAAGACGCAGCCTTTGACAAAGTGAGTAAAAATTGCAGATGATGCAGTGCAAAGACTGGACAGTATACCAGGGAAAGAGTGTTCATTAGTTAGAGAAAGGTGTAAAAAAGTACTCTTGAAAAATTGTGACATTGATAAACTTGGAAACATTTAAACAATTCTACAAGGTGACAATTCTATTGCAGTTGAAATGGATCATACAATGATGCTATGTTTTAGATTTGCTCCAAGAACCTCTGTTGATGTTGAGAGGTCATTTCTCATCTGAAAAATGTGCTAACTGACAGGAGACTCAACATGATCCCAGAAGATGCATTTGGTTGTCACATATAACAAATATGACATTGCAATACATAGGTATTTTAAAAACATTTTCATCTTTGTGTCTAATACAACACTAGCGTTTTGTCTATAAAACTTTTGAAGTTCTTTAAAATATGATCAGGTTATTGGATATTAAAATCTATTAAATAAATGGTCTAGTTTTTCTAATTGCCTTTTATTGCCTATTTATAATGTCTTTTTGCCTGCCTATTTTAATGATTAATAATGTCTAAGCTTCCGGTCTCTGGTCATAAAGTATGACAAATGAATGAAATGGGTGAAGTGAAATGTCTTCTCAAGATGTGAGTAAATCCCAGAAAAAAAATCTTATTCAGGTAATTCACCCTGACTGGGATTCAAACTCATGAACTCTGGAATGCAAAGTAAACAAGCTAAAACCTAATTACAGAGCTTGGTTTTATTCACCTTACATCTGCAATGAGATGTGTGATGTAGTTATTAAGGGCTATTCCAATTAAAATGAAGTAGATAGAAATTTAGAATTTTGAATGAATAATGTGTATACCCAATAACATTTAAGCAATATAGTGTATGGAAAATCATGTGAATGTGACATTAGATTTTATTCACATAATGGAAATTGTGGAATTAATCACAATAAATATTTATGTAAACATGTAATGCACAAACATCTATTTTCTATCTGTTGTATATGTTATTCATGTAACCTTTCATAGCAGGATACACCCAGCTCTGAGTGCTTCATTTGTGCTTTATTGCCTACTGTATGCAGAGTTCTTAGTAATATATGATTCTAGTGAATTGATATCAAGTGGATGCAGCACCTTGATGCTGAAGGTCAATACATTGCCTTGCCATGTAGCACAGTATTAACAAGGATTAACATCGCTGCCCTCTAGTGACTTTGATTTCTACCATAGTCACCTACCACCTGGTCTCATTAATGTAAGCATGTACTGATAGAGTGCTGGAAAAGAAGATTCTCATGGAGCACACTTAAAGGTTTGCACACCGTATATGTATTTGGGCCGTAAGGCATTTATGTCATATCAGTTGTGCATGCTCAAATGAAGATGTGCTACCGACATTGATAACACATTTCGAGTTTAGAAGAGTAGCACACCATATTTAAATGCAGTAGTCTTGAAATTACTACATATGTGTTATGTTTATTGCATTCAAAGAAAAATATCCAATAAATCCACAAGGTATCAAATGTTAAGGTGCTCACTTGCTCTTGTGCTCTTATATAGCAGGCACCACTGGGTGTAACCAGTAGTTCTTTACAACTGATTGTTTTTGTTATCTCATTACTAAAGCACACATTTACCTTTTCTTTCCCAACCTAACTTCAGTAACTGAAATGCAAGTTTAGCTTTTAAGTACTTGATTAAAAAGTTTGGTGTCCCTCTCTATCTGTTCTACAAACAATTCTTACAAAAGAATATTCATTTATCTACATCATGCTAATCAAGACAAGCATTACCAGAAATTATCTTATTACATAGTTTGTTGTTAGTAGAAGGAAAATGTGGGCATACAGTAGGCTAAAGGAACAGTAAAAACTTTTTAATGCTGTTAGCTATGGGATTTTCATTGAAATTCTATTCATTTCCATGGCCAGGAGTAAAACCAAAGAGATGAAATTAATGAGGATTTTCCATTTGTGAAAATTTAAATATTCTAAAATTGAAATATCTCTGAAATGGGTAGCTTAAAAATCTGTTTCTTACAAAATAAAAAAAATTAAAAAAATCTTCCATGTACAGTGTAGCTTAGGGCAGGGGAATTTTCCTCGTATAGTCGCGCATGTGCACACACTCACTTTCTGCTCTCGCACTTTTGCATCCTCGCACCCTTACACTCTGTCACACTCACCCACACCCTCTCACACTCTCTCACTCTTTTCCTTTCTCTGTCTAAAGACTCTTTTTTTATTCAGACATCTTCAAAACGTGTATTTTTGGTGAAATCTTGGTGTAACATTTTTGGTTGGAATAAAATAGCTTCTCTGCCTACTATATTAAATTGTACACATGTCTAATGAAAGTAAAAAAAAATTGATGTAACTTTTGCATGAATTTCTGTATCTGTTCTGCAAATAAGTTATACTTTTTATGTTACATATTCGGCTTACTCTCCCTGTATGTGAAACTGACACCCTCCCTAGGACTTATAAGTAGATGCCTAGGGGTCAGAAGCCCATCGGGGAGCCAATGGCACATAACCACAGAATGAAGAACCTGTAACAAGTGGTCAGCCCATAGCCAGGCATGAGCGTGAGGAAGTGGATTATATGAAATGAAAGTGAAATGGATAAAGTGATGATGGAGCAGTTGGTGGAATGAGTGGCAGGGGAAACCAGAGGAAACCCACCCAGATGCTGTTTCTTCCTCCATAAATCCCACATATAGGCATGTCAGGTCAAACCCGGGCTGCCTAGGTGTGTGGGTGGCAAGTAGTCTAACCACTCTGCCATGGTGCTGCCACAAGGAATTCAAAAAATTATTATTTTATCTACATCATACTAATAGCAGTTCATATCTGTTGAACATCAGCATGCCAAAAAATGCTGTAAATACATTCCAAATGGTTCGCGAGTTTCCCACAGATCATTTTGTGGCTCAAAAGGGAAAACTTTTACGTACCCTATGTTCTGAGTGAAAAGAAGTCCATTGGCTAAAGAATGTGGAAAGTTTTAAACATAGATCTCAGAAACAGAGCGATGGACATTGTTCAACCTCAGGCAGTCCTAGCAACATATGTACTACTGGTATACCTCATGTGTAGCAGCATATAGAAAGTTCAAAGGATAATATGAAAGAAATGGTCAAAGCATTCACTTTTGCTGGTATTCCATTTCATATCTTCCACAACGAACAGTTTCATCAGTGGGTAGCAACAGCTACAAATATGAAACCAGCTACCAGTGAAACCATTTGAAGAATATATCTTGTCAAATGTGCTGAAGAAGACCTTCAGGAAACCAAGTCAAAATGTGAGGGAAAATCTGTTCATCTAGTGGTTGATGAAACAACAGATATAAGGAATCGTAAGGTGGTGAATATTCTTGTTGCTCCATTGGGTGTTTTGGGCGAGAAAACCAAAATTGCACATTACAATGCTGAAGTTGGAGTAAATTTAATACTTGACACACTAGATCTCATTGGTGTTCGCTAACTTTGTTTTTGTTTTGGAGAGTGCAACATATATGCCTTCTGCTGGCGAGTAATTGGCTGGAGTTGTGCCTCAGCTTTTACATTCTACCTGTTTAGTGCATGTGTAGCACCTTTGTGCTGAAGAGATTAGATTTGTGCTCAAAATTGCTGATGAATTCATTGCAGCTGTTGAAACACTTTAGTGAAAACTTCAGCCAGAAGAGAGATAACTGGAATTCTTAAAAGAATCAGAAGCATGTGATCTACCTCCAGTTCCTGTAATCACTTGTTGGGGCACATAGCTGAAGGCAGGAAAATATCACAGCATCAATTTCAATGCAGTTAAATGTTGGATTGGCCTCTAAGATGGTAACTGTTGTGCTGCTATAACAAATTTAAGCAATTAGTTAAAAATAAAACCCTACAACTCAAAAGTATATCTGAAATCTGTGATGGTATTTGTAAACATATAATACGGATGCAACTAAGACCTGGCTTATTCTGTCATCAGTTCTACTTATGCTTCAAAGTTCTGGTGTATCATGTAAAAAACTTGTCACACATGAATGAACAACATCCTGCAAAAAGCTTCTGGAAGGAAGTTCAGAATCTAGATCCAACATTAACCATTCCTCAGTAGATTTATTTCATCTTCGCTTCAGGTGAGCTGAAACACTTCTCCAAAACTGATGTTTCATTGGAAGAAATATTAACATATGCAGCAATGTTACAGGAAGAAAATTTGTATTCTACTACTGCTTTATCCTTCTGGCAGAACCATTCCACTAAGATGCCTACACTAAGTATGCTAGCAAGGAAGGCAATAATGGTATCCCCATCATCTGCTTCAGTTGAGAGAAACTTTTATAAGCTCAATTGGATTTTAAATTCTAAACTGTCATACCTCACAGAAGAAAATCTTGAATCTCACTTAAAACTTGCAATTAATGAACCTCAAGAATGTGGTACAGAGACTGAGAGTGATATAGATGACCAGCTTTTCATTCTTTAGCATTGTTCTCTTACTGCAGTGTGTTCTTGTATACCTTTATGTAAAAAACCTGTTTTACTGTTAAGAAAAAAAAATCATTTAAGATACTGAAGCTTATTTGTATGAAAGAAATGCATTATAAAAAAATAAAGCATAATCATAAACAAGATAAAGCATAATTATAAACAAAATAAAGCATAATATGGGTTGCTCTAGTAATGAGCTTGAAAGTAAATTTTAGGAGATGCTATGACTGGTGTACTCTGCATGTTATTTCCATGCTACATCAGTTGTACTGCAGTCATTGAGTACATTGAACACCATTTATCACAACACCCTTATATATCCCCAAAATAATAATAATAATAATAATGATAATAATAGTAGTAAAGTAATAATAATAATAATACCAACACCACCAAGAAGAAGAAGAAGTTCCCAGATGTTAGGCAAAATGGCTTTTTTATTCAGAGAGTATATATGAAAGACCTATTAGGGATAAACAAGTTCCCACACATTTGGGGACAATAGGTGCAATTTTTATTTATTTATTTATTTTTGCCTATTTTAGCTCCCAATGACTATTTTAAAGTTCATCACTTTTTTTTTTTTAATTAGCCTTTTTAGCTCATTATTGCATATTATATTTATTTTTTATGCATTAAAAAAGCTTATACAACATGATTTTAACCAAACTTTGCACATTTATAAAGGAGAGTGTATATTTTAATATTAATTGTTGAGAGTTTTAAAACTATCAATATCTTTTCAGAAAAAGTTAAAATACATATTTTGCCCCCTTATATGGGTCACTCGCAGAACATGTAATTCCATTCAAAAAATAACATTAAGTGAACTGAACTGAATTTTATTTTACACACATATGATTATATGAGTTAGGTAAATTACAACAAAGTAAACCTGTTGCCTGAATACATATTTTTCAAAAGAAAAAAACCTAAATATTGTAGTGTTACATGAAAGTTTTGAAAATTATATTATTTAGAATACGATGCATCTTAAGAAGTTTATTGCTTAACTCTGTAACTTCTGACACATATTGAATGGGCTAAATATGACTGGAAATTTGATGAATGACTTTTGACGATCAGTTCTCTTATCACACTCTTCAGGACTGAGTAAGACAAATAAAATATCAGGACGCCTTACTACAGAAATGTCATCCTCTTGAGGAGAAATAAATTTTTGACTTGATTCCTTTGAACATCTCATAAATTTTATTTCATATTCTCTCTCTTCATCTAAGTCATTAATGATTCTCAAAACCTTTCCAACGTAGTGCATTCTACTTTTCTTATCTCTGAATTCAACCAAAACAAAACTATTTTCCTCTGGTTCTCTATCACTGAACAATGTTGAATCTACACATGATGTAGTATGAGAGAAACAGCTTCACTACCACTCCCACTCTCTATAAAGTCTGCTGCTGTGTCAGCCTCCGAGGATCACTGTCACTGTCAAGAAAATATTTCTTTTAACTGACAGCTTTTTGGCAAGTGTCTCCTTTTCTTTCTTTTCTTGTTTCCTCTTCTTTTGCAATAAATGTTCTTTCTCTGGAGTGTCTGTAAATGGTAAGAGAGTTATTAATATTAATTTTAGTGGGTTTAATTTTAATTATTTTTGTTATAGTTGGTGTAGCTTTTTTTACTTTAGAGTATTTTTCTGCTACCTTGCTGCCTGCATTCCCTAGTGCCTCTAATTTAAATTGGCATGGAACTTTTTAAGTTGCAGTTCCTTAATGTGTTGGTAAAACTGAATTTTCATTTGTCACTGTTGGTGCTGCTTTTGGAGGTTGTGATGAACCAGGTATGTTGTCAGTTTTCTCTGTCACATTTGGAGGAAGAGGTTGATCAGTAACTGAACTCAGAAGAAAAGCATCATCACTGAATACATGTGCATCCAAAGGGTATATTCATGTCTTCTGAAAGCCTCTAAATTATATTACGGGCTGTAAAAACATGTGGCAAGGCTATGCCTACAAAGCCAGCTACTTCATAAATGTTACTAGTTTGCTGGGGTGGTTTAGCAACCATGAATCCACAGCGCCATTGTAATATTGCTGAAATGGCCCATACACACTTGCATCAAGAGGCTGCATCTGATGTGATGAATGAGGTGGTAGTGTCAAAATGTGGACACCATTTGTTTTTGCCATTTCGAAGTCCTGTATACTTATGTGGCTTTCATGGTTATAAAATATTAATAGTGATGGGTTGTCCTTTGTTATGTTTAATGAAATACTGCAATGTTGAAACAAAGTTCACTAGTCATCCATACTGAAGGACTAGCCAGGTCCAAAGTGTTAGATGGTGCACTAAATAACATGTGGTCATGGAAATGAACCTGGGGGAATATTAAAACAGGTGGTAAATAGTTGCCATCAGCACAAATTATACAAGTTGTTACAAGGGTTCCCTTTTCAGCACTTTGACTTTGCAAACAGCTTTGCAACCTTTTTCAGCAATTACCTTACCACTGTTTTGTACCTTTGGGGTTTTCGTCTCATCCAAATTAAAAATCCTTGCAGGATTTCCAAGTAGCGGCTCTCTCTTTAGTAAAGTTGCATAGTCATCGAAAAATGCCTTCACATTATGGGGATTAAATGACGTAGCACAGGCAAGGCTATTCTTTCTGGCGATCTGAGGGATAAACCTTTATTTCTTTTGAAAAATCCTGTCAACCAGTTTTCCCCAGCCATTTCTCTTTCTTTCCATGATTCTGGGAATTTAACATTATTTGCAACTGCAGTTTGGTAAGCCAGTCTACGACATTATTTTGTAGTTAACCCATAAAACATTTTGCTGCAGTTAGGTAATGAGCTATAAAGTGTTCTTGATTTCTGTAAAAACTTGGCAATGGCTGTAATTGGGCTTATGTTCAACTTCTATGCCAGGATGCAACTTCAATATTTTTATTTTACGTCTCAGGGTCTCTTTCTTGATACCACATTCATCAGCTACACTTCTTATGCTCCTCCCTTCAGCAACCAAATTATTTGCTCTCCTCAGATCCTCTTCTTCTTACAATCCCTTGTCAGATTTTCTCTTGTATTTTCAAACCATAACTGGAAAGATAATATAAACTAAATACCTTCTATCCTCAGTTTTTCACATGCGTTTAGTGTATGACCCCTTCAGTGTAGTAAGATGTGCAAAGATACAGAGAACCTTGATTAATAGCTAAATTAAAACTATTTGAATTACAGAAACCAATATTTAAACACTTCCAATAGCTTAAGACTTTACTTTCGCACAGAAAGAAATAACCCCACATGTACTCTGAAACAAAGAAAGCAGGTCTCTGCCACTTGGATAATATGTATTGGCAACATTGTAAAAATCATGTGTTGCCAGTACAACCACTGTAAATACACTAGATTTACCATAGCAGTCAATGACTCAAGGTGCCCCATGACCCATAGTGGCCCGGCCTCCCAAAAAACAAAAACAAATGGTTGTACGATTTAAATATATTTTCACCTCACACATATTTGCTGAGAATCTTACTGTCCAGCACTACATATATTTCCAAGAAGTGTTTGAACAGTATGATGGGTTACTTCAGAGTTTACCAGCACAAGAAAGTATTACATGGAGGGTGTAGAAAGGAATGCATGTTTGCAAGTGCCTTTGTAAGATTTGTATTATTCGCCTCCCTTGTCTGATGTCAGCTCATCCCTTTTCAAGCCAGGTAGCTCTGCAAAGTTATCTTTTTTCCAGGTTCTGTTATTGCATACTTCGAAATATCTAATCTCTTCTCACACCCCTCTTTTTGAGACATACACAGTCTGGTTTTCCCTATCTCTGAAAGAAAGTAGACTCAGGCCTCAGCAAGTAGAATCTGTTAGTTTGAGACTGAACTTCTATTAAACAACTCCATCTGCAGTTTTTGTGATTATTGCAATATTTATCATGCCGAAAGTGAGTGGATATATATGTAGTAAACTTTGTGGTTATGTCCACAAATTTGGTTCAGATACGATATCTACCAATGGTACTGTTCTGATGTGCGAAGTTTGTGAAAAAACAATTAACCCTGAGAAAGGGTATTTTATACTTCAACATTTTGCAACAGCAAAGGATAAGGCTGGAATTACTAAAATGGGCGGGCAGAAGAAGCTCTGTGTAATATCATCAGTGATTGCAACAACTAGTAAACAATCTCAGTTTTCTCTGGATGTGTGCAAGGCTTTTTCCAGCATGAAAAACCTCTCTCTGACAGGTGGCTCAGTAAGTCAGTTGACAACTTAAAAAGCATCTTGTGGCATGTAACCAAAACAAATGAGTACGTATGAGATAGTTTATTAAGTATTTGTTTGTTTCCGTGATTAATAAATGCTTATTTCACTGCCTAATTTTACTATTTTTAGTGCCTATGTGCCTGCCTAATTTAACCAAAATAAATGCCTAATCATCGGGCTCTAATAATAATATAGGAAACAACTTGTACTCCTCTTGCATCCATGTCCACTTGCATCATTGCTTGATCAAAATAAGAATAAGAATAAAGTTTATAGAGCATTAAGCTGTTTTACAACATTGTAATTGGTCTTGTCAAGTACATAACTTATCACATTACAAAATTGGAGCTTTATACAATTATTTACACCATTTAAAACACTTGAATATATTTGCTACTATTTGCATAATGAACTATTTACGGCATGTGTATGATAAACTTGTATTAATGGTTACATTTTACAAAACTAGCTTAGATATTACTCATCTATGTGAAAGTTATTTCATTCAAAGAATTCTACTGAGTGAAAAGCTTTATTTTTAAGAAAATTGTCCAGAAATGTTTTGAATTAATGATTGGGTAATGAGCTAATATGCATTGGCAGTTAGTTGTACATACTTAATCCTAGATATTTATGGCTGCCATGATTTTTTGATAATCTTGAGTAAGGTAAGTCTATAGTATAATTATTTTGTGTTATGTAGCCATGCACTGTCTTGTCGCAGTGCATATTTTTGTAGGTTTTTCTTTTATGAAAACATTTTATTTTAGATTGTGAAGAGACAAAATTATAAAGGGACCATTTGGTACCAGCTAGGTGATTGCAGTTACCAAGAGAAATAAAGTGAAAATTAGAAAATCTAAGAATACAGATGAGATTAGAAAGTTGGAGTAATTATTAGGAAAGACTAAGGAGAAATATAAAAGAAGAAATCTTAAATTCATAATTGGAAGCATGCATATCATGAAAATTGATATATTTAAATATAAGGGAGTATAAAATTAGGTAGATAGTGAACTTGGTGTATAAGATATTATAGCCACAATGTTGACTTATATTTGCACAGTGGCAACTCAGATGTAAGTATATAGGTTGTGTTACCAGAAGGAAGAGATGATGTATATATAATAGAGTTAAGCTGTATAGTAATTACAGTTATGCATGTTTGGAAGTGAAATAAATTCAAAATTCTAAATATTCGAATTCAAAACCCCTGTCCTCCAGACATACTGGGATTTATGTGTGGAGCAGTAGTTGCCAACATGTGGAAACATGGTGATCACTGCTGTGGTACCATTACTATGTTTCTTCTGGAACACAACTCCTCAACATTATTAAATATTTAAGATACTTAGAAACTAGGCATTGACATGCACTCACTCTCTCCCTCTCTCTGTGACCTTTTTATAAGATGCTCATTTTTTTTATTTACAGTACCTCAAAACAGATTTTTAATATCTAATTTTTTGGTACAATCAGGGTTCAAATTAATGGGGAAATTTCCCCCTCATTAAATAATTTCCCTGGCACATTAAAGAAAAATTCCTTCCTCTCAGGGACATATTTGCTTTTCTTTTTATTTAAAGCTTTCTTATTGCTCTCTTTGAAAATACAGGAAGGCACAGGAAACTTTCAATGCAGACTGTACTTGGTACGGAATTTCAACACCTAAAATTCACACTCCAACAAAATGGATATTCAGCCAAGGACATCACATCAGCGCTGAAAAGAGCCGGACGAGAAAAAAAAAAAAAACCCAGCAAGAACACTCAACAAAACAACAAGCCAGCCGCCATAGCCTATATACCGTTTACTGGCAATTTTTCGGGAAAGATTAGTAGACTACTCTACAAATATAATGTCAAAACCATCCATAAGCCACCACCTAAAATCAAAAATTTGGTCAGGCCAGTTAAAGATAATTTAGCTCTCAGAGTACCTGGTGTCTACCACATTCCTTGCGAATGCAGCGCAGCGTACATTGGCCAAACAGGACGCACTATTGCCACACGCGTTTCTGAACACCAAAGATCAATAAGGCTTATGCAACCCGAAAAATCTGGACTGGCTGAACACTGTATAGAACAGAGCCACAGAGCTAACTTTACCAACACCAAGATAGTGGCAAAGTGTTCGAACTACTGGGAGAGGAGATTAAAAGAAGCTTTAGCCATCTCATCTGAAACAAATAATCTAAATCGCGATTCTGGCCTACAATTAAGTTCAGCATGGACACCAATGTTAAAGAGCCTTAATACCTAATCCTCTACCTGCAGTCTTCCAAGACTTATTTTCTAGCAGGTGCGTGCTCAAACACAAAACATTAGCCGAATAACTGCTATAAATAGTTTTCTACGAAGTCTGTGCCCATGTCTCAGTCATCTTAAATACCAGGCCATAATATCACGTGAACCAATCAGATGTTAGCTTCATCCCAGCTCTTATAAATACCAGTCTCCGCAAGCTCAAACCATCAGTTCACCCTGAAGACGAGGAAGATGCACTTCTTCGAAACGTTGGTGTCAAGCCAAGTTTTTACCTGGCTAGAAGCCCGAGAAGATTTTGAATTAACACGTCGCCAGGAAAGCTTCAGTTCTTATTTCTCAGCATTGCTTTGCGTTCCTCAAATGCTTTTGCTTTTATAGCTTGCATCAGAATCTTGAAATATTAAGCAGAGTTTAACTTCATAAAGCATATTAGAGGGTTAGAAATACAAAAAAATAAATTAAACAATGACCAACATGGATGGTCAAGGTTACAAGTTTATTAAGGCAGGGATATATAGATAAATTAGTTTTATGGATAATATATTATGAAAGATAAGAGGTTGTTGCCAATTTAATAATTCCTTCGTACATCTTTCTTTTTATTCCTATAATGAAATGCATGCAGGAGAGAGAGAAAAGTACTATTATTTTCGATTTCTTCTATTTATTGCCTCTTCAATTTCCTTTCTATTTTCTTTCTTTCATATTTCTTTTCACTTTGACACTCATTCACTCAGTTGTTGACTGCTTTGGCTCTAACACAATTGCACTCTCTGAAGTTACTCTTGCAACTGGCAACTAACTGTGCTCCTTTTATATTCCCATCTTCTGATTATGCGGCAATAAACTTTCACAGGTCAATTGGTGTCTGCAAACACCTGTGACAATGCACAGGGTGATCTAAAGTAGCCACCTGCATATACATCTCTCTACAATGCTGTTAACTACATGCATTTGGGCCTATCATACTGCTCCCTCCTCAGGGTTGTTTGTTCATCATAGTGGGCTAGACAGTCTCTAATTGTACCACCAGCCTTTTCTATTAGGGCAGCCTCTGGATGTGGTAAACATCATTAATCTTAAAATAAGAACTAAAGCTTTCCTGGCGACGTGTTAATTCAAAATCTTCTCGGGCTTCTAGCCAGGTAAAAACTTGGCTTGACACCAACGTTTCGAAGAAGTGCATCTTCCTCGTCTTTAGGGTGAACTGATGCACTTCTTCGAAACGGTGTCAAGCCAAGTTTTTACCTGGCTAGAAGCCCGAGAAGATTTTGAATCATTAATCTTCTTCACCACGAACTAAGACCCTTGTCTAGTTGATCCTTGATCCGAGTAGGATACGGCCACACCATATCACCTTGCAGAAACTTCTGCTGTTGGTATGCCAGTCATCTTCGTCTGGTACCTCACTACCTGGATGTGTTGATGGTCCTACTTGTGCATGTTTTGAAGTTGGTCTATTGGTCTATGAGATTCTCCTTATAGTCTGTTGCTGGCTGTTCTGCCCCAGGAGGACTTCCAAACATTAAACCACTTGGTAAATGTAGCTCACTGCCAAAGACCAAACTGGCTGGTGCATTGAAAAGCAGTAGGCCAGCAAGAAAAGTGGCATCCTGATGTTAGAGTCATTTTGTTTATTGGCCTTGACCTTCAATTGGTGTTCTAGAGTTTTGATACACCTCTCAATCATGCTATCTGACTGCAAGTGCTTCAGTGTTTTCCTCATCAGGTTAGACTCAAAGATGGTGCCATGATCGCTGTATAGCTTTAGCAGTACCCCAAAGAGGCAGAGCAATTCTTTTGTGAGGCACTTCCGTACTCATTTTTCGACTGCTTGCCGGCATGTGTGGACAGTCCTTCACTAGATATACTGGCTTGCTACAGCCCCAGCACACATCACTTCTATGGATAGATCTCTCTTGTAATGAATACTCCTGATATATGAGGTGGAGGCAGCAGTTATCTTGGCCACTTCTGCCATTAATGCCTCATCGATTGCCCTGTTGTCTGCAAGTATCAGGCACTCTGCATCATGCACACCATCGACAAAGGAGTTTGCAGCTTCCTGGGAAACATAACCAGGCAGGGCGGTTCACCTGGGCCTTGTTAACCGGCAGATCAATTGTAAGGGTACACTTGTGCATCATCTCCCCTGGTTGTTGCTTCCTGGGAAACATAACTAGGTGAGGAGGTTCACCAGGGCCTTGTTAACTGGCAGATTAATTGTCAGGGTACACTTGTGCATAATCTTCCCTGGTTGTTGCAGCCTTACTCGAGTAATAGGCTGCAGTGAAGCTTAGTTTTAAAATTATACTTAATTTTGAATAACAAATTAATAGTATGGTCCGTAAACCTTTGTAGCTTGATCAGGATTCTTCTACCCAGATTTGGTATTACCTTCATATGTGGGATAACAAAGTGGCTCATATGAAAAATCTCACATTTTGATGCAGAATAACAAATATTACATCTGGTTTTAAATATAGAGTAGTTAAGAAAATGCATATTACAAGAACCACTTTTATGCAGAAGTGAATTGAGTTTTATTTATGGACACTCTTTAACTGCTGTGGTTCTTAGCATTACATTCTATATTGGGCATGAAAGGCCACTTAATTTTGCTCAGAGACCTCTTTATCAAACTTGAGGTTCTTTACATGTTACAGGGCCAACAGCTTTACTTCCTTTCTAAAGGATTTTTACCTTCCACCAGGTTTTTTTGTATAGATCAGAATAGTGATCCACAATACTATATGGTGATCAAAGAGTAATAGTTTTCTAGGTTTTTCTCCTCAAGAAATCCCTCTATTACTACACCAAAACTAACTGTATGTGCAAAATAAAAATACTGTTGATGTGAAAGAAATTACTTCAATGCTTATGCAGAAGACTTCCAATTTTAATGTATATACCTCTCTCATCTTTTCAGGGCTGGCAACCACCATTTGCCCTTGATGTGGATAGGTTCAAGTTTACACCAAGAATTCAGCGCCTCAATGAACTTGAGGTAAAAAACTTATTTTTCAGGAATCATTGTATTAAGTTACCTGGAAATGTGAGCATATAGAGATGAAAAGCAACTTAATTATATTTGGAAAATTATGGAATTTATTGTGGAATTTTTCATGGTGGGGTATGTTACTTATAATATAACATATTAAATCATCTCTAGTCTACACCAGGGGTAACCAAATGGTTCCCCTTGAAATAAAGTAGAGAGCAAATTTGGCTGATGCTCCTGCAAATTGCTTACTTTACACCCGTGAACAATTGCGTGAATAACAATAATGAATAATTTCTTCAAAGCTGTGACAGTATGCAACATTTTGTGTTTGAAATATGTAGTTCATCTTTCATAGGTTAATACCATTGTAATTACATTGTATTGCCAGAATTAATATATAACAAAAACTTTCTCATAAGTAGTGGTGAATATGAATAGGCATCTTGGTAAGTAATTGGGATCAAATACAATTTGAAAGAAGCAATATTCTTCCTGGTAACTGTCACACTTACTTGCATGGGTTACATAATGACTAGGCTTAAGTTGATGTTTGGTTACACTGTTACTGCAAATTAGGTGTGCACTAGGTTTTGCTGCAACCACCCTCTAGACTTACCAGATGTCCGGTATAACTGTCATATGGGATGTGAAAAATCCTGTATTTCATTCTCTGCTTAAAGTTTGCGCTTTGAAATGCACACACCTTCATTAGTACTTTGGTATTCTCTACTGGTCACATGGTTGATACTTTGTTACTGTGCTGTTTCTGTGCATGATCACATCACAGGTCCAGGTGGTTAAGTGCTGTTGCCTGAAAACCACAAAGAGGAAAGAGCTTACCTGGCTTTTAGTGGTTATGCCTTTGATTTCTAATTATTGGAAGAAAATAGATGATTCCTCCCCAAAGAAATGGCATACTTGTGTTTATTTATTAAAATGGTCATCTCCTGTAAAAAATAGTTTCAAAGCATGGTGTAATATTTGCAAGTTTTTTTTCTAATGCATGTGACTGTCCAAAATGAAATACCTCTACATTTCTGCAACCAGTCATAAAAATGTAGTGCAATCTTCTTCTAAGCAGAAAATAAATTTACTGGTGAGGAAGAAAAGTAATGAAAAACAGTAGGTTAAGAATAAAGAAATCACAGTTTAAAACATATCTTAGTTATAATAGCTTTTATTGTAAAGAGTAGCTCATGCACATGTTTGGTGATGAGTCAGTCCACCAGAATAAGTAAGCTATTTGTGGCAGAATCAGACTAGAATCTTAGTACTGAAAAGTATAAGCAAATTTTTCCTGAGGTTTATGAGCTGTCTGAAAAGAAGTTAAAATTTTTCAGCAATCACATTTGATTAGTTGTCTCCAATATGAATGTGTTCATTTTTATTGAGTGTTCCTAGCTAAACTGACTGTCTAGAGAGAATTTTCTATTTTGAACAAGAACTGTAGCATTGGAAGTAGTAAATATTTGAATTTGATAAAGTGGGAAATTAAAATCACAGTGGTTTGTTAACCTTTTTTTGACCTTATTGAGCATGGTTGCAAGCTTTTTAACCAACGTAAAGGTTTCAAATATGACACTATCAGAAGTCCCATAAACAAAGGTAATTTTTGGCAACTCATTTTAAATTTATCATCCTTTAACCTGGCAGGTCATATCAGATGATAAATAAAATTAGTGAAATGATACTCAAATGAGCCTGAGGTCCATGGAACTTAGTTTCTTCATTTTTTTATGTTATACTTTGTAATAAAATTTTATGTTTACCTCTGTAAACTTACTTCTTTGCCCACCTTTATTATAGCACAACCTAGTAGCGCACACAACTTTTGCCTCTCCCCTCTCTGCTTGCTTATAAACAAAGTAGGAGTGTGCTAGAGGTTAATTTAACCTAAAGTTATGTCTTAAAATTAGTAATGATGTTGCAAATTGTATTCTCTGAGTGCAGAGCTTTGGGTCAAACTAAACACTTATTTTGCCACTTTGTATAAGTAAGAAAGATTCCTCTTAGGCAGGCATAAATGTAGGAGTTGATGGCTTGCATATTGAACCTTCTGTTCTTGACATAAACTATAAGACTGACTAGTCAGCCTGAGGTGCTCAGTTGGTTAGGTCCAGACCGAAGGTTTTCAAGTGTTCTTAAAAGTGACAACCCCATGTCAGTAGATTTACTTGAATGTAAAAGAACTCTTGCAGGACAAAATTCTTGCACACTGGTGGCACTGATATGACTGGCAATTGATATTAGTTGACAACCAAATAATTTAATTTGTCACACAGTACACTATGCAAGGATGAGAGAGAATCCTTGTTGTCATGTGTTTATCCACTCCATACATGAAGCAAGCCTATTTGCTACAGAAAAAAATCAATGACTTGGGGATGTCTGATCTACACACTGTTAAACTTTATCATTTTGAGAACAAGTTCAAAGGAAAACAAATTCATACAATGCATAGAAAATTAAATATTATATGGCAGCACAATTTCAATTTCTGCTTGGCAGGGGGAGTATGATTGCATCAAGCAAGTTCCCCATTTTTTCATGAGAATTTTAGAAACACTTTTGCTTAAAAGAAAATCTTCTATTTCTTAAATGTAAATATTTATATTAAAAATACAGTTATTGTATTTCTTTTGGAGCAATAATCATTAGTAGCTTAATTATTTCTCCTAACTTGGAGAGGGTGTTTGTCCTCCCATACAATCCCCCAAAATAAAGTACCTGCATTTACAAACTAAAGAATAAATACAGGGTTATTCAAAAAGAAAGAACAGATTTCAAACTTTTATTGCTTCCAAACTACAAAAGATAGAAGCAATATTCCAACGTTCATGGAGAGAGAAAAGTTTACGATTGAAATAGCGCGGGCGATAGAAGTTCCAATCACGGCCACTGTTGTTTGTTGTATATCTGTAGTGAAATGGCGGCGAAACCTCAAGAGAAATCATTTTGTGTGCTGCAATTAGCAAAACTAGAGTCCATTGTTGCAGTTCAACGCGCATTTTGCCGTCAATTTAATAAACAATCACCACGTCACAAGCAAATTTACGACTGGCATCGAAAATTTGTAGAAGATGATTGCATGTGCAAAAGGAAAAGCAAGGGACGTCCTCGCACATCAGACGCGAAAGTAGAGCGTATTCGTACACTATACGAAAGAATCCCAAAGAAATCCACATCACGAGCAAGCAACCAATGGTCTGGCGAGTTCTAAAACATTGTCTGCACCTGAAGCCATACAAACTGCAGTTATTGCAAGCATTGAATCCTGACGACCACAACAAAAGGTAGGAATTGTACATTGGCATGTTAGAAGATGTGGAAGAAGACAATTTTACTCAACGATTACTGTTTTCCAATGAAAATTTTTCATGCAAGATGGTGTCCTGCGTCATTTTTCTTACCACATCCGATGTTACTTGAATAACATGTTTGCAGGACGTTGGATTGCAAGAGGAGCAGCAGATCAACTTTATCGCCGGTGGCCTCCCAGGTCTCCAGATCTTACTCCATGTGATTTTTATCAATGGGGTTATGTAAAAGACCATGTTTTTATTCCTGCTATGGCTGGCACTCTTGCAGATCTACGACATCGAATTGTTGAAACTGTAAATTCGATAACTGGAGACCAGCTGATTCGTGTGTGGCAAAAAATGTGCCACCATTTTGACATATGTTATGTACCACACGGTGCTCATATTGAATGCATATTATGAAAATGTACACTTTTCTATCTCCATGAACGTTGAAATAATGTTTTCTATCTTTTGTAGTTCGGAAGCAATAAATATTTGAAATCTGTTCTTTCATTTTGAATAACCCTGTGTTGTTCTCTGGAAAGCCAGAGTGTTGTTAAGTGCCACTTTGATGAAAATTCAGGTTATGGTATGATGGCATATGTTGGTATGGTCTGTGCATTCTGGCAAAGTATTAAAAGTCCAACACAGAAATATAATACTTGAAATGAGAGAAAACTAGAAATATCATACACACCATTATGTTTTCTCTGACTGCCAGAATATCTTAAGTGACAGTATCATAAGCACCATTGGTTTTTTCTCTGGCCACCAGATATTGTAAGAGACAGAGTGTCAGAGTGTAAAGCAAAATGCTTGCAGAATTACCGTAAGCACCCTTCTATTGCTCTACACTGAACAAATTATTCCTTTTTGAGCATTTCTCAGTGGTTTAATGGCAATTATTTACAATGGAGGTCCAATAAAATAAAATGCAAAAATGCAGAAAATGATTCTGCAACACAAAACGTTTTCTACCATCTATTACCAGCAATATGTGAAGAGGTCAGTCCAGAAAATCCTGTAGTTAGTGACCATAATGTTAATGAAACTGCTCAGCATGAAGATAATATAATGCTTCAGAAAGAGGAATTTCCACTAATGAGTCTTGCAATATTCACATAGAAATAGGAAGTATGTATGTTGTAAAAGGGCTCTTTATTGTGGCTAAGAAGAGCAGTGAAGAAATAAGTAATGGCATTTTAAATGTTCACTTTGAAACTAATGGAGATATGATGGTAAGCAACATAACTTTAGAGGAAGACTGAAACCAAAGCATTAACCAAACAAAAAGGTAAGAAGGGAACAAAGTGAGCAGTAAGCAAATGAAACCCAATCCCTGCCTTGGGGAAAAATATCAAAATAACTGTGCTACAGTTAATAAAGAGGAGAGGAAATTAATTTACAATTATTACTCAATGAACGACACCCAACCTTAGAAGGATTTATTATTTTCTTGAACAAAACATAAATATATATATATATATATATATATATATATATATATATATATATATATATATTAAAAGGAAAAGAACTGTGAACATGTAAACAGGAGAAACTACATAGTTGAGTATTATATCAATATTTCTGGAGTGATGAGAATGTGTATGCAGTTTCTTCTGAAGTCTGTCCATTTCTCAAATGAGCCTCAGATAAATACAATACAAAATGCTTCACCTACTGGTAAAGTTAAAAGGGCTATACATGGATGTCATGAGTCTGTCAACAAAACTAAATTTGGGTGGAACAAGTGAAAGATTTTGTAAACAGCATTCCATGAGTTCCCTCCCATTTATTGATGCCAGAGAGCTAGTAAATTACACCTTCCTGCCGAATTAAGAAATGTGACAAATTTATACAGGTTTGTGTAAAATTTTTCAAACAGTCGACACAGGAACTTGTAATTCACGACTAGCCTTCCGGACTGATTTCTTTGGGCTACGAATGAACAACTCTCACTCGCTCAACAGTCTCTTCACTTACTCCTGGTCGTCCTGTGCTCTTCCTTTTACAAAGGCAGCCGGTATCTTCAAACTGATTATACCATCTACGAATGTTTTTATCACTAGGAGGATCACAACCGAACTTGCTATGGAACGCACATTGCACAGTAACTACAGATTCGGTCTTTGCAAACTGCAAAACACAAAACGCTTTCCATTTACTAGTCGCCATCTTTGCTACTACCACTGTCTAGTGGATTGCGACAGAAACATTGCATGCACATGCGCACTTGTGCCAACAAACAAAACTGTTTGTGCTGCTTTTTCATTTGACATATCATTTATAACTATAAGTTGAATGTAATAAATATTATAAAGAGTTAAAACCCAGATGTTCATTTATATACACCATGTATAACAGCTGTATTTAAGTAATTATTTAATAAGGTTCTCTTAAAATATGTTTCTGTAAAATGTTTCTTTGTATGTTAATGTGTGTGATTACTAAATCTTTGAAAATGTTCATATGACCTATTTATGGAAATGTATGAAAAAACGTAGTCCTTGAGTCTAGGAACTACCCATCAAATTGTTGCAGGTTCCAGATGTCTTTTTATATGTAACAATGTTTTGAAAGTAATCATTCTTCATAGTCTGCAATATAATCTTAAGCAACATTTCTGACAATAAGTTACAGTGTTGGACTAATAACTGAGAGAATATATTCTCATATTGTATCCTATATCTAAATAACCTTTATCTATGTTGGTGTATAGAACATTATTGAAACAATATTTCTTTAAATGAATACTTAACATTTTTTGTCTCTCCTGTAAATTTTGTAAAATGGCACTTAAAACGCTTTCTAGGGACAATATGTTGGTAAATAAATAGCAGTACTCGGTGATAGTCATACTTGTTTGAACTTCCATGTGGTTAATTAAAGCCCATTCTTCCATTGGGTAAAGTGCACAACAATTCTCTGACAAATGATAAATGATCTTCACTATTTAATTAATTTAATTTTTAACTTCATTTTATTTATTTTTTGTAAAAGGTGAAGTTAGGTATATCTGTTCAACCTTTGCACCTGCCAGATCATTTGGCTTTACATTAATGTTGGCTTGTTTGCAACATTGCAACAGTTGGTAATACAACAGCAGAAGATGCACCTTTCTACCATGTTTTAAGTCATAAGTCATTTTATTCATCCTTTAAAATGTACAATAAAGGACATGTCAATGTTGAAATCTATGTACATGATTACAATGCGTATTTACAATTTACATTTGTACTCTTCCATGCCATAATATGCGTTCTGAATAAAATATTTTTTATTGTGCTTAGAGCTACTCTAAGGTGACAAATTCTTTTGGTAATCTGTTATATAATTCTTTTCCTATGCTATCCAAGTCTCTATTATCTAATGTACCTCTAAGTGCTGTTCTATAATAGTCGTCATTGTTTCTCAAAATATATGTATGTATATATATATATATATATATATATATATATATATATATATATATATGGGACAGTTAAGATATTTGAACTTTTAAAAATATTCCTACTACTGTGTGTTCTATCTACATTCCCTAATATTCTAACTGCCTTTTTTTGGAGTTTAAAGATTTTTTTCATTTCCACTGCTGTAATATTTCCCCACAGTGTTATACCATATTTAATGTACAAGTATATAGATGCATAGTAAACCTGTTTTACTGTATCATTGTCCATTTTTTTCCTAACTGGCCTCATAATATAAATGCCTTTATGTAGTTTTTTCATGATATGTTTTACATATGGCTTCCAGTTTAAGTGTTTATCGATTAGTACACTCAGAAAATTTGCACACTCAGTTTCTGGGACATTTACTCCATCTATTTCTAATTTAATACCATTTGTCAAACATATTCCAAGTTCAAAATTTATCTGTGCTGTTTTTTTTACATGTAATATCATGTCCAAACTGGACGAGTATTGTTTTACTATGCTTTCTTTTCCACTTCTGACTCGGTTTTAGCTTTAATTATAATAGCCATATTGTCTGCATATCCTATTGCTGTACCCCCATTTTTTGGACTGTTTCGAAAATATCATTTACATATAATAAAAAAAAATGGACCCAATTTTGAGCTTTGTGATACTCCTTGCCTAACCATCTGAAAATCTGGTTTTAATTTTCCTGCTATGCCATTTGTATTTGTGTAGTTTACCTCCACACAGTGATCCCTGTTTCTCAAATTATGCCATAATTTCCAAATGCTTCTTTTTTTTCCTCTTTCATGAGAAATTACATGAGAACTTATTCCGAATCTATTCTAATGCCAACCCTCTTACTACGTGGTTTTCTAGTTTAAGAAAATATTTATATTTGTACAGTCAAAAGCCTTTGTGAGTTCTAAAAATATTGCAACCATCCTTATAAACCATTTACTTTATTAATTGCGTTAGTTAATTTCTGCTCTTGAACGCCATATTGCCATTTTGGTATTACATTCCATTTTTTTAAACATGTTTGTAATTTTTTTTAAGTATATTCCCTCTATTACTTTTGAAACAGTAGAACATAGTGTTATTGGTCTATAGTTTTGGACACCCATTTTGCTTCCTTTTTGTTTAAATAATGGCCTAATAATTACCTTTTTCAGTGTATTTGGAAATATTCCTTGAGTTAATGATGCACTTATTATATGTGTTAAAATCTCTGCCACCTCATATTTCAGGAACTTTAACATTTCATTTGATATTTCATCCTATCCACTTGGTTTTAGAGTTTTTAGCTTGCTTATTTCCTTTAGTATATCATCTTCTACAATTTCTGCTATTCCCATAGATTGTTTTTGACTCTTTGGTTTTATGTTCCCTTGTTGGGATTCAATTGATTTACTATATTAATGTAATACTTGTTAAAAGCATTGCATATTTCCTTTGGCGTACTGATCTCTTTGCCTTCATGATTCATTACAATATTTGCTTTTTTTTTTTTCCCCCTTATGAGTATTGTTTACCATGTTTCCAAATTGCAATTACTTTTGTCTTATTTTCAGCTTTTAACACTAGGCACCTGTATATTGTTTTAGCATGTTGTATAACATTTCTAAACATTTGATTGTAATTCTTTATGTATCTTAATGATTTTCCCCAATATTTGGATACTTTATTGAATTTAGAATTTCAGCCTTTGCCATGATATTAATATTCCCTTGGTCAACCATTTTTCCTGCTCTTACCACTTTTTATGTGATTTCAGTTTAACTTTTTCGTAAGGGCATTGTAGTGTTCAGAGCATTTTGTAATATGTGATTAAAATGTTCATATTTATTATTTACATTTTGTGCTTCATAACCTTCCTTCCAACCTATCTCCTTACAGTATTTCTTTAATTTAACTGAAGTCTTGTGTATTCCTAAACAGCGTATGAATAGTGCATGAAAATAATGAACACAGATTAATAAACTAGTATTTAATTTTATTAATAATTGAAAGCAATGTATCTTGATACATTTAAACTGTCATGTATAACACATAAATTACAAGTCTTTGCTGAAAGCTTACTTGTGACAATGAGAAAATGAACAATGCAACCTTAGTGTTATAAAGTACTTTCCACTTGCTGATTTAACACAGCTGTGGTTTAATCCCAGCCAGGTCTCCATTGTTATCCTCCTCAGAAGTAGCATTATTAATAGGGCTTGGATAGTTATGCATTAAAAAATTTAAAATATGTATATAGTTATGTGGTTTAAAACAGCAATTTATGACCTTTTAAAACAGTGATTTATGCATTAACAACCTAGAAAATATGTACTATCCAAAATCTCACAAGAATGGTGAAATAATAAACTTTAAAAATGAACATTGTGAGTTCATTTAATGTTCCTTATATTGGAAAATATAAGCCAACATTATTATGCACCAAAATAATAAATTAATGTAAAACTCACCAAATTTTGTGGACTGGAACAGCTGCTGCTGAAGTGAACTTAATTCTTCCCATTGCATTGTATAACAGTAACCATTTTGAGGTTTGAAAACAGAAACGATTCTCTGTTGCTTCTGAGAATTGATTTGTACTGAGAAAAACAACTATCAGCAACAATAAACGTTATAGGTGCATATTTAAACTTTACAATTTCTTCCAGCGACAATGTTTTCTCAATGTCCAACAATTTGCTCTGTGTTTTACCAGAAATAATATTTGCAATATGTTGTAATGTATGGTACCCTGGATTTTTTGTAGTGCATATTCAAATTTTTCAACAATTTTTTTTCAACTTGACCTGACACAGGTTTTAGCTTTACCAGAGACTTTCTATTAAAGTTAAGTTTGTGACAAGTGGTACGTCATTTCGTTCGAGCGCTGTGATGGCTGTAGAAATGCAGTTGAAATGTGACAATGTAAATTAATTCTTCCCTACATAAAGCACCCTTAGCTTCAACAATGTATTCTGATTCGTTCTCATTTAGTTCTTGAAGTATGTTCTCGATAATGTCAAAATTGTTACAATAACATATGGTGGCCTGTTACCAGGTCCCCCATCTCGTAATGATCGGTTCAAGAGGGAGTGGAATTTCAGGACCCAACTGTTTAAACAAACTGATTCTCTCGGATATTTAAGGAAAACCTTTTTTACCTTGATATTAAACTATTAACAGTAGGAACATTTAAGCGCACAGTTTCACTCAGGCGATGCATTGCATGCGCCAAGCATGTTACATGAATCAGTCTACTATAAAGCAGTTTTAACCCCCCTCCTGCTTTAACCATGTATGGGGTTGCATCAGATAAAAACAAAACTATGTTTTCATACCTAATTCCCTTTGGCCATAATAGACACATTGCATTATTGACTATTTTCGCAATTGTTGAATGATTTGTCATTGCTATTTCTTCCACTGTTAGAAGATAAGCCAGTCCATTTTCACCGAGCATACCAACAATTAATTACATTACATTACAATTACATTGTTTACACGCTCAGGAGTTTCATCCATTAGATAATCACCCAGATTAGATAATCCTTAATAGAACCACGAATTTCTTGTATTGTATTTTTCATAAAGTAATGGAACATAATGTTTGCGAAGAGTAGACTTGTGTGGTATAGACTGTTTTATACACGTTTCTAAGAATGCACATAATTTAGGATGTTCTAATTTATAGAGCGGAATGTCAGCACAAACAAAATCTTCACATAGGTCCTTATTAAAGCTTGACAACTGGGAACCTGAAGTTGAACAAGTTTCATTTGGGATACCCATATTGACCCGTATTGACTGTTTAGCAGTTTTTTTAGTGAAACATTTTTAAAATTAATTCAAAATCTTCTCGGGCTTCTAGCCAGGTAAAAACTTGGCTTGACACCAACGTTTCGAAGAAGTACATCTTCCTCGTCTGGAAACTAGTGTCTTAAGTGCAGCACTTGTATGCCTTTCACACGCAACACAAAATAAAACTAGTTCATCTGTAGTAAGCACACCTTCATTTCCACCTAATAGTTTAGTAGATAAACTTGATTTCTCTGGTAGCATTTTTATCTACTAAAACTAAAGAATGGTGGAAGCTAACGCAATCACTACATGAAAAGAAAAAAAACTGCATCTGTAGTCTCGTCCTACTGAATACGTTTATATTGGCAGTTCTTTAATATAATATTCGCCGCATTAACAAACGGAAACTCTTTGAAAATGCAATACCTCCAGCTCACTGTTTATTGTCTCAGGCTTTGTTTTCTTTCATTAATTTGTTTTGTAATACGTAATCAATTACATCTTTTAAACATTTTACTATGAAAAATCGAAAATATGTATAATTGTAACGAAAGTCTCTAAATATTATACATTACGAAAAAATCGAAAACATTCAAAAACATGTACAGTAAAATTTACATTTTCGGACTCAGGAAACATCGTTTTGTGCACATTTAACATTATTCATATGCTTTAACTAAATAAAAAGGTTATTATATAACTGTCCTAGCCCTAATTATTATCATTGCCATTGTTTTTATTTCAAAGACACTTCTTGTTATGTTTTCATTGGGATAAAACATGGGATTATGACAAAACAAGGTTTAAGCCTGAAAAATCACCAAAAAACCTCTCCTTAAAATAATCAATATTAAGCAATGTGTGCACATCATTTCTTAACAGTGTACTAAACTCAGATTAAAAATTGGAGGGAAGAGAGAGTGTGGGTGGGGGTGGGGAGGGGGGTGTTGGTGGGGGTGGGGGCGTGTGTACACCATAAGGTCCAGGGAGCATTCATATTAGCATATCAAAAGGTAAAATTAAAATAGATTAATTTCATGACTACAATTCAATATTCTCCATTAAAACTTTGTGTTCCTGTTGGTTTTATGTTCTAAGTATGCGATAAAACGTTCAAGGCAATCAGAAGCAAATTGTGGATTTTTGGTTTTTCACTAATAATTTTCTTAAATTCACCCTTTTAGTTCATTAGAATGAATGATAAACTGGCAGCTATTAGCAAATAGGTTATAAATTCATATGGTGTTAAGATCTTTCATAAATGCCTTGTAGTTGGAAAATAGGCATCATAATTTGAGGGGCTAGTAAGCAAAATTATAAAAAATGCATGGTTTTTTTCAAGATGTACCTTAAGTTTCAAAAGGAAATGAGAAAATCAATTAGGGAGCTGCTATTGTAACCCTACAATTATACTAACTGTATAACTTGCAACTTTTAACTTTAAAGATTTATTTTGTAAGCTGTCTGCTGGTACTGGACTGATTCAGTAGCTATGAGAAAACAAATTATGATTTTTTATTTTTGTACTTAATTTTAAGACTAGTAAATATTATAATACATGCGTTTATTGGCTTAAAAGTGGTAACAAAGTATTAAATTCAGTGCAGCAATTAATTCACTCGGCACTTTGACGAATAAACATGAGGGCTTACACACCATTCATGACTCAGCCCCCAGGGGCCTACTAAGGCCTGAGCCAACCCTGACTCCCTCATGTGGGCAACCTCTAAGCGGTGAGGGAGTCAGTCCAAAATGCCCATCCACGTGTAGGTCATGGGTGGAGAGATCCGTGTCGGTGAAAAGGGATATCCTGGTTGGTTGAGGGTTGCGCATCTGAGCCTGGGCTCAGTAACTGGGGAGGGTGCGCAACCTAATACACCACTTTGGTTTCTGTTTCATCAAAACGGGAGGCTAGAGACTAACCCACCCCTAGTCAATCGGCCAGATTTAGGTACTATTGGGTACAATACCGAACTCCCGTCTATAGCCCTGTTACCTCAGTGGGGTGACCCCTTGTT
Organism: Hymenopus coronatus; assembly: GCA_030762935.1. NCBI lineage: Eukaryota > Metazoa > Arthropoda > Insecta > Mantodea > Hymenopodidae > Hymenopus > Hymenopus coronatus. The sequence continues at coordinate 403,304,492 of CM060900.1, read as the reverse complement.
GGGCTCCGTGGTGGGTGGGGAGAACTGGGGCATGAATTTCTCTATGTTCTTTATGGCACCTAAAAATAATCCCCTTACTAATGTAAATACTTTGGTAAAAGAAGTAGTCGAGTATTATGGTCCTCGCTACTTGGTTGTAAATACGACAGAGGAAGGGAGGAAGTTTTCTACGGTGAGCCCTTTTGTAATTCAAAAGGGTCTCGATGCCATAGCTGGCCCTGTTAACTCATGCATTAGAGGCCGTAACGGCACGCTGCTGAACGAGGCAACAACCGCATCCCAGGTTGCCAAAATACTCATGTCCAAAATGTTAGCCAGCTGTTCCGTGAAGGTCGAAGTACAAAAGACGTTAAACTCCTCACGCGGTGTGATCAATACCCGCACTCTTGACGGTCTAAGCACTGAGGAGATTCAAGAAAATATGGCGGAACAAGGCGGAACCTCGGTCTATCGGTTTCAGCGTAAAGTAAATGGAGAATTCATGCCTTCTCGTACCCTGTTCCTTTTGATCGGATAGACCTCGCGCAAAAGATTAAGGCAGGATATGAAAACATTGAGGTTAGGCCTTATGTACCAAACCCGTTCAGTGCTATAAGTGTCAACGTTTTTCACAAACGCGTTAATTTTGTAACGGCGAATCTACTTGTGCTAACTGTGGTGACCTCTCCATCGACGGTGTATGTGCTACATCATCTGCATCGTGCGTGAACTGCGACGGCAAAAATTCATCAAGTTCTCGAGAATGCCCCCGTTTTGCAGAGGAGAAGGTGATCCAGAAATACGGGTGAAAGAGAAGGTTTCCTCGGAAGCCCGGAAGCTACTGCGACTCCGCACACCCTCTGTAGCGAAGTCCGGTACGTTTAGCTCTGTTGTAGCTAAGCTGGTACCGTTTCGGAAAATCGCAACTCAGACCAGCGATCAGCGATATAAAGGGGCCAACCATTGCAAAAAAAGGTCCTTATAGGTCCTTATAGCCGGAGCACTACCAAAGCCTCCTCCGCCGTCGTCTTCTACATCCTCTTCTTCCAAGTCGGCATCAGCGACTGTCAAATTCACCAACATACAGAGCAGTCCAGTAAATTTGTGACGTATTGTGCACATGCCAAACAATTCAAGATCACCTGCTAGACAAGACTTCTGAAAGATAGTGTCAATACTGCTCCCAAAACATCTAAGAGAAAGCAATGTCTACGCCACTCTTCACTATCGTACTTCCCATCGTGCTGATCAGTCCCAGGTCCGCAGGTTTTCGTTTCCGCAAGGTGCTTCGGAAACACGACATTGCACTGCCTCGCATGTTTTCAAATGGAGAGGGTGCACCCACCTTGGTTACGTGTTACATCCCACATAGATCTCGGGATGACAGTTTACGAGAAATTTGCGATGCTTGTATCAAGTCTCTGTAGTTACTTTTTTAGAATTTTTATCCCACTGCAGTTACACCATGTGTATATACACCGACGGCAGTAAGTATGCCGACGGTGTTGGATGTACGTTTGTTACTGGGACCGGAACTTAACTTCGTCCATTTATACTGCTGAACGGTATGTTATCTATCGAGCCATTCTGTATGTTCGCCGTCAGAATTTGGGTGACTGCCACATAATGAGTGATTCTCTTAATGCCCTTAAGAGCGTTCGTGAGTTGTACAACCACCAACCTATCGTGCAGCGCATCCAGGACCACCTCCACATCTTACACACCACACCATGCACACTCAACATGTTAATATGGAGTGTGCGTGGATGCTTGGTCACGTGGTTTGCAGTGTAGGTAACTAGCGAATTTAGCAGCTAAGACGGCAGCAACGCAACCCAGTACTGTAATTGCTATTGTGACTTCGGCGGACTTAAGGCTTGTTGTGCGGAGAGCGGTGCTTTCGTGCTGGCATGAAGAATGGTCGTCTCCGCGGGAACAAACTCAGGGAAGCGAAGGATCTTCCTGTAAACTGGGTAACCTCCTCTCGTAAATCTCGTCGGGAGGAGGTGCTGTTGGCTCGTTTGCGGATCGATCACTGTATTTTTACGTACAATTATACCTTAAAAAAAGACCTTGCTCTTATCTGCCCGCTCTGTAGGGAGGCATCGGTCCGCCATGTGTTGCTGGAGTGATTTCCTCTAGCGCATAGTCAGACACATTCGTAGAGATTTTGGCGGAAAATGAAAGAGCGGTGACTACGGTTTTTAAATTTTTATCATGATTGAATTTTAGACTAAGCATCTAGTATTTTATTTGTAATTATCGTGACAGCTATTGGTGGACCGGTGAATGTTCTTTTAAGTTTTTATTGCTTATGTCCTACACAAGGCTGTAGTTTTAGCTGTTTATTCCTTTTTAGCTGCTTTGCTTTTACTGGTTTTGTCGACTCCTCTACCGTGGTTTTCCCCAAGGTGGTTTTACTTTATCCTAGTAGATTTTACTTTTTTTTTTAGCCATTATTTTATTTATGGATTTTTATCTCGTGGTTTAAGGCACGTTTGATTTTGGAGGGCGCTGATAAACTCGAAGTTGAGCGCCCTTAAATGCCACTCATGATGATGATCATCATCCATGGCTCACGCGCCACTTCGCGCTAACAATGTCTCTCACGACTTAGTACAATTCACGAAACACATTACTCGTCTTGCAATTTTTACTCCTTTTATAGCTAGAAAATTACATATCAGAAACTTGTGGAAGCTTGTGGAAGCCGAAGCTTTGAGAAGAATCAGACAAAGCCCCTTTCTACTGTCGCGTCGCATTTCATGTTTGTAGCGTTTCAAGGTCTCCAACTTCCTGACTCGCACACCAAAGCGAACTTGAGAGCGGCCACATAGGCACTGTCACACTGCCCCCTCCTCAGGGCTAATCGTCCCGACCAGCGCCATCCTAGAGGGCTAGACGATCCAAATGCATTACCCACTTCTTCCCGTGGGATGCGGTAGACTATCTCGTTTATCCTCTATGCCCTTTGGTCCGGGTTCGGTGATGCAACCATGCCTGAACTTCTTGCTGGGAACCTTCCCTGTTGGCTTGTCGGTCATAACAGGTCTCCTTCTTGTTCGCACCCTGGGTGTGTTGATGAATCGGACGGTTCACGAATTCCTTCGACAGCCGGTCTACCAGACGCGCCCCAGCGGCCACTACACCCCCCTTCAAGGTCACCATACGGACTCCAGAATGTCTGTCGGAACTCCGGAGCATCTTTGCCGAGTCTTAAGATCTTCCTGCCTATGTCAACTGTCGCATCGTGGTTCTGAGGGCATTCAGTCCCAATATCACCTTTTGGGCACCCTCGCGATATACACCCACAGACATATGACATTCTGACCCAGGGTCGACCACAGGAAGTCCTCCACTGGCAAGGTTTCGCCCAATGCCGTCATCTCATAGGGCCGATTCAGTTTTTTTGTCGACAAGCCCTATGACACGTCTGGTCGGACTGCAGTCATGGCTGTACTGGTGTCCACTAATATCTAGCAGAGCTTCCCTCATATCTAGCCTTCCGCCATGAGGCTGTCTTCCATTCCTGTAAGGCACATAACGTCAAGCGAGGAGACTGCGATGACGACTCTGGTGTGCCCCTTGCCAGGTGGGGTCTTATTCGTAACCTGCCGGTGCCTTGGGCGACCGCATCCCCAATACCCACTAACACTCATCGTCTCTGTTGCATACAGTGTTTCATAAGGTGCCTGACTCAGTCACATCCTCAGCACATGCCACTTGAAGGTGGTTGTTGTGCTTGTTGATCTCCTTTCTACGTACAGGCTGCTTGTTTCTTCTAGATGAATAATCTTTAGCAAAGATACAGTGAGTTTGCCTAATCTTAATAAACAGGTTAGTAAATTAATTTTACAATAACAAACAGCTCTGCTTTCTTACAATTACATTTCAAGTTTACAGTTGACTGTAAAGTGTTGCGTTATCGGTTTATGCCATTACCAGTGTTTTAACGAGAAATGCTTAGTTATTAACAAGAAGAATAAGTGTTGGGAATAAAAGAAATCAAGACAGTTAGGTGTTAAGTATAGTGTAAGTAGTAACCATAGTTGAGAATGAATACATGTGGCTTACATCACTGAAAGTGTGATATTTGATTTATAGTGACACTAATATTGTGGTACAGAAAGATGAGAATAACATACACATCATCTGACTGCCGTTGCTTCTGTGTACCAATGCTCCAGTAAAGGTGAGTAAGTGACTTGCATCTAACCTTTCATTTAAAAATGTCATTTGTCAACAACTGGCACATGACCTATGTATATTGAGTACTTAGGATCTTCTTGGCTACCCCAGCCATTGACTGCTCCCTCCTCAGGCCCGCACTTTCTATATACAGGTGCTGCCCAGATGATATCTTTGTGTGGGCAGTTCTGTGCTAGATGTTCTGGTGGCCACACTCCCAACACAAACTACTGAAAGATCTTCACTGATGCCCCTGGGCTGAGTCTCTGTACCCACAGTATTACTGAAAACTCCTAATCCTTCAGGAGGGGACTGCTGTATTCTTGGCTGCCTTCATTTGAAGTGCTGCTGTTAATGCCTCGTGGATCGTCTTGCAGTCAGCATGTATCAGGCGCTGTCATATCTCGGTGTCACGCACCCCGTCAACGAAGGAGTAGGCAGCTTTCTATGACACATACTAGGTGGTAGGTTCACCAGGTCTTTGTCCACAAGTTGTTTGATAGCTAGGGCAAACTCCTGCATCGTCTCATCTGGCCATTGCAGCCTCCCCTTAAACTGATTATAATAGGCTGCAGACAAGCAATGGTTCCCGAAGTAGTTTTTGAGGGCCTCCCTGATCTTCCTGGACTTTGTTGTCATCGAATACACATTCAGTACTTTTCCGCCCATTCCTGGAAGCTTACTACCAGCTATGTGGTTGCTTTTTCTGCTAATCATCAGTTGTGGGTGGCAATGACTGCAAACTATCTGCAGAAGACTTCAAAGGTTGATGTCTTGTCGTAATTGGGTGGCTTGATGCCTGTGGATGTTGTGTTGTGTCTGGTCGTCTCGAATTTAAGTTCTTTAACTTTCCGTTGAGCATCTGTTCCCCCATGGCATTCAGTTCCTTGGGACCACTGTTGACTCTTCCCTCAAAGGCATTAAGGCATTGGTCGTGGTCCTCCATTGTTCCACCAAACTCTTCCACTTCCTTACTCATGCCGGCCAGTTGTTAGTTGAATTTGCTAGAAAGTATTTTTACTCCATTTTCTTCTCTGCGGTTTCCTCTGGTTTCAGTTTCTGTCCCTTTTTCTCCATGCTGGATTCACATTTTCTCCTCCATCCTCCATTCCAATTTTTATTTTCTTTATTTCAGCCAACAAATTTTCATCTGCATCTCAGTGTAAATAATCTTCTCGCACCAGTGTAACAAATGATTTTACCGACTTAAAATTAGTTACAAATAAAGTCTTAAATTCACTGCTGCAAATAACTCGCACAGTTTAGACAGTTGACAGCTTAAATGCCATCCATGGCTTGCATGCCATTGCAGTCACCCATGGCTCATACATGGTACACAGTGCTTCTTGCAATTCTTCCTTGATTTATAGCTAGAAAATGATGTCACAGAAGCTTGTGGAAGCCGAAGCTTCAAGAAGAATTGAGACATCTGGTATTCCAGAGTCTCTGTTTACTGCCACATTTATGTTTGTAGGATTCCAAGGTCTCCAACATCCTGATTTACACACCAAGCGAACTTGGGTGCAACCACATACAGGACTGTCACAATATATTTTACATTACTGTTAATGTGCTTACTGCAAGCCTTTCCTTATACTTCCCTTTGCTCATGATATATGTTTTGATCTGCATGGGTCATTTGGATTTTAGTGCAAGGGATTTCCATTTAGTTGCAAATATGTGTCAGCTAGTAACAATGACTCGCTGATCCATTGTGTTTGTGATCTCAGGAAATCAGCCAGTATTATTCTTATCTAACACTAAACTTTTGGCCATCTTCATTTCAAAGATACTCTCAGGAAGGCCACAGAGTTAAAATAGCCCAAATCTTCGCATTAGATAATGAGAATACTGGGTTAATATTCCATAAGCCCAGTATTCTCATGATCAGTAATACAAAGTAATAATGAGCACTGAGAAAGCTTCAATTTTAAGTTCAGCACATTTGTTGATGAGAAAATTTCATTGGTAAACTAAGGAGTAGATGGACTTTATTGATATTCCCCATTCATTTATTTCACTCCGAACATTGTTTTTGATGTCATTATAGCAGTAATATTTTCCTTCTCTAGAGAAATGGTAATTAAAAACTCAAAGACTACACTTTCATTAATGCTTTCAAGTTAAAGTTAATGACCAAAATTGCAACCTAACCTCTAAATTATGAGATTTTATGCTGAGTTTTTTCTTTCTTAAATGTTCGTATCCAAATCGCATAATTACCTTTTACATGGAATAGAAAATTGCTCTGGCAATTAAACAGTGTAAGTTGTTCAAACATGTTCCAAAATAAAAATGTTTGGTTGGGTTTTAATAAGTGAATGGTTGACCTTGAAGTTACCTGTAGTAAAATACTGCCTACCTTGTGCTGCATGCTCTTCTAACAAGGTACATTCTTGGAATGTCTCACTGATACTGAAATAAAATTAATTACAATGGAAACGTCAGGTGCAATCCATACTTAGTGCCCCAACCTTAGCTACCCATAGAGGTAACTATACCTGTTGGTGAGCCTTGTACATAGTGATGTAAACATAAATAGGAAAGGAAACACAGGTATGACATAATGAATATTCTATTCCTTTAGCTGTACTACAGTTTTTAAGCATTTTGTGGGTCTTGGTGTATAAGTCTGTTAAACACAAATGTATAAAGACAACATTGTTATATGCACTGTTATCTGGAATACAGAATATTCAAGTTGCTCAACACCCAGCTGCATAACTGCATCATTTATCCAATGTGCGTGTTGTCACTTATATTTGTGTTTAACAGATTTCCACATCAAGACCTGTAAACATGTTTTAATACGTATAGCTATACGTATAGCTAATGAAATAGAATACTCATTATTAGGGATAGCATCTTGGTGATCAATAGAGGGATACATGCGGATACCAGTTGCATAACTACTGAGTAGAGACTGACCTGCATTGGCGCCTCACACATCACATGGAAGCAACTTGTAGTAATTTGTTGGAGAACGTGCAGTATACTATACTGATATTACAATACTTTCTACAGGTAATTAATGCCTCTGATGATAGTGCATGCTCTTCAATCAAGATTGTAAAATCTCTTGCTTCAATGGATTGCATGAATTCATACTGAGGAACTTTGCAGATATATCTACGGTTAACACATATTTAGAAACATTGAAATGCCTTTAGCTATGAAAGCTGTCAAACTTGTGCAAGCAATTAATCAGAGAGCCATGACATCTCTTTTAGACCATGTGAAAAAAGAAGACAGTATTTGGAAAAAATGTTGGATTTTCAATAATGCGTGAAATACGAAATGTGCTATGAGGTATTGCTACGGAAATAATTGCTAATGCAGTATCTTATCCAATAGTTAATTTAAGTTTACTCCAATCATATCTTTATGTGCAGTGAATTTTTTCACAACATAAAGCCTGTTTATGTGCCAATCGGAGATGATTCACATTTGAGATGTTACGAATGTATGTTGTTCATTGTAATCTATGTATCTTGAGAGAAAATGCACAGGCAATAATTCATGACTTGTTGAACAACAGTAATTAAATGTAGGTAAATATTAAAATTGTTAGTTCCTGTAAATCAGTGGTACTTATGTTTACCACCCACCCAACCTCAATAGCCTTCCACTGCTAGTGAAAACATCATAGTCTACCACACAACCACTGCCCCATTTCCCTTCTATTAGTACTACTATGTACACACTGCATTGTCAACACATTTTAACACATCAACTGCGCTAATTTCGATTCTGTCCTGCTATTGGTCCCCAAGATGTTATACGTACTCATTAAGTTATACTTGTGTTTTCTGTTCTGTTCATTATTATGACACAATCTATAAGCCTCATCAAAATGTATGGGCAGCTAAAATTTGTGCAGTTTACACCTGATGTTTTCATAGTAATTAATATTATTTCAATATCGGTGAGATATTCTTATACCTTTAAGAGCTACATATTTACATGCATGCAAACATAGTGTCATTGAAATAGGCTGTATTCCTTTATTGATTTTAACATGTTGAAAGAATATTAGTTTCAAAATTAATGAAATAATTCCGAACTCTTTGTTTTATTTTAGGCAACCACACGAATAAAATTAAACTTTCTTGACAAAATTGCTAAGTTCTGGGAACTGCAGGGCTCATCTTTAAGAATCCCTGTGGTTGAAAAACGGGCATTGGATCTGTACACACTGCACAGACTAGTGGAGGATGAAGGTAAGTGTGTTTTAAAAACAGTCGGTACTGTATTATTGCATTTTTGTTTGCTCATTTAGAAATATGACGAGAAAAGCAAACTAAATGTTTATACAAGATGTTTTTCTTTCATAGAAATATATATATACACACTACTCAGCATGGCTTAAAATTAATAAGTCAGAAGCACCTAATATGATAAGTATTATGATTAAATGGGTATTAACAATATAAACTTTCTTTCTCTAGTACACCATATTTATTTAGTGAAACAGCCTATAGAAATTTTCTCTAGAGTATTTCAGAATGGCAAGCCAAGAAAGGTGACAATGTTGACATGCTTTGTGCATCATTTCATTTCTATGTAGCTCTTAATCCTTCATTTAGAATTTTATATCTCCATTACTTGTTTTGCATTTCTTCTGTAGCCTGTTGTTTCTTTCTGTAACTGCCAGTGAAAGAGCATGCATAAAGATCCTTTGATTAAGGATCACTAAAATGCTACCAAATGTATACCATGTTCTCAAATCAGAAATGTTTATGGAAAGCATATGTAAAATGCTGAATCAGATGGAGGACCATTATGAATTATACTTAAGAAATCCCCCTTTTATCCAACATCAAAATAATCCTAATAGACAACAAATCCTCATACTTGTCAAATTTTTTTGTGCGGCCATACTTAAAATGTATTGAAGTGGAGGCTTTTTATGTCTTAATAGCAACCTTTTATTTTTAATAGTTTTTGGGTGGATTCAGTTTGTTCCAGATTTTTATTACTTATAAGACAAAACATTATATTTTTATGATAGTAATGTAAAACTCCTGCTAACTTACGGTTACAGCCTGAATGTACCACATTAACAATATACACTGTAATGATAGGCCAGAGCTTATCTGTGCATCTATCCTTAATGATGTTCTCCCTTCACTGGCTTGTAGGCAATGCTTTGTGCCTGCTTTGCTTGGATTTAAAATTTAATTACCTCACTGGTGACTTCTAGTGATAACTAGCAGTAAACTAATGAGCAGGTAATAAGTGTGAACACTTAGTAATGGATGAATTATCAAGTCAATTCTTCCTCATAAATTATCTATCTTATTCACATTTTGTTGCTGTTGGATTAAGTTGTACATATTTTAAGGCAGGTTTTGGTTATAGTTTGATGTATGGTCTAGAATTTTATATATATCCTAGGAAGTGTTGTCTTTTTGCTACTATTTAATGTGTGCTTATTGTGGTACCAGGAGAATTTTAGTGTATGTGGCAAAAAGAAGCAGTACTAGTATGTCTTTGAGGATTCTTATGAAACAGAATCCCTTTATATAATGTATAATATTTTTGTACATTACAATACTGAACATTTTACACATTCTAAATTTCACTAAATTTAATTGCAACATTAAAAAGTTTTGCTGGATGAGGGAAAGCTTGGATATCAGTACCAGGAAGTTTACAGGTAAGGAACCTGCAAATAACATTCATTGTGAGTAGTGCACATATGAGGGCTGATCAAGAAGTAACCCACAGTAATTGTTTCTTAAATTGTTAATGTGGCTAGTTTGTTTAAATTACACAGAGATATTGCATGAAGTTCATGTCAGAAATGGCAACTTTAATCAGGTGAGAAAACTATGTAGTAAAATGGTGCACATATTAATGTCAACTTGCAAAGAGTAATGTGGAGTAGTGCATGTTTTATGGGTAGGACATAATTAACTGGAAATGCTCCCTGTGTAAGTGAAAGACTGTCTAGATTAAAGCAACATCTCTAGACAGTGCATATTCTTTGAAGAAAACTGTGTTAGTCTTGCTGATTTACCACCTTCTAGATGACCAGTAACAGCTGCAACACAATGGAATATCACAGCCATTGAGGAAGCAATTTTGAATGGTTGGCAAATCCATCTGCAAATTTTGATTCAGCATTTCTTATGGTGCAGCATATGATGTGCATAGCACACTGAAATTTCATAAAGTTAATGACCCCTGAGTTCCATCACCTGATAGATGTCCACAAAGACCAGCGAATGATGACATGCTTGGACCACATGGTATTATATTGCTTAAGGGAATGACTTTCTGGCAGGAATCATAACTAAGGAAGAGTCCTGATCATACCACTATATGCTTGAAGCAAGCAAGCTTCTATAGAGTAGAGACACAGGAGCAATCTAGTAAAGCAAAAATCCACAGTGATGTGATCTGCGAAGAAATTACTTGTGTCATTGTTCTGGGATATGCATGGCATTGCGATAGACTTTGCTGAACGAGGGGCCATTGTGAATGATGCAAGTTAGAATGCAACATTGGTGAAGTTGTATTGTGCCCTTTGTGACAAACACTGTGGCATTTATGCTAAAAATGTCAAGCTGCTTTGTGATAATGCTCGCCCATATGTTGCAACTTCTGTTCATGAAAAAATCAACAAATTTGGTTGAGAGATGCTGCATCTTCCACCATGTAGTCTAGATCTTGCTTTTCTGAGCTTTCATCGCTTAGTTTCATGAAAGAATTCCTGCTAGGCTGTCCCTTTGCTTCAGATGAAGAAATGAAACACTCTGTGTAAAGATGGCTACACTCCAGTAAAAGCAGAGTTCTATGAACAGGTTATAATAAACTGGTGGCATATTGGCAGAAATGGGTTGGGAGACTAGGCAGGCACCTATTTAGAAAAGCAGTTAAAGGTTTTGTGCTCATTGCATTGTGCCTTACCTATTAAACTTCTTTTGGAAAAAAAATTACTGTGCCATTACTTATCAGTCCTCCCCCATAGTTGGACAAGAGTGCAGTAGTGATGAATATTTGGTATTTGGATTAAGTGTGAGTGTCATTCTTTAACTCAAATCATAATGTTTACCACACTTTTATTCATGTGGATCCTCTTGTTTGATTTCAAAGCATCTTTTTACTTCTGTTCATTAATAACTTGTAATGATCATGGTAGATAGACATAAATAAACCAATCAATCAGAAACTACATCTGAGCCATTCCATATGGTGTGGATGTTACATTCTGTCTTAGTTTTAGTTTGATTTCTTTAAAAATAATTGCTGTTTCCTTATTTGAGGTCAAATACTAAAATAATATCATATTTGTAAGCTATGTTACTCATAATCAGCATTTACTTTTACTTTCATGTTATGTATACATATTTCTTTATTGTAGTATTATTTTTACATGCATTTTTCATATTGTATTCTTTGAGCTTGTCCACATAAACAGCTTGTGTTCATGTTAATTAGTATGCCCATTTCCCATGCAAGAGGTCCAGAGTTTGAATCTCGGTATTGGTTTGCTTATGCTGGGATTAGGATGAACTTTTTAATGTGAACTTAATGTGATGTAACTGAAACTCTAGCACATTGTATTAAATGGAGCTATTTAAAGATAACTTAATGCGAGTTAACTTAGCGCGATGTAATTCCCCCAATATGTTAAGTGATAGTAGATAACTGATCAGTGTGGAGCATAGAATGAGCAGTTGAAAACAACTACCATCAGAAGTCATTTCTATTAAGTTAAGTGCATCCTAATAGAACTTGAACTTGACAGCGTTTAACTTGACGTTACATCCTGTCACGTTAAGTAAAGCTCATCGTAAGCCCAGCATAATTTTCTTCCTATTACTGTAAAATAGGGTAAATAGCAACAGCTTTGTATGTTTCACTGTGCATAAATGATATAGAAGTTAACCTACAATTACCAAAATTTCAGTTATACACTAAACAATATGTGCCATCACTTAACATAGGTAATGGAAAGGAAAAAGTTGACGCCACCAAAAACTTGGGTTGTCACATTAAGTTAACCCTAAATAGCTATGTTTAATTCAATGTTTTAGACTTTCAAGTTATGTCGCGTTAAGTACATTATATTCCTGGCATAAGAACTTGCCAGTGTTCAAGCTTGTCATAAAATGAATAGGTACATAAAATGGTTTCAGTATCACTACACTGCGTTGTTACTTTATTTTGATATTGTTTGAAAAATCCCATTTTAATTCTCACTTATGTTAATTCCATTGCAAGGTGGTGGGGGGAGGATTGCATTGCAAACTGCAATTCTGATTTTCTCCTGGGAAACATTGCAAATAAAAGTGACTAATACTTAAAAATGTTATGTGAAATTGGAAAGCTCATGTATTGTGGACAATAGGTGTTTCTCAAGAGTAAGATTTTGTCTGTAATTTATGGCCTTTCATTTATACAGAGTAAGATAATTCCTCCAATCTATCATTAACTCCATATCCCCTGTTTTGTTATTATCACTGCTGAGAAATGGCTTGATTTTGTGCAGAAGCATCATTTCAGTTTCTAATTGGGGGTGGAGGTAAGGAAGGTTCCTGAAAGAGTTTCTTGAAGTTTATATGAATTTTAATGCCATGTTTATCCTAAAATAAATTCTTCTTTGGTTTAATAAATGTGACACATTGGTATTATAGTACATCATCAATTATAAACCAGTATCGTAATTATTTTTTATCTTACGGGGAAGTAGGCCCCTCTGCCCCCCTAAATGATGCCCCTGATTTTTTAAAAACTTATAAATTATTTTCAGTTATGGTTTTTAAAATTGTTTACTTGTGACATAAATATGAACTAAGGTATATCAAAATCCCCTTTTTCAGATAAGATGATATCAAAAAAAGTATCTCTTCAACTTAATTGGCTGGGAGAACCACAGTTTAACAAGTGGCTTGATGAAGTGTGTAATGATACCAATTCTGCTAGATGTAAATTGAGTCTTAGGCACTCAGCTTAAGTGATATGGGACGAAGAGCAGTGACATGTCACATAAATTGTACAAAACATATCAAACTTGATAATGCAGTTTCTAAAAGTACACCAATGCAATTCTTCACAAAGCCTCCATGCTCTCTCATAAATGATCTGCCATTAAATCAATATGGTTCAAGAAAACCAGAAAATGACTTGATTTATCTGAATCTGCCACAAACATTTCATGTCCATCTTTTGGAATTCAAAAGACAGATATCATCAGTGCTCAAGAAAAATATGAGGAGATGAAGTGACACAAGCAGAAATTTTGTGGTGCGTAAATACTGTTATGCAACACAGCTCTCTTCCAAATGCAGAGAGTAGTGTTTCTCTTTTTAATAAAAGGTTTCCGGACAGTGCCTTAGCAAGAGAGATGAAGTTGCATAAAGGCAAAATATATTACAGCATTGAATTTGGTTTAGCCAATTACTTTAAAGAGGAGCTACAGACAGGTAACCCTAAAAGGTAACTTGAATTACATCATTGGCTTTGATTAAAGTCTTAACAAAGTTGCTGGGAAAACACAAATAGACCTAAACATTCGCTATTGGGATGAAAATACAAATTCAGTAAAGGCTCGTTATTTGATTTCAGTTTTCCTACAGGCTAAGGCAATCGACCTCTTAAAGCATTCAAGTTGGGTGTCCTGGGACTTGACTTTTCTAAGGTGCTTCTGCTATCTATGGACAGCCCTGATGTAAAATGGTACTTTTACAAACTTTTAAAAAATGATATGCTATTCTTGGACCTGATGGTCCAAAACTGCTGGATTTGGGGTCATATGGACTCCACACTGTCCATGGAGCTTGCAAAACTGATATTAAGATTACTTGCTGGAGCATAATTGTAATTTTAAGATCACTCTTTAATTTGTTTAAAATGGTTCCTACAAGAAGAGGACATTTTTCACAGATTACTGAGTCTTCCTTCTTTCCCCTATGATTTTGCAATGTGTGGTGGATTGAAAATGCAGGGGTGGCAAAATGAAGTCAAGAGATGTTGCCATCACTCAAAAAGTATGTGGAGGCTGTGAAATGAACTGAAATTGAGTGTGCTTGTAAAAGTTTTAAGGTGGTAGAATTATGTGTGGAGGACAAGCTCCTTCGTGGTAAGCTTGCTTTCTTTCAGTGTTTTGCTGAACAGCTAGAACCATTTTTAACAGAATTCCAAACTGACTCCTCAATGATACCTTTCTTATACAGTAGCCTCTTAAACATCATCAAGAGAGTTATGACTAAATTTTTCAAAAAAGAAGAAATGGAAAAATAAGTTTTTCAAAACTAATGTCTTAGAGAAAGAAAAACAAGTTATCAAAAACCTTGTTAGCATAAAGGAAATAGACCTTGGATATGGCACAAGATCTGCACTGAGGCAATGCCATGGTGTCAATGACAAACAATATTTTGAATTTAGGAAGAATGTTAAGAATTGTTTCCAGTCTTTTGTTGTCCAACTACAAGAAAGGTCACCCTTAAAATACCCTCTGACAAAGACCCTATCTTTCCTAGTCATCTTATATAGCAGCCAATGAACTAAAGGCCTGTCATAAATATGTCAAAAGCATTTGACATGATTCAGTCAAAGTCACCAAGTCAGGATGAAAAGGCAGACAATGAATTTAGAGAAATCATCTCAAAACCTTCTTTCAAGTTTGAATGCATCAATTACAAGAGGAAGGAAATAAGGCTAGACACATTTTGGATATCCAAACTTCAGGCATATGAACATGTGACAGTTGTGGTGAAAAAGGTTCTATTACTTTCTCATGGAAATGCAACTCTTGAAAGGGGCTTCTCCATCAATAAAAAAATCCTAGTGGAAAATTTGAAAGAAGAATCACTCGTTGCACAAAGGATGATTTTTGACTCGGTCTGCAACGTTGGAGGAATAGAAGACTTCAGCTGTCAACCAATCCCTAGGAAAATTATCCGTGCAATGAGAAATGCCTACAGCAGATACAAAGAGGCTGAAGCTCACATTAAAGAGGCTATGTAATTTTTTAAATGTAAATTTTCTCATTATTCAGCGGTAGCATTACAAATGTTAAAACACTGGTATAGAGTGTTTTTCAGTTTATAATTGGTTTTGGGTGCCCCATTGTTTTGAGTATATAAATCATAAATATATGATGAATTAAATGGAAAGGTTAAATTTTTAATATTTATTTACAGTAATTGAATATAAATTCTTTAGTAAATGAAATATGGCTTAACAAATACACCATTTGGTCTTTTCACTAAAGTTCTGTTTCAAAATATCTTTAATAATACATTAATTTGTAAAAATAAGAAATTGTTCAGTAATTGTATATCAATAACAAGCATGTTTTATATGCTGCATTTGTATTAATGTATCTTCAATTATATATTTTTCTAAATGGATCAACTAATTATTCTTTAAAAATTAAAATTTTACAAATAGCTTTTCTCGTCAAATATATGCGTTGTTAATAAACTCTTAAAAATACATTATTGATAGTCACTAGTACCCATTTGGGGTTTTTATTTGATTTAAACATTTTGTTCCATAATTATTCTTACTAGTAAGATGGTTCCAGCTTGTAATTAGCAATTATTTCTTTCTTCAGACTATGACAGAGAAAGATAAGAGGGCTGTGAAAAAAAGAAGAGCACTTGCAGAAGTAAATATTTTAGAGGCCAAAATGGCTAATCTTCTAATAGATGCTCTCCAAGAAGCAGAAGCTTTAACTGAAGAAACTAAAAAGCATAGTAGTATGAGTTCGGCATGAAATTATGAGTGTAAATAATGTAAATAAACGTAAATATTAATTTACAGTGTTGTGTATAATTTATGGTACCATATGATCTCCAATTACAAGTCAGTAGGCGAGTTATTAACTTACTAATTTTAACTATTAATTGTAATTAAGTAAATGTTATATTGTAAGTGTACTTTATTGGGCTTGTGGGTATTCTTCCAGACATTTCATCTGAAGCTTTGTTGAACATCTTCAGTGGCATGGCTGAAGTATGCTTTTGCTAATATTGGTGAGGACTTAATGTGATTAGCAAGAGAGTAATTTGGCTACAACTCTGAAGATTCTAATGCATTTTGAATTGAACATCTGGAAAAAGAATGTCCAGTAGACCATAGACCACAAGCCAGAGTACTTTTATGTCTAATGACAGTGACATGAAGTACTACTTCTGTTTTAATTGCATATAGCCTAAATCCCCCCCCCCCCCCCCGGTCAGGGAAAATTTATCTCGTGGTATGGAAAAGTCAGGGAATTTCTTGAGGATAGTTTGCTGGGCACTCTGTCTTATAAAAATTTGTGAGCATTAAAAATAGAGCTCCCCACAGAGCACTAGTAGGAGTGAGTCCAGAAGAGTTATGGACAATAGAGAAAGTTAGTTTAGTAAACCTTAAGGTTTTTGGCTGCACTGCATATGTACATGTGTTCTTTTCATATAGAAATTAATCAATTAGGGTAATGATTGATGTTTGTAGGCTATTTTCAGAGCAAACAAAGAAAATCATAAGAACTAAATATATAATATTCTGTGAAGCAGATATATATTGTAAGGAATATGTTGCAAAACTATCCTCAGAGTTCTATAGCATTTATTAAAGAGAAGCTATTATGAAGAATATGCTATTAATGATGTACTGGAGCAAACAAAATTTCTCTGAAAAAAAGAGATGAGGTCAGGGAAAAATAAAATATGTTTGTCATCAATTACGAGGGCCGTTCAGAAAGTAGCCTCCGGTTGATTGCAAGAAATTCACCAAGTTAAATAAAAATATTTTAATATATACATCTTACAACTACATCTTTGCACTATTTTTCTACATAGTTTCCATAACGATTGAGGCACTTATCGTATCTGTTCACAAGCTTTGAAATTCCTTCTGCATAAAAATCACCCGCTTGTGCCTGGAGCCAGCCTGTGACCGCATCTTTGAGCTCTTCGTCGTCATCAAACCGCTGGGACCCGAGCCATTTCTTCATATGCATGAAGAGGTGATAATCGCGCCAGATCTGGGCTGTAAGGTGGATGGTTGACAACGTCCCACTTGAAGGACTCAAGAAGGGCTGTTGTTCTGCGAGCAGAATGAGGACGGGCGTTATCGTGCAAAAAAACGATACCGGAAGTCAGCATACCACGGCGTTTGTTCTGTATAGCCCGTCGTAATTGTTTTAGTGTTTCACAGTACACGTCTTGATTAATGGTCGTCCCACGTTCCATGAATTCAACCAACAACACCCCTTTTGCATCCCAAAACACCGTTGCCATCAATTTTCGGGCAGAAAAATCTTGCCGGGCTTTTATTGGTTTGGTAGGCGAATTTGAATGTGCCCACATCTTTGATTGTTCTTTTGCCTCGGGGTTCACGTACTTAATCCAGGTTTCGTCCCCGGTCACGATTCTGTTTAACAATGGTTCACCTTCGGCCTCATAACGTGACAGAAAGTCTAATGCAGAGGCCATTCTTTGAGTTTTGTGGTGGTCGGTAAGAATTTTGGGCACCCATCATGCACAGAACTTACGGTAACCCAATCTTGCTGTCACTATCTCGTACAAGAGAGTCTTAGAAATCTGTGGAAAATCAGTAGACAACTCCGACATTGTGAAATGTCGGTTTTCACGAACTTTTGCATCAACTGTCTGAACGAGTTCGTCCGTGACCAATGATGGTCTACCACTCCTCTCTTCATCATGAACGTTTTCTCGTCCACTTTTAAATAAACGTACCCATTCATGGACCACTCCTTCACTCATAACTCTTGGTCCGTACACGGCACAAAGCTCACGATGAATAGCTGCTGCAGAATATCCTTTGGCTGTAAAAAACCTTATAACAGCACGCACTTCACATTTGGCGGGGTTTTCTATTGCAGTACACATTTCAAACGGCCACAAACACTAAACTAGCGCAGGTACGACTTTCACTCGACCACGGCTTGATGCCGACTGACCTGCTGAGTGTGTGAATGCACAGATGGCGTCGCTACTCCCCTCCCTACCCGCACTGTGACCGATCGGAGGTTACTTTCTGAACGGCCCTCGTAGTCATGCCTGTTCCAGGCAGTGTTATCTCAAGGGTTATTTACCTGCCCTAGAACTGTTCTGAATCATGCAAGCAATCAAAAGTTCTATCGAGGAAGAAGAAATATACAAGTCCATCTTAATGAATGAAATGAGCACTTTCTCTTTTGTGCTTAAACTATTCTTTAACCCTTTTAGTGCCAGAGTGAATAGCAAAATGCTGTCTGAAAAGTGCCAAACAATTTTAGAGGAGAATGCAGGGTTTTAAGTTATTATTAGTAATAAAATGAGTAACAAATGACATTGAGAGCTGAATCTTTTTTTCATTTTTATTAAATCCCTTTGTCTACTGTACAGTATGCATTCTATGTATGAGAAGTATTTTCAATGTTTTTAAAAAATTGGAAACAAAAGGAAATTTTGAAAATAACATTAAAAGTCCCAAAATAATCAATAACTAGTCGTACAGAACCTCACTACTCAGAAAGTTCAGGCTAATTAAATGAAAGTATGGATATTTCTTTTCTAAAACAGTTTCCTACTTTGGTCTTGTGTTTTATTTTTAAAATACAAAAAATGAATTCATCTAACCTTAAACTGGAAAAAAAAGTTGCCAAAAACATACGCACACACATAAGCATGATACCACTATTAATGAAAATGGCATATAGCAATAGGATATAAATGTAACATAGATTACTGTAAAATTTAGCACTTGTGTTCTTGCACAGCTGAATGGTTGATTCACATTGTATTCATCATCTGTTTACACCTTCATAAATCCATTTTGATAAGTACACAGAATATTTGCATGATACGAGGTCCATTGTTGTCAGAAGCATTTTCATTGCTGGAAGTTAGAATTATATATCTTCCCCTCTTAAGTCAATGTCAAAAACTCTTTCAACAAGGTCTGAAAATTCAAAATCACTCATGCTCTTATAATACGTCGCGAACTGAAGCTATTATTTTCTCTTCGGTTCATAATCTTCGGCTAGACAATTCCATGTTTCAACCAGGATAAACAAACACCGGCTATAGAAATTAAATTTGGAGCTAATTTAGCATTTTGGAGTGTAGATAAGATCTGGAAATGCTCCAGAAAATCTTTCTCTATGGCTATGATGTAGAAAATACACAGACTTTCCCACAGGAAAGAGTTAAAATGTACAAAAATGGCATCATGATTAGATTGTGATTGGTAATTTTTGCAGAATTTTAGGATCATGATTGGCACTCAGAGGGTTAAAGAAAGATAATGCATGTGTTTCTCAGTAATGATGACGATGACAAAGACGACGATGACGATGATACAGCAACAACAACAGGAGGCGGAATTGTATGTCATCTAACATAGACCATACAATGTTTTCATATAACTGATGAATTCAAACACAAGTTATATTTAAATTATAATTTAAATAATTATGCATACAAAAACAATATATTGTTGAGCTTTTCTATAAATGATGATCCTAACAAACATATAAGCATAACAGTATGGACTGTTTTGCAAAAAAGTGAAAAGTAGAAGTTTTGTTTACTGCAAAATGCATAAAGTTTGCATAGAGCTGACATATTTTATTATGACAGTTATATTTAAATTAGAAAACATGTACACAATAATATATCATTCTTAAGCTTTTCTATAAATAATAATAATACTAATAAGAATACTAATACTAAGAAGAATAGCAATAAGAATAACGATAACATGTGATAAGTGTAACATTATGGGCTATTTTGGGTAAAAGTGGACATTAGATGACATTAGTTATTATGATGGTTAAACATTTATAGCTGCTGACATAAATGAGATAATATTTAGCACAAAATACATAGAGCTCTCTCAGAGCTGATGTATTAAATTACAACAGTTATAATTAAATTAGAATTTGAAAGTCCATATTATACAAAAATAATATATAATTGTTAAGCTTTTCTGTAAATGATGATGATGATGACAATGAAGATATTTACTACTTCTGTATACATTTGTTTCCTCCAAGTTGTGCCTTTCTTATATTTGTGTCAGATAATTACAGCACACTTATGTAATCACACACAAAGAAAACTATGTGGTGTTTCATATTAAACCTACATTCCAAACAGAAAAGATCTTCTTATTGGCTTCCTGAATAGCATTATGCTGTAATGAACATACAGAAAACTGCAAAAAGCCATAAGAAGTTCTTTTCTGTTTGGAATAGAGGTTTAATATAAAACACAACATGGTTTTCTTTGTGTGTGATTACCAGAGGGATATGTGGGGAGAAAGGTATTTGCAACTGTCAGCAATAATTTTAGGTAGAGGAAACATTGCATTCCATTCAGAACTTCAGTATCAACATTTTGTATCAAATACACAACTTTATAGAACAATTTGGAAAACTGTAGCAGTTATTGTCTATCTGAATAACAAATGAAATTCCTAAAATAGGGAAATATGGAATTTCATACTTAGTTCAGCATGCCTGGCAGAGATATATAGAAAATTCCTTAAATATTTACATGGAAATATCTTTGTTATTGTTTTTACTCACAAATGGATTTAGCAGTTTTTATTTAAATAGCACATGCTTTTTAGATTAAAATAGCACACAAACTCTCGCCCATCAACTTCTCATGAGTAGCCTATAAAGTGGTTTTAATTCTCACTGAGCTATGAAATTAGTAAACAACCAGCTCCTTGTTGCAGCCATAATATATCCATATAAAGGATGCATTTTTGAATCTCCTTCAAGGTGTGTTGCCAATCCTCCCTCCCTCCCAGCTTCCAGCTGCCAATTGCAGATATTTGGAGATTTCTCAGTTCATTGGATTTGAGATACAGGAGGTTAAATTCATTTATGTGTATATATAAGTGGAGACCTATAGTGATATGACAAAAGCATATGGTTAGTTGAAACTTATTAAAATATGCTATTTGTATCACATAATTGATTTAGCATTTGATGTTCCTGAAATATTATATTATAATATTTAAGTTATTAAGTACTGAGGACTAGATTTGCTGCCACCTATGAACATTTAAAACTACCAAACTTTTTCATTGCATTCATGGCAAACAAAAGTAATATTTCTAATGGATAGCTGAATATTATTACAGCATCTTGCGTGGGGGAACTATTCCTTAACTTGAAATCATTTTTAGGAAAGTACTTCATTCATTATAAGGAAATTGAATACAAGAATGCCTTTTAAAATAATAATAAAATACCACGACTCAAATACATTTGAACTGCTGTGTGGTGTTTTTCTACTGTACACATGGAAACACAATAACACACAGCTGTTGTGCACAAGTCAGGGTGCTGACTTGTTTTTCTCTGCTCTGAAAGTGCAGTATTGAGCGACGATATAATATCATGTGGTTGAGTTATTACCAGTGTGCTTTATTATTTTGTCTTATACTTAATCACAAAATGTATTATGATTGAGCATTGGTTTTCTGCTGTACAGCATGTATTTATTTATGGTTTGTATGTTAACACATAAGTGATCAATAATGTATACAATGGCAAAATTGATCCACATTTAATATTTTCATGGACGAGGCTTGGTTCCACCTTCATATGTGTGCACATAAAATAATCCTTATTGAAGCTCTGAGAAATCTAATATTATTTATGAAATACCCCTTCACGAGGAAAAAATTGGTGTATAGTGCACCATTAGTGGAGCCCAATTTTTTTCAACTCAACAGTTGATGCCCATACATATGTGAACACAATTCGGGCCCCCACTTTTTTTTTTATTTAGAAAATTAAAAAAGGTGCACCATTAGTGGAGCCCAATTTTTTTCAACTCAACAGTTGATGCCCATACATATGTGAACACAATTCGGCCCCCCCTTTTTTTTTATTTAGAAAATTTGCTCTGAGCAAAATTAAGTGGTCTTTCACGCCCATGGGAACTGCTGGGGACCACAGCAGTTAAAGAGCATCTATAAATAAAACTCCATTTCCATTTTCAATGGCTCATGTGAAGGAGGGTTAAAACTACATGTGTTAGATTTTAATTTAGTGGAATTTATAAATTCACCTTTTTTTTTCTCGTTTGTTTAAGCAACTTCTATTAGAATAATTTTCAATCAAACCTGTATTTTTGTAAAATATTCAAGCAAAATTGAAAAACTCACACAGGAAAAAGCTTAAAGGATTGTACTTAGAGTGCTTTTTGTTTATGTGCACTGGACTTGCTGAAGTTCCAGTGGTGTTGGATTTGTAATGAAACAAATTTGGTGGATTAACAGCAAACCCTTAGGACCTCTTTTGAAGGTATTCCTTAAAAAAGTTAAAACTAGAACAGATGGCCTGGCTTAAATTATTGGTGATATGTTATCACAATAAAACCTGAATCCTTCAAACTTCTAAAAATTACTAATGCATGTGTGTGTGCAGATTGCTTTTTCCTTCCTCAAACCAAAGGGTAACTAGGGTTGGGCAGAAAATAATGCAACAGTTACATGGTTACCTTAATATATTTATTACATAAGTAATGGAGACAGTTAACTATTTACCCAATTGAGCTTACCAAAGCAGTGAAGACTGTAACTAGTTATCCAATTAATGGTTACTGAAGTATTGGAGATGGTTATACAGTCTGATTGGTATCCTTCTCTCCATGTAACAGTTTCTCTGTCTGCTAGCTAGCTGACCCAGAGTAGCTGTGAGCTCTTCCTCTCAAGTTATGTGTGATTTTAGCGAGATTTGGATAACACTTAAATTTGTTAACGAGAATACTTAATGGAGGCTGAAATTGATAGGAGTTACAGTATTATGTTTGGGGTACCAATTGGGAATAATATTTGTTATGGCCCTATTAGGTGTGAGACTAGGATGGGTTTTTTACGGACCGATATCTTAGTAAACAATCCAACCATCATCCCAAACAGAAAAGAAGCGTAATCAAAACACTAGTGGAACGAGCTAAAGGAATCTGTGATCCGGAACATTTACCACAAGAATTAAAATATCTACAAAAGACGCTACTGTATAATGGGTACACTAAAAAGGATATCGATCGAGCAATACGTCCCAGAAAGATCAACACCAGACCTAGGGAGGCACCGACATATAAAAATAAAGTATTCTTGCCATATATAAAAAACATAACTGATCGTATCGGCAAGATTTTAGAGAAACAACACGTGAAACATGCCGACAACTAAAATAAAACAGTACCTCAAATCAGCTAAACACCAACTCGATCCACTTTCAAAATCTGGTGTTTACAAAATCCCGTGCACACGTGGCCAAGTTTACATCGGCACTACAAAGCGTAGCATTAACACACGCATTACAGAACATAAAAGAAACTGCCGCCTCGGACAAACAGAAAAATCAGCCGTGGCACAACATGTTTTATCTTTGGATGACCACCGTATGCAATATGATAAGGTAGAGGTTATAGCTACGACTAAAAATTATTTTCCCCGTTTATACAGAGAGGCCATTGAGATTTATAAGAACACCAACAACTTAACAAAGACGAAGGACTTAAATTAAACTCCACCTGGTTCCCTATACTTTCCCAGCTCCGCAACCTCCAGGCCAAATAAACAAACCAGAACCTGTCCACTTGACCCCGCCTACCAGTGCCCGAGTATATATACTGGCTGTAACCCGTTTCACGGTTTCGTTTTCGGAGAGGGCCAACATCTCCTCTGCAACCACGGCACCACCTACCGGCGGATCTGGCAGCAGCGGCAGGAGCCACGGCAGCATTCCCCCAGCGGCAACGCAGTGGGCATTCGTCCCTCTACTGGCTAGCAGCTCCGACGCCTGCGGGTGTTCGGCTTCTACACAGCGGCAACGCAGTGGGCTCTGACCCCCTATTAGCTTGCCGTTCCGCCGCCAGTGTGCGAGCGGCCCCGACAGCTTGCTGTCAATTTGTAAAGAGCAGGAACTTTCCTACTTCTCTTCTACTGTCATCTTTCTTTTCATTGACCTGACTAGACCGACAGACAACGCATACAGCGGGTCCGTAAGGCCAAAGCCAAGGGTGAAGGCCATTGGCCTGAAACCTCGAGCCGATATGGCTCGCACAGGCGCCTCCTCTAAGGAGGTCCGGTCCTCTGCGGACAGCCGTAGGGCAACCGCACCGACTCTGACTAAAGATGACGGGCAACAGCCAAGACCCAGCACAAGTCTACCTACTCCCTCACCAGAGACGGCCGAACCTTCGCGCAAGCGAAGCAGGACGTCTATTGGCGGCAGCAACAGGCGCAAGCCATCCTCGCCTCAACGCCTCGTAGCGGTTGAGAGTGTTCAAACCGGGCAGGACCCAACCAGTCCTTACACCATTCCTATGCCCGACTCTGACACCGACGTCGAACCTGACGGGCCGTGGATAACTGTCGACGCAGGGGGCCGCAGAAGCGGTCGTTCCTCCCCCAACCCAGCTGCACCACCACAGGGAATTAACCAACCCCCAACCCAAGGGGGGAGAAAAATCCCGCCTATAGTTGCCGACGCTTTCCGCAACCACGTTGTGGTTATGAGAAAGCTGGCAACGAAGCTTAGGGGCCCCTTCGAGGCCCGGCGGAAGCAAAGGAAAGTCCACCTCCATACCTCCTCGGAGAGGGATTTCGAGGCAGCGAAGGCAGTACTACGGGACGAACAAATCCCGTTCTACAGCTACTCGCTGCAGCGGCCCTACGTGGAGCGTAGGATAATTCGGGGCCTTGACTCCGACTGCACCCCTGAGGATGTCAAGGCGGCTCTTCAGGACGAGTACAACATCACCCCTACCACCGTGGCACGTCTCAGTAAGACGGTGGCAACAGACGACGGCACTAAGCGAGTGCCCATGCCCTTATTCCTGGTCGTGGTACCAAGGGAACGCGCCCAGTCAGTTCAGCCGATAGACGCCGTCCGTCGGCTTATCTTCACCGTCGTGCGTATCGAAAGATACCACGGCAAAGAGGGACCTGTGCAGTGCCATAGGTGCATGGGCTTCAACCACTCTAGCAGTGTGTGCGAGCGCAAGCTCGCATGCCTGCGGTGCGGTGAAGCCCATCTACTGAGGGACTGCACAAAGCCCCATGAAGCTCGCCACTGTGTGAACTGTGGTGAGGCGCACGTGGGCTCATACAAAGGATGTAAGGTGCGGAAGCGCCTTGTTGAGAGCCGCCGTGGAGGCCCCCAGGAGCCAGCTAAAGTGCGCCCTGGGGTGTCCTCCTCGGCACTGAACCGCGCTGAGGGAACACTGCGCGCCGCTGAGGCAGCAGCAACTCCCAGCCCCGCAGTCACTGCAGAGACCGTGTCAGCTCCGTCCTTGACGGAGACCCCAACGCCCCAACCTGGTCCGCCTACTTCAACGGAGGAAGTCGCCCCGACGCCCTCGACAGAGGGCCCACGCCGGACTTCTCCAAAAAAGAAGTCCAGGAGGAGAGGAAAGAAGAACCGTCGGGCGGCCGGCCAGTCGGGCCAAACAGAGGCTCCCACCTCTGTGAGACCCGAGGCCACGCCCCCAGCACTCCAGCAGCTACCAGTGGCGGAAACTCCAGTAGCGGCCGCCACAGTACCGACTCCAGTAGCAGAGGCTCCCGCTGCACCTACCACCACAGCGGCTTCCTCGGCCTTTACAGCGGCCATCCCACAGGCGGACCTGGATGAACTTCAGGACCTAGCCCTGTGGTTCGGTGACCTCCTAAGTAAGGTCCTACCTGTACTGCGAAACTTCAAGTTGCAGTACAGCAACCCCAGACTCTCCCCCCTCCAGAAACACACCCTGTTCCTCCAAACCTTGGAGCAGTTGTACCCGGGTTCCGCTAAGTAATGGCCTCTAGATTCGTTCGGAGACCATTGCGACTCGCGTACTGGAACGCGAACGGCATCCGGGGGCAACGCCCAGGCGTCACTGAGTTTGTACAATCGTACGGAATTGACATCCTGATGGTTTGCGAAACCCATCTGGATGCTGTTACTGACTTCTCGCTGCCTAGTTACGTCACCCATCGGTCCGATCGGGTCGGCCGACAGGGTGGCGGTACAGCTATCTTCATTAAGAACCACATAACCCATACTCCTGTCCAACTCCCAGCACTACAGCAGGCTTGCCGTTGCCGGGCTAGACGCGCTGCTGATAGCTGCATATGACCCACCAAACCACCGCTTCCATGAAGCGGACTACACCACCCTACTCAACCTTCACCCAGTGGTATGCATCGCAGGAGATCTCAACGCGAAACATGCCCTCTGGCACAGCCGCACCAACAACCCCCGAGGCCGCGGGCTCTACCGCCTCATCAGCGGCAACCCCGCCCTCGTCGCGCACGGACCGAGAGGACCTACGTGTCATCCGGCTCGCGGCAGGCCGGATGTTCTTGACATAATCACCAAGAACACACCATTTCATCTAGACCTCTCGGCGGTCAACGAGTTGGACTCCGACCATGACCCTGTCGTGGTGGATACAACCGAGACCGTATCAGCTCTGGTAACACCAGACTGGATAAATGAGATCGACTGGGACGCAGCCGTCCTAGACCTAAACCAAACCGTGGACCCGCGACCGCGCATCGATTCCATCGAAGCGCTGGAAGCGGCAGCCACGGCCTTCTCCCGCCAACTCCTGAATGTGGTACGCGCGCATACCTACCGCATCCCATCTAACAAACCTAACCCGAGAACCATACCGAATGAACTCCGGCAGCTGCTAAAAGCCAAGGCAACCGTTCGGAAGCTATGGCAGCGCTTCCGCCATCCCAGGATCCAAGCAGTGTACCAGCGGTTAAAATCCCTGGCAAGGCGCCTGCTTCGCGCGCACCGCAAAGCGGCCTGGGAACACACAATGGCACATATAAACCTGGAAGAGAAACAACCCTGGAGGATCATCCGATCCCTCAGGAAAGACAAAAGTCAGTTTCAGCATCCCATCCATGGCTCCCGTGTGAGACTCTCTTTTGAGCCCCAGGATAAAGCCACGGATTTCGCAGATTATCTGGAGTCCCAATTCGAACCCCGTGAAGACCCCCAGGATGAGGACTTTACTGAGCTCGTGGAGGCGACGGTAGACTACCTCTATGAGGAGCCCCCGCCGCCCCATGAGGAGATCCGCATTCCTTTAGTCACCCCGAAAGAGGTGGCTTCCCAACTCAACCACCTAAAACCTAACAAAGCCCCTGGACATGACGGCGTTACGGCGCCTATGCTCCAGCACCTACCCAGAAAGGCCGTAATCCACCTGACGCGGATTTACAATGCATGCCTGCACCTACGTCACTTTCCAACGTGTTGGAAGGAGGCGCGGGTGGTATGCATTTTGAAACCCGGCAAGGAGCCGGTCTTCCCGTCAAGCTACAGATCTATTAGCTTACTTCCGATCGTCTCGAAAGTATTCGAGCGGTTACTCCTACCTCGCCTCACCCCTCTCTTCGAAGAGAGACTCCTACTCCCGGATCATCAGTTTGGTTTCCGTACTGGACATTCCACAACCCTGCAGTTGCTGCGACTGGCTGAGAAGGCTGCCCTGGGCTTCCAGGACAACTTCAAAACAGTCGCGGTGCTCTTGGACGTGGAAAAGGCCTTCGCCACCACGTGGCATCAGGGACTCTTGTACAAGCTCAAGAACGCAGAAATTCCTCCCCTCTACCTCCACCTGCTTAGTAGCTTCCTTCGGGACCGCACTTTCAGGGTGAGGGTGGAGGGGAGGCATTCCACAGTCAGACCAATAGCGGCGGGAGTGCCGGAAGGCAGCGTGCTGTCGCCGTTACTCTTTGCTGCCTACATGTCCGACTTCCCCACAGAACCCAGTACAGTTACGTGCCAGTATGCCGACGATGTCCTCATAATGGCGCGTAACAAGAACGCCCGATATTGCTTCCCCCCGCTACAGAGACAGCTCCAGGCCATAGGCAGATGGAGTGAACAGTGGCGGATGGCCATCAGCCCGCAGAAGAGCTCAGCTCTACTGCTGGCTAAAGTCCGTGGCTGGCGACCGGAGAGGTCGCTGAGGCTGCGGCGGCGGCGGATCCCCTGGGTCCGCTCCGCCAAATACCTCGGAGTCCTCCTCGACCGCGGCCTTACTTTCACTCCACATGTCAGGGAGAAGGTCGGCTTGGGACACGCTGCCCTGCGGCAGTTGTTTCCCATCTTCCGCTCCACCATGCCTGCACACCTAAAACTACGGCTGTACCGCGCAGTCATCCCGCCCCTGATGCTGTACGGCTGTGAGGTCTGGGGTTCGGTGGCTCGTTCCACCATCCGCAGGCTGCAGGCCGTGCAGAGCAGGGCATTGAGGATGATATACGGCACAGACCGCAGATTCCCGTCCCACATTCTCCATTCCCACTCCGGAATCCCTTACATAGTGGACGTTGTGCGAGAAAGAGCTCGCACAATATACACTAAACTTGCTCCCCACCCAAATCCCCAGGTGAACACTCTCGGTCTTTACGACCACACGCTACCAAGGAGACGCGTAAGCTACCGCCTTCCCAAGGACGCCTTGGGATGGTAGTTTTCCGGCCGCCTCTCCCTTTATTGTTCTACCCGCCAAGTTAAGCAGCATCGGGCATGGTCACGACTCGGACGGGTGACCATCCAGTTGTACTCTGACCAGATCTGCAACACTGGCTTCCCCCCACCCCGTACCTATATCCCTTCAGGTCCCCCGCTAGCCGGCACTGCTTTCCTTGACAGCCCGCAAGCGGCTGGCCAAGGTAAGCAGCATCGGGCCTGGTCCCTCTCTGGGTGGGTGGCCACTCAGATAGGTAAACCAGCCCGCGCCGGCTGCACAGAGGGAACACCCTGCCCAATTACTTTGACATTGACAAAAACGCTTGCATAAGACTACATCTTTTATATCACACGGGTAAATCCGCAAGAAAAGCGGATAGGTACCGTGGTGACTTGCCCCCGCCCGAGAACACTCGGGCGACTAGTTCCTGCTCCTGGCTCCTGGCTCCTGGCTCCTGACTGATGTAATTCTTTCCGAGTTAGCGACGTGAGTGCAGTGCCTCTGAAGATGTCCCCCACAGACAGGGACGATACGTTAGGTAGAAATATTTCAACTAAACATATTTTAACCTACAGACCACGGCAAAACAGCCCGAAAATTTTAAATTTTAAAACCATGGACACCGGCCGTGAAAGCTTACGCATATATTTAATAAACCTCTACGGGGAGGAGTTATTTAGAGAGTCACGTCGTTTTGAGTAGTTAAGAAAACGGAAAGCCCGTCTTTTATCATCTCTTACTTTTTTATCACGCTGCAGGGATGAAGCAGTTCTACCAACATTTTTAAAAGTAAAAAGAACATTTTATACCGCACACGATCATAGGATTTATAATCGCACTGAACGAGCTCTGTTACGCAACCGCATACATCAAACAAGAAAAGAACCTGAGATTAACGATCGCGATTTATTGAAGATTCATTTAAATATCAGCTACCACATGACAAATAACGATTGGGGCAAAATAGATCATCTTACGTCGCAGTCAATTATGAACATCCATGAATCTTCATCCAACAGGCAAAAAAAGAAATTTGAAAATCTACTACAGAAGTCACATAACAAAATTGACAACACACATCGCACAGTAATTAATCTGTCAAATCGGGTTCTATCAGTTGAGGAACAACATGTTCTAGCTAAAGGGGGGAATTTCGCGGTCACTCCAAAAAGCATACCTGTAGAAGATATAATTGCCAACATTGAAGCCGGAATCCACTCGGTACCACGGGAAATAGCAGAAGAAATTCGCACTGAATCAACCAGGATCCTAAGAAAAGCGAAGCCTCCGGAGCCAATATAAACAAAAAAGAACTGTCGGCCTTGAAAGATCTGAATGCGGACGACATTATCCTAGTTTTACCAGCAGACAAAGGCAACGCTACTGTTGTTATGAACACCACAGATTACAATGGGAAGATTTCGGAACTATGATGTACAACAAGGGATCACGTGATCCTACCTCTACCATTTTAAATAAAACAAATAAGATGATCAGGAATTCGCCATCCATACCACAGGAGACTAAGAAAAGCTTATTGCATTCAGAAGCCATGGCACCAAGGTTATATGGATTGCCGAAAATTCACAAAAAGAATGTACCATTACGTCCCATAGTCAGCGCCACTGGATCGCCCACATACACTATCTCTCGTTATCTTACTCCGTTATTACAAGAACACATCGGTAATTCAGAAACTCTCATAAAGAATTCCTACCATTTCACGCAGAAAATACGCAATCTAAAATGTGACCCCGCAGATATTCTCGTCAGCTTCGACATCACGTCGCTGTTTACCATGGTATACCCGTCAAGGACGTTTTAGAACATATCGACAAGTTGTTCCCGCAAGACATACGACCTTTTTAAGCTGTGTCTCACCACGACGTATTTTAGATGGAACAACGATTACTACGAACAAAAAGACGGAGTTGCCATGGGCAATCCTCTTGGACCTGTGGTGGCTAATTTGTATATGGAACGATTTGAAAAACATGCACTGGCAACTGCGACTAAGAAACCGTCCGTTTGGCTTCGTTACATTGACGACGTCTTCGCTATATGACCTCACGGAGAAGCTGAACTCCAAAAATTCCGAGATCACCTGAACAGCCAACACGCAAACATCCAATTTACAAAAGAATTAGAGTCCGACGGCCAGATTGCTTTTCTCGATGTATTGATAAGTAGGAAAAACTACGGAAGATTCACGTGTGTAGTGTACAGAAAACCAACCCATACGGACCGATATCTTAGTAAACAATCCAACCATCATCCCAAACAGAAAAGAAGCGTAATCAAAACACTAGTGGAACGAGCTAAAGGAATCTGTGATCCGGAACATTTACCACAAGAATTAAAATATCTACAAAAGACGCTACTGTATAATGGGTACACTAAAAAGAATATCGATCGAGCAATACGTCCCAGAAAGATCAACACCAGACCTAGGGAGGCACCGACATATAAAAATAAATTATTCTTGCCATATACAAAAAACATCACTGGTCGTATCGGCAAGATTTTAGAGAAACAACACGTGAAGCCTATATACATGCCGACAACTAAAATAAAACAGTACCTCAAATCAGCTAAACACCAACTCGATCCACTTTCAAAATCTGGTGTTTACAAAATCCCGTGCACACGTGGCCAAGTTTACATCGGCACTACAAAGTGTAGCATTAACACACGCATTACAGAACATAAAAGAAACTGCCGCCTCGGACAAACAGAAAAATCAGCCGTGGCACAACATGTTTTATCTTTGGATGACCACCGTATGCAATATGATAAGGTAGAGGTTATAGCTACGACTAAAAAATATTTCCCCCGTTTATACAGAGAGGCCATTGAGATTTATAAGAACACCAACAACTTCAACAAAGACGAAGGACTTAAATTAAACTCCACCTAGTTCCCTATACTTTCCCAGCTCCGCAACCTCCAGGCCAAATAAACAAACCAGAACCTGTCCACTTGACCCCGCCTACCAGTGCCCGAGTATATATACTGGCTGTAACCCGCACTGATGTAATTCTTTCCGAGTTAGCGACGTGAGTGCAGTGCCTCTGAAGATGTCCCCCACAGACAGGGACGATACGTTTGGTAGAAATATTTTAACCTACAGACCACGGCAAAACAGCCCGAAAATTTTAAATTTTAAAACCATGGACACCGGCCGTGAAAGCTTACGCATATATTTAATAAACCTCTACGGGGAGGAGTTATTTAGAGAGTCACGTCGTTTTGAGTAGTTAAGAAAACGGAAAGCCCGTCTTTTATCATCTCTTACTTTTTTATCACGCTGCAGGGATGAAGCAGTTCTACCAACATTTTTAAAAGTAAAAAGAACATTTTATACCGCACAGGATCATAGGATTTATAATCGCACTGAACGAGCTCTGTTACGCAACCGCATACATCAAACAAGAAAAGAACTTGAGATTAACGATCGCGATTTATTGAAGATTCATTTAAATATCAGCTACCACATGACAAATAACGATTGGGACAATATAGATCATCTTACGTCGCAGTCAATGATGAACATCCATGAATCTTCATCTAACAGGCAAAAAAAGAAATTTGAAAAACTACTACAGAAGTCACCTAACAAAATTGAAAACACACATCGCACAGTAATTAATCTGTCAAATCGGGTTCTATCAGTTGAAGAACAACATGTTCTAGCTAAAGGGGGGAATTTCGCGGTCACTCCAAAAAGCATACCTGTAGAAGATAAAATTGCCAACATTGAAGCCGGAATCCACTGGGTACCCGGGAAATAGCAGAAGAAATTCGTACTGAATCAACCAGGATCCTAAGAAAAGCGAAGCCTCCCGGAGCCAATATAAACAAAAAAGAACTGTCGGCCTTGAAAGACCTGAATGCGGACGACAGTATCCTAGTTTTACCAGCAGACAAAGGCAACGCTACTGTTGTTATGAACACCACAGATTACAATGGGAAGATTTCGGAACTATTGGACCCTACGATGTACAAAAAGAGATCACGTGATCCTACCTCTACCATTTTAAATAAAACAAATGAGATGATCAGGAATTCGCCATCCATACAACAGGAAACTAAGAAAAGCTTATTGCATTCAGAAGCCATGGCACCAAGGTTATATGGATTGCCGAAAATTCACAAAAAGAATGTACCATTACGTCCCATAGTCAGCGCCATTGGATCACCCACATACACTATCTCTCGTTATCTTACTCCGTTATTACAAGAACACATCGTTAATTCAGAAACTCACATAAAGAATTCCTACCATTTCACGCAGAAAATACGCAATCTAAAATGTGACCCCGCAGATATTCTCGTCAGCTTCGACATCACGTCGCTGTTTACCATGGTACCCGTCAAGGACGTTTTAGAACATATCGACAAGTTGTTCCCGCAAGACATATACGACCTTTTTAAGCTGTGTCTCACCACGACGTATTTTAGATGGAACAACGATTACTACGAACAAAAAGACGAAGTTGCCATGGACAATCCTCTTGGACCTGTGGTAGCTAATTTGTATATGGAACTATTTGAAAAACATGCACTGGCAACTACGACTAAGAAACCGTCCGTTTGGCTTCGTTACATTGACGACGTCTTCGCTATATGGCCTCACGGAGAAGCTGAACTCCAAAAATTCCTAGAACACCTGACTCTTGGACCTGTGGTAGCTAATTTGTATATGGAACTATTTGAAAAACATGCACTGGCAACTACGACTAAGAAACCGTCCGTTTGGCTTCGTTACATTGACGACGTCTTCGCTATATGGCCTCACGGAGAAGCTGAACTCCAAAAATTCCTAGAACACCTGAACAGCCAACACGCAAACATCCAATTTACAAAAGAAAATAGCGTCCGACGGTCAGATTGCTTTTCTCGATGTATTGATAAGTAGGAAAAACTACGGAAGATTCACGTGTGTAGTGTACAGAAAACCAACCCATACGGACCGATAACTTAGTAAACAATCCTACCATCATCCCAAACAGAAAAGAAGCGTAATCAAAACACTAGTGGAACGAGCTAAAGGAATCTGTAATCCGGAACATTTACCACAAGAATTAAAATATCTACAAAAGACGCTACTGTATAATGGGTACACTAAAAAGGATATCGATCGAGCAATACGTCCCAGAAAGATCAACACCAGGCCTAGGGAGGCACCGACATATAAAAGTAAAGTATTCTTGCCATGTATAAAAAACATAACTTGTCGTATCGGCAAGATTTTAGAGAAACAAAACGTGAAACCTATATACATGCCGACAATAAAGTAAAACAGTACCTCAAATCAGCTAAAGACCGACTCGATCCACTTTCAAAATCTGGTGTTTACAAAATCCCGTGCACATGTGGCCAAGTTTACATCGGCACTACAAAGCGTAGCATTAACACACGCATTACAGAACATAAAAGAAACTGCCGCCTCGGACAAACAGAAAAATCAGCCGTGGCACAACATGTTTTATCTTTGGATGACCACCTTATGCAATATGATAAGGTAGAGGTTATAGCTACGACTAAAAATTATTTTCCCCGGTTATACAGAGAGGCCATTGAGTTTTATAAGAACACCAACAACTTCAACAAAGACGAAGGACTTAAATTAAACTCCACCTGGTTCCCTATACTTTCCCAGCTCCGCAACCTCCAGGCCTAATAAACAAAGCAGAACCTGTCCACTTGACCCCGCCTACCAGTGCCCGAGTATATATACTGGCGGTAACCCGCACTGATGTAATTCTTTCCGAGTTAGCGACGTGAGTGCAGTGCCTCTGAAGATGTCCCCCACAGACAGGGACGAAACGTTAGGTAGAAATATTTTAACTAAACATATTTTAACCTACAGACCACGGCAAAACAGCCCGAAAATTTTAAATTTTAAAACCATGGACACCGGCCGTGAAAGCTTACGCATATAACTTAGTTGTTACTGGTGCATATAACTGTTACTGCACTGTAATATATACAAGTTTAAAAGAGCATGGCATTGATCACGCCACAGATATAGCAAATAAGCCACACCCTACATAAAAAAAAGAGAGAAGCTATTTTATCTGGCCTGACTATTCCAGTTTCAAATATCTTCTTACTGGTCGCTGTAATTAGATGCACTACAGCCACATATCAAGATTAATCAATAGTTAATATCCCCCACCCCCTGCCTGAATTTTGATTAATCTGCAGAATTAAGGAGTTCTCACTACTTAAATAAAGTATTTTGTTACTTTTACACTTTTACTAAGTACTTAAAAGGTAGAAAAATCTATACCCGAATATCTTAAATAGTTTAGAAGGTCGTGTGTGCATGGGCGTGCGCCATGTACAAACGAAAGGACAAGGTGTTAACTGCATGTGTGGACATTGAATAACACTGAATATCGTAACACACTAATTTATTACGGTAGTATACAGGGCAATATGGCCTTCACGGTGCAAAAGAATGACAGTATATATACAGTTGACATGACAAACCTGGGCCTAAAGACCCTCAGAATAGTCCCCTGCTACTGTCACCACACCTTGCCAACGACGTGGGAGGTGCTGAATACCTACAGCCTAGCATTTGCCGCACCATGTGTGAATCGGGTCATCTGTTTGCGCACAGCATTAGCAATGTCCGCTTGTGTTGCAAACTGCCTACCATGTAGTGGTTCCTTAATCTTTCGAATGAGATGAAAGTCAGAGGGCGAAATGTCGGGAGAGTACGGTGGGTACTCCAATTCTTCCCATCCTCAACTTCGCAGTAGCTGCCATACACACTCTGCTTTATGTGTATTTGCATTGTGCAGAACTATTCCACTGTCCACAAGATCCGGACATTTCTCCCGAATGTCACGTCGTACTTATCGCACCAGGAAGTCCCTGTAATACATACTGTGCGGTCACTTCTGCCATGTGGTACAAAGTGGCAAACAATGACTCCCCTGACGTCATATTAGACAATCACCATCAGTTTGACTGGGGAAGGATTCTGATGGAACTTCTGCATCCTTGGTGATCCACCATGTCGCCACTCCACATACTGACGTTTCAGTTTTGGTTCGTATGTCCTGGCCCAAAATTCATCGATGGCGATTATTCGTGACAAGAATTGATCGCTGTCCTGTTGCCAACGTGCAATGTGGTCATAGTATATTGCATAGCGCATCCACCTTTGTGCTTCCGTGAGTGCATGCGTACCGCGATGGGTAGTTGCAGCTCAATACACAATATCCTGTGGATGGTGGGTTTCTCGATGCCACTTGCCCTCTCTTAACTCCAGTAGCGTCCATCGTCTGTCTTCATCCAGGAGCTGCTCGATGACGGCACGTGCCACGTCGGTCTGCACACTGAGAGGTCGTCCCGAACGTTGCCCATCACTGGTTGTCACATGTCCTTGCTGAAACTTTCCTACCCACCGTGCTACTGTACGGTATGGTAGGTCATTATTCCCAAAGGCTTCCACTATCACTGTGACATTCCAATGCAGATCCCCCTCGGAAAATGGCTATTTTATGTAAGCGTGCTGCTCAACACAGGTTACTCTATCTCACAGGACACTCACCAACTGACTGATTTCACAGCCCTCGCTGCACTACTACCAGCTATCACAGAGCCATCTGTTGTTCTGCAGAACTTCCGCACAACACTTATGCGTTTATGATCCGTTCACGTATCTACAAGAAAATAACTAGTTGCCATGATTTTTGCCCTAACCCTCATAGTTTTTTGAACTATTAAGAAATTGTAATATTACTTGGAAATCATGTGCAAATACCTTACTAAATTATGGAACTAGAAAGTTAAAATGACTAGTCCAGTTTTAATGATATACAGGATCATCTGATTAAATAGCAATACTGTTAATGCCACTTGGCTTGCAAGCATGTGCAACTTGCCTACCAGTGTTATGCATTCAAAAGAATAGGATGAATGTATAGGCCAACGAGTACTGTTATTGTTTTGAAAGGTACAATATTGAATGTTCCTTATATTGCTTACCTTTTAAATTGTGTTGGAAATATTCTCCTTGTGCTCGAGGACAGATATTGCAGTGTGATAACAGATTATCATTTACAGGTTGCAACTCCTCTTGGGAAATATTGGCTATTTCTCTCAAATATTGTTTTGCAGTTCTTGTAATGTTTGAGGATTTGATTTATACATTTCTCACCAAAGATGTCAGCATTAGCATCCAAAGAAGTATGAACTGTAACCCTGCCCCTTGTTGAAATATGCCATGTAATCAGTGTTCATCTGTCAATTGAGAGAAAATCTGTTCCGTGGTACCATGCAGCATTAATTATTTTGTGAAAGGAAATAAGACCAATTATTATTCCAGCCACACACACTAAACACTGATCTTAGGAGTTGACTTTGATGTACGAATTTTGGATTCTTGAGAGGGAAGTGGTGCAGTAAGTGTTCTTTGACGTCTCAGGGTTTAAACAGTGTGCAACCACAATTTAGGTGCCACTAAGAACATTGCTGGTTAATCTGATGACAACTAACAAAAACACACTATGTTGGTTCTACATAACTGCTTACAACATGTCAAAGTTAATGCATTTAACAAATTTAATTTTTACTTTCTCTACACATACTATGTACATGGTGTATAGAGAAGGTATTGTTTTGCATCCAAAAATTTGATACTGAGATTTTACTGGAAATGTTTTGAGATTCCTGAATCCAAATAAAAGCATTTTTAGAAAAAGGTCAGTGTGCGTGTGCATGTGCGGGTGTGTGCGCTCATGCGTGTGGACATAATAGCTCAAAAATGAAAAATCTGTTAAATACCAAACTGTATTAAAGTTTAGTATCTCCCAAGGATCAAATACAATTTTGAAGAAAATCCCCCCACCCCAACTATGCTTTACTTGGAAAAATTTTCGAAAATTTTGATTTTCTCATAAATGGCTCTAACAATTTTGATTCAAATATTGTATATTAGAGATATTTACATGAAAAGTGAAGTGTATATCTTGAATTTTCTGGAAATAGCCTCTGAAGATCTCTTTTATTTTGGATGAATTTTGCATAACTGGTAAACTATAAGAGATAGACAAAACCTTAAGACACAAAATATGTAGGTCTCCTGAAAATACATAATTTATGTCATGCACTTTGTGCGTAAAGCTGATCATTTCTGAGATATTCCTTCATATTGGTTTCAGATTTAAAATACATTTCTCATACAGGAATTTGTCAATTCCTAGCCATACTAAGGAATTTTAACCAATAGCAATCAGCTTTTAAAATATTTGACTACCACCTTAGCTTATGGTACTTCCTTATTTCCCTTCTACTTACAAGGAAGCAAGTTACTAATTTATCTTGATTAGTATGAAGTAGATAGAAGAATAAGCTTTATACCAATAATTTGTTGCAGAAATGTAGAGACAGTCATGTAAATGGAAGACATCAGATTTTTTTATTTTATTGTTGCATCTTTTGAAAGTAGCAGTTTATATTTCTTTATTTTTGTTCTTTATTTCAGTCATAATTACTTTAAGTCCTGGGCTTTATAGTTGACCAACTATTAGGTCAATTAGTATTATATAAACATTTTTTCCACATTATAAGTCACCATTCTGATATTGCATCTCAAATTAATTTGAGATCACCTTGTGATTTACTGGGAAAAATAAGAGTCCGTTGGGGAATTTAATGTTGTATCAGCATGTTGCCATGGTAGCTCAGTGGTTAGAGCAACCAGTTATAGACCGCAAGATCTGTTGTTCATAACCCGGTTGTGACATTGAATTTTTCAAAGTAACTCTACCTACTCAATGTAGTCATCTGTGTGTTATGTTGCACTATACAAGAGCTATAAATTTTGGTACTGATATGTTCATCCTGCCCTATGTGGTGTGTGCATGCAAAGCTGGATATGTACCAAACTAGTTTTTAAGTGAGTATTTTCCAAAGATGCAACACACAAGCTTTTAAAGGAAATCACCCAAAAATTTCTGTATGTGAGAAAAATTCACATAAATTTGATTTCTCAAAAATGGCTCCAAAGATTTAGAGTAAGATACCATATATTTAAGATGTTTACATGGTAAATGAAATGTATTTCTAGAATTTTCTGTTATTACACCACTATTTACAATATATTAAAGCTTTTACAAATTTTAGGAATTGATTTTGATGATTTTGTCATCACATTTTTAGAAGTAGCAATTTATATTTTTTTTATCCCTATTTTATGTTGGAATTAAATTTGATACCTGCACAGAGTTTGCACTAAAATAGTGTAGTAACTTGTGTGCTGTGTTGAACCACACAAGGACAATGAATTTTGGTGTGACTGGATGTGGGTGTGCATGTGTGAGCATGTCCGCATGAATGTGCATGCATGTTTTATGTACCAAGCCTAGTATTTAATTCACTATTTTCTAAAAATGCAACACTAAAGATTTTCAAAGAAATCATTTGAAACTACTCTTTATGTGGACAAAGTTTCATCATTTTGATTCCTCAAAAATGGCTAAACATTTTTTATTAAAGTAAATATTTAAAATTATTTGGTACCAAATGAAATATATTTCTTGAATTCTTTGGGAAAAAACCTAAGAAGTTTGTTTCATTTGGGAGGAATAAAATTTTAAGTCATTTTGTATAATGGTTAAATTATAAGAGGGAAATAAAAACGTACAACACAAAAAACGTAGATCTCTTTTAGGACACGGAAATTAAAACAGCTTTATAGGTGCATAGGCTCTTTCAAAGCTATCCAATGTTATTGGTTAGAATTTTTTAATACTTGAACATTTTTCTTCACTTGCTTCTTGCTGTGTTATGGAAAGAGTCATGGATCTTTAAGGCAAGAATTAAGTGACCTACTTTTAAACATCTTATTTTCTTTTTTTATGTTTTATTTGTTCAGCTCTCTTTAACATCAATGGTCATATTGGGAGGTTTGACTTGTGAAACTGTAGGCTCAGAATATTAGGTTAATAAACGTTATATTACTAAACACATGCACATTTAGTCTCACATTCATACTTCCAGACTCTATAGGGGATAGGGAATAATTCTGGTTATGGAAAAATTCCCAGCCCCAGCTGGGAATCAAACCTCCGGGTGAGAAGTCAGCTTGCTGACCAATTGACCATGGAGGCAGCCACATCTCACTATTGATTTTGTTTCCTGTATTGAAATGTGTAATGTAATGAAGGTATTTATCAGAATTAATATAAAATGGGTAGAAACAGTAGGGGTCTATAAGAATAGCTGATAGAAGGTATGCAGGGTGTTTCAAAATGATATTGAACCAAGGTGTAAGTGCTGTTGCTCTGGTCCTATGTGATAGGAAAATTAGGTTTTCAAAGTCAATATACATGAACAAAATGTCTCCTAATCAGCATGGATTAGACAGTGAACCAGGAATAAAGCTGTGTGCCTGCTCCCAATACAAGAAGTAACACAGGTAGCTTGGAAAACTGCATCATTTGCATTCACAGTGTATTTGTCAACATACCAATATGCTGCAAAATGGTAGTCTCACATTAAACTCCTTGTGTAATGAAACCCTGCTAATGCATCTTTAGTAATTTGTTTAGTCTGTGCATATTTTATAATAGGCAGTGAATGAAAAAAAATTACTGGGAGAATAAGATGGGATATACATTCATGCTAATATTATGTTTTACAGGCAATTTAAGGGACCTGCACATGGGAATGACTTTCTTAAACTCCACATTTTTGTATGGAATCTTTTGAAAATTTCACTGTGGTTTGATTGCAATTTGTTTAAAATGCATACCAAATTGCATTCATATTGGATACATGTTCTGAATGGTAAATTATTTTATAAATATATTGTGTAATCAAAATGTCTCGTACATATCTCAATTTAAGAAAATTGGTTGCAATTTTTGCAATTGGAGCTTTGAATCACAAACAAAAATAGTGTGAAGGAATATTTTAAATAACTTTGAGCAAATTATGAAATTGTTGTTAACCTATAACAACATTTGATGCTTAAAGTTAGCCATATTTTAAAAAAAAATTGCTATTGACATAGGAAAGTATTTTGCCAACAGAAAGTTAGTAAGGATACTTAATGAACTTCTGGGAACTTTTAATGGAATTTAAACAAACTGAGATATGTGGAACATTTTGAAACTTGGAAATTTATTTTAGAGGAAAATGTTGTTCTATAATATAGTATGCTAGGAAACAGATATATTATAGAATCTTTAAATGGTTACAGAGCCAAAGCAAGGGGAGCACAAGTAAATGTTGACTCTATGGATGCTTTAATTTGAAATGTGCATTAAATGAAACATCTGTACTTTTGACACAAATTCTAGTTCAGTACCTCAAGTTGCTGAGCATTTACTATTAGGATAATTACAAAATAGTTGTTCCAGTAAGTATAAGATACTAATGATTGAGACAAAATACATACATATGCTTTGCATTTTACAAGCTCGAAACTGTCTTGACTCTTTAACTTTTGCCCTTTAGCATGAATGCTAGGATGTTTGCTGAAAACATACAAGGAGAAAACCCTTTGTTTTCATGTCAAGTGCTTGAAAAGAACACCACCATTGGAAGTATGAGTTTGTGGGCACCACAACAAGTGCTTCTTGTGGTGCCTAATCTCAAAGTGATATAATTGTCAATGTTATATAAAAAATACTAAAATAGTTTCGAAGTTGTGACATTAAAATCTGTACTAGTTCAAGTATCAGCTATAATCCTGATATATGGTGGACTTTGAGACAGTGATGTGTTTTAACAATTAAAATTTAGTTGAGTCGATTTTGTAACACTACATCACTTACTTTTTAATTTCGGAAAACATGTTTCAGAAGCCATGTGCTTCCATTGTCAATTCCTTTGGTCGACTACCGGTATTGCTTGCTGTGGTGGTTGTCTCTGTCCCTGGTGGTGGTTTGATGAACTTCTGTATGAGTAGATCGCCTGGCGGGATTTCAAAATTGAAAACCCGGTTCTTGTTTTTCCATATATATATGTTTTCCCAAACTTTTAATTCTGTCTTCCTTGTGATGTTTTTGAGGATTTTTGGGCTTCTATTTATAGTGTGTTTCTCTTTCCAAAAATGCCAAGCTACTGCAGATTTTTCTTCTTGTTTGAGTTTAATATTTCTGTGGTGTTCTTTTGCCCTGGTTTTTATATTTCTTTTTGTTTGGCCGATGTAGATTTTTTCACAGTCATTACAGCTGAACTGATATATTCCTGGTTTGTTTTCTTGTGGGATATCATCTTTTAATTTGGAATTTAAAATGTTTTTTATAGAGTAATTGTTTTTAGGGGCTAGAATGATGTTATGTCTTTTGAAGATCCTCTGGAATTTGTAGAAAGTTGTAGGGTGGTATGTAAACTTCTTGTAGATCTTGTTTTCTTTCTGGTTTTGAGTGAGTGTGCTGACTTCTTTAATTCTACAGAGAATGGATTTCGGGCAGAACTGGTGTACAAAAAAGTTAATAAAGCCAAAAATAGAAAGAGAATTAAAGAAGTCAGCACACTCACTCAAAACCAGAAAGAAAACAAGATCTACAAGAAGTTTACATACCACCCTACAACTTTCTAC
This sequence comes from Hymenopus coronatus, assembly GCA_030762935.1. NCBI lineage: Eukaryota > Metazoa > Arthropoda > Insecta > Mantodea > Hymenopodidae > Hymenopus > Hymenopus coronatus. The sequence continues at coordinate 403,262,291 of CM060900.1, read as the reverse complement.
AAATTCCAGAGGATCTTCAAAAGACATAACATCATTCTAGCCCCTAAAAACAATTACTCTATAAAAAACATTTTTAATTCCAAATTAAAAGATGATATCCCACAAGAAAACAAACCAGGAATATATCAGTTCAGCTGTAATGACTGTGAAAAATCTACATCGGCCAAACAAAAAGAAATATAAAAACCAGGGCAAAAGAACACCACAGAAATATTAAATTCAAACAAGAAGAAAAATCTGCAGTAGCTTGGCATTTTTGGAAAGAGAAACACACTATAAATAGAAGCCCAAAAATCCTCAAAAACATCACAAGGAAGACAGAATTAAAAGTTTGGGAAAACATATATATATGGAAAAACAAGAACCGGGTTTTCAATTTTGAAATCCCGCCAGGCGATCTACTCATACAGAAGTTCATCAAACCACCACCAGGGACAGAGACAACCACCACAGCAAGCAATACCGGTAGTCGACCAAAGGAATTGACAATGGAAGCACATGGCTTCTGAAACATGTTTTCCGAAATTAAAAAGTAAGTGATGTAGTGTTACAAAATCGACTCAACTAAATTTTAATTATCAGCTATAAGATTGCTGTATTTGTTCAGTTTTGTTTCAAGACAACCAATATAAAAATAAACAATAGAGGCAGAAACTCATGTGAATGTAACACATAACCTCTTTTTACTCTACCGTGTACTTCTGCACAAAAGAATTTAAAACATTTAAAATAAAAATTTTACCATAAATTAATGTTTTGAGGTTCACCTAATAAAAACATTTTTAGAACAATGGACAAGTGAGGTAGGGAGGAATGGAAGAAGAAAGGGTGAGGGGAGAGATATACACCTGCTCGCTTTCATACCTCTGGTGTAAACATTACTATTAACATTGTATATCATTTTTATTTTGGCTTCTTGAATATATTGATAAAATGGAATAGTATTTGTTAGTCTTATTAATAGTGAAATAAAATATTTCACTTTGGTGTATTGCCTTTCCATAAAATTAAGTAAAAGCACTCAGTTTAGTTTACTTGTTCTCATTGAATACTTTGATAACAGTATAAGTTAATTCTTATGGTATCAGAGGAATAGCCAATTTATGGTTTCAATCCTATCTAAAGAATAGGAAGCAGTTTATAGAAATAAACACATACAGATCAAACCAAAGACCTGTTGATCGTGGCGTCCCACAAGGTTCTATTTTAGGGCCTATATTTTTTATTCTATATATCAATGATCTCCCAAGTGAAATGCCACATATAAATACTGTTCTGTTTGCTGATGACACAAAGTTTGCATCCAGCAGCAAAGATCTTAATGTTCTTCAAGACAGCAATAACAGGTCAAATGAAAACTTAAATACATGGCTAAACAAAAATAAATTACTTTTAAATGCTGACAAAATTGTATGCATGCACTTCAGTTCTCAAGTAAACCAATAAGCAAATTTGAATATTACCATCGGACAATCAAAAATTAAGGAAACAGACACCACTAAGTTTCTAGGGGTATGGATTGATGCTGACCTATCCTGGAAGACTCACATTAATTTTGTAATTACAAAGCTCAGTGAACTAAGCTATGCAATGAGAATCCTTAGTCGTGTATCCTCTCCTGAAGTCCTAAAAGCAGTTTATTTTGGATGTGTACATTCTGTATTTTCTTATGGTATAATCTTCTGGGGATCCTCAACTAAAACAAAAGACCTATTTATACTACAAAAGCGCATTGTAAAAATCATGAAACATGTCCCCATAAATTCATCAACAAAACCAGTGATCAGAGAATTCTGTATTCTACCACTAACTTGTGTTTACATTTTGGAGACTGTTATTTTCATCCATAAGAATTTATCATATTTTAGCAGGAATTCTGACTACCATTCCTATAATACCAGGGGATCACAAAGCTTGCATTTCAGTCATCAAAGCAGAAAAACGTGTCTGCAGAGTACACTACATCAAGGACTATCTCTTTATAACAAGCTACCGGGTAACTGGAAACTCTTAAATCAGAAACAACTCAAACATAAAGTTAAAAACCATCTTTTAACCCACATGTTTTACAGTATAAATGAATTCATGACTACTGCATTTTCCTAAACTTGTATTAACCATTGTGTAAATAATTAATATCTCGTTTAAGTTTCTTTAAATTGTATATACTAGTTGCAAGTTGTATTACAGAAATGTAATTTGTAATTTGTTACTTGAGGAAGCCTTTGAATTCCTGTAATTCTTTTGGTGAATAAAAATCTTATCTTATCTAATGCTTTAATATAAAACAAGTGTTTTCATTTGTTTATTTTGAATTTAAGTGCATTTTTGTTTTAGCTACTTACATTTAAGATTTCATAAAATATACATGAAAAACTAACTTGGGAATTAATACCACTGTCAAAGTTAATACCATTCTTGTAATGTAGAAAACAGTTGGGTGTCATTGGAGACAACATACATTCTACTTTGTGGCAATACTGAAGTTGTGCATTAAGTGCTATTTTACCATCCACCTGCAAGGGAAAGTGCTTTGTTGCCATTTGTCTGGATCTCGAAGCCTTTTTCAACAAACCATGAAAAATAAGTATAAGTATTCATAAGCTTTTGTTACAAACTGTATTATGTCCACCCCTGGACAAAATCAAGTTTTATATGAATTTGCGTAGTTTCTAGTATGGTCTTTCTTGCTGCTAACTCTGTTCGCATGAAATCATATTTTGTTCATGGGCATGTGAAAAGTGGCTGTTGTTGCAAAGCATATTATGTACACATCCTTTTTTCTCAGGGTGGTTATCCAGAAAGCCATCTGCTATTAATTTGGTTAAGTTTTTGTCTTGATCAGCATTAAGTTAAGCATTCTATTGGTTTGTGCTGTATGCTCTGTTCGTTTTTGCTAAATTTTGCAATGGATGAAAGTGAAATTATGGGGGCAAAATCCAGAGGAAGCTAAAGGAAACAGAAGCAGCAAACAGGGGCGTGACAGTTGCAATCTGAGGAAAGGCATGTGTTGAATAACAAACAGTATTAGTAATCTTGTTGTCTTAATATTATTGTAAAGCATTGTCATGACTAGTGTATTACAGAACACATTTTGAGTGATGTCTTTCTGCAGAAATAAATTTAAGCAGCTGTGCACTGTAGCAAATAGCAACACACATAGGTGAAACCAAAGGCTTATCCAGAATGGATACACCTATGATAGCATATGGTTTCAGTTCATTGCATATTTGCATTTATTGTACTAACAAAGCTTTCACGTAATATCAATAGTGCTGAGTGGATAGTTAAATAATCTCTTCTTTAGGCATTGTGATAAAGACTCAGACTGGTCTATCTTTAAAGCTCTATGCCAGCACAAAGAGCGTTGCTGTTGCAGTATACCTACATATTTTCTCCTCAAAGCCAAAAAGAAAGTGTGTGAAATAAAATCAAAGTAGAACAAGAACATTGACTTCCCTTGCTAATTGTGTGTCTGCTCCAAAAGGACATAGGCCTAGGGGAGAGTAGAAAGCCACGTGCACATCAGTAGTAATAAAACACCAGATCATCGTCGTCGTCGTCATCATCATCTTCCTCTCCTCCTCATTATTAATTAATTTATTATTAATTTTATTTATTTATTAATTTACTTTTATTTATTAATTTATTATTATTTATTAATTTATTTATTTTTATTTATTAATTTATTTTTATTAATTTATTTTTATTAATTTATTTTTATTAATTTATTTATTAATTTATTATTATTAATATTAGTGGTGGTGGTGGTGGTGGTAGTAGTAGTAGTAGTAATTTCTTTCAAATATCTTTCAAACAATATAAGGTTGTTTCTTGTGTTAAGCAAATATGTTGTTTATAATTACTGCAAACAACTAAATTTTTTTACAAGAGAAACATATGTTTAGTGAAGTAAAATATGTTATTAGTCATAAAGATAAACATAAGTGTAACTTCATCCATTCAAGAGAATCTGTACTATATTTTTATAATATCTACTAATTATATAGTTTTTCACTTTTGGGGTTGTTGCTTTCTTATTTAAAAATCTGTAGATCACGGTAACAATCCATATTAGGCTCAATATTAATTCTCTAATTTCAAAGGTTTGATTTTTGAGAAAGCTGTTTCGTTTGAAATACAATTCCAATTGGGACATGTAAAGACAAGATTTGTGTCTTGTTAGTTTTGAAATTCTTCCTTTAGTTTAAGTGTGATTAAAATTTTTGGCTTATCCTGTAAAATTTTCCTTTTTGGACATAAAGTGCTTTGTAATGATGCTCTTAATTTGTGGTTTAAAGAATGCAATCAATACCCTTTCCTCCAGTATTCTCTGGCAAGCGTTAGGACAGTTTCAGTTATCTAATTAATTTAATACTAGGTTGCCTCTGATGTTAGATTCCAAAAATAATAATCTTGATATAGCAAGTCAGTTGTATTTGAGGTTATGGTAACTTGAATAACCAGGACTGCTTTGAAGGTTTGCTGGAGAATATATTTGAATTATGCAGTGGCATAATGTACATTTGTTGACAAACCATAGAAGGGTTAGTAGAAGAACACCAGTATACAAAGTTGACAGTCCATGATTAGAATCTCTGTGACCCTGAAGTTTTCAAGAGATTAAAGTTTAAATGTATTAATGTGCATAGAATTATATAGAAGTATATGATGGGGTACTTAATATTGGAATTATTGACATAAATGGTCCCTTTATATGTTGCAGGCGGATTGGATGCAGTTACAAAAGAAAAGAAATGGATCAGAATTGCACAGAAAATGGGCTACCCTTCAGGGAAAGGTGTAGGAAGTCTTTTGAAAATACATTATGACAGAATTTTATATCCATATGTTGTGTTCCAAGAAGGAAAGAAAGTCAACCTACTTGTGAGTAATTCCATTTTAATAAATGTGTCTAACATCAGAAAATGTGGAGTTCTTAATAAAATGTTAAGAAAAAGAAATAACAATCTAGATGAATTGAAAGGAATGAAGTCACAGAATTAATGTCTTTAAGAAATAAAATTTCATCACCAAACCCTATAGAGATATGGATGCTTTTTGTCATTTGAAGCAGTGTTTTATTTGAATAAAAAAAGGAGAGGGTGAGGGAGATAGAGAGGGGGTGGGGAGGGGGGGAGAGGGAGAGGGAGAGAGAAAAAAAACTGCACATCAAGCTTCAAAGGATTAATACCAAATCAAAGTGACAAACATTTCAAAAACCTTTGTTCAGTGTTAGTCCGTTATCAAATTAAAACTAAATTCATGTTATTTATACTAAAATGCCTAATTCCTATTGTAGACTTCAGCAGAACTGTAAAATAAAAAGAAATATATTCAGTGAAACCAATTAAAATCAAATAAGCATGGAGTTGACTGAACACACTCACTACATTTTTAAGCAATACATATTTCACCGACGTCGCTGCATGTCAGCTATTGTCAACACAGCAGGAATGTATTGACACTGCTATATGTTAACTGTAACTAGGGAAGAAATTTATTCTATACTACAGGATTTACAAATCAGCTTTCAGGCGAATTGTTTCTATACCCAAAGACTTATCAGAATCTCAGACTATGATGGATGTAGATGGAAAACAATTTCCTCAAAAGAGAGAACCCAACATTGAACTGAAGTACACCCTGGGAAGTGGCCTGCATCTACTATGGTAACAAGTTATTTGGTAGGTCCTTGTCTCATAAATTGAGAATGGCTAATACTTTTTCATCCTCAAGAAATAAATTCTCTTTATGGAATTCCAGAAGTCTAGCTTATTAAAAAATGCAGGGCTTTCATCAGTGTGTGAAACCCTAAAGATTAAAAACAGAAGCACTATTAACAGAAGTATTCATGCTAGAGTGAAGGTGAGTGCTAATAAGTGTGACTCATCAAAACTCCAACAACTTTTAATTTATTTGTCCATGAAATGCGTTATCAAGCATGCATACACTACCATGTTCTTCTGTAGTAGAAGGTATATAATGTAGCTGTCGACTTCTATGTTAGGACATTCAATTGCTATAGCTAACATTTGAAACAAAGTTTCTATAAATACATCAAGGAGTAGTCCTTCTTAGGAGTGGCAACACCCTTCACCAGACATTTGCACGTTATGGGAATCTTGAGGGAAGTATGTACACATGTAACTTTTCACAATTTCAGCTTGTTACTCTGGGATCCTTATTTTAGAATACAAATGCTATTAAGAAAGCTGTTGTCAAGGACATAATATGCTCCTTAGGAACTGTGGATCTGAAGTAGGCTGGGAGTAAGGGGCACAAAGGGCCTTCAAAAGCTATGTGTGGGCTTGGTCTTTTGGCTATCTATCAATGTGACGTTGCATAATTTTCATCACCTTCCCTTAATCCCCTCACAAAAGAAAAAGCATAACAGTGTGAACTTGGATTTATATAGTAGGATTTGAAGTTTTCATGGCAATGAATATTGACAAGAGCTTCTCAGGTTACCAGCCATATGAAGTTATTGAAGCTGCTAGAGTTTTCATTCATACATGCTTGTAGCCTTCTTCAGGAAGTGGTTAAGAGCTGAAGCTCTGTGTAAGTGGGTATAACTATGAAGAAAATTATAACGAAAGCATGAGTAGTTAAAATAACATCATAGATTTGATCATTTCTGTGGGTGGGTGTGTAAATGTGTGCATGCACACAGGTGAATAGGAACAAATAATGTGATATTTAGTAGACAACAATGCACATAGCACATAAGTGTATCTCATTTTGTCTGCTTATTAATAGCATTGTCATAAATGAAGCACAAATTTCAGGGTCTAATGTGTTTTGAATGGTCCTGCAGTATCTCTCTTGTGTTTACATCATGCAATGGCCAGCTCCAGTGATTAGTACAACTTGCACACTGCCAACCTGCACTCAGGTGACTTCAGTGTGAAAACGAGGGATGATTCAGTTGGAAACTTTCCATTACAAAATGAATGGCTTTACATAATATGCTGAAGTAGCAGATATTCATTTCATTTATGCAACTGAGGAATCTGCCAATGCTACGAGGGACTGTACCATTGGCAATTTCTAAATCATCTTTAAAAAAAAAGTGCACTGCAGTAAATCGAAGGATCTGTGACACAGGTTCTCTTTAATCCACAATTTGAAGTCTTTTTATATGTGACATTTAATTTTGTCACCATTTTTAAAAGCAATGAGGGTAATTTTGTAGGTTAACGAATGGAAGTGCAAATTCTTACATGTTGGTTTGAGTTATGTACAAGGCATGATTTTTTTAGATCAGTACAGTTTTGATGTGTAAAAAGAACACAAACAAGTAAACTTTTTGTAACAATTTTATTTTTACATGAAATACCACAGTTTTATCTCCTTTTACACATAATTGCCACCATTATTAAGGCACTTATAATGAACAAGCTTTGATAATCCATCATAGAAGGTTGCCGTCTGACTTGACATCCACTGCAGCTCAACTGTTTTGAGACTATCATCGTCGTCATGGTGCTGACCTCTGAGATGCTTCTTCAGTTACAGAAGCATGTGCTGGTCACTTGTCGCTAGACTGGGGCTTTATGGAGATTAAATGTTTCCCAGCCAAATGATGTGATGAGACAGAGAGTTCCATTGGCCCTATGTGGATGGGTATTGTCATGAAGCAAAACAATCCCTTTACTCATACTTTGCCTTTTATTTTTAATTGCATGAAACAGTTTTTTTAGTCTCATAATGTTTTGGATTTCATTGTGGCACCACGAGGCAAAAAGTCAACAAGCCCCCCTACCTGACCCAAAACATGGTAAATGATTTTCTGGGCTGAAATTGTCTTTAAAATTAATTTTCTTGGCTGATGTTGAATGTTGCCATTCCATGGATTGTTTTGTTTCTGGTGTAACATAGGCTACCCATGTTTCATGACCTGTGACAATTTGGCTTAAAAAATTGTCACCTTCAGCGTTATAACCTTCAAGAAATGTCAAGGTAGTGCCTAAATGTTTGATTAAATGTCATGAACACTCATTCAGCCATATTTGAAAGATCTTACCCTTTTGCGTACCATTTCATCACTCATAATGTTTCATCCATACACTTCGCAAAGCTGACAGTGGGTATCAACTGCTTTCACTAAGAAAACAAATAACACTGTGTACTTCACAGTCGGCGGGATCTCAATCAGTGGAGGTATTTTAAACATGCAAAAGCAAATATAATGGAATGGTAATGTAATGGTTGTTGCTGCAATGTCGACTTTGGCTTGCCAACATATGCAGGTAAACAGTGCGCATGTGTAGGACACCGACTGCAGCACTGCAGAGGAATTTCAAAATGGTATATGCCTTGTATTCAATAAAATCAAGTTTAAATAAAGCATAATAATATCATTGTGTTCAATACTTTTAAGTTGAAACCTGAATACGTTGTGAATCCTAACCACATTATGTTGTATGAAAACAAAAACATGCGGTTATGAGGTTGAAGTTTTGTAGTAATAAATGTTCTTCCCTTACAACACCATCTATAATCAGGCAGGGTAAAGGGCAGAGGAGGGTCAAGTGTATGACCTCTTTTTTAATCATCATTGATCATCTGAGATAGTGAATAATAGCCAATCTAAAACATCATGGACTTTTCATTGTAAGCAAAACTTAAGAAGTGAAAAAAGCTGCTAATACCAGATCATCACAGCGTTCTTAAATGCTGATATAAATATTTGCACTGAATCGCCATATATCAGGTAATTCAGCTGCCCCTTCCTTTTTTTGAAGTTATGCCATCCGTCAAGTTGCATTTGTGCCATTTTCTACATTTACTAAGACTTATTATTTAATGTTCTTAGATGGACGGATGCAAAACATTCAGAGAACAGTGGCTTAAAGCACAAGAACCACTCCACACTGAAGTACACCTCAAAAACATACAATTCATTTACTGAGAGCAAATTCCAGGTTTCCAGCCGATTTTACAAACTTTTAGATTACAGTATACATAGCAACTCAATACAGTAAACACTTCTGATATAATGGACTTATCATATGAGTACCCCAACAGCATCAAATAATCGGGAAAATGGCAGAATCTTGTAATTAGAGCTGGGGTTGGCTGCAACAAATTAAGAGTTTTGCTGTTGGTTGTTGTCTATTAAAATATTTCTCTCAGTATAGATGCTGAGCTGCTTGTGCATTGGCTCTTGCTTCTCCACAGATCATCATGGACCTCTATGGTCAAGACACACATATTATTAAATGATTTAAGTTTGGGCATAAACTATGTCTTTTGTACATCTCATAACATGTACAATAGCATTTGGCATTTAAGTAGTAATATTACAATTAAGAACACTGTGATGATCTGGTATTTGCAGCTTTTTTCACTTCTAAAGTTTTGCTTACGATGAAAAGCCCGTGATGTTTTAGATTGGTTTACAATGTTCGGTAAAGGATTAAAACTGTCCTAAAAGGCCAAAATATGCATGAAAATTCACAAAGTGGCAATGGCACGGTGCCTGGCATACAAGTTCTATGGTTGAACTCAAAATGTGCTTTCAGCCAAGCCTCCAAATGGCTCAATGGAATTATGGTTGTGATAATCCCAGGGACATGGGTTTGCATCTTGGCATTGTGCAATTTTTTTTTTTTTTTTAATTCTCATTAAAACCTGAAAACTAAATTCTCAAAAATTTACTTTTAAAGTCCCTGAGTCTGTAGGGCATAATTTAAATTGTTTATGGTTGTCTGCATAATGACATTGAATAGGTATACTGGCTTCTGTCCCATTGGATTGGCTTTATACCTGTGCATTATGTTATGAATGCAGACTACCTTCATTCTTTACGTTTATGCTGTCATACAATATTTTATGTCAGTCCTTCCACAGTATATTTAACAAGATGAGTAAGTGGATAGGCTCTTGATCTGTGGAGAAGCAAGAGCCAATGCACAAGCAGCTCAGCATCTATACTGGGAGAAATATTTTAATAGACAACAACCAACAGCAAAAACCTTCTGGAGTGTTGAATGGCATCTGCATATAATTACGCCACTTGCAAGAATGCCTTCTGTTAGATACACACCAGCAACATCTGGTGTCAATGTAGAAGCAGTTTTGAAAGTCATCCAGAATAATCTGCATACTAGTACAGGGCAGTTGCTCGAGAGGTGAACATTAGCCAGGTTTATGTAGAGTGAATATTGAATGCTAATAAGTTTATTCCTTATGTTTGCACCTACACTATGCACTTCTTAGATTTTCAAATCTGAGTGACCTTTTGTGAATGGTTGCTGGTGCAGGTAGCAAATGATCTGGAATTCTGTTTTCTGAAGAATCAAGAATGGAAGTGTAAATTGCCCCAATATGCAATATTGGAGTGTTGATAATCCTTTGTATTGGAGGCAGCATTCCAAGAGCAGTGGGGAGTAAATGTCTGGTGTGGAATTTTGGGTGAGCTCCCCTTATTATTAGAGAATGTGCTACTGCAGGTGCGAATGGCGATGTGGTTTCACCATGATGGTGTTCCTCTGCATAGATTGATGATTACAATCATTTAAATGCTAAACATTCTGGTCCTTGAATAGGAAGACAGTATATTGTCCTGTCGGATCACCTCATCCGGCACTCTGGAGTTACTTAAAGGAATGTGTTTATGCAGAGGAGCTAGACAATCCAGAAGGCCTTCGCCAGCATATTACAGAGGCATGTAGATCCATAACACCATCCGTGCTACATCCAGTCGAGGTTCAATTCAACAGCCTGCCTATGCGTGCAGTAACCAAGAAGGTCATCAATTTGAGCACTGGTTTCGTTAGAAGAGTCATGTTCCAGGGCTAGAACAAGGGCAATTTTAGGGCCACAACATACAAACATGAGACCTTATTTTGAATAATGAAATAGGTATATCTATTTATATGTGCAGCAAAATTGCATAAGTATTACAACTCCCATGTTAAACTTTATTGATAGATAGGTATTTATTTCACTTCATCATTTTATGATTTAATTCACACCTACAATTCTATAATACTTAAATTATATTCCTACATTTTACCTATTATACCTCATTTCACTGAGTTGCTGCATTTCTGAGTACCTATAGTATCCAACACCATGGATATCTAGCTATTGGGTCCTATTTGCTTTTTCCTTTACCAATCCACATTTCTTCCTATACCTTATTTCTAATTTTCTTCATCCATCTACTTCTTACTACACTTAAATATTTTCCTATTTCTATTAAACTTTCCTTTGATTGAACTGTTAACATCCTTTTATCTACAATTTCATTTGGTAAACAAGACCAATTGTTTTTTCATAATATTTCTCTCATATTCATATGCTAGTAATTATTGAACTTCCTATTATACAATAGACATTTACCTTGGTTTGCTCCTTCCCCTAAGTCTTTTAACCTCACCATCCCTGTCCTAGTCTATGCAAAACTCTGTCTTGCTGGTTTGTTACAAACAACATAATTTTCTCTCCGTCATATCATTTTAAGTTCCATATATGTATATATATATAAACACACATATATATATATATACGCACGCACTATGAACTTTTCGAGTTGAAACTACAAATTATTTCCTGTCTTTCCATATCTTCAATTCTCAATCTAACTCTTTTCCAACACCCTTTCTCACCTGTCTGTCTGTCCTTCCAAATATCCCCACACCCTATTTCATCTAAAGCTCTTTTTACTCACTTATACCAAGTATTCTCTTTATTAAGCTTTCCTTGAACCTCTAAACATTACTTTAGTATGTTATTATTTTCTAATTCCTTTATTCTCCACCAGTATTTCACTACTCTTTCCATAATTTTTGCTTTACTGCCAAATCTCCCTAACTCCTCCATTTATGCAACTCCATTAGGTGAAGCTCTCGGTAAACCCAAAATTAATTTGCAAATGTACCTTATTTGTATATTCCCACCCCTCCTCTATATCCTAAATATCTGCACCATAGAGCATTTTAGCCTCAACTACTGCACTATATGAGGTCTGATCAAAATGTATCGTGAATTTTGTATTTTTTTCAAAAAATATTTATTTATTCATGAATATCTATTTTGATCCCTTCAAAGTAATCCCCACCAGATATTATACACTTGTGCCAACATTTTTTCCAATCCTCGAAGCACTTTAAAAAAATTTTTTTTTTGTGATCTTGTTCAGCTCCTCCTTTGATGCCGTCTTTATCTCCTCAATCATGCCTAAGCATCGTCCTTTCATGGTCCTCTTCAGTTTTGGGAACAAAAAAAGTCACAGGGGGCTAGGTCCGGGGAGTATGGAGGCTGCAGCATCATAAATGTGTTGTTTTTGACCAAAAATTTGCGCACAAACAACAATGTGTGAGCAGGGGCGTTATCTTGGTGCAAAAGCCAATGTTTGTTCTTCCACAAATCCAGGCGTTTCTTGTGGATTGCTTCATACAAATTGCACACAACTTGCAGGTAATATTCCTTATTGACCATTCTACCCTGTGGCAAGAACTCGTGATGCACCTAACCCCTGCAATCGAAGAAAACTGTAAGCAAAACCTTCACATTTGACTGAACTTGGCGCACTTTTTTTCAGTCTTGGCTCATGTGGCAGCATCCATTGGGATGATTGAGCTTTAGTTTCCATGTCATAACCATAAACCCATGATTTGTCACCAGTTATGACCCTCTGGAGCAAATTTGGGTCGTCGTGGACAGAGTTCAACAGCTTCTTAGCAACATTAATGCGATGGTGTTTTTGGTCGAAATTGAGCAACTTTGGTCCGAATTTTGCGCGACCTATCTCGTGTCCAAATCATTGGTAAAAATTGAATGGCACGAGCCAATCGATATGTTTAGGTCCTGAGCAATTTCTCTAGCGGTGATTCGGCGATTGGGCAATACTATTTTCTTCACTTCTTCAATGTTTTCATCTTTTTTGATGAGTTTGGGCGTCCGGGACACTCTTCGTCGTTCACATGCTCTCGACCCTCCGAGAACATTTTGTACCACCGATAAACATTGCTTTGGTCCAAGGTAGCTTCACCACATGCCACAGTTAGCATTTGGAATGCATCTGCACACTTAATTTTGTTTTTCACACAAATTTGATACAGATTCTTTGTTCCATTTTTTGGAATAGCAAAAATTGAAGACGCGCCAAAACACGTCCAAGCAAAATAGCTGTCAACAACTAACTGAACATTCAAAATGGCCGAGCTTGTCATCATAAGTGAGGGACATGAGTACTAACATAACGCCACAAAACAATTGAAAATCAAATATATGTTGCCTGCAGAAATTCGTGCTACTTTTTTGAACAGACCTCTAATATGCTCTAATAGCTTTCATTGCTGCTTGTCCTTTAGCTAGAATCTGTTTCTTTTGTTCACCCCATCTACATTACTACTTAATTTTACTCCTAAATAATCACAATTCGTTACAACCTCTATTTCCTTTTCTTTCCTGTCCAACTCCAGTTTTCATCTTTGCTTAATTTTGTTACTCATTTTTAAAAACCATTATTTTTGTTTTACTGTATTAACTCTAAGGCTCCACTTGTTACAAAGCCTCTATTGCTTTGATTATTTTATTTAGTCCCACAGTAGTTATTGATCCTGCAACCAGATCATCTGCAAATAATAATCCTGGTATCTCTTCATTCCCAATTGCTGGAGATGGACCATTTTTTAACTTAATTGCCTGTAGAATATCATCAATAAACAAGTTAAATAGTATAGGACTTATCTTGCAGCCTTACCTTAAACCTATATCATTTTTAATCTCTTTCATCATTACATTATTATCCAACCTTAAACAGAAGTCATTATTTTCACATATCATTTGTACTGTTCTTATAAACTTATTACTCATTCCTTTCATCTTCAATTTGGCCCATAGAGCTTCCCTTTTATTGTATCAAAAGCTTTTCAAAATCCACAAATAGGATGTACAATCTTCTTCTTTTGTTTGTGAGGTATTTATTTACTAATGAAATTATTACAAATATATTGTCTATTGTCTATTACTCTATCTTAAATCTCTTATCTTATATCTTAAATCTGACAACTTTCCCTCCTCCTCCACCCAACTTTGCACTCTTTCAGTCAAGATCCCTGTATAAACTTTACCTAACACTGATAGCAAACTCATCCCCCTATAATTAGCTGGGTCATTCACCTCACCTTTGTTCTTGAATATTGGTACCACTATTGCTGTTTTCCAACTCCTGGGTACATTACCTCCTTCAAAGATTGCATTTAATATCCTAACCAACAATTTTAATCTGTTTTCATTTAAACTCCACACTTTTCGGAATTCCACTGGTATGCCATCAATCCCACATGTTTTGTCCTTTTTTGTCTTTTGATTTGTTCCCTTACTTCCCCTATTTCTATAAATCTGTGTAAATACTCCACATAATTGCTATTCTCCATTACCAAACTTGTTTGTTTATTCTGTTGTTCCCCTCCTAGCAAATTTTTAAAATATTTAAACCATTCTTCTGTTAACTGTATTAATATAATTACCTTGTTTTCTTTGATTAAATGTGTGTAAATATCCTTATTGCAATTGCACCTTTAGCTATGTTTAAACAATTACCTATCTGTGGCTAACCAATAAGCACCAATGACAACGCAAAATAGAAATAAAATAATTGCCAATTATGATAACAGCTTTAAGCATATTGTTCAACCTATGTTATTTGTGAATATTACAATGTAAAAAAATCAATACTTGCAGGGATTTGAACCAATTTTACTGCAGATGGTTTACCTACGAATTGCATGGTCGATCCAACTTGGCTACCTAGTAACTTGAATGATAAACATTCAGTTTAACATGTATTCTCTGGTCCCAGGGTACATTTTCAGTTGTGCAAACGTCAGCTGTATAATTACAAGTTATTAGATGGTTAGAAAAAGTGTACAATATGGTGGTTGAGGCAAAAATGCTATATGGGATAGAAGTATGGGGATTAGAAGGAGGATGGGAAGGCATAGATGAGGTGCATAGGAAATTTTGCAAAGAAATACTGGGGTTACCAAATGCAACTGTTAGGCAGGTAGCACAAATAGAGCTGGGTAGAGTGGCAAGTAAGGGAAAGATTATGGAAAGGGCATTGAAATTTTGGCATAGGATATTGAAATTGGAAGAAAGGAATTTGTTAAAACAGTGTTTAGTATATCAAGAGAAAAGTTTAAAGAACAAGGGATGGGTAGACTGTCTTCGAAATAACCTGGAAAGTAGTGGGTTAGGGGAAATGTGGAGAAGAAGAGAAAATAATGTGAATAACTTCTGGAAGTTGGCAAGGAAAAGATTTGAGGATATAGAAATACAAAAAATATTTAGTGAAATAACTGAAAAGAGATCTTTAGTTTTCTATATACCAATGAAAGTCTCATGGGGAAGGGAAAAGTACATTGATGTGACAAATAAAGAGGAGCGAGAAGGTATTGCATGGCTGAAAGCAGGAGTATGGAGATTAAAAGGTTTAAGGAAAGGTATTCCACAAAATCAATGTCCTATATGTGGCGGAAATGAAGATATAGAACACATTTTATTTAAATGTAAAGGAACTGAAATTTGGAGAAAAAAGTATATTAATAAGAAATGGTTTAAAATAGATAGAAATGTAGTAGTAGTTGAAATGTTTCAAAAAGATAGTAAGAAGATTGGACAATTCTTATGCAAAGTGAAAAATAAATGGATATGGACAGTAAATAGACAAAATGGTGTAATAAACTAGAATTAATAAACTATTGTAAAATATGAGTATGACCGGTAAAGAGCCAGGGCTGAACACCGGTCATATTCACCTGTATAAAGCTTAGCATAAATAAATAAATAAAAAAAAAAAAAAAAAAAAAATTACAAGTTGATTAAAAGGCAATGCTATAATATCTGTATTATAGAGATATATTGAGTGTGTAACCACAGATATTCATCCTCAATACTTTGAGTGAAACTTAGCATTAGAGACCGATGTTTTCAAGTTGGAGTTTAAAATGCAGATTGCATAAAACTGGAAAAGTAGGGGTATCCGAATCACCTGGTATATGTCCCAGAATTCAACTGCACAAATCAGAAGGATTGTAGGGGGGTTCTAGATAAATAGTTTGAGATAAGGAACCAGTTATCCATTTTGCCAAATAAAGTTGTGGCATATTTTCCAGATTGCACATCAGTGTTTGTAAATCAAAAGATCGTTGACATGTGTGTTCTATTTTCATTCAGAATGCCTCATTTGTATGTCAGAAGTTGAGGGAAGTGCAGTGTTGGTGCACAATCAATTTGATGATTAAAATTATTGTACTTCCCAATTTTAGCAAAATTGCCTGTTCTTTGAAGATGTTTGCCACTGATAGCTGTTCAGTTGATTTCAGATCATATGTGATTAAATAGTGCACTTTGCTATAACGCGTTGATGGGTGAGTAGGTATAGTGCTGGTCATCAAATCCCACAATTTTAAGATTGTACCACTCTCTAAAGTTTCCATTGTTTAGTTTTTTTAATCTTATTGTTTTTCTAAAAAAGAGCTTGACCAGTACCAATATGCTTAGTTTACATTTTTGAATTCAAGATTACTTTCTAAAGGCTGTGAATGAAATCACATAGCATTCAATAAATGCAGAAATTTTTGTAAATGAACCTGCATAGATTAATGTAATAAATGTAGGTTTGTTGAAAACATTTATGTAATGTTGGGGTTGAAACATAGAAACTAAACTATGGTTTTAATTAGGTAATAAAAAAAAAGGAGAACCTTTGTAATTGCTACGATCCGAGCAATGGTACTTTGGTTTTGTCTATGTAGGTGTTATGTTGTTTTAACTATTTGAGCTACTATGGTCGTATGCAATTATGCTTCTGAAAATATTGCATAATGCCTGTATGTTGCTACTGTAGAACCATGAATTTCTAAACATTGTTCTTATTTTAAAAACATATGTATTATGTGTAAGGAAATAAATTGCTTCAACGAGGTGCGAAACGGAGATATTACACACACACACACACGCACATGCCCACGTGCACGCACACACACACACACACACACACACACACACACAAAGATAGTCTAAGCTATGAACTTCTGTGCTCTTGTGCTACCATTGCACATACATAAGATACCAATAGCATCAACCCAAGGGACTAAGGGCCAGTTTGCTTTGTATAATCACTATTGGAGGTTACTTACAGTTGCTCTGAATCATAACAAACCTATTTTTGTTTGCTGAGCTTGTTGTTATGCATTTGGTTTATGGGGGAATAAGAGGTAATGGATTTGTAGCTGAATAGTTGCATAGGGATAATTTTCCAGACAGACATCATCCTCATAGATCAACCTTCCAGAATGCACATCTGCATTTGTGGGAAACTGGAAACCTTATGGTACACAGCCCGGATGTAGGTACAAGATGAAGATACTATATTCCAGTTTGAGGAAGGAGGTACTTGTCAGGGTCTGGTCAGAAACTTTCACCAGCACCCATGCAAATGTAAGGGCAATGAATTTTGGTAAATCTAGCATGCTACAAGAAGAAAGGCTATATCCTTGTCTTCTTAAGGTGCAAGCTTTGGGGCCGGAGGACTTTTGGTACCTAATTAGAATTTAGTAGTTGGGTCTTGGAGTGGCAGAAAGAACACCACAACCTTTTCTCCACAGTTCTCTTCACAGATGACGCCAAGTTCACAAGAGTTGGCTTATTTCTGAACCATAGGAACAACTATGTTTAGAAATATGGACAACAAAATGCTGTTGTGGAGAGTATGTGCTAACACAGGTTCAGCATTAGGGTATGGGCGGGCATTATGACCAATTTCATTATTAGGCTATATCTACTTCTGAGATGTTAAATGATCACCTCTCTCTGCAGTTCCTGACCCATATTTTGCCTGTGTTTTTTTGAATATACCCTCTGAACATCTGAATGCCATGTGTGTGTGTGTGTGTGTGTGTGTGGGGGGGGTGGGTGGGGGGGTGTGGGTGTGTGTGCATGCGTGCGCGTGTGAACTTGAAGCACCTCCACATTTCAGCGTAGAAATGACGGACTACCTCAATGATGTTTTATGAGTGGTGGAAGGGGTGGTCATGCAGATTTGGGTACTACGTTCTTTGGATCTCAATCCTCTGGATTTCTTCTTATGAGGACATCTTAAGAGCCTCATATACTAGACATGTATTGATGCAGCTGAACAATTACTGGCATGCACTTTTAGATGCTTGTGATGAGGCTCACAACACTACTAGAATTTTTTACAGGGTCGCAGGATCATTTATTCACAGGTATAATTTCTGTAGGGATGTTGCATGTCACATCAACAGTTCCTCTGGTGACCATTTATGTTTTGTACTTTCGTTATTGATGTATTATTTCTCAAAGTCTCTTTTTATTTTCCCACCTCCTCTGTTGACAGTTATGTTTTGTACTTTGGATATTGAAATATTATTTCTGAAAGTCTCTTTTTGTTTGCCTTTCATGCAGAGATGAAAAGATACAATGCATTTTCAATTTTAGTACTTAGTTCTGAAGTAGTTTTATGTAAATACTTGTTTTACTATTGAGATGGTGGTTCATATTGTATTTTATATGAGGTTAATTTGAAACAATGATATTGTTTTTTAAATTCTGAACTGTGCCAATAATTTTCATGTGTACATACATAAATTATCAGTGTGTGATAACACTGTATTTTAGAAATTCCTTGGAGGTATAAGTGTATTCCTTTAGGTGTTTAATGCAATTGCTACTAAAGCGTGCTCCATTGCACCTACATGCTTATTGTATATTTCATTTATTTTATTTGTCAGTTTTAGTACATCATTTTGAGTTACACAGCAAAATATGAATGACACATAAAATGCAGACAAAAGAGATAACATAAAAATAAAGATACCTACAAAGGCTTGAATCTTCAACTTCTTCAACATCTTGACCTGATGCCCACATGCAACCACAGCGCTAAATAATGCCACTACATCTGCACTCTCAGAAATTTGGGTGTTCAGGTCGTGGTCCCCTATGGTTTGATCAGTGGCATGCTAACCCTTAATACACTTTATGATGTTGCAAAGAATTTAGAACATATAGTTCATAAGTTCCCTATCTCAAGCTGTTTATATAAGACCCATCTACAATCCTGCCAATTTGTGCAGTTGAATTCTGGGACTCCTGTGCATATATACCTTTTCAAGTTGGGGAGTCTTTTGAGAGAGGTAATAGGAGTTAAATTCCACCAACTAATTTTAGTAAAGGTAAACAACTTGTGGATCAATATAGCATAGGCTGTAATATGAATCGACAGCAACAGGGAATATTAGTAATCTCACCAGATTTTCTTGTCAGTGGCCCAATCAGAAGGGGCTTACATCTTCTTGGCTTGCACCAGCTAGCCCTACCCTCCACATATGGTTTGAGCTTTGTTACTTCACTTTCTGAAGACTGCCACAGAGAATGCCTGGCCAGAAAGCTCAGTAGACTTAATTTGAACATCATGGCTGAAGAAGCTATGTTTATATTGCTCTTTTTCTTTCCTTAATTGCTGCTGCATTGCTTGTATTTTGTAAATTTCACATAACTGTTGCTTATTTTTCTAAAGAGACTCTAATTATATAATGGTAGAAAAATCACCATAAAGCACCATAGCCAAAGCTAATCACAAATAATTATTCCTTTTTAAACTAGGAGTACTGGGGAAAATACAGGCAGTAAGCTGTAAAATGGTTCTGATTAGATGAGAAATTAAGCCTGTGGTCAAAAATGGTTTTTTAATATTGAATTGTAAATACTGTCAATATCATAAAATTCCTTTTTACAAGATGCAGTTAAAATCTTAATATTTTGTGATGTATTTTTTTATTGCTGTCAGAGTACTGGTAATGAAAATAACAGAAATGAGCCCCTTGGGTAACGAAATTACCCAAAAAGTAACCTGTTGGCCATAATGGTAATGAAAATTAATTTCCCTCTTATGTCATCTTGTGCCTTGTAAAGTATGGTGCATCAAGATGACAGATAGCTTTGATCAATTGACTTTGATTTCATTTGCTATTGCAATACCACCTTTCCTGTTACAATTGCTCTTTTATGCCTGATTCACAATGGAGTTAAACAGGTGATGCAATATGTGACAATACAGTTGACCAATAGCAATTCAGCATAAATGCAACAAAATCTGTACAGTAAAGAATTATTTTACCACATTCACAGAATGAGGTTATGCTTCTTATTAAGATATCACCCTCTAGGGAAGTGCATTCATTTTTCAAAGAAATACTATTGTACCACGAGTTGAATGAACTGAGTTGTACTATAAAAAGGCATGTACCTTCATCCAAGCCTAATTTCAAACTGTCACTTCATTGTGAATACAAGATTTTGAGGATTAATAACATGCCTCATGTCATTTCATTTTGAATTGTATATAATGCATGTTACTTAATAATGTCGGCAACAAAATCTGCCAATCATCATATGTTCTATAGATACAGATTTGTTACAATAACATTCTTGAATCAATAGGGTTATGCATATTAAAGGAATAACAGAGATTCTCTTAATAAACTATGTATATCACATGTGATTCAGTCCTCTGTGGTGTGGAGGTGGCACGTCTGACTCACATTCAAAGCATCCTGAATTTGAACCTTGGTTAAGTTGAGTTACCTGGATAAAATTTTTGTCCTATGGTTTTACTAGGCAGCATTGGAATCAGAAACTAATTAAACTGAAGTAAGACATGCTAGAATTTCATAGGTAGCAAGAAATATTCTTGGGAACAGAGATTATATGCTAAATGATTGTGAATGATAACTAGTAACCACTAATTTGAGTATTTTGGAGCTGAAATGTGAATATGTGATTACAGTAAATATGTAAATGACGTGATTTTTAATTTGGCATTTTATGATACCTGCTGCCTTCAGCTCGCATCTAGAAGAAAAAGGCTTCAAACATTGGTTGCAATGGGAGCAATTCATATTCTGGCTTAGGCCTGTAGAAGACAGATGCATGATGCAATCTCTAATGCCTAATTTATGAAAGTGATTTTGTGCCATGCAACAAGGAATGACTGAATACAGCAGGACTTTCAGTGGTCTATTTATTCATGTGACATGACTATCTTACCCATGCTGTGTACTGTTGTGAATATTGCAGCTACCAGCCCATTTTCACATTTGGTTCAAGAGCTGCTTTGGTTTTCTGTTGTACTATTGCTACATGCTCTTTAACTTGAAAAAACATAAAAAATGATGGAATATACATCTGATAAACAAGGCAAGATTTGTGGATGGTGTGTTTAGGAAGCTATGGGAAATTGCTGCTTATCATGAGTCTCTTAATTTTCTGAGGCATCATTCCAAATTGAACTCCTAATACAAATTTCTTCTATAAAGTTTTCTGTATCCACACTTGGTAGAGAGGCCATGCCATGGCTGAGTGGTTAGGCCACTTGCCTCGCACCAAGGCAGTCTGGTTTCAATCCAAGTGACAGCATATGGGATTTGTGGTGGTCAAAGTGGGAGGGGTGGGTTATCTGGGTTCTCTAGTTTTCTGCCATCACATTTCACCGGTGCTCCATTTTCATTTCATGTATAATCAGTGTCATTGACTGCGGCACCACAGTAGTAAAAGCAGGAATCAAACACTATAAAAAATACTTGGGTAGAAGTCTGAACAACAGACTGGAGATCTACAGCATCTGAAGATCTGTGGGAAGGCTTTAGGGATTTCAGTTTCCAGGTTACTCATATATAAATAAGCCAACAGAAGCGAAAGAGGATTGCCCATTGGCTTACATGCAGTTTCTTGAAAGCACTTTTTTGAAAATATTAAGCTCTATTGCTTTATGTAAATCTGTCAATTTAATGTATTCTTTTGCCTCTGTTGGCTGATTTATATATGAGTAGTAACTTGGAAATTCAAATCTCTAAAGCCTTCCCACAGATCTTCAGATGTTACCATAGATATGTGGATAATGTGTTAACCATCATCCAAAAAAAATGGTGGATGATACAATAATACTATTGAACCTACAAGAGAAGTCCATAGTATTCACTATTGAAGAGAAACAAGATTTTTTGGATTTAGAAATCATTAGTACTGAAATAAGTTTGGAGTTTGGAATATACAGAAAAACAACACTGTTGATAATTACATAAAATGGAAACTGTTTAATCCACTATAACATCAATTTGCCATATTTTGTATTGTGATTCACAGACTAATCAATGTTGAATAAAGCAAGAGTACAAGAAGGAATATGCACATATACATCAGCTTTCCAAATTAGACAATTTCAATACAAACTTAATCAATAAATTTATTTACAGACACAAAAGAGGTAAAATATTACACAAAATTACTACTTTAGAAAAACTGGAAAATCATCAGTTAAATTTTGAAAATTTAATTTTCACCCAGAATTTTTATGGAACTTATTTTTAAAGTGTAAAACATAAAACTGGCTCCTCAAAATAGATATAAGATAAGGAACATGTTAAAGCACCCTTTGAAATATGCCACACCAAAACTTTAGCAATTGTAGATTTATACAATGAGTTGCTAAGACTGCAATAATATTTATATTGGGAGGGCAATGAGAAATTTAAAAACTAGAATGAAAGAACATTTGAAGAGCATTAGATTCAAGTGCATAGACAAGTCTGCAGCAGCATATCTCTTTTGGTCTGAAAATCATAGTATAAAGGAAGAAATAAGTTGATAAAATATGCAAAAAAACCTTTGGAACTACAAATTTGGTAAAACATCTTTATCATCAAGAAACAGAAACCCTTATGGATTTTCTGCTGTGGATAACATTATCCTATTGACAAGAAAGGTAGAGGGCAGCACAGCTTCAAGCTGGACACAACCAACTGTTAGTGTCATCAACCATAGAAATGAAAATAGGGAAGGGGTGAGGTACCCTAAAACCAGTCTTCCCAAATTAATCGAAAATGGAGTTAAAAGTGTAGAAAAGGTGACTCAATTTTATCAAACACAACACAATTATACTATTATCTTTTCTAAGATGTTGGAAATTTTCTCCTTGTCCTTGAAAACAAGCGTTGGACAGGGGAACAAAGGAAAAACGGGACCGAGTTTGTTTTCTCTGTACTTTAATGCAATAAAATAATACATTTTTGGACATAAACAAAGTTATATCAGACTGGATTTTTCTACAAATCAAAGGAGCATAGCCTAACAGTGTCGAGAGTTAACGTGCTCGGGCCAGAATTGACTCGAGCCACTTGGAATCCTACTGCAACGCAAATACAGCAAGGTAACCTAAAAATGAATTCTCAAATGACCAACAGAACCAAAAGTTATTCTACAATTGCTCAAACTGGACCGACAAAGGATCAGGCTATTGTAATCGAGGCACATGATGGCATTCCTCTTGAAGAATATATCTATACCATGGGTGGAATCACAGATCCTTCACACATTCGTTTTGTTTCTAGAATTTCAAATAACCGAGTATGCATCTACTTAGCAAACAAACAGATAGCTGAATCAATTAGTGCACGGCACTCAACTATCACTGTAAGCAATGTAACATTGACGCTGCGCCCCCTTTTGACCAAACATCGGGTTATACTATCCAACATATGCCGTGTTATACCCAACCCTGTTCTGGAACAATCCTTGATTAGCTATGGCATTACATCTGTTTCTGCTATTAGTCACATTTGTGCTGGGCTTAATATTCCAGGCTATTCCCATATATTAAGCTTTCGACATCAGCTGTATGTTTCGCCTGATGACTTTAAAAAACTACCTGAGAGCTTTTCTGTACATCATGAAGACATTACATACTGGATCTATGTCTCTTCAGACTCACCAACATGTTTTGTGTGTAAGATGGAAATATCCATAGCTGATCAACCTATGGATATTTGTGTTCACACAAAGTGTATCATCTTCCAGCAGTGTAGTGGCCCGCACTTTGGAGGATCACACTCTTTCCGACACCGATGGGCTCTCAGGACAAGATGATTCATCTGATGAGCACTCTCCTAAACATAGTCTACTCCTGTAACCAGAAACCTAAACCCTCTGATAATTCATCCACAATTGCTGACTCTCTTCTGTCGATCAAACCACTACTGGACAATCAACCAAGTGAATTTATTTTCACTTTCCCACAGCTCTGCAGCTTTTATGAAAATACTATTGGTGTCGGTGACATCTCCAAAATTGCACTAACCTATACCTCAAATCTACAAG
This sequence comes from Hymenopus coronatus, assembly GCA_030762935.1. Lineage (NCBI taxonomy): Eukaryota > Metazoa > Arthropoda > Insecta > Mantodea > Hymenopodidae > Hymenopus > Hymenopus coronatus. Next base: position 403,238,096 of record CM060900.1, on the reverse strand, counting down.
GTATAGCACAGACACTTCACAAGATCCATACCCATCTTACTAATGCTGGTATAAAAAATTGAACAACCCGACTTGAAAATAAATTAATGGCAGCAATAGCCAGGCATTGTGATGTACCAAAAACTACACCTGCAGTGGGTGATGGTTCTCAGTCTTCATAATGGACTCTAATCTAACCTTACTACAATGGAATATAAATGGTTTTCAGTCCCATCTTGAGTATCTACAACTTCTTTTGCATTCTTAGAATCCTCTTGTATGTTTACAAGAAACCAACTTCACCGTAGATTACATAGCCCTACTTAAATGCTACACTGGCTACCACAGGAACCATACTAAGGCAAGACGCATTAGTGGTGGTATGATTACCTATGTTCAGGATATTTTACCACAAAAAGAAATCCCTCTTAACACTTCACTGGAGGCCATAGCTGTCTCTGTATTTTATAAAACAGAGATTTGCATTTGCAATATTTACCTCCCAAACAGCACCATTGTTGACTTACCACAACTTTCTGACTTGATCATACAGCTGCCTAAACCCTTCTTATTACTGGGTGATTTTAACAGCCATAATCCTCTGTGGGGTGATGCTAAGCTTGATTATTGTGGAAGAATGCTAGAGACTACTTCAATCTTTTGATGTAATGCTCTTGAACTCTCCAAACCCCACCCGTTATGACATATATCATGACACCTTCACTAGCATTGATCTTACGGTATGTTCTCCCAGCATAGCATCTTTATTCCACTGGTCCATTTATACAACTCCTCAGGGCAGTGACCACTTTCCAATCACTGTCGATTCCAATAACTACACTCATCCTCTGAGAAAATGACCTTCTACTTGGAAACTGGACAAGGCTGACTGGAAACTTTTTAAAGACTTATTTGAGACTGCTGCAAGGGATTTACCGCAACAAGATGCTTTCCCACAAATTGATATTGACGAAATTGTTGCTAAGTTTTCTGAGACTGTGACTAAGACAGCCGAGAGTTCTATTGCCACCACAGGTACAGTAATATATCATCGAACAATTCCTTGGTGAAATACTAATTGTCAAATGGCTGTTAGGTTGAAGAACAAAGCCTACTACAAATACAAACGTCATCAAACTCTGACCAACAAATTAGAATTTCAATGTCTACGTGCTGCGGCGCATCGTGAAATCAAACGCAGCAAAAGGGAATCTTGGTTGAAGTTTGTTTCCTCCCTTACTAATAAGACTCCCCAGTCTGAAATGTGGAAAAAACTCCAAGCTGTAGGTGGCAGGCATAAACAGCATCAGATCTCTCATCTCTGAACTACATCCTCTGCTGACGCTATTACTGAACCACAGGCTATCGCTAACACTCTTGCTTCTACTTTTTCTGCTATATGCAATGCCTCTAGTAACCTCTCCATGCATGTCTCATCTTTTCCCAGTTCTCCAATGTGTCTTTTCTCTTCCTTTTCTGATAATACCCATCCATTCAACATCTTAACAATGGATGAAATGCTGGATGAATTACATCAGTGCACAAGCAAAAGCCCTGGACCAGACAATATTCCCTACGATCTGCTCAAGCAACTGCCAGAGAGTGGCTTGCAATACTTACTTCACCTCTTCAATCACATCTGGACGGCACAAGCTTTCCCAATCAGTGGCGTGAATCCATTGTGGTTCCTATACCAAAACCAAATAAGGACACATCACTTCCTAGTAACTATCGTTCCATTTCACTTACATGTACCATGTGTAAATTACTGGAGAAGGTAATCAACAGAAGACTGCATTGGTTCCTGGAATCTAGCCATTTCTTTAATGACCTCCAGAGTGGTTTTTGTCAATACCATTCCACTCTCGATACTCTGTCTCTTCGTGAATCTGAAATACACAATGTATTTGCCAACCGCCAACTCATGATTACTGTCAGCCTTGATATCACTAAAGCTTATGATATGGTATGCGCCTCCCCATTATCTAGAAACTTCTAGAAGCTAATGTTAAAGGCAACATGCTAGCATTCATTTACAACTTTCTTCTATATCGACGAATGCAAGTGAGAGCCAATGCCACCTTGTCCCAGAGCGTTTGTCTAGAAAATGGCATACCGCAGGGATCGGTGTTAAGCGTTACGCATTTCTTCGTGGCCATTAATGATGTTTATGTGTGTCTTCAGTCTCCAGTGAAAGCGACCTTATTTGTGGATGATCTTACAATATTCTGTAAAGGCAGAAGTATTGTAACAACACAAGAACTAATACAATCTACTTTGGACAACCTTTAACGGTGGAGTCAACAATGTTTTCTTCCCAGAAGAGTCAATGTATAGTGTTCTCCAGACTAAGAAAAGCTTTTACGACTCCTGCTCTACACATCAATCAACATCCACTGCCAGTCGTTGACACCATTCGCATGCTTGGCATGACATTTGATTGTAGGTTGACTTGGCTCGCTCACCTCAAAACTCTTTAAGGTTGACTGTATGAGGCGCCTAAATATTTTAAAAACATTATCTGCTAAAACATGGGGAGCTGATTTCAGTGTTCTAGTTCGCATCTATAGAAGTATTATTCTTTCCAAGCTTGATTATGGCGCCATAGTTTACAATTCTGCTAGTCATTCTAGCCTTAAAATATTAGACATTATCTAGTCATCAGGATTGAGGATTGAGGATTGAGGATTTTACTGGGTGCCTTGCATACTAGTCCTGTGGAGAGTTTGCAAATAGTGACCAATGAACTTCCTCTTTCTCTTCGGCACAAGCTCTTAAGTCTGTCCTTTGTAGTTAAAACTGTCATCTGCCCAAATTCTGAGACAATTTCTCCGACTCCCTTCCATAATAATACACACTCTGAAATGGTCTTCGGGCGGAGAATTAAAGCATACCTAGAAGAGCTCAATATACAGATTCCTCCCTTGATCCTGCATACACTTAACATAAATGTTATACCATGGAATCTACAGACTCCTGTAATCAACACCTCTTTGACTAAGTACACCAAATCCGATACAGATAGACATCTATATATAGTACTATTCGATGAAATACAGGGAACCTTTCCCGACTTTCAGCCAATATGGTTCCAAATAGAATAATAAAAATGGATGTGCAGTGGTGTTTCCTACTCGTACCATGTTCTACAATTTGCCTCACATACTCTCTGTCTTCTCTTGTGAGCTGTTTGCAATTCGCTTTTCCCTGGACTACGTATCGAAGAGTAGAGATCAAGCCTTTATTATGTTCACAGATTCTCTAAGCATTCTACAAGCTATACAATGACATTCACCCCTCCACACTCTTGTACAGGAAGTCCAAGACTAGCAAGCGACTAGTCTTTGCTTGGATACCATCCCACTGTGGTGTATCGGGAAATGAGATGGCTGATTCTGCTGCGAAGGAAAATGCAAATCCTCCTCCAACCATCACAGATATCAAGATTTCTCATGATGATTACCTGTGCATCTTAGGTGCACTATTTTAGAGCAATGGAGAACACATTGGACAGCCACATCTAAAAGTAAATTGCATCAAATCTGCCCAACACACAACATTGCTTCCTCTCTTCTAACACTTACCAGAAGAAGCCAGGTACTAATCAACCACTTGTGCATCGGACATACCGCCCCTACCCATTCCTACATCCTGTTGCACGAACCACCTCCTAGATGTACACAGTTTATCACGTAATTACAGCCTGCCTGAGATAAACTGCTCAAAGTACACAATCAATCCTACTGACTTTCAACTGCCTTAGGTGATCCACAGAACTGGACACATGTATTACTATTCCTGAATACCATTCAATTGTACCATAAGATGTAACTACTGTGACTAATTTGGGTTAATATTGTTTATTTTCTGTAATTATAGTCGCAATATGACTTTGTGTTAAAGCGACATTAATCAATAAATTAAAAAGAAAGAAAGAAAAAAAAAAAAAAAGCATTGGACAGGCATCTCAACAGATAATCATTAACATCTTGCAACTCTTCTTTGGAAATGCTGATTATTTTCCACATTATTTTGCAGTTCTTGTAATGTGAAATTCGTTTTATGTACATGTGTTTTAAACTGACCCACAAATAAAAATTAAAGTTCATGAGGTCTGAGGATTGAGCAAGCTCACCTATGCACTTATCACACTCTCACCAAAGATGTTAGCAATTGCATCCAAAGAAGTCCAAGCTATAGTCCTGTCTTGTTGCAATTCACTGTGCATTTGCTTTTCATCTGCCTGTTGAGGGAAAAGCTGTTCCAAATGAAGGCGTTATACAGAGCAGCAGTATTTCATGAAGGAAAATGGGGCCAACTATTTAAGGCACCCTCAAAGCACAGCAAACACAAACCTTAAAATCATGCAGTAGGCATAAGAAATGTATGTGTTTTAGACTTTCAATGATTCTGTAGGGAATATTATTGCAAGTGAAGCCATGCCTTGTCGAGAGAGAGAGAGAGAGAGAGAGAGCGAGAGCGAGAGCGAGAGCGAGAGAAATTTTTTGAAGTACAGCTTTTGATTAGTTTTATTTGATATGCATTTAAAATCACTTTTAACTATGATTTCTTGCCCAGAGAACTTTTTTAAACATAATCTGAGGTTTACAGTCCTAGTATTTATTTACTTTCTGCTCATGTAGCCATACTGAAGATTGCAGAATAGCCAAATTACACTAATGTATAAATATGTACACTGGCTGTAAGTTACGACTAGCTAAGTACTCTATGTTAACTAAGTCTAAATCTAATTGTTATGTCTTTAACGAGTTCCTGGAAAGGATCTGCTAAACAATTTTTGGTGTGACTATGCTACAAATATTTAAAAATGTGTCAAATATTCCCATCGAATGCCGCTCCTGCAAAGGTGTTGCTATAGATGATGACACCAACTCCAATTTGGAAGTTCAACATCCTTTAACCTGGAAGGTAATGTTGGACAACGGATAAAATGGGTGAAATGATGTTCAAACTCATGGTACATGGAGCTTAAAGTAACACAACATTTGTCTTCTCAGGATAATGAAAAACTGCAAAAAAGCCATATCTGGTTAACGCACCTGAACCAAGAATCAAACACGGGACCTCTTGAATGTGAGGCAGACATGCTATCCCCACACTATGAAAACGGGCTATTATTATCGCCGTCGTCATCATTGTCATTATTAATGTTGTTGTTGTTATTATTATTATTATTATTATTATTAACATTGTTATTATTATTAATATTATTATTTACTTTGTGGCAGTAACTGAACCAGTCAAATACTATCTCGCATGTTGGTTGCCAAGCGAGCCTCCTTTACCTCATATGACTGCTTATAAACAAAGTGGATGAGGAAAAGAAATGTCCAGGCAATGTATGCTCGAACCTTTGCACACAGACTGTGACTTTTCATGTCCAGTTCTAAAAAGAATAATAAAGTTAATTGCTAGATAATTAATTCATACCGAAGTCATAAGAATAGGGCTCTATTTTAAAATTATGCTACCTGCAGCAAAACTGGGAAATGTGCAGTCTCATCTCTTAATGGAATGCAGGACGGCATTACATTCAGAGTATAACTTCTTGTTCTCAGCAGACCCCCAATTGATAGTTGAAGACATGCCTTTGTATCACTGAGAACTGACAGATCTGTCTTATTAAGCAAACCATTTCTAAGACTCTTAGAATCTGAAAGATTATTGCAAGGACATGAATTTTTACTTCTCACAGTACAATAAATTCTGTCCAATTGCATCCGTGTGTTTGTAATACAATAAAATCCCAGAGAAGGTTTGGTCAGGACTTTTCAAAAAACTGGCTGATAATCGCTTCCATATTATTTTTTGAATAGATATCTGCTAATTATTTGCAGAGATTAATTACGACTGTGACAAATGAAGTGCATGTTGGCTGCTATGTGAGAAGCAATAGGCCTCTTAGTCATCTGTCATTCTGTCTGCTTGCACTTGCGTAGTGGCGAACCTTCGGACTTAGTTGTAAAGTATTCCTGGTAGCACCATATATTGAGGTCCTGGGTTGCTCATGTGATGCACAAAATTAAAGATCAAGTGATATGTTTTTGAATTCACGTGAGTCAGAATCTTGCATGACTTGTTTTGCATGGTATAAATGCTTTCATTAAACTCCTATGTTCATTCAGATCCTGACGCACTTGCCATGCAAAATGTAGCCTACTTTGTGCAAGAAAAAAATTTGGCATTGGAAAGTCAGAAATATATGTCTATTTATATGCAACAGAAAAATTACACTGTTATCCCAGAGTATTGCTTCAGGTGCACAAACTAAGTTTATTGCGATGGCGGTTGGAAATGAATATAGCCCTACTTTTAATATGCTGAGTTGGATAAATTCTAACAATGTAACAAAGGCAGAAATTCCTTGGTCAGCTCATACCATAATATCAGATATCAATTATGGTTCCCACTACCTCAGTTGATTTATTTCTTAATGCTACATAAGAGCTGAAGCTTCTTTTATATATTGCCACATAATATGGCTTAGGTCCTTGCTTTAGCAATTTACTTTTAAAACATTAGTGAGTAGTCTCCATTTTTCTCACATGTCTTAGAGTTTCAAATCTTTGATTTCAATATGTATTTAAATTCTTTTTACTTTGGTATAATATTGTTTATTTATTTTTAAAATTCTTTTAAAAGTACTTTTATTGTGTATTTAGTTTCCATTGAGCATATTGATTGCAAAGTGTCTCAAGTGTTTCGTTTGTGATTTTCTTTTTGCATGACTGTTTAAAGAACAATGAAATTATGTGTTGCAAACTAGTACAAATATTCATAGAAACAGGTTTTTAGCCACTGATGCATTTAGAATGCTCCTTCTGTATTGACAGAAGTTAATTGAAAGATAACTAATTTTTATTTCTGATATTCAGTAGACACTATTGTTATGCTTAGGTTAAGAGGGTAGAGAGAGTTGTACATTTCATTAAAATAGAATTGTAATTTTTGGCCAGGAGCAGACAAGTTTTAAGTATGGTTAATTATAATAGTAATTAGTTAAGCAGCATTTGAAGGTTTTCTGTTATTGGGTTATCTTGACTTCCGATATTTGTAGACATTATCAGGACATGTTTATAAATCATACATAATGTGACCAAGCACACAGCTGCTATAGCACTAGTAGAACTGATTTGAGAGGGAAAGGTTACCTACATATTTGTTAAGAATTATTGGCTGAATACTTTGTCAGCTTCAGCTGTATGTGCAAGATTATTTTGGGGTTGGCTGTGCAGGAAAGTGAAGATGGGATGGGAAGTGCTACATCACTACATGCAGTTTTCTGAAAATTGAATCAGTTTTTTCAGAAACCCCATAAGTCAAAAAATGTCAATTTTACAGGAGAGCAAAAAACCAAATTCTTAAGGTTAATATAATTCTAAGAAATCTAACTATTCTTTTATAATGTGCTTACTAACACTTTCGAATGTTCTGTAAATTATGTGTGCTGTAAGTGTATTAGTGTAGCCTTAATAAGATTTTTAAAAAAAATGTCTTACAGGGTTTTTGTAAAAAAAAAAAAAAAAAAAATTAATGTGCAGGCAAAGTTATCACTTTGTACTTCACATATTTTTTCAGTATTTTAATGTTTAAAGTATCTAAATACGTACCATTATGATAATATAGTCATCTCAAATTACATCATTTTACATTATATATGTTCTTTCATTCATTTTCTGTACTTATCACTGAAAATTAGACTTGACATTGAGAAATTTTGCAGCAGAAAAAATATATTAATTGTGCATCTCTACATCATGTTTCTGTTATTTGCCAACCAAAAAGCTCTGTATAAAATACACTAATGTTTTCATCCTGTGGTAGGGAGTGTTTGAGATTTTAATGTCATCAATCTTTTTCTTTTGAATTGGTTTGCACCCTAATGGGTATGCCTTTTCTGTGGGAAGACACAGTGGCAATCTTCCTCTTCTTAAAGCAGAACTACTCCTGGAGTTTCATACAAATAATAAAAATGCCTGAAATTTGTGACTTTGAATGATATTTTGTGATCTCTGGGTATGGCTTAATCCATACTTTCAGCTGACAAGCATGTACATTTATGATATTTAGGCCAGCAATGTTTGAAATCTAAGATCATATATGAATCAGGCATTTTGATTCTTGCACTACAGTTGGAAATGGGCTCTACATAGTCTTTTGCTGTATATATTCTGTCAATACTTTTCAATGTTTTCACGACACTGAAGTCCCTATCACTTGGTAAAAAGGAATGGCCACAGATTGGGAAATATTGATTTATTGTGCAAAATCTGTTCAAATTTACTTGTGCCAGAAAGAACCTCACTATTGTATTATTTCTGTTTTGAGTGTAACAGCCATCAGAAAATATTTACAAAAAATGTTTCACTCTGATCGGGATATAGCTATCACGTTCTACAAAAGCCATACTTTACATTTACACCTGGATATTTTTCAATGAAAAGGCTGAACATTATTTTGAGATTGAGTCTTTCACTTAAATAGCTGTATTCCCTATTTGAATAATGAGACATTTTTTAAGGAAATGAGGAAATACGTTGCATTGCACATTCAACTGTGTCATTATCTTTTGCATTTGCTGAGGTCCTGTTTCCCCTCATGTCTTTTGGTGAATAATCTTTAATGAGCAAGGTGCATGATCTCTGTACCCTATCAGCATATTCACAAATGCTGTTTTATGAACTGAAGTGGATCTTGACAATGTATACACATGATAGCTGAATGATGCACCTCTATCTAGTTTAGATGATTCTGCAACAATTTTCCTACAACGGCACTGTTTCACAGGTTCCAAAGAAATCAAGCTTTTAAGGTATGCATGTTGTTCATTTTTGGAGTCTAAATCAATAAATGTTGAGTGTATCTCAATCTGTTCTATCTCTATTACATTTTCACAGCAATGTTTCTTACAATTGAAACAGGAAGAAAGAAAAGAAAGAATAAAAAAGGACTTTTTAGGTTTATTACATTATTTATGTATAATGTTCATGGTACTGTATTTAACCTTTATAAAAGGTTCTTAGTACTAAATTATTACTGCACACAGATTAATTCACATTGTAATTAACCTCAAAATGAAGTTGAAGATATGAAATGAAGGTATGAAGTTTGTATTTACCTCCACTCCTCTTCTGATTTTCTTTCTGAAACGTGTTTCCCTTTGTAATTCATATAAGGGAAACCTTTAACTCTTGCTTCCCTTACCACATCACGCTTGTATCTCTTCATTTCTCCTTTATTAGCCATTTTTATTGAACAAGCTGTCTTCATCATTCACATTCACAATAATGTGCAGAATACCACATGTTTCCTGCCTTTTTTGGTAAACAATCAGAATAGTGCAGGCTCTAGTGAAGTGTTCTTGAAAAACCAGTTTTGTGCAAAAATTGCACAAGTCACTGACTTGTGGCTTTTTGAAAAAACTTATATCAACAGATCTCATTTGCGAGTGTGTTTTTGCTCTGACTTATGAGATTTTTGCACACAATATAGAGCTATCTAATCACAACCAAGTTTCATGTCACTCATTTTTGCAAAACATATGACTTGTGGGGTTTCTGAAAAAAACTGGTTCAATTACTGATGACTAGAGTGTGTAATACACAACAAAACTTCTCTTCCAATGTTCGTCTGCCTGTTGTTTGTATTTGGGAGAACAGAAATTCTGTGTCTATGCATGCGTTTTCTTTACTATTGTTGTGGGGAAAAATGTTTTATACAGTGGTTATTGGCATTTTTATAGCTTTTGAATGCATGAATAATGAAAAAGCATTTGCTTTGGAAACCTATAACATATTTGCAGTCACAAGGAATTAACATCAGAACTAGCACCCAATATCAATAAATGTGACATGCTTGCCCCTAAATAGTATTTTCAGGCTTATGACTGTGGGAACATCCATTGGTTGGCATTTCAAATGTTATTTGCAGGAAAAAAATGTTGAGACAGATGATGAGAATGTTAAAAATGACCAGAATTATACACCACATAGCATTCCGTCAAGACAAGCAATTAAACCACCACAGGAAAAATACAACAGAAGATCTAAAAGATATACTCAAGAAGGTGAATCGTGTCCTCCAGTAGAACAAGTAAGTGTGGTCGAATAGTATTTTACGATTCTTTGCTGACTAGTTATATTTTGCAGTTTTCTCTAGAACAGTATGTTTATTTCTGCTTATGGGCATGTTTCTCCAAAATGAACAAGATAACATGGTATTATTTTAAAGAGAGAGAATATCCAGAAAAAGTAAATATATAATATTTCTTTGCCTTAAAAAAAAATGGATAGTTAGAGCCCGCCAAAAATTCAATGCAATAGCCGGAATTGGAACCATGGATATCCTGCATTCTGTGGTTCAAATCCTGGCTAAGGAATTGAAATTTTCATTCTGGCTCTACCTCTCCAATTTCTGTTTTACACATGCCTGGTGTGAAAGAAGCAATAATTCACAAAACGAATTTGTTAATGATGATGTCAATTGCCAGGATCATATCAGCACTATCAGTATGCCAGAATTTCATCCTACAGGAGTTCTTTTACATCACAATAAATCGACTGACATGGGGCTATCATATGTAAGTACAATTAAAAACTGTTGTCTGGGCTTGGTTTGAACCCACAACCTTGGGATCAGAAAGCCAGTGCCTAACCAGCTTTGCCAACCAGGTTGACTAAGAATTTCAAGTTAATGTGTTTGGCACTAAGGTTTGGATGATATAAACGTTACTGCTGGCTCCCCAAGACTATGTTCCTTAATAGAAAAAAAGAGAACAAAAAATTTTACCTAGACTTTACACTTGAAACATTTTTCGATCCCAGTAAAAACAAACTGGAATTTGGTTTGAAGAAGATAACTGCAATAATAACCGCCGCCCCCACATGCGCTCCTGCATGCATCCCTACACTCATCACACACGCGCACACACAAACAAACTCTAGGATGTAGATCATGTCAAGAATTGCATTTATTATACTTGTTAATGCATTTATTTACAAATAATAATTCTGATGATGACCTTTCAGAGGGTCAGTTTTGCATAATTTTCAATTACATGTCTGTTTCCAAAAGTTTACTCGTTCACTTCCATTCTTAGAATATTCATGTTTATTTTATTTGCAATGTTACCTTATTACCAGTGTTTTTTTTTTTTTTTTTTTTTTTATTATTTTACGAAATCCTCCTCTATATAGAAGGTGTTAGTAATAAGGTGTCTGTAATTCTGATCTAAACTTGTTTTTGTGCATTTACAATTCTTTTATAAAAGAAGGAAGTGAATTAAACAAAATTATTGCTTTGTAGTAAACCCCTTTTTGGAATAACTGCAAATTATTTGTTGGTCTATGTAAGTCCTCCTTATGTCTAGCTTCTTTGTTATGAATATCTGTATTTATTCACATTTTAATTTCATGAACCAGCTTAATGTGGTGGTTAATTTCAGGTTTTGCATGTTGAAATTTTTTGGGAATTACGAAGTCGAAACTTTCTTTTGTTCAGGTAGTGGCAGCTGTTGAAAGATATTGGAAAATGTCCCTTTAAAGTTCAAGGCCTTGAGAACTTTCACAACTTGCTAAAGAAATATACCTGACAGATTCAGCTTGGTACTTAAAGGCCCTATCCACTTAAATTTCAAGTTTTGTTAATTGAAAAGATGAATTCTTCAAAATAATTGCACAGAAAATCTGAATGATGTACCATGATTAATCCTCACCATACTGTGGTGATGTCACATTTTCCTAGCAAAGCAGCCTAGCATTCAGTTGTAGCATATAGCCCTTGCAACATGGTTATAGTATTGTGGTGCATTGTGCTGATTACTGTAATAATTATAACTCTGTGTTCTGTTATTGTGTGGAGCAATCATTCTAAACCTATTCACAGAAGTAATGTAAGCTTTCATAAATTCTCCAATAGAGAAAAATCATAGGAACAATATAACACTTGGTTAAAAAAGAATAATAGTAAAGACTTTATTCCAAACAAGTTTTCATGTTTATGCTCTGTTCATTTTACTGATGATTATGAACAATTTTTTGTATTAAAATTCACTTTTCTTAACACTAAATTATGCAGAGTTTTATGTACAAATGCTGTTTATTCTTTGTATCCTAGGGGACAATAAGAATCAGATTTATCATTAAAAAGAAAGAAGGAAGAGTTTGCTTTACAACATTTTGCCAAGCAAAGCTTTGTGTTTTAAGGGGAAAAAGTGTCATGACGGAAAATTCAGCAATCATAGGGTGACTGTTTTGCTAATGGTCAATGCTAATGGACCAGAAAAGTTATCCCCATAGTAATTGGTAAATTCAAGAAGCCCAGGTGTTTCAAGAATTTGAAAAATTTGCCAACAAAGTATGGTGGTGATGCCACAGCATGATTGACTGGTAGCATCTTCACATCCACTCTGCATGCTCTGGATGCTAAAATGGGGGCAAGTCATTGGAAAATATTGTTGTTCTTCATCAATGTGCACATCATTCAATGTGCTGCTCACCCTGAAGCTCTGCAGCTAAGAAATGTCAAACTTGTTTCTCCCGGCAAATTGTACAGGTAGACAACAGCCACTGGATCTGGACATCATTCACAACCTTAAATTAAATTTAAGTACATGAAGATGCTAATAGAGAAAACTGTCTTTATGTACGATAGTGGTATCGACCCAAAGCAAATTACCATAACAGCATGTCATGCATTATGTGGCTAAAGCGTGGTCAGTATTAGTTCTATTGCTATATCTAATTGTTTCTGAAAGGGTGGGTTCAAGTTCATGGAAGAAGAGGATCATCTGCCTGAGAAAGAGGAACTGTCACAGCCCAGCAACTGGGTTGTGATGTATGAATGTTCACTTCAAGACTATGTTACCATTGATATCAGTGTAATAGTATCAGTGGTGCCGACATTAGAAGATATTGTTTCCAGCCATCTTGAGGAAGAGTTGGAGGATTCAAACTTTTTCAAAAAGTTGATGCTAGTGTATATAAGTACATATTTATTTTCATGACTTAAATATGGCAATATATAGCATTTCAGTCTAATAGTAAATAAATTCAAGTTTTAAAATTTACTTCTTTTTTACCATTTCATGCCATTTACACTTTTTTGCATAATCACCTTTTAAAGTGTAAAAAATGGGATTTTACTCTATTATGTTTGTATGTGTATACTTAACTTGAGCATTACAGCAGGGTGCATTTACAGTTTATGTTGCCGAGTAAGGGTCTGTTTACTGCATAACATCGCAAATCCATACCTACTTTAGAAATTGAAAAAGCGCTGTACAAATGAGCAGACTGTGCCTAGGGAATGCAACTGATTAATAGTTGCTAAATGGCAGTAGTAACATGGTTATTTGTTGCTAAATGGCAGTAGTACTGCTCTATTTTTCTTCCCCATTCAATGCTCAAGTAAAGCACCAGTGTATCCAGACAATGATGCAATGCACAGTGAAATTCAAATATATTTTTATGTATTAAGTGTCCTTTGCTCCCATCATTTAAAATAAAGAAACAAAATCGCACTTATTTATTTGCTGTTAAATGACAATAGTACTTTCTAATTTTCCTCTACATTCTGTGCTAAGGGAATGTACCCGATTATGGAATCAATGATGCAAGATAACAGTGAAAAATAAAAAAATATTTTTATGTAATAATGGTGGTAACCACTGTTCCCTTGGGCCAATTATTTAAACAAAGAAATAAAAACATACTTGTTACATGTATATAGTATATTTTTGTTGTTATAATTCTTTAAGATTAACAAGTTATAAACTATGCACATTAACCATCAACCAATAATCCTTTTTTGATCTGAAAATGGCAAAGAAATGACAGGACCCGGATAGTATACCATTTTGATTTAACCTACCTATTGCAGATGTTGTTATTTGAGATTATGTGATACATGTGCTAGCAACAGGCAATTTCATTAGAACATGTAGATATCCCTGTCACCATTACACTGCAATTGTGGTGCTCTTAATACATTTGATGAACTAATATTTTGGGTTAAAACACAAAGCTACTATCAAATAAAAACTTATCAATTGCTTTGTTTCTTTTTAATGAAAACATGGCAACATTAGTTATAAATAATGATGACGACAATGATGATGATGATAAATCTGTCAGCCCAATCAGATCTACATGCTCTTTAGTAATGCCATTATTATTCTTAAAAAATGCTGTTTTGACATAGAAGAGAATAAAGAAAGAGGTAGAAAACATTAGGAGTAAAGGTAAGAAAGAGATTCAGAAGAAATATGAATGTTACTTTGTGAGGGAAGAAGGATGCAGGTTCAGTTTTGGAGGAAAATAGGGTAGTTTAAGCTGTAGGATAGTTTTCGGAGAGTGTCACGAGAAACCTTTGGAATACTCACTTTGGAACACTTCCATGCCAACAGCATCCTTCCTTTCCCACACTGTTAATTGCATATTTCATACTTTCCACACTACCCTATGTGTGTACTGCCTTCTCTTCCTTTTTGCAGTATCAACTATATATGCTCCAATGCGAAGATCACTGTGCTTTTCAGATGCAAAGGTTGGCTGCCTGACATTTTGCATGGCCAACAGACCCTTATTCGGCAACATAACCCATTTACATTCCCATTGTTTGTAAAATGACAGACTTTGATGATCACAGTGTATTAGAAGTCCCCAAATTTTCGTTAATGAAATGTTATGCTTCACGCCAGTTATACCACACTAGGCAGTACAAGAGTAAAAATGTATGCAACCAAATGAAGGATTTTGAATAACCAAGAAATGTGAACACCAATCAAGCAACCATGGCCTAATCTTCATTTTCGGTCACAACAAGGCACATGATTATGCATCGGCACATCACACACCTTTTTTTTTAAAATATTTTTAATATTTTGTTTTTTTAGAAGCTATATTGATCTAAAGCCATAAAGCAATCAAGGTTTCTGATAGGACTGCTTTCAGGCTTGCTTTTGTTGCAGTCGTTTGAGTTATTTTTGCCAATTCATTTACATATGAATATTTTTATTTGGCACTTAGAGAGAGAGAGAGAGGGAGGGAGAGGGAGAGGGAGAGGGAGACTACGGCAAACATCTTTTCTCTTTTAAAAACTTCCCTGCACGATTCTCGACTCCCCATTTTAAACATAGTTCTGATACATTTCTTTTGTAGCACTAGAACCCTTTGCATATGCATTTTATTTCAACCCCTCCATAACTCAATACCATATTGGATATGTGAATAAATTAACCCATAGTATATAAGTTTTAGAACCTCAACATTACAAGTTTTTGCAAATTCCCTCGTTAAATACAAACCTTTACTTATTTTTTTATGAAGGTCATCGATATGATGAGTCCAGGACATGAGTTTATCTACTTGCATTCCTAAAAATTTGTGAGAATCAGATTCCTGTATTGCAACATTTCCAAAGTTAATATGAAATAATATATCTTTTTTCTTCTTGCTTAACTCAAATTTAATTATATTTGTCTTGTCAGGGTTATTAGTGAGGTTGAGAGATTTAAAAAATGTGTTTATTCTTAGCGATTCATTGGTGGCTAATGATTTCAAGTCAAGATCATTGTTTGCTTTACATATAATAGTGGTGTCATCTTCATAGCTTATAATTTTACAATTAGGTGTCAAATACATATCATTTAAATATAAAATAAAGAATAATGGTCCAAGTACTGAGCCTTGGGGTACACCGTATTTAACTATTTCAGCACTTGATTTAAATTTTGTTCTTTTTTTTCCTTGTTTAAAACTTACTTCTGTTTATTGTACACGACCTTTTAGATACAATGAAATTAATCTATTGGTAACCCCTCTAATACCGTACATTTCTAAGATTAATAGTAATGTACCATGTTGGACACAGTCAAACGCCTTAGATAGATAAAAAAATATGCCTACAGTTTTCTTTTTTTCATTTAGATTACTTAAGATGTTGTGAGTAAAGTCTATTAGTGATCTTTTAGCCCAAAAGCCATGCTGAAAATCATTTAAAATATCATATTTTTCAAAGAAATTCATAATTCTCTTCAATAGTATTTTTTCAAACAACTTTGCAATTACCGAGGTAAGGGTTATAGGTCTATAGTTTTGCATGTTGCTTTTGTCTCCCTTTTTATGTATCGGAATAACAATACTAATTTTTAAACAATCTGGGAAAACTCCTAGGTTTAGTGATGCATTTATCAGATGAACCAAGGGCTCAAAACATGTTTACATCTTTTTAACAACTTAGAGCTAATTCCATCCCATCCAGTGGAATTTTTATTTTTAAATCCATTAATTAATCTTATAACTTCATCTGCCGTAGTATCATACAGATAAAGCGAATTTCCTATACCTCTATTAGTTATAAAACCTGCAACGTCAGTGGTATTTTGATTACTAGCAAGATTTATAAAGTAATCATTAAAACGATTGCATATCTGAAGTGGATTATTTTATATGCAGTTATTAATGAGTAGATTAATATTTTCTTGCTTTAACTTTTCTTCCCTCATGCTATTAATCATTAATTATGCTGTTTTTGAATAGTTACTAGTATCAGAAAGCTTTCTTATCACCTTTTGTGATTTATTGTTTATCAACTCGTCCTCATATGCTTTTTTAAATTGTTTGTATTTGATATTGTAGTGCTCGAGTTTTGTTGATTTAGCAAGTAGATATAAATCCTGTATTCTTTCCCTCAACCTCATAGCCTCTCTTGAAATCCTTACTTTGTTTTTTTTTAAGGTTCCCATGTTTTGTTCACTATAGGGCAGCATAGCTCAATATAGAGGTTTAGAATTTCATAAAATTTATTCCATTTTTCATTTGTATTTTTAATGCTACACAAATCTTGCCATATTTAATTAACCAAACAAGTATGTAGTTTTAAAATATTAGCCTCGGTAAATTCTCTAAGGGTTATAATTTCAGTTAGGTCAGATTTCTTAAGTCTACAGTTATTTATATCTAAAAATTGAGTATGATGATCAGATAGATGACTGACCATATTCCCAGTAACACATTGGCTTTCTTTTGGTAACAACATTATCAATTACAGAATTAGAATTTATAGTTTCCCTAGTAACATCTAACTTAACACTTTTTAAATTAAATGAATAGAACATATCCCGCAACTTTAGAAAATCCCATTCATATGATCAGCATAAATATTCAAGTCACCCATTATTGTTATTTTACAGTCATGTTTTAAACAATATCCTAATACTCTATACATACATTCAATAAATTCATTTACTTTAGCATGCACCATTTCAATATTAAAATCTTGTATTTTTACTAATAGAGTAACATTGTGTATATTTTTTGCCAGTAATGCCACTCCACCACCCTCATGTTCTTTTCTACTAAATATATCAATAATAGAATAGTTATCAATTTTACATACAAGTTCTTGTTTTTTTAGACCATGTTCTGATATCGCAACTATGTCAGCATCTACTTCATTAATGAAACTTGCAAAGGATTCCTTTTTATTAGATAAATACTCTATATTCTGATGTATACACCTAATAGAGATTTTAGGTTGTGGATGCGCAATTGTTTCCCTATTTACGATTATACCATTAGCTTTAGTTGACATGTTCACTGACACGTTGTGTAATTTATGACCCTCTGTACCCGAATCTAGTTTCCCGATTTCATGCATACCTTGATTACATTATTTATCATTTGACTTATGAGAAATGACCCTTTTCTATTTAAGTGAAGTCCATCCCTCCCAAGGCAACTTTCATCTAAGAACTTGTTAGTATCAACAAATATTGCTTTCAGTGTATCACAAGCCCAGCATATTCCCTCATTAATGGCTTTCAAGAAGCCATATCTAACATCCCTTCTTAAAGCTATACTATTTACAACAATTTTTGCTTTAGAGTGGCACTTCATTGCACTCCTTATTGCATTGTAGATCTCAGCCATGACCTCTTCTAAGGTACTAGCTGGTTTATGTCATTTGTCCCGGCATGGATCACCACTGTTTTAACCTCACTTTTCGACACATTTTCGTCCATTAAGTTTGGTAGGTATTCAGCTCTCATTCCCCTATAAACGTTCACTTTTACATCAGGATTATTTATCACTACATGTTTTATTATCGAATCACCATACACTACCACTTTTTCACTCATTTCTTCTTTCTCCTTACATCAAGGTCATGTTTTCCTGTCCTTCTTTCTTCTCCAATTTATTTCCTTCGTGTACTCCTAGCGATGTTTATCTGGGGTTAGTCCACTTGCGTCTTTCCTTCTGCATGGACCACTGCAGTATTCTTCATCACTAACGTCTTTACTTTCCACCAGGTCATCCTCATTCAGTACGTCGAACCTATTTGTTGTTTCAATGTCTTTGTCTGGGTCACATGTTTTCGATTTTTTCGCAACTTCTACATAAATACTTTTTTCCTTAACCATAATTGATATTTGGTCTTTTAGCTCATTGTTTTCAGCCTTTAGATTTATAATTTATTTGTGTGCTTTCTTTAAATCTTTATTTAATATATCAATTACCATCTGCAGCAATGTTAGCATTTCCATTTCCCTCATGCTCGGCAATGATTGGCATCCTGTTTTCTTTTTCATCTCTTGCTGATTATTTTGACTTTGATGAACATCACCATCATTACCATGGAATTTCTGATGGCTCAGAAGCATTTCATCAGCCTTCTTATTCATATTTTGGAAAGATCACTGTATTTTCACACTTTTTTTGGAACCTACTACGCGTCACTCTACAACACTGCTGCCATTTTTTGGTAGTCTGTCAATTCCAATGTGAAGTATAAGATTGCAGTGCATTTTAATGGAATTTGAGGCTATGTCTTGCAGAAACACTGTGTTGGTATGGTTATAACACCACCCAAAGATCTGGGAACAAAGTTTTTAATTTTTCATAGCTAAGCAAACAAGCATAGATTTTGCATATTTTAAATTACTGCCAAGCTGTTTGCAAATTGAGTTTTAGCATTACTTATTAAATGAATTTACCAAAAGTGACACATACATACTTAACAGTTTGTATATAATTTTAATACAAACAGGTTTCTGCATTCAATACATGATATGTAAGACAAGTGGGTTAAAGCAGTACAAAAGGAAAACTGGAAACACTCAAGATACATTAGTCTAGTCATTTTACAGATGACTGTTAAATCTGAGGTCTGGTGAAGAAATATAAAGTTGCTGAACACAGGTCTGGGGAAGAAATATAGTATCACTGAACACTGAGGTGTGCGGAAGAAATATAAAGTTACTGAATGAAGCTTAAGCTCCCTGGGAAATAAATATTGTAGTGACTGTTGAATCAACACCCTATTAAATGCACATATTAACACTGTGCATACTCATATCAACTTATTCATTTATATTTGTGCCTTGCAGCTTTGATTTAAATTTCAAACATTTATCTAAATCTGGCTGACCAACTACAAATATGTTTAAATAGGATAGAGACATTTAGTTTTAAAAAGTATGAACAGTCCAATTTAAAGCTTATTACTTTTAATGCTGATGTAGTTTTTGACAAAAAATGAAAAGTAGTTGTGTACTCAAATTAAATCAAACAGTGCTTCCATGAGGCCCAAGGCATATAATTTTTTCACATGTAAATATAGGTTTAACAACGGGGCATTAACAACTTACATGTAATTTGGGAATTTCCAAATATGTTAAACAGCTTTTCCCTTTTTCCAGTAAAATACTAAGAGCATAATTCACTTTCTTTGCCTGTAAAATGTTGAGAACATAGCTCTGTTCTGTTTTACAATTGTTAGGATTTTTACTACACTCTTGGCACTGGCGTTATTATTGATGAGCAGAAATTGGAGCAAAGCTTGCTAATTACCTGTAATTCCTTAATGCTAAGGAGCAATTATTGTTGCAAATACATAAATAAATCTGTGGGTATGTTTTAATATTTCCTCGGTTGTAAATAAGCTGATATTAAATGTATATTTTTTATTCAAGCATTATCAGAAGGGTTGATGGTCAGTGTTTTAAAGCACATACAAAACATATTAACATTGCAATAAACCAAATTAATTAAAATAATCATTTCCCATATCTAGCTATACCATTCATTATCGCATTCACTGTTGGATCTGTCCAGTCTGGCAGCGAAGGTAGCAGATGATGGATTATATTTGCAGTACTTGGTAAGCAATCCAGCTTAAAGTCAAAGTCGTCTTTGTTATTTTATTGTTATGTTTTGTCTGCATATCCCTTTCTTGGGTACACAGGTCATACATCTTACCGCATGTGAGTTACTGATTTCTGCATCCATATGGAATTCAATGGTTAAAGATGGATAAAGCACTACATTCAGTGTTTGAGGATGCAGCTCATAAGGAATTGGAAGAAATAATAAAAACCGGTTTGAAACTTCAGGAGCAGAAGTCTAATCAAATGATTGTGTGCAGAAAAGGCAGTTAAGCAGGGATTAGGATAAAGCTAATGACAGGATGTGAGGAAATGTGGCAGTTAGTAATGGGAAGGGCTCATTTATTACTTCATGTTACTGACTTCATGAGATGGGTTCTAATTACCATGTGACATCAAAGTTAACATAATGGGAAGAAGTTTGGTATTAGTAAACTCAAGTTATGTCATTCCTAAATACTGCCAATGTACTAAAACTTCCACATTATGTCAAGTTCATCATAATCTCAACTTCAAGGTGGCCAGTATTCTTGCAATTCAAAAGTTGAGCACACCCATTGGGTGGTTTGACAAATTCAGAAGAGGTATAACAAAACCCACAAGATTGTCCCCGTAGCGCATACAGTAGAGCACCTGCCTACTGTGCAAGACCAATTGGTGAAAGAACATTAAACTAAAAAAAAAAAAGAAAATGTAGCAAATTGTAGAAGATTGTAGTAGCTGGATGTGAAATATGAATCCAGGGACATTTTTAACCAGATGAATCTTTGCCACTTTTTTTTTTTTTAATATGTTGCCCAGCAAAACCTTGGCCCAAAGTGATGGTATTTAAGTGTGTTGAAATGTGACAGACCTATGTCAGTAGATTTGCTGCCATGTAAAAAAACTTGGTGGCATGAAATTCCAGCACTCTAATGCCACTGATATGATTCTGGTATGGGGAAATTATTTGATGAATTAATATATTAAGAAATTCAGTAAGTTTAACTCTGCTACTCTATTGCTGGCATACCTGTAATAAATGGCATCACTTCAGAAGATTGCTGAAGGGTGTAGTGCATTGAAGGCCAAGATTAAGAAAACTGAAAGTGAATAGGGAGAAAATTTAATATTGTGACCACAATACAGGCAATAAGGAGTGAACACCCAATATTTGTTGAGAAAGTATCCGGGCACAATGGATTCCACCATACGATGTTAATTCTGAGCATGCTTTCACATTGTGGAAATAGTGCTGGGGAAATCTTTAAAAAAATGAAAAGCTGTCACATTGCAATACAAATGTTAAGAGAGCATTCATTGTATATAGTATATTTTAGTTTATTATGGGAGAGATTGTGTGTTTTAATGAGTTCTACATTTTTGGGCAGTAAGTTTTTGTCTATTTCTTATAACTTACCAGTTACGCAAAAGTCAATGCGAATGAATAGGACTTGAGGGGCTGTTCCCAAGAAATTCAGGATATACTCTTTATTTTCCATGTAAACTTCTTTAACATACAGCATTTTAATCAAAATTGTTAAGAGCCAATTCTTAGAAAATTGAAAATTTTGAATAATGTTGCAGGTAAAGGGTAGTCTGAATTGGGGAATTGTGCTGCAAATCTTGTGTCACAGACTTGGAAAATACTGAACTGAAATACAAGTTTGGTATTTAACCAACTTTTTATTCTTGAGCTATGCTGTGCATGCACTAACACAGATCTTGTTTAATTATTTTTATACAGGGCCCTCAAAACATGTATTTCTGGTGAAGTCTCGTGAACTTTTTTGGTGGAATACAATATCTTCTCTAACTACTTTGAACGTGGGAAGAGAAAGTAAAAATCAAAATTTAATGCACAAGAATTGCAACAGCACCAGAAAGTGTGTGCCATTGCACACCCTCTTAACATTAAAGCAAAGGTTTGAAATATAAATGCAATAGAATTAAGATTGTAGCAAAACAGTATATCCCTGATAATTTAAATTCAATGATTACAAGGCATTTTTAAATGCCTGAAAATAGTTATGTGCTATATGAATAGCAGCTTTTTATTTGGGACTAGGTAAATTATTCATAATAAAGCTCTAAAGAACACAAATAGATGCATAATCTAGAAACTAATGTCATTGCTATCTTCTAATGCTAAGTATACTACCATTATGTGCAATTATGATAATCTGGAATAAATGAAAACAAATACCACAAATTTTCCAATGATAGTATTTTGCTGTAAAGCATTTGTGTGAGAAAGTTGGACTATGAGAAACTGAGCTTAAGTTGATGAAAACATGCCCATAAGCCACATAAGGGTATGATAAAATAGAAGTTTTAAAAACTTTTAAAATAAGTCTTATCTACCTCATTAACCTAGCATTAAACTGCTTAGTTAGATTAATAGCAGGTATCAAATTATTAACTTTATGACATTCAGGAAACCAATGACTACTGATTGTAATGATATGAAAAAGATCTTTCAGCATTAGTACTGGGAATGACCAATGTTCATTCAGTACTGGACCACTGACCAGCTGCACAAATCCATTCTTCAATCCTCCTACCAAAATTGTCAGATTAAGTTTGCTTGATTGCCAAAACTGGCTGCTTGTGATTTAGATAGCTTTGAACAAGTTTAGGAGTAAATCAAGGAGTCATTTCACACTTGCAAACTTAACATGAAACATCAAGTAAAGTAAGTAAAAATGCCATTGTAAAGCTAAAAGGTATCAAAGAGGCTGCACTGCCAGGGAATAGAATATATCCCCCCTAAGTCAATAGTCATGTAATTTGTGGCTGTATGTGCTAAAAATAAGCAGGATCATTAAACCACTTGTTGGCAGTTAACCTTCAGTCTGGACTGAAAACTCCACTGCCCTCTGGTAGCATTCATTTTCCAGATTCAAAGTTAATTAGCGGTCAATCATTTGGGGGCAGATCAATTTGTGTTGCATATGTCATAAAGGGGAGGTATGGAACCTGATCAGAGGGTTGATCTTAGTAACTTAAGTCAAATGGACTATCAATTTATTTACACTAATTAAATCAGCAGGACCGAATTTAATATTTTCTACATTGGTGCTAAAGGGAATTGATCCCATTCAGTCCTTGCTCTGCACAATTTACAGAGGTTGCATAACCTTTGACTGCATTTTTCAAGTGACTTTCGTACCCAAGCACAGCTATCCTGGTAAAAGTACATTAGTTAATAAGCCCCTCTTCCTTTTTTCATAATGCATTAAGAAAAGTAGATTAAATTTGATTAGTCGATTAAACATATAAGAGATAAGTTACTATGAAATGTGCCACCACACATACCAGTTTGTCTATTAGTCTGGGAAATCAATGGAACTGAGCAGTTCATCATGTACTGCCTGCTCTAAAGAAATCTTTGGTATCTAAAGAGATTGCTATAGGGGCATCTTTTGTTATAGAAGATGCATTTTTGCAAGACTTCCTGTGAAATGATTATGAAAAGTCTTTAGGAGCAAGATTATCACTGATAATTTGCTAGTGGATACGTTTAATGTCAACCAATAATGACCTGACCTTGCATTTTATGGAAATGCTGGTTTCGTATACTATAGGGACTTCCTGCAGAAAGGAGTGCTCTAACCTGTGCTTTAAAACTGAGCAGTGAATGGGCTATTGCAGCAAACTCAATGGTAACAGTTTACTTGCTATTGCATTTGTGGATGATATTTTTGTTGCTATCAAAGAGAAATTTCCCATTACTGAAATGGAGCTACTTTAATTTGCTTTTAAGAAAGTTAAGACATGGTGTGACAGAACCAGACTTTCTGTCAGTCCAAGCAAAACCTTGGTAATGGCCTTTACCAAAATGAGAAATATTGGGACCTTAAGAGAATGTATTGGTAAGATTATACTGAATTCATCATAGGTCAAATACCTTGTCTTCCTTTAGACAAGAAGCTGACTTGAAAGACCATTTAGATCATTTGGTTGGACCTGCAGAAGCTTTTTTGCCAACATATGGGGATTAAAATTGAAAGTGGTGTATTGGTTAGACACCTTTTCTTATTTTGGTACATTGTGTTGTTGACTAGCAGCACCATGGCTGGATGATTAAGCTGCTCATCTCTCACCTAGGTGGTCAAGTCCGATCCCAGGAGATCATATGTGGGATTTGTGGTGGGGAAATAAGATAGATATAGACAGATAGACAAGCAGACACAGACACAGAGACAGAGATAGAGAGTTAGTTCTGCTGCTATTCATTCCTGCAACTGCTGTACAATAATCATCTTGACTACTGTTCATTTCACCCTCATTTTGTATCATCCATTTCCTCAGTTTCATACTGGGATGGATCTGATCACCCATCCTGGCTGCTAGCTGATCCAGAGGCTCTGCTTCTCAATAGATATCTGACTTGTAATTCCTCTGGTGTGGAAATCCTTCATACAAGGAGGGTAAACAGAGAGAAAGAGAGGGGGGGGAGAAACTAAGGTTGCACAAAACTGATCATAGCAAGTTGCAAAGGGTGTTTTTCATTGCCATTACAGGGGCACTGAGATAGTTACAGCTACTGCAGTCATGGAAATGCTAGAAGGTTATGCTTCTACCCATTTGGGTCGAGTTAGAAATTTTGGGGCTTTCACAGCTTAAAGCATCAAAATAAAGTTCCCTTCAGATTTAGAATAGTGAGTATGAGGACCAGCATTTTGAAACCAAGGTGTTTGTTTGACAAACTTTCACTTCCTCTCTTATTCTAAATGTAGCAAATTGGAAGAACAATTAAATCTGAAGAAAATGAAGGTCCAGTTTGGTTTAGTAATAGTTCTAAAGAATCTATGGAAGTGGCACCAAGTTTTTGATTTAGCTTGGGCAGATATAACACAATATTTCAGACAGAGAAATTTGTTATTTTAGCTTTTGTTTGGGAGATTCAATAGTAATAGGTGGCTTCTTGTACACTTTTGACAGTCAGGCAGGCCAGAAGGCCCTCGACAATCACTGCTCAAAATCCAAGTTTTTTTTAGAATGTCACAAGTCCCTTATGCCACTGGCTACCTGTTATTGGAGTTCTGGGCAATGAAAAACCAGATGGAGCTATTAAGAAGCCTACTGAGCAACCTTTTAGGCCTGAACCAGCACAAGGGCTTCATCAGGAGCAGTTAAACAGGCTTGGAGAACACAAATATGGAACTCGCCTGTAGGTTTCAGACATACCAAAGCTCTCATGTAGGGATTGAACAGATGCAGGTTGCGACAGCTGCTAAAGTTAAGTAGGGAAAAGGTCTTGTGTATAACAGACATTTGTACAAAACACTGTGCACAGGATGGACGGCAAGTGAATGCTACCTGCACATGGTGTCAATAGGCAGAGAGATAGCTGTCCCTCTATTCTGCAATTGCCCAGTGCTTATTGTCCCAAGCTCTTTCATTTTTGGGAGTCAACTTCCAATATTGTAGGGGCTTTCAACTATTACAATCCAGAGCTTGATTCAGTTCATTATGAGTGACAGCCTTCTGGATCATTGATAATAAGCCTGGAAATGCAAAATTTGGAAATGTCATGGTGCAGGGCAGTGTAGTCTCCTCTATCAGGCTAAATTAAATAAAATTAATCTAAACTAGGTTAACAACAGTCAACCTTCAGTTTATCATTATTCTGCTTATTCTGTATACAGTATTAATTGGAAGGAGCACAAAATAACATCCATTATCTGCTGTTTACCAGCAGCAAAATACTACATAGAAATAAACATTACTGTAAATACCAGTATGGAATTAATGAAAGCAAAATAAATAAGTACATACACACAAATACATAATTATAATGCTAACCTTCCCAATTTATTTGCTTTAGGCTTAGTTACAGAAATTGGAGTCTGTTGTCATTATTTTGTTTTGTATTGTGCCATGCATTGGATGCAAATCATTATGTAGTTAACAAAAATGATAGCTTTAGATTACTTTCATTCAAATTTGCATAGATGCTGCAATGGTTTTAAAAGTGATGCTGCAACATTTAGTGTGAGCCAGTTCCACCAACCAATGTTGAAAATCATTTTTACATTTTGTTTGCTAACATGATGTTAAAGATTTTTATCAAACTGTTAACAGTGAATTGTTAGGTAACACCTGGTTAGTGTCAGACATCTGCAAACAATAATTTTCGAGAAGGTGGTGGCTGAATTACAGAGCTTCTGAATGTGCTTTATCACATGTTTGTCTACAGATCAAAATGTGTCTGTTTCAATAGCAGGCAGCTGGTTATGTGATTTTCCTGATTAAAAAAAAATGGTGTGTTATTTATGGACACTCTTTAACTACTGTAGTTCTCAGCGCCCCAATTTAAATTGGGCGTGAAAGACAACTTAATTTTGCTCAGAGGCCTCTCTATCAGGCTTAAGGTTCTTTTATTTGCCGTAAATCTATAGCACGGGACCAACAGCTTTACTTCCCTTCTGAAGGAAGCCATGCTAAGGAGTTTTACACCTGAAAAAAATCCATCGTCCTCTGCCAGGTTTGAACCTGCGACCTTGGGTATATGAAGTTAGCATGATAACCATTACACCACGGAGGGCGACATTTTCCTGATTGCCTGAGTTTGAAATTATAATGCCAGTTAAAATCTCAGCTGCAGGGTTACTAATTTTTCACCATTCACATGCTGATCATTATAGATCTGATTAATATAGGGGCATTGAATGTAGAAATTCCAGTACAACTGAATTGAAGGAGACTGATGCAGCTTTGGAGAAAATCTTTGAGGAGCTAATTGCAATGCATGCATTTCTTACACATATAGTAACCAAATGCAGCAATTTTATGCTAACGTAAAATGCAATTCCAAAAAATGCCAGGTATGAAGAGCATTTAAATTGGTTTAAAACTGGTGGTGGTCAGTACATTGAAACTGGATTGACTAAATCGTGTTAACACTGATTCAGGCTCCAGCAGAAATATTTGCTTTTTGAAGCAGTTGCTTCAGAAAATTTCAGGTAAACCCACCAAGGGTAACTTTGGAAATTCCAACACCATCACCTACCATTAAATGAAGCTAATAGCATAACATCTTGAGAGCAATAAATACTTTTATCATGGAATACATGGTAGTATTCTAACATTTCTCATATTTCCTCTAAAACATTGTTCATGACCACTCTGTACAGTCTTTCTCTCACTTAAAAAATTTCAACTCTTGCAGGTTTTTGTAAATCATTGATACATAACTCTTTTCTGATTTGAAAGAGCATTAAAAATCTAAATACCATAACTGTGTGAAAGCTTGATTTGTGGGTGCAATTTTGCAAATTTTAATATTTATTAAGTGCCTTAACACAAGAGAATGGTGATTTAAACTTGGCACAAAACATAAAGCAAAGTTAAGGGTTAACAGTGTTTGATGGAAACAGAGTTTACATTAACTTCATTTTGAAATCACCTTAACATTGTGTTAAAATTTAACATAGTTGGTGAAACTGGTTCTTGGATTTTCTATAAAATACACAGTATTAATGTGGATTGGGTTGTTAATAATTTAATTGGTCATTTTGCTCCAAGTTTGATTTTTTTCTAGTTTGAACAGAGAGGACTAAGTAAAGAAAGAGGTTTTATAATCATCCTTCAAGCATTCAGGATAAAATGTGTAAAAAATATTTGCATCTTTATGAAAGACTTACTCTATATGATGTGGCTGAGGAGGAGTTACTGTTATAATGGCGAATTCTGTATTACTAATTTTTTAGTAATGTAACCAAGGCCCAACTGTTTCCCTATTTTTAAGTATTTTTATGATTTCATTGTTCATAGGACACAAGCTGTACTTGTTTATTCTATCTCACTAATGCTTAGTTTTCATTAAATTTATATGACTGTCTCAGTCTAAATAGCTCCTATTTTCTGATTTTCATTCTTATAAGAAAGACTTGTAAGTAGATGTGGATTGCAAGAAACATGCCATAAAACTGACTCACCGATTCAACACCAAACTCTGGGAGTGGCTTTGATCTTAGAATCATGTGCACCACCTTCAGCTTATGGATTCCTTTTGTAAGGGCTTGATCCAGATGTGGCTGTATGCAAGGATAAAATTGTAGTTTTATATTATACAGTTATTTGAAGAAATGTCAGCATGACTTTAATTCAGTAAATGGGGTCAAATTCGTGAAAACAATTTAGCATATAAGTGGGGATGAAATAACCAGATATATTCAAGGGTTCATTAAAGTATGTGTGAACTAATAGCTGTTCCAGCAGTGACATTTGTGATTACATTTTTGAATAAATAAAAGCCTGAGGTTGTGGCAACTATTAAGCCTCTATACATTTTGTATTTAAACAGGTTTTATTATGTAATATGCAACATTACTGAAACATTTGTCATGCTGGGATATAATTTGAGTACATTTCCATGTGATCCCTTTGCATTTATAGACACAATCACCAGTGCTCCACAAAACAAAAATTGATTGTGCATCAGCCTGAATTTGGGCCAATACCTGACTGCCCATTACAAGCATCACAAGTAGGGTGCAGTACTGGAGGGTAGGAAGTGGTTAGTGCCCTGATTCCCTCATGGCTGGGTAATACAGTCTTTGCAACCTGGCAGTGCTCCACTACAAACCTAAACTTTTCTTAAGCATAGCTATATAGTCTTAGTAACTGCAGCTCTAATCTGTTGGTTTAATTGCCCAATTTTATGGATCTTCACCTGGTAAACCTTAGATTAGATAAACTCCCAAGCAAAAAGCCTGAGTGTGAGCTCTAGTGGGCAAGGATTCACAGCCTTGGCATGTGCTAACTCATCTGGGAAGAGCTTGATTTAGGTAGTTGCAAAAAATGATGGCAAAACCGAGTGGTGTCCCATATTGAGGAACAATAGTATTCATAATCCCTTCCCATTAAATTCCAACTTGGATTACAAAATTTTTTCCAACATACAGAGATATATTTTTCTAGTAACAATCAGAAACAAAAGCCATTTATTCTGCTTTGGTTAGTATTTTGGTATTACCTGTCAGAAAGAGATATTCAATAACTAATCACTGAAGTATATAGTGACTTTAAACACACCTGTACACCAATATTAAGTCAAATTAGTATAGAAAGAAACCTTTTGATGACTTCTCAGAATACAAATCTGAAATTACTTTTTGGGGTACAGAGTTCACATAGAAGGCTTTTCCATTTAATGCTCAAAGAACTTGGCTGGTATTGGAACAAATGGAACATGTAATTTTTATTTCTAGTAATTTCTAAGATATTTACTAATATAGTATATTGGGCAAATTTTGGTTGTAATGCAAAAAAAGGGATGAACTTACATTTAATATTATTTCAGCTATATTGTTTAAAATCTCCTTCAAAAGTCATTGTTGCACATGCATGTTATGTTGCAAAGAAAAGTGTCTATAGACATTCCATTAGATTAACAAGAGTTACATTTTGTGCTGATTATTATTATACCATATTGATCTAAAACTGCACGATAGATTTAATTCAAATTTGTACATAAAAACATGAGAGGCCATTGCAGTTGAGGTGGGGAGGGGGGAGATATACTGTTTAATTTATATGAATAAAGTTGGGAGTTATCACTTTGAGCATTAAGTGAGATATGATAAAAGGAGGATTGACTATATAGATTAATTTTGAATGTTAACAAAGAATTTAGCATAAGCTAGAATTAAGATTTATCTTTCTTTGTATTCTCAATAAGATGAGATGTCTTGTTAAATAGAAACTTTTCAGTAATGAAACTCATGTAAACTATGCATTATGTATTTTTCTGGAAATGACAGAATACTAAATCATCAGGGCATGTGGGGTTTTATGTAAATGGGCATTATTGCATTGTTTTGAGAATTTTATTTTAAATTATTTATGCTTTAGATGCTGTTACTTGGTTTCTTCAAAATAATTCATAATGAGCATTTAAATTTCACTTGCAGCCACCATCAAAACACTGCATTAGTGTCACACAGTTGGCTGTGTTTGTTGTGCTTGATCATTTGCACTGCCTATCTGTGAAAAAATGACAGTGTAATGTTGTCATACACCATGTAGTTATGTATTGTACATTTCCTCAAAATTGAGTGACTGCATGTGTAGAAAGCTATACCTGCCTAACTTCTGCTTGGACCAAGGCTCCTACAGCTTTAGTACATATAGAGTAGAGACAGAACGGCGAGACTGTTTAAGGAATATGCATAACTTCTCTATGCAAAATTTTGCCTTTGTGTTAATATTCGGTGCAACATTTCCCTTAGCAGTAGAAGAACATACATGTATTTCTCATTTTATTTTTATTAATTGTTTGTTTCATTACACATTTTCTTATTCAAACATAACTTTATTATAAGGTAGATGAGGCGATTTTAACTCACTCTTATTGTTTCACTTAAAATTTAGAGAGGATATTTCATAGGCATCTTCACTGTTGTCAATTCCAGTGTAGATAATTTTCCAATGGGAAAACTGAAGAGCACTGCTTGTGGGAACTTTGAAAATTATTTTGTTCTCAGGGCTTTCCAAGTTCATGAAGTTGTTGAACTTTGATAGCTGACATGTTGTGGTATATGGTTCATAATAATTAACAATTCCTTGTTGATATACCACATTATTTTCAATGACCAATCAATTCCATACTCTGGATCAAAATCAGTGCTTCATGCTTTCTCATCTTAAAGGCAACTGACACCATTTTACAATCATTGTTTAAGGAGTCTATCAACCTCACCATTTGTCTTCAGAAAGCCAAGCTGATTTAGGTCTACTAGTGACAGTCATTCTTTCTTTGAGGAAGTTTAGATTAGAATACCTTAATCATTTCAAGAGCACATGTTTACATAAAAGCTAAGAAGTCATTTTATTCATTCTGTTTAATTTTATAGGAAATATATGACAGCACTACATAGATTTTTTCCCAGAGATTGTGTGAGCTTTAATTTCTTTTCACCTCATAACTTCATTAGAAATAGCCTTAAAGTTTACATGGCCTCAGTTTGATTTGCATAAAGAATTTTTTTTTTAACAAAATAAGTTTCTCGAATGTTAATGTATACTAGAATCAATATTGTTATGTAACACTCCTAGTAAAATAATTCAGAACCTGCACTTGAAATAATGAGTTATCAAAACTATCTGACTCAGTCTTCCCAGGATGATTCTGATACGAGTGAAAGTAAAGAACTTCGACGATTGCAATTTTATGGAGCTGGCCCCAAGATGGCTGGTTACCATCCTCGCAAAGAAGAGAAACCAAAAAGCAAATCAACAAGAGGAAAAAATGTCAGTTACGAATATGACCCAGTAAGTGAGACCTGAGTATGCCTATTTTTCTTCCCCCCTCCCATTTGCATTTTGTAGAGAATGATTCAGTCACTAACACAACACAGTGAAGACTTTAAGCCCCAAATGAACTTCCCAACATACCATCCTTGAAATGTGAGTATAGTTAGGTCATTAAATATCTATTACCTACTAATCTTTTAAACATTAATCTAAAGATTTTGCTAACAACTATAGAACTGTCTTAATTGTTGCATGAAAGAATATGTTATGCTTTGGGTCATGTTGGCTGCTTGTGGTAAGAAGCACTGGTTTTATTAGTAGGTATATATAAAACTTTTGATGTTTTAATTGCTGGGTAAGCTATTTTATTTTGGTTGTAGTCAAGCTTGTTGAAGGAGACATTAAAATTATATTCTATAGTAGGATATATAATATGCAAATGTTTCCACATGTATGTGAAGGTGTTGCATGTTTCTGAATAAAGAAAAATCTATGCTGCATAACTGAATAGACGTATTGGATCAAAGGATTAAGTCTTTGTTGCTTCAGTTCAGATTAAAAACAAAAATCCATGCTTTTCTGTATGTGAGGTGTCCCAGAATTCAACCGCACAAATTGGCAGGATTGTAGAAGGATCCTAGATAAACAGTTTGAGATAAGGGACCTATTGTCCCTTTTGCCAAATGTCAAAGTTATGGCATGTTTTATGAGTTGCACAGCAATAGTCATAAATTAAAAGAATGTGGACATGTGTGCCCTATTTTCATTCAGAATGCCTCATTTGTATGCCAGTAGTCTTAAGGAATACATTATTGGTGCACGATCCATATAATATTTAAAATTATTGGACTTGCAACTTTGGCAGTATTTCCCATCTTTTGAAGGTATGCATGCCGCTTATAACAGTTCAGTTGATTCAGATCATAGTAGTTAGTAAGAGCACTTCGCTTTAACATACAGTGGGAGAGTCAGTATAGCACTGATCATTGAATTCCGCAATACCAACTTTGCTTGCACCACTCTCTGAAGATTCCATTTTTTGTTTTTTAATTTTCTTGTTTTTCTCCAAGAGGTACACAATTTTAGCAGCACTAAATGTTTAGTTTACATTTCTGAAGCCAAGATGATAAATCCTCCAGTGCAAATTACTTTCAAAAGATTGTGAATAATATCTTCCTAACTCTCAATATTAAGTACAGTAACTATCAAAGAACCTGCGCAGTTTAATGCAATAAAACAATTAGGTTTGTTGAAAACATTTATGTAATGTGTGCTTTGAAATGTAGTAACTAAACTATGTTTTTGGGGTGGAATAAGAAAAATCTGATCATTGCATAGATTCGAACAGCGGTACTTTGAATTTATTTGTATGTAGATATTATGTCATTTTAACCATTTTAGCTACTGCTGTCCTGCAAGAATGTACTTCTGAAAATCTTGTCTAATGCCCACACTTAGCCATTGTGAGAGCCATGAATTGCTAAACATTGTGTTCATATTATAAAAGTAATACACATTATGTGTAAGGAAAGAAATTATTTCAATGAGGTGGGTAATTGAGATCACACAAATTTAACATCCCAAGCTAATCTTAGCTGTGAATTTCTGAGCTCATGTGCCTTTTGATGCCATGTGGTACCATTGTGCATGCTTAAGAGCTTCGCTTACCAGATGCCCGTTGAATCAGATGAACAAATGCTGACACAACTTTAGCTGCTTGTGGTGAGGTTCACAACACTCCTAGAATTTTTGACAGTGTGCAAGGTTCATTTCTTTGTCAGTGTAACATCTGCAGGGATGTTGCAGGTTGTCACATTGAATAGTTCCTCTGGTGACCTGCTGTATTTTGTACTTGGATATTGTAATATTTCTCAAAGTCTCTTTTTATTTGACTTTCATGTAGAGATGAAAATGTGAATGCACTTTCCTGACTAGTACATAGTTCTTGATTAATTTTATGTAGGTACTTGTTTTACTATGGAGCTAGTTCATTTTTATTTCATTTGAAGTTTATTTGACACATGATAAAATTGTTTTGTAAATTGTGAACTGTACCCACAATTGTAATGTTTATCTAACACATCAATGTATGATGCACTATTTCAGAAACTCCTTCAAGGGATTCAGGCATTAAATGCCATTGTTATTCAAGCATTCTCTGTTGCACTTGGATGCTAGTCGTACACATTTATTTTAGTTGTCTGTATGAATATATCATATTATGTAATGCAACAAAATAGGAATGGCTCATCAAAAAATACAAAGGAAACAACATAAAACTAAAGGTGTCTATGGTGGCTTCAATCTTCAACTTTCTCAACATCTTGTAGCAATGCTCACACGCCTACTATGGCACTAAATAATGCCACCATTTTCACCAGATGTTCATATTATGGTCCACTGCAGTGTTAACCCTTTATACATTTTATGCTGTAGCAAAGAATTTGGAACCCACTGCCCATAGGCTCCCTATCTCAAAATGTTTATCTTGGATCCCCCTCTACAATCCTGCCAATTTATGTGGTCGAATTCTGGGACACTCGTATAATAGTTCATATTACTTTTGTAGTTCTGTTTTTGTGTTCGGTTTTGAATTTAAAATCATGGGAACCTGTACACAGTAAGGTAAATAATAAAATTATGATGAATAAATAATCATTTAATATTAGTATTTTTTCATTTCCAAATGACTACTAAGTCCTGTTTCAAGGACCTATCATCCACATTTTTAGTTACTGGTTGATTAATCTAATTCTCCAATTTTTTTCCTTCCTCAGTATTTGTAGCATCATCTGGTGTGGGTTTGGTGAATTTAGATATTAAAGTACCATCTTCTGGAATTTCAAAGCTCATAATTCAATACTTTAATTATTGGAGAAGCTAATACAATTACGGAAACAAAACTAAATGCAATATCTACATATTTGTTAGTTAACCCTCTTCAGTCACACTGGGGTCCTTAATACTCCACCTCATTTTCTTTTTATTGCCATTCCTTCAACAATGACTCAAAAGCATTGTCAGGTAACACAAATTAGGTTCATATTCTTGTGCTACTATTGTACCATTCTACACCTATTAGTCGTTATGGGTTTTTCCCAGGAAGGTTACAAAGAAAGTGCTGCATATTCTGGGGTACAAAATACTCTTTTGTGACAGTTGAGTTTGTACTTTTTGTGGTTCCAGGTATGTACCTTTTCTTTCATTTAGTTAGTCAGCAGTTATAGCCTTATAGAAAGTGAACTAAGTTCTAAAAGTAGATATAATTGCTACTTTTAGATAAATGGAGAACTTCAAACAGCATTTAAGAACTACAAAAGAGATTGAGAAAGCCATTAAAGAGGTTCTGGATGAAGAGGGCAGTGAACTGAGGACTATGGAAGTGATGACTCTTCAGATAATGATCCTGATTTTGTCGAAGTTCATTTGGATTCCATCAGTGAACTGGGTGGTGAAGAAATTTGTAAGACTATTATACATCATGCAGGAAACCTCCCCAAAAGAAAGAATGGCTATGTATGGAGTTCATAAGGGCCCGAAAGCTGTGGTAGGATAGTGAGAAGAAATATAATAATGCATTTGCCAGGACCTAGAGGTGCAGCCAAAAATATTCAAACTCCCTTAGAAGCCTGGAACTTATTGATGGATGCTAGTATTTGGAATTGTCCTTAGAACTAATGAAGAAATAAACAGAAAGCAACTGTCTGTTGTTTGCCAGTCATATCATAGTGACACCACTTATTTAGAGATTAAAGCGTTTATTGGTTTGTTTATGTTTCTGGAGCTCAGAAAACTCCCCACACAGATGTGGAAGAATTGTGGTCTTTGAAATATGGACAAACAATATTTATGGTCACAATGAGCATTCAGCATTTCAAATTTATGCTTCTTGTATTAGATTTGAGTGATAAAAACACCAGGGACATAAGAAAAGCAACAGATAATCTAGCTGCTATAAGAAACATCTGGGAAAAACTAGTAGAGAATTCCAGACAACTGTACATGCCCTTTGAACACTGTACAATCGACGATCAATTACTTTCCTTTAGAGGAAAATGTACTTACAGGGTTTATATTGTATCAAAGCCTGCTAAATACAGATGTGCTTAGAATGTGCAAATTGAGTCTGCAAATTCAAGTTTTAAATGATAAGTGCAACTTTATTTCCTTGATGGCACACCTTTTGATGCAATATATTGGTTAAATGCAACTGTATAATTGTTATTGACATTGAGCAAAACTAATTAACTTAAGAACTTACAACAATTTTGCTTGATAATCTGAATAGCATTTTATAGTCTGTTCTAGTTGTATTTGTTTCTGAGCATGCATGTAATATATTTCAATGATTGCCTGAGTGATAATGTTAAATAAATACAAGTTTTGCGGGTAATATATGAAATAATGTCAAATAAAATGTGTGGTCCGTAAGATCCCAGTGTGACTGTTCCTTCAAATAAGTGTAACCATGGAGGGTTAGATAGTAACACATAAAACTGTGCAAAAGAGGTTATGTTACATTTTGCTTGTGTAAAGTAGGACAGGTACAAACTATTTAGTGCAGCATTTTTTTCTATAGCTTATTATAGATACTTAAAATTTAAAAGCAGGAAGCGTAGTTGAAAACGCAATGTCCTTTTATCAAACTAATCACCTGTATCTAAAATGTAATAGTGAGTTAATTTAGCGATTTATCACAACTGTTTAAACTTTAAAATTCAATTATCTCAAAATGAGTTTTTTTTGACTTATCTGACTTTACACATATACACACGAGAGATATATTAAGTAGATTCTGAGAAGAAGTTAGCTAATTGACATTGGCAGGATAGAGCTTTTGGACTCCTCTGAAACAATTAGGAGAACATTCTTTTACAGCCTAAATGGTTTTCTAAGAGATATGACAAACTTAAATGCTTCCCTCTTGGAAGCAATTTGCTCATTTACATAAAACCAGAGTTTTCAAGTGATTATTGTATTAAAGGAACTGGTTCTCATATTATATATGTTATTTGTAATCCTCAGCCATCAATGATAATGTGCCATATAGTGTACCTACTTTTACTCAAGAATGCTTTACAAACCCTTGTTGTGCTTCATGGAATAAAGGCAAACATGAGCTTAGGAATTACAGATTCTAGGAAGTCATTCAGGTCTTGTCTAATGTTTGTGAATGTATGAATTTTATTTTAAAAGATATTGTTTAAAGGTGAAGGTTATTGAGTTCAGCTTAGACTTAAGCTGCTTTAACACACAATATCTGAATTTAAAATGAGTTAAGAGTGATAAGTAACATTTTCACCTCTGTAAAAAGATGAAGCATAAAATCCATTAAGGGCAAGGTAGGTGAATGTTTGACTTTCAATCTAGATTAATATTGGTAGCTCTTGGAATTACTTACAGACATTTTTTATGCTTGTACATTAAGATTTAGGCTTTTTCAAAAAAATTTGAAGCTTTTTGCCTTGTCCATAAATTATT
Organism: Hymenopus coronatus; assembly: GCA_030762935.1. Classification (NCBI taxonomy): domain Eukaryota; kingdom Metazoa; phylum Arthropoda; class Insecta; order Mantodea; family Hymenopodidae; genus Hymenopus; species Hymenopus coronatus. The sequence goes on along the minus strand of CM060900.1, from coordinate 403,201,207 downwards.
ACCTGAATCCTATAGAAAATGTAATACATAATCTATTTTGGTTGAACAGTGGTTGAAGTTCTTGCATAAACAGAGAGGCTGAAAGCAGTATGTGCATGTTTACTGAATTTAGATGCCTTAATTCCCCCCAATAGCTTCTAGTTTTAAAGTTTACCAAGGAATTATGCTGCTATAGCTACAAAATTTGTTACTGTTATGTCTTATATCTAGTAATGATATTGCTTTTTGAGTTATCTTGAAGTGCACTAAATAGAAACATCTGTTATTCTGTCTTAACTATCTTTATTGAAACAATTGAAAGATACTGCTATGGATGTCAAAATACCTGAGATTTTCTTGTTATTAAAGCTAAATATTTTCAGAAAACTTTCTTTGCCAGGTGTTACTCTTGCTTGCATTTCTTGTAAAGGATCTGATGTGTGCAGGAGCTATAATGGATAGGTTATCTGTCTGAGATGTTTTAAACATGGTAAGAGAGTTACTAGTTTAGAAATGAAACACTTGATTGAGAGGTTAAGCAAAGCAGAAAACTAATTGCAAATAGGCAACATGGGTCAACAATACTCCAATGTATATGATGAACAGCAATGGAGAGCAGCGCATTATGAACACCCATTTCCTCTGTGCAAGCTATAGCATGAGGGAAAGAAAGAAAGAAAGAAAGAAAGAAAGAAAGAGAGAAAAAAAAGTGCCTCCACAAGAACAAAATATCAGGCCAGATCCAGCTGTTAGAATGACCGACTACATTGAAGAAAAATTTTTGATGCCACGTGCGCACACACACACACTCACTCACCCACCCACCCCCTCCCTCCCTCCCCCTCACTCCCCCCTCACCCCCACCCTCTCACCCTCACTCACATACAATCTCCTCTTAGATTCAATTAATATTTTGTATTTAACACTTCAGAAAAATTTACATGATTGTTTTAAATTTACTGCCCTCTACATCTAAGATAAAGTAATAAGTACCCAGCAGAAGTTAAATTTGGAATATTTACAGCCAAAGAAGAATTGTATTAAGAATTTCACCAATTCCAAAAGGTGCTGGACATATTGGATTCCGGGCCATTACATAAGCTCTAGACTCGAGTAGAAGTTAATGGTGGGAGCTCTTGGCATATTTTTCTTGCTGGCAGCACCTCCAGACTCAAATGTATATCCATCCAAGGGAGGGATGGCTGATGTCCTCAGCAACTTTAACAGCTCGCAATGATACATTTGTGGAGAGTCCTTTCTTGTAACTTCAGTGAACTGATACAGTGAAACATGTTGACCGAGTATTCAACACCAGGTGTTTGTAGGTCAGAAGGAGGGTTTCAGAAGAAGGCACAAGTAAAGTCAGGAGCAGAATCTCTGTTCTCTTTTTAAAAAAATATCAAACTTTTAAATTAATTGCAATGAATTAATATAACTTTTTATGAATATTCAATATTTAGTCAAAAAGTTTCAAGTAAAGGCAATGACACTGACTCTCAAAGATTTCCTTAACATGGTTCCAGCTAAACCATGCATAATATACAAGTAGCTGTTACCTTGCCTTTTCCTTGTCCAGCTTCAAAAGAAATATATCTATAAATCCACTCACACTGCCATATCTTAGCACTATGGACTTGGTCTCTTCTGAAGGTAGAAGACAAAAACAGGCAATAAAAGCACAGTAGACCTAAATCTGGTTTTATTTGAATCTTTAAAAATAAAAATAGCTCTAAGTGAGATTCTTAATTTAGATTCTTAGAATGCAGTGCATTGAAAGAAATACATCTTTTGCAATATTTTCTTTAGGACTACACCTCTAGTAAAGATTAAAAGGATTTTGGTACATCTGCTCCAGCTTCTAGTATGGTAAAGAGGACAAGGTATGAAAATATACTTATGGTTAACTCAGAGGGATGCACAAGTAGCATAGTGTAAAGAAAACTGTTTTTATAACTCCAACAAACAGCTTTTTATTTCTTTAATTGATTAAAAATAGATATCTGCTTTCAAATAACTGTCTCTTTTTGATACTTTGCAACAACTCTTCATATAGTTTCTTTTTGATGGTAACTGTGATGACTGCTACTACTGCACACTATGAATTTACCATCAAAACTGAAATTCTCCAGGCTAGGAATTCCCAGTTAAAGCTGAACTCTCTGCAGGGCTTGTTCTCTCCTTTCATACCTGTCACTGACATGGTATGAAACTTTCAGAAGGAGTTGTACATACAAACTATCTTATATGTCACAAACTCACACAAGTTAAACAATGCATACTTCGATGTTAAATTACTTGCTGACAGCACCTGTGTCCACTCATGCAGGCACAACTATCACAGCTTAGGTGTCAACATGCCGATTACACATGTGTCCACTCATGCAGGTGTAACAATGCATGACAATCAGCTATGACTTACAAAACAAGCTGTTCAAATATGTGCAACTTTAACTGCTGCTGGGCACAGTCACATTCTCAAGGATCATGCTCTTCCATCAGACAAGTGAAAGGCTTTGTGATGTTGGAGAAACCTCTGAAAAACCAGTGGTAATAGCTGCATAGATCCAGGAAACTTTGTTTGTCATTCAGAAGAAGCCAATCTCTCACTGCTTGAGACTTCTCCAGGTCTTGGTCACCCAGATAGTAATGCTATGTGATCCAAGTAGGCAGTTCACCTTCTTGAAGAAGAATTGTCACTCCTTTGCCTACATCTTCAGTTTAAGTGTCTGTAGCCTTTGTGTGTATCTTGGTGAGATTCTTGAGATGGTCTTGAATGTTTTTGTTCACAAAATGTCATCCAGATAGTTGGTGGGCATTGTAACTCAACCCCTTTCATCACAGATTCATGAGATGCTGTAAGGTGGCTGGAGCATTGCAGAGGCCAAAGGGCATAACCGTAAATTCTCAAAGCCCTTGCCTGTTGAGAATGTAATCTTCTCTTTATCTCAGGGATATAAAACCACTTGCCAATATCCTGATTTTGAGTCCAAAGTCGAGAACCACTGGGCACTTGCATGTTATGTCCAGGGTGTATTCAATCCAGTGCTAGGGGAAAGTCTTTGCTGGTGACAACATTCAGCTTCCTGTAGTCCACATGAAGCTTAGCTCACTGTTCTTCTTCTTCACCAGACTGCCAAGGAGCACAAAGTGCTGTTGGGATTCTTCAATGATTCCTTTAGGTTTCATTGCCTTCTAACAATCCCTAAACTCTGCTTGCTTTGCCAGGGGAATACGCCTTGGTGGTTGCTGGCTAGGTCGTGCGACTCCGGTGTCGATGTTATGGTGTATTAAGTATGAGTCCACTTTCTGGGGGTACATATTAGACTCCGGTTGCCAAGGTTACGGGTTCAAACCCAGTGTATGGTGCCGAAGTTTAATGGAAGTAAACAATTTTAGCATGGCTTCCTTTGGAAGGGAAGTAAAGCCGTTGGTACTGTGTCCTAGATTTACAGCATCAAAAAGAATCTCAAGCTTGATAAAGAGGCCTCTGAGTAAAACTAAGCTGCTTTTTGTGCCCAATGTAGAATGGGATGCTGAGAACTACATCAGAAAAAGGATGTCAATAAGTAAAACTCAATTTTTTTTTTTTTTTTTTTCATTTAGTGCAAACATAATCACCATTCCCTTCACTGAAGATAGATAGTATTAGCTAAGTAAATGCGATCCTCTCCAGTTGTGATGTGGTCAGATGATTGGCTGCTCTCTTCAGCAAGCCTTTCAAATGGGGCCTCAAGTCCTATGACAGTGCTGGCTGGTTGGAACCATGGCATGGTAATGCACTCCTGCTGGCTTGCACTTCACTAACTCTGTCCCAGCCTGGATATCCTGTTTGATGTCCAATGGGTTCAACAACCTCATGGACTCCTCATCCCAACAAGGCAACAATGCCAAGGCAGCACACAATCCATTCAATGGTATTTTCTAGTTCAGTATAAGGATCCTTGACTAATTATCCCTCCAGGTGCATCTTCACCACCTCACTTCTTGTGGATGCTACTACATTGTCCCTCAGGAACACCCTGCAGGTCCATGGAAGATCTGTCTGGAGCAACACCTTGATGTGGCCGAGTCGCAATATTTTCTGACCAATGTTGACCATTGCTTTGTGACTCCTGAGGGATCCAGTCCCAGTATAATATCCTCAGCCACCCTCGTGATGAAAACCTACAGACTCACAGTGCTCCGTCCTGGTGCTAACTCCAGCAGGGCCTCTTCTACAGGTAAGATGTTGTTCAATGCCATTGGGTTTGGTAGGGCTGACTGGGCATTTATGTCAGCAAGCCCTTTGCCACATCAGGTCTGATTTCATCACAGCTACACCATGTCTACTGGTATCCAGCTAAGCTTCCCTTGTACACAGCCATCTGCATTGTCCACTCTTCTGCCCAAGGTATGTAGCATCACTCGAGGGGGTGGTGAAGAAAACCACGATGTGCCCCTGCCATGCCAGTCCTTACTTGTTTTCCGTGTGATGGTCGGCTTGGTGTGAACAGTCCTCTAAGTGGCCTGGTTCACCACAACCCCAGCACACAGCAATGAAAGCTCGTAGTGATCTCCAAATGATATCTCTGTCCCTGTTGTAACAAATGCTCCTCGTTTTCAAGGTCAGTGCATCTGTTGTGCTGGCTGCCTCCATCCTTAGTGCTGGGATTAACACCTCGTGGATTGTCATGTAATCACCGAGCATAGAGCATTGTGTCATATCTCAGCGTCACACATCCATCAACAAAGGAGTAGGCAGCTTCCTGGGACAAGTACCTAGGTAGTAGGTTCACCAGGGCTTATGTTCATCAACTGTTCAATTGCCAGGGTGAACACTTGCATCATCTCCCTTGGCTGTTGCAGCCTAAATTTAATCTGCAGTAGGCTGCAGCTAGACGATGGTTTCTAAAGTAATTATCAAGGGCCTCCCATATCTCTTATCACTGACAGGTTTGCTCTCAGTACCATCCCTGAAGGCTTGCTGTCAGTTGTGCAACTTCCTCTTCTGCTGAGCATTGGTTGTGGCTGGCGATGGCATTGAACTGTCGACTGAAGACTTTGAAGTAGATGTTCCATTGAACTTGCATGGCTTGATGGGTGTAGATATTTTGTGTCATCTCCGCCTTTGAGTCGAGCATCAGCCCATGGTCTAGCATCTTTTACATAGTCATGTTCAGTTCTTTGGTGCTGTCACCAGCTTTGCTTCCCAGGGCATTAAGGTATAGGTATAGATATAGCACTTCCACCTTTTCCCCTCTTCCATCTCCTTCCCCAGGATTTTCTACTCCCCCCCCCCAATGATTTTTGTCCACATGTCCTTCACACTAGCCAGTCATTTATCAATTTTATTTGTCATCTCCATTTTTATCTTCTCCATCGCTGATTATATTTCTTGTTTATTTTCTCCATGTCAGATTCCATCTTCTCCATTCCCGATTCCACCTTCTCCATTCCCGATTCCACCTTCTCCATTCCCGATTCCACCTTCTCATTCCTGATTCCACCTTAATTCTCATGTTCTCCATTCTGGATTCCCTCTTCTCTTCTGTCATCTTCTCCATTCCTAATTATGTTTCACCAATTCCGAGTTCGTCTTTCCATTTTTTCTATTCCCCATTTCATTTCCATTTCATCCATTCAGAGTTCCATTATTTTCCATTCCGGTTTACATCTTCATCTTCATTTTGTCCATTCCAGTTTTCATGTTCTTTATTTCTGTGAGTAAAGTTTTCATCATCTCCATTGTGACATTTAATTCCACTCCTGATACCAAAGTAACAAATACTCTTTGTTACTCCAACAAACAACTGTTTATTCCTTTCATTAATTACAAATAAACATAAATGTCTTTATTTGATGCTTTTGCAACAATTCTGATGCAACTGCGCTGCATGCTATGTATTCCCATTTGAAGCTTAACTCTCTCCAGGGCTCATTCTCTCCTTTTATAAATATCAATGATGTGGCAAATAACTTCTAGAAGCAGCCGCATATGCAAACTAATGCAAGTGTCAAACTGACACAAGTGTAACAATGGGTGGCTTCAGTGTTTAAGAACTTGCCAACAGAACACGTATCACTCACACAGCTTCAGTGTCAAAAAACTCGCAGACTTCACATGTGTCCATTCACGTAGGTGTGACAGTGTATGGCAACAGTCAGCTTCTGACTTCTGAAGTAAGCCACTCACACATGTGTGGCAGGAGGGCATAGTCACAATGTATAATAAGCTCATGTAATTCTTTTTTCTGGTTTTTGCCTTAAATGGAATAAAGAGATACAGGAAACAACTGTTGCATGTTAGAAAATGTCTGTGAAGTGTTGGATTGGGCAGAAAATAATGTAATTGTTAACATTGTAATGGTTACCTTAGTATAATGGTTACAGAAATAATGGAGTCGGACAGTAACTAGTTATCCATTAACATTTACAATAGTAATGAATACAAAGCAACTATTTACATTTCAAATAGTTATTAAAGCAATGAACAAGTAATGAAATATCTTAGCGCTTGCTGGAAGAAGGTGGGATGGTTACTGAGTCTGAGTGATATCATGTGCATTGGTATGTCTTATCATGAACTAGTTAACTCAACTTGTTGTGCAGTTTTAATTTCCTCCATAGGAGATAATGATTGCATCATGCTCCTCTGCATGATATCGTGAGTGGCATTGTTGATCTAATTTAACCATCTGGCAAAAGAAATACCTGCTAATTATATGTTTTGCTACATATAAATGAAATGGAGTTTTATTTATGGACACTCTTTAACTGCTGGGGTTCTCAGTGTCCCATTCTATATTGGGCGTGAAAGACTGCTAAATTCTGCTTAGAGGCCTCTTTATCAGGCTTGAGGTTCTTTTACATGCCCTAAATCTACGACATGGGACCAACGACTTTACTTCCCTTCCAATGGAAGCCATGCTAGGGATATTTGCGCATTGTCCTCTGCCGAGTTTGCTACGTATAGGTAACCAACTGAGATTATCTGACCTTTTGTGATGTAGACAATGTATTGGGTGTTTTCTCTTTTCTAGCAACATTGCCCTTCAAGATATCAGGTTTCTGATCTCAGTTTGCAGAAATATAATAATTTTTCCATTTATTCATGTCTGTTCCCATTTATTCATGTCTGCATGAGCTAAGGGAGTGAATAGCTAGGAAAAGGGCTCTACAGGGAAATACATCTTGGTGAGGCCGGCCAGACACTGTAGGCATGTAAAAACAGGTGTGAATGCATTTTGCAAGTATAAGCCACCTTGTTAACATTGTTGACACAGCTAAAAAAACTTCTTTACTGATTCCATCAAATCAAATTTGATATAGTTCATATTAAAACACAGTTACTGCAAACCATTCCTGGTAATCATTAGTGTAATGTAAACATGAATATATAATAACTAAAAAATAATAAATGACCCATTACATATAACATTTAATGCACTGTAACTGTGACCATTTTCCAAAAATAACTTGTATATCTAGTGAAAAGATGGAATTCACAGAATTGTTTACCATTTTGAAATGTATCATGTGGCTAAACAAGACATGTTTTCATTTTCTGTATAGTTTCCTCCCCTTTCTGTTTAAGCTGATGTAAGTGGAATCAATAAAAAGTAACTTTGTTCTTGCATGCTCTCCTTTGAGACTGGAAATATTTCTATACATTTCTAGAAAAGTTCCCTGTAAATTATAACTAATAAAGCACTGATTCTACACATAGCAGCACCAGTTGAAGCATCTGACTAATTATTACATCAGTGGTTACCTTCATTTGCTGAAGCAGCATTTGCTGAAGCAGCATTTGCTGTAGGAATCATTGTTGAAGACACCTTTTATGCATTCATTTGTTGCAAGTCTTTTCTTCCTGGAGGCCACTCTCCTACTTATAATTTACAAAAGTTCTCTTTGCTGTAAGGTTTGTAATTAATGGTGAAGTATACAGGAAAAATTGTGCATAGTCATTAAGCACAATAATAGAGCTCCTGGCATTTTCTTAGACTTATCAAAAACATTTGACTGTATAAATCATGAGCTCCTGCTGCCAAAAGTGGCACGTAAACAAATAAGGGGTAAAATGCATGAAGTACTTTCTGCTGGAGAAGTGTGTATGTGGAATTGAAGTATAAAACTTTGATATCTAAGGCAATTTTGTAGTAAGTATGTAAATAGTAATGTAGTATATAGCATAGATTTCTAGACATTTAAATGTAATATCTCAGTGATATTCTTTTTAATGTGAAACCACTCACTGTAAATAGAACTTGAACCATGAAAATAACTTTACTTCTAATTCAGTGTAGAAATTGTATATGTTGTAGTTGCATTCAGATGGAACATGGAACATGTTCTATCATGTCTATGGGTGAATAAACAGTTCTTTATGCTATTATTATTATTATTATTATTATTATTGTTATTTATTGTTATTGTTATTGTTACCATTGTTATTGTTATTATGATTATTGTTATTGTTATTATTGATATTATTGCTATTATTATTATTATTATTATTATTATTATTATTATTTGTTTAGTTATTTATTCATTCATTCATTTATTTATTATTTATGCATAGCATCACAAACATTGCATCAATTTTGACCATGTATTTTCATTGAGCAGAATGATAACACTGGTTACTTAATTAGCACACACCATGTGAGTAATTTCATTTAATGCAAAGCATATGCAGTGGTTGGTTCCCATCATTACATGTGATATGCTGCTGAAGTGCATGTATGTTGTCCATTGTTACTAGAGTCAGGATTAACCTGCATTTCTGAAATTAAATGTGCTAATTTTTAAATATAACAACCTTATATTTTTCATGCACATATCTTGCAATTTATAGGAAGGGGGGTGGGAGGAGGTGAGAAACAATATTTTGGAAAACAGCATGCACTTCATAAGCAATGACCTTGTTAGTTGCAAAGATTCAATTGAAGTAGTCAGTTTAATATAAATGTGACTTCTTGAGTTAAAGTTAACTACTCTCTATGGAATTGGAAAGATACGTTCTTTAATTTCAGTTTATCAAAGCAGCAATACCTTATATCTTTAATTTTGTTTTCTAAATCCTGTTTTAGTTGGCTAAATATGTTTGTCACAACTGTGGCAGAGGAGATGCAGAAGAATCTATGCTACTTTGTGATGGCTGTGATGATAGCTATCATACATTTTGTTTGGTTCCACCACTTACTGAGATTCCAAAAGGTAAGAGGGAAAATTCTGATCATGTTTTCAATGTTTTTTTATATTTTAGATGATCTTCCATTGCCTCAACCAAGCATTAAATTAACAAATTATGTGATGTTTTTAAACTCTTAATATAAAAACTTGAGTGTAGTTGGATTTTTAATATTTGCAAAATAATAAATAAGATTTTAGGTATACTCAGCCATGGCATTTCTGACTGCCATATATTTTAAAAGAATTCTTCCATTCTATCATGCTTTCTGGTAGTCTTGATACTTCTAGATTTCACTGTATTATCATTTTTTGACATGATATTGTGACTTTGTCCAGTTATATTTTTTAAACTGTCATTTCACTATCTCTTTGCTAATGTGATCCAGTTCAATTTTTTTACTGCCACTATCACTTCACTTTTGTCCACAATCTTGCTATGTGATGAAACGTGCATAACATAGTTTCTTCTCCTGGACTGTTTCACTTACTGGGGAGTCAAACATAAGATTCCTCCAATGTATTGCTGAATCAGCATTCATTACACATCACAGCAGTCATCAAACAGTTTCTCAGAGATTAGCACATTTTGTTGCACTCAAAATGACTTAACTCGCTAACTATTCACTTACTGAGATCCTGGCCAATAGGCTGCAGGATTGGGCCGAGAAAGGGAATAAGTTATAGGAATATTAGGTAAGCTTTAGGAAAGGTAGGGGGATAGTTGATAATATATTTGTCATTAAGACAATAGTGGATAGATATTTGGCATAGAAAAGGGGTAGAGTATATTTAGCCTTCATGGATTTGCAGAAGGCATTCAACACAATACGTAGGGAGGCATTATGGATGAAGCTCCAGTTGAAAGGAGTGAGTACCAAGATGATTAGGGCAATACAAAATATTCACACAGAGAATAGGTTCTGTATAAAGATAGGTGTGAATAGGGTATCACAAGTTATGAAGAATAGCATAGGACTTGGGCAATGGTATAAATTGAGCCCCATATTATTTAATCTTCTTATTGATGATTTTTTGGAAGTAGTTTGCAAAGAGAACATCCACTCAACCACCTTAAATAACAGGGAAATCCCAGGTTTACTGTTCGCAGATGATTTGGTGCTAGGGTCCCTATCTGTTGGGGGCCATTACAAGAAAAATGGAGTACTTAGGGGTTCAGCAAAACAGTAATGGAAGGTAGTATGGTCAAAAGAAGGCAGTTTTAGCTAAGGATAAAATTGCCATGAATGGGTTAAAGCATGCTTATTTTAAATACCAGGGATGCAAATCAAGTGGTTACAGAAAGTTTATAAGGCAATAGTGGAAGCCAAAGTGTTATATGGGAAAGAGGTTTAGAGTAATGATGAAGGGTGGCAAGGTGTGGACATAATACATAGAAGCTTCTGCCTTTTAATTATGGGTTAGCACTCACATCACTAAAGGGAGTAGGATGTTTGGAACTAGGTGGAACAGGAAGTAAAGATATAATAATTGAAAGATTGCTATAGTTACTAACACAGTTGTTTACGCGAGCAGGAAGAAGATGGATGTGTGAGGTGAATGCTCGGTAAAGTAGAAACATGGGTTTATGCTTCAGCTGTATAAAGCTTGTGTTGGGCTGTTTAACAGGAAGAAAATAAGCAATCCTTATAACAGAGAAAATACATTAAGAATGCTAAGCTGTTGGATTGTGCTAGTGCTGGTAATCTTAATAATAGCAGGTATAGAACTAAACCCAGAATGGCAATGTATGAATGGATGGAAATCTTAAAAAAAAAAATATAGCATATACAACATGAATGATATCAAATGTAGAGAGGAGTATGGAAGAAGAAATGGAAAGGAACATGGAAGAAATAAAAATAAGTATATTCCAGAAGGAACAAGAAACAAGAAAAGAATTAGTGGATTGTAAAAACACAATATACAAATTGGAGAAATCGGTGCACACCAAAAGAAAATTAAAATGCAGTGATATATGGAGTAGAAGAAAAACATGGGAAGAAGTGAAGAAAATCATAGAAGCCAAACTCGCCATTAAATTTACAGGTTGGGAAATTGACTGATTTAGAATTAGGACAACAGGGATGTAAACCAAGAACAATTCTAGTTAAATTAGCAATCATGAATGTCAAATGGAGAATATTAGGCAACACAAGAAAACTGAAAGGCACGAGAATATTTATTGTAAATGACTATGGTAAAAAGGAGTGAGAAATAAGACATGAATTACTAAAAGAATTAAAAATAGCCAGAAATGCAGGAAGTATAGCCTATTTATGAGGTTTGAAGTTATACATGGATGGATTCCCCAGTCATCAGCAAAATGCCGTAAGATTCCAGGTTAGCGGAGAAGAGTGGAGGGGAGAAGATATGCATGCACCATGGAGAGGGGAAGAGGCAATCTACTGTTCACCCAAGGTTGTGACATTACCAAGGAAGGTCAGTCCATCCAAACAGCTGATTGATGAGGCGAGAAGTGATGCATTAGCAGTTACAGCTGGTTTAGACATATGGAAAGATGAAGGGACCAGCATTGTATCAACACCAGGAGGGAGCATCCTGACAATAGAAGACATTGAGAGACTTATGTCATACCAGGAAGGGCAGACGAGCAAAGCTGCAACAATTTGGACAAAACAGGAATGGATTTGGTTCTAGGAGGGACCAACGCTTATGTTGGAATTTTGAAAGACTAATAGACAAAATGCACAAAGGTGAAGAAACACAAGTGTTGAAGTGGAGTGATGTGATAGCAGTTGGAAACATGGGTGTCTGAATAGCAATTAATAAGTATGGATGTTTATGACTGTTTAGGAAAAAAATGAAGTGAAAAATAAAATTAGGGTCTCAGGGGGAATAGGAGTGTTTATCAGAAAGGAAAGAAATTTTGGTTCAAAGGAAATAAAGGGTATAGGTGCTGAGGGAGTGATGTGGATCCTGTTACAAAGTGTGACAAGAAGGTGCCAAAACTTAGATTTGGGTGTGGTATATAATCCGCCAGGGCTGACAGACTTTTATGATGCAAGCTTTTATAGTAAGTTAGAGAAAGATATGGAAGTTTTGAGTCAGAAGTACGATAACTTGGATTTCCTGATATTAGGGGACTTCAATGCAAGGTTTGGGGAAGAACAATTACATTTAGCTGATTTAAAAGATTACCAAATAAAAGAAAATATTTATCTAAAGAGGCATAGCAAAGCCAAAATAAAGAACAAAAAAGGGAAAAAGTTAATATAATTTTATGAAGATAAAGGTGTTGACCGTTCCTGGCCAAATAAAAACAAACAAAATTGCCATACTAATCAACTCCGTTGGTTTATGTACAACCATAGTTGTATAGGAAATCAAGTTATTATAACCCACATTTGAATACGAAGTCTGTATTACACCTCAATATGAACTACTTTAATTTACATATCAAGTCAGTATTAAAATTACCTGATATTGTAGCATGATCTTTGTGACATTTCACGTTATGTCCTATATTACTGCTGTTGACACCCATTAATACTTTGGAGCACAATAAACATTTCAATTCTCAATTTGACTGCTGAAAAATGTTTATCCTCCCAATCAGCCCTAAATGGACATTTCCATGGTTTCAAAAACATTTCTGTCAGTAGAACATGCATTATTTAAATAAAAGAGTGAACCACCATTGATATCACTGTCTCAACTAGGAGAAAGGGGTGGAGCGAAGAGAGGGATGTTGTGATGTGGAAGTTTGGTCTAGTGAGACCAAAATTTGCGATGCCTGCTTTATATTAAGGTCCCTTCATGCTTATTTTCCAACGTTCCGGGATATCCTCACTTTCCTTTATTTTGTTTAATATCTTTGCCATTATTTCTAAGCCCTTTCCTGTTTCACCATATCTCTTCCAGAATTCTCATGGAATTCCACCATGCCGTGCTGACAATTCTTTTGCTATACCCTTTAATTGCTGGTAGACCTCTTGCTCGGCATATTGACTGTCTAGATTGTCATTTCCATTATTCCTATCCCATTTATTTCTAAATTTGTCTTTTTTCTATCCCCAATCAGTTCTTTAAAATATATCTTCCATTCATTTGGTGTAATCTCAATTTTTACCTCCCGCTTCTTATTTGCCCTTCTTACTGCTTTCCAAACTTTTTTACTGTCTTTTCCCTCTATAGCCCCTTTACCTTTTTCCCAATATTTTCCTGCCATTCTCACCTCTTCAACTCCAGAAAATGTTTGTATCCCCATTTCTTAACACATTGAAGTCCAAGCCCGAGTATAGTTCAGGCCGTGCAAAATGTTTATGAGGCCCACGCCCGAGCTAAGATATTTCTACCTCTTTTAATTCAATTCCACAACCGTAACTCGGACTTGGGCTGTGCGGCAAAGAACATGCAGCAGTTATCATTTACTTGTCTGATTTGTGCCAGCATCTGTCCTCGCTTTAGTCAACTATTAGGAAATTTAGGAGGGTTAAGTAATATTGGTTGCTCTCGGGTAGTCGCACCATTTTCCTTGAAGGTGGTGATCTGTTTGTTACATTTTGTGTTCTTAAATGCTGAAATACTGCATTTTCCTCAATTTCCGTGAACTGAAGCTGAAATTAGGATACAAATGAAGCTCTAGAAAGTTCTAATTTTGACAGAGAGATTTTCGAGCTTTCAATAAATGGAATGTAAGCTGCTTTATGCAGATTTTTTCAAATTCATATTTGATACTTGTAAATTTAAAATTAAATATTAATATGGAAGTTATGACTATTCTTACTTGTTGAAAAATCCTTGAATACCATACTTTTAGATTGTACCAATACTTTTTGGCAGATTTGATTTGATGTACAGTCAATAATAACTCAAAGTAGGTGTAAAAACCCTGGGTTTCTTGGCCCTTCAACTAAAGAAACGCCTGGGCTTCAATGTGTTAATCATAACATAATTTCTGTCTGCTTCCTCTCCTGTTATCCTCCATCTAGTAAATGTTTTGAATACTTTCTTTCTTTCTGCCCTGCACTCATCAAATCACCCATTATTTTTTTATTTCTTATTTTACCTACTTCCATTTCTCTCCCTGCTCCTGTCACTAGTAACTCTAGTAGCTGTAATACCTTTCCTGAATTTTCATCCCCAATATTTACCATTATTCCTTTTTCTAAAATTTGCCCTGCTGTTGATTTTACATCTTGTATAAAACTGTCTCTTTATTCCTAACTTCCTTTAAAATGCTTTTATTCATATTTGCATTTTTTCCCTTTGTTGCACCTACTGTTCTCTTACCTTTGCTTTCAGCTTTATGTCCATTAATAGTGGAAAATGCCCACTGCTTGCCCATATGTTTGTAACTCTTGAGTTGGTTACCACATATTTAATAATATTCTGCCACAATACGCAGTTGATTACACTTTGTCCATTTATATTTATAAACGTATATTCCCCATGTTCATCCTCTCCATACTTTCTGTTCAGGATATCAAGATCATTTAGTTCACAAAACCCAATAAATTTTGCGCTTCCCTATCCACTATTTTTTCCGTACTGTGCCCAAGACACACTTTTTATGTAACACATTGCTTATATCCCACACCTCCATTAGATTTACATTTTTTTTTTTTCCTATTCCAACATTAAAATTACCCATTATTACTGTCTATGTATAAGTATGAGGGCGGTCCAGAAAGTAACCTCCGTTTGGAAATAAAAATTAATCCAGTTGAGATATAACAATTTTATTATTATTATATATGAAAAATACAACATTTCTTCTATTTTTCTACATATTCTCCGAAGAAATTCAAGCACTTGTTATACCTTTTAACAGTCTTTGAAATACCCTATGCATAAAACTCTGCCGCCTGTGAACGTAGCCAACCCGTCACGGCGTGATGAAGCTCTTTGTCATTGCCGAAACGCTGAGATGCAAGCCACTGTTTCATGTATGGGAACAGATGAAAATCACTGGGAGCTAAGTCCAGTCTGTAGGGGGGATGGTCAAAAACGTCCCATTTGAAACTGGCCAAAAGTTGATTTGTTCTTCGAGCTGTGTGCGGGCGAGCGTTGTCATGCAGAATCACAACACCAGATGACAGAAGACCACGACGCTTGTTTTGGATTGCCCTTCTTAGTCTTTTCAATGTTTCACAGTAGGCTTCAGAATTGACAGTCGTGCCACATACCATAAATTCAACGAGTAAGATGCCCTTAGCATCCCAAAAAACCGTAGCCATGACTTTCCTCGCAGATAAAGTTTGATGGCTTTCTTTGGCTTGCTTGGAGAAGCGGTATGTCCCCATTGCATTGACTGCCGTTTTGTCTCAACATTCACTTAGGCCACCCAAGTTTCATCGTCAGTAACAATTTTGTTCAAAAATGCTTCTCCTTCAGTGGCATACTGAGAAAGAAAGTCCATGACAGAACTCATTCTTTTGGTTTTGTGGTCGTCAATCAGCAGTTTTGGTACCCAACGAGCACAAAACTTGCGATAGCCTAGGTGTTTGGTCACTATATCGTGCAAAAGAATCCGAGAAATTTCGGGAAAATGATCAGAAAGTTCCGTTATTGTGAACCGACGGTTCTCACGAACTTTTCCATCCACTTTTACCACCAGGTCATCATTGACAAGAGTAGGCATACCACTCCTGTATTCTTCATGAATGTTAGTTCTTCCATTTTTAAAAAATCGTACCCATTGATGGAGAACACCTTCACTCATAATGTTAGGACCACATACTGCACACAATTCACGATGAATTTCGGCTGCTGAGTGATGTTTTGCCAAAAGAAATCTTATAACACGGCGCACCTCACACTTGGTGGCATTTTCTATTGTGGCGCTCATGTTTTGAGGTTATATCTCTCAAGCACAAGACAGTACAATGCTCTTCCTTAGATAGCTAGAAGCATACTGACCACTGTGCACACTGATGTGTAGAAAACGGCGCTACCCCTGCCACTTCATGTGCTAAGCACAAACGGCAGTTTCTTTCTGGATCGCCCTCGTATTTATTCCTTAGTCCCTGTATATCTTTCTTTAAAAAAATTATATAAGTCTGGATTATGGAACTGCAAGGTGGGTTATAAACTATACCTACACATATGTTTCCATCATCTAGATGTTTGTGAATTATAATCCATAAAATCTCTTTTGACCTGCACCACATTTCTGTAACTGTTGTACTGGCGGTCCTAATGTAAAATCCCAACCCTCCTGATACTTCCCCTTTTTTTGCTGATATTTCTCCCCTTCTCCCCACATAGTTATAACCTTATATTTCTAAATTGTCCTCTTTTAGCCAAGTTTCTCCCACTGCCAGATAGTCTAGCTTCTTCAGTAAATGTTGTAAACTTCCAATAAAGATAATGTTTTTCAAACCTTCACAGTTCCAAAAACCCCAGTGCCTTACTTTCTACTATTGCAATCCTGTTCTGTCCCTAAAAGCTCTGAACTTTTTTTAAGTTTTGATTACTTCTCAGCCTGTAACATTCCATTGATTTTTTTGGCATTCTTTCTGTAGCACAAGAATGCTTACATGTGGTGACATGATAGTTTCCCCTTCTTCCGAGCTGTGACTCTGCTGCTGCTCCCCTTCTTTCTGTCTCTGCCTCTTCTTCCCTGCTGGACACTTCACTCCACTGGCACCATGCCTCATTCCCCTTTTTTGCATCCCTCTCCTCCTTCCTTGGCAACACTATTTTCTTTGGTGGTGATGTATCTTGTGATGTCTGCATTGTTATATGTTCTATCTGTTTCATTATAGCTGTTAGCTCATGTGCATGTTGTGATGTTTCTTCAGTTGTCGGAATCATGTAAAGTATAGAAGTCTTGAACAGTACAAAGATACATATGTTGTACATGTAACAATGAGAACAAAATTAATACTCTTAAAGAAACAATAGTTTAACTAAATATTTTCTCTTGCTAAAATTGCTGCTCCCCCCCTCGCCAAATATATATATGCACATGCACACATGTACACAGGGAATCAATCACACCCGGGAAACCACTCAGGGTCAAACCTAGTTGTACTACTGCTACATAGTGTTCTGACCAGTGTATAACAAGGACAAAGAATGCGTCACCCAACACAGCTAGTCAGAACACACGATACTACAAGTGCCAAAATGCTTCACTAGCCTGGAAATACTTGTACAATATGATATTCACATCATACTTTTACAGAAGATAAAGTATGAAGATTAGTATGAATCCCCTAAAAGAACATGTGTACAATAGAATGGTTTGGATCAGATCTCACCTGAGAATTACTAGAATTTTGGTCTTACTATTTAGCTTGACTAATGACATCCTAACCCAGGGTCCTTGGATGACCTTGGAAGGGTGGAAGAGGTGCATGCACAGCTGCCAACTTCATGGCACTGAAGCCAAGTGGGGAGCAGCAGTGATAGCTGTGCTGGATACATAGACTGGCAGCACTGTAGTATATGACATAGTGCCATATGGGAAAGAGTTCAGTTTCACCAAAATTGAATTCGTGATCCCTGCACCCTTGTGCCAAAGCTTCACAGATACTGATAATATGTTACACTTTTTCTATCTTTTGTATGCAGAGTCTGCAGCCCAGAGTCCCTTGACACAGTCACATGTTACCCAAGTCATGTCCTCATTGTTGCACGTCCTGTAGGGTATACCACTACTGTTTTAAGGTGGTATTTATTGAACTTCAATGGCTCTCCAGCTACTCTTAAACTTGAGTTACTAATACACAGCAAAGTTAAACCTTAAGCACTATATGTGATTTCTCAGTAAGTTTTTCCTATTTATTTTCTCAGTCAGCCACCTATAGTAGGTAATAGGAAATACTGTGTTCGACTCAGAAGCTCATTGTTGAGATTTCACCATAAATATATGTTTTGAGGCTCCTAAATAAAAATAAAATTGGAGAAAGAGTGTGCATGCACATGCATCCCATCACCCCAAAATGAAAAGTAAGATAGGTGCTAAACTTGGTATTTAGGTTCTGTGTCTTTCAAACATGCAACACAGATTTTTAAGAAAATCCATTTCTTAAACTACTCTTTAGATGAGACTTTTTAAAATCTTGGAATTTTCTCCAAAATAGGTAACAAATTTGATTAAATTACCATATTTTTATACATTCATATGGCATAAAATGTTTGTATCTTGAATTTTCTGGGAAGAGTGTGTGAAATCCTCTTCAGCTGAAAGGGATTCTGCATAATTTTGTATTATTGGGAAATCTTAAGGGGTTGGCAAAAGTATAGTGCTTTCAAATATCTATTTTTGTGTCATCAGTCATTTGCAAGGCGGAGTGCTAAGTGAGCATTGGAAGAGGAAGGATGTGTTATCTGTGGGTTCCCGAAGTATGAAAGAAAAGTGGCATAAACAGCAATGGGAGTGGACATTTCAGTATACAGGGCAAGAATAGGAATATTCATGAGAATGAAATTTAAAAAAAGGGGAATTGAGTGAAGTGTGGTGATAAACTGCTTAATAATGGGAATCTCAATTCTAGCTCTATTAATGATTGGAGGTGTTGAACAAAATCCTGGCCCAGAAGAAACTCAGTATAGATGTGAAAGAGGGAAGAAGAGTTTGGCCAGCACAAGAAATATCCCAAATATTGAAAGACAATCTAAAAATAGAATTACAAGGATGGGAGATTATGGAAAGCATATAGGTAAAAGACCAATCATAGCACAGTTTTCAACAATGCAACTAATACACGAAATACTTGGAAAAGCAAAGATGTTGAAAGGCATAAATATTTTTATCAATAAGGATTTAACACCAGCCCAAAGAAATGTAAAACAAAATTTAATCTGATGCATGATGGAAGTGCAAGAGGCAGGAAAATGTGCATATGTTAGAAATCTGCAGCTTTGGATTGAAGGGGTAAATGCAACTTCTACAGGAAAGACAGCCAAATGGAGCTGTAGGCCAAGTAGAAAGGAAATTAGTCAGCAAACTTTTAACAATTTATGGTATCAACATGCAGTTACAGCAAGTACAAGTGAGATAAAGTCCAACACAGAGGATGGAACACAGCATATGGTGGCATTGGCTACTTCAGAAGATATGCCTACAGCAGAGCTGAGTAGAACGGAACAGCTAGACACGTACCAGAGATATGATGAAAGGCAGGCTATGACGTCAATGACTATGTCAAGAGAAACATCAACAACAGGAAAAAAGGGGGTGTCACCTTTGAAGAAAGAGAGTACATGGTTTACATGGTTTGGCAGAGAAGAGGAAGCAGGCATGGAGACATTACACTGTGAGCAGGGGAAGCAAGCAGTCAAGATGATCAGAGAAGAGAGGAGAGTATGGGAGACAAGAATATTTTAACTTCACCAAATGGTAGCAAGCAGATGCCAAAAAAGAGTATTTAGTTGAGAAGCAAAAGGACGCTGGAGAAGTTTATTTTACCAAGGGACAGAACGGAATCACAATAGCAGATAATTAGGCGATTAGGATTTTGGAACTGTGAACGGTTAAAAAATAAAATTTTGTATATACGGGATCTCTACATCATATACTGGGGATATTTGATTATTTAGCTGTCATGGAAACATGGTTATAAAATGAGGAGCATACTGTATTAAGCATTTTAATTATGTAGGAAGAAAGGGTGAGTTGATTACAAAGAAAGGGAGACCATCAGGAGGGCTAGGATTTTTTGTAAAAAGAAACCTGAGCAAAACATTAAGGAAATATTGTCTGAATACCGGTAAGTGCTTTGGATAATAATGGAAGATAAACTGTTATATGATGGTATAATATGTGTGGGTATAGGGTATAAGCCCCAGACCACCTCCGTGTTCCACAAAATTGTATTATTTTTTAGATAAATATATAGAGAGGTTAAGAGACCAATACCTAAATATAGAAATCATAATTATAGGAGATTTTAATGTAAGAATAGGGGAAAATAATTTAAATTCAATCAATGGTTGGGAAAATAACAATGTAAGAGGAAAAAACTGAGAATATTAGACATAGTAAAGACAAGGTTCTGGAGAGAGGAAGGGACAAATTTGTTGATTTTTGTGAATTAAATGGTCTTGAGATACTTATTGGGAAACACAGTGATGATGAACATGGAGAATTTAGATATATAAATAAGAATGGCCAGAGGGTAATTGACTTTGTATTTTGAACTATATTTTAAATGATTTTGAAATATCAAATATAAGTCATTAGTAGTGGGAATTTTCCATTAATAACTGACATAAAAATTAAGTCACAAAATGTAACAACTCATCAAAAAGGGGAAAATAACTTAGGTAAAAGAGAATACGTTAAATTCAAGTGGAGGGAAGAATGTAAGGCAAATTTTAAATATCCTCATGATTCTGGTATAGGAAAAATTTGCCAATATGGGATAGCAAATAACTTAAAATGTTACAATATTGAAAATACAATTAATATTCTGAATTTTACTATGTGTTGGGCAAGAGAGAAAATGAAAGTTAAAAAGAAGGGAAAAAATGGGAATGAAGATTAGTTTGATGATGAATGTAAAATGAACAAACCCATTATAAAAGCAAATCTAGTAAAATGGAGGGAAATACAGGGTTATCCAATCTAAAGAAGAATATCTAAAAAGTATATACTATTATGAGGAGGTACTACAAAATAAAAAATGTCTATGGAGAATGAAAAAGGCTAACAAGCTAATTAACATTACTGCTCAATATAATGTAACTAAAATACGAAAGGGTGTAAAAGCATTATATAAAAAATACACACTCAAACCTGACATAGGTAAAAAAGAATGGCTAGGTTATTTTTCAACTCTGTATGCATATGAAAGTTTGGATGGTATGATAGATTATGATGTATAGGCCGAGATGCTTATACATCTCATGGTCTGCACCTCAAATCTAGAGGCGAAAGGTAGCTTTCACAGCTAATTGCTAACAGAAGTATGGGTAGAATTCCTGCTGTGATATCTGATAGGACTTTTTTAGGTTAAAGAGAATTCCCAAAAATAGCCATGAAAGAATTCTAAAGTCAGTTGAAATAAATAGAAGTTCATCAACAAAAAATTGTAGGAATATAGGAAATAGCAGTAACTCATGTATATTTCACCAAAATATCAGGGTTTAAGAAACAAAGTTGATGAAGTTTATCTTAGTCTTACCTTTGAAAAACTACAGCCACAAGTTTTATGCTTATCCGAACATCACCTAACAGAACAGGAATTCATGTCAATTTCACTGCTTGGGTACTCTCTAGGAGCAGCATATTCAAGGCAAAATTTACAAAAAAGAAGGGGTTTGCATATTTGTAAGGGATGATGTGCCTTATAAAGTCATTGAACTTAACAGATTTTGCTTTGAGCTAGACATAGAGATGCGCATACTTCAGCTAAACATAAGTCAACTAAATTTTGTAATAGAAGCTCTATACCAATCGCCACAAGGTAAATACAAGGTATTCAAAAAACAGATGATTCCTTAAAGTTTATATTAAAACCAAAACTGATAATTTGTGGTGACATAAATATGATTACCTTATACATAGTCTCCGAAAGGATCAACTTGATTCTATATTGTTTACCTACAACATGTCTCACACAGTATATATTCCTACAAGAATTCAGGGTGGCTCATCTTCAGCAATAAATAACATATTCATAAATAGAAATAGAATTAAAACTTCTACAACCTTGCTATTTGCAAATGGCCTTTTAGATCATGAGGCACAAATACTTTTTATTAAAGAGATTAACCTAAAGTGAAAATCAAACTATATATATTGTAGATCATGAAAGAGGTTGAAAGCACCCTCAAAATGATTAAATATGCCCTTCAACAAGAATTGTGGACTTAAGTCTATGAAATAGATGGACTAAATGACAAGTTCAATCATTTCCTACAACATTTCAACTCTCGTTTTGTAGCACCCTTTCCAGATAAATACAGTAAAATATGTAAGGAAAATAACACCTGGATTACATTAGGTATTAAAACTTCTTGTAAATGTAAACAGGAATTAAACCAAGAAATGAAACATAATAAGACCGCAAACTTAGAATGTCACTACAAGATAAAAGAAACAATAAAAGCTGCTAAAATATTGCATTGTAATGAAGAGAGATGCAATTCTGATAATAAAATAAAATCTATCTGGAACACAATAAAAAGAGAAACAGGTAACAGCTCTCAAGAAAGCTCCTCAATTGCACTGTATACTGGTAATCAACAAACTAATGATCCTCAAAAGGTTGCAGTTATTTTCAACCATTTCTTTTTTAATGTAACAGACAAATTAAACATAAATAATGGATGCAACGATTCAGCATTAATTGAAGGGTGGGGTGTGAGGGTGTGTTTTTATACACAAATTAAACTGCTATATATTTAGACTTGCATGAATGTGTCAGATGAATTTTTTACTGTAGTACATAGTTGTAAATTTGTGCATTTTTGCATTGTAAATGCTGTAATATATTTGTAAATATGTATTGTAAATTGCGACATGAATGCATATAGGAGTGTACATAGTACAATGATAATTTTAGTTTTATATAATTACTAGTAAAAGCTATGTCAATATTTAGAAAGCTATCATCTGACAATTCGTCAGTGTTGCATAATGAAATTATATTTATACATTTTAACAGTAATTTTCGGATACCCTTTGTTTACATGTGCATGCAAATGAGGAAGTACATAAAGCCTTTGTGGAGCACATTAAGTATAGTGCAGTGATGTACAGGCCTCAAAAGCCCAATGATGTGATTATGTGTCTATTCTGCTGTTTTTATTACCTGTGCTTTTAGCACTAGAGCTTTTTACATTATTATTTTCGTAGGATATAAACAATGTATATATTTATGTACCTTAACAAGTTCTATTTTCTGTGGGTTGCTGGCCAAAATGGACTTACAGAATGCTTTCTAATCTAATTTAATCAAAGGCTATTCCAGGAACAGAAAACAACTACATTGAGACTTTGAATAGAGCTCTAACCAAGGATGAAGCAACAAATCAGATAAAAAAAATTAAAAAAAAAATAAAGCACCAGGAATAGATGGTATACCTGGGGAATTTACAAAAGAATGGGGTAAAAATCTGAACCGAGTTAATATATTAACATTTTTATCTAATATAATGAGAACAAAAGGATTATACTTCATAAAGCTGGAGAAAACAACTACATTAGATTTTTGTTAGAGCCATAACCAAGGATGAAGCAATGAATCAGATCAAAACAATTAAAAGAAATAAAGTGCCAGGAATAGATGGTATACCTGGGCAATTTATAAATAGATAAAAATCTGAACCAAGTTAATATATTAACATATTCATTTAATATTATGAGAACAAAAGGATATACATCAGAAAGCAGAGAACAGCTATTACACAGCCCATATATAAAGGTAAAGAGGATAATGAACAAACCGAACAATTATGGGGGCAAAGCTCTACTATCAAATGTGAGAAAAGTTTATACAGGAATTCTGGCAGACAAATTGCAAGTATGGGTAGAAGAGTATCTCTCAGAATTTTAAATGGGCTTTAGGAAAGGGAGGAAAACTGTTGATAATGTTTTTATTATAAAAGCACTAATAGACAAATGCTTAAGAAATAAAAAGGAAAAATATGTATGGCTTTTAATTGATTTAGAGAAAGCATTTGGCAGAATAAAACTACAAGTATTATGGTACAAAATATTTAAGAAAGGAGTTAGTAAATCAAATGGTAACTATTTTGAAAGGCTTATATAAAGATAACACTTTCTGCTTAAAGTATGATGAAGGGGCAATAACTAGAGAAATGTCCCAAGAAAAAGGGCTATGTCAGGGATGCAATTTTATTCAATCTGTATATTGATGACATACTACAGAACATAAGTAGGTAATAGTAACAAGCTTTTGCCTGTATTTAACAATGTACAATTCCTGGTCTCCTTTTTGCAGATAACCTGGTAATGGGTTTCATTACTGTAAATGGTCTAAAGTTGTCTTTACAAGAAATAGATAATTACAGTATAGAATGGGAGCTAAATAGTAGTGTTTAAGAGAGGATTTAAATTGAGTAATTATGAGAAATCGAGAAAAGGAAGTAAAGAATATAAAATAGTGTGTGATTACACTTATTTAGGAAGAAAAATAGATGTAGGAGGTAAATGGGAGAAACAAAAGAATGTAGTATTAGCAAAAGGAAAAGCAGCAATAATGGCAGTGAGAGGTTGTTTATATAAAATGCCAGAGATGGAAGTGAAATGGTTGGAAAGATTATATAGTTCCATGGTTAGGACGTGATATGGTATTGAAATATGGGGTCTCGAAAATTGATGTGAAGTTGTGGATATTGTCCACAGGATAGTTTGTAAGGAAGTTTTGGGGTTGCCAAGAGCAACAGCAAATGAAGTAACTCAAATTGAAATGGGGAGAGTGGCAAGAAAGGATTAGTTATGGAGAGGGCTTTAAAATATTGGTATAGGATCCTAAATTTAGAAGATGGTAATTTGCTTTATAAATGTTTGAAATACCAAGAAACAAGTTTACAAATACAAGTTGGGTAAGTTATTTAAGAAACAACTTAGAAAATAATGGTTTAGGTGATATTGGGAGGAAAAGAGAAACAAATTATAAAGGTATTGGAATAATTGTTTTTTCACATAAGCCATGTGTAGGACAGGAATTGGATAGGTAGTCAGACTGAAACATTCAATGCCATAGCTGGGATTTGAACCATGGATCTCCCAAACTCTAGCCGGTTGCTCTGCCACTGAGCTACCATGGCAACATGCTGGCAGAGCATTGAATTTCTCAACTGACTCGAATTTTCAGTCTGACTCTACCTATCCAACTCCTGTCCTACACACGGCTTATGTGAAAAAACAATTATTCCAGTACCAATTGACCATAATAGTTGGCTATACTATGAATCCTGGGTCTAAAGTACTTACAATATTGTAAGTCGCCATTGGGGTTGTTATCTCAAAATAATTTGAAATCACCTTGTGGTTTACCAGTAAACATGAGAGTCAGTTGAGAAATTCAATGCTATGCCATCATGTTGCCATGGTTGGTCAGTGGCAGAACAACCAGCTAGAGATCGGGAGATCCGTGGTTCAAATCCCAGCTATGGCGTTGAATTTTTCAGTCTGACTCTATGTATCCAAATTATAAAGGTTTTTGGAAGGGAGCAAGAAAAATATTTGTAAATATAGAAATTGAAAAATTGTTTAATCAGCTGTCAGAGCAAAGATCACTTGTGTTTTATATGCCCATAAAAGCTAGTTGGGAAAGAGGAAGAAAGGAGGGGAATAGCATGGTTTAGAGCAGGAATATGGTGGCTAAAAGGACAACGAAACAGGCACCCACAAGGTGAATGTTCATTATTGGTTTTAATATTTGAGTACATTTATTTTTTTTAACACCATAATTTAATGTCAGGAAAGAGTATGCAGTTTCTACACCAGAATACACCAACCAAGTTTTTATATGTTGCAATGAAACTATTTTTGAAAAACTTTTGTAAGAATAGTTTATTGATGTTATATAAAATAAACAGTAATTGGTTAATTTGTACAGAAAGTCATGTGAATGTAATACTTCCTTCTTTTTTTTTCCCCCCCTCTTCTTTCTCTGTTTCTTATAGCCATTTGAGCTCAAGATTCTGAATTTATACCTTTTAGAAATAATAGTGTCTTACATCCTGTTGAGGTTTCAGAGGATTAGGAACCTAAAAGTCTCTGAATAAATTTGATGGACTTGGAGAGAAAATGTGATAACCTGCACCAACCATGTTTTTAAATAGCCTAAGAAAAGGTAGGCTTTTACCATGTGTAGGTCAGGTGCAAATAATTTCTTTTGACATCCATCCAAGAAAAGTATAGTGTTGTCTGATGGAAAGCATTCTAGGGAAGTGTATTATGCAGATATTTCAATATTCCAAGATGAAGGGGTTTATGCCTTTCAACATAAATTGCCCAGCAGTAAAAATTAGAAAGTAAATAGTTTTGCACTTTTAAGGATATTTAGTTATGGAACATTAGTGATATTGCATGAATCAATGACAAAAACTATATAGCTTTTAGCAGTAAAGGTCACAGGTGTTGCCAAATAATAACTCTGAAAATAAGTGGAAATGTTTCTTTTTAGGGGATTGGAGGTGCCCTCAGTGTGTTGCCAAAGAAGTTAGCAAGCCCATGGAAGCATTTGGATTTGAGCAGGCAAAACGTGAATATTCTCTGCAGACATTTGGAGAAATGGCGGAAGAGTTCAAATCAGAATATTTCAACATGCCTGCCTATGTAAGTCCTGTGAGTTGCCCAGATGCAAATCCCAAAATTTCTGCTTTCAGTAATTTTTAAGAAATAAAACAAAATAAGTAAAAGGAAATAAATAAATCAAGGAAACAAAAGACATAGGTTTTTACAGACTGTTTAGAAGAAAAACTAATCTCGATACCACTTGCATTTACAGTATTGTTTTGCAATAGATTAGTTAATTCCAAGACCAAATTATTGTTTTCTGAAATTGCATTTAAAGTTTAGAAATACCTGCATTCAAATATTACCAACAATAGAATAGTAAGTTATGTGCAGGATCTACTGAAATAATTGCAGTGAAAGATATAATTAATATTTTTCACATTTTAGTTATTAGCAGGATTTAACACATTTAGCAATTGTTTACAGGATGTAAATGAAAACACCACATGAACTTTACTGGTAGTAGACAGCTCATAGGCAGTCACTTTTGAGATCAATCTATGGTCTGTGAATACAAATTATCAGCTGTGCCTTAAAATTGTTACAGTGTATGCATGACACTGATCATGTTCACTTAAGCTGTAAGGTGTGGTAGGAAAACAATAGAGGAATTCAGAGCCTGTGTATTTAGCATAGTAGGCTAATGGCGCTACTTTGCGAGGATGGCAAAAGTGCACATGCATTAAAATTTTGGGTTTGAATTCCCATAGCCACAGGACTTTTTTTGTGTTCTTTGTTCTGTCTTTCTCTTTTTGTTTTCTTACTAGGCACCAGTGGCGTAGGGTAAAAAAAAAAAAAAAAAAATGGGAACGCAATAGTTTAAATGCCCTACTGCTGGAAATAAAAGGTGGAGGTGGGCAGTTGCACATTTTATCGAATATTGCACCTATAAATTAGGTTTGAGATTGACAATGAAAACAACAAATAGCAATATTAATATAATGGTTACATTGAAAACAATAACATTCACCTAAACTGACCTATATACCAAATCCATCCGTTGGTTTCTCTTTATTGTGAATGTGTCAATTTCCTTCCCAATAAAGGCAGCATCAGAATACAGTTCTCCCAACAGCTTATTTTCTATAGCTAAAATGCTTACGTTGTACAAATGGTGATTGGTCATTGAGTTTCTTAAGTATGTTGTAATTCTCGTGTACTCATTGATGTCTCACTACTTGTAGTAGCAGGATATGTTACAACTAAACGCAATAGCTTAGTCACCTCCTCATTCACTGAGTCTAAGCCATTTACAAATAAATACTTCCGTCGATTTTGTGACATGCTTTTGATCATCTGCATAAATATTGGGGAGCTCATTTTCAAGCTGGTCTGAATTAAAATAACCAGCATACTGGTTTATTAGTTTGGAAATTTTTGTGTGAGGAAATTCTTTCCTATGTTCCATGATTTTTTTTTCATTCAGTAATTCTATAAATTTGGGTTGTTACAATCTGTTCTTGCAGTTTCTTGTGTGGCATTTCCTCACGCTTTATAAAAATGGAGAGTGAAGATGAGTTCAATATTGAATTTAGTGGGTCTGAGAGTTCAGAAGATAGCTATAACAAGAGTTCAGAAGAAGAAAGTGATGAATCAGCTTCATCTGAGTGTAATATTGCGAGTGCCAGTGGTGCGAAGTGGATTCATCTAGGCCACTGCCACCTGCTCCGCCACTGTTTCCTTTTACAGGTAAACCTGAAATTAATTTTCAACCCTGTACTGATGATGTCTTGCATTACTTTAAACAATTCATTGACGACGGATTCACACAAATTTTGGTTACAGAGACCAACAGATATGCAACACAAACAAACATTCTGGCATATGGAAGGAAACAACAATCAATGAAATGTACATATTTGTTGTTGTAATACTGTTACAAAGCATTGTCAAAAATCTATATGTACTGGACTAAAAGAGCTACATTAGCCACACCAATATTTAGAGAGGTTCTACCATTGCAGAAGTTTGTCAGTTTGAAAAAGCATTTACATTTTTCCAACAATGCAACCTATAATTCAGAAAGTCATCCGCAACCCAAACTAAATAAGGTATGACCTATTGTGAGCTATCTGTTGGCTAAATTTAGAAGTAGCTGCATTCCAGAGAGAGATGTCACTATTGATGAAAGCCTGATGTTGTGTAAAGGGCGACTGGGATGGATCCAGTATTTGCCACTGAAGAGAGCTAGGTTTGGCATCAAAACATTCATGTTGTGTGAGTCAGTGACTGGATATGTTTGGTCCCTAATAATTTACGTAGGCAAGGGCACTAAATTTGATGAAGAATATAAAGATCTGCCAATATCATCACAAATTATATTGACGCTAATGCAACCCTTGCTAAACATGGGATACTGCTTGACTATAGATAATTGATATAGTTCTCCCCAGCTTGCTGACCTTCTGCTGACCAAAAGAACCAATATGTATGGCATTGTGCGTCCAACAAGGAAAGAAATGCTGCCTTCTTTCCGGACCAAGAAACTAAAGAAAGGGGAGGTTGCAGCATTTCAGCGAGGTAAGCTAACTGCACTCAAATGGAAAGATAAGGGAGACATCTGTTTGCTATCCACTATCCACAATGCAGAAATGCAGACATGGAAAGTAAGAAACAAAGAAATTGTCAAACCAGCGGCTGTATTATCTTATAGTGACACAATGGGAGGTGTGGATAAAGTAGACCAGCACATTGCAAATAATCCATTGCCATGCAAGAGGGGCAAGAAGTACTACAAGAAGATATTTTTTCATCTTTTGGAATTGGCAGAATAGAATGCCTTTATCCTGTATAAAAAACATGGAGCAAAGTACAGTGTCCTTTCGGGTGGCTGTCGCTGAGCAGCTCATTGAAAAACTCAGAGGGAGCAATTGTCACCAAAAGCAGCGGGCAGTCCATCAGCAAAGGCAACCCCAACTCGACTTGTTGGATGTCATTTTCCATCAGCAATTGCTCAGACTGAGAAGAAGCAGAATCCAACAAGAACGTGTAGGATGTGCAGTAGTGTGCATGATGCCAAAGGAAAGAAGGCATGGAGAGAATCTAGATACATGTGTAAAGATTGTGGAGTAGCTTTATGTATTGATCCTTGCTTCAGGGTATTCCACACAGCCACAAACATATAAATGATGACTCTAAATGTGTTGCTGTTCATCTTTAGTGCTTCAATGCCCGGAATTCACTTTTGTTAGTGTAATTTCAAGAGGAAAAAGGGGATAGGCATATCACGAGTATACTCATGATTTTAAACTAGGGGATATTTAGCGATGAAAATTTCCATTGTTGAGCACTTAAAAAACAATTTCAATGTTACTGTCATTAGTGTACTGTACTGAATATTTCATTTTGACAATAAAGAAAATAGGCGAAAAAAGAACCATCATATTGTATATGAATACATATATTAAGATGTTAATAGATTAAGTTTGCTATAATTTAATTCTTCAGAATCCCTCCTGGTTTAATAAAGTTTCCTTCTGAGCTCAAAAAACACACCAAAACTGGTATCAAATCTGCCTATAATTTGTATTAAGAACCTGCATCTCGTGTGTTGAGACACCTTCTGAGGTAACTTAAGAAATCATGAGATGCATCTCATGAAAGTGAGACACAGTTACTTTTTATTCATTCCAAAATCTGAGACACATCTCATTACGTAAGCAAATGAGATGGTCATGACCACGATCACCTCCATCTTGAGTTGTCGGGTTTTATTCATACGAAAGTGGGATGTGTCTCGAAAATTGCAAGTTTGAAGACATGTCTCACTTTTATTCACAACACACACAGGAATATCGCTGGACCAAGTGCATTAATCTACAAGGAGACTATATTGAAAAATAAAAGAAAAGTTCTAGTGTCGATAAATACTTTTTTTCTATTCCATTCCAACAACTTATTATACCACCCTCATAATGAGCATTGATGCAGAGTATTTGGCTCTTTCCGTAAGAGTACTGTTACTTTCACTTATTCCATTTTGTTATGGCGTATAAGTAGGGACCATATTTTTTGGTAAAATAACACTGTTGATTTTGGTACTAAAACTACATCTATTTCTGCAAGTATTTCGTGAAATAAAATTACAGAACAATACTTCATATGTACCTTTACAATTTTCTTTTTTAAACTTGTATTTATGTTTGATTTACAAGTTGTCCATTTTTACATTACTAACATTAAATTTTCATGAACAAACTAACCTAATATACAAAAAATCTTTCAATCTGCCAATGTTACAATAACTACTGAATCTTCTACAAGCCTGTCATTAAACATCCCCAAAATACAAACCAAGCATGATTACTGTATCATTAACACAAAGTTTGTGAGACAGTCTGTGAGGATGTTTGTGTAGGCAGAGAAGCCTCTCTCATTATCCACATTTGAAGTTGGGAACCACAATGCTTGCAAACATTGCACTGCAAATTCCCTATGGTCTTCTACTAACCCTCCTAAAACACTTACACAATCATTCTTTGCTATACCAATACCGTCCTAACCCTAACGCTGAAACACACCATGCCCTTGCAGAAAAGTGTTTTGAGGAATACTAAGCAGAGGAATGTTCTTTACACTGTATACTAGGGTCAGTTTATATTAGCACACAGCACATTAGGAAGGTAAAACAGCTTTGAAATTGTTTGGAATGTTTTCCCAGCTGGATCTTCCTTCATCATTTTGTACAAATTAGTGTGCCACTTTTCTGCAAGGCCCTGGATCTTGCTCTCTTCTTTTGCCTTTCTCTCGCCTGAGAGCTGATTTAGAGCAACAGTAGTTTGTTGCCCAAGAAGTAACTTCCTGACCAAGTCAAACTCCGCAAGTAGGGAATCCGGTTTAGGAGTAAATTTATGAGCATTAGGTCAAGCAGTGTGATCAACTATGGCACTGAAACACAATTTTCTTTCACAAATGTTGCTTCAAAGAACACTGCTTTTAGCTTACTATTACATAAGTCCAGGAAATATTTCACAGCTTCACTGGTGTGTTCCACTCCTCTGAAGTACTCAACAAGGTGTGTGAGGTACTCTTGCATATAGAGAGCTAAATCTGTCCAAGAACCCCAGCGTGTCATCACAGGCATAGGAAAAAGTTTCACCACCTTTTGGCAGCAATCAGCATGAATACTTTTCCTCAAGAATGTTTTCATATATGTGCTTCCTTTTCCTAGTATTTTGGAATGCTTTCTTGGTCATAAGAGGCCTCTAAGAATTCCAAAATTTTTCAGAAAGTTGGTCTGCTTTAATTGCACAAGGGTACAAGCATTTGATTGGATCAATTTTCTGGCCAATGCTGTTGCATTTCAAATAATTAAAGTGATATGGCAACAGTGCAATACATTCCCTGATGCAATTGGTGCTTTGGATTATCCTCAAATCATAATCAAGAAACTGAAATTTCATGTAGACAAAATCATTACCAGGAAAGGCATTGTTTACCTTTCTCTAGCATGTAGACACATACAATGTACATAAGTAGCTAGAAAAGGTATTGTATTCCAACCAAAGATTTGATGTCGAGAATCCACTGGAAATATATGTTAAGAGGTCTCTTAGTTCAAAAAAATCATTTGTACAGAAAAGTCTGTGTGCATGTGTGTGTGTGCATAACACACAGACCAGTAAGTACCAAATTTGGTATTTATGTTTAGTATCTCCCAAAGATGCGATTTGAAGATTTTCAGGAAAATCCCCCCACCTAAACTACTCATTACATGGAAGCTCAAAATTGCAGCTAAGGATTTTGTCTAAAATATCCATATATTAAGGATATTTACATCACAAATAAAATATATATTTTCTGGGAATAGCCTCTAAAAAACTTTTTGTTCTGAATAAATTTTGCTTAACGATAAAATGCAAGAGATATGCAAAGATACATATATACCTACTACACAAAAAAATGTAGATCCTGTTAAAGCAATAATTTATGTAATATACATTTTTCTTGAAGAGTTGACCATTTTTGAGATATTCCTTGTTATTAGTTTCAATTTTAATGTACATTAAATCTTATCCAACAAGAAGTGTCCTTTTGTTTCATCTCTCTTGTTTTATGCTGGCCGTGCAAATGAACTGAAGTTCTGTTTCACATAGCAACCAGCTTTTATAAGGTTTGACCATCACTTTAGCCTAGCAGCTATATTCCCTTATTTCCCTTCTACTCACAAAGAAGCAAGTGAAAAGATCAAATCTGCTGATGTTTATTTCAATTAGCATGATATAGATAACAGAATAATAATTTGTAAGAATAGTTTGTATGTGGAACAGCTAGAGAAGTTATGTGAGTGGAACACATTGCTTATTTTCCTAACAAATTAATCCATAATCCCTATCAAGAACCCTTCCTAAATCTTGCCATTGCAAATTTCTAATTGCTGATTTCCTGATAATTACAAGTTTATTAAATAGTTTTTTAAAATATCCGTGATATGTGATTAAAAAGTAATGTTTCATTTTCCATTTGGACAGTATATGTAAATTGAATTCAAAATTCAATCATAAATACTGAAAAAAGCTTTTCCATCCCTGCAACAATGCATTGTTGACCTGTTCATGTGCAGATAGCAATGGCATTTCTATGAGACACAAATAGTACATCTCACTTTTGAGGGGAAATTTTTATTCTGAAGACTAGCTGTATCTCACATTTTCTGCTAGCGGCAAATACCTTGATCCCATCTCGAAAATAGATTCCTCCAGGCCTGCAAAGTGGATGTCAAATCTGCCTATCAATTCTTCACTTGAAGAGAATCTTTGTCCACCAAGAAAAATTTTCAGCTTCTGGTAGAGATGAAAGTCTGAGAGAGCCATATTAGGCAAATAAGGCAGACATGGCAACAATTCATACCTTGTGTAATTTTGCCATGATATATATTTGTTGTAATTGGTCCAAGAGGTTAGCATAGTACTCTTGAGTAATAATTTTCCCACTAGGAGATAATCTACAAACAGAATTTGCTTCACATCCCAGAAAACTGATGCCATGACCTTTCCGGCTGAAAGAATTGTTTTTGCTTTCTTTGGTGGCAGAGAATCAGCATGCTTCCACTGTTTAGACTGTTGTGTTGTTTCTGAAGTATAGTGGATCCAAGTTTCATCTGTGGTCACCACAGACCAACGCAAAAATTCTCGTTCATTGCTCCTAAAACAGGTCAAGCATTGTTCCAATCCATCCATTCTCGTGAGTTTTTGATCCAGTGTCAAGAGTCATGGCACCCATCTTGCAGATAATTTTTTAATATCTAATTCTTCATTAAAAGTAGGATGTACCCTTACAGATGACATCTGGCATGCTTGAGCAGTTTCACACACTTTCAATCGGCAATCCTCCATTATTTTGTGCATGCTTGCAATGATTTTGGGGGTAGTGACATCTTGGCTGGCAACTGCATGGATCATCATGTAAGCTCTCCCGACCAAATTTAAATTTGTTTGTCCACTTGGCAACAGTTGAATATGAAGGAGCAGAGTCCCCCAATGTATTCAGAATATCAGCATGAATGTCGTTTGCTTTCATACCTTTCTTTACAAAGTACTAAGCACAGTTTGAATCTCAATTTTTTTCCATCTTCGCAAATCACTATGCGGGAACAACAATAGAGACGCGTCACCACTACAGCTGTCTTCCAAGAACACTGATGTGACACTTGTTTACAGGCAACAGTCCAATAAATATCATGACAACTCCTGGCGCTAGGGATGACCTCTCGTGGTGATTCTGGGAACTTATCAAACCACCCTCATATCTCCAATATTTTGAGCATGAGCTGCGAATACAGCCAACTATCTTTGCAACCTCCAAAAGTAAAAAATAATGAAACACCTTACCAGAGATGGGTTGGACATACACCTGTTAGACATCTGCATGTATTTGGATCAATCACCTACATCTTATATAAAAACCCAAGAAGAGGAAAACTGGAACCTAAAGGAAAACAAGGCATTTTCATTGGTTACTTGGAGGTCTCAAAAGCATACAGAATCTGGATGCCCAATCAAAACAAAGAACTGAGACTGAGGTAAAAATTCTCAAAATGTATTTTCAAGAATTTCCAGATTCAGAAATTGGTGTTAAAAGTGATCTAGAAATAAACTGTGAGACTATTGAAAAGGAAAATCAAAAGGAAACAGAAGAAGTTCTTAGACCAAAATCAAATGTGGACCACAAACACAAGAACACTCTGTGGATGAAGATGACTTCAAATCAGAAATAAAACCCCCCCAATGCTGATGCCACACCAGTGCTAAAGGGTGCCAACTAGATTAAATGGTTTTGATTTGTCCAGTAAGTTAGCATTTGATAAACCTGTATTCAGACATTTATGGATGAAATCACAAATGACAATGCAATGTTTTATGCCTTCGAAGATGAATCTATGTCAAATGAACCACTTGATGTCTGGGATGAGGCCATAAAGCAGGCAGCTTCAACTCAATGCATTATGATGTCATGCCCTTTAGCCTTGATGCCCAAGCATCTTGAAGCAGGGTGAAAAGAAGGTCAATAGAGGTGGAAAGAATGTCAGTGGTGGCACAACTGTAGGAATTGCAATATTAGGAGCTGTACTACATTCAACTGGGTGCTTAATAGAGCAAATTTAACATTCTATTTTGCAGCTCCACTGTCAGTTATATACTGGTACTACATTAAGTATTTCCAACTGTATTCAATTCTGATTTAGATGCCAAGTGTTTTGTACCCTTTTCCCGCTAATTATCTTTTCAATATCTGGTATAATTTGTAATACACAGGTGAAGACTACATTTCAAATTGTTAGATGATATAATTCTATGACCAGGTTTACAGTGTTTGGTTGGGGAAAAAAATTACTCACACAGGTAAGAGAGCCAAACATGTTTAATATATGAGCAGCGTATCTGTGTAGTTGTGGAAATCTGGACTGAGGAAAGTTTAAGTATAAATTTGTGAGACTTGCTTTATAAAGGAAGGAATCCTTCATTTCCCTAATTATTTCGTAGATCAATAGGTTCCAATTAAAATTCTAGGAACATTCTGAACGTCCACGGTGAAAAGAGTGACAAATAATGGAAAATATGTAGATTCTATACCTTCTAGCTATTGGAATCACAATCCAAATTTGCTATGTAGATCATTAATATATTTGCATATTGCTAAAGCTCTGCAAATTCCATATACTGGTTAGCTGATAACAGTAGTGGAAAGTGAGATGCATTTTTGTTCATTGTTGTACCCATAGTGCAAGTTTGTGTTCAAATGCCAGTATAGAGTCAACAAATAGTGTAATAATTTGTCCCTTGCCTTGGAGAGAGTGATTAATAACATTGAGATGTCCTATTTGAATTTTTGAATGAATATTTATTTGTACAACTTCTTTTACATAGCTTTCACATTTTCCTTACTCTAACCTAAACTATGTACAAATTTTAATTGCCTTCTGTCTACCTCGGTTTACATGGCACCTAGTTTATTAGCCTCCCAAGTAGCTCTTGGCAACCCTTTGCTTTGTATCTTAGTTATCCCTCTCCTCCACTCTGTCTTCATCTTTTGCACTCCTTACTTTTCTTGCCCGTTTTGCTCCTACCTTCTGCAAGAACCCACCTATGCTTCTCATCTTCTTTTCTTCCTTCCCTGTTAACATTTTTATAGCTACAGTTTTCCCCTCTATTTTCTCCCAATTTTTCTCCTAAACCTTGTTTCTCCATACTGCTAGTTCCTTGCATTCTATCAAATAATGTTCTATACTTTCTTTCTCACCAAACATTTCACATATTCCTTTTTCACTGCCTCGTATCATTCTTTGAAATATTGTTCCTATTCTCATCCTTCTTTTTCTTGGATGTTACAGCAATCTATATATGGTTCTCATCCCCAGTCTCTCTTTATTTGTTTATAAAATTGTACATATTTCTGGTTTTCTAAACTTCCCCATATTTCCTGTCTTTCAATGTCTTCTACCCTGCAGTTTACGACATTACTTTTCTTTCATTCTTCAAGCCTACATACATCTCCCATTCCTATTTTCTCCATAATTTTTCCAACCCCTGCCTACCAACTATTTCTGCTCTCTAGATTATTTTGTTGCTTCATATATAGCTTAAAATTTCTCCATCTTCTTTAACCAAATATTTATACCAATATTTTATTATTCTCTACATTATTATTCCTTATAATTCCTTCTTGTTTTCCCAAGATTTTACCAAGGCAACTTCTCTTGGTGCAGATTTCAGTGACCCCAATAATTCTTTGCAAAACATTCTATACATATCATCCACCTTCTTATTTATGTTTGTGGCCCCCCAGATTTCCACTGCATAAAGCATACTTGATTCTACTAACGCCTCATATATTCTTTCTGGCCACTTGGTTGTCTCTAACATGTATTTGCAAATTCTAAATCCTGACATTGCTGTAGCCCTCCCTTTTGCTTCTATTTTTCTCCCATGTGCCTCCCATTCCCCTCTGTTTTTCAACCTCATTCCCAAGTATTTAAACTCCTTGGCCACTTCTATCTTTTCTCATTTAATATCTAAATCTCCTCTTTTCTCAATTTAGGTCCTTTTTCAAAACCATAACTTTAGTCTTGCTTATATTTATATTCCCCATTCCTCACAACATTTTTGAACCTCATTTATTGCCCTTTGTAATCCGACAATTGATATGGTTTGTACCTACTATTAAACCGGCAGCATTTAGGAATCCTAGAATTTCCTTATTGGCTATTACCAGACAGTGTTGGTTCCTTTTCAGGTTTTTTCTATTATATCATCTATGAGTATATTAAATAATATTGGACTCAGTTTACATCATTGTCTCAGACTAATTGTTTGTTCCATTTGTTCCATCATTTCCATGGTTTCATATTTTCCCCATCTTTTACAGAACTTTTCCTCATATATTTTTTCCACTTATTTTATGCAGTTTTCACTTACCCTTTTTCTCAAACTTAGCAAACTCGTTCCTCTCTAGTTCTCTGGTTTGTTGGTCCCCCCTTCCCTTTACATGTAGGTGTTGTCATGCTCATTTTCCAACATACTGAGATGTCTTCACTTTCCTTTATTTTGTTTAATACCTTTGTCATTATTTCTAAACCCTTTCCTGTTTCACCATGTCTTCCAGAACTCTCCTGGAATTCCATCATACCCTACTGCCTTTTCGTTTTTTTTATATACCCTTTAACTGCTGGTAGACCTCTTACTCTGTGAAATGACAGTCTAGCTTGTCATTTGTTATTTCCATTATTCCCATCCCACTTATTTATAAATTTGTCTTTTTGCTTTCCCCAATCAGTTCTCTAAAGTATTTCTGCCATTCATTTGGTATAATCTCATTTTTTACATCCTCCTCATTTGCCCTACTTATTGCGTCCCAAACATTTTTACTGTCTTTTCCCTCTTTAGTCTCCTTTACCGTTCCCCCCATATTTTCCTGCCACTCTCTGCTCTTCAACTCCAGAAGATGTTTACATCCACATTCCTTAAACATAAGATTTTTTCTGTCAGCTTCTTTTCTTGTTCTCATCTATTTAGTAAGTTCTTTGAATACTTCCTTTCTATGTGCCCTACACTCTTCATTAAACCATCCATTATTTTTTTGTTTCCTATTTTGCCTTGTTTCCATTTCTCTCTCTGCTCTTGTCACTAGTAACTCTGGGAGCTGTAATACTTTTCCTGAATTTTCTTCCCTGATATTTACTATTATTCTTTTTTCTAAAATTTGCCCTACTTTTGATTTTACATCTTATTCCTCCCTCCATTTAAATGTTTTAATTCTTCTTTGCAGTTTTTCCCTTTCTTGCACCTGCTGTTCTCCTACCTTTGCTTTGAGATTTATGTCCATTAATAGTGGAAAATGCCCACTGCTCGCACAGTGTTGCAATTCTGACGTTGGTTACCATATATCTGATATTATTCGACCACAATACATAGTCAATTACACTTTGACCATTTATATTTATAAACATATATTCCTCCTGTTCATCCTTGCCATACTTTACATTCAGGATATCAAGATTATTTAGTTCACGAAACCCAATAAATTTTTCGCTTCCTCTATCCACTGTTTTGTACTTGCTGTGCCTAAGACACTTATTTTTGTAACACATTACCTATTTTTCACCCCGAGATGTCCTATTAGATCTGCAAGGAATGCCAAATTACAAATCCACTGTGAATCATTGAGTTGAGGAATAGGCATACTTTTTTCTTTCAAGAACAATGCTATTTCCTCCCTTAACAACTCTCAGTATCTTTCCAGTAATGCACCCTGGCTTAACCACCTCACTTCTATAGTAAGGTAAGACACCAAATTCACTATTACATTTGTCTAGAAGCTCTTTGGCAATGACAGTCCTTTTGACCTATTGAAATGAATGCTTTTGACAACACTAATCACATTATTTAGTTTGATATTTTTTGCATAAAATTCTCCTGGTGAATTATACAGCAAATAGATATGATATTTTTTAATACCAAGACATTTTAGTTTATTTCTAACATGGCCTATTAGACCAATCCTACCACCAATCATAGCAGGAGCTTCATCTGTAACTATGGATATAAGTTTGTTCCATGGAAGTTGAATCCAATGTAAGGCTTCCTCAACTCATCCAAAAATATCAGCAATGATTGTTGCACTGGTCATTAGTACTAAATCGAACATTTCTTCTATGATCTGAAGATTTATATTCACACCTCTCACAAAAAGTACAGTTGCTCTGTATCGCACATATTTTGGCTTTCATGTAAGAATTGCTCACGCAAGGATCTGCAGTAGACTTAGATATTACCTCTTTATTACTTGCAATGCCAGAGAGTAACAAATAAATGCCTTAGATCTCTCCACTAACTGCTCTCCAACTTTGTTGGCAAGATCTGCAATTGGCAGAGTAGCAGTGGAGGAAGATAAACTAATAGCTTCACGTTCTGGCATATGTTCAGGGCAAACTTCATCGACCATAATATGTAGACAAATTTTAGTACATTCACCATCTTAAATGGTCTAAGTTGTTCAGCTATTTCAAGTGATATTTTAAGGCTAAGACGTACAGATGATTAACTGATTTTATCGTCTGGATCATTTTCAGTAGCCATGGTATCTTTGAGCTTCTCTATCATTCATATCATGTTCCATACCTTTATAACCATCATATTCACTGCTATAAGTGAATAGTGTCATAAGTTGTACTTTTTAATTGTTTGAACAATCTTGCCCCAGACTAAACATTTTGTTGCACCACTTATGTGTATAAACATACTGTTCTTCCCAAACGGGCAAGAGTGTATGAGGATATACTATGGGTGAGGATTAGTTGAGGTAGCCACACTCAGAGACTTTGC
Organism: Hymenopus coronatus; assembly: GCA_030762935.1. NCBI lineage: Eukaryota > Metazoa > Arthropoda > Insecta > Mantodea > Hymenopodidae > Hymenopus > Hymenopus coronatus. The sequence goes on along the minus strand of CM060900.1, from coordinate 403,161,547 downwards.
CATTGCTATACTCCACAAGCCGGCACTGCACATTAGTTACATCATCTATTGCTGCTGCTGCACTCGCATAACCAACTGTAATACAATGCCTTCTTGCTAGCACAGACCATGCTGACCTTGCCCGCTGCCCATATTTCTGCAAGTTAAGGCGGTATGTCATAAAAGAAAAAAATAAATGCTCACCTGGAAAATAATACATGAACTCGCATTGGAAAGGAAAAATATATGGATATTACAGGATCTAAGTTAGTACTAAAATTTAAATGCAGTGCTGATAGAACTTTGGTATGTAGAAAGGCTAGATTGGTTGCAAGGGGCTACAACATCCTTGAATAGATTATGAGGAAATCGTTGCTTCAGTTGTATAAACTCAATTATTCGGAATTTGATTTTTGTTTTTATGTTTAAATTATATGACTTTTGTAAGACTTATTCTTGGTGTAGCTGTAGAGGAAGAAATGGAAATAAATCAACTAGATGTATGAACTGCTTTCCTTAATGGGGAAGTAGAAGAAAAATGACACATGCAACTTCCAGATTCTCTTAAAATTATCTATGTGACAACATGTTTGAAGAGGCGGACAACACTCAGTCAATATTGTATGCTAAAGCAGGAGAAATGTTGGAAGACTTGAAGAAAGGCAAAAATAAAAAAGGTCTCTTCTCAAACGAGCACTTTATTTTCTGAAGCAAGCTGGAAAACAATCATTTTTAAAACTAGTCTATAAATTGAAAATTTTCGCTTTCAAACCTTCTTGAGCAGAGCCTTGTGTATGCACATCTGAAACATGGGGAGAAAAAGTCATACTAGCTGTGCATGTAGATGCCATTCTGATTGTCCCATCAAACACATTAAATGTGTGTAAATTTAAGAAAAATATGATGGGAACTTTTTAGATGAAAGATCTTGACCATCAGAAATGCTGTCTTGATATTGAGTTCAAAAGGACCAATAGAAAGTGAAAGGCAGTCAGTCCAGTTACATAGACAATCTGCTAAAGTTTTAACACTTAACAAATTGTAAACCTTCAAACACACCCATGGAATTTGGTCACAAACTAACCAAAAACCAAGAAAAACAATTTCATCTTGCATATCAGAACAGCATAGGAAGCCTCGTATATTTATCTGTAGTAATAAGACCAGATATCGTTCATGCTGTAAGCTATCTTAGTCAATTCAGTCATTGTTAAGGGGGGTGAAAAAAAAAAGGATCCTACTATACTTAAAAGGGACCAAAGAGCTTGGGTTGTCTTTCATTAGAATTGGGAAACCCATAATTTGTTTTGTAGATGCAAACTGGGGATCCTGTTCTGTGGCCTACAAATCATACACTGGCTATTGTTTCAAGTTTGCCAGTTCAGTCATTAGTTAGGTATTAAGAAAGCAAAGCTCAACAGTCCTGTCAATTGCAGAAGTAGAATATATATCTATGACTGATGTTGCAAAAGAGACACTTCATTTAAAACATCTTGCAAATGATGTTGGTCTAAAGCACAGTCATATATTAATACTAAATGATAATCAGGCTGCCAAAAATCTAGCAGAAGATCCCACATATTATTCTCATTCAAAACAACATATAAATATAAGGGTACATTTCATAAAGGAAACTGTGATTTGAGGAGATATCAAAATTGCTTATTGCAGAACTGAGGAGATTGATGCACACATTTTTACTAAAGCAGCACTTACATTGAAGTTCATTAAATGCAGGAACTATTTGGGACTTCAGTGAAGAGACTCTTCTCATCCTTGTTTGTAAGGGGGAGTGTAAGACAAATGTGAATTTTCATTATACACTCTCAAGGACTAAATGACGTTTGTGTTATCCACCATGTACTATGTTTGTACTTCTTGACTAGAACTCTGTTTCTTTTCTTGTTGTAAACTTCATCATTCGGCTGTATAACATGAAGGTTCCCTCCTTGTTATGTAAGTGATAGCCATGTAATGATGAATAAATGTATTAATAAGTACAACAAAAAGTGGCTAATTTCTGTTCATAGGGTATTCCAGCCTTGGTTCCATTCTTTCCATCAATATTTTCAATACTGTCTGTTTTGATAATCTGTGATAAGTTAAAAATTGTGTATCTACTTGAAACCTTTTCCATAATTTGTTTAAATTTTTGCAACAGTATTTGTAGTAACTCTACATATGCTGTGATTTAACATGAGCAAGAAATTCCAGGAAGACGTCAAGATTCTGTTTCAGGAAAACTACAGATCTAGTTGTATTTATGTATGGATTTCATTAAGGCAAAGGTTAATTTGTGTCTCGTCATTTTTCCAGGCTGTGCCAACAGACGTTGTGGAGAAAGAATTTTGGCGAATAGTATCCTCCATTGATGAAGATGTTACTGTAGAATATGGTGCAGATCTGCATACCATGGACCATGGGTCAGGATTTCCTACTAAATTTTGTAAAGACTTGCATCCTGTGGATCGGGTAAGGTACTGGGAATCTCTTTGCAGATTTACAGAATTTAAATAGTATCTTGATAATTACATAGACACATATTAATATTCTTAGTACCTTTGTCTCATCATAGGAGTTGTGTCCAACTAGAAGTTTATTATTTCATGGGCTAGTGATGTTTCACCAACTATGAATATTTTATTAATATCTAGAATCAGAAATAACAGCTTTATGATTTCTTATTCACAGTTCATGCTCAATGCAAATTGTGAATGTGAACAGATTTTAAGATGCAATAAGGCATGTAAAATATAGTTCTGACCTTAACTTGTGCAATCAGATGTGAAAATGCCACAGATTAGAGAGCATTAATCAGCTTGTTGGGTAAGTTTGCAAAACCAAATGTTGGCATAAAAGACCCAAATGAGTATGTTCTAAACAGCTGTAGTTATACCCAATAACTATAGCTTAAATTTCTCAGCTAAGATATATGTATATTCTAGTTTGGTGACAGGATAGACCAATATACCATTTGACCCATTTATAGCATTTGAAGTTTTGATAACAACTGCAGTTAAATTTGCCTTAAATAAGATCTACTAAATGGTTAGATTGTCAGACTAGCATGAAGTTTATTCAGAAGTGAGACAGGTCTGTAGGCTTTCACCACTGGAAAAAGTAAATGAATTCACGTACAAATTATCCTTTTTTGACAAAATAAATATTCCAAACACAAACATTTAAAAGTGTAATGGAATCATGAGCATAATTAATAAAATAATGAAGCTTTCTCTGGTAGGGAAGCGTATGAGAACAAGTTTTATAGCCAAACTTTGCTGCATTAGTGAGGTGTGGCCACTCAAAAATGGAGGAACACTGAATAACAGCTGGTAAAATGAAGTTTAAGAGATTCATAGCATGTTCATAATGTGGAAGTATTAAAAGAACTTGAGATACAAACTGTTTTAGAGATCATATATTAGTACCAAAAGATCTAGCAATATGGCCAATGTATGCCTCAAAATAGGATTCTTAAACTCTTCTGAACTTACTATCCACAAGGGAGGGAAGAGAAATCTGGAACACCCAAGGAAGATGTGGAGAGAAAATTCTTTGTTGGGACACCTACGGGCAATTCAGCCTTATACCTCTAAGGGGGAGGAGGACAATGAGGATGATGATGACTGGTCATATTTCAACTTGCCGTGGTCTGTGAATTAGACCATTTAATACATTAGTAACAGTGAAGGAGAGTATATAGTGTATTGACTGAAATCCATGCAACAGGGCATTCAATTATTTGCCATGGAAAAGTTATTGATCCAACTGATCCAGCTATTCAAAAACAGGTGTACAGTTTCCTGGAATGGGAATGGATTAGGAATTAATCCAGAACAGAAATTGGAGAGCAAACCTAACCCCCTTTTAATAATTGGATTTGAAGGTAAATCCAGAATAGATTGAGAAGGGAAACCAGAATGTGAAGTTAAAGTAAAAGGCTTGAGTGTTGAAGGCCTTTAGTTCTCAACGAACTGAGGATAGAAATAAGAACAATGTGCTCATTTTATCTCATAGTAGCATGGAACATGGATTTACAATTCTCTTTTCTAAATGTTCTAAATAATGGCTTAATGATTTTGATTAAAATGCTGTATATTCAATATATTTATATGACAAATAAAATGCATATCCTGAATTTCTTGGGAAAAGCCCCAGAAATTCTGAGTTACTTTTGTATAACTGGTAAACCATGAGAAAAACATATTACGCTTATGTATATTAAGGTCACGTAACTCCTGCATGAGGTAAAACTGTATCATATACTGTGATACAGAATGGCTTGTCTATATGTAACCTCATTTGTGCAGGAAAAGATTTGATATCTTAAAGTCAGGAATATATAGTGTTCATTTACATGCAACAGGAAAAAGCATATTGCAATATCTGAGTAACATATCAGGTGCACAAACTAAGTTACAGTTCAATGGCTATAAAAAAAGAAATTTTACTGCATAATCTTCAAAAGATACAAACTTCAGATATAAGCTTTACAAGCAGAGTTGTGTGTAAGTAAAGGTAGCCCTACCGGCAATATACCAAGTTTTCTAGATCCTAACTGTAAAAAAAACAGAAATTCTTTGGTAAATTCTTACCATAATACAAATATCACTACATGCTGCTGTTACCTTAGTTGATTTATTTCCAGACAGTTTAATAGCACAAAAACTGAAGCTCTTTAAGAGTAGATTGGTATATAATATTACTAGTATGATATAGGTCCTCAGTTTCATGATTTACTTATAAGAAAAGTAACAAAGTTTTTTTTTTTTTTCCCTGCACTTCTTACTGTTTCAAACCTTTGATCTTAATACCTTTAGCAAATTCTTTTCGGTTGTATATAAAATTTTCCTTGTTTTTAAAATCCTTATAAACAGCTTTCTTTATTTTTATAAACTATTTGCATTGATCATACTGATCATAAACTGTTTAATTTTTTTATACCTCTTGGATTTATTTTCTTTTTACATGATTGCTTCAATAAGAGTGGATTATATGCATTGCAAACTAATAGAAATATTTGTAGGAATAGTCTCTAGGCAAATGACAAATTTACAACACTCGTCCTTTAGTGGCAACAAGCAGCTAATGTTTATTTTTGATGTCCAGTAGACACGCTAATAATGGACCAATGGTTCACTACTGCTATTGATATAAACTAAAACCACTGTAGTTATCCACACTCACAGTATGCAAAATACCTGTAATTCTTACAAAAAACCTTGCTGATATATGAAATCCATACTTGGAGAAAGAGTAGTTAAGCCTTCGTTTTAATAAAAGGGTTAAATTTACACACTTTTCACTTATTGGATAGGACAATTTTTCACGGAGCCTTTGCCTGCATCCTCAGCTGTTGAATCACTCGATGAGGATGCGGGCAAAGGCTCCGCGAAATATTGGCCTACCCAGTAAATAAGTGAAATGTGTGTAAATTTAAACCTTTTATTAAGTAGATATGCCTTCCCTGTAAATAGCTTCATAATTTACATTACTTGTAAGCCCTCTTTTGCCCTACTTTCATCTCCAAACACCTTTAAAGGAAACCTCCAGAAATTGTTTATGTAATATAAAGGTAATCCCTATCAAAATAATAATTATTAAACTAAGTTATTTATCATTTTTGAATCTGAAGACATAATGAAAATATTAACTATTGTAGTTTAGAAGGGATTGCAAATATACAACTTCAGTAAATTAGGTAATTCTCTCAGAACTATTTTCAAGGAATCACTTCATTGTCAGCTGATTGCAACTAGTTGACTCTCCCCTGATGGTTACAATTGTCTCTTAGTTCCTCTGGCGGTGGTTCTATGAATTGAGTGATCATATTTTCACCCATTGGGATCTTGAAGTTCATCAATCTTGGACGAAATTTCCAAAGAATTACTTTCTCCTACATATTTAAATCAGCAGGTTTATGTCCCTATGAATAAAAAATGACCTTTTTGAACACCAGAGTTTTTTTTTTTTTTTTTGTGGTTTGAGGGGTGTACTAATTTTTATCATTTTTGTTGCTTGAACTTTCTGTTTAATCTATCCATCATTTCTTTTCTTTTTTTTTAACTATTTATTCCTGCAGTTTTTAAGATTTCATGATGTTCTAGGTTGTATTCCTTCTCAGTGAGGGGCCAAACTGTTAAAAACTGCAACTTTGTGTGATGGGGGCTTGTGACTATTGATTATGGTCCATAATAATGGAAAATATGAAAATAATGTCATGAACTTCTCACAAGAAAAGTTCTCATTATCAGAAATAAATCTCTTAAATAGAGGGTTAAAGACATGTATCAGCAACAGCACAAACATTGACGAATATGTCACCAACATTGAAATAGTGATCGGTAACTTATCAGAAGGCGAGAAGTGGGCAATTAAAAACATATGTGAACTTATTCTAATGAAAATAAAAGATACACACCACACCAACAACCCTTTCAAAAAAGTTGTAAAAAAGCCTAAATTCAAAAGCAGTAACATTCTGAAAAGCAGATAAAGGCATCAAATTGGTAATTTTAGATGTGCAAGATTACATACAAAGAATGGAAAATCTTCTAAAAGCCCCTGAATACACCCCAATAAAGAAGGACTCTTTGAACAAATGCATCCAAAACACAAATGCAAGCCTAGCAACTGTCCAATAGATTCTTTGTGAAAAGGATGTAAAAAGATTAAAAGCAGCTAACCCTTCAACCCCCAAAATGTATGGTTTACCAAAAATAAAATGAAATCAGATCAAATCTCTCTTGTGTTAGAGACCCAATTGCAAAATGACTAATTCACAAATTTCAAGAATTCCCAAAATTTGATTTTTTAGGCATCAGGAATTCATCCAAATTAATTACAAAGATAAAGGATATTCAACCTGAAGATGGGATGCACTAATGGTTTTTCATGTAATTTTTGTTTCCAAGCCTACCTAAAGATAGAGCATTACAAGCATTAAAAAATTGGTTAATGCCATCAACAGGAATCCAACGGAAATTGAAGAACTCGTTAACTTGACAAAACTGTGCATTGAGCAACTTTCTTCAGTTTTGGGGGAAAATATTTTGAACAAAGCGCAGGCCTAGCCATGGGAAATCCAATGTCACCCAGGACATTAAGTTGTTGACTATGGTGTTTCATCATTCCACAGAGTCCTTCCTCCTTTTTCCCAAGCTCTTCTATGTTCTTCATGCTGGCTATTTGATCGTTGATTTTATTCAACATCTGTGTTTTCAGGTTTTCCATGCCAGATTCCATTTTCTCTTCAATATTTTCCATTCATGATTCCACCTTCATGTCTTTTCTATTTTTTCCTTTCCAGTTTTCATTTCTTTTATTTCCATGAGTAAAATTTTCATCACCTCCATTGTGGCATTGACTCCCGCTCCCGACATCAGTGTAACAAATTCTTTTTGTTAAATAAACACCTTATTTGTCCAGAAACTGATTACAGTCTGCTCACAAATAACTGCCTCATAATAATTCTGCTGTATAACCTCTTCAACTTTCTGCCGCTACAACACAGCCTGCTATGAAATTCCCTGTTGTGTGCAATGCATTTCCAGTCAAAACTGCACACTGGGCAAGGTTCTGCTCCCCTTTCTATTGAGTTGGTTACATGTTGGACATTTCTGAAAGTCCACACACACATGCAATACACCACCAGTTTCACAAAAGTCATCCAGACTTAACAGTGCACAGTTTTGACATCAAAGAACCTTCCAAAAGAATATGTGTACACCTGCACAGAGGTAATATCACAGCTGTGATGTGAAAAGAACTTCACATGGCACAGGTTTTCACTAATGCACATGTGTAAGAATGGATGTCAACAATTGGATATAGCTTGCAAAGCAAGCTGTACACACATGTTCTGTGATTACGGCTACATAGCACAGTCAAAATATGAAGAGAAAACTATTTTGCAGATCAACTTGCCAAGTTATTTGAAACAATACTTAGATATGCGTCAAACTAAAAAAAATCATAGTTTTAATGGAAAAGTATTAAAACTCTTATATAAAATACATAAATAAAGTAATCATTAATTATGCAGGTCCGTAGTGATTACCAGCTAAAAACTTTGGGTTTTTTTATGGCCTAATAACATGTAAAGCTTTGAAGCACTAATTCCCAAACTTGCTACTACCAATGCCTATGCCTCTATGAACACCTATAAAACCCCCTGTTTATAAGATTGTACTTCTTTTGAATTTTAGTGAAATACAACACGTTTTTTCATCCTAAAAAAAACTAGATTTTTGTCATTCTATTGAAACACCCAAATTTGCATTTTTCATGTAAAAATGATCAAATTTGAATAAAAATTTGCCTTATTACAAATGCAAGTTCACTTCACAAAATTCAGTATTTACCAGTAAAAATCTTCATCAAGAATGATGCACTGGTAATCAGATTAAGAAATTAATAGTCAGAACAGAATTTGAACTACAAATAAACAGTATTTTTATTGCTTGAAATCTAATGATTGACAAAATTGTTTATATGAATTTTTTTGAAATACTTTTCTTTAGTAATGAGCAAAAGTTAGTGCAACTTCATGTGAGAGGGCGATGGGTACTTTCTGTTGTGAGTCTTTTATTACATTGACCTCTCTGAAGATAAAGAGAGTACTTTAAGTAATAAGTATTCTCAAATAAGTTTTATGAAAATGAATAGTGTAAATATGTTCTGGGTATTACATTACAGGCATATGCTGAGTCGGGTTGGAACTTGAATAACCTTCCAGTTCTTGAAGGGTCAGTTTTAGGCCACATCAATGCTGATATATCAGGGATGAAAGTGCCATGGATGTATGTAGGAATGTGCTTTGCCACATTTTGTTGGCACAATGAAGATCATTGGAGTTACTCAATCAATTATTTACACTGGTGAGTAGTGTATGCTGTGACACATTTGCAAAAATCAGTACTTTGACTGCCTATTTATGTAGCTATTTTCATAAAGTTGCATAAAGGAATGCAAGAGTTTTCCTAATTATAAATAAATTGTTTAATAACCAGGTCAATGCTGATATTACTAAATGTTTACTTCAATATGAGAGTTATGCAAGAACATTTTGCTTTATAATATATAAATACTTTCTCAAGCAAAGCTTTTAAGTGAATGTTTATATGTGAAGTTAATTCCAACATTGTGATGAGAAACATTATTCAAAGTAAACTACCTAAGTAAATGAGCAATTTAAAAAAAAACTGAAAAAATTTCTTTTCTGTATCTTTTTTGCTTTCTTTGCCGCCTAACTATAGAAGGTAAGAAGAAGTATTGTATTCCATTCAAAAAGTTTCTGTGATCATAAGAAATTGTGTATAATTTGGTATAATGGGCAAATGAGCTAAGCATTTACTACTCAAAGGATGTGGATCTCTTCAAATCATAAAATTTATTTCAAATAACTGTTTTGGTGGCACCAGTCATTTTTAGATATCCTTTATTATTGGTGTGAATTTTGCAATAGTTTGTTATGTTTTAAAGTATTGTTGCTATTGAGTTGTTTCTCCCAATGTCATGAAAAAACTGAAATATTAAGGTCAAGAACTTATAAACATAGCTAAATAAGGATCACAGCAAGGTTGTAATTGCACGATCTAGTTAACTTGTGAGAGTTATTTCACTCATTCTCACATAAGTCACCCAAATGAAGTAATTGTTCATTAAAGTAAGACAGAGCTGTTGAATTTTTCACTATTCTCTGATGCCTATTGTGTAATAGAGTACAAGTTAGTGATACTACTTGTAGTGTGTAGTTTCAAAATATTTGAGTTGTATAATGGATTAAAGAAACAAAATATTATTAGCAAATTTTATAAAACCGTGTTACAATATCACTACAAAGAATACAGATTATCAACAAAAGCTAATAGTTAATTCTCCCATTAAAAAAAAGTTAAAAAAAAAATTATGATGAATGCATTGTTTATGCAAAAGCTGACTGTCTTACAAAATAAACCATCAGCAAAGCAATTTTTCTAAGAATATTTAATAGAAACATGGTATGTTTTTCCAGACAAGTTCTCTGCAATTGTATTTTTATCCATAAATGACAGTTTCATATAGAGGTTATGAGTTATCAAAGACCTTTTGTTTCTCAATTGAGATTTTGTTATCAAGAGGGACAAGATAACGGTGCAAATGTATGTTTCATCTCTGCTGTCAGAATTTTGCTCACTTGGTATGAGAATCAATTTTCAATGATGTTTTATGTTGCATATAGGTAATGTATATTTTGCTTATTTTATTCTCATATTTGCTTTACAAATGCAAATATGCGCCATTTAATTTGTGAGAAACATTTTTTATTTATGAATACTCTTTAATGGCTATGGTTCTCAGCATCCTATTCTATATTGGGCATGAAAAATCGTCAATTTTGTTTTGAGGCATCTTTATCTATTATGTGCCATAAATCTAAGACGCAGGACCAACTGCTTTACCTCCCATCTTAAGGAAAACCATACTAATTATTTTTGTGCCCAAAAAATCCATTTCAGTAACATGCTCACAATGGAATCAATAGGCAATGCCACATCATTGAATCTCAGGGCTTTTCTGGCCATAGCTATTTCCTGGCAGTATGAAGGTTAAAAAGTTTTTGGAATTGAGTTCAGGTGTGCTGTTTAAACTTAAACATGATAATAAAAATATGCTTTAAATGTTAATGTTCAGTACTTCTTAAAATAGAAAATGTAACCTAATTTACACAAAAGAAAGCATTTCACAATATTCAGCAATTAATACAAAGTTTTTTATATTCCAAAATAATCCAGCAGGTTCACAATTGTACTCCAGTTGAAGCTGTTGATACACAAAATGCCTAAAAATTTGCATTATGTCAAAATGATGTAATTATATTTTTATAAGGGCATATTTATGTTCATTACGAAAGTTTTCAATACAAAAATGCATGTGTTACAAGGATTATTAGAGATACATAATTCTTGATCCTAGTTATCGTAATGAAATACTAGATTTTGAGTTTCAAATTACAGAAGAGTTCTGTTTGACCTTTTTATGAAGAGCAACACAAAGGAGAAGGCAGAATATGCATGATGGGAGTGTAGTTTCACAGTTTCAAAATTATTGAATACTTCATATTGTTTCATTACCAACTGCAGTTTTGTGCAGGCCCCTCTTCAAGACCCACAAGTACTTACTAACTTTTGGTGAGAGAAGTGTAATGTGGGACACAGCAACAAATGAGATAGACCCAGTGCCAAGGGGAGGGAAAAGAGATTTTTTTTTTTAAATGCTTTTACTGCATATTGTCATAAGCCACCTACTTCATAATTGAAAATAAGGAACTTAACACACGCTCTTGACTCTGGGGAACCTGAGCTCAGATGGTGCAACACATGATACAAATGGGAATTTAGATGAGGACCGGGAGTCATATAGCTAAATTAGACAATAGTTTACATAGTGCAATTTTATATATACTACATACCTGGGTAATTTAGAATATATTTTGTGGCATTATAGTCTCACATCCTATGGCATGGAAAGCCTGCAGACCACTCAATGTGTCGCCCACCTCAAGCACACTCATTTCACTGCTGAAGCTGTCTCGTCAACAGTGATGCAGTTCCCCCTACCCCTGCTTAATGTGTGCCTTTGAAATGGCCAATCATATTTGTTCTATGTGAAAACAGGTTATACACCAATTGCAGTTCTAATAATAAACTACACAATAATAATAATAATAATAATAATAATAATAATAATAATAATAATAATATAATATATATCCTCATTACCTATTTTATACAGTTTTTCCCCTAGTTGCCACATTTCTCCCCAGCCTGAAAGCGCTGACGCCCCCATTAAAATACAATAGCTGAACATTATTAACCATAGAAACAGTATAGTAGAACAAAATTAAAACACACTTAACCTACTATACAATTCCTAACAATTAGCTCTGTGAGCATACCTAACAATTTACAAATATTTACATCACAACCGTTTTTCTGTTTTTGTGGACACTAGAACAACATTAATGCTACCAATAAATATCAATTAATATGTCCAAAATTGTGCTAAGAGTTGTTATATATATCACACTGTATCACTGCTATATATCGATGTTCATAACATGCTGCAGAACCTTGCCACTAAAGGAGCTTGTGCTTGGGGGTTGCACGCACGGGGGGGGGGGGGGGAGCACATGTAGTCCAGCTCCCCCAGCCAGTGTAGAAGCAGTAACAGAAGACAGCAAACAATGTTCATGGTAGCTTGTCAACAGGTGGCACACTTGCCATATCATAGGTGCTTCAGAGTGCTGACAACAGGGTGCTGAAGACTGGGCTCTATATTCCTGATGGCTGTGGGGGGAGTCTCCAAATTCCTCTTGATGATATTGTTGGCTGCTGCTGGAACCCAAGGTTATAAACAAGGCAGCACTCTAGAACAGGGTGTCCACAAATATCAGGGAAAAATATGTAACAAAAGTATGCCACAGAGAAAAACAATAAAAACAAATTGAACATAATAAAAAAATACAAATACTAAATACACACAGGTGCCTGAACTCTTTAACACTAAACACACTGCTCATCAGCCATTGATACAAAACACAAAATAAATGTAACATAATGTATAATACAATGAAAAACATAAAATATACTTAAAACTAGGCTAGCCGTATCATTGGTACCAAAATTACATAGATGTGCACATATATATTTGTTTTTCACACGCATGCACGCAAAATATACATCAACTACACAGTCCCAGATACTTCAACTATTCAAATTATATGATTGGCCCATGCACAACTACAAAGGATCTGCAAAACAGTGACAAAAAACAAAGCATATAAGGAATTAATATCTTAACGCAATTTAATTTGGAAATGTAGCCACATAATTATTTTACTTACATTTAGAACACACAATCTCCAACACACTTTATCCAGTGAGTGCTCAGCAGCTTGCTCACAGAGAGACATACTCACAAATACTGTACTACCATGGGCACCCAGCAGATGATCCACCATGTACTCAAAATAACCACAATAAACCCTCTACATTGGTAGGGATGTGGTAGTGACACTAACAAGCAGGAACACATCATCATCATCTATTTTCGTCCACAAATATTTCCCCCAAGACAATGGTGGCTCTTTATTCAGCTTGACCATTTCTTAGCCGAAGCTCACATTTAGCTCAAACATACAACTGATTAATAAATCTTAAATAAGTAAAGGCTACATTGTGTTAACAAAATCATTGTTATGCTATCTGTCAAGACTTTGGTAAGTTTATATGACATATAACAATTATGACAAAAAATTAATATTTCAACCAGTACATAACAGGCATAATCAAAGTAAATTGCAATACAACTCAAATCAGAAATAATAATTCACAAAGTTTTACTATTCTTAAGTAAACAATCTATAATCATGTGGCAGATTAACATTTTACAGTTAATATGGACCTGTGGGATCATAAAAAGGAAAAATGCATGATACATGCACAGATTGCTACTTAGCTCTGGGAGCATTAGGACAATGGACCACATATGTAACAGGAGTAATCCGCTTGACAATTTCAAATGGACCCAGATACTTGTGGAGAAGTTTAAGGCATTTTCTTTTTTTCCTATTTGGGGCGAACACTTTGACTGTCCCACATTAAACTTAAGAGATCATAAACCTCCTAATAATGCATAATTAGAATTAGAGGATCAACCAGCCAACATTACTGTATATACTCCTATACTCGTACAAACCAAAAAAAAAAAAAAAAAATAGTCCTAAATTAAAAGTGTATAATCCTCTTATATAAGGTATTAAACTTCATAAAATTAAAGTGTAGTTTATATTATACCTGGCTTTCTGTTTCAATTGCTCTTGGTTAATGTTATGAATTGCAAGTTCATGTTCCTTCTGGAGAACTAGAAGCATAGTCTTAGCAAACAAATCATTAGAAGTTGCCTGAAGTTGCACCTGGTTAGGCAATGCAGTTCTCTACCATACATATGAAAAAAATGTCCCAATTTTTCTGATTTTCATCCACAAAATGACTTAATATATTTGACAATGTCTAGTTGAACCTCTTTGTAAGTCTATTACAAGCAGAGTTTTATGAACTGGTGAAGTGTGGTGATGCAGACAAAGAGTTTAGCAATTCCTGGGTGATGTCACTTCTCTATCGGACAACAAAGCTGCAAGACAATTAATCCTTAGCCACATGAGGAATGGTAGCAGCTGGCAAAGGGAGCAGAATCAACCCAATGTGTAGCATACTCTGTTGCAATAATTATGTGCTTGTTTCCAGAGGTTGAGAAATGGCCCAAGAAGGTCAATGCCTCAGCATTCCCCAATTGCTGTAACTGGTAGAGGCTGTAGTAAACCTGCACGTTTTTGATTTTTAGGACCTTTCCTTGACTGACAACTGGGACATGTTTTGACAAAATTTTCAATATCCTTCTTCATGCCGAGCCAATATTATCTGCATTGGATTTTAGTGAAGGTTTTGGAAAAACCAAGATGGCCAGAAAGGGGGTCATCATAGTAAAAAGACAAAATTTCATATTTCAAGGACTCTTGGTATAACCAATAAATGAAGAGAGCCTGTTGAACCAGCATTCTTTGTGTACTACACATTTGATTTTAACAGATATTTATAGAAGCCTGCCTGAACAATTTAGTTGGAGCCTGTGTACTATCAATTAGAGCATCAAAGATTGGTTTCAAAGCAGGATCGTCTTTTTGTTTGTCTGAAACTTGAACAGGTGACAATAAGTAAGTAGGTAGCTCATCGAGCTGCTCGACCTAGTGCTCCTGAGGATGCCAAACTGGAAAATGAGACAAAGTATCTGCATCATAATGTTTCTTTTCTGATTTATAGGAAATTGTAAAATCAAATTCTTGCATTTAAGGCTCCATCGAATCGGACAACTAGTAAGATCTTTAGATTATTCAGATAACACAGGGAATGCTGATCAGAGACAATGTTTATCTTGTATTCATACACAAAAGTTCTGAAATGGCCAACAATTCTAGTTCAGGAACACTAATTTCTCTTACATTTAAAAAGTGTTCTGGAGGCATAAGCAACAGGTTTATGTGCAATATCAATTTTCTGTAACAAAATGCAACCTCTTCCAACACCACTAGCATTTGTGTGGAGTTTTGTATAAGCACTGGGAGTGTAGTAGGCTAATATAGGCACAGAGGACAAACAATCTTTCAAGTTTTGAAAAGCCTGTTGTTGATCCAGGCCCCAAATAAAAGCTTGATTTTTCCTGGTGAGTTGGATCAATGGTTGAGCTATATTAGCATAACCTTTTACAAAACACTGATAAAAATTGAAAAGACCAAGAATTTTCCTGACAGTTTTAGGGTGGGGCAACTTTTGGATGTCAGTAACTTTTTCTGCATCAGGCATAGTTCCTTCCTTGGAAACCTCAAACCTAAGAAGTTTGAATTTATTCATAGCAAAGAAGCATTTTGCAGGTTTCAGCTTAAAGTTAAATTTCACTAATCTTTGAAATACCTCCTCTAAATTTGCTAACAATCCTTCAAATGAGATAGCAAAGACCACAATATCATCGAAGGTACGCAAAAGCCTTTTTCAAATTAATATCACCTAGTAACTTATCTGCACAATAACTGAAAAACCGTGGAACATTAGCAAGACCAAAGGAAAGTCTTTGAAATTCAAACTGCCCTTGCAGTGTGACAAAGCCTGTGTATTGCTTAGAATTTTCCTTCACTGTAACTTCGAAATAAGCTGATAGAAAGCCAAGTGAACAAAACCATGTTGCATTATTCAAAGAACTCAAAAGTTCATGAATTATGGGCAAGGGAAAGAATGATGTGACTGTTACCGAGTTCAACTTCCTATAATGAGTACAAAATCTCATAGTGCCATTTTTTTCTTAACAAGATCAACAGGAGAAGCTCAAGGGGGTTGTGTTTCTCAAATGATACCTGCCTCTTATATTTCTTTAGCTTGCTGAGCAATAACTTCCTTCTTTTTATGAGAATCCCTGGAAGGTCACTGCTTAATTGGTTTAGAATCTGACACTTTTATCTCAAATTCAGCTACATTGATTGTAACTAAATCTTGACAAGATGTAGCAAAAGTGTGGGAGTACTTAAGTAACAAATTATGAAGATATTTCTTTTGTGTATCAGAGGGAGCATTGTTGACATTAAACTCAAAGTTTGGAGCTTTTAAATGTGTAACATCCTGAGGAGAAATAGAACTACCTTGCACAAAAGCGACATCTTGCACATGTACCAAAACTGTTTTAGCAAACAAAGTCTTTGGCTCTGTAGAGGAATTATAAACTGGGACAAAATAATCAATACCAGGCTTAACAATCAATGAAGGGATTGAAATTTGCTTTTTATGTATAATTCTGGATGATGGTTCAAACATTACATCATGGTTAACAGACTGTGACAACTTAACAGCTACATTACATACTGAAAAAGGTTGTATTTGTACATAATTTTTCGCGGAAACCTTATTTATTGTTTGTGGTATCTCATCATCTGGTAAACTGTGAAAAGCTATATCTGATGCTGGTAAGGTATCATATGGTACAATTGGTACTGTACAAATATCATTTTGCATCTGAATTGAAATCTTATTTGTTTCATAGTCAATTAAGTGAAGACAAGAAATCATTTCCTAAAATAAAATCATGAGCAAGATCTTCTGCTACTAACACATAGGATTAGATAGGGGGTGGGTGGGTCATACATATGTATGTGGTTACCATGATATAGGATAAGTCAATCCTACATAAAAATTGCATTTAATTCACAAAATTCTTATTCTAGTCTTAATTATTTACAATATTACATTTATGAATATTTAAGATTAATCTTAGGCGCTATGATTAGATGATTGCATTTTTATTAATTTTATTGTGCAGCTGAAAATATAAAAATGAAAAAACTAAAATACAGGTATAGGCTTTACATAAAGGTAAACATTAGTGATAAAAAACAAAATAATGAAAAGAATTTAATATAGTCAATGTGGGTCATGTCAAAATGGAATAGATACAATATTTACAAGATGAATAACGTGGGAAGCCTAATACAATATAAGGTTGTGTAAGAAATTGAAATATATGAACTTAAATGAAGATTATTACCAGATTTCTGGGCACTGCCTGGAGTGCCTGGGTTCGGAATTAATTCTCCTGGTATACGGACCAATGACTTTAACCTACAGACTTGAATGTTACCTTATAAATAATTTGTAATAATTTGGTTGGAATGTTAATTTTTAATTGTAACAAAACTCTATGTTTCTATTCTTATTCTGGCAACTTTCCATTGTTGCATCTGTAGTATTCGGCTCACATTATTAAAGAAACACTGGCAAGTCGTGGCTCATTCATTATCACTTGTCAGTTAGCAATTTACCGGCAATTATTGGAATGCTCATATCGTGAGTGGATAAACTACCACTATCCTATCACGACTAACCTCAGAAACAACGCACAATAATAAAATGCAAAGCCTGTGTTTGAGATGAGCCCAACAAATAAGAAAAATTCTTAAGTATTCTCACTGGCAAGTTTTCATTTAAAAGTCATTAGTTCCCAGACCTACACATAAGTATTATATTCAATTTTCTTTCGTAAACTTGTATGTTCACAATTTTGTTACAAAACACAGAGATGCATGAAACAGAACATGTTTTAATAAAATAAGCCATAATGCCACAAATAAAGCAGAATTTCAGCTAGTTACCTCAAATCAATAGAAAAGCGTAGTGCTTAATTGAAAGATTACTACAATGGATCACATAATTTTAAGTTTTGAGAAGCCTGACCACGTGGTATTAACACTAATTATTTTTATCCAAGCTGTGGAAGTATTAAATGCTCCCAGATGGGAATCACAAATATGCCAAAACAACCAGGTATTTGTTTTACATTAACACAAATTACAAATGAGCCAAAATTTGATTAGAAATACAAAAATTTGGTGGGGGGGGGAAAAAAATTACGTAAAATTTGGTGCTTTTCCTGACCCAGTGCTACACACTGAATAAGTATAAACAATACATGCAAAATGACTTAATCACATTTTTCACATTTCCTACAAAATACCTGTTTTCTCCAAGCTTTATTACCACACAGTTAAAATGGCCACTGGCCGCTACTGGCTTACAACTGACATTACAAACACAAATTATAATTTAGGAATTTCATACCTCCAGTAACTATATAAGGTGCGTTCAAAAAGAAACAAGCCGGAGGTATCAGTACCAAAACCAGTACTTGTATGTTAGAAGTATTGGCCCTGGCTGTTGAGACACTTGTCCCACTGTGACACAAGGTGGTGAATGACTGTCTCATAAAATTCCCGGGGCTGTGATGTGAATCAGTTCCGCTCATACAGCTGGATGACGTCATCCGAGGTGAATTGTTTGCCACTCAGATCCTTTTTAACGGGATCAAATATGGCGTGATTGCAGAGAGAGGTCTGGACTGAATGGAGGGTGGCCGAGAATCTCCCATTTTAATTTCTGCAGGAGTGCCATGACTTTGTTGACCGTATGAGGCTTTGTATTGTCATGGAGCAGAATGACCCCACGGGTGAGATTGCCTGGTTGTTTTCATTTGATCCCTTGGCAAAGGTTGGTCAAGGTTTGTGAGTAATGCTGGGCACACTCTGTTATCCCGTGCTGCAGGAAATGTATCAGAATGGGGCCATCTTGGTCAAAGAAGAACGTCAGCATAACCTTTCCTGCACTCGTGTGAATGGCCTTGGCTGTTTTCGTGGTGGTGACCCTGGATGCTTCCACTGGAGACTTTGTCGTTTTGATTCTGGTTCAATGTGATGGCACCATGACTCATCTCCAGCCACCGCTCGGGCCAGGAACTCATTCTCCTCCCTAGCATAGCGCTGTAGATGACCCAGGAAGTGTAAACACTTCCGATGCTCAAATCGGCCTCGGCGGCTATGGCTTTCACTGTCACTTTGCAGTTTTGGGTAATGAGTGCATCAACCAGCTGGAAGATGTCACCGGTACTGCAGTATGGTACTCCAGACCGTGCATCATCGACTAATGACACACAATTCCTTTCCTGAAGCGCTTGTGCCACGCCTTAACCCTTGCAAGGGACATGCAGTATTAGCCGTACACTTGTGACATTCGTCGATGAATGTCCATTTCCCCTACTCTTTTCACTTTCAGAAAATGAACACCTCTTTGCTCTTCTTTTGACACCTCATTTCAATGTTGCAATGTGACTGGCATCATTGGATGATTGATGCATGCTGCTGCTAGGTGTGTATTGTCACATGACGTGCACGCGTGCCCTCTAGCGACGGATTGTGAACTTCCACGCTCTGGTCGGAACCTCACTTGTTACACACGCCATGATATTACCATCCTGTCACTGGTGTGCACATTCCAGATTCTGGCTCATTTCTTTTTGAACGTCCCATTATATATCCAGTGCCTAGCACCAATGTGTCATGAGCCACCTGCTTTATAACCCAAAATGACAAACTTGGCACACTCATGACTCTGGGGAATGTAAGCTCAGATGGAGCAACACATGATGGAAATAGGAATTTAGATGAGGACTGGGTGTCTTATAGCTAAATTAGACAATAGTTTACGTAATGCAATTTTATATATTGACATGATCATCGAGTACTACATGCCGGGATAATTTAGATTACATTTTGTGGTGTTATGTTGTCACACCTCACATCCTATGGCATGGAAGTCTTGTGGACCAGCAAGACTATTTGCCACCTACCTCAAGCACACTCATCTTGCTACTGACACTATCTCATCAACGGTCAACAGCAACTCAGTTCCCCCTACCCCTGCTTAATGTGTGACTTTGAAACTGGCCAATCATAGTTGTTCTACGCAAAAACGGTTTATACATCAACTGCCATTCTAACAAGAATTCCCTTAGGTGCCACAATATGGCATGGCAGGCGATGGCACTGATGATATATGTAATGAAGATGGATCATTAAGGCATTATGCATGCCTATTATTGTATCATCAAGATACAATAATAGGCATGCATCAAATGTCTGCAGTTGCCCAAAAAGCAAATCTAACTTTCAATCTAAACCCCTGTAGATGGTATAGCAAAAGAAAGGCCCGTGTGCAAGCAAATGAGTACATATACCTCGTAATTGAAATTCAAAGCGAGCAAACAAATCTAAATACATCAATAGTTGGCGCTATACGCGCTTGGGTAGCAGCATCAAATGTCTGCAGTTGCCCAAAAAGCAAATCTAACTTTTAATCTAAACCCCTGTAGATGGTATAGCAAAAGAAAGCATAATGCTTTTTTAAAAACTTCCGCTGCGCGCTATATGCCCTTCTTGCATGCAAATATGCTCAAGGACGCGGACTTAGAATATTTCAGCCTGGTGCAGGCAGAATCACGTACGAGAGCGCTAGGTGTTCTAATGCTCTCTTCCGCCCCGCGCTTCCGCTCGAGCCAGATAACAAGTTTAAACTTGCCATTACTGCAGCAATGCCGCCAGCGAGAAGACGTTACTAGATGCATCATTGTTTGACATGTTCTTCCTGAATCCAAACTGTTCCTTTGTTACAGTAGCATATTTAGATCTAGATAAATTCTTTTGTACATACTTTTTTTCATAGATTTGGGCAAAAACTCCCTAAGTAAAAATACAAGTCATTAGTTTGACAGTTGCAAGTTTTGCCCTTTCTTGCATAATGGCTTAATGATTGAATATTTTAAACTGTGTGGGAATGTCCCTCTTAAAAGTGTTGCATTACATTTAACAGATTTATCTAACCATATGTTCCAACTACATAGGATAATAACAAGTTCAGAAATACACCAAATACCTGTATAAAAATGATTGTTTACAAATGCATTTCTTACCCTTTATATACCGACATTATTTAATAACTACTTTTCTTACTACAAAAATATGTTTGCAGTGCTTACTCTTATTCTACATAAAATGATTTGATAGAAGCCCTTTTTACAGTCCCCTCCCCATCCCAATTTCAGTTTACTTTTCATCCATGTAAACATTTCTTAATTAAATGTCCCATACTTAAATTCCTCCAGATTATAAAATGCATTTACCATTAAGTACCTCTTTACTGCTTTAATAGTTAAATTAGTATCTTTTACAGTTTTATTTTCTCAGGTAGCTTATTATAAAGTTATTCTCCCATATTTCTTATACATCTGCTTAATGTGCCACTAGTTACTGATCTGAAATAATATTTTCTTAAATTATAAGGTAACCCCTGTTGCGGCCTCTCTCCACTGAGAGAGAGATCCGGGTGTCACCTGGAAAGTGGTGCCGGCAAAGGTACATATCTTAAGGTAAATTATTGAAATGTTGCCCTCCTGCTCACACATGGGCAGCACAATTTGCTAAAATATTCTTGCTCATTCATTTAAATTTGGCAGCAATAATCCTTGTGATTTCTTGCATGATGTTATTGCCAAGTTTCTGTGGATTACACTGGGATTTCTGCTGCTGAGTTTAGGTGAATGAGCGAGAATTAAACTTGTTATAGTGCCTGTCTAGGAGCACATGGTCCAATATTTTCAGATTTATTTAAGGTAAGGACTCAAGTGTGCCTTTCCTGGCAACTCTTGGATCTTTCGTGTAGGGGTGAGAGGCTGCAAGAGGAGTCACCTTATAATTTTATATATATATATATATATATATTAAGCAGCCAGTGCACCAAATTGTTTAAACATTAATTTGTATGTGTGTGTACTATTTACTGTACCTATGGTTCTAATTTATTTCTTTTGCAATTTAAAAATCTTTTCAACTTCTTTTGCTGAAATATTTCCCCACAATATTCTCCCATATTTTATGTGTAAGCATATAAAAGCAAAGTGTAGCTGTTTAACTGTTGCATCATCCATGATTTTCCGTACCTGTCTATATATACATTTTTTTTTTTTTTTTTTTTTTTTTTTTTTTAATGCATTATATATGGCTTCCAATTTAACTCTTTGTATTATCATGCCTAAAAAATTTGTGTGTTGGATCTCTGGTTTTTTTTTTCCTTTCCATCTATTTCCAGTTGTATACTATTTAAACTAGAATTTTTTAATCCAAAATTTATTCAGGCTGTCTTTTTAGCATTTAATATATCATGTCCAAGTTTAAGTAGTATTGCTTTATTATTTTCATTAACTTATTTGCTTTTAATTCTATGTAGGCAGCTGACTTACCTTTATTATTATGGTCATGTCATCTGGATACCCAATTGCTACATTTTCATTTCATTGTACCAATTCAAAAATGTTGATATAAGAAACAAATATGGACCTAATTTTGAGCCTTACAGTACTCCATACCTAATCATTTGGAAATTTGATTTCCTTTTTGTTACAATACCAGGACTGCTTCTCTGTACCAGGACTGCTTCTCTGCATTCTATTTTTAAGATATGAAAGATCCATTTTTCTGCCAATCCATGAACGCCATATTTTCTAATTTGCTTATCAGTATATGTATATTTACACAGTAAAATGTCTTTGATAAGTCCAAAGAAATAGCTGCCTTCTCCTATTTATTTAAGGTTTCAATTATGTAATTAATTACGTTACTGATTACATTGATTATCGATTTCCTCTTTGAAACCCACATTGCCATTCTGAAAATATTTTTAATTTAGTGAAAAGATTTTGCAATTGGTTTAAGAATACACCTTCCATTATTTTTGAAATGTAGAACATAATGCAATTGGCCTATAATTTACTATATCAATTCTGTGGCCTTTTTGTTTAAATAATGGCATTACAATTACTTTCTTTAAAACATCTGGAAAAGTCCCTTGATTTAATGATGAATTTGTAATGTGAGTCAGCACTTTGGTAATCTCAATTTTAATCTTTTATAATTTTATTTGATATTTCATCAAAACCCACTCATTTTTTAGGGCTTAAGCTTATTGATTTCTTGTAATATATTTTTTCTGCTACTTCTAAGATTCCCTTCAACTTACCTGACTTGCTGCTAATAATTTTTGGTTAATTTTTTGGCCCCTTTGTCTTTATTTGTCTTATAATATTTATAACACATTTGATAAACTTAATACATATTTCTTTTGGGTTGTTTATTTTTCTATCATTTTCTTTAATTCTCATGTTTTCCCACTGTTTATTTTCTTTCTTGTGCATCCTATTTACCATGCTCCATATTGTTATTGTTTTATTTTCTGACTTTATTACCATTTCCCAAATATACCTCATCTTTGCACATTCACATACTAATTTAAATATTCTACAGGGCTACTACAAAAGAAATAGACAACTTCAACTGCCTGTAAAACAAAAACTATTAGAGATAGCAACCTAATTATTTTGGAGGTATGTTGAGAAATTCTCAAAGTTTCGTTTGGTACTATTGGTAACGCTGTAGTGTTTTGTTTGTTGTTGCAGAAGCTGAAATGGTGGGAAATCCTGTGGAAAAGGCATATTGCTTGTTGGAATTTGCTAGAACGCAATCAGCAACTGTTGTCCAACGACATTTTAGAACACGTTACCACAAAACGCCACCGACTAGACAGTCAATCTACGACTGGTATAGAAAATTCGAGACAACGGGATGTTTATGCAAAGGGAAGAGCTCGGGAAGACCAAGAGTTTCGGAAGAAAACGTTGAACGTTTTCGTTCTGCCTACATAAGAAGCCCACAGAAATCGACATCTAGGGCAAGCATGCAATTACAAATTCCACAGCAAACTGTATGGAAAATCTTGCGGAAGCGACTGCACATGATGTCTTACAGATTACAGATGTTGCAGTTTCTGAGTGAAGAAGATCAAGTTCATACGGCGTGACTTTTGCATCGACATGTTGCGACATGATGAAGACGATGCTGGTTTTTGTGAGCGCATCATTTCATTTTTGTGGTAACGTGTTCTAAAATGTCGTTGGACAATCGTTGCTGATGGCGTTCTAGCAAATTCCAACACGCAATATGCCTTTTCCACAGGATTTTCCGCCATTTCAGCTTCTGCAAAACAAACAAAACACTACAGCGTTACCAATAGTAACAAACGAAACTTTGAGAGTTTCTCAACATACCTCCAAAATAATTAGGTTGCTATCTCTAATAGTTTTTGGTTTTACAGGCAGTTGAAGTTGTCTATTTCTTTTGTAGTAACCCTGTATTTTAATTTTCAATATATTTTAATGATCTTTCACCCATATATACAGGTTTTAAAGAATTCAACAATTTCCATTGCTCCGATGAAATTGTCCCAGTTTTCATACTGGATAGTTATTAATTCCGACTTTACTTTTTCTTTTTTTAAAGACATTGTAGTATTTAAGCCTTTCTGGATTATACTACTAAATATACATACTTTTTATTTTCATTTTCTGTTTCATAAACTTCTTTCCAACTTATCTGTGTAAGGTATTATCTTAATCTATTTAAACTTTCATCACCCATTTGTCTTTTATATTCAAAGCTATTTTGTAAAGTTTCTTTTACATTTACTTTTAACAACTGTCCAAAGTGATTCTTATTACTGCTTTTATTATTTTAGTTTCTCATATTTTCTTTTAGATTTGTAAATACATTGTCTATAAATGTTTTTGTTAGTTTTGTGACTCTGTTGGGTTCACCTATACCAATTTATAAGTTCAAAAGTTTCTCATTATGGCTTTGCGGGTGATCAGCCGTGTCAGGTGTATAAAATCCAAGCTTTCAACCATTGCACACTCCATGGTCTTCATCAGGGACTGCATGAAGCTGCTGGGATACGTTCCATTATATACTGCATCTAGGTGGGCGGAGCCCGCGCTGCCCTGGCCAATGAACGCGTGATGATCTGCGATTGGCCTGACTGACCGAAGGACCGTATTTCGTCTTGTCCGCTGTTTTCTGCCAGGTCCATCCTCTGTTCTGGGTAATTGACATCGATATTGCAGGTGTGTATAATGGCCGGCGTCCAAGCTGCGCTGAGTTGAAGTCCAGAATCTCTATTGTAATTGCAAGGGTGTAACTTGATTTCGATGGCTTCTTTGATGAGTCTGTCATAATACTTATTTGTTTGATGTAGGACTGAGATGTCATTGAAATTGATTTTATGTACCTTCTCTATGCAATGTTGGGCTACTGCCGACTTTTCCGGTTGAAGCAGTTTAATATTGCGTTGATGTTCTTTGCATCTCTCTTCTATTGTGCGTCCAGTTTGCCCAACGTACACTTTCCCGCATTCACACGGAATTTTGTACACTCCTGGTACTTTGAGTGACGATGGATCTTTAACCGATCTCAGATATTGCTGGATTTTTCGGGGAGCAGAAAAATAGGTCTTGATGTTGTGTCTGGAGAGAATGCGGGCAATTTTGTTAGAAGTAGGACCATAGTAAGGTATGAAGGCCTTGCTCACCCACTCATCTCTTCCCTTGGAATTAGAGATGCGCAGCGAACCAGATCTCTTTTCCCGGACTTTCTTGTGAGCTCTCTTGATCTCCTGGAGGCTGTAGCCATTTTTCAATAATGTGTCCTGCAAATGTTGAATTTCTTGCTGAATATTGTCCTCATCAGCTATGTCGAACGCTCGATGAAAGAAAGTGGTGATGACTGTTTTCTTTTGGGAAGGATGGTGATGACTGGATGCGTCCAAATATCTATTGGTGTGTGTGAGCTTCCTGTATACCTTGTGTCCCAGGGTGCCATTTTTCTTCTTGTACACCAGCACATCCAGGAAGGGGAGGGCGCCATTGTTGTCGACTTCCATCGTGAATCGGATGTTTGTGTGCAGACTGTTGAGGTGTTCAAGAAAGATAGCCAGTTTGTCCTTGCCGTGGGGCCAAATGACAAAGGTGTCATGCACGTATCTGAAGATAGCTTTGGGTTTGTCTGTAGTCATGTCTAATGTAGTGTGTTTGAAGTTTTCCATAAATAGATTTGCGATTGTCGGTGAAAGAGGAGAACCCATGGCGACCCCATCCGACTGTTCATAGAACTGACCATTGTAAGTAAAGTATGTGGAGGTCAACGTGTGTCTGAAAAGCTCAGTAATATCATCTGGAAAGTGTTCACCTATAAGTTGCAAAGAGTCTTCTAGTGGCACCCTGGTGAACAAGGATTCTACGTCGAAGCTAACCATAATATCATCGGGGGCCCACCTCAGACTTGAAATTATCTGGATGAACTGGCTGGAGTTTTTAACATGGTGCTGGTAGGCGCCTACTATAGGCGTGACACATTATTGAAAAATGGCTACAGCCTCCAGGAGATCAAGAGAGCTAACAAGAAAGTCCGGGAAAAGAGATCTGGTTCGCTGCGCATCTCTAATTCCAAGGGAAGAGATGAGTGGGTGAGCAAGGCCTTCATACCTTACTATGGTCCTACTTCTAACAAAATTGCCCGCATTCTCTCCAGACACAACATCAAGACCTATTTTTCTGCTCCCCGAAAAATCCAGCAATATCTGAGATCGGTTAAAGATCCATCGTCACTCAAAGTACCAGGAGTGTACAAAATTCCGTGTGAATGCGGGAAAGTGTACGTTGGGCAAACTGGACGCACAATAGAAGAGAGATGCAAAGAACATCAACGCAATATTAAACTGCTTCAACCGGAAAAGTCGGCAGTAGCCCAACATTGCATAGAGAAGGTACATAAAATCAATTTCAATGACATCTCAGTCCTACATCAAACAAATAAGTATTATGACAGACTCATCAAAGAAGCCATCGAAATCAAGTTACACCCTTGCAATTACAATAGAGATTCTGGACTTCAACTCAGCGCAGCTTGGACGCCGGCCATTATACACACCTGCAATATCGATGTCAATTACCCAGAACAGAGGATGGACCTGGCAGAAAACAGCGGACAAGACGAAATACGGTCCTTCGGTCAGTCGGGCCAATCGCAGATCATCACGCGTTCATTGGCCAGGGCAGCGCGGGCTCCGCCCACCTAGATGCAGTATATAATGGAACGTATCCCAGCAGCTTCATGCAGTCCCTGATGAAGACCATGGAGTGTGGAATGGTCGAAAGCTTGGATTTTATACACCTGACACGGCTGATAACCCGTGAAGCCATAATGAATAACATTCGCCGTGAAAGCTTCAAGTCTTCAAAAGTTTCTGTTAATCTATGTTTTACTGAATTTTCTTTTTGTAAATCAATGTCTCAATCCACCATAACTATTTTGATTTTATTTTCAGAAAGTTTTTTATTAAATTTTTTTCGTATGTTGCTGGAGGTCTATATGCTCCTATTAGTAAGATGTTTCATTTTATCAAAAATATTTCAATATCTGCTAGTAGTTCACATGTCATTTCCACTAAAAGTTTCCTTCAATCTAAGTTTTATTGATTTGTCCACATAAACCACTACTGCTCCAGTATTGTGTTCTTGTCTACAGTAAAATGCTCCTAAAGCACAAGCCTCATAATTATTTATTATTATTTCTTCTGCTTTTAAACCTTATTTAGTAAAATGTATTGCAACATTTGGCTTTATCTCACTTAACATTAGTTCTTTAATTGTTCTCTTATTATTTATATATTTTATGTTTTGATGGATAGAATGTTATATCTCCTTTACTTATTCAACTCACATTTGTTACCCTATAATTTTTTTTTTTTTTCTTCTTCTTTTTTTTCCCCTCCAGATTTATTAAATTTTCTCCTTCTGCTTCAAATATTTTACTTTTCTCATTTTTGAAATTTTGCTTGTGTTAATCTATTCTACTTATCTCTACTCATCCCTACTGCTTCATGCATAAATTTACCGCTATGTTCATCATTTGGCTTGGCATGTATTTTACTGTACTTAGTCTCTTCTTATCACTATGCTATTTACCAGAACTGTTGCCCTTAGTAAACACTTTTGGTACAATTTCGAGTTGTAATCCTCCATAACCTCAATTGGTGTTTTTCCTTTTTTAATGTCATTTGTGCCCTCATGCAACAGCACCACTATTGCTTTACGCTTTTCACTGTCACCTTTTATTATGTTTGCAGATATTTCTTTCACCTTTATCCATTTAAACATCTTTTCTGTTCAGATTTAAGCTCTTTATGATTGAATCACCATATTTCACCACATTTTCCATTTATTCGTTCTTCTTCCTTTTCTCCCTTTCTTGTTCTTTCTTAGGTGTCTTATTCCTATCATTTGGATTTTTCCAGTTGTATTTCTTTCTTTCTTTCTTTCCTCATGCTTCTCTTCTGCTTTATCTGCTTGTATTGGTTCTTCCTTTAGCACCATGAACCTATTTACAATGTTGATGTACGAGGTATTTCGTACTTCCGGATACATTTTCACTGCTAACAAATACAATGTTTTATCCGTTTGTGTCTGTATATGTTTCTAGTTCATCTTTTTGTATTTTCAATTCTCTCATCTCTTTCTGCGCATTTTTTAGTTCTTTATTTAAAATTTCTATTAACATCTGTAAGGGTTTGTGCTTCCCTAGTGCCATGTTCTTCAATTTGTGTTTTTTTCCCCATGCTATTATTTGTGCTTCCCTAGTGCCATTTTCTTCAATTTGTGTTTTTTTTTCCCCATGCTATTATTTCATTTTTGCTGCCCTCATTTGTAATCTTTGTTGTTTTTATTTTTATAATTTGCTGACTTTTCCTCTAGATCTTTATCTGTTTCTACGTAATTCTGCTGCTTGCTTCTCGTCACCATCATACTAATGTATACAGCTGCCATCTTGACATGATGTAAACCTTTGGAAATAATATCAGCACATATTTGTAATATTTCTGTGGTAATTTTTTAATATCCTGATGAATTCTTGCTTTTGGGGGATTGTATTAATTTTTTTTATTTTGGTTGCACTAGTGGGTACTTTCTCCAAATATATAAAATTTTCCTAATAGGATTTCTGAAGGTATGAAATTGGATCTTTCTTGAATTGATTTTTTGTCAATAGGCTTTCTGCTACTTGAATGAAAAAATTCATTAAATGCAGTTGCTATCAGTTGATCATTTGTGATCACTTGATTTACTATAATTATTTTTAAATAGTTTTCTCAGGGACACCCTCTAGTCTCTAATCTGTCTTAAGTTTTAATGCATTTGAAACTTTATGGTGTTTACTATTAATTGTAATGCAAAACTTTAAATACTATATACTTAGTGTGTGTAATTTTGTATGTTTTGACATGAAAACTATCATTGCAAACTGTATTATATCCCAAACTAAAAATTGTACAGGAAAAGCCAAAAATGAATTGCATGTTATCAAAGGGTGCCATTTATAAACTAACAGTCGCAAAGTTTATCTTTACATGTCCCAAATAAGTATTACAAACAAAATATTTTTTCAAAATTCATAATTAGAGAATTAGTATTGAGCTCCCAGCTGGATCGTTACACTCTACAGACTTATAAATAAGAAAACAACTCCAAATAGAAAAACTTTATAGTGGGTATTATATAATATGGTACAGTAACTCTTGGATAGCATTAGTTACATTTATGTTTATCTTTGACTAATAACATTTTACTGGATTAAAAAAAGGTGTTTCTTGTAAAAAAAAACTAATTATTTGCAATAACTATAAACAAGAAATTTGTTTAACTCAGGAAACAACCTCCTAATATTTTAAAGATATTTAAAAGAAGTTAAAATGTAAGTAAAAGATAACTGATATTATAACAATAATTAGTAATGCCACCACCACCATAAGAAGAAAACCTGGTACTTTAAGATTAGTGACATGTGGGTTTTTTTTCTGCTCTCCTATACTTCTATGTCTTGTTTGAGTGGATACAAAAATTAATAGGGAAAGTTTTGGTTTAGTTTTATTTCAGACACTTTCTTTTTGGCCATTAGAAGAAAACATATAGATATGCTGCAACAATAGAAGCAGTCCTCTTTGTGCTGGTATGGAGCTTTTAAGACTAGTCAATCCAAGGCTTTATCGCAATCCTGAAGAAGAAATTAATAACTATTCACTCAGCACTATTGCTCTCGTGTGAAAGTTTTGTGTTAGTGCAGTAAAAAAAAACAAAAAAACAAAAAAAAAAAAACAAAAAAAAACTGATCTGTTCCATTCACATAACCTTCTCTAGCTGTTCCATATATAAACTATTCTTTTATGTATGTCATACTAAATGAGATAAACATTGACAGAATTGAAGCACAACTAAAAACGGCATCAAATGCCAATTTTTCACAAACTTTTAACAGCATAAGAAGGTGCTATGTTTTGATGGCTTTGAAGTCGCAAAAGCGCTATTGCATATTCAGGCAGGAAGTAGTTTAAAAACATTCCAGAGGATATCACTAGGGCTATGTTCCAAGGCCGCTTAAATAAAAAAGAGTATCAGCGTAGTAATGTATAGCATTCTTGCAGTTGTAACAGTGAGCAGTGTGTTTGTTTGTTGATTGAGGATGGAGGGAAATGACTGTTCTGTGTCTGCTAAAACTAAAAAGAAATGTGGGGAAAACAAAATTGTGAAATGCAAGATGTTTAAGCAAAGTGGGAAAGCTTAAAGAACCTCCAATGGAAAAGACATTTCTGCACGAAGTCCTTCAGAGAAACAGGTAAGTAAACAATGCTAAATAGAAAATATGATTTTTCTAATTATGGAATTAATCTTACATTTACAGTTTCATAACAGTTTTCAAGCTATGCATATTCAAGCATGCTTAGTATACATGTGCTACTTTTTAACATGTGAGGCATTTCATGTACATAGGTACAGCCCTATAAGTTTATAGTATATATTTTTTATTTCTGTAAGAAGAATACTGGTTTGTTACATGTTTTGTATTATTTTGTTTTATTTACATTATATCTGTAGTGTACTATTTGGCTTAATTTTTTTTTAAGATAAAATGCTGTAATTGCATCTCCAACTACAGTGAACTACCATGTGAGCATAAAATGAGGATATTTACTGCTTTCTACAATAAAATCTTCAAACAGCAAGGTATTAACCTGATGAATCTTATGCGCCTGTTACCTGTGAAGAGAAGGTGGGAAAGAAAACAAGATCATTTAAGCCATCATAACACCTTAATTGCACTCTATCAGATGGAAAGGGTGATTTCATTTGGGTTTGCCGACAAACATTCATGGAAGTTTATGTCAAACACAAGAGGGTTGAGATTTTGTTGAAGAAAACAGGAGACATTGTGTACAATGAAGGCAGGGGAAGATGTGTAAGGCATAAGAAATTTGCTGATGAAGATATCCAAATTGTAAAGGATCAGATTAATTCCATCCCAAGATGTGAATCGTATTACTCAGGGCAAAGGCTTCTAAGGACTTTTTAAGTTCAGACTTAAATATCACAGACTTCACTGTGCATTTCAGGAAAAATACAAAGAGAGCAAAGTTTCCCTTAAGTATTACCGCAAAATATTTAGAAAAGAATTTAATCTTGATTTTCGATATCCATGTGCTGATACATGCAAGACTTGCGATCACCTGAACTCTGGAATAAAACCAAAATTGCCTATTTCTCCTCAAGCCAAGAAATCATTGCAAATACATCATGCTAGAGCAGAAAAACTGCAATCTTTGTTGAACCAGGATTATGTGAAATCTCACCTTCCAGGGAGTACTTTATCAACAGAGTATAGTCCTTCAAAAAATGTTGTTCATGCATACACTAACCCACAAGGAGATGTATTACAAAAGACAGCTATCATGCTACAATTTTTGTGTGCATCTAGTGGGTACTAATGAAGTGATTTGTTGTTTATGGTACGAGACAGTCTTGTGGTGCTAATGAAATTTCTTCATATTTATTACATGTGACAAATGGGATGTGTGATGTAAGAAAGCATATTAACTTGGGCTGATAGCTGTACTGGACAAAATAAGAATAAAATAATGGTATTTCTTATGATATTGACGATAAAAATTTCAAAGTAATTGCTTTGAAGTTTCTTGTAAGCAGCCATGCTTTTCTTGCTTGTGATCATGCTTATGCACAAATAGTGAAAAGAAAAAGGGTAATGACAGCATTTGTTCCAGATAAACTTGAACCTGTCATTAAATCTGCAAGGGTTGATCATCCCTAACAAGTATTAAAGATGTCTGAAAATAATTTTCTGAACATTCAAGAAAATACAGACAAATTTATTTCAACAACTCTAGTAAAGATATCTCAAGCTCTTTGTATAAAGGTAACTCCAGATAATCCAGACAGTGCTCTGGTAAAATACAACCATTGTGAACTAACAGACTGGCAAAAAATGTGCCTGTTGAAAAAAAGACATTACAGTAGATGATATGAAAAAAGTGGAATTATCACTGAATGTTGGCCAAAATAAACGAGCAAAGAAAAACAAAGCAATTTGCTATCAGTGATGCCTTATTTAGTTGTAAAATACATAGGTTTCAATGAGCAAATGTGTAAAACTCCATAGGAAATAAGATTTTGCCTCTTTAATATTGAATAATCTGTCAGATACCTCTGTAATCTGAAAACCACATTATGCACATAGGCCCTTTTTGATTTTGTAGAAGGCGCATTTGGCGTGTTTTTACTTTTGATAAATGAGACTCCAATTTAAACTCATTATTGGTAATATTGTTTGAAGGAAAAGTGTATTCGCTTATAAAGCGGCCAATATAGAATGTTTTATGCTGAAGGTGATGTAAATTATGATGTGTTATTAACATGTTTTTTTTTTTTTTTTTTTTTTTTTTTTTTTTTGTCCCCAACTATCTCAGTTTGAGTATTTTTGCGGTTAGCCCCTTTTTTGTTTCAGTTCTTCAATTAATGTTTATGGTTGTTTCCTTGTAAGTAGAAGAAAAATAAGGGAATACATGCTAAAGCGAGTCAAATCTTTTAAAAGCTGGTCGCTCTGTGAAACAATTTAAGTTTTGGTTTGCTTTGCGTGGTCCCATTTGAGAAAATTTATGTAGTTTAAAATTGAAATCGGTAACAAGGAATATCTCGAAAACGGTCAACTACACTAAAAGAACGTATGTGACATAAATCATGTGTTTTAATGAGATATATATTTTTTGTGTAGTAATT
This sequence comes from Hymenopus coronatus, assembly GCA_030762935.1. Taxonomy (NCBI): domain Eukaryota; kingdom Metazoa; phylum Arthropoda; class Insecta; order Mantodea; family Hymenopodidae; genus Hymenopus; species Hymenopus coronatus. The sequence continues at coordinate 403,128,601 of CM060900.1, read as the reverse complement.
CTTTATCTCTTATGGTTTAATGGTTTAACCATTATACAAAATTTTGCAAAACTCATTTAGAATAAACAGCTCTTCGGAAGTTATTCCTAGAAAATTAAAAATATACATTTTATTTGTGATGTAAATATCTGTAATATTCAGTATTTTAATCATAATCATTAGACATCTTTTGTGAAAAACAAACATTTTCAAAATTTCTCCACATAAAGGATTGTTTGTGATGGGAGGATTTTTTGAAAACTTTTGTGTCACATACCTGGAAGATATGAAACATAAATAAAACGTTTGTTGTGTTAATATCTTTTCATTTTTGAGCTATGCTGTCCACAAGCGCACACGCACAGGCATGCCTACCTTTTTCTAAAAAAATGATTTTTTGGACTCAGGGGCTCTCAAAACACATATTTCTATGAAATCTCAGCATCAAATTTTAGGTGGAATATAATATATTTTCTAGCTACTATGTATTGTAGCCACATATGTGCTAGAGAAAGTAAAAATGCTTCTTTTTTAATTCAGAAGACCCTAAAACATGTATTTAAACTGAAATATCATTATCAAATTTTTGGGTGGAATACAATACCTTCTCTGTTTTCTATATATATGTTGTGCATACATGTTAAAAAAGTAAAAAAGGTGATGGGTTCCATTCACATAACTTTCTCTAGCTTTTCCACAAACAAATTTTTGTTCCAAAAGATTGTTCCTTTACCTACACCATGCTAATCAAGATAAATATTAGCAGAATTGGTCTTATTACTTGCCACCTTTTAAGTAAAAGGGAAATAAGGGAATACATTAGGCTAAAGTGTTAGTCAACTATTTGAAAAGCTGGTCACCATGTGAAACAATTGAGGTTCTGTTTCCCTTTGCATGATCCCGTTTGAGAAAAGTTAATTAGTTTAAAATTGAAACCAATAACAATGAATATCTTAAATGGTCAACCCTACAAGAAAAATGCATGTCATACGTTATGTGTTTTAATGAAATCTACATTTTTTTGTATAGAAAGTTTTTGTCTATCTCTTACGGTTTAGCCGTTATGTAAAATTCTGCAAAACTCAACAAGGATAAAGAGCTCTTCAGACGCTATTCTCAAAAATTCAAAATATACATTTTGATTGTGATGTGAATGGTTTAATATACTGTACTGCAATCAAAATTGTTACAGCTATTTTTAAGGAAATCAAAATTTTCATAAAATGCTCCATGTAAAGGGTAGTTAAATAACAAATTTGGTAAATAAAAAACAAAAGAATTTGAGTCAGTTTTTGTAACACAAACATCACTTAATTTTACTTACACTTGTTCCCAAAACTGGTCCCAGTAAGTAAAAATAAGTGATGTTTGTGTTACAAAAACTGACTCAAATTCTTTTGTTTTTTATTTAATCACATCACTGTCACAAGCTTCTATGCATACTTGCAAGTTTTTAACCAAGTTTGGTATTTAACAGAGAGAGAGAGAAAGAGATATATATGCCTTTTTTTTTGGATTCAGAGGGGGTGAAATCTTGGTATTGAATTTTTCGTTGGAATACAATACTTCTCTATCTATACATTGTGCATACATACTAGAGAAAATAATTATGCTTATATATGTATACATATTCATTTTAAAATCTGTGTTGAATTTAAAATGTATGTGAAACTAAGAAAACATACTCACATTAGTCTCCACGATTGGTCATAGACAATTTTTTAACTGAGTCAGGGAAAGTCACGGAAGTAGATTTAAGGATTTTGTTGTGAACCCTGTTCCAAGTGCTCGTGTAATAAAAAATAAAATTATCCAATTAATTTCAAATATTTAGCCATTATCATCACTAATCAGAATTTGCTACAGCTATTGTATTCCAGCAATGCTGCTTAAAGTTCCTTCTCTTGGCAATGACCTCTTGTTTCCAGTATGGCACTCAATGACTTTCTGTAAGCAAAACTGCAAGAAATCACTGTGAATATGTATATTGACTAGAGGTTTGCAGTTAGGGCATCTTTTGCAGGAATTTTTAATTATTTTAACATAAAAACCAACCTCCACTCATCAGCTTGGCTCTTGGCAGCATATTGCATTGGCGCATACCAAATCTTAGAATGTGCATATACAATGCAGCTATAAAATGCAAAAATGTTGTAGCTTCAGAGTTAAGGATTCAGTTTTCTTTCTTTTAGGGGAGAGCCGAAAACATGGTATGGAGTTCCTGGAGGCAAAGCAGAAATGTTTGAAAGAGTGATGAGAACTATAGCCCCAGAGCTGTTTCTCTCACAACCTGACCTTTTGCATCAGTTGGTTACAATAATGAATCCAAACATCTTGATGGACGAAGGTGAGAATAAAGTAGTAATAATTGCATTGAAACATCTGTATTGTTTCACTGGAGAAACTGAGTGTGTGCTGTCAATTATATAAATAGAATTTTTGTAACTTCTAAGGAGTAAATAAGGCTTAGCTTCTAAGTGTTTATTTATAGATAAAAGAAGTCTCTACCACTGTCTGTATAATAAGTTACTACCAATATCAGACTTACATGCAGCTTTCATATTGCCTCACCATTAATGGTTGTTAATAAGAAGCTTATGGACATTTGGTAGAATATTTGATTTTAGTTCATATAAAGGTTAACTTTGTTTAATAGTAGAATATGGGAAATATGTTGTTTTGGATCCCTTTCTGGTATACTGTGCAGTGAACTGTTTGACTCATAGGGTTCTGTTGTTGACAACTGTGTGTTAGTTATGCAGCAGCCTATCAAGTCCATCCAGTCTCTCAGAAGTCCATGGGTTCTCATTCTTTGCTGAACAGTTCTGAGTGCAACTTCAACTGGAATGCAGGTAAAAAGAGATTTAATACTAAAGCTGACAAATGTATGGTTAGCTTCAAAAGGAAAGTTCCAAGGTACGTGTACAAAGGAACAGATTTTACCACAAATTGTTGTAGGCCCTTGGCAATTAATCTTGCAAACTCATAGGTGGGAAAACTTACTGCACTGATTATTGGCCTGAATGGAATGAATATCCTGCCTTGGTATTTAAGGAAGTCTGTATAGTGTTGGAGTGTGTAAATCATGATGTATAATCTGTAAGTTTGGAAGAATGCTTTATAATCAAGACCATTGTTCTTCATATGGCTGGTGGTGGATACTTTTTTATTTTGCTGTAAACTGAATTATTAGGAAAAAGACTTCCCATTTTTTTTTTTAAATTAATAATCTTCAGAATTCATGATGACATGGCCTTCATCTACGGGTAGAACGATCTCTGGGATTGGAGGTGGCAGTATGAAGAGTTTTAAATTCCATATTTGAGAGATTTGGTTTATGAGATTTGGCATTTTTGAAGACCTTGCAGGCTTCCATTCTGACTTTGTTGGCAGATGATTCTGGTAGATGATAAATGAATAATTGAAACTTCTATTCTGGTAACTAAAATTTCCACTGGAATATACTGAGGCTAAGGGTAGAAATTGTAATCCTTTCACTAGCTCCTATATCATGGGTTTGTTTCACCAATATTTTTGTCTTGATAACAGTGATGTAACTCAGTCATGTCCAAGCACTTCTTTCAGATGTTTATTTGGTTGCGCTTCTGAGTTGCATTTTACATCGACACCCAGCACCTCTTGGCTATCTCGTCTTTAAATGCTCATGTAAAATGATTTAAACAAGACAATGAAATCTTAAAAATTTTAGTAAGTTCACATACCCTGGTTCATTACTCATTTTAGTCATGAAGTTTCACAATGCTTTCTTCAGTCATAGTGATAACTGGACATCTGGGGTGTTCATTACCACAAATGAAACAAAGACTGTGTTTAACTCTATAGCCTGTTTATTCACTGCAGAAAATTAATCTTCCATGATAATCCAATTTCTTTATTTTTTCCGTGTATTTAAAGCTTTTAATCTGAAGTATGAGGTACGTCCAGAAAGTAAGTTCCGTTTAGTAATAAAATTAAATTGTGTACAGATACAGAATAATTATTTATTGCACAAAATTCTACAACTCTTAAACTACTTTTCCACATAACTGCGGAAATTTTGCAGGCATTTGTCATAGCGTGGCACAAGTTTTTGTATACCTTCTTCATAGAAGTTTGCCACCTGTGTCTTCAAAAAGTTGGAAACATTTTCTTTCAGCTCTTCATCATTGTTGAAGTGTTGACCGCCAAGGAAAGACTTGAGATGTAAGAACAGATAAAAGTCGCTAGGAGCGAGGTCAGGGCTGTATGGAGGATGGTCTAACATGTCCCAGCCAAATCCCTGTAGGAGGTTTTTCGTCACATTTGCAGTGTGTAGTCGTGCATTGTCGTGAAGAAAAACAACACCTTTTGACAGCAATCCTTGGCGCTTATTCTGTATTGCACGGTGCAATTTCCTTAGTGTCTCGCAATAAACATCTGCTTTGATTGTTTGACTATGCGGTAAGAAATCAATGAGTAAGATGCCTTTCCAGTCCCAGAACACTGGTGTCAAGATTTGTTTCGGCTTAACCTTTGCTGGGGATGAAGTGTGCCTCCATTCCATTGATTGCCGCTTACTTTCAGGGGCATCGTAAGAAACCCAAGTCTCATCTCCTGTCACTATCTGTGTCAGAAATTCTTCGCCGTCTTCATCATAACGGGTTAAAAACTGAAGTGCACTACTCATCCGTTTTGTTTTGTGTTGCGCAGTAAGAATCTTTGGCACCCAACGTGAACAAAGTTTAAGAAATTTCAGTTTTTCGGTAACAATTGCATGAATTAGTGATCGTGAGCTTTGGGGAAATTCCATAGCGAGAGCACTAATTGTAACTTGCAGTTTTCCTGGATCTTGTCATCAATCGTGTGAACCAGTTCTTCTGTAATCAAAGATGGACACCCACTTCATTCTTCATTGTGCACTTCACTACATCCTTCATTGAACTGTCAGACCCATCTTCTCACCATTGAATCACTCATCGCATTTTGTCCATAAACTTCACAAATTTGCCGATAAATTTCAATTGGTTTGTCTTTCCTAGCATTCAGAAAACAAATCAGATCTGATTTCACAAGCGGCAGGATTTTCAGTCAACACTGACATTGTAAACAAGCACAACAAAGCATATGTGGCTGACAGCGATCTCAAAATGGCGCACGTTTCTTCTCCTTAATACAGAGCATCTACCACGCATGTGCGGAACTGCGATCGCAGCGCTGCAGCAGAGGTAAATTGAAACGGAACTTACTTTCTGGACGTACCTTGTATTTAAGCACTGTACCACATTCAATTTATCCAGTTTCAGCAAGAAACCTGAACATATTTTGCAACACTGTAACAACCAAACAAATGAAAGCACATTATGAAATTACATGTTGCACAATCACTAGTGTTGTTTGTGCTTGAGAATTATTCTTGTTATTTGATACTGCCAATACATCTTGGTACCATACTGAGAATTTTATGAACTGCCCTAATATGTAGTATTCAGTTCATGTGTTTCAGATGAAGAGAAGTTCCTCTAGTTTTTCAGTGGCCTTCTTAAAATGAGTCATCAATTCCTTTACCAGGCGTCAGCCATAGTCCAACATTCTGTCTTAATTCTGATTCCCGTAACACTATCTTTATGCCATAAGACCACATGAAAATAAACTTTCAGATTAATTGTGATGGATGCAGGAAGAGATTGTGTAAGTTTAACTAATGATAATTGATGTATATTATCTTGTACTGAAATTTACCATGGTAAAAGTGATGAAATCCCAATTAGAAGTGCCTGTATCAACTTATTTTCCTGTCAATTTTGTTAACAATTATTCTGTTCTTCTGTCTCCTCTCCTATCTCTCTCCCCTCTCATTTTTTTTACGGGAGATTTTGTATTCATATTTGCTGCTACTGTACAAGTTTTAGATTCTCTATTGCAAAAATATATTGATTTTCTCTCTATTCATTTTAATTGTATTCATTTATGTGGATGTGCCATGCTGCAAATTTAAATATTGATAACTTTATTTAGGACAGAATATAAATTTTATAAAGCTAATACATTTTTGCATAAATTAATCCTTTTTGATAAGGCAAGAAGGTAGGATTCAGCTCAATCTCAGAAGTTGAATTTGTTGTCATTAAAAGAATAATAATATAAGATTGAATATAAACACACTATCTTCAGCAGTGAGCATTGAACAATGGCTTCTGTCTGCAGCTAAATGATAAAAAATAAGAAAGTTCAAACAAGAAAACCAAATCACAGACATCACAAAACAAAGGCAAATTAAACGGAAACCCATTTTTAAGAAAATTACATGCTAAATTACATGCTCAAATTCTTAAAAATCTTTTTAAAAAAATCAGAATCATATTAGCTACCCAAAATAACTTAAGCATACAAAAAATATGATGTACTAACCTAAATTACCCCTTCCCAGCGCATCAATAGTTTGGCAATTACAAAATAGAATCTGGAGACTACAGCAAAAGAAAAAGTAAAAAGTTTGGAAATAAGAGTGACAGAACATCAGAGAGAAATTAAATACAGACAAATCCACTGTTGCCCACATGTGCTGGTCATCAAACCATAAAATAAATCAAAACATGAGCCTATAAAACTGGCCAAATATGCAGCAGAATTAAATATTTGGCAGAAAATCCACATAACCAGAGCACCAATCATGTCGAAACCAACCAGTTTAAAAGTCACTGAGAAAAATGCCACATTAGTAGGAATTTAATTGAGCAATCTGTATAGTTTTAGCCCATATTAAACCTGAAACAAATTTTCTGATATCATCTCAGTATTATTCTTCCTAAAGTTTCTTACCCCTATTTCTGCTTGCAACAAATGCAACTCCAGATAGATAATCATAATGATTCAACTTTGTTATTCCTTGTAGGTGTGCCTGTATGTAGAACTGATCAACATGCTGGGGAATTTGTCGTTACATTTCCCAGGGCTTATCATGCTGGTTTCAACCAGGGGTATAATTTTGCTGAAGCTGTAAATTTTGCCCCAGCTGATTGGGTAAGTTATTATTCTCATTTGTTACAATCTTAACTTTTCATGTTCTGTATAAAGACTTAAAACACAGTTCAGTTAAACATTTTGCAAACGTGTAATTTTTTTTAATTTCATAATCTATGTCTGGACAGAGTTTAGCTAAACATTGTTTAAAGTTCATTTTATCCTGAAATTGAACAGTCTTTTGGACCCCAGAATAAAATGATTTCAATGCTTAAGAAAACCTTATTTACTTTTAGTGGTATAATTCATTAAAAGCAGCTAAAAACAGCCCCTTTTACTTTTAACCAACTGAATAAAAAACAGCCAAACCTGCCAGCCATTTGAAATACTCTCTGCTACCTGTATTGATAGTCTGAAGATTTGAAGTTTGTTAAAGATAGTAATTGGTCAGCAGATGAACTAGGGGTACTCGAGGAGAGCTGGAGGTTCTTTGTTGGTTTCAGAGCTAAGTTCAGTTAGAAGAAATGACGATTTATTAAACAAATGGACATAGTGTTCTCTAGACCTCTCTGGGTCTCCTGAATGTGTTTTGAGGCCTATTTTTACGATTATTTGAAGACACTTCTAAATGTGTTCCCCCCAGCAACAACAGCTACATAAGTACACATTTTTCCAGATTAATGTTACATGGATATTAATCATATTTTCTTATAAGGACACATTACATTTGTCACATGCATATATTCAAAATATATGATCTCTTGACCTGCAATATAATTGTTCACAAAATAGGGGACCACAATTCTTAATGTTACACAGAATTATTGAAATTCTTCTCACATTATTTTGTGTCATCTTATTATATTATTTTCACATGTGTTAGAAACCATACATTACTTGTTATAATTTTATGCACCCACATTGCACCTCCCATCTAAAAGTTTTTTGCTATTGGTGAAAACATCACCAAAGTGTCTAATTATTGCTTCTAGTCCTGTAGTTATGTATATTTTATCTTTACCAGAGATACCTTCAACTGATGGGAATGAATTAAGTGACTGTGGCTGTACCAATATGGGTGATGAAAGTTCAGTGTACTTTTTCAAGGAAACTTGTTCCTCTTTATGAGAGTGTAGTACTTTGCCGTTGGAACCATAATTACATATATTTACACAAAGGTGGTCTGTGGTTTCTTTTCAGCAAATTTTAGGGTTTAATTTATCCAACAACCAAAATGAACAATATCTACACCTTTTATAATGGCAAAAACATACCATAGCAGCATCAGAGATGTTAAAGTATCACTTATAGTTCCCCTTATAGTTCCATGAATATTCATTGTAGAGCAATCTTTACTTTCTTGTTCCTCAGCTTATTCACTTCATCCATTTTAATGCCTACTAATTTCAAATCATCTGCTGAGGACATTCAGTTAAATTTATCAATGGTATTTCAAGTTTCAAATTTATCAGAATCATAATTTTGTGCAAGACTGAAACAATCAAAATATATAGGAGCACTGGGCATAGAATCCTTTAACAGATTATTGTTTTCAGTACTGATGTCATGCAAAGTGACATAGGCTGTAAAAGCTTTGTAATTAGGCTTTCACTATCGATTTGCCTTCATTCTTAAAGCTCATTTCTGCTAGCATTTTTCTTTTGGCAGCATGAATAGTTATTGATTGCTTAAATACAAAGGCATCCAAAGTATCTTTTGCAATTGAATTACTCTTATATAACAATTGTTAGGCATTATGATAATGGATGGGTGAATCAGTGTCTCTTCACAGTCTATCTTGGGTATACAGGGATATTTTGTTTACATACAGAATGAAAAACATTGGATTGAAAATCACCATTTAGCATGTTTGTGGACATTTTACTGTAATTTATCTGAATGCATCACTAAAGATATATTCCTTGTTTGGGCTTATGGATACATGTATGTTTACATTTTTCCTTACTGGGAAGCAAAGGATCTTACAGAGATAATAGAGGGTTGAAGACATGAGAGGAATTTTCAAAATGTATACCAAAATTTGGTGATGAAAGTAGTTATTAGATACAAATATTTTGTATAATTCAGAAATTGAAAAGTCGCTAAAGTCCAGTCAAGTCCCCCTGGCAGAGTGTATGTTCTCATAACCTGTTTCACTTTTTCAGTTGTAATAAATTGTGGCTACAGAGTTCTCTGTTCTGCATGGAGTAAGGTATCTAACACAATTTCAAATGAGTGTTGGCATTCGTATACTCCTCTCTATTATCCTAATTTGTTCTCTTTTTCTAAGTGGCCTTTCAACACTTTAATTTTGATTTATCTTTTCCATAGTTAAAATTACAGAAACTATAGTGGATTTTATAATTGTTGTTGGTTCCTTGGAAATATGCAAGAATTCTGAATGCTCTTTTTCTAACTCTAAAATCTGCATCAGACTGTGTCAAACTTCCAAACAGTATTTTATCTATGCTTCCCACAAAATTCAAAACATCTGTTTTAAATCCCTTTGTTTTCTCAAAAGAATTTATGCCTTGTGAGTTAAATATTGAACAACTAAATCTTTCAAGTCATCAATTTAAAGAGTTTTGATTTCATGTATTGCTGCAACACTCTGAAATTGACACATGATGCCATTCTGCATCTTAAATCGTATTGCAATATTCAGAAACACTTTTCCGGTGATCTCTTCTCTGTTTCTATATATCATGTGTTGGTTACACATTTATCTAGCTTAGTAATTTCCATTTTGTAGAATAGAATAGAATTGATCTACCTTGTCAAAATAAAGTCCTGTTTCTGACTGCAATTGTTGTACATCTTGTGCCTTATGTCCTTCCCACCATGATGTTGCTAGTACCATTGTCCAAACTAACGGCTCATCAAGAACTGCCTCTGCACCTTGCTGCTGGCCACCGCTCGATAAAAGGTTGGCATCCTTAGGTTTATCGCATTCAATTCCGATGGGATGTTATTATCGGCGTTATCAGCGGCTGCGAGTGCATTATTTGTTTATTGTAGCGGTTAGTACGGTCTACTATGCTGTGAGTTTTGATGTGTGCCTGAAGTGAAATCAATGTATTCTACAGAGGAACATGTGTTTCTAGTGGAAAACGTGTTTAATGAACATGGAAATTATGCTGAAAAAGTGGAACAAAATTTTTTTGTCAGGTTCCCTAACTCTAAACTACTGCAACGAGATACTGTACATCATTTAATTAATAAATTTCGGGAGTCAGATTCTGTGCCTGATGCTGTTAGAAGTGGAAAACTCAGTGTGCTAACAGAAGAAAAGCTATCCCATGCATCAGATAGAATTTGTAAAAGTCCACAGAAATCAATAAATAAATTGGTCCAACAATGTCATATTTCTTATGGTTCTGCATACAAAGCAGTCAAAAAAAGAACTTGGTTTCTATCCATATAAGGTATCAGTCGTCCATGAATTAAAACCCACAGATCTCAGGAAAAGAGGTCAGTATTATGAATGGTTTCAGATGTTTATTTTGCATCATGGAATTGACGTGTTAGATACAACATTTTTTACAGATGAAGCTTGGTTCCACTTATCAGGATGCACAAATTCACAAAATATGCGAGTATGGTCTACTGAAAATCCTAATGCAATTCAGGAAACCCCTTTACATTCAGAGAAAATTGGTGTATGGTGTACGACTTCTTGCTCTTGAATTACTGGACCAATTTTTTTCCATAACTCAATTAATTCAGATGTTTATTGCTTGGATATTCTTTTTCCATTTATTTCACAGCTAAATGAAGATGAAGTAAACGGTGCATTTTTTCAACAAGATAAAGCCACTGATCATACATCACATAAATCCATGCGACTGTTAGTGGAATTTTTTGGGGAAAGACTAATTTCTAAATGTCTGTGGCCACCATGGTCTCCTGATCTTACACCTCTGGATTATTTTCTTTGGGAAGCCGCTAAAGCTTCGGTCTATAAGGAAAATCCATAAACAATGGATGAGCTGAAAATGGCAATAGAAGATTACATAACATCTGTAACAAAGGAGACATTAATTACAGTGTTCAAAAATAAATTAAATAAATTAAAATGAGTGTCTTCCATAAAATGGTAAACATTTTCAACATCATCTTTCAATAGGTTAGATGCATATTATTTTTCTACATTACCTTTCATACATGAATATAGTGAACCTAGCAGTTTTCTTAACCAGCGAAACATTTTCACCATATGCTCATGCCAGCCAGTGCTGCCACCAGAATTCCAGACTCTAGGGGAATCTTGGTTACACGGGAGGTGCGGAGCGACTTCTCGATGACACGTTATAATTAGTTTCATGCTTCTTTGTCCTCTAAGGAAGTGAAGTACAACTTTGGTCTATTATTATGCACTTGCTAAATTTTAGGTTACCTAGCTCCTGAATGATAGCATTTGGTCGTTTCATTTGTTTAATCTCTTAAGGTCCCTTTCACGTAGGTTCTAGATTATGCCTGGTTTCTACTTTCAGTAGCACTAAATGGTTTTATCTTAAATTCAACATTATTAGCTTTAATTTTTTCCTGCTGGTTTTCCTAAATTCAATTAATTTCTCTTTAGCAATCTTTTAGCTAATTTGCATTTTTAATCTGATGTTTTGTACAATATCATCAGTCCTGTAAGAGTTGTGTGGATTGTGTTGTTCTTGCAATACTCTGGTATATTAAACTTTGCAGTAGGGTTTCAAGAGATGGCAGCTTGCCTGGGTCTAGATTAGAGCACTTCTTGAGAATCTCTTTTACTCAGGGCGCATACATAGTGCAGGGATTTACGTGGTGGCTATTGGTTCTCAATGCTAGAGCTTGCTTAACATTTTCCCATAGGTGAGTGGTGTCGTACTGTAAGTAAAGCTTGCAAAAGGTAACCACTTATCGCAATCTAATGCTTTTAGAGCACAAAAACTATGTACATTTGCTACCAATACCTTAGAGAGCTCTCTAGAACACTATTGCTTATAGAGTGATAAAATTTAATATTGTTTTTCTCAATTTTAAGCAACTTGCAAATTCTTTTGAACATGTGTGACATAAAACTTGTACCTTGATCTGTGACTACATAATATGGAATACTATATATTAACACTGTTTTATTCACAAACACATTTGCTACTACTGGAACTGTTTAATTCTTTATTGGTATTGCAGCAACATATTTACTCATTATCTTGGCAAGTCAAAATATACTTGTCACCTTCTGTTTGAGGTAAAGGTCCTACCACATCTAAATAAATTTTAATCCATGGATCATTTTGATTATCAGTTATTTCTAACTGCTGCTTTGTTTTATGATTTGTTCTTGGCTCTTTTGACACTTTCACACCTTATCTAATCTCTCCAATGTGGTATACAATTTTATTCTCTGAATCTCTTGATGACCACTTACCAGACAGTTAGACATTTCATTAATAATTTTTGCCTTCTTATCTTTGTCTATTTTGTCTGCTTCAACAGAAAGACAGTCCACAGAATATCTGATTAAACTATCAACATTGCGAATATTTTTATCTGCTCTACTACTCATGATCATACTCAAACATTCCAACTCATTAACCTAGAACTCTGGTCTTTCATATTAAAGAGCCAGTGATAACTTGAATTTATCTTCCTAACAGATAAGGTCTGTGGTGTGTACAAGCCCAATCAACCATTAAAAGTTCTTTCTCTACTGTAGTGTAGTTTATTTCAGATTTCTTGAAGGTTATGCCCGCTAAAGATAAAGGTTTGTCTTTAAATATCTTTCCCAAAGTATCATGCCAAGTGCATAACCACTAGCATCTGTTGTCAGTATAAAGGTTTTGTGAAATCAGCTTAAGCTAACAATTTTAATAATTTGAAAATAACTTGTTCTTTTTCTATCCAATTCCATTCCTCATTTTTCAACAAATTTTTTGGTGGTCGTACTGTTGCACTGAATCTACATGAGCTCCGTATAGTAACCTGCTGGACCTAAGAGTGATCTAATATATTCAGGGTTCTGTGGTACTGGATATTCTGTTACTGCCTATACTTTCTTGGGGTTGGGTTTGACTCCCAATGTTGCTACAACTTTATCCTAAATAAAATTGATTCTGATTTCAAGAATTGACATTTGTCAGACTAAATCTTTATATTCTTAACTGGTTAAACATATCTCTAAAATTTTCATTGTGTTCTCCTAATATTTCTCGAATTATTAATTTCATCTGTGTACACAAAACAGCTATCACCTCTTGAATCAAACAACACTGCATTTGTCATCTTTTAGAAAGTTGCAGGTGCTGATTTAAGGTCGAAAGGCATCCTTTTATATCCAAAAGGGCCAGTAGATGTGCTAAAATCAGTTTTTAGCACTTATCTTCAGACACAATAGGAACCTGCAGTTCACCACTAGCACAATCTAATGTAAAAAAAATATTGTGTCCTTCATGTCTTATCTAAAATGTTCTGGATATTAGGTATAGGATGTCAAACTTTGGTGCTTATATCATTAAACTTCCTAAAGTTTATGCAAATGTGTCATTTCCTCTTTCCATAAATCTGGCTTCTTTGGTACAACAATGAATGGAAAATTCCACTCACTTTTGCTGGGTGTAATTATTCCCTCATCTAACATTTTTTTAGTTACTTCAACATTGGTGCACCTTGCACCCAGGGTGGGATTTAGGTATTTTGCCACTAATAGGCAGTGCTAAAACCTTCTGCTCCCAATATTCTCCAAACAATATAAGCAGCTATTATACAGGCCACTGTGAATTTAAATTAGTTTTAAATGAAACAGCAATAAATGAAATTTACAATTCAGAAAAAAATTAATTATTGGCAATAAAAATACATGCATCTTACTTTTAAATTATAATGATTTCCTTCATACTTTCTTCATAGAGAAAGCATCGACTATGTCGTCGAAGTTAATCTGACAAAGTACATCAGACCTCATCAAAGAATTGACGTAGCATTCAGTTTCTCTTGGCATGTTGTTGAAGGAACATCATTTTTAACTCTGCAGCACTGAAAATGATCTCCTAAAGATTGAGCCTGTTTTAAAATTTGTTTTGTATCTAACTTGCAGAGTTTAGTAAGATAATCAAAATTAGCAAACAATCCTTCATACACATTACATCTACATTTCAGTTCTTGTCACAGCCTGTAAATAATATCATTGAAAACACTTATTCTGTAATTGTCTCTGTGAGAAAACACAACATTTTCTCTTTAATCACCATGTTGCAACTTACATCTACGTTTCCTGGTGCTATTGTAATTGTATCTTCACCCTTCACCACAAAGGTTCATAGCTTTTTCCTCGTAAAGATCAAACATACCTCTTTTGCATTCAAGATATGTTAATAGTGAATTGAAAACATTGATGACAACTTCTAATTCAGCCTCTAACTGATTGTAATGTTTTGTGCACACTGTTAAACCTTTCTAAAATATCATTCTACAATGGTGCAGTAAAGCATGTCTCCAAATGTTGGAGTGAATCATGAAGTCCTGCAGCTTCAGAATGAGTAAGTGGTTTCTCTGTTGTCAGATATTGCAGTTAAGAGCTGATTTGATATCTAACCATGGAGAACACAAAATATGACAAGTATTGTACCTGGCTGACCATCTTGTTTGTGAAAGACTTTTCAACACCATAGAGTTTGGTTTCAAATGAAATAATAAAGGTTTCCACATGTTTGTAGACACTGAGAAATAGTTAAATAGCTCCTAAATAACACTAAAGAAGTATACTGCAGGCATACATCTTCCCACAGCAGATGAACCAACAAGATTAAGAGAATGAGCCAAGCATGGAACATGCACAGCAAGGAGATTTAAATCATTAATTTGTGCTTGAAGACCTGACTTATTACTAGTGTTATCATAGGACTGAACACTGTAATTTTTAATAGTCCAACCAAGCTCATTCAAAATTTCCAACACAGCTGTTGCTAGGCTTTCAGACTTATGACCACAGGAAGAAATTTCACAAACCTTTCTACTGGTGAGCCACATTCAGTTAGGTATTGAATGATGAATGCTAATTGATCTGTACTATATGCAATGTCAGGAGTTGAATCTAAAATTATAGAAAGTACTTAGCTGATTTTATTTCATTTACTATAGAGGTTATCACCTCCAGGGACATTAATTTAATGAACTCACCACAAATTTGTGATGACAAATGCGATGTTGTT
Source organism: Hymenopus coronatus (assembly GCA_030762935.1). NCBI lineage: Eukaryota > Metazoa > Arthropoda > Insecta > Mantodea > Hymenopodidae > Hymenopus > Hymenopus coronatus. The sequence continues at coordinate 403,113,500 of CM060900.1, read as the reverse complement.
CCACTTGCTCTATTTCCATTTTTCTTTATATGCTGGCAAGAAATGGGATGAACTGTGCAATCAGTTCTAATGACATGATATAATTTCCACTATTGTTAGACCAAACTTTTCATCTGTGCCTCTAAATGACAAACCATGCATAGCGAGGGAATTTATGTTGCTACTATATACTTTAGAACTTCCCTACAATACTTAATTCCCTGTTCTGTTTGACGTAGCAAAGCCCTATCAACTCTTTCAGCCGACTTTTCTTGTTAACACTGTTGTAATTGCATGTTTATGTTCACAGGAATTTTCATGTTCTTTCTTACATTGATTTGCATTCTTCCTGTCATTGTAACCTGTAGCTAAGAGTCTAAGGGAGCACAATAAACTGCGCATTTACTATAAGTTCAGCTGAATAGTAATTGCAAAATGTATCTGGAAGTGCCTGAATACTGTCGCCTAGTGTCCTAAAATTTTTGTCAATATTTTGTGTTACTCCATGTCTTAGTATGAAGTCTGGCATTGCATTGTTTATAACCCATTTAGTGGAATCATTACATTGTTTAACAAACTCACTATTTCATATCCCCTTGAATCACAAGCACTGAGATTATTTTTATTGTCACCCCTACTGGTACTTTCACCCGTATCATTGCACTGTACAAACGTGCTTGTTTCCATTAATTCTTTATTAGTAGAATCTGTATTAACAGCAGCATCTTTGATTTTTTCTTTTGTTGAGTAATCTAATCAACAACCTATTTTTACTTTCTCTACACATACTATGTACATAGTGTATAGAGAAGGCATTGAATTCCACCCAAAAATTCAATACCGACATTTCACCGGAAATACATGTTTTGGGTCTCCCCATTTCAGAAAAAGGTCTGGGTGGGTGGTTGGGTGGGTGCAATTTTTTTATATATATATATAAAAAAGTCAGTTAAGCATCAAGTTAGTCTCTGAAGTCCGTTTCATTCTATATAACTTTTACATAACTGATAAACCGTAAGAGGTAGACAAATTCTTGCTACTGAAAAATGTATTCCCTTTAAAAGATACAACTTATGTCAGATTATTATTATTATTATTATTATTATTATTATTATTATTATTATTATTATTATTATTCAGATTATTATTATTATCATCATCATCATCATCATTATTATTATTGGTGATGGTGGCTGCGGTGGTTTGTTTGTGAAATGTTTCAACTTTTCTCAAATGGGAGAGTGTTTGTTATTTATCTTCTTCTTACAAGGAACTATTTCTGCTAATGTTTTCCTTGATTATCATGACATAGAAGAATAAACTTCTGTAAGAATAGGTAGAGGAGGTAATATGTATGAAAATATAAGACTTTTTCCAGATAACGTCATATGCTAAGTTCTTTGTACAGTAAATTAAAACATTGTTATTATTATTGCCTAGTCTTCACATTATAAAGCTTATGTAAATGCCTAATATGAATTGAAATAATAACAAAAAAGAAACAAACACATTTGTAAATCGATAGCAATAATGTTTGTCATTACACTTAGCCGGAGAGCTAGGATTACCATCGTAAATCTCATCACAGGCAGCACATACTGTGGCCTATCCCATGGGCTTTGGGAAAAATATATTGAAGTGTGTAATAGATTGGAGAGGGAAGGGTGGGCAAGGTATAGAACTGGAGAAATGAAATTAAGGGGGATGAAAGGGGAAATGGACCCACAGAAGTGCCCCTTATTTGGGGGAATGGAAAAAGATGTACATTTTATTTTAGATTGTGAAGAGAGCAAATTATGGAGGGACCAATGGGTACCAGCTAGGTGGTCGTGGTTACCGAGAGAAATAATTAAAATGAGAATTAGGAAATTTAAGAATACAAATGAGATTAGAAAGTTGGGTGAAATATTAGGAAAAATCAAAGAGAAAAATAAAAAAGGGTTTTTAAAATCCTAAACTCATAAATTGGAAGGATAACTACCTGGAAAATCGGTATATTTAAATATAAAGGAGTTAAAAATTAGGTAGAAAATGAACCAGGTGTATAATGTATTAACCAGAGTGTTTACTTAAATTTGCACCAAAGCCAACTCAAATATATGTTTACAGGTTGTTTTTTTTTTTTACCAGAAAGGAAGAAGTGATGCATGTTTATGTAATGGGGATAAGCTGTATAGTGATTTCAGTTATGTATGTCGGAAGTGAAATAAATTCCTTCATTCAATTTGTGCATTTACTGCAACTGCAGCCAAAATATTAATTTCTCCCTCTACTCTAGTCACTTATTTGTCTGTTAAGCCGATGTCCCATCATAAAATATGTTGTCCAATACTTTTGTCAATTTTGTCTCTTCAAACTACAAATTGAATCATGGGACATCAGATCATTTCATTGTATACATGTTCCATCCTATTTTTTGGTCCAATTCCCATTTGCTACAACAGTATACAGCATTTTTTAATTTTTGGTCCAAACGTATGAAATCAACCAATGAGGGACCTGGTGGTAATGACGTAGTAAGATGGCAGCTAGCGCTGGGTTTTCCTTCCCGCCCACATGATAGTGTGAAATTTTTGCTGTATCTTGCAGAATTTGTCCTAAATAATAGGGTTATAGTAGCTGAGCTATGGTTGAAATACACCTTTTTTTGTGTGACAGAGATCTATGAAATAATGACTCGGGTATTTATAACCCCTGCAAATGTATTTTATCAGATCCACTTGTACCTAACCTTCTTTTCTCAACAAAATTATAAAAAGGTTGATTTGCTGGTATGGACTGCTTCATATTTGTGTCTTGGCGAATGGCCTCAACTAAGGACAGCAACTTTCCAAACAAGTTTTCATCCATTCTGAGGAAATTAATATAATATGCTGGGTCAGAAACGCGTTCATTTTACATCATATGTAGTACACCTCTTTCTTGACCTGAATTCCTACGTTACAGCCATGGTCTAGTCCACCAACGCCTCTTTATTGATTTTTTCTTTCTATTATAATATGTTCTTGCAATAGGTACATAAACTAAGCTTGCGACAGCGAATGTAAATAATTGTGGATCAGCAACCTCCACCATTTTCTATCAGCTGTTCATGTGCATGTGAGAAATATTTGGACTAATACACACTCCCGTGGGAAAGGAATGGAGAAATTATACATAACGTTTGCGTTGTATAAAAAGTTGGACCAAATTTTGACCGTTGGACATTGGCTTTACATTTTCTAGGTGTTTACCTCTTTCATGTAACTGGTTGAAGAGGTTGATAAATAATTATGGAGGTGTTTGACATCTGTTGTAATATGTTTCCACATACAGCGTACAAGAAAAACTACCTTCTTTCTACACTCTCCTTGCAACATGGAGCATATCTGCTTTTTCTGCATTGGTAAATCCCATCTTCCACTCATGACCTACTGCTTGCATTATCACAAACTGACTAGAAAGTCACAATGCAATCAATGAACAGAAAACACAATGAAAACAAACAACATTATACCTGGCAACTAGGCTGGTTGAATGGAACAAACAATTTTAGGTGTGGAAACTTTTCAAAATACAATTTCTTGTAAATTTCCTGCACTAGAATTGTGCAAGAAAGACCATTGATATTCTAATTTACCCTACTTTTATTTTGTTGATGTAAATAGGCGTTGTTCCATTTAAAAAATTGCATGCTTACTAAAAAAATATATGTTTATAGGTTGAAAGTATGAAGCCCCCTAACTACCAATCAATGCTGTGATAAACATACATCAATAGCACTTTCTATTTCCTAAATATTTGCAGTGCAAGTTTTAGGTTATTCACACTGCATTAACCAGCATGGTCTATGTAGCAAGTAAGGTGCAGAAGTAGATCAATGCTGTAATGATTTGCTCTTCGTGTTACAATGTCTGAAGTTAAGAATTTCAAGGTAGTGCATTTGGAAGGGCATGAAATTATGAGTAGCATTATAGCTAAATGTGATGAAGGTTTGAAAAAACAGTATTTGTATCCAGTGTAACAAATTACACAATACATATTATAATAGTTTATCTTTGTGAAGGATAAAGAGACTTCTTAAGCAGAAGAAAGAGCTATGGTCAAGATGAGGAGGTAGAATATTGAGCACTCTTGGAAAAAGAAGAAAAACTAGACCAGAACATTCTGTTGTGAAAATTGATGTCTTTAATCCTGCCATTATATGAAGAATAATACAAGCTTTCATGTTCAGGAGAAATGAGTTCTGACTATCAGGAAATAGCGGCCCATTGTGAAAGAGAGGAGAATCTCTCTTTTACATGTAATGAAAAAATTGGGTTTCAAGTGGAAAACTTGTAGGAGCAAAAGAAAGTTGCTAATTGAAGGTCTTCATATTATTTTGCTAGGTTATGAGTACCTTACTACCAAAAAAGAAATTGGAGAAAGTGGACAGTGTATTATGTACATTGATGAAACTTAGGTTGATTAGTATTTTTTTGGGAATTGGTCGCAGCGAGCTGATGAAATGGGGATCCAGAGAAGTATTAATTCTGGCAATAGACTCATAGTGGTCTATACTGGAGGTGTCAATGGATACATAGAAAATGCTCTTCTTATTTATAAAGCTGGAAATAATACTGGTGACTATAATGGCCAAATAAATGGACAGCATTTTTAAAAGTGGGTCTGTGAGATGCTAACACCAAATTTTCCAGCTTCATCTATGGTAGTACTAGATAATGCATCATATCACAGTGTTCAACAAGATAACCCACCTTCTCGGTTAATAATCAGTCATGATTTTGTATTAAAAATTGGTTTAATTTTGTGGTAGGAATCTAAAGGCATTATGTGCAATCCAGCTATGGGTAGACCAGAATTATAGGCTTCAAGGCTTCATTTTTTCAATGAAGCCTGCAAAGAAGGTATACAAAATTGTTGGGCTTTTGGAATCTTTGGAGCATAAAGTCATTCACTTGTATATATGTGATCTCAATCCCTGGGCTAAAGTTAAGCGAATGGTGAGATATCATAATGTAATGGGTGACCTCTCACTAAAGAAACTGAAAGAAGTCGCCCTCAAAGCCATTTCAGAAGTGGCCAAATCTGACTAGGAGTGTTTCTGCAGTCACGGAAAAATTAAGAAGGAATGTTAGGAGAAAGACAGAATTATTCCAGATATAGTTGAAAGAATAGTGATGTCTTTGGAAGACAGAAGTATCTCATCATGCAGCAGCAGAGCCTCCTCCTCCTGCTCCTCCTGCTCCTCCTCCTCCTCCTCCTCCTTCTTCTCCTTCTCCTCCTTCTCCTCCTTCTCCTCCTTCTCCTTCTCCTCCTCCTCCTCCTCCTCCTCCTCTTCCTCTTCCTCTTCCTCTTCCTCTTCTTCTTCTTCTTAAGAAACTGCATGTTCAGAATTGGATATGGAACTGACATAGCCACTATTGTATTAAGGTAGGCTGCAATTTATTCACGATATGCATGCATCATGATATGTGTACTCGTGTGTTTTGTGTGTACATTTCTTTTAGGTTTCTTGAGCTGGGAAAACAGATATATTATGGTGTATTTGGGAAAGAGAATGCTTTTATTGCCTTCTATCTTAGTAACAGAATCCAAGTTGCTGAAGTGAATGGTAGCTGTTCTTCACCCAAACCTTGAGATATGAATCTGTTCTGGGTCCTTTTTTATTTATTGTTGCAGTAAATGATTTGGGCCTATTGGTTAAATAAAAAATAGTATTTTTTACACAGATGATACTGTTTACTATTATTCTGGAATAGTAGATAATGTTTAAAAATAATCTGATGAAGTGGTTCAACACTAATGGCTTACCTTAACACGAACAAGACGACACTTGGACTTATGTGTAAGAAAGGCTAATGCCAATGATGCTGTTTAAACTTTTAGGAATGTACACTGATAGAAGTTTAACTTGCAATTGTCACAGCACTGGTTTATGTTGTTAATTTTCCAGAATCATATTTTTATTAAGAATTTTGAAACAGAATGTTTAATCATGTTAAGGACTATTTCACAGTTTAAGCTATGGAGTAATTTTATGGGTCAACACTAGTGGAGCCAAGGATGTTTTTATTGCAAAAGAGAGCTCTTCATATTATTGGCAATATATCCTCAAGAGACCTGCAGATATTGTGTTAAAGATCTTTATAAAAACCCTACCATCAATGTATATTTTTAGCTGTATTATGTATGTTCATGAATATTTTAATGATATATTTTACATAATGATGTACATTGTCATTTTACAAGAGAATGCCGGAACTTAACACCATCATGTAGACTGACTAAGATGTTGAATAATCATCCGTACATCAGTTTGAAACTTAACAACAAATTACCAAATTGTCTCAAAAATAGTTTTAATTTTAAATCTAATCTGAGGATATTTTTAACTGAAAATTGTGTTTGTGACTAAAATGAATAGTTTGTAATTGTTATTGTTCTGTTGTAAAATTTGTGTTTGTTCTGTTTGACAAAGCCTATCACAAATTGTATTTGTTCAATGGCTAATAAATTCTCTCTCTGCGCTGCTACCTTGAAAAACTCTCAGCTACCTACTAGATATCCTGAAGACTTGGAAGGTTGTTAAGAATAGTAGTTGGTCATGAGTCGAACTAGCTCACACTCAAGTAGAGTTGGAGATCCTTTTTTGCAAGTCTTGTCTTCCCCAGCAACAACAGCTATAAATGTACACTTATTCCAGAATAATGATACATAGTATTTTCTTATAATGCCACATCACGTGCATCACATTAACAGTTCCAAACTGTGGCCTCTTGACCTGCAATATGATTGTTCATAATGCAAGGTACCAGAATTCTTAATGTTATACAGAATTATTGAAATTCTACTCATAAATTTTGTGTCATACACATAATGTTATTCACCTTAATATACATAGCATCATTTTCATGTTATAAACCATTTGTACTTATTGGCTGTGTTCTGGTAAAAGGTCATGTCACACATTTTTCTCAAAATGTGTTCCTTTTGTTTATTTCCTTTATCTGCATATAATGGCAAAAGGTCATGTGCCACAAGTAACAGGAAATGCATAGTATTGAGAATTATCAATAAGTCTTATCCAACTCCTATGCTGTTTTTGTAACCCATGCTTTTAGCACTAGACATTTATACATTTTTTTTTTCTTCTCCATAATATATAATTATATGTATACATGTATATGCCTTGACAAGTTCTATGTTCAGTGGCTTCCTGGCCTAAACGAACATACAGAATGCTTTCTAATCTAATCTAATGTATAACTTTCTCTACCATATGCAAAGTAGGTAGAGAAGGTATTGCATTCCACAAAAATTTGATACGGAGATTTCACCAGAAATACATGTTTTGAGGAAACTTGAATAAATTAGAAAAAAGTACATGTGAACATGCTATAGCCCAGAACTGAAAAGTCTGTTAAATACCAAATTTGATATTTATATTCTTCCATAGATGCTACATTAAGAGTTGAAAGAAAATCCCCACACCTTAAACTACCCTTTATATTTTTAAACAAATTTGATTTTCTCAAAAATAGCTCTTAACAATTTTGATAAAAATACCATATGGTTAAGATGCTTTCGTAACATGATAATATGTATGTATTAAATATTCTGGAAATGGCCTCTGAAGTGATCTTCATTCTGAATGACTGGTAAATGGTAGCAGATATAGGAAATCGTAATAGACAAACAAATACAAAGTGGAAGTCGTCATTTGTTTTTCTTTTATTCCTGGTCATAAAAAAAGAATGGAAGTTCATCACCTGGGGACCAGCTATTCAAAGATTTGTTTCGCTTTAGTCTAATGTATTCCTTTTGTACCCAATAGGAAATACATAAAACGACCATTTCTGCTAAGCTTGCCTCTTATTATCCTGAAGTGGAAAGAAGAAAAAACTTTTGTAAAAAGTAGTTCTTTGCAGAATAAATAGAGAACAAACAAATAAGTAGAGAGAGAAAATCATGTGAATATAATAGATCAGCTTTTTTATATTAATCTGTACTCCCTGTAATGAACAATACCAATTCACCTTTTTTTACTCACTGAGAAACATTTTTGAGTAATACAACCTTTGAACATGCTTAGCATGATTTCTAGTTGGCATTTAATTGAAATTACAATTAAGTTCTTCAAATTAAGAACATTAATATTTTATAACTGTATAATTTATATTAAATAAATAAAATAACTCTCTGGTAAAATAATTATGCATATTTTAAATTACTGTATGTTCTATTTAATAAAATGAATCCCACATTATTGTATTTTCCTTCCCTTGAAAAATTTATAATTTGTGTGAAACAACCCTTTGCCAGAATATTGTGAATATGATCTTTGTTGACACATGATTGATGGATGGTACATTAATTTATTTGAATACATATCCACAATCCTGAATTCTGTAAATAATAGCCATATCCCAGTGAGCATTCTTCTACTACAGCAATATTTAGCAGTTTCTGTCTACTGCATCCATTCCAGATTTTGTATTATTATAACGTGATTCAATATCAAGCAAAAATGTTGTAATACTTGTAAAACTATAAAATGTGGAAGCCGCTGGTCTATTTTATAAGGAAAAAAAAATTCTTGGAGTATTTCTTGTTCACGTTTTTTTAAGTCCTATAGTAAGTTTTCTTTGTGAAAGGTGATATGTAAGCTTTGTTGAAGAGTACCAGTTTTCACCAGTAATATTTTTGTTTTTTTTTCAATGAGGGGGTCAGTGCAATAGTGGTCTAGCCCATCTTTTTAAAAAAATGGGGCATAACTCAGTTAAACACACCTGGTTTCTTTGAGAATAACAAAAACCTAATTTTAATCGAACAGATTGTTCACTGATGCTTTTCCAGATTATTACACAACAACACATTGAATGCTGTTAACATAATGTTGAGATATATATAACAATTTTTATTAGTGTGATGCATATATTTTTCTGGGTTAGACCACTGTTGCGCTGACCCCCTCAAATATAGTCTTGCAGAGCTAACAGCTTGTGTTTGAATGAAAAATCATTTTTTCATCTGAAATGTCCTTTAATAATTAATTCAGTTCTTTTGCCACAATACATGTTGTGTAGCATATATTGTGATCCAGCAGCTATGGCCCAAGCTTATTGAGAGGATGGCTCCAACCAACTGTTAAGTTGGGAAATAGAAATAAGTGGATATACTGATACTCTCACAGTGTAATCCCCAGTAATGCTTTTAGAAGATAATGGGATTGTTCAAGAACCTTCTTGTATCTATTCTAGAACTTGTTGAAAATTCCAGCAGCTATATAGATATGCAAGTATGCTTCTTACTTGGCAAGATATTACATCTCTTGTGCAACAAAAGGCTGTTCTATGACTGGATTTGTGATGATTGTTGTGACATGTAGTGAGTCCTGCCACTGCAAGAGATTAGAGGCCTTTTATTTAACTCTGTCGGTAAGTGAAGTGGCACTTCTGTGTGCTTCATGTATATTTCAGTATACTTCTGCATTATGAAGAAGAGTAAAGTGATGGGAAGAACTTAACTAGATCATGTGAGTGAAGAGACAAAGAAAACTAGAAAAAGTTTCAATATGGTGATTTCAAGTATTAGCTAAGCACAGTGAACCCTGCTAATCTGGACCCGGCAAATCTGAAATTCCAGATAATCTTAACACAAAATCTAGATTAAAAATATAACAGAAACATATCTTTAGAATAAAGAAAGGATGTTTATTATAGAACTGACAAACGCATTATTGAAGCTACACACATCAAAATGTAACATATATTTCACAAAAATGTTTTGCTGAACTTTTCTTTAGGCAATGTGCCTATTCATATGCATTTTGCAATTTACTAGGTTACTGCACTGGTAACTGTCATGTTTACAAAGCAGTAATTTTCACTTAAGTTGCAAAATCGGTAATCTTGTTCTACCGTAAAGAACTAAACCTGCCTGAAGATGCAATGTTGTGTCAACATCACTTGAACATCACATTGTTTGGTGTGACAACAGCGTGCTGTTCTATATAGCATAATGCCAATTCAAGGGCCTCTGCAGCATCAGAATGTGACACATAGTGTCTTTAGGAAAGTCATCTCCTTATTTATCTCCATCTTCAGAGCTGTAATTGGGGTGATTCTGGACCATAGAGAAATGGCTTTATCACTGATGTTTTGATGACTAATTGAAGGGTTTGTTTACAAAGTGACTTATCTCCATGAAATCACATTTTTCACAAAAGACAAATTTCATACAATTCCTTGTCGTATTAAGGTAGAAGCCTAATTTTTGGCATGTGGAATTTGGTAATACTTGCAAATCTATCTATGTATGTGAAAGAAATCACAGAGTGGTAGGAGGGGTGGAACTGGGATCACATGACAGGAAGTTAAGTCATTTTGGCAGTAAACTAAAGCTTTATGTAGATGTCCACTGCAATATGAAGAAGTTGATATGTATTATTGATAAAATAAATTAGCTATGGCAGTCAATCTTATATTTATCATCATTCAAACACCATATCTAAATGGTAAACAAAAAGCCTTCAGAATGTTAGTTTAATACCATATCAGATAAGATAGTTGATTATATATTTAAACTTCTCTCACTATAAAGATAGCCAATACCAATTTTCTTTTTCCAACTGGAAATAATATTACTAGCTAAGAATTAATTGTAACCTGACTTTGTGTACTTAAATTATTCAAGTTTTCAGTTTATAAACCTTAAAAACAAACAAAATTAATACAACAGCCAATGTCTATCATTTTACTATCACTAGGAATAATAGTATGGGCCTAAGCATCACTTTTATCATCACTGACTTCTACACGGCTACAAGAAAATACCTGCTTATAAAATGACATTGCAGGATCATCATCAAAAATACATAGTTTTTTTTATAAGTAACTTGAAGCGTTCCTATTGACTATGAGGGGATGAGACGTTTTGGAAATAAACACAGCTGGGAGATGCATCACATTGGAATTAACATCAACTTTCAAAGGCTCCTGACGCTGGCATTTACGTCGTTTTGAACATTTAATATAACTTACACCTTCGCAGAAGGTATTCTTAATGCTCTGGTATGCTTTGCCCCAAATCTTTTAAAATTTAAGATACGTCACTTTGGAAATAAGCCCTTCAATTATTCTCACCCGATATCTATTGAAGAAGGCAATTTTCCCCTGCATTTTTATACCCTGGGATTTCTTGAATATGGTTTTGTTTGGTTGACATACTGCATGGTAACATGTAAACAAGCACTTGTTCTGTATTAATTTATGAACAAAAAGCACAAATTAATTACGTGTAATAACTACTAACAATAGCATCATAAATTTTACTATTTACTGCCACTTTTGCATGTGATCGGCTATGAGAAGAATGCATTGTAGTTAAGCTGTGCATGGTAATGGTAATGTTGCCACTTCCTCACATTGCTGTGCTATGTTACCTTATAGCTGCTAATCTTATTCCTATAGTTATATACCTCCTCCCCCTCCTCCTTTGGATAATCCGAACATTTCTGAATCTGTACAGACCACACCCCCAGTTAGTTCGGATTAACAGCATTCTACTGTATTGGAACTTTTAAACTTTTTATGCTGATATACAGATGGTTGCTTCTGGTATTAGCCATGTTGTCTTATATCTTGTGTATTTTGCTAACATTATACGCAACTTATGTTGAGCTTCTTCACTGGGTACTGCCGGTTGCTCATGCTGTGCAGCCCGCTTTATAGGTAAGTTGCGACTGCCTCCTGCTTTCTTATTGGTTCATAGTAGTCCAATTCTGGTTGTCTCTACGTGTGGTCAGGCTTGTACTTCCATCACTCCCAGACCGCTCTGCAATGAGAGGGTCTTCTAAATGGCATACAGTGGTTTACCACAGTGTCGATTTAACATGCTTCTTTCTTTGAAGATCTCTATAATTTCTGTAATGATTCTGTTGGAAAACAGAGCACAAACAACTAGGACTTTGACATCAAAATCAATATGATGCCCTGCTATTATTGAGTGTTCCACAAGAGCTGACTTTTCTGTTTGTGAATGTTTCATATATCTTATGTGTTCATTTTTTCTTGTGCGTATGGATCTTCCTATCTGTCCAACTCACAATTAATCTTATAAACTCTAGGGTTCAATAGCACCCCTGCTCTTGTGGAACAATCGATAAATACAGGACATATTGATTTTGATGATGTCAAAGCCCTTGCTATTTGTGCTCAGTTTTCCAACAGAATCATTAATGAAGGTATAGAGATCTTCAAAGAAAGAAGCATGTTAAATCGAGACTGTGGTAAACCACTGAATGCCATTTGAAAGACCCTCATTGCAGAGTGGTCCAGGAGTAATGGATGTACAAGTAACACCAAGGCAGAACCAACCAGGATTGGCCAGCTATGAACCAATAAGAAAGCAGGAGGCGGTCGCAACTCGCCTATAAAGCCAGCTGCACAGCGTGAGTAACTGGCAGTGCCCAGAGAAGAAACTCAATATACGTTGTCTGAAACATCGGAGAAAACATGAGCTACAAGACAACATGGCCAATACTGGAAGCAGCCACCAGTATATTAGACAACAGCCATGGAAGCGTTGAATTTATGTTTCACTGGTTTTGCAGGCAAATACATTTAAATTTATATCTGTTTCTAAAGGCAACTAACATTTCACCCAGAGATTTTTGGTTCCCAAAGGATAAGCTGACCAAGAATTTTATCAAAATTTTTTAAAATATGTGATATTACTGCAGTTGAGTCAGTTTATACTGTTATTGTGGTGTCTTCATGACTTATCAAACTGCAGACCAGCCAAAAAAAGAGGTGATGCATTTGCTGACATTACCAGCTGATACTTTTCCTGACCTGTTCTGTCTGTTGAGAAGATTGATTTAGTAACCTCAGTATTAGATTTAAAGGGAACAGTTAGTAGCAGAAGTTCCAGAATTGAAACACCTGATTTTCAAATTAGTTTAATGTATTCTTATCTTTTGAGAAAATTTCCTGCCATGTTTCCTGATGTGGCCAAGTAGTCAGACCACTCGCCTGTCACCTAGACAGTCTGGGTTCAATCCCAAGCGACCACATGTGAGATTTGTGGTGGACAAAGCTGCGCAGGGGCCGGTTTTCTGTGGTTTCCCCCCACTATCATATTCCACTGAGACTCCATCTTCATGTATCATCAGTGTCATCGCCTGCGGTGCCAGAGCAGTAAAAGCGGGCATTAAACACTACCCCAAAAAAAAATCCTGAGGTACAGTTTTGGGTATAGTATTTCTGTGTTGTGGCAACTTCAATATATTGTGAACTGCTGATCTTATATTTTGTTTTGGTTCAGTGACAGACCATTGTGTATTTTCACTTTTAATAGCTTGCCTCTAATCTTGTTCTGATTCACTAACAGAAAGTTAGTTTGTTATTTCATGATCACTTATGATAACATCCTTGGTAGTAATGTTAGTCTTACTGTAACTATCATCATTGGAAATACTTTGCCACATTCATCAAAGCATTGTTGCAGAATTTCTTCAAAGTTTAGTTTAATTCTTTTTACCTGCATGTGTAGTTGTTTTATCTTTGGTCTGCCAGTATATAGAAAGTTCATTCATTACAATCAATCTTAGAGGTTCCAGTCCTGTTGCTACTAGAGATGGCATCTCGTAATTTATTGCAGAATAGTAGAAACATACTGGAGTGGTTCTAATGAGCTAAAGTGATGTTTATTTTTTGGAAGACTTATTGAAATCTGTGGTGTGCCCATAGGTGGTATATGACTTTTCTGAAATGTGATTCTTGCTGATTTATGTTACTTAATGTGTTTCTGGTTTTCAAATTTCCTGGTCTTGTCTAATATATCCTTTTTTTTTTATCCACTTATAGACTGGATAATAAGGTGGTTTCCTTGTTTTGTGTGTTTTTACTATCCCCATTGAAACATGTAATAGTGTAACTTAGTGTACTTTGCAGGACAAAAAGAAATGCAGAATCTAGGCTTAAAAACTCATGAAATGCATATTAATTTGAACATACAGAAAAATGTGCTGTAAATCATCATTTCATTTCTGGTAATACAATCATTACATCATATCCAACATAAATCTATTAAAATTTGTGAGTGCTAGACACCTGGAAAAAATTTAAGTCTTAAACAATAGAAAGACCTCTTGAAATCTGAATTGCCACCTACTGACAACCTCTAAAAATTGATCAGTGTCATATGGCTCCACACAGAACACTTCCTTAGCAACCTCCAAACAGGAACCAAAACAATGAATCAAACATAGGCTGAAAATGGGAAGAAATCTCATACTAAAGCATGCTCCAGGTAACATAAGTTAGTGATATTACTGACTCTATAATTTCAATTATTGAGGGAAATATTAATACCTTTTGATGTATCTAAAATAGTTCATGGACAGTTTTGTATGTGGTTGGATATACACACATTTATCAGTACTGACATGGGTAGCAGAGGTCATTGTGGTATGGATTGCTGAATGGAAGGTCTGTGGTTCAAATCCCAGCAGGACCTTCCTCCCTCACAGGATTTTTCCAGATTTTCCTGAGTGCTAATTACTGGCAGGGAGTACTAAGCTAGCATTGGAGGGGAGAGGGGTTGGGGGGTATGTGTGCAATGTGTGCATGTGTGTGTATGTGCACACAATGGAATGAGTTTAAACTGAACCAAGCTGTAGAAGAGATGGCAAACATATTTCTTCTATTATGTGTAATAGGATCTTTGTTGATAATTGGTGGAATTGAAATCACCCCAGGAGCCAATGGGAATCAAGATGTCATGGGGGAAATCCCGGTTAGAGTGAGGGATATGGACAAGAGAATAGCAAAAGGGCTTAAATAGTGCTAAAAGAACTAATAGAAATCAAAGATGAAATAAGAAATAATGTACAAAATATGAGAATAGAGATACAGCACATAAAAAGAAGAGTCACGTTATTGAAAGATAGGTATCGCAGGTACAACTAGGTCATTGCAGGAATAAAAGAAAGGAGTGGAGTATGGCATATACAAGAAGTCAGAGATCCTGGAAGGAAAACTTGGAATGGTGCTACAGGAATGGGAGATAGCTGAAGCCTTTATAGTGGGAAGATTAAGAGGAGCAAGAATGATAGTGGTGCGATTTAGTCTGTACAGTGGTTTATGAAGTGCTGAAGAGGACAAAGCAACTAAAAGGAGCAGACATTTTAATAAAAAGGGATTTATTGGTGGAACAGCATGCTTTGAAAAAGAAATTAATTCAACAAATGAAGACAGCAAGAATGGAAAGGAAATAGGCTTTCATTCAGAATTTACAACGTTGGTTTGACAGACAGATGGTGGCTGAACAAAAAGTGGTGCAAGGGACATCAGATTGCAACAGGATATGACACAGCTCGATTTTTTGACGGTCAGAGAGAGACAAGTTACACTGGTAAGAAGCGGAAGTCCAAAGGGAAATCAGAAAGCAGCTGGAGAAGATACAGTCAAAGGATAATATGTCATCACAAGAGAGCAGTTTCGTGAAAAGGATTATGTCAGAAAAGAGACTGGAAGATGATGTGGGGCATACGACAGCAATGAATGATGTGAGACAAACAGGTGTAAAGAAGATTGTACATCCATGGAGGGAGGAAATACAATCAGCATGTGACTTGGCAGAAGGCGGGGCAAGAGCGTGATCAGGTGGTGAGAGAGAAGTGGAGGAAAGCATTATATTGACACCTAATGGCAGCTTACTGATGATAGCAAACAAGGCAGGCACAACAAAAGATGAGAAAGGAATTGAACTAAGGAGCAAGAGAATTTTAGATTCAGGAATAGAACTGGCTCACAATAGGGAAGGTGGAAAGTAAGGAAGTTATGGTTCTGGAACTGCAAGGGTTTGAAAAATAAAATTTTTACGGAAAGATGAAACAATTGTTAGATAAGATAAATTTTTCTAGGAGTTGTAGAAATTTGGTTAGAGGAAGAAAGTATAGAGATAAAAGGATTTTACATATATAGGAATAGAAGGAGAAAAGGCCATAAAGAAGGAGCTGTGGGCTTTTTTTTTTTTTTTTTTTGTAAGGAATTCTCTAAGGAAAGCAATTTGAGGCACGTGGTCCACGACAAAAATTGTGTTGTGGGTTATAATGGAAGATAAATAGATCAATGAAAATTCCATATTATGTTTAGGTGTAATGCATAATGCACTTGTCTCCTCACAGTACCATAACCCTGACTTGCTGAAGATGTTAGAAAGGGATACTGAGAGATCAAGTGAGAAATGCAGGAACACAGAAGTGATAATAATGGGTGATTTTAACATCAGAATAGGTGAGGAAGATGTCAACATGGAGAGTGAGATGATATTTGGAAATTAAATAAGAACAGAAAAGGATCTTTTCAGACATAGCAAAGATAAGTGTTAGACAAGGAAAGTGAAAAACTCATTGAATTTTGCTCTAGATATTTTAAATGGTAAAAATGGTGAAGATGTATTGGGGAGTTTACCTTTGTGAATGTGAATGGGCAAAGTGTCATTGGCTATGTATTATGGCCAGTTAACTTGGGGTATGCATTAAATAATTTTAAGATAATGAACTTTGTGTCAAATAGTAGTCGCTTCCCACTGGTGGCGGACAAAAAAATACGATCGGAGGTAGTAGTTGAAATTGCATAGGAAGGAGTTGTTAGGAAATATAGTGAATTCAAATGGAAAGAGGAACATAGAATACATTCAAGTAAACATTAGAATCCAAGTATGGTCAAACTTGCCAACAGGGAATGAGCTTCATGCGAGAGAAATATGAAATAGAGAGTGTTATTAACATTTGTAACAGTTTATTGCCAAGAGCAGGAGATGGGATGAGAAAGGGGAGGGGAGGAAACAAAAGGGGGGGGGGGGGGATTGGTGGTTTGAAGAGGAATGTATAGTAACATAAAGAATGCTGAAGCAATCCTTTATAAAATGGAGAGTGGTAGGGGGAGAGGAGGCAAATTAAGAGTTTCTAAAAGGTAGGAATTTTTATAACTTATTGTTAGAAGACAAACATGAATGTAGAAAAAAGAAGAGTAACCTGTTTTAAGTGAAAGTAATATCAGTAAAGTGTGGAAAGTATATGTTTAAAAAGTACATAATGAAATCGAATATTAAGCCAGTAGAATGGTTAAATTACTTTAAAATGTTATTTGAGGAACACTGCTGTATCAAGGTAAAACCATTAATGAATTTTGGAATGAGTTACATAGAAATATTGGATGGTGAAGTGAGAGATGGTGAGGTAGTTAAACATGTGAAATTGATGACAAAGAATAAGGCAACAGGAAAAGATGGGATCTGTTCAGAATTCATTAAGGAATGGTGTAGTGATGTAAAGTTTGCTCACAAGTTTAACACAATTATAGTCAAGGGATCAGTTCCAGAATGTTGGAGGAAACCAATAAAGGCAAGGGGAGTGTAGACAAGCCCAATAATTACAGAAGTATAGCTCTGCTATCAGATGTGGGAAAAAAATTTACAGGCATTTTAACGAATAGATTACAAAATTGGGTAGAAGAATATAATATTCTTTCTGAATTTCAAATGGGTTTTCGTTGAGGGAGAACAACTGCTGACAATTTATTCATAATTAAAATGTTAGTGGACAAATACCTAAAAGAAAAAAGCGGTAAATTGTATATGGTATTTGTAGACTTAGAGAAAGCATATGACTGTATTAACTTAAAACTGTTGTGGTATAAACTGTTGAGCAAGGGAGTAAGTCAACATATGGTAAATATTCATAAAACCCTATATAAAGAGAATACATTTTATGTAAGAGTAGGAGCAGGAATGGTGACATAAGAAATGAATCGAAAGCAGGGATTATGACAAGGGTGTAAGCTACGTCCTATACTATTCAATTTGTTCATAGACGATATGCTAATTGAGATAGGAAAAAGCAACAATTGTTTGCCTGTAATAAACAATGTCACAATCCCAGGGTTACTTTTTGCAGACTATTTAGTTATAGGATCTATTTCAACAACTGGTCTTAAGCAATCCTTGCAACAAATAGCGAAGTATCACAATGAATGGAACTTGATTGTAAACCAGGAAAATATTCAAATTATTGTATTTAAGAAAGGGACAAAATTGAGCAAGTATGAAAAGTGGAAGAAAGAAGGTAAAGAATATAAAGTGGTTAGAGATTGTATATGCTTAAGGGTCAAATTTGATGGGGGAAGGAAAATGGGAGAAACAGTAGAAGTTAGCTTTGGCAAAAGGGAAAGAAGTACTGGCAGCAATTAGAGGGTGCAAATATAAAATAACACATAAATGTCAACTGGCTAGAAAGAATGTATAATATGGTAGTTGAAGCTAAAGTGCTGTATGGACTTTAAATATGGGGACTAGATAGATAATGGTTGAGAAGTGATACAGTGCACAGGATGTTCTGCAGGATACAGTGCACAGGATGTTCTGCAGGAAAGTGTTAGCTCTACCAAATGCAACAGTAAAGGAATTTGCTTAAACTGATATGGGATGAGTGGGAAGGAAAGGTGTGATTATGGAGAGAGCTCTTTAAGTATTAGTTTAGAATACTAAATTTAGATGAAAGCAACTTGTTAAGGTAATGCTTAGAATATCAAGTTATTTAATACAAACTAACTTAGAAAATATTGGATCAGGGGAAATTTGGAGAAAGAGGTAAAACAAAGCAAATGATTTCTGGAAAGAAGCTAGGAGGAGATTTGAAGATATAGAAATACAAAAATTGTTCAGCAATATATGGCATAAAAGATCTTTAGAAACATATGTACAAATACATGAGGAAGAGAAATGATGTAATTATATAAAGAACAAAGGGAGAGTATTGCTTGTGTACGAGCATGTGTGTCGAGACTAAAGGGTATGAGAAAAGGACTCCAACAGAATCAATGCCCAATATGTGGTGAAAAGGAAGACATGGAACATATAGTTATGACTGTAAAGGTACAGTGCTTTGGAAGAATGGTAAATGACTGAAAATGGACAGAAAGATAGCCTTAATCAAAGTTTTTAGTAAGGATAGCAAAAAGGTAGGCGAGCATTTGTCTAAAGTAAAAAAGAAATGTTTTCAGCAAAAAGAGAGGTAAATGAAACAACATGGTTGTTTTAAGAAATGTTGAGTATGACTGTTGCACATATTATTATTATTATTATTATTATTATTATTATTATTATTATTATTATTATTATTATTATTATTATTGTTATTGTTGTTGTTGTTATCATCATCCTCATCAAAATAAATGTGCTAGATTATAAGGAAAACTTGGTTAGAATATGGCAAGATATAGGTGCTTAGTATAAATAAATTACTGGCAAATGTTGGAGAGATACCTAAACTTACTCCAGAAGTGTTTCCTTTCCCAATCATTTCATTTCTTGTATCATCTAATGGCTGTGGTGTTGTCTGCAGTAAGAATGGTTGTTAAACACTACTAATAATAATAATAATAATAATATTTATTTCGTCCAGTTTATCAATACATTGATTTTAGACACGTCATTTCATATATACATTTGTACAAAATCATAATTTATAGCTCATCCAAATCATATAAACATCTATTTAACAGATATGCCTTCAATTTTAAGTTAAATTGTCGTTTTGACACCTCTGCGATTGCTTTAATTTTTGGGGGTAACTTGTTAAAAAGCTTAATTCCTAGATATTGTACATCTTTCACTGATGCAGTTTTATTTACATTACATCTATAATAGTTCATGTTGCCTCTTGTATTGTATTCATACATTTGTTTATTTTTTATTTGTTCACACTTGTCAATTACAAACATTATTGCTCTATAAGCATATAGAGAGTAGATGGTTAGTATCCTTTTATTAATAAATGTCTCCCTGCATGATTCCCTGAATTTTAAATTAAACATGATTCTAACACTTTTCTTTTGATATAAAAGTAATTTGTCCATATGTGTTTTTGCAGCAGCGCCCCATATTTCAATCCCATAGATTAAATGTGGGTAAATACATCCATAATAAATGAGTTTTAAAATGTTAGAATTTTTATAACTGCTAAAATATCTTATTAAGTATACTGACTTGCTGATTTTATTACATATAGACTCAATATGTTGTGCCCACGTTAACCGGTTATCTACAATAATACCTAAAAATTTTTGTATTTTCACTTCTTGTACAATGTTGTTATTAACTTTTAGAGTTAGATTGCTACTTTTATTCAACATACTATAATGCATTACAGTAGTTTTACGCATGTTACACTGTAGATTTATGGATTTAAAATCATTTAACAGCACAGAAGTCGTTTTATTGAGGGTTGCATTTAGGCCCTCTATGGTTTTATTCCAGCACACCGCAGTAGTGTCATCTGCATATGTCATAACAGAAGTGTTTTGCAAACATTTTATATCATTGATGTACATAATAAATAACAGTGGACCTAATACTGAACCTTGTGGTACACCATACTTCACAATTTCCAATTTTGATTTTACCCATTGAATTTTATTCCCCTTTTTACATGATATTTCTGTATACTGTCGTCTTCCAATCAAGTAACTACAAATTAATTCTTGTGGTAGTCCCCTAATGCAATAATTTTCAAGCTTACTAATTAGGATATTGTGGTAAACACAATCAAAAGCTTTAGATAAATCTAAGAATAGAGTGCTGACCTTCTCATTGTTTTCTAGTTTACCAATTACTTCATGTATATATTGATTAATGGCAGTAATAGTGGATCGTCCTTCTCTAAAACCGTGTTGAAAATTTTTTAGCATATTGTATTTATTTAGATAACTATTTAGCCTTGACAATAAAACTCTTTCAAATAGTTTGGCAATTTCAGATGTTAGAGTAATAGGTCTATAGTTATCAGTATGTTGTTCATCTCCCCCTTTTAATATTGGTCTTACCACACCCAATTTTAGAATTTCTGGAAATCGACCCTGTTCCACTGAATTATTAATTAAATATGTTATTGGCTTTAGGATAGCACTTTTACACCTTTTTAACAACTTAGGACTAATTTCATCCCATCCACTGCCTGTTTTATTGGGTAGATTATCAATTATTTGACCTATTTCATTTTCTGTTGTCGGCTTGATAAAAAACGAAGAAACTGCTGAGGAACTGGTATTCATATAATTTGTCAAGTTTGGTATTTGAGAGGGGACACTTAGAAAGAAATCATTGAATTTTTGACTGACAATAATAGGATCATCTGTAATTACCCCATTTATTTTTAGTGTAATATTTTGATATGATGGAGATTGCTTTCTGGTTTCATTAATCAGGCTCCATGCAGTTTTGCAAACATTTTCAGTATTACCCATTTTCTCTCTGAATTCATTAATTTTTGTATTACGTAAGCTATTTAAGTAATTTCTTTTTACGTTCTTATATTTGTTTTTATAATATTCCAGAGAAGTACTTTTATACAAAGCATACATGTCTCTCATTTGCTCTTTTAGTTTGATTGTCTCTGTTGGTAATTTTGTTTTTTTATTATTATTTACAACTATACTTTTCTGTGGACATGAGGCATTAAAATTTGTTTTGAATATCTTATAAAATTCATTCCATTTATCATCTACATTGTTGCTATTACAGAAAACAGTTTCCCAATCTACATCAGCTAAGTTATTTATTAAATTGTTTATATTTTCATTGCTCAAGTCCCTTATGATTCTAGTTTCTCTATTTTCATTGTTACACCCAACAACAACAAAGTCAACCAATTGTGCATAATGATCAGAAATGTATGTTTCAAATACAGTATATGAAATGTTTTTAATATTAGATGCAACATGATCTATAATGGAGGAAGTTTGATTTGTCACTCTAGTTGGTTCCTGAATTATATCTTCAATATTATAGGAACTAAATATTTCCTTTAGATTTTTGTACGATCTGTCACAGAGATCAGCATTAACATTAAAATCCCCAGCAATAATCACTTTTGAATCAGTACTTAGATGATGATCTAAAATAGTTTCCAGTTGTAGAAGGAATTCATTAACAGCTGTAGAGGGTGATCGATAAATCCCAAGTATGAGTATGTTGCCCATGTTTGTTGCCACTTTAATTGCAGCTGCCTCTAGGACCTTTTCTGTGCAATAGCTATTTACATCAATTTTCTTGACTTTAATTCCATCCCTGATATATATAATAACCCCCCCTCCCCGATAGGTTGATCTAGAATACTTGGAACCAACTAGGTAATTATCAATTTTACATATTTCATCATCCCTTGTCCCATGTTCAGTTATGACACAAATATCTGCATTTACATCATTTAATATTTGAGTTAATGCCAATAGCTTAGTTTTTATATACTGAATGTTCAAATGTATCACCCTGAGCTTGTTACAAGTATCACTATTTGTAACTGTTGGCATTACCTTAGGGGTGATATCCAAGCCTACCACATTAAAATTAGCATCCACACTGACCGGTATCAGTTTCCCTTGCACAGTATAGAGGATACCACATTACATAACAGATTACCCAATATAAACGACCCTCTTCTGTTCAAATGCACCCCATCTCGGCCATAGTCTTTTAGGCTCAGCCAACAATTGCCATCAACCATCACACAATTTTTCACCTTGCACATCCAGTCGAGTTCACTATTTATCAATGATATACGCCGATCACTAACATCGCATCTTCGTAGAATGCTGCTGACGGCCACTTGTGTTTCTGGCACTTGTTCCTGGATATATTGAACTAGATCCATGGTGTCCCCCATGATCTCCTCGGCAAGAGTTCCCTGGTTAATATTATTTGTACCCACGTGCAGAACCACAACTTCCGGATTGAGTTCTTTTAGATTTAACTGCTCCACTTTGTGTTTGAGTTCTGTAGCTTTAATCCCTGGGAAGCATCGAACATCATAGCCTTTATTCCTGCATACTTCACCCGAGAATTTCAATAGAGAATCGCCAATTATCATAACATTCCGTGTTTTATCTGATTTTTTCACTTCTTGCTTTTTAAACTGTACAGGGTTTTCATGCTTAGGACTAGTAGATATTTCCAGAATATCTTCTTGATCTTGTAGCGCTTCATATCTATTAGATAGCGGTACATCACACTGATGGAGTCTAGTTATGTTTGGTTCAGAATGCCTTCGCAGCTTTTTACCTTTTCTGCCTACCACCGTAAAAACATCGCGGCATTTCTGTAATGATGTTGGAGTCGGTTCCGAATCAGATTTTGTTGTTAGCTGTATTTTCAATGCTTCGTTTTCTTTTCTCAGAGCAATCACTTCTTCCTGCACACGCTTTAGATCTTTATTTAAAATATCAACTATAACATGAAGCGACGTTACCACCTCACAGTCATGCATTTCCCGCCTTTTTTTCGTTGCCGCTGTAGCCACGTACACTTGTTCTAATTCTTTTCGAACTTCTGATTCTCTCAATACCCTATCTTCATTTCCGTCATCTTCTCTCCTATTTCTAACTACTTTACTGCAGTTAGAAAGCACAGCATTGTATTTATTTCCACGATTTTCACTACTTTTATGAAGCTGACTTCTCGTTACAACACCACGCGCCGCCATCTTATACTTCTACCTCTACTGCTACTTCAACATACATCAGCATTATGTTCTTCAAATGTATGGTGAAAAATTTAAATAGATAACCCTAGGAATTTTATTTTTTCAGCTCTCAGCAGGACGAGATTGTATTTTACACTACTCAACATTAAAACGATTCTGTGTATTCTCACATGATGAGCTTATATGTAAAATGGCTACAAATCCAGACAATTTAGATGATACGGTAGCTGCTGCTACTTATCAAGACATGCTGAAAATGGTATATCGTGAGATGGATATGAGAAAGGTCTTATTGGCGTGGGTAAGTATAAAGTATTTTCTATATACTATAAAAAGAAAAAAAATCCTTCTCTTCTGCATTGGTATTTAGGCTTTGAGAAGGAATTTTCACTCCTTTTTAAAATGTTTGTAATTAGCAGAAGCTAGATTAGATGCTTTAATGTGAATTTTTCCTTCTTAATCCAGGCTTAGGAAGGAAAAAAATATGTTCATTTAGAACCAATCCATCTATCCACCATCAATACAGATTATTTTTTCTGAACAAAAAGCAGTAAAGATCAATAAAGTGTTCCAATATTGTTGTAACAAACATTTAAGAAATATGGGTATTGGTTTAATTTTTTTATTCACACAAGACGTGTATACGACAGGAGTTGGATAGGTAGAGTCAGACTCAAAAATTCAATGCCACAGCCGGGATTTGAACCATGGTTTCTAGCCGGCTGCTCTTCCTCTGAGCTACCATAGCAACATGCCGGCATAGCATTGAATTTCTCAACTGATTGTAAACAGTCTGATTGTACCTATCTACCTATCCAATTTAAGAAATATATTTTGATAAACACTTACTTACCTACTATGAAATTCTAACATTTGTAGATACTTGTAGGGCAGGTTGTCATATCCCCAAGGGCTGTTGCCTACTCTGCATAACAAAATGTGGCTATTGAAGATAAAAAAAAAAGCAATGAATTTGGGTTTTCAAAAGATGTCACAAGAAGTCTGTTGGTGTTTCTTTTTTTTTTTTTTTTCTTCTTTTTTTTTTTAAATGTAATTTTCCGTTAACTGATGGATAAAACCTGAATTAATTTTCTCCCATATGTTTTGTTCTCTATATTAGTACCTTTTTAAACTGGTCCCTCTGTTACACATATTTTTTCAATATCTTTTCATAGAGAAATGCAATTTTAGATGATAACACTATACAATAAAATTTCAACTTCTTGCATGCCATAAAATGGAATTACTTCAATTTACTTATTCACAAGTCCTAAATTTGAATTTGAAGCAACAAATCTCTTGTGTTACATTCATATGACATCCTTTATCTGTTTTGCAAACTAACTATACTTACAAAAGAGTATTCTTTTTTCTATATAATGCTAGTCAAGATAAACGTTACCATATGGTCTTATTACTTAGTTCCTTATAAGTAGAAGGGAAATAAGGGAGTACAGTAGGCTAAAGTGACAGTAAAATGTTTTAAAAGCTGTTGCTATGCAGTTGTCATTGAAATTAAATTTTCCTACTGTTGAAATCTCTATATGAAATTTTTGGGTGGGATCCAATATCTTCTGTGCCTACTATGTACACGCCTAGCCAAAAAAATGAGTGATGTCTGGAATGCCAAATTCGTCTAAGTTCTAAACAGCATGGCGCCTTGTCTACACCATCTGCAATACAGTTGTGTAGCAGCACCAACAAATTGTCATAAGTTTCAAATTTTAGTATTACTTACCCATATGGTCAATAATCATAATCAAATAGCTTCTTCAGCAACAAACTATTAATATTAACTAAAAATATAAACAACACAAAACATGATACAGTTTGTATTTTACAGCATTGCAAAACCTGCCACTTTTCATGTGTGTTTACTGTGGCACTGTTGCAAAATGTAGGTTTCTCCTCAGCTGAGGGTTACAGGTTTGCTTCTCACATGTAGCAAACCTATTTTTTCCCCCCCTTCTCTTAATGGTGTTGGATCAACACAGGCTATTTATTTTAGACATACCTATTTCATACACACATTTGTTAAGTTAATAAGTTGATAGTGATAATGATGCTTCTTTAAGGATTTATTCCACCGAACAGCAATATGCTGCACACAAAAGCATGTGGTGTGCAGAATGGTAGGCAAGCATATCAGGTGCAAACAGTTCTCTCTCAATGGGGGGAGGAAAAAAAATGGAATTTGTATGATATGAAAAAATACCAAAAGTATTGTTAAGAAAACTAATGTTTTGAAGCATTTTTAGGAATTCAGTTTTGGGCAAATTTGATTTTTTGGGGAAGTAGGAACTTTTATATAATATTCAATACACCCTTCATGAACCGATCCAACAGGAAAATGCCAATTGCAACTGGAATAATGTGATATTCTCAGATGAGGTAACATTTTCTTCCACACGTAAGGGAAAGGTGATTGTCTATCGTCCAAAGGGGTCCCGATACAATGCAAAATGCCTGGCTTCATAATATTCCATCATGGTTGTGTATCTGTATTGTGTTGGGATGTATAGGCGTGCTGTGGCAACTTGCTGATACATTGAACAGTGTGCAGCACACGGTAATAGTCGATAGTATTTTGATTCCTATGAGGATGAGAGATCCTGATGGAATTGTTGAATTTGAACAGGATAATCATCCTGTCCTCGCATCTTGAAAGGTTTCAAATTAGTTTTCAGAGGGGCAGGATATCAGAGTGGTAGAATGTGAGAATGTGTGGATAGAAGTATAAAGTAGCTGCGCTGCAATTTATCTATAGATGGGCAAAGGACAAAAGATGGCTTCCTGGCACAAATTCAGAAGCCTGGAATCTTAAAGCTTCTCATTCACATTACTGCAAGCAATTAATTTAGTCTATGTCCTGAAGATTAAGGGAAGTTATATGAGCTGATGATTGATACACTCAGCATTAATTAGTTTATTTTTTGTGTTTTAGTTTTAGAAGATAATAGTTAATTTACATATCTTCTTTTAAGTTATATAACATGAGTGTTAGCAGAATTATATTTTTGTGTGCACAGATAGGCCCCATAACTTCAAATAACAAGCAGTGCAAGATTTGAACCTAGGAACTTATGAGTGGAAGCAAAGTCTTCTTAACCTCTCGACCACTGGAAAATCGTTTTATGAACTGTTTTCAGTACTCATAAGTTAAGCATTACGCTGTCAGTAACGGACTATTGTACAGTATTTTCATGTGCATCGTGAACACAGCTTTTACGAAGATACACAAAACTCTTCGATCGACACATCTGGGGATGACTCATTTTTTGGGTCCACTGGTGTACATTGTACAAATGTGCTAGAGAAAGTAAAAGTTTCTTATCATGTGCCCTTTATCATAACAACCAGATTCTTTCTTAGTTTCACTTTGGAGGCAACATTTTACTACACCCAACATTCAAAAGAACTTACTTTATTGAAAAGGATGTGATGATTGAGAATACAAAGCCAAAGAATATAAAAAACGTAACTTAAAATCTAAAATAAATTGTCAATACATGCACACAACTTAAAAAATAATCTGGAAATAAACTTATAAATTTAAAATGTTTTTCCACAAGTGTTCGTTTTGTAGCTGGGAACATTTGGAGAGAAGGCACCAAAACTAGTTAGCAAGCATGTTAGGGAATCTCTTTCCTGCATATTGGCTTTCCATTTGGATTATTTGCTGGTGAAAGTTTTCTCCACATTCATTGGTGACCTGTTCATAGGTTTGCTATGAAGTTATGATAGGAGGAGAAGGATTAAATAAAAGTGAAAAGGATTTGTTCACAATGAAACATACTTGGTTAAATATGTATGAGTCACATACACTCTTATGCTTCATACAATAAATTTTTATCTAAAACTTGTTTTGCACATCCATTAAGTGCATTCTTGTTAAGCAACTTCATTATAGCTCTTCCTCTTTGACCTGTTGTTGCAGACTTCAGATTTTGGCTTTTGTCCAAAGGCATTTCAAAGTTCATTAATTTAACCCTAAATTTGGCCATATATATTTGTCCTTGTGTTGTTAATTCTGCTGCTTGTACGTTCTGTAATAAAGACACTATCTTTTTTATTTTGTGTTGTTCCTAAAATTGGTATGCTACTGCCAATTTATCTGGTTCTCTGTTTTTATTGTGATGAAAATGTTCTTCAAGCCTAGTTCCATGTTTCTTTTAGTTTTTCCTAAGTAGATTTTGTTTTGCAATTCTCAAATTTGATTTTATAAATACCTGCTTTCTTCTCTTTTGGTTTTTTTTTTATCTATCTTGGATAGTTTAAGTAATTTTCCTGTGCAGAATTTATTTTTTAGAGCCAAAGTGATATGGTAATCTTTAAATATTTTCTGGAATTGGTGTGGCTCTTGGATTATATATGAATTTCTTATATTTTGTTTTGTTTGTTGCAGAAAGTGTAGTTTCTTGGTCAGTGTTGTAGTTTTTTGAAATTCTTTACTTTACTGTAAATTATCTCTTTAGTATATCTGTTATATTCTGCTATCTTTATTATATGGTGCAATTCTCTCTGGCATTCCATTTTTTTCAGTGGAATATTGACCAACCTATGTGCTAGAATATTGCTTTCTGGGGTTTCATCACATTAAAATAGAGAAACAGAAAAATTGTCAGTAGCATACCATTTTTGGGAACAGCAACACAAAGTAAAAGAGGGAGAATATTTATTAGAGAATTTACAACAAGCTCTGGAACAGCTTGGGAAAAAAGATAATGCCCAAATTTTGGGATAAATTAATGAACTTTGAAATGCCTTTGGACAAAAGCCCAAATCTAAAGTTAGTCAAATCACCAAGAGAGCAGTCTCCAGAATTTGCTACAAAAGGAGGTCCAATAGGAACTGCTATAATGCAGTTGCATAACTGAAATTGCACTTAATGGCTGTGCATAACATGTTTTAGGTTAAATGTACTGTATGAAGCATAAGACTGTATGTGACTCATATATTTTTAATTAAATAAAGAGAGGAAATTAATTTTAAGGGTCATACAACGACCCTTTACCTTGTGGCCTCAACAAAGTTTATAAAACTTTGATATAGTTATCTGTTGTATAATTTGCATGAATTTCAAGTATATGTCTTTGAACACATGGAAATACAATTACTGTTTGGATGAGGTTTTCCTTGAATAAAGATTCCTTCTGGATTTTGCAGATTTCAGGAACAATGAAAATGCCCTTGTTTAATTTATCTTCACTCATCCTGGGAAATTTGTCCTTGTTATTGAAAACCATTACCATTTTTGTCCAATACCAAAACAAACTTGTTAAACTTTAATTCAAAATCTTCTCGGGCTTCTAGCCAGGTAAAAACTTGGCTTGACACCAACGTTTCGAAGAAGTGCATCTTCAGTTCACCCTGAAGACGAGGAAGATCCACTTCTTCGAAACGTTGGTGTCAAGCCAAGTTTTTACCTGGCTAGAAGCCCGAGAAGATTTTGAATTAACACGTCGCCAGGAAAGCTTTAGTTCGTATTGTTAAACTTTGTTTCAGACTCCACTTCTTCACTCTGTAATGGTTAGCTCACCTGAGAATCCCACTCAAGAAGGCAACAAAATTTCACAAATGCTGGTTGCATTTTGGTTAATAGGCCAATAACTTACAGGCTCCATATATTTACCATTTTTAATCATTATAGTTTCATGCTTTTAAGAAAATACCCATATTTTCATACATTTCTTTCACATTTTCACCATAAACCATTGGCACCAAAAGATAAATAGACCATTATGTATGCTGGTTCCATTCTATGATTATAGTTTGATGTAAACAAAATAGCAAAAACATATTATTGCACCAGGATCTATGATTGGAGGGAATGGTTGCACCATTTTAATGACCATGTGTTGAGTGCGGATTGTCAGTATTTTCTAGAATGAGAAACAATTTACAGATACTGAAGTTTGCTTAACTTTATCTTGTAAGCTTTTATTGTTACGATCAGTGCTAGACTTAAATTTTTTCCTCCCATAGACAAAGTGATAATTGTTAATATTTAATGTTTCTCTTATCACTTTCCTGATAGCTAAAGTATTATGCCATATCCCCCTAAAATATCAGGAATTATTTGAAGCACCCTGCATAACATTACTGCAACAGTTACGAAATAGAATACAATTCAAGACTATATGACTATTGCATTTGTAATAGAGCAGTGTTTTAATGTTTATATGACATTTTTAAAATAGGATTGCAAACTATATTTGTAGCAAGAGTTAAAAGACTGAACCAGTCAATGACACTGCACTCATTGACATGCTGTGATTTAAATCACCACATATTCGTAACAGCTAGTTTATTAATGCTGTTTTTAGATTTGACATTTGATGAGTCAATAAAGAAATGAATCTGGAATACATTTTCTACCTAACTGATGCATAAGTTCATTCATATCTTCACAGTGCGTAAGATCTACTGCTTTAGAAAAATATTCAATAAGCTATGACCACACTTTTAGTAAATTGACAGTTTGGTGTTGGGTTGTAGGAGAATTTTCTTTAGTCAAAATCCCAAAAATTCAGATTATACTTGTGTGTTTAAAATACCTTAAAAGATCATTTAGCATTGACTGTGCAGTTATATAAAGCTTTTTTCCCCCCACAATTTAGAATCAGGGTAAGGATTGAAAGATGTACTGGTACCAGCCTCAGGAGAAAATCTCAATGATTCCTCGTGTGGTCAACTATTTGGGTGGTATTAGAGTAGAAAGTAAATCAGTGCTTAAGAAACTTTTGCAATGAGGAAAAGTGTATTGACCACAGAATATTAATTTTTGATAAGAAATATAAGAAGTAACAGTCCAATATGTGGTCCTTCTACTCTATTCATACCATGGGAACAGCAAACAGCACAGAGTAGAGAGACTGCAAATTAATAGACTTCTCAAATTATGGGAACCCCAGAATATTTAGGTGTAAAATTATTGTTCTCATCTATTTTGGAGTTAAAATGCATCTCGCATGCTTGCTTAATCATAGGAGTAATATCTTCTTATTGAAGTTTTGTATTGAGATTCATCACACACATACTTAAAGAAAAAAAAAAGGAATTGACAATTTATGTACCAATATGACATCATTGCAGTAAATTGCCACTGTATATGGGTTTTGCAAACTACAAGTGCTATAACTGTCAAAAGAATCGTTCACAATCACAAAACTAATATCTGAACTCTCAATAAACAGGATCACAATATTTGACATTCTGCATGGTACCAAACAGGAATACTACTAGAGTTTTCTTACCAATACTAAGACATAGTGAGGACACCTGGAAGAATATAACAGGAAAAGCCATAGTACTGATAATAGAAGACACCAAAAGCTTCCATTAAAGTCTTCCTGCAATCCTATCTTATGTTTATATAATCTACACGGGGGTGTTTAACCTGCAAAGCATTAGCAGCAAGTGGGATAGCATTGTTGAACAAAAATTTGTATGATATGAGAAGTCCTGCATTTTCAAAATCATAACACCCGGAAGTATGTATATTATATAGTTTTAACTTCAAGCTGTTTTTGTTTTAAACATTACATTTTGTGGAAACTGCACATAACTTTCTTTCAATTCAATTTTTATTCACCTCAGGTATAAAATTTATACATATGGCTTCGTCATCACTTACAAATAAAATAGTACAAGAAATATACAGATATAATATAATACAGTTGTCCTAATACAATAGGTGCTAAATAGCAAGGTTAAGAAAATAATTAATGTTATAAAATTTGTGTTTTAATAATAATTTATGCGCTTCAGATTTAAAAATGTTTCCTGGCACAGTTTTAATGATCTGGATATCTTATTATATAAAATTATTTCTTTATGGGATACACTATTGAGAATTTTATTAAGTCAGTGACATTGTAGGCTTATTGCCTCAGTTGTTTGAGTATTATAGGCATGATAGTCCTTATTTCTTTTAAAGTATTGCATATTGCTATGAATAAAGGAGACTTTCTAGAATATATATACATGGTAGTGGGAGCATATTAAATTCATCAAAGATAGGTTTCCTTGGAGTATGAGGCGATACGTGCTTCATTATTCTTAAGATTTTCTTTTGTATTTTGAATATTGCAATTGATTGGTTAAAACTTCCCCTAAAGGGTGTACCACATGAAATTATTGAGTGTATATATCCAAAGTATACCACTCTCATTACCTCTTCACTACAAACTTTGCTTAACACTCTTATTGCATAAGTTAAACAATTTAATTTATGACTAAGAACAAGAATATGATCTTTCCATGTTAATGTGGTATCAATTGTGACACCTAGGAATTTAGTACAATGTTGGTGACTTATTGCAACATTTTGAACGAGTATTTGGAATTTATTTATGTATTTCAAAATTTAAGTAGCCTGAATTATTGACATTTAAAAATAATTTATTATAATTTAACCAATTGCATAATTTTGACATTGAATCGTGTATAGTCCATTGTAGTGAAGTTTGACAATGATTTTTATACACAAAGTTTGCATCATCAGCAAATAAAACAGTATTAACAGGAGTCGTGTATAATGGAAGGTCATTATTATAAAATATTCTTTGGATCATCTGTGCAATTGAAACAAGCAAAGTGCAGTTGAAATTCAATAGTTTTTCTGATCTTTCTATCTGTTATTTTATAATCAGTGTAATATTTAAGTAACACTTTTCTTTATTTTGCTACAGGGTATTAGAGATGCTGAAAGAGTGATGTTTGAAATGATACCAGATGATGAACGGCAGTGTGAAATCTGCAAAACAACATGCTTTCTATCAGCAGTTTCCTGTGCTTGTGCGCCAAATAAACTTGTTTGCCTGAGGCATTATAAAGATATGTGCAAATGTCTACCAGCTAAGCACAAGTTCAAGTAAGTTTTGAACATACTTAAAATCATTAACTTTATACCCTTATGTACATGTATAGTCTGTGGTATAAAAATAATAATGTTTATTCTTAAATTTAGTAGATAGTGACTAGAAGGGGAGGGATCATATGAGGTGTGAACAGTAAATCCTGAGATTAGTAAGAGCAAATAAAAGTACAATCAAGTTTATGGAATTGTGCTGATATGATGCTTATTAGTTTTTATTGGTAACGGAAATACTAAGCCACCTTTGCCATGCCAAGCCTCTCCCTTTACTTGGTTCTAGCACTCTACTTAGTGGTTGTCATACTTATTCCTTTTTTTTTTTTTTTTTGCTCCTGAGTTCTGAAACCAACCTGTGTTCATAGGTTAATGTTTGAGAGCTACACTTTGGACATGAAACCAATAAGGATGGACTCATCCAGGGCTGGTGTGGACAGTCATGGCGAGTCATGTTTTCCGGCCACTCAGGTGAAATATTTCTGTACTCCTCCCCTTGCACCGCTCACCTAGGCCTGATCTTTGTTCATAGGCTAATGTATGTACATTGGCTTACCCAGTGCTGGTGTGGGAAACAGATTATAAGAAGTTGTTGCCAAAATTAAATAAAAAAACTATAGGAAACCAGAAGCATCAGCACGTTTTGCATATTAACTGCTATTGGCTGGGGAAGCATACACAGATTCTAGTGCTTCTGGCATTTTAGGAATATCTGCTGAAGGATGTGTTCATAACACTTCTAATGCAGAATTAGTTTAGGCCATAATCAACTATAATATGGATAATAATAATAATAATAATAATAATAATAATAATAATAATAATAATAATAATAATAATATTGTTGTTGTTATCATCATTATTGTCATCATTATCATCATCATTATTATTATTATTATTATTATTATTATTATTATTATTATTATTATTATTATTATTATTGTGTTCTAAATTTACAACATGGGACTGCTGGCTTTACCTCCCATCTAAAGGAAGCCATGCTAAAGATTTTTATGCCCAAAAAAATTCATCACCCTCATCCACATTTCAACTCGTGATCTTGGGAACCAAAAGCTAGTATGTTACCCCTAGACCATGAAGGATGATGCTCTTCACTAAAGATAGACTCTATAAGGTACAGAATCTGCCATGGAATGTTAAAAAGAGAAATTCTGGACACTATATGATAAGCAACACCCAAAATGGACAGCTAAAGTTTGTGTTCAGAATTGTTCTAGGCAAACTCTTGATACTGGTTCTAGCAAAAGGATTAAACTGACAACTCTGCAAATTCTAGTGGAAGACTTAATCAGTGGAATATAATCTTCAGGGTCTAATTCATAGTTGTTGCACATATGAAATGGAGATGCTGAAGCAAGTAAGTCCTTCCTTACACTCAGTGCTAAGTGCTTCTTTATTTTTGAAGTACTTTGTGTGGCAGGATGGTTCAGCTGTTTAACAGTCACTCAGATGCGCAAAGGAATGTGTAAATGAGTATGCAGGTGATCGCACAGCCAGCTGCCATTTCCATATTTGTTGTTTTGTTCACAACAGCTGTTGAGCATGTGATAAAAGTTGCAAGTTTAGAAATATTAATTAGGTAATTTAATAAGAACTGAAGCTTTCATGGCGACGTATTAATTCAAAATCTTCTTGGGCTTCTAGCCAGGTAAAAACTTGGTTTGACACCAACGTTTCGAAGAAGTGCATCTTCCTCGTCTTCAGGGTGAACTGATGGTTTGAGCTTGCAGAGACTGATATTTATAAGAGCTGGGATGAAGCTACCAATCAGATGTTAGCTTCATCCCAGCTCTTATAAATACCAGCCTCCGCAAGCTCAAACCATCAGTTCACCCTGAAGAGGAGGAAGATGCACTTCTTCGAAACGTTGGTGTCAAACCAAGTTTTTACCTGGCTAGAAGCCTGAGAAGATTTTGAATTAATTAGGTAGTTATTTTAATTTAAAATCAAGTAGATTGTAAATTTCAGTACAGGTTGCAGTATTAATTATACATTTATAATAGTCCGAGCAAAATCATGAAAAAAGAAAAACATTTAATCAAGCTGGAATGAAACTGACTAAAAGAGTTAGTCTTTAGATACAAAGATGTAGAATTGAGGCAATCAGATGCTGTGTGTGCTTTAGCCTTAAATGGTATTCACTTGTGGACTATTTTAGCATTGAAAACCTGACTTTCTACCATGAAATGATAGTAGGTGGAAATATTTACAATAAGTTGGCCATTGTAAATGTGCACGCATGGAAGCAAAACACAAATACAAGTACTACATCATCTGTCAATAAACCAAAAAAAAACAAAATAGCCAATAGCATATAATCTTTAGTGTGAATAGCAACTTTACTTGCAAAATGGATAAACATCTGTTTAAGATTCTGATAACTCAAAGTATATTTGGAACTTAATGGTGAAGTATCACTTCTTAAGTAATTCATTGCAGGCATAGTAATTTAGCGATGTGTTACAGAAAAGCACTCAGGGATGTAATTTGTTTAAAGAAGACATATTTCCACATTTTTATTTTTATGAAATTATTTTCAATAAATGGAGCAGTATCTCATTTTAGTGGATCAAAGGATTTTGGACATGATAAATGAGAAAACATGTTAACAGAAAATATTATATAATAGTTAAGGGCTCTGAGATTCTATTCATCTTCTTTTCAGGCAAACATGCTTCACATAAACATCATTAACATTGGTTTAAGGTTGCATTGCCTGGCAGACACATTAGACAGTGGCTTTAATAAAACGATATCACTTCTAAAATTTAGCATTACTGTACATATGAAGTAGATTCTGTAAATCACACAAATTTTGCTTACTTCTGCACATTACCACTTTGTTATGAAACTCCATATACCCTACCAAATAATTATTATCATTAACCTCCATTATAGGCAGTGAATGCAAGATGGCATCACTCTCCTTATTGCATATAAGCAAAGGTCAGAGCTCCCATATATGAATAAGTATTTCATGGTTCACACTTTCTGGAAAGTCAGTGAACACTTTAAAAAAGTACCTAAATTTGGAGAGATATATAAATTTTTAGAAAAGCCAGGGCATTTTTTAAAATTTGATTCTTCTCATGCTCTATAAGTTACTCCAATAAAAAAGAGCAAAATTCATCACATCTTTTCTTGATAATTTCTTCTGGTGAAATGAAGTGGAATCCAGTAAAACTGCTAAGTTGATTCATAATTCTATTGCAAGGCATTTTAGTATTTGGTTACCACACATTTATACTTTTTTTTAAATTTTTATTTCATACCATTCACTAGTAAACCATTTACCATAAGACTTTCTAACTTGAACTGATTGTTAGATTAGAAGTAGATCTAACATTATACTATAGGTTACAGAAAGCTTTCATTTGATTATTTTCATCTTTTTATTTGTTAAAGATCTAAATTTTGGTAGATTATTTTAGATGTTACTACAATTACGAGTATTCAAAATTAAATAATCCTAAGTTAGTTGAAAGAAAAATCAGATTTACTTCTGCTAAAGATACTTATATTTGCTTTGTGCAAGATAACTTCTTCAAAATTCAAGACTTTAGTTAGGTCATTCAATGGTATGCATAAAGTCTAGCATAAGCATTACCTAGCAAAATTTTAAGTATAATCTTGGCTTGTAATGAACAAAAGAAACTCCAATGTAGCTGATTGAGCTTTTGGTTTGGAGGTAGCTCTAGCCTGAATTTTTCAGCCACCATTTGACTATGGTTAAACATGATGCATAATAGGAGTAAAAGCTTGATTTCTTGTGGATTATTCTTGAAATTTTTCAAGACTAGTAGGTGACTTTGTTTCATGCTAGGAAATCTTAAAGTTTATTGTGCCACACACTGTTCAAAGTTCATGAATATCTGTCAAAGAAAGGTATATCAAGCTAAGCAACAATGCAGAGAGAATATAGATAAATTTTTATGTAGATTCAATGAATACAGCATCCAGTTCATTTTGCATAATTTCTTGGGAGAGAGTGCAGAAGCACAAAGAGGTGCACTAACATTGTAAGAAAGGGTTTTGTCATTCAATTGGTGACCCAAAATTTCACACTGATTTTGGAGAATATGCTGGGGTTCACCAATGGACTGCATGCAGAACTGCTGGTTACATGAGCAGAGAATTTTTGGAAAAACTATCAGTCTTTTATATATAAGAAGTTAAAATTGATAAACAAAACTAGCAAAATAAATTTATTTTAAGTGAAATTTCTTTCGGGCTTTTAGACCATGGTCATTAAAAAGGATTTGCTCTTGATGTTCTACTCAAAACTGTATTGACCATCATTACAGGACTTGCCGATGAGTGAAAGGCAGACAACCTGCCTCCCTTATATGTGTGCACGAAGTATCACGTCCTCATCACTGTTTGGCTGGTGGACATCCAATTGCCTGAATTCCAGCTACACTATCCTTTCCCACTCCTATCAGTGGTACATGTATTTGGGCTATTTGTAGGTGTTCTAATGCTGGTATCCATGCCTTGTGTAATCTGCCCATCTCTTCTTTACATTTTCTTTATGTTTGAATATCTCTATTGTCTCCCGATAAAATCTAGCATGAGATTTTTCAAAGGAACTGATAGGTTCCATGTCTCTAAAACAAATATCACGGCCACTTTGGAGGGCATGTTTAACCACTACTGGTCTGTCTGTGTGCGCCAATCTGCAGTGTTGTTCATGTTCTTTTAATATTGTATTTATGCTTTAGTTGGCTTATGTTAACTTGAACACAAATACACTCTATTCAGTATTCTCCTACTGAATTAAGAGGTGGCCTTTTATACATCACAGATATTAAGTAATCCACTTCAAAGAGATGATGGCTGTGAAAGCCTTAGTACACACATAAAATAAATTTAATTTTCTAAACATAGTAGGATGTGTGTATGATAAGTAGGTATAGTAAGTATGTTACAAAACTTAGCTGTCTGGCACATGGTCTGTCTTCCGGTCATGTACTGTACACTTGGATGGCAGTCGCATAGCCTGTCACGCAGGCACACATGTGCAGATGTCAAATAAAATCTCAAATCACATTAACAATTATCAAATAAACAAAAAACATACCTTATCAAAGTAGATGGAAATACCATTCATCTGCATCAATACATCTATGACATCTTCTGAGAAAATTTTCATTTACACACATTTGCTCAGCTTCCGAAATAGCATGAATTTCTGTCCTGATATTTTGTTTTAATTCTTGTAATGTGTGGGGATTAGTTTTGTGTACCTTATTTTCCCTGTTTCCCCATACATAAAAATTGCAAGCCGTAAGATCAGGGGACTGATTGGGCCATAAACCTTTACTAATGATTTTATCCTAAAAAATTTCCACAATAAACAGTAATGATCCATCAGCTATTTGAGCGGTGGCAGAATCCTGCTGGAAATATCCAGACCAGCATCCAATGTCCGTCAGCTGTTTGAAACATGGTGTCAGTATATTATTTCTGTATCTTTCTGCATTTATGGTACACTCATAAAAAGGCCCCTATTATTCTGTATCAATTTATTGTGTACCTTGATCATGCAAGGGAGTTTCATGAATGAAATTGGATCTGTAGCATAATATTGGTTGTGTTGTGATGACACATGACCATGTAAATGAAACCATGAATAGTATTAATCTTATGTTGATTGTTCCATCATTAACATTCCTCAAAATCCAGTTACAGAAATTTACCCGACTTTGGTGAGCACATGATAGCAATTCCTGGACAACAGTAACCTTTATGGTTTGAGTTTCAAAAGTTTTGTTTCTTTTCATGCTGAAGCTTTCGAAGTGTCAATTTCTTGTGCAAGGTGTTGAAGAGATTTTCGAGGTGAACACTATAACCTTTCTCCAATTTTGTCTAATTTCTGCTCCATAAGCACACACCTGTTTATCTTTCTATTCCTATCAGAAATTGATTCCATCTCCCTGAATTTATTTATAAGCAAACAAATGACCTCTTTACTTAGAACATACATACCAGGAAATTCAGTTTCAAATTGCCTTACAACTTCCCTACAAAATGATGTAAGCACATACGTATTGTACGTAAACACTCTTTGTGGTACTGTAAACTATATTTTAAAAGCACTTCAAGCAAAACTAAACACTTCTAAACATTCTTAATGTTGTTCATATGTGAACTGGAGTAGGACAGAAGTAAGACTGATGCACATGTGATGACAACGGATGTAGGAAGAGCTCACTGGGAAATGCACTGTAAGTCATGGGCCGTACTCCTGGTGGCCAAGTTTTGTAACAAATATACTGTATATCTATTGAAAATATTTCTGATCTAGTTGCACTCAACATGCAGTTCAGTAGAAGTGTTTATAAGTGTGAATGTATCATGCAAAGTGGCCTGGCAGCCATGTACTCAGAAATTCAAGTATTTATGCAAGACAACCAGAAGAAGATAGAATTGTAATATTGTGTGTCGACTCAGATTAATATGGAATATCTCCCTATTGAGAAGTTGTTGCATAATGCTACACTCTGC
This sequence comes from Hymenopus coronatus, assembly GCA_030762935.1. NCBI lineage: Eukaryota > Metazoa > Arthropoda > Insecta > Mantodea > Hymenopodidae > Hymenopus > Hymenopus coronatus. The sequence goes on along the minus strand of CM060900.1, from coordinate 403,074,594 downwards.
TTCGTATTGCCTGATGTTACAAAACAGATGAGAAACATGTTATTGAGAATGGGAATGATGATGGTAAACAATAGGAAGTGTGACATGAAGAATAACTACAAAAGTAGATTAACAATGTTTTCCATACATAACTTCCTAACACAAATTTCTAAAAATCTCTGACCATAAGCAAATGCATATAAGCAGCAGACTAACACCTATGCACATTATGCTAATTTGCGATAAGTTTAAGTTGTTGCTGGAATAGCGACTAAAGTTTGGATTTTATGCATACTATTTTTTGTTTAAAACTGAAAAGTTCCTTAACAAAAGCTAATGAGTGAAGTAAATGGTTATTTTTTTTTACAGTTAAGTCATAATTTTGTTGTTTTATTATTATTATTATTATTATTATTATTGTTGTTGTTGTTGTTGTCGTCTCCCCTTTCCCTGTGCAGGTATGTTATTAAAATGGCATCAAAGAAAACTGTTTTCAATGACCAATGGTGGACTCTAAAGTCAACCCTCAATTTGTAGGCTGGTTAAGTAAAAGATCTACCAACTCAAAAGCTTATTGCAACATATGCAGAAAATCATTTGCCTTATTCAACATGGACCTGTACACTATTACATATTCCAAAGGAAAGGCTCATAAGAGTTTTCTTAAAATAAAGAATCAACTGTCTCTTAAAAACTTTGTATCAAGTGAAAGTGTTGCCAGTACAAGTAAAGGAAATGTTATCCAACCACCTTGTCAGTTCGGTATTGAAGTTTAATGCTGTGCTGGCATGTTGCCATGATACCTCAGTGTAGAGCAAGCGGCTAGAGAGCTGGAGATCTGTGGTTCAAATCATGGCTATGGCATTGAATTCTTCAGTCTGACTCTACCTATTCAACTCCTGTCCTACACACGGCTTGTGTGAAAAAACAATTAAATTAACAGATTGACCTAATAATTTGCTAAACTATGGAGCCCGGGATCTAAAAGTGCTTATGATGTAAGTCGCCATTGGTGTATGTCATCTCAAAATAATTTGAGATCACCTTGTGGTTTACTGGGAAACATGCAAGTCAGTTGAGAAGTTTTATGCCATGCCGGCATGTTGCTATGGTAGCTCAGTGGTAGAGCAACAAGCAGAGACTGGGATATCCGTGTTCCAAATTCCAGCTAGGGCATTGGATTTTTCAGTTTTCAGAGACTTTCAAATTAACGTTTCCAGACAGTTCAATGGCTTCTAAGTTCAAAATGGATGCAACAAAGTGTAAATATATTGTGAACTATGGTCTTGCTCGCTATTTTTCTAATGAACTCAAAGATATGTTAAGCCAATGTGATGATTTTGTCATCTGGATTGATGAGTCATTAAATAAGGTGGTACAGAAAGGGGACTGATATATTTGTTAAGATTTTCAACTTCAATTGGAGTAGGGTACACACTGAATATTTCTACAGTGAGTACTTTTGATGGAGCTACTGCAAAAGACTTACTTGATAATTTCACCGTAGGAATCCAACCATTAGATCCAAAAGAAATTCTTCAAACTTCAATGGATGGACCTTATATTAATTTCAGTTTTATTAAAAGGTTTTAAGAGAGGGTAAAGGAGGAGAATCCTGGTGGTAAGGAAATCATTAATGTCCGAGTTTGTGGACTACACATTGTTACTGAATTGATAAAATTTGGTCTGCAAGCTGCACATTGGGTTATTGATTACTTTTTGCGATATAGATATTACATTTTAAAGGATTCTCCTGCACTTACTGGGGAAAACAGTATTTCCTTTTAAACACTGTATTACCAGATGTTTGGAAAATAGCAATATGTTGATAGATTTTTGGCCATTCTTGATGATGTTAAGTCATTTATTGATTAAAGAGCCGATCTTATAACCGAGCCATTGAGAAGTATTGCAGCACAAACAAAAGACATTTTCATTAAATGTAAACTGGCATTTTTCAAAAATGTTTCTTTAGAATGTGAACTATTTTTGAGAAAGTTCCTAACTTATGATCCACTTGCTCCCTATTTATTTTCAGAATTGAAAATTGTGATTCATGATTTGTGGGAAAGATTTATTAAGCATGACAAGATACCTACCATTACATCTGCACTCTTCTCCTTGGACCTAAAAGATAAGCCAACTTGCATGACTTGAAAATTATTGATACCGGTTTCCAAACCAAAAAACTTCTTACAGAAGTTGAAGCAAATTATTCTGATATTCCAAAGTTCAGATTAGAGTGTCAAAGCATTCTAATCAAAGTGGCTGAAAAGTTATTAGAAACATTTCCAATCAAATATAAAACTATTCAAGGGTTATCATCATTAGAACTTAATATTCGAGGGTAATCCCAAAATTAAAGTCTCCAAAGCACTGGGACTTAAGTTTGCCAAATTTTCTTCCTTCTTCCCTCCAGTCTCTACAGAAACAATCGCACATCTGCTGGAGCATTCAGTCTTGGATTGACAGCCACTTGCAATGGAGTTCCTGTTAGTCACTACTACCAGGTGCAAAGTTTGTGCGGTTATCCAGTTTTTAATTGCAAAAGGCATTAAACCAATGGAAATTCGGCAGTTAACAGAAGTGTATGAACAATTATGTATGGATGTCAAAAATGTATGCAAGTGGTGTACAGAGTTTGCTGATGTTCATACTATAATTCATGACAAGGAAAGAAGAGGAAGACCACCAATTCTCGAAAAGACAATTGCAAAGAAATTGTGCTTTAAGATTGGAGGATCACTCTTGATAAGCTCTGCATTGTTGTTCCTGAAATTTCTTGAAGCATGATGGGTCTCAAGAATGCTGACAGAAGACGACAAAAGGCAATACATTAAAACTTCTCACCAATTTCTTCCATGCAAATGAAAAGGACAACATTTTGGATTCCATAGTCACAGGTGATGGAATCCCACTTCATACCTGAGACCAAACAACAATCATGTAAATGGCACATTCCGACTCACCCAAGCTGTGAAAATTCAAAAGAACACAGTCTGCCAGTAAAGTCATTGCAACTGTGTTTTGGGATTGAAAGGGAATATGGATTCATGGATTCTGGGAGAAAAATAAATGCTGACGGGTATTTCAGGCATTAAAAAAACTCAGACGGACAATTCAGAACCGAAGAAGAGGAATGTTGAGCAAGGGCATAAGCTTTCTCCACAACAATGCTTGCCGCCATACCGCCAATCAAACGTGGATCTTCTGCTACAGTTTGAGTGGGACATCATCACTCATCCACCCTATAGTCTGGACTTAGTGCCCAATGAATACCACTTGTTTTCCAAGTTGAAAGAACACTTGCCTGGAAGGTGCTTCAGTGATGATGAGGAGGTGAAGGATGAGGTCCAACTCTTCATCAATATCATGGCGGCAGGCTGGTATGACATGGGGGTACAAAAACTGCCACAGCGTTTACAAAAATGCATTGATCGAAATGGCAATTATGTGGGAAAATGTTCAGGGTTAAAAATTATGTACAAGTTATTGTAATTAAGTGTTTCTTTATATTTTTAAAATATTTGGAGACCTTACTTTTGGATTACCCTTATAGTATTTAATCAACCAGAACAAGAAAAACTAAGGGTTAAGATGTTACTTGAATTATAATACTGCTAAGGGAATCTCTGACATTGTTGCTGAAAAAGCAAGCCCAGTTTAATGGTCTTTGCATTGAAGCACATTCTGTTGTAAACTAAATTTTAAAATTTATTTTGGAAAATATACTATCTTTCAAGACTAGATGACTTTTATTCATGTTTCATAATAGGTAATCAAGCATATGAAAATATTTGGCAAGGTATTAAACTGAGTTTAGTCTTCTCATGGAAATGCAACAGTTGAGAGTGGTTTTTCTAGAAATAATAATATACTTGTTGAACATCTATATCAACATGGCATAATTGCTCAAATATTAGTTGAAAATTCAATTAGATTCCTTGAAAATATCAAAGCCAATTCTACAAGCAAATTTGATCAAGAGCTACCCACAGAAGATATGAAGAAAATGTCTTAGAGACAAGAAAGGCTAAAAAAGAAGAGGAAAAGAAAATGGCAGAAAAAAAAAGTTATCCTTAGAAATGAAGAAACTTCATGAGATGACGAAAGTGAAGGAACTCGAAGCTTGATGGAGGAGGAAAACATCACATGAAAAATTGAAATATTAAGAGAAGAGAAAACAAAAATATATAATTCTATTCGTTTTGAGTATGAAAGGTAAACACTTTCTTGACTGTTTTCAGAAGATGGAATTTTCCTATCCAGAACAAAGATTTTTTTTTTTTGTTTAGTCATGGCAATGTATTGTAATTTCATTACAACCCAGTATTTCTATGTAAGACGCAATGTGTGTAATATTTATATAATTTGTGTCCAAAAAAAGCAGTCATTTTGCATGTTGCTTTACAGTTTTGTTTGTTCTACAGAATGTAATGATTTTTTATTAGCAGTAACTTAGTATAGTAACGGGTAAGTCTAAAAGGTACAACCCAGCTGCACAATCTTTTGTCTGTCTGCATCGTCGGTGCCTGTTGCCATCTGCTGTTATCATAGAAAGGTGTGGATCAAACCAACAACATTTTTAAAACTACAGTTAAAGGCTTTACTTACAAGCTTTATGAAAGGAAATGCTGAAACTGGCCATAGTCTTTGTCCATACATTTTCAGCACCTCTTTACCAAACTATCCATCACTCGCCACAATTCACCTTGAGAAATGGTGGCAATTTCCTGGCAGGTATTTTGTTTTAATTCTTCCAGGGTGTGTGATTGTCTTGTACACTTTATGTTTTAAGTTACTCCAGAGATAGAAATTGCAGGGGGTTAGCTCAGGGGACCGAGGAGGCCACAAATCTCTACTAATGAAACACACTTTTAATTGTTTTCATTGAAAGATTGGCCATATGAGCTGTTATAATATCTTGTTGAAAACGTCAAAATCACATTCCCTGTCCATTAATTCTCTAAAAAACTGTATTCGTGTATGTACAGGCATTAATTGTTGACTCGAAAACAATTGGCCTCATAACTCTTTCTCTGCTAATAGCACACAATACACCAAGTTTTTTCGTCATGAAGGGGTACTTCATGAAAAATATTAGATTTCTCAGATTATTTCTTCGATTATTTTGTGTACACACATCCATGAAGGTGGAACCAAGCCTTGTCCATGAAAAATATTAAATGTGGGTCTATACACCTTATGACTGTGACGATCGAAGGTGATAATTGAAAAATAGCATGCAGGTTCGGCAAGTTAGGGGAAATGCAACATTGCAACCTTTTCTAGAGAGGGGCAAAAGGAGGGGTGAAGGGCGGTATTCACAAGCACGTGGTAGTTGGTGCGAACCAAAAAGTATAACGTTCCTTTGTTGTTAAACATCACATCACTATAAAAAATACATGTTTTCTTACCTTATTCTTCATCGCTGGATTCTCTTTCAGAGTCGGAAACTCAAAAGCTCACTATGAAGGGTTCCATAACAGCATCCTTGGATATTTCTTTACGAAAATCATCTTGCAGCTTTTCTGCATGTTGAATACAGTCATGCCACTTTGTTGCAGTAATGCCTTCCACAGCCTCGTGCGTCAGTCTCTCCTTGCCTGCAATTTCAAGGTGTTATTTTTTTCTACTATATACGCCTTCATTTGTGCCCACACCAATTCTATTGGATTGTATTGGCAGTGGTAAGGTGGTAATCATACTACTCTGTGTCTAAGTTCTGCAGCAGTGGTATCCAATTCAAAATATTTTTCTGACTTATTAAATTTAACAATGTATAGCATTTCTTCTCATGTTTGTGACGGGGCAAATGGAATTTTCCTATTGGATAGCCAAGCCATAATATCGGCCTTCCTTGTATTAGAGCACGATATCTTTTCCTTCTGAACAGAATGTATGCTTGCATTGTCCATTACTATGACCGATCTTGGTGCTAAAAATGGCAAGAATTGGTTCAAGAACCAGTTTTTAAACTCACCAGCATTCATTTTTGTGTGATAGTCAGTTGGAGTCTTAGATTTAGTGCGAAATAATTAATTTGCTCTCAGAGATGAAACCTGGGTCGGCTGAACCAGCATGGCATAAGATTAGATGACCACCTTTGCCAATAGCAATCTTTAAACCTCCACTCCCGTCACTCATCTGATCTGATATGCTTTTGGTTTACCCTGGTTTCATCCAGGTAATAAATTTTTAGTGTCCCACCGGTTTCTAATGGAGTGCATTGTTCTGAGAAACTAGCTCTCGCAGCTACAATGTCACTATGTTCCATTATTAACTTTCTTCCGTCATGGCATTTCATGTAATGAAATCCCATTTTCCTTAAAATATACAGCATGGAAGATTTACTGCCCTCAAAACCCCATGTCTTGTTTCATTTCGATAACAAGCTTCTGCACTGTAGGAAACTTGTCAGTTCTCATACATCAAAGAAATTCTTGTCGAAATTGTCAAGCTAGGTCACTGGTTTGTTCCTTTTATGTTTTTATGTACTTTTCCAGGAGAATTAAATGTATCACACTCTCCTGCATGAGCACAAGCTCTTGCTTCACTCACAATTCTTTCCATGGTGCATATACCCACCTGACAGGCTTCAGCTGTTTCCTTGCAACATTTGGCAACACTGTTTAGTGAGCTTTGTGGTTTTTCCGTCTTCCCCAGGAAATATTTGTACACATTATATACCATTTCTCTTGCTTGACTGTGAAGAACGCAAATTTTTTTGCTTCAGCCATCGTCAGAAATGTTAACGAGCTATTCACTATCTTGTTAGCACACAAAAGAGTAGATTTATAGCTCATAATTACTTAATTTTACTGTTAAACTTCAGGGTAAGTTCCCACTAACATGAACTGAAACACACTACACCTGATTGGCTAGAAAGCACGTGACTGTGATGTCGTTGGACATTTGTCTACTGCACATCCGCCTTTATTCACGACAGGTACTCTTAAGTACAGGACAAATTAATAAATCACTTGTAATAATGGAAGTAGACCATATCTCTGTAAACTCAATATTAAACTTCAGAGAAGAGCAAAATCGCGTCAGAAGTTTGACCTTGTTTACAGCAGCAGTGTAGAATCATGTATCCTTATGCCGAGTGGAAAAACATAACCCAGCCAGCTTGGAGATTTTTGTTTCACATGGTGTTATATGGGACATGGAAGTTATTTATTGTTTGTTTCATATATGGTCTTTGTATGAGCCCTACTTAGAAATCTGCTGCAGTAGAAGACAGGGGAAAAAATATAATATGCTAAGAAACTAAACTGGAAAACAAATAAAAAGGAGATATTGGATGGCTGTGGGGATGGTGGAGATCGATAACAAAATTTAATTTTAAAAATTGATTCTTAGAAATGACTATAAGCATCAGTGTGTAGAGTTCAGACTTGGGTTAATTTACTTATTCACTCTGGAAAGTAAGGGAAATCAATACCGAATAATACCTTGTATTTCTGTATTTGACTAAAAGAATAATGTCTGTGAACTAAAAGACACTATTTAAGGTATTTTTTGAAATAAGTGGCAACTGTGAATTCCACCTTCAGTCATGAATCTATCAGAAGAGATCAAAATAGAAGAAGAATAGAGGCCTGCAAGGTTCTGAAAAATGCAAAGTATCTAAACCAAATTTCCCAAACGTAGAACACAAAGCTCACCTCTAACCCAGACAACTTCATCCTACTAACAGATAAAGGCAATGTAACTGGCATGAATTCTAAAGATTACAGTGCAAAGTTCACTAAGATGCTAGGTGCAGAAACGGTTTCTATATGCTAAAGGTTCCTAAGATATTACAGACTTACAGGTTCATCTGAAGATTTCTTTATGTGAGAAAGCTTGAAATACTTACTGAGATAAAGATAGGTTTCTCACTGCAAGCACTAGTATTAATAACATGTATTACCGGCTAATCCGGGTGCTCAACATAATCATCACACTATACTCCTGCCGCCCTTAGAAGCACACTTTTATATGAGTAATCCGAGAACAATTCCATGCACGTGATCACTGTGAATGCTGTCATTGGTTTTAGAATGAAGTATTCAAATTCAGGAGAGAAAAATGGGTTCTTACTTAATATTATTGCTTGTAAAGTACAGTAGTTGATAAGTTTAAATGTAGCATTACAATGCACTAATTTTTCAGCTGTTTGGAAATACAAATATATTCTTTCACAAGAAATAAGTGGTTGCATTGGCAGCAGAAAAGCAAACAAAATGTCAGTGAGGAATATAGTGGCAAGTTTGCAACTGGTGTGAATTCCGTAGTACTAAAAATTAGTGATCACAGATGTAAGAAGCGCCCTAAGGGTAAACTTTAAGTGTGGCGAGAAGCAGATTGCTTTAAATGTTTTTTGTAAGTTAAAGCAGCACAATCTGGATATTTTAGTGAATGAACTGAACTGGTGAAAATAATGGCGGAGTACACCAACATGTCAGAAGCAAATTTGAAGTTTACAAAGAATTTCAAGAAACTGGTAGTGTTAAAACCCCTTGTAAAAGAGAGCTAAAACAATTTTAGGACAAGTGGACAATTTGTTCTAAAGTGCATTTTTGTTGTTTTGTTTTGACAATGGGCCACCTACAAAAAACAAAGTGTTACGTGCTGTCAAAGGTGACCCTGATTTGCCAGATTTTAAATGAACAAGGTTGATACATTACATTTAAAAATGAGGTTTTCATTTGTGAAACGAAACAATGTCTAATAATTGTGGATATACAAGATGTGATCAAAAAGTTTCCGGAATGACGTCATAAATACTGCACAACAGCTTGTTTTGTCTAATATGCACTGTCACCCTCAAAGTAGTCTCCTTGGGAGTTGATACACTTGTCCCAGGGCTTCTGCCACTGCTGGAAGAACCTCTCGAAGTCTTCTTCTATAAGTTCAGAGCCTTCTGCAATTCATGATAGATGACATCTATGTCCTCAAAATGGTGTCCTCGGAACCGCATTTTAAGTCGCGGGAAAAGAAAAAAGTCTGCTGGTGCCAATTCTGGAGAATAGGTGGGATGGGGAACAGTATTCATCCTATTTTAATCCAAAAATTGGTGAACAGAAATGGCTTTGTGCGCGGGCCCATTGTCATGATGAAGGAACCAGTCACCGCTCCTCCACTTCTCCGGCCATTTTTGTTGCACATTCTCCCTTAATATTTGCAGCACTTGTTTGTAGAACACTTGATTTACTGTTTGACCCTGTGGCACAAATTCCTTATGTGCAATGCCTTTAATGACAAAAAACACAATCATCATTGATTTCACTTGGGATCGAACTTGTCTGGCCTTTTTCGGGCAAGGATATGAAGGACTCTTCCATTGTAAACATTGTTGCTTCATTTCTGGATCATACCCATAAATTCATGTTTCATCACCAATAATAATTTTCTCCATAAACTGTGGAGCATTTTGTAGCTGTTCTTTAAAATCTGTTTAGGCTTTCCTTTTGGTCATTTGAAGGCAGGCAGGGCACAAACTTGGCGGCAATTCTTCTCATGTCCAAATTGTCTTTCAAAGTGCTTTGAACCTTCCAAAGGAGAGTCCAAATGAGTCAGAAGGTCCTCTTATTGTAATGCACCTATCATTTAAGACTATTTCGCTCACCTGATTCATATTTTCATCAGTTTTGCTGGAACAGGGTCGCCACGAACAATCTGCATCCTTAACTGATGTCACACCACTTTCAAATTTTCGAAAATCACTCAAATGCTTGAGTTTTGCTCATAACTTCCTCCCCATAAGCTGTTCTTAATATTTCATAGGTTTCTTTTGCAGTTTTACCAAGTTTAAAGCAAAATTTTATGTTTGTTCTTTGTTCTTCGTAATGTGACATTTTTGCTACGCGGAAAAATTGCAGCACATGCGAAACATGTGTTCACTTCAGGGCATCTACCTCGTCACTACATGGTTACAGAAAGTCATGCGACCTCTCATTTTTATTGGGAAGGAACTCTGCATTTACAGGCTACGTAAGAATTAAAGAAATCTCAGCATCAGCATTGTTGTGAAGCCATTCCGGAAACTTTGTAATCACACCTCTTAGTTGATATTGTACTTTGGAAACAATAAAACTTATAAAAGAAAGAGGTGCATCAGCTTTTAGACGAAGCAGTGGCTCAGGTGATGGCAGAAATGTGGCAGGCTGACATCACACATTTAAACAAGGGAGAAGAAAGCTGTAGCAACTGGACTGTCTCACTGATAACTGTTGTCAATAGTTTAGTGATAAACTTAGGTTATGACAGTTTTGGGTCATCCTCAGATTCCGACATAGGAATTGTAACATTACGTACTAGCAATGATGGCTTTGAATCTGCTAATGTAAGTACAAAAGTGCTTTAAAATCATGTCTTTGTTTGAATGTATTTACTTTGCTATTATTTCTTAATATATTTCTCAACATCATTTTATTTATTGAAGCAAAACCTACTAGTAAGCTATTCTTGCTCATATAACTTTTTTTGAATGTAATATGGCATAACACAATAACGGATATGTCACATAAGCTTGGGCATGTGGGTGCTGAGTAATATAAAAAGTGTACTGTTAAGACCGGATGGATAATAGCAATGAGCTGTTGTTGCACCCAGCTTGCTGTGGAGCAAATTATACATTCTTCTGTTTATATTCTTCTTAGTCAAATAATTGAAAATAAGAATCATGACTGAATTAATTCAATTACCTTATTTCCTCAAAGAAAAAAAAAAAAAAAAAAAAAAAAAAATACAGGTGTCATAATCATATAGATGTGAAATGCATAAAGTTGCATGCAACTTGGTCTTAGAACATTGCAGTTACTTATATGCATCATTAGAGTACAGGTATTTTGGTATATTCATCGTTGTACACTGTCATTTTTATAGTTGTTACTAAGTTCAAGATATAATACTTCAATTACTGTATGTAGGTACAATATTGGATTTATTGTATTTTTGTTGTGTTTTTATATTTGTTTGATGTATGTTTTGTACTCTTCAATTGAATAAGGAATGATATCATGTAAGTAATCGTTAAAGCTTTTTAGTTTGAGAGTATTATTTTTTACATTTTTAATAAGTTCTGTTAATGGTTGTATAATGCAGCCCTGTTATTCATTATATTTTTGTTTCTGAGCGAACTCCAAAACAGTTTGAAAATAATTACTTTTACTCCTTTTTATGTTTGCAAATGTCAATATTTTTTATTTGTTGGCTTGCTGATAGTACATACTTTATGTAACTGTAAGAGTTAGAATTTTCAAGTCTGTAAAACTATATTTTACTTGAATCTTAATTATTTAGTTTATCCAGGATTCTTATCACTCTTTCTGTGGTATTTCTTCATTTGTCTGTACTCATTTTAATGTCACATTCACATCTCATAACACTAAAAATTCAGAATTTCACATGCACATGTACAAATAATAAACTATGAAGCAACTCATGCATTACTTCCTTTTCGTACTTCTATGAGCGAAATTACTTGAAAGACAGAGGATCATCTCTGAATTTATTGAGAAATGATATTTCACTATATCTCTGTGTTTGCTTCATTGGCCAAATTCTCCAGAGGTATATGTCAAACTTGTTTGTGATCCCTTGTTGCAATTATTTTTGGTGAATCTGAACAGTGGTCACACAGATTCATTCAAATTACACATCTCTTCTGGGCCAAAAGAATGCCTGCTGTATATATCTTCTAGTTTCCCAAAGATGAGCTGCCAGTTTTATGATGTTATATCCAATTGCTTTTCCAAGACTTGTTGGTTTTATTATCCTCAATGATAACTCTTGAAGTCTAATCAGGAATCTTTGGCACCAATCAATCCCTGCAATCATCTTTGCACCCCAACTTGCAGGTTTGTCAACATTGTTGAACAGTAGCAAAATCATATGCCAATTCCGTCAGCCCTTTCATCGATAGGTCATACAAGCATAAGCTGTAATCATATTTTCATATTCTGCTTTGAAAATTAGTCTCAATTTATACTTTTGTCGAATAGTCTATATCCTTGTGATTGGCAGCTGTCTTTGCTTTTTACATACCCATAAAGTGTAAGACCTAAGTACCTCAATTTGATCTTTAGCTTTTCTGTATTTCAGTCTATACCAGGATTTCAGCCAGGTAAAGAGCTTCAATTCACAGTACCTGATTCTTGTGTAAAATATTTAACTGTAGTTATTATTTACTAAAGTTTCAAGAGTCTGTCTAGGAAGGTTGAATTGTGTGGCTGTTACCAGAACTTTTATTCCAACATTTAGACAGTATCCACTACCTTCTCTGTTTCTTCACAGGTGTAAAGCCATTTGAGAAAAGAGAGTAATAGAAACTCTTGAGGTGCATCATCCTGCAACAAGAGATTATTATATGATAGATGCTGCTGTTACCTGCAGAAAGTCGGTGCTCTTTGCTGAATGATTCTTTTCTTTCTAATAGCAACTAGCTCGCTTCCGAAATTGTTGATGTAGCTTGACATAAAGCGTCAACTTTGATATGAAGTTTTAATGGAATGCTAATATTGGACACATGAGAAAACACAAAAAAGTTGATAATTATGCCAAAGAGAATATGCTTTTGTGATAAACATGCAGTGAAAAGTTATAGAAACAGGTTCGGGGGGGGGGGGGGGGCATATCTGCCAAATAATGTGAGAGTGACTTTCAGGGTGATTGCCAATTTATTGGAAAACTTTAGACTACACATCATTCTTCTTCCAGATATGTAACTCTCGAGTTTTCAAGGGAGAGAAATGCTTGTGAATGATATATGGAAACGCACAAATTCAATAGTAGCAATTTTAGTGATTATAATAACAAAAATATACATACAATAATGTTAACCTGATCTATTTTTTCACCTGCCAAAGTATTAATTTCCATTAACCTTAAGGGTTAATGCTTAATTATGTGAATTTAAGTAACCTCATTCATGTATTTCTGTGTATATGTATTATGATATTTTATAAAATCATAATTCTACAGCAAGAGCTTAATAAGATGGTCAGAAGTGTTTACTAGAGACCAAAAATCGCTCAGTTCCTTATACGAGGGGCATACTGAAATTCATGAGCAACACTGTTTTACAATCTTAATATTTATTTTTAAGCCAAACCAAATACATCATCATAATCTACAGACTTTCTTTCACTTTTCGACATAGTCTCCATTGTTTTGCACACATTTTTCCCATCGTTCTACAAGTTTGAAAATGCCCTTGTGATAGAACTCTGTTCCAGCTGCCCGCAAACCCTGACACACTGCTTTCCGAATATCCTCCAGCATCTCGTAGCATTGGCCATGCATCTGCTCCTTCAAAGAACCAAAAAGATGGTAGTCGGAGGGTGCCAAGTCGGGACTGTAGGGAGGATGTGGAAGAGTATCCCACCCTAATGCCCTGATCTTCTCCATAGTGGCACGGGCAGTATGCGGACGCGCATTATCCTGTTGAAGGATGATCCTCTTTCCAGGGCATTTATCACGCAAAGTCCGATGGAGCTTCAGAAGTGTCTTGATGTAGCGGGCAGAATTTATGGTTTGTCCAGGTTCAAGAAAGTCAACCAGAATGCAACCTTGTGTATCCCAAAAGACACTTCCCATAACTTTTCCTACAGACTGCACTGTCTTCGCTTTCTTCTTCGATGGTGAGTTCAAGTGGTGCCATTCCATACTCTGACATTTCGTTTCTGGCTCATAGTGATGGAACCAGCTCTCATCTCCAGTCACAATACACGTCAAAAATTCATCACCTTCATTATGTAGTCTCTGAAGAAGGTTTTGTGCAATGGTTCTTCTCTGAAGTTTGTGGTCTTCAGTCAATAAACGGGGGACCCAACGGGCACAGACCTGTCGATAACCCAAGCTGTGGATCATTTCTTGCACTGCACTATGTCCTATTCCAAGTTGCACAGCAATTTCATTCACAGTGAAACACCTGTCTCCTGTAATGAGCTCATCCACTCTTTCCTTGTTGCGTTCTGTAGAGGCAGTTCGAGGACGCCCGCTACGAGGCGCATTTTGCAGACTCGTGTTTCCATCTTTGAAATGTTTCACCCATCTTCTAACACTGCTGGCACCCATGCAGACACCTCCATACGCACGTTGAAGTCTGAGATGAATTTCAGGAGCAGGTTTTCCTTCTTTCACAAGGAATTCAATGACAGCACGCTGTCGAAACGAAACATCAATGTCAGCCATTTTTCAAACACCGTCTGTGGTCACGTGATAGAAGCTAATGGCGTCACAATATGTCAACATGTGGCTTAAAGACTGTAGATTACGATGCTGCAATTCGTTTTGTTACATTGTTGAAATTTAAATGTTTACAATGGGTTGCTCATGACTTTCAGTGTGCCCCTCATAGGAACTGTGGCGTGTATTGTTCTATCTTTTTGTAGCAATTTGAGCCTAATAATGTTTGTTAGTTAGGTACCCAAATTGTTCAGCTGATATCCCTAAAATATTTATATTGCTTAGGATCTTCAAAATGCAGTTCCATTAATAACCACAGCACATACTTCCATGTTTTTTTTTGCATTTAGCCATTCTTAACCCATATCCACCTCTTGTGTTAAGCAAAAACACTACAACTATAACTGCATACTGTTCATTCATTTTGTTTACAGAATATTTCTGCCACACATTTACTTGCTGGCCTAGTGGACACGCAGTTCTGCAAATTAACTATTATGCATCTTATGTTGAGTGTCCCCCTAGAGGTAAAAAATACTCTCTAGTATGTAAACATTCTGCAGGAACTGTGTATCACTTTCACATTTTTCTCTCAAATGGAGATGTACCTTAAGGCCTACATTTGTTTTTCTTTGTTCTGTTATAAACCATTTTCTCTATCTGGAACTTATGATATAGATGTAATATTAGCCTAACACAAAGAACAGTACATATTCACTGTAGGTACCACAGGAGAAATTGCTAGCTCTAACCTATACTCTTAAGTATAATGGAATCGGTTGGTGGTGAAAAGAACTAAGTCATTTTTTTCACTTTTTCATTTTTGGTATATCCGCTATAATTCGGCCTAAATACATCGTCCTATGTTGAAAGGAATTATGTCTAATGGCTCCTTAGTGGAGAAAATTGACTTCCTATGACTTCATCAGGAGGAGAAAGGAATTATTTCAGTGACTTAGTTCTTTTCTCCTCAGTAAGCTCAATATGAAACGTATCGGAAGCGCTACTGTTGCACCGAGAATGTGCTTCAACAATGGGTGGCATATTACACCTACGTCATCATTCTTGATTCGCCGTAATTGTTGAGAGTGCAGCTGTTTAGTTGGAAGCTTGTTTAATTAAGCGATCATGTCACCTAAAAGAAAGCGATATGAGGATGAGCACAGAAGGAGGAAAATAAAATGTGCAGAGTTCATGGCTTACCATACTTGAACTACCAGGGCAATCCTGTACCTGGAAAAAAGAATAGGAGTAGATTGCAGGTAAGTGAATAACCATTGCAGTAGCAAATTCATGATGCGTCTAGTTTTTTAGTTTATGGTAAATACTGTGACATTGCTAATGTAATTCAACACTTTTTAGATGTCAAAAGGAATGCTTCCGCCGTATTAGTGATGCACAATGCCTGAAGATTCTGTCATATTTTCTCAACAGAAAAAAATGCTCAAGATAGACATTTACAAGGGCTCATTGTTGCTAAAGACATGAAGCAAAGACGACCAAGGAAACAACAGAATGGATGTGCACTTTTCTTAACCTTAATGCTGTATCACAGAAGTGAGTATTTTGAATATCAAAGCTCCTTGTTTGAGGACAAATTCCAAGGGATAAATGAGGAGAAAATGAGTGCACTACCAAAATTACAGAAAATGTCTTGAAATGATCATATCCATTCATTCCCCCTTCTGACAACACAGTATGCTGCCAAAGAAGTACAATACTTGGATGCATGCTTGAATATCAAAATAATGCATTATCTTTTTCGGCAGAAATATCCTGAGTTTGATGTTAAGTATGATTTTTATAGAAAGTATTTTTCAGAAAATGCTAATTATGCTTTAGGCCATCCACAAATTGATGTTTGCAGCATATGTGAGGAGAACTACAAGCCAAAATAAAAAGCCCTCATATCATTGACAGCAGCAAAAGGGCAGCACAAATCAATCTTAATGTGCAAAAGCGTAGGAGCAAGAGGTTTTATACTGCATTAAAGCAAGTGGAACAAAATGAGTATAATCATGCTGCTGGTTTGGCATTTGACTTTTATGCAGAATTTGGCTTTACCAAACATCCCTGTGCAAGAAACATTTTACCTTAGACAGCTATGGTTGAACAGTTTCTGTATTTATAACACAAATTCAGACATTGTGTCATGTATCTGTATCATGAAGGTGAGGGGAAAGAAGGGGGCAAATGAGGTATGTTCCTTCTCATACGATTTCCTTCATACTTCTCTGTCAGAAAATATTAATATTATTCTCTGATGGAGCACCAGGACAAAACAAAAATCACACGCTAATCCGAATATGCCTTGGATTAACATAGTTGGGCAAGATGAACAAGATCGTTCACTGATTTCCAGAGAGAAGTCATTCATAACTTCCATGTGATCGAGTGTTTGGAGTAATGAGGAGAAAAATCTCAAAATATGAAGGAGTTTATACTCTTAAAAATTATGTGGAGCTGATAGCTAATAGTTTAAAGATTATGTGGAGCTGATAGCTAATAGTTTAAAGATTATGTGGAGCTGATAGCTAATAGTGTATCAGGAATAACCATGACTACGTTTCAGACAGAAAAAATTATGAATTTTGACAAGGCCTCAGTTTTTCAAGAAAATTGTTGCTTCTGTAAAAACAACAAGTGAGGATTTTCCAAGGAGCAAGAAAGAATCATTTGCGATTTCCCAGTATGAGGAATTCATTTACAAATCTGCTATGCCTGGAATAGCAAGGACACATCCATTCACCAACAGTTGTCTAACATATACATTCTGTTTGCTGAAAACCTGATCAAGGCTTTGCATGGATCTGGAGTTAGCATATCCACAACTCAAGAGTGTCCATTCAGCAGAAGAAAATGGAGGACTTTTCAAGCTAGTGAAATATGTAGCGGGGAAAATGCACTGAAATTTTATGAAGATATATTACAGTGGCAAGTGATTCCATAAATCATTTATCTGGGATAAAGGAACGCAATGGTTAATTGTGTATTACACATTCATATTTCTACAAAATTCTTAATTTCATACTAATTTTAGTCTCTTATTTTTGTCGCTTTTATGAAGCATGGCTTTGTAACTGTATCATACAAGGTGCTAAACCTCAGATTGTATTAAAACCCTCATTTTGAAATTATAAAGGCTTTGAAAAACTGCCCATCGAGTGGAGAAAGAAACTAAGTCATTTTTTTTTCAAACTCACTTTTTTGCAATATTAGTAACAATGGAGTGAGTATATCTATACAATACTACCAAGATGACAATAACAAATACAATAAAACGTCAAACAGAAATTTCTGAAAATAGGTCATTTGGCTAAACAGTTTTTTGTCTGTCCTGAAAAACATCAAAAAGTGACGTAGTTCCTTTCTCCACCGACTGATTCAATTATAATTTTTCATTCACCAGTATGCAATAAAATCCTATAAAAATTTTAATATATGCAGAGCTTCTTGAGTAACTGACTCATTTGCATTGAGAACAACACTTTCAAGTAAATGGGTAAAAAATTATAATGAAAATCACCAAAACATGACTCACAGTGACACCACTACAGCACTATTGAGCCATGTTGTTTCACTGGCTACTTGATCTATGTATTACTGGCCAGTTTCTTTTGTAGAACCATTTTAATACAAAATCCCCAGGGTCTTGAATTGCTCAGAGTGTGTTTACCAGCCATTAGATGAATATACTTTCTTTTCTGAAGCTATGACTTAAGATTTTGTTTTTTCAGGTTTAGGTATACAATGGATGAGCTCCCTGCAACATTGAAGATCTTAAAAAGGAGAACTGAGCGCTTTGACCTGTGGCTGTCAAATGTAAAGGATGCACTTAATCCAACACCAGAGAGTAAAAAAAGTAAGTGCTCAGTTTTTCTAGCTTGCTACCCAGAGGAAATGGTACATTTAGCAAATGTGTGTCTGGAGGTTTTGAAGTACACAGTCTTTAATTTGATATCTATATCAGTGCATTTAAAATAAAGGAATTTCAGTATATGAGCATGGACTAAAGGTTTTCTTATGCAACTTGTGCTAGCTCAAGTTTTAAACATCAAAGTGCAGAATTAAATTAGTTCTATTAAGTAGCTAAAGATTGGTTTATTGTTGCAAACTGGCTGACTTTCAAATATGGGATGTAGCTTTTGTGTATCAAGACATGTAAGAAATCAAACAATGGAGAAGATTTGTGAACTAATAGAACTGGAAATAAGTAATATAATATGGATTTAGTGTTGTGTTCACAAGTGCTAGTAAGTGTGTATGCATAACAATGTAATTATTGTATCCTGATCTTAAATACAAGAGGGATAAACTATATTTAAACATCATTTTGATATTCTGAAGCATAAGCTGCTGGACTATATACATCAGATGCTTGCCAGTAAATTCATTGCATTGCTTGTATTTAATGTTCTACTGAGATAGGAATAACATGGCAAGGAAAACAACAGCGATAAGTTAAAGGGCATGCTGCCCAGAAAACACAAAACAGCAGTTCTTGTTATGCTATGCAGTCCAATTTGGCACTAACACCAATTTCAGACATTGCTTGTATTGCTAAAATAAAGAAGTTTAGAATGTCTTGTTTTGGGTAACAAAGATATATTATAGTCTTGTCAGTTGAAGTTTTTATCTTGGAGTATTGCAGTGTGGTGTTCTTTATTATGAAAAAGGTTCTGTACAAAAGTAATCTGGAATATGGAATGAATGAGCCAATGCTACATAGCTAGATATATGCAAATGTGATGATTTCATATTATTATTCCAAGATCCATAGCTATTTATATAACACTAAGCTCATTATAATGGTGCAGTATTTTGTATATTGTGTCAATGAAAACTCACAGCATAGAAAATATAAGTTTCTGTTAAATACTTGCTTACTTCAGACAATGAAGGTTGTTAATAGCATTTCAAATACTGTTACTGTGTCAGTGAGCTAATCAGATAGTCACTCGTTTACAGATATCGTTGAAAAATCTTAAAAGAATAGTGCCATACCTAATATGAATTTTCTCCGTGAATCTGAAATAACTTAACCATGTGTACATCTTTGTATTCTTGAATGGAGTAACAGGCTTTGTTGCACACACATATAAGAGCAAACTTATACATTTTTTTTTTATCAACAATAAACAATTTTAATCTCTTTGGGAAACCATTAATGGCTTTAACACTTTGATAATTAACATTCCTTTATTAAAAAAGTTGGGCTAGCATTTGGTCTGAGTAGACCTTTCTTGTGTTTTATGTTAAGTAGATTTATATTTCTGATGAAATATCCTTGATTATTGATATAAAAGCACATAAGGGAAAGTACCATCTTTATCCCAACTTTTCCAAAGTATTAATATTGAGAACTGGGGATCATCTTGCATTTGCAAAATGTTTTTTTCTGATACCTACTGGTAAAACAAGGTTTCAAACTTTTCGGGTATAATAGCTAAGAATATGGGGGAAATTAAAGATTACCACCAAGATTGTGACACATTAAGCAGATTTTTGTGCATTTCACTTTGCACTGTAAATTATACAAACTTAAAGGGATTTTAAGCATTATCATTGAAAAACTATTTCTCTCAGAGACTACACTACAAATATAGCATTTTCTGTCACATTGATGGTTGTGCCTAAAATTGTATTGGGAGCCAGTGCTCAAATAGAATGAGAAATTCAACTTGCATTTCCCCCTCCCCACTGCAAACATACTGATACATTTCTGTTCTCCCCTGTCCTGCAGATTACATGAATTGCTGCACAAATTTGAATTGCATAAAACTTTTTACAACAATACATTATAGTAGATTGCAGCTGAGCTGCTGTTGCCACTGTTGCTTTCCCCTTCTGCACACATACCAACTGATTTTCACTCTCCCAGCTCCCTCTCACTCCCGCACCTTTTGTGAATTTCCACACAAATTTGAATTAGGTAAAACTATTTACAATAATATGTTATATTAAGTACATTGTGTAAATAAAAATCTTAAACCATCATCATTATTGCAGCTGAGCCATTGCCACTTTCGCAGCGCACACATACCTACTAATACATTTCCATTCTCCCATCTACCTCTCTATTCCATCCATTACAATAATTTCTGTGTAAATTCAAATAAGGTAGAGATTCAAATTCAAATAAACATAAAAGGAGTTAATCAGCTTAAGAGTCCCTTAGTTCAAAATATATGTGCAATACTTTAAATTTTGTTTAAAAATAAAGTTGTTGTGTCTTCTTTTTATAAAGGAGATTCCAAAATTAAGTCTGGGGGAAAAAAAGGGGGGAATCATATTTTATTGGAAGTCTTCTTGTATTTGGATAAATACAGTGTGTATTCTCATGATAACTTTAGCATGTTCAATATTGAAACAGAGCCTTTCATCCACTACAACAATTATTTAAAAAGCATTTTTTTTTTTTTTTCAGTATAAACATATTTTGCTTTAAAGACTAAAAACCAAAGCACTATTAACAGTGAAGTAGCATCATGAAGTTCCATGAGTCACACCTATTTAGATTCACCTTCACTTTTAAATGTTGGAAATTATTGAAGCATTTTCAAGGATATTCAGCCTCATCTTCAGCAACTGAGTGCCTGAAGCTTCCTCTTTCTTGCCTTTTCTTCCTCTTCCTACTTTACCTGATCGTGTTGCCATCTGGTGTTAGCAGTGCAAAGTTTTAAGTGCTTTTTCACTAGCAGAGTTCAACATTTATTACATTGTTGATGTTTTTTATGTGAGTTTTTTCCCAGATATGCATTTCTATTGGTAGACATAAGTGATTTTAATAATTTTATATTTTGACCAAAGTTGTGGTTTTCTGTCCCAAAATGATGTGGTACACCAGATTTGAATGTGTGTATTGGATTTATGTTTCTCTGGTGTTCTCGGTCTGATTACCAAGTTTCTTTTCATTTTGCCTATGTAGTGTTTCTCACCATCTTCACAAACAATCGGATAGATTCCAGATTTTAATGTATTTGGGAGTCTATTTGAACAAAATCCTGTCAATCCTTTTGTTACTGGACTTTCCGACCATGATGGATAACTCATCAAAATTAATTATTATTAGAGACTGGATTATATGCAACATAAAAAGCTTGAAATATGCATGCAAATATGCATGAAAAGTGTCAAAACATGCAAATCCTGTCAATCCTTTTGTTACTGGACTTTCCGACCATGATGGATAACTCATCAAAATTAATTATTATTAGAGACTGGATTATATGCAACATAAAAAAGCTTGAAATATGCATGCAAATATGCATGAAAAGTGTCAAAACATGCAACGTCAAATAATAAAAACAAAGTAATGATTATATTTATTTATATATTTATATATATGTATATATGTAATTTCAAAAACAAACTTACAGTCGGCATTTTGTGTTATTTACTTCATCAGAAAAAGTGTTGTTTACAAATTCTTTTACATTTAGCTACTTGGTAAACAGAAACAAACAGGTACTCTTCCACTCAAAACATTTTTATAAGCAAAAAAGGCATGTTCCTATATCAACTGAGGTCACTGGACAGTATTTGAATTTGGGTGCTATATTATTGTTTCTGGTAAAAGTTCACCTGTCCTATTAATATCAATATGGCAGGAAGCTTCAATGCCTGGGTTATTGTTCAAAATGTTTGCAAACTTCTTTTTTAAGTTTCTTTGGGAATATCTCCAGTAAGGAGGAGTTCACTAGAGAAATTTTAATCCTTACCTGAATAGATTCAGTCAACGTCAAACCTCAAGTTTCGAGCCTTTTAATACTCACAGGTATATGGAAAAAATGAGTGCTAATCACAGCAATGTTTTTCTGAATACTGAAATTGTTAAATGCTTCCTTCCACTGACAAACTGCCGAAGCCTTTGTACTATCAAAGTTGTTTCCTATATCTTTGATGGCCTCGAAAATGTTCATTGTAAAACAGCACAGCTTTGACCCAGGTACCCCAACGAGTTACCACTGACTCGTGGGGTAAAGGCACATTTTGTAGTTTTTCTCTGTAGGCCTTGATGCAAGCAGGTGCCTTAAGAAATACTTTCTTTGTTGATGAAATCAGTTTGTCTACATTCCCAAATCGTACTTCTTTAGTGAGGCGATGTTCTCCATGAACGAAGCATGTTTACATGAATCATATTTGTGTAAAATACTTTGAGGGCTTTTCTTGCTTTGATCATGTAGGGAGCAGAATCTGAGAGAAATACAAACACCCATTCATCTGCTGAAGAGTTTGGAAATATATTTTTAATGTCCTCATTCACAAATCTGGCGTTCGTAGAATGATTTATATTTTGCAATTCTTTGCAGGCCACCAAATAGAGAAAAGAAGGCTCTTGTTTTAATGCACCAGAAATTAAATTAGCAATGTAATGGCCACAATTGTCGGTACTTTCATCAGCTAAAATCCAAATGATGGAAATGCTTGATTTCAATGCACATTTCTTCCAGAACATGTAGATAAATTGTCGGCATGTAATTCTTATGCAATGTTGATTCATCTGGTGTATGTTGATTTAAGCAATATTGGCGCAGAAAACCTTTGAGGATAGAGTTTGGAAGTTTGTGAAGAGGAATATTACTTGCAATGAAATCTTTACACAGGTCCATGTTAAAGCAATATTTTTGGTTTCCTTTGGAGGTTAAATCACTGCTACAGTTACTTGCTGCTGTTAAAAGTTGTTGTCATGGGCCTTTCCTTTGCATTGCTGCGATATGAAGACTTGTCTTGACATGCTGGTCTATCTGAAACTTTTTTGTGCATGAAACGTTTTTCTCACAAAATCGAAGTATAACTTTCCATCCTTAGTAAATTTTCCAGTATAGTCATCTATCCACAAAACCGCACCTTTTTTTTTTAATGTGGCATGGTGCACTACAAATTACACACTATGCACTGAACTTTGTACAAATAAATAGAAAAACTGAACTGAAATAATGCATGTGCGACAAACAACATGCTTTCTTTGTTACTGGCCCGCGAGCTCTGACAGGCGAGGAGATGAAACGGGGGCTATGTCGCAGTTATAAAACATCAGAATGAGAAAAAAACTTGAGCCCACTCTTTTAGATTTCTAAAATATTGTAATTATAGCCTGATATATGCATCTTGGTCAGTTTTTTGTTAAAATGTGCAATAAACAGTGAAAAAGGGCTAAATATGCAAATGCATATGTAACATCAAATGCATATAATCCAGTCTCTAATTATTACACTCCCAATTCCAAAAAAACAAACATCTTAACCAGCTTTAGAATTATAAATAAAGAAAACATAGTGTTTTTTAAAGCCAAACTGTGGGAAAAAATGTATAAACTAAATAATGTAGGTGAATGATAAGTTTAATTCCTCCTTAAACACTTTCGTGAGAATCCATAGCTCAAGTTTTCCACTACACATAAAAAAAATTAATAACAATCCTAAAAATGACTGGCTAACACAAGGTATAAAAATATCATGTCTCTTTTTCAATAATATTCTATTTAGTGCTAGGCCTATTGTGAGAGGATTGTATTTTTCATAACAAAGCTTTTTAGCTGCATTTATAATCCATTTTAGAATTCTGCAATAAATGTTATAGTGTTTATGTCTACCCCACTTTCTCTAGTTATATTGAGTAAATATGTAAACAGGGAGAATGAAAATGAAGGGTACAGGGTATTCACATAATATAATTAAACTTAAGTAGATTTCTTTTTATCAGTAATAGTACCATTCATCAACTTATCCTACAGGGCGGGTAAGATGACTGCGGGATGTGGGTAATGTGACAAATTGAAAGAAAATAATTTTCAAAACAAATATATTTTATTGAAGATTATCTATTTATCATAAAAGTAAAAAATACAACTTTTCTCAATTGCTTCCCTGTAATTTAAGCCATACACTGAGCATGAGCCCACTCTTTGCATCAAGAACATTAATACATTTGTGTCTTTCCAATCTCTCTACAAATTATGCAATTTCTTTCATCCACATGATTCGAATCACTATCTGCATACTGAATTTCGATGGATAAGTCTGAAGATTAGTCGCAGAAGGCTATTCCAGGATTCTTTCTTTGTCTCATTGCAAAAGCTCTGCAATGGTCATTTAGGACCTTTGTTCAATTTTTTTGCTGTTGTATTCATATTCTCTTTTAGCTTTTCATTCCTCTTCATTTTGCTTTCTTGTTTTTTTCTTCTCCTAGTCTTCTATTCTTTGTTTTCTTGGTCTTTCTTTAGTAGCAGCTTGGTGTAATGGAGGTAAAGCAGAGGTAGATGTGGAGTCAGAGGTAAATAAAACATTGGTAATATATCAAGTTCTGCTCGATGTAAGGAATGTAAAATAGAGGCAAGTGTAGATATAGATGAAGTCTCTTATACAGGTTCTGCTCGGATAAAAGAAGTAGATGAAGGCCCTGATTGCACATCAAATTCTGCAGTTGGGTTTACTGATATTCCACATAAAATATCTGTTTACGAAGGAGTTTCATTGATGGCATTGTGCATTGTTAGTGATGGTGCAAAATCTTTCTCACTAAACAGGACTATGGTAAAGCTTTTCTGACTATTTAGCCAATCATTCAGGCCAAGCGATAGCAACACAAGTGACTGCAAGGCAGTCTTCAGAGGTCCGTAAAATGACACATCCAACAGTTGCAGCCTGTAACTTTTGTGAGCTGGGAAACTCAGAAGAGTTAGAAAATTATCTCTGCAGAGAGTAACAGCTTCCAAAGTGATATGTGAACTATGATTATCCATAAACAGAAAAATTGGATTTCCTTCTGATGGTCTTGCTTGTTTAATGAATGTTCCAGCCATTTTACAAAGCTGTCAATGTTCATCCAGCCCGATTCAGGCCAACCCCAACAAATCCAGGTGGCACACCAAGATATGCAGGCCATATTCTAACTCCCAGAAAAATAAAAAATGGAGGTATGAACTCGCCTGTGGTGCTACAAAGAAGCAACACTGTCATTTGTTTCCCTCTCAGCAGAGGAAATTTTTATTACCCTTCTTTTGCCAATAGGGCTCAGTATTGGTGTTACCTTTGTGAGGACAGTGTTATCAAAATTGAAAATCTGGTGTGGCTCAAATTTGTATTTTGTTTTCATTTCTCGGTATACATAAAAAATCCCTCTACATTTACTTTATTAAATGCAGCCAATCTAGCTGCCGACATAGGTTCTGGTTTATGAAAAGAAAAGCTGAACTGTGTAAAAAAAGTTTGAATAAAATCTTTATCTGTCATCTTTTTTGAACTGTGTTCTATTTGCTTAAATTCAGCATAATCATACACAATTCGAGTGAAATCAGATCTTGTTAGTCCAAAAGTTCTGTCCAATTCGATGACATATTGCTGCAATTCTTGCAACTGGTCATCATTAAATATATTATGAAATCTTCTTGCATTTTGTGGAAAATCCTGAAATGAAACAACCAGTATAAATTATTCTGTCTACTGTGAGGTTGTCGAAAAATGAAATGATAAAAAGTTTATTGTTTAATTTTATTTTAACTGAGTATAAGTATAGATACAATATTTGTTTAAAACGACAATTCCAAATACGTTAAAACTTGAAGAAAACCACAGCCTCCTTTTCTGTAGACATTTTTATGTGGTGATGTAAACTAACTTCAGGGAGGTTGAACTTCCTACCAGTGACATTAACAGGACTTCCATTTCTTACATGCTTCGTTGCCTCTTTCATGGATTCCTTGCTCCATTTTTTTCTCTGTTTGTCTTCTTTATATACACTTTCCCCATGTTTATTATGGACTGCAATTAAAATTATATGACAGTATAACAACAAGTAATTGAAAGAACAGCTATAGAGAGAGGAGAATAAGATGATGAATTTATCATCTTAACCTCTGCAAAATTCATCTTAACCTTGGTCGACATTTTGGTTACAAACTTAAACGTATCTTAGAGAATAATTGTTTTAAACCTGTATCAAAGCATCATTAAATATATAAGGCTCAAGAGGAATCAACTAATCCTCATTAATATAAAAGTATTGCTTGCATGAAGCTTATTTTTTTTTTATAGGAAAAATTGTTACAGAAACAGTGTCCACTTCCAAACTGCCATTCTTAAATAAACAAAATGTCTAAATGAGTCTAGTTCAACTATCATGCCTGCAGAGGCACTCTAAGGACACAGTACCATAGTGCACGTCGTGCCATCTATAGAGTTTTTTGGAGAAATTAACAATTCATCATCTTAGATTCCTTGTCAACTTACCTGACCTTCCCCGACATAAATTAGAAATGGTTTAAGATATAAATATTGCTTTAGTTGAGATGTTTCATTAAGATAGCAAGAAGGTAGGCAAATTTTTATGGGCATAGACAGCAGTGTCAAACAATGAAATAGAAATGTTAGAATTAGACTGGACTTTCAGGTTGCCAAAGTGCAATTATAGGTGCTTAAATGGGCTCTGAAAATCAGAATATAGGCTGTTATAAAAGAATTAATTCTATTTAAATTGCCAATATTTTAAAATATATCAATTATAACATAGGATTAACTTTATTAAAATTCTCTCTAAAGAACTGCTGGTTACCTCCAAAAGTAAAGTGAAAACTAAATGAAGCCAATTTAATATTGTGTTAAAAGGAAAGTAGTGTATTGTTACACATTTGTACTTGAAATAAGATTTTAGCTATGCTAAATTTTAAAATTAAAATCTTAAGATATTTCTGTAAGCTATCTTAGCTTACATTGTACCAAATTACCGTAAACACTGTTTTGTTTTAACAAAGGAAAGAAGTATGCAATTTGCACAGTAGGGAACCAAAAGGTACATATATTCCAACTTTCAGCTTAAGTCATTACTCATTTGTTTGCTAGAAGCTTGAAAATAAACAATTCATCCATCTGATGAAAAATGTGGAAATTCTTGTTGCCATTGATGAAATGGAGATGTCTTTGAAGTCCTTATTTTTGGCATGTTCTAGTTCAAACACTGCAGTATTCACACCAATGAAAACAGCCACAAAACAACAAAACTGTCCACTGTTAACTAGACTTACAAAACAACATTCTTAAGACTAAACTGAAATAGGTAAACTTTTGAGCTCTATGTAACATTACCCACCAAGTCTCCCTCCCACCGAAATTTGTTTTATCCAATGTAGAAAGTTAGACATGTTACCTGATACATGCCCTCAGTCATTTGAAGAAATATGCTTTGTTTTGTCACTGGATAACGGCATTGGATAAGATAAGATGCTTTATTGTCACATGTGCTTACAATATATTGAGTAAACACTCCATAAACAGATGACTCTTCAAATGTAAAAGTACAACTTGAATGTTTGCACTTCCACCAGGCAGTTCAAGGACATGTTGCACCATCCACACTCCACTAGCTCTCCCTTCTATGCAAGTGCAGTCAACAAACTTACAGCTGATAAGTGAATGCATGTCACTCACTATCAACAAGGTACCAACGTAGTAGGCATTATAGCTACTTTATTATAATGCTTTTATAAATTTAATGTAACACAATTGAGTATGTCTATATGCAATCCTAGAAGTCTATTCACTAAAAGTAGTATATATGTGTATTTTAAAGGGAAGAAAAGGGAATATTGAAAAATGGCTCACAAAAAAAAAAAAAAAAAACACTATAACAGGCGGACATCATCATCTTCACTGTGTTCACCATCACTGGTACTGCAACTATCATCACTATCTTCATGCAGATTTATTATAGTTTTCTGAATGTGTTCATCTCATAGCCCTTCCATCTCAAAATCTTCCTCTTGCAGCGCTCCATGTAAGGAAACAAATGTTTGCCAATCTTCTATGTTATACGCTTAATGGAATCTTCCAGTAATTTTCTTACATTTTTAATTTTGAACGTAGATTTATATTGTCTACCACTTCCCTTTCTATTTGAGCCCATATCAGCTCAATAGGGTTATACTGACAGTGATACCCTCTACTACTTCGTGCCACATTTCTGCAGCAAGATTGTAAGCTCATATCTCCTGTAATTGCTTCTGTGTTGCCTAACAATGCAAAGCAATTCAACTGTTGTATGTGAAGGATCATGTATGTTTTTCCTTTGAAGCCATGACAAAATTTCAGCCTCCTTAGAGTATATGTGTTAGGAATTTTTTCTTTAAGCATGAAGTGATAGCTTGCATTGTCCATGACTATCACATATCCTTCTTATAGGTTTCAAAGGAGATTGTTAAGCTATTCCCTAAGCACTACATTATTCATTTCTTGGTGATAATCACCTCCACTTTTTGATTGAAAAATTAATTTTGTCCCTTTTATAAAACCATATTTGGCTGATCTGGCATGATAGGTTATCAGGCATGGGACCTTTAGACCACTGTATCTTTTAGAATCCGGCCAGATAAAACTTTTAGTATGATTTTGATATATCCAAGTTTTGTAAAACTAAATAAAAGAGCGATGCAGCTCTTTTTTCCTTATTACATGCATTTCACTTAAAAATGCAGCTCTCACTGCAACGATATCTTTTCTCTCCATCAAAAATTGTTGGCTGCTGTTACATTTTCTCTTAAATCCAAGTCTTCTCAAAATGTTGTATAAAGAATAGTCTTTTAAAACAGCTTTAAGTTTTTTAGGTATGGAGAGGGTATTCTCCACAATCATAGAACTCTTGTACTAAAGACTGATTACATCTTTCTGAAAATCATCTAATTCTGTCACAGATTTTTGATGTGTGTTGTTTTTTTCTTGGAGAGGAAAAGCATGAGCCTGTAGCCTCTGCACGTTCAATCACACTTTTATGGCACTGCTCTGTTCTTACAGATACTTGACAAATTTCTGTGTTTGTTTTCTGCATATGTAAAAATATCACAAACCTTTTCTTGGCAGTTTTCCAGGACTTTAAAAAGAGTATACACTTTGTACACAATGTCTTTAGACTGTCGTCTAATTCCACTAAACTTCCTTGTCATTATGCACCAGAACAGAACAATCTCACATGCACTTAAATTGCAGTTGCACTAATTGCAGAAGGTTACATTGTTAAGCTGTGTGAGGGAATGAGGCAGTGGAGTAGGAGTGGCCAAGAGTGAATGACTGTACTCGCCTGGTCAGAGTGAAAACATAATGATAAGAATTACAATTAATATAAATTTGTAATCCACAAAGATACACATACACAGAATTGGCTGTACAAATTGGAGGGATTGTAGAGGGATCCAAGACAAACATTTTGAGATACACATTAAGTGTAATAACACCCGGATTTCAGAGCATAATAGTGGCATTATTTAGCACTATGGTAAGCGTCTGGGCATCTAGTCAAGGTATTGAGGTAGTTCAGGGTTCAAGCCCCCTATAGATGCATGTAATTTTGTTTCCTTTGTTTATATTTTCTAATGAGCCATTCTTATTTTCTTACATTACGTAATATGATTTATTTGTTCTGAAAAATAAAATAAATATAATGTAAAATTAGCATGTAGGTGCAACAGAAACTTTTCACTAATAATTGCATTTAACACATCTCCATACCCCTCAAAGTGAGACGGATTATTGCCCAGGTGAATAGGCGCATAACCAATAGTTGTAATTGATTAAATTGTTTAGGTTAATTAGTAAGTAAGATATAATGTATTTATTGTATATTGGATGTTCAGAGAGATTGTCCGTGGAAAGCATTTCTAACTTCAACCCCAGAGTTCTCAAGTAATAAATTCAGTTGTTTACGCTATTCTTTGTCTATTGCAAGAGGGGAAAGATGCTATTGTGTGGTCACGTCTCCGCAAGAGAAAGTGAAAATGACATATAAACCGGGGAACCACGAGGAAATTTAGGCCAAGAATAACGTGAAAGATGCATTGACCAATTACAATTAATCACGTCACGGCAGAAGCGCACCCCAAGCTACTTTCGGCGCCAAAAATGGGCCAATAAAATTATGAGTTAAGCATTTTGTGCGTGGGTAGAATTTGATATAAATATAGAGTATTCGCCGCAATTTGCAGGCAGTTGAGATGTAACTCCAAGGGGAGATCTGTGACACCCAAAACGAGTGAACGCATGAGTTAGCAGACTTATTATAGTGAGTGACACAGTCGAGATGTAACTCCAAGGGGAAATCTGTGACACCCAAAACGAGTGAACGCACGAATTAGCAGAGTTATTATAGTGATGAGGCAGTTGGAATGTAACTACATATAGACTGTGTGATGCCCGAATCAAGAATCTTTGTAAATATAGTAAAATTATTACAGTGATTCACACAGTTGAAATAAATGTCACGCGTAAGGAAGCCACGGCGAAAATTTAAAGTGTCTACAATTATTCTGTACATAACTATTGCACTCGCCGCTGTGTAAAGTTTAGTTACCTTTATGCGTGTTACGCTCTTGTTCAAGGGAAATTATCAATACTCATTCGTGCCAGGAACATTCTCGGGAATGCTTGTAAAGGAAAAATAAACCTTGACTGAATGAAAAGTGCCGACGTTATTTTAAGTTAATTTCCGTACCACACCCTGGAGATCACCGTAGCTAAATACCAAAGCTAGATATAAATAGGTCTCAATTGCTAGTCGCAGAGCCCACCAATAGCCGAGGAGCATCAAGAATCAACTTTAGCAGCTGCAACGCCGGAGAGAGGACCAGTCGTCGCTGCGCAGCCCAGCCCCACCAGGTACCACCACCAGCTCTATATGCCGCCTCAAAAGGAAGTTTTAAAATACAGTGTATCATGCATTGTTGTGTTATGTACATAAACATTACAATTTCAGGCACAGTTCACAATTTACGAAACAATATCATCATAATGTCAAATGAACTTCAAAAGTAATAAAAATGAACAACTATCTCTAGTAAAACAAGCACATACATAAAACTAATTAAGAACTATCTACTAGACAGGAAGGTGCATTCAACCATTTCATTTCTTTATGAAAGGCAAATATAAAGATTTCATGAAATAATACAATATCCGAAGTACAAAATAAAACAGGTGACCAGAGGAACTGTTAGATGTAACAACCTGCAACGTCCTTGCAGAGGTTACACCTACGAATAAATGAAGTTCGCACCCTGTCAAAAATTCCAGGAGTGGTGAACCTCACCACAAGCAGCTAAGGTTCATGTCAGAATTGTTCAACTGATTCAACAGGCATGCGCAATGGTGCCATATGGCAACAAAAAGCACAAGAACCCAGAAGTTCACAGCATGGATTATCTCAGGATTGTTGGTAGTGTGATCTGCGTCTCGCACCTCATGAAACAATTTCTTTCCTTACACGTAATGTGTATACTTTTGCAATATGAACATAATGTGTAGCAGTTTATGGTAGTCACATGTAGGCATTACACAATATTTTCAGAAGCACATTCTTGCAGGACCACAGTACCTAAAATGGTTGAACTAGCATAATATTTACATAGGATAAATTCAAGGTACTACTGTTCGAATCTAAGCAATAATCAGATTTTTTTTTTATTCACTCCAAAAACATTGCTCAGTTACTATGTTTCATAGTACACATAACATAACTGTTTGTTTTCAACAAACCTAATTGTTTTATTGCATTAATCTGTGCAGGTTCTTTGACAATTACTGCACTTAATATTGAAGGCTACGTAGATATCATTCTTAGTCTTTTGAAATTAATGTGTACTGGAGGGTTTATTGTCTTAGCTTCAGAAATATAAGTTAAGCATATTAGTGCTGCTCAAATTGTGTATATCTTTGAGAAAAACAAAAAAATTAAAAAACTAAAAAAATGAAAATTTCAGAGAGCAGTATGATCTTAGAATCGTGGGATTCAATGACCAGTGCTATAACTACTCGCCCACCAGTATTTTTGGTGGAGCGCTCTTGCTAACTAAACATGATCTGAAATCAATGTAGCTGTTATTAGCAGCTTGCATACCCTCAAAGAACTGGCAATTTTGCCATACAAGTCCAATAATTTTAAATATTGTATTGATTATCCACCAATACTGCATCCCTTCAACTGCTGGCATACAAATAAGGCATTCTGAATGAAGATAGGTCTCTGAAGTTTCTGTCTTTTAGTTTTTTAATGTTCTTGTTTTTCTCAAAGGGGTACACAATTTGAGCAGCACTAATACATTTAGTGTACATTTCACCAAGGCGATAATCCCTCCAGTACAAATTACCTCCAAAGGGCGAATGATATATACATAGACTTCAAAGTGCAGTAATTGTCAAAGAACTTGTGTAGATTAATGCAATAAAACAATTACATTTATTGAAAACATTTTGTAATGCATGCTTTGAAATTTAGTAGCTGAACTATGTTTTTGGAGTGGAATTAAAAAAAACAAAAAAAAACTTATTGGTTCTTAGGTTCGAACAGCAGTACTTTGAATTTATCTGTATGTAGATATTGTGCTGTTTTAAGCACTTATTCTACTGTGGTCTTACGAGAACATGCTTCTGGAAATCTTGCCTAATACCTACACATGGCTACTGTTAGAACCATGAATTGCTAAATATTGTGTTCATATTGCTAAAGTACACAATTTATGTGTAAGGAAAAAAAATGTTTCAACGAGGTGTGAAATGGAGATCACACAGACTATAAGCTTATCTAAGCTGCAAATTTCTGAGCATGCTTAAGAACTTTGCTTACCAGATGCCTGTTGAATCAGATTAACAATTACTGACAAGAATTTTAGCTGCTTATGGTCAGGTTCACAACACTCCTGGAATTTTTGGCAGAGTGCAGGGTTAATTTTTTTGTAGGTGCAACCTCAGCAGTGATGTTGCAGGTTGTCACATTAAACAGTAACTCAGGTGACCTATTTCATTTGAAGTTCATTTGACAATAATATTGTTTTGTAAATTGTGAACTGAGACTACAATTGTAATGTGTACATGCATAACACATCAGTGTATGATGCACTGTAATTTACAGGCTTATGGAGAAGTGTGTTCCTTCAGGTGTAAATTGCAATTGTTATTGAAACATTCTCCGTTGTACCTATGTGCTAATCGTACACTGCATTTATTTTGTTTGTCAGTACGAATAAATCATTCGAGTAACACAGCAGAATAGGAATAGCTCATTATGAAATAAAAAATAAATAACATAAAAATAAAGTTGTCTATGGGGACTTGAGCTTTTAAGTCCCTCAACTTCTTCACCTGATGTCAACACACTTACCATAGCACTAAATAATGTGCTAGGTCTATGCTCTCTGAAATCCAGGTGTTCACATCATGGTCCACTGTGGTTTGATTGGTGGCATGCTAACCCTTCGTACATTTTGTGCTGTAGCAAAGAATTTAGAACCCATAGCTCATAGGTTCCCTAATGTTTATCTTGGACCCCTCTATGGTCCTGCAAATTTGTGCAGTCGAATTCTGGGACATCCTGAATATACACACATATACACCAGTAGTAGTGATACTAACCTAGGAGCAATAAGTACATGTAACTTACAAAATGAACTAAATGTTATAAATATTCATCATTCATGTATTCTGCAACTAAGTAGTATGTTTAGTCAATTAATACATTTTTCAGGGCTTTGTTGAAAGGGTTCCGGTTTTTATTTCCCTGATTTTAATGGGCAATTTGTTATATGCTTTTATTCTGGCATAAAATGCACTTTTTTCGTATAATACTAACCTATGCATGGGCAGTTTTAGCTTAATTTTAGTTCTTGCTTTCTAATTATGTAGTGTTTGCGAGTTATACAGGACCTCAAAGTTTGTATGTATTTATTTTGTATGGAAATTGGGATGGTAAGGTTAGAATTTTTAAGTTTTTGGACAATCTTCTGCACAATTCTTTTGCTCCTATTTGGGTTAGTAGACAGATTTTTAATTCTAAAAATTGATTCCCATGTGTCGAATTTTCCCATAGTATAATGGCATATGCCTTATCAAGTGAAAGTAACTAAGTAGACAACTTATCTTGTTTCAATATCAGTTATCTTAGTATTGCAGCTCATATTAAAACATGCACTGTTTAGTTCTTCAGACAAATAATGGATATGATCATCCCATTTTAATTGCATGTTTAAAAGGATACAGAGGATTTTAGCACTTTCTTTACGAATTACGAAATTGGTCATATTATTCTCTCAATTTTTTTTCTTGTGTGCTGAGCTTCATAATGGATGTTTTGGAAGTATTTAATTTTCAACTATTGCTTGTAAACTGAGTGATAATATCTTTTGTATTATCTAGCAAAATGGATGTGTCATCTGCATACATAATTGTATTCCCCTTTATGCAATTAGGAAGGACACTGCCTTGTGGTACTCCTGTTTTTGTTTGTTTCCAGTTCAATTGGCCAAAACCCATTTGTTTATTTATAATTGTCTTTTGTTTCCTATTTTTGAGATACTTTAAAAACCACCTTAACCCATTAATGGCCATTTTACTCGTATGAGGACAGCTTAGCAAAAAATTAATTATAAACAATTTATAGCATTTTTTCATTAAAATATAATAGTATTAGATTTATTGTACTTCTACAACTGTATATAGCTCTTCTTTCAAAATAATGTTAACAATAATATCCTATACTTGACAACAAAGAAAACCTGTATTCGTACTCAGATGCAGCAGTGCAATAATAATAAAATAATCAGTTTCATGGTTGTCAAATTTAAATTGCACCCATATGATTAACAAAAGTTAAGGAAAGGGACTTAGCCTTATATTCAAGAATTTGATCATGATTTTATATGCAAAAATGATGATAGAAAATGTTGTTCTCAAATGATGACACTGGCCTAATGTGTATATAATTCACACGTGCTTTTTATCTTGTTTTGCTGTTTATGTCAACAATATTTTATTATTCTGTCATTGTTAAAAGTGTGATTTGAGGATGTTGGAGTAAAGTTGATCCAAAATGCTGTGCCTAGAAATTGCTTCAGAACAATAAAATGAATCCTCCATTTATGTGATAATACAGACTTGAAGGTTCCGGAGAATAAGGCTGACAAATGCTTCAAAATCTGTTCAGTAATGGAAATGATAAACAAAAATTTTCAAAATTTTGGATACTTTGAGAAGGATTTGTCTGTGGACGAGATGATTACAATATTATGGACACAGTGGACTTACACAATTCATCAGAGGAAAACAAATAAGGCTCAGGTTCAAACTATGGTCTTTGTATGGAGTTTCAGGGTATTATTATAATTTTTATCTGTATATTGGTAAAGCACAATATAATTCTTCTGAGGAAAAAATAAGTATAGGAAGACGTAAATTTGGAATCCTCCTTTCCGTAGTCAACTGATCCATCGAGCCATATTGTATTTTCATTATACTTTTACAAGTTATCCCCTCTTAGTTGAGTTGAAGAATATAGGATTTCATGCCACAGGTACAATCAGATAAAAGCGTACACGAAGGTGCCCTCTGCTCAGTAGCAAAGAAAGAAAGAGAGGAAGAGAGAGGAAAATACAATTTCCATTTTGACAAGGAAAATTTAAATTTTGGTTTTGAAATGGAAGTAGCAGGGCTGTAACTGTGGGCAGCAATTATGACTATGTTGTTCCCATAAATTTTGTAAGTTGCTACAGTAGGAAAGAAGGTAAGAGAATTCTAGTTCACCACAACTGCATGTAATAAAGAACTATAACACTAGCATGGGGGGGGGGGGAGTAAAAAATCATGACTGGTTAGTATCTAAATGTGTTTCCATACTAGGAGAGAAATGGTATTCGTCATTATTTACAAGAATGCTCGACATTGTGAATGCCTGGATAATTCATAAAATGGCAAATTCTCAGGATAGAACACCAATGCCACTCCTGGATTTTAGGAGACAAATTTGCATTTATTAGCTCAAAGGAGGATATCCAAGACTAGTATTAGGAAGGAAAGTAACAAAGCCAGTGGCTACAATCGGAGATGTTCGTTATGGCAATAGGAATCACATAAGTAAACGAGACAAAAAAAAATACTAAATGGAAAACTGCAGTCATTTTGTAAAACATGTATTATTACACTGTGTATTACCTGTTTTGGACCATATAATACAAAGTAAAATACAATTTAAAATTTACATTTTCATTAGATAGCTATAAAATAATGTTGTAGGTGATATTTGTGACTCAGAAAGCTATATTATTGTACCCACGAGACTTTATATGTCACAAAATATGCACAAGATAAAGTATAGTTAAAATACAATGTAAAATTTATACTTAAATTTACATTGCATTGTTGTAAAATGGGGATTATATTATTTGTGACTAATAAAACTATGTCATTGTATTCCTGTAATTTTGTATATCACTAATAGCCAGTATCCTCATTTGAGGATGGAGTCTTAACCCCCAGCTTTGTTGTAATACACAGAGTACTACTGTGTTATTAAACCAATATATGACGTAATATTCAAATTTAATTTTTTTTTTTTTTCCAGATAAAAAAGTAATTTGCCATTAATGGGTTAATTCCAGTTTTCTTAGTAATATATCATGACATATGCAGTCATAAACTAGTCATCACAAATTAATATGGCTGTCTGTTGTTTTTCATCAATTATTTTAGAAGCACCATTTACAAATTTTATTAGTGCAGACATTGTTCAGTTGTTCTATTTAACTGGTGTAATATTCTAGACAGGAGAAAAGTTGAGAATGGATCATTTTTTCAAATATGGTGGAGATGGTAGGAAGGATGGATATGGGTTGATAGTTTTTGCATTTATTTTTCTCTCCTTTGTGTATAGATTTCATTATATTATATTTTAATCTCTCTGGAAAAGTATCAGTTGTTAGGGAGTGATTAATTAGTTGACTAATTGATTTATTAATTTCATGTTTTATTTCCATAATCAGAAATGAAGATAGTTCATCCCATCCGTAAGATTGTTTTGATTTGAATTTTGACATTATATCTGTAATTTTTTCAGGAGCAACAGTTGGGAATTCAATTAACCTAAGACAGTTATGGAAAAATATTAATTCTCAAGAAATTCAAGGAGTTCTTTTTATGAAGAAAAAAATGTTGCCCTTTACTCTGCAACTATACCATTAAATATGTAATGCTCTGTAAAATCCAAGCTAAAAATTCAATATAAAGAGAACACTTCTTAGAAGTTATGAAATAAAAATACAAAAAATAACTTAATTGGAACTTTAAGAGGGAATGGCATAAAAAAATAGGCAACATAGACCTCTATAACAGCAATATAGGCCATTTTAAGTCTTACAAAATTACAATTTAAGGTGAAGTCTAGCTATGATAAATTAGTATTATTAAGGAATTAAACATGTAAAACATGAGTATGACTGGTAAAGAACCAGACTGAATGCCGTAAAAGGTACATAGATTAGCAAAACTAATTTAAAAACAAAAAATTATAATACCATTTTCAAAGTAGAATTTGTGCAGCAGGTGTAAAACCGTCTTAGAGAAAAGTTGCTGATCTTAGTTTCAATATTATTTTATTCATCCCGTAAATCATACATATGCACATAGTTACCATGATAAAGCATAAGTCAAGAAATGTATAAAAATTAAAATTAACCATAGCCTTATGATTAGATTATTGAAGTTTTGATCAAAAGATTGATTGCAAAGCATATGTAAAAATATACAGCCTAAA
Organism: Hymenopus coronatus; assembly: GCA_030762935.1. NCBI lineage: Eukaryota > Metazoa > Arthropoda > Insecta > Mantodea > Hymenopodidae > Hymenopus > Hymenopus coronatus. Next base: position 403,036,884 of record CM060900.1, on the reverse strand, counting down.
ATATAAAAAGAGAAAGCAAAATTATACGTAGGCTTATTAATAGTATAGAATAGAGTTTATTCACCTTGAGAAATAAAATAATTCATAGCTTTGTCAAAAGAAATAATACATACTTTGACAAATGTTTTACATTTCTAGGTACATTATATTTTACAATTCAATCAAATTAAGCAAATCTAATTGATATCAAGTACACTCCTGACCTTGAAAGTAGTCACTAGGTTTCTTCTGAAGTTAAAGTGCATCCCTCATTTGGACAAGATCCATGAAACAAGTTCACAAGGGCAGTATCTTCAAGAAAGCAACTGGTTCATTGCTAATAAAGCCATCTTAGGGTTCGTGTATTAAGCACTTCTATAGCATTGTCAGAGTACAATTATATTTTATATGCACATTACAAAAATACTCTAAATAAAATTTTTACATCTTGAGATTAAAATTTTATATTCATGTAATGATCATTGAAAGAGAATGGTAAATTACTTAAGAGAATGCTTCACAGCTGTCTTAAATTTTTTATGATTGAATTCTTTAAAACTATTTGGGAGGAGATTCTCTAAGTTATGCTACATACTCTTGTATTATGATCATGCAAGGCTGAGTATCTTTTGAGGGAGATCCATGTTAAGATGTATCTAAGAGGTTGACTCAAGTATGTATATACATGGCAGGTGTAGTTTTCATGGATCTTGGAAAATTTTCTTACTGTCTTAATATATTGTAACTTGTTTTATCATCTTTATAATCCTTTCTTTGTAGTTTGAGCAGCTGCATACTTTTAGAAGACACCCCCCCCCATGCTATAATGCTATAAGAAAGCAGAGAATGGACATATCCAAAATTGTCTTCAAGACACCCAAGGGCAATATTTTTGGAAGGATTCGAAAGGCATGACATTGAATGTTTAGTTTCTTATCCAAATTATGTATATGAGTTTCCCTATTAAATATCCCTCTCTCACTCGCGCGCACGCACACAGAAACACGTGTACGAGAGAGAGACAGACAGAGACAGAGATAGAGAGAGGGGGGGTATTCATTCTTATCAATACATTTATTTACAAATAATAACTCTGACAATGAATTTTCAGAGGTGTCAGTTTTGCATAATTTTCAATTACATGTCTTTCCAAAAGCCTACATGTACACATGCATTCTTAGAATATCCATGTTTCTATATTTACAATGTTACATTATTACCAGTATTTATTGATTGAAGTAAATCTTCCTGTGTATAGAAGGTGTTAGTAATAAGGTATATTTTTAATTGTGATCTAAACTTGTTTTTGTTCATTTGAAATTCCTTTATAGAAGAGGGAATTGAATTAAACAGAACTATTCCTTTGTAGTAAATTTTTTTGGTGGTCTACGTAAATCCTGCCTATGTCTGGTCTCTTTGTTATGAATATTTGTATATTTTTTGTAAACTTTTCAGGGTTATTTAATACAAATGACAATATAGCTAGAATATATTCAAACATTTTGAAAAGTGGTTTACAGTGAGTTGATTGGCTTACCCCTGCAATTATGCTTAATACCTTTTTTTGCTTAATGCTCACTATTTTAGCATTTACTGAATTTCCCCAAAATATTAAGAAAATATGCATAATAAGCTGTTTTTAGTATGCTCTTATTTATAAGCTGAAATAAAGATTGGATTGCAAAGCATGTAGAACTCAGTTTGGGCTATAATCAATATGGTGTTTCCAATTCATGTAGGAATTTTTGTGTTGCAGGTTTCTGCAATCTAATTATTTTCATATTCTTTCCTTAGGTCCGTGATGTCTTTATGCTTTGTGCAAAAATTAATGTAGTTATTTTTTCAAAGTTTATGTCAATTTTGTTACTTTCAAACCAAATATTTAGTGTATTGAAGATTTTATTAGATTAATCTGGGAGCTGACTGACATTTGTGTTCTGTAATTATAATACTTGTGTCATCTGCAAAAAGAACTGGATAGGCATTATTGTTTATTACTGTAGGTAGATCATGTATACACACTAAAAATAATCGGGGACCCAGAATAGAATCTTGTGGTACACCATGCTTTTTTCAGACCATTCAGAATATGCATTGCTATTACTTGAAGTATTTATTATAACCTTTTGCTTGCTTTTCAATAAGTAAGATGCAATCCATTGATACCCTTTACCCCTAATACCATAGTGTAATACTTTTGATATTACAGAATATTCCTAATGTATTAAATTTGCCATCCAATGACTTGAGAACTTCATTAGTTAACTTGAAAATGGCCTCACTAGTTGATATGCTCTTCCTAATTCCAAACTGCTCTTTTGCTAAAATATACTTGTCTAGATGGTGATACATTCTTTTAAATATAATTTTTTTCAACAATTTTGGAAAAAGCTGTAAGTAAAGATAATGGTCTATAGTTCGACATTTCTGAGATTTGCCCTTTCTTGTATAATGGCTTAATGACAGAATATTTTAGTCTGTCTGGGAATGTCCCCATTAAGGAGGATATGTTTTATATATATCCAAAGATTGAATCTACCCAGACTCCCAAAAATTTAATATATTGTACTTTGGCAATTTGTAAATTGTTGAAAAAGATCTGCATTGAATCTTGCATACTTTGATGGAATTCTATATATGCTGTTTTTTTTTAATGTTGAACTTGTGCTAATTTCTCAGTAGCCAATCTTCCATTTGTTTTAATACCCCATTTTATTCCTGCAATTTATTTTTGTCAGGGGTCACTGTTTTAATATTTGTGTGTGTGGATGTGGGTAGGGGTGGGGGTGTGGGTGTGGATGGGTGGGGACAAAAGTCATGGCAACTATTTATTTTCTTGAAGATACCAGTCTGATTGGAAAATGTGATATATACAGACAAAACGACAATGTGTGGACAATGAATGGTACTGAATATCGTAACACACTAATTTATTGCGGTATAATACAGGGCAATATGGCCTTCACGATGCAAAAGAATGACAACACAGTACACATACAGTTGACATGACAAATCTGGGCCTAAAGACCCTTAAAGTAGTCCACTGCTACTGTCACCAGATGCTACCTACGACGTGAGAGGCACTGAATACCATCTGTCACAGCATTTGCCGCACCATCTGTTCGCGCACAGCATTAGCAATGTCCTCTCGTGTTGCAAACTGCCTACCACGTAGTGGTTCCTTAATCTTTTGAATGAGATTAAAGTCACAGGGTAAAATGTCGGGAGAGTACGGTGGGTGCTTCAATTCTTCCCATCCTCAACATTGCAGTATCTGCCCTACACACTCTGCTTTATGTGGTTTTGCATTGTCGTGCAGGATTATTGCTCTGTCCACAAGATCCAGACATTTCTCCCGAACGCCACATCATACCTGTCGCACCAGGAATTCTATGTAGTAACTGTGCGGTCACTGTGGAACAAAGTGGCAAACAATGACACCTCTGATGTCATATGCAATGATCACCATCATTTTGACTGTGAAAGGATTCTGACGGAACTTCTGCCTCCTTGGTGATCCAACAGTCGCTACTCCACGGACTGACATTTCAGTTCTGGTTTGTATGCACAAAATTTATCAATGGCGATTAATCATGACAAGAATTTATCTCCATCCTGTTGCCAGCGTGCAAGGTGGCTGGAGCATCTTGCATAGCGCACCCACTTTTACACTTCCGTCAGTGCATGCAGGACCCACCATGATGTGATTTTGCATAGTTGCAGCTCATTACTCAGTACGCTGTGCACGGTGCATGTCTCAAAGCCACTTGCCCTCTCTAACTCCAATAGCATCCTTCATCTAGGAGCTGCTCGATGACGGCACGTGCCACGTTGATCTGCAGACTGACTGGTCATCCCGAACGTTGCTCATCACTGGTTGACATACGTCCTTGCTGAAACTTTCCTACCCACTGTCTACTGTACGGTATGGTAGGGCATTATTCCCAAGGGCTTCCACTAATTCACTGTGACATTTCATCACATTTCTCCCTTGGAGAACGACTATTTTAATGTAAGCGCACTGCTTACACAGGTTACTTCCGTCTCACATGGTAGCCACCAACTGACTGATTTCACAGCCTTCGCTGCGCTACTACCAGTTATCACAGAGCCAACTATTGTTCTGCATACACACTAGTCTGCAGAACTTCCACACGACACATATACGTTTGTGATCCGTTCACATATCTACAAGAAAAAAACTAGTTGCCATGACTTTTGCCCCAACCCTCATATATATATATATATATATATATATATATATATATATATATATTTTTTTTTTTTCATGAATTAATTTTGATGTACTGTGGTTGAAGTGAACTCCATCTCTGCCAAACTTGTGATTTGCTAGCCAAAAGTTCCCATCTACAAAAGTGCAGCATTAAGTAGAGCACAGTCAATTTAACTCTGTTTATTTACATTGTCCCTTTTTTGTGTCACTTCATCTAAGCACACCATTGATAACTATCTTGACATCTGGCAATTCACCTCTTATATGGTTCATAATAACTATCATGACATCAAGCAACTCAACTCTTCTGTAGTTCATGAGGTCTATAGTATCTCAATGATTTTTTCAGCATATCCACTCAGATTTATGTTGTTGGATCCTGCATGTATAATGATACCATTAGGATTGCATTCTTTTAAGATAAATTCTTCTATTTGGTGTTGCAGCTCATTTATCTTAATGGCTGTGACTAATTTATTTGATACTTGATTTCTGCAAAGTTGTCCTGATAACTTCATCATTGACTCACCTACTAGGATGTCCTGGATTTTCCTTCTTCCTGACTGGTCAACTCCAGGGATTGTACAGTTTTTGGTGCTCTACTTTTAATCAACATCCAGAACTTATTCTTCACCTCAATTCCATAGTTGCTATTCAAATGTTGCATTCCATTGTTTTGAGTGGCTTCTGAGCATCTTTTATGATTATATGTGACCTTAGTATATCCATGGTCTATAGATTCTATGTTTTCTTGGAGAACCGCATTTATCTCCCTTAATTCTGCATTTTCTTTCTCCAGGTCTTGAATTTCTCTTATCATGGTACTAGCATCTGCATTGAATGTACTTCTTGTACTCTGATACATTTTCAAAGCATGGTTTTCAGTGATTTCAAAGCATGGTTTTCTCCTCTTTTCTATTTCCTTTCTTGCATCTCTTATAACCTTGGTGATAATATGTGAAGCAACAACTTCTTGTGCATGCTTCATGTGTCCGTTCCAACATGTACCATTTACTTGATTGTTTCTCTGCATTGGATTGACCCAGTGTAATCTCCACATTTACACGTTAATGTTCTCTATGTGAATTTTCCAAGTTTAGATGTATGTCACAGAGACCCAAAGCTCTAATATCAAATGGTTTTAATATGGCATTATTAGGTAATGTTCATATTAATCCCAGGAGTGCTACATGACAAATTTTATAACTTATGATTTTTCAATATTGTGACTATACTTTGCCGGCCATAATCGCTGCACATGTGTGAGCAGCTTAGTTCGAAAATCATAGCTGATTGTTGCTATACTTCGGTGACTTCCTTTTATTAGCTAATGCATCGTTACACCTGTGAGAGTGTATAACACTTGCAGTGGTTTGCACAGCAACAATAAGCACTATTTCTCGAAGTCTTGCCACATAATTGACAGGTATAAAAAGGCGGCAACTTGGCCCAGTCAGTCAGCTTTAACAGGAAGTTCAGCTGCTACCACTGTAACTGTGTGCGATGTGTGTGTAGTTGGTGAGCACTTTACACCAAACCTCCAAATGTTGCACCTGTGTGTGAGCTTGTGGTGGTTTGCATGTGCATCAGTAGGCACTACTTCTGGAAGTTTCTTGCCATATGATTGACAGTTGTAAAAAGGGGTCAACTTGGCTCAGTCAGTCAGTTTTGACTGGAAGTTCGGAGCATGCAGTCATAACTGCCACCACCACATGAGTGGTTTCAAAAGAAAACTGTTTGGCAGAATTGTTGTAAAAGCATAGAATAAAGGTGTTTATTTGTAAGCAGATTTTTATTTAATCAGTTGGAAGAAATAAAAGATAGCTTAAGTAATAAAACACAGCTTTGTTATAATATTAAGAGACAGTTTATTAGCTTTAAGTAAATTGCATTAACTACTAAAAGCTAAAATCAGTTTTAGAGAAAGATCAACTCAGTTGCAGGAATGCACTTAAAGGTCTAATGGCTGTAATTTTGAACAGATTTACAAGAAATTAAAAGCTTGCTACAAGAAGCGAGAGAAAAGAAATTCCCAGAATCAACATTACAGGAAACTATGGAAGGAATGATTAAAGTAGCAGAGAAATGTGTGATTATTGCTCATTTAATAGCACACAAAAAAGTAAGAACCAGGTAAGTATGTTTTTCCTCATTTTTCTTTCTTTTTCTTTGTTTCTTTAGTGACTGTATATAACTAAATATTATTTATCTGAAACTATTAAATTTTATTTATTACTAAATATTAGCTATACGATACATAGTATCATAACTGCATGATTTTTGAACTTCCATTATTGTGCCAAATGCAAGTACCTCTTTTATTGTATAACAATAACAGGGTTATTGAATAAGTCTTTTCACTTTAAGCTAGTTTCTTCAGCACAAAATAATTGCCTCATCATGTGCGATGAAAGCACAATATTTATGTAACCATAGATAGGTAAATTTCCAATGATTAAAAATTTCTTTGCCATCAGTGATTTAAGTACATCAGCCAATATTGATTGAAATCATTTGGTGAATTAAGCTTATGGATTTTCAAGAAAATGCCGTTTACTCTAGTCGTTTTTAAACATATTTGAGAACTGGTTTCACCAGCTATGTTAAATTTTAACACTATGTTAAAAGTGCTTGACAATTGTAGATTGTGTTTCATCAAACAATTTAAGTTAAAATTGCTCTACCCTTGTGTTAATGTGATTGAGTTAAAAGTTGCATGTCAAAAGTTGGAAAATGTGTATCACAGATGACACTTTTGTGTTACTATTTTTGGTGCTGTTTTAATACTGTTCCTAACTGAAGAAGAGCTGTGCACCATAATGTTGAAAGCCTGCAAAAGGAGGAATTTTGAAGTGATAAGCCTGTCCAAAATGGTTGTCAAGTCGTACAAGAAATATGAGCTAGTTTATGCCTTTTTCTCCTGTGGTATGAATGTTAAATATTCTGAAAATTATGGCCCTTTTCATTTAATGTATATTACTGGTTATTTTTATTTAACGGTGAGTGGTAGTTTTGGAATTTCTAAAGCTATGGCTTGTTTGGAAAGTTTCTGATGAAATTGCTTCAAGAAGCAAACAATGTTTTTGATGGGATCTGCTTGTTCTTATCAGTGGTAACATACTTTCTTCCACTTCAATTTCAATATAGTTTCTACCACCAGTTTTAACCTTTTGGGTGCCAAGATCTATACAACCAATGCGATGTGCAAGCATAATTAACCCATATCTGTTCTGATCTATGAGGTTAGTTTTTATGTTCAAATAATTTACAGTTCATTAAATAATTGCCATAAATGCACATCTAAATAATTGTATGCTATATTTAAACTGTGTGTGCGTAGGACTTTTCCTGTTTATTTAATTTTTCTTTGTGAGTGTCCTGCATCAGGCACTGGAGCATGCTGTAAGCAGATTCATGCAAGGTTTTTTTTTTCCCCTTTCTTTTTATTGTTCTTGTAGTTTTTACTTGATGTACATCATTGATTGGGATACTAAGACAAGTTACTTACTAAGGTGGAATTTCGCAGCTGTGCTGGAAAGTGCTATTTATAGTGACATTTGATTAGTGATATTGGTGATAATGGCAAACATTTGAAATCAATTGTTTATTTTATTCCAATATTTTAGGACTCAAGTAACATCCTTAAAAGTCTGTGCAAATATGAAACAACATATCATGAGCCAATGCCAAAGTTCTTAAATCAGTAGTTGCAAAATTCATGACAGAAATCTTTTTATAAAATCTTATGTTACATGTTATGTAGTGTTGTCAGTAAGCAGTAGCAGCAAAAGGGTTAAACCATTATAAATACTAATAGCTCCTGGCCTTTTTGGTTTTGCATTTTATGTCAGTGTTTACTTGAACTGGTTTAGGGGGCATTTGCTACCATCCTCACCTGAAGCTAACCAAAAGAAACAATCATCTGCCTCTCTACTAGTTAGCAATTAGTAACACTTCATTGTTTTTAACTTTGCATTTTAATTAATTCCTATTACCTTCATTTTTTATACCAATATTTCCATAGAAATAAAATGCTTTTAATTTCATAGTAACCATTTTTCAACTATTGTAATGCTATCCACCCACTACATTTTGAAATCCCTTATTTATCAAACCTACATTTTGGCATATTACCTCCAGGGAGTTTTCTTGCACTGACCCTTTCCTGTAAAATCTTAAATATTTTGCCCCTTTTTATTCTTGCTTCCAATCCTGTATTTATTTTGGCCTTGTTTGTTCTTACTTCCAATTCTGTATTCTGGATCTTTCCAAACATACAATACTCCTGTCTCCTCCATCATCCGTTAGGTGGAGAGACTTATCTTACATCATTGCCCTCTAGAAAGCTGTTCTCCTCCCTCACTGCTTTCTCCCTCACTTCCTGTGCTTTTCCTCATTTCTTGTAATGCACCCTCTGTTTATCTGCCAGTCTTGTTTGATAAACTTTTGTGCCCACTAATTTCTTAGCATTTATCAAAGCTTCCAATTAAATATCATGGTTACCAAATTCACCAGAACTGATGGGGGTTTTATTTCTCCTCTTTAAATTATAAACTGGTCAATTATTTTCTATTCTACCATTTTCATGTATACTTTCTCTTTCACAATTTGCTCCATCACATCCAGTCTTGTTAGTTTTTGTTCCTCAATCCTAAAGTAATTATATTCTATCTTTTTCAATCCTCTTGGTGTTCTTCCACTTCTGTATGCTTTCAATTGTTTCTTTATTTTTCTTTGAATTTGGTTATCTGTAGCTTCCACATTTTTTAAAAAACCTGTTTTTTTTCCATTTTTTTAACCAGTCTGTTTTGCATATTCTGCAGATTTTTTCATCTTCACATCTGTATGTACCTTGGTCTTTAATTCTATACTGCCAATAATTAACAATGCTGTGATTATAGACTTCTCATACTATAAATTGCAACTTTTATTTTCTTTCTGCATAGGAGCATAATGACATGTTCAGCTGTATGCATTCTTGTAAGCTATTCACATATTCAGTAATGTGTTTCAACAAAATATTGTCAAGTATAAAATTAATAAAAGCCTGTTCTCCACTGTTAAGTAAATCTTATGTCATAGTTGAATGATCTAAGTTCACGAATGGCCTAATGTTTCCCATTTCAGAAACAAGGTAGCAATTGAAACAAAGTACAGGCCCAGTGTTAAAGAGTTGCAACTGTTTTATAAGGAAGTTTGCAATTTACCATGTCATATAGCTGAAGAGAAAGAAGTAAAGGAATTGGTAGATAAAGTAGAAAAGTTTCAAAAGGATACAGGAAAAATTCTGGAAGAAGAAATACCTAAGATAGCATCTGTTGAGGAATTAATAGCAAGAGGAATGGCATTACACATCAGTCTTCCAGAATTGCCAAGATTGGATGAGGTTTGTACTAATTTTACCTTAATATGTAATGTGGGTGCTTGCTATTCTGATATACAGGTGTCTAGTTTTCACAATAATAAACTATTAGATGTTCATGGTTTTTGCCGTAATATTTGTTGGAGGGTGACATCAGATACACTCTGAAGTACTCTTCCACTTCTAGGAGCGTTAAACATAGAGAACAGAATAATTAATGCCATTTCTCACACAACCACTGAAGAGCTTTATATCATTTTTGTAACACATATTTGCTAATTTTTTTTACATATTCTAGACGTTCTTGGGCTTCAAGCCAGGTGTAGTGATGAAGAACCATCGACGTTTCGGGAGCATGCATCTCTCCCATCATCAGGATGATGAATGGCCCAATTGGGTAAAATTGGCAGTATATATATAACACATAAACACATCCTAATCCAAAACTGAATAAAATTTTGAATGTGTAAAGCATTTAGCGCAAAAGTTTCGACAATTGTATACACTAGAGAGATATGTTACAATAGAGAAAGCTTGATAATGTATAAAAGTCGATTGGGATGGGTGCAATATTTGCCATTGAAGTGTGCCAGGTTTGGTGTAAAGACGCACATGCTGTGTGAATCAAGGAGTGGATAGTATGGTCCACTATTATTTATACCGAAAAGGGAACTGTTTTATAGAAGGAATACAAGGACTTGCCAATGTCATCCCAAGTTGTCATTGCTTTGATGAAACCATTGCGGGGGAAAGGTTATTTTCTAACAACTGACAACTTCTACACATCTCCCCAGCTGGCAGATATCTTTATAGCCAACAGAATGATTAAACCTAAATTTGTTAGCAAACTTACGGTTTCCAAATCTGATTTTACTTACGTCAGGTTTGTCTATATCTTGCATCCCCATGGTTACAGCTAAATGTAGAATGAAGGCAGATCTAATTTTACTTGGACATCTGCACATATTACACTGATGTTAAGTAATAATGTAAATTGTGTGTTATTTATAGATGCTCTTTAACTGCTGTGGTTCTCAGCATCCCATTTTATACTCGGTGTGAAAGACTGCTTAATTTTGCCCAGTGGCCTCTCTATCAGGCTTGAGGCTCTTTTACGTGCCGTAAATATACGACATGGGACCAATGGCTATACTTCCCTTCCGAAGGAAGCCATGCTAAGGATTTTTATGCCTGGAAAAATCCATCCATCATCCTCCGCTGGGTTTGTACCCCTTCAATTGTTCTAAATAGTGTCATCGAAAGCAAGATTATTTGATGAAGTCAGCTAGTAAGTAATGTACACATAACTGAGAAAACAGAATTCTGTCACAACAAAGTCAGCAACAAGGTCTGAGTTGTTACTGTTTGCTTCATGGGAAAGTTCATGTTATTTCCTTTTTAAGGGAATGACTTTGAGTTGTTACAGTCTGGATGATACAGGACATGTTTCTAAAAGATTCATATACAAATAATTTACTAATGTATACACCTTAAGATCTTTGAAATTGTTATTTTATTGAACAATAAAAGTAATAATTTTTGCATTTTTTTGTTGTGAAAACCAAAAATTTCAATTTTTTGGCAACATCACCAATATCAACAGCACTTGATCTAATTGTTTACTGTGGCTGCAGGATATATTTACAATTTTTGTGATGAGTTTTGTTCATAGCTCATGTTAAGAAGCATAAATTGTTGATTAGAAATGTGATAGCCATGGGTTTATTGTGGAACAAGGAAGAATCTCAGCATGTTTGATGGAAAGTAGTAGTACACCCAGATTTTCAAGGATTCTTGTAAAACAAAACTCCCAATTATTTTACATTCAAGATACTACATACTCTAAATTTCATGTACTCCAAAAATTATTACTAAAGCCCAGTCTTGGGTTCCAAAGTGCACACAGTTCCGAACACAGAGCAGTATAAAGAGGGGATAGTGAAAAGGGGGTTGGTAGTCTAAACATGCATATCTGTTCCAAAAGTAGCTCATTACAGTATTGACATAATATGATTTGGTAAATAAAAATGCCTTGTACTTCTACAAATAAAAGTGTAAAACTTGATACAAAAAATTCAGGATGATAAGATGCAGAGCTTTGAAAAATCAATGAATATAAATCTACCAAAATCGCTTAGAATTTATTGCAGTGAGCTACAAGATACATGTTTACTGTATCAAAAGAAAAGGTTCTCTTCCTGTTGTTCTCTTCCTGTCATGCCAAACATGTTTGAATCATCCACATGTTTGTTCAGTGTCAACAGCCTGTCCTTTCTTATTTTCAACATTTTTCAATCTGCACTCTGTTTCAGCATTCACTGGTCTATCTACTAGATGGAGTTGAATGAGGCCAGGTAATCAGCATTGTCATGAAGGAGGATAATGCTTTATGACAACATTCCTCTTCCACTTGTTCTGAATTGCCCTTTGTAAACGTTCTAGAATTATGTTATATGAAGGTGCAGTGATGGTCATGCCACATTCTGTGAATGCCACCAAGAGAACTTCTTGCTGGTCCCAGAACAGAGTAGCCATGCTCTTTCTGATGCAGAAAGTTTATTTGAACTTCTTGGTTTTGAGGAGTGAGAATGCATCCACTGTTTGGATTCCTCTTTTGTTTCTGCATTTTCAGAACGAACCATGACAATTTTGTGAGGAAGGTCTTCTCCAACATGGTAGCACTGCACAAATGTTAAGGCAGTGCCCATTCTCTGTGTTTTGAGATGGTTGGACGGAAACTTAGGAACCCATCTTTCACACTGTTTTCGGCTCTAAAGGATATCACTCATGATGGTATAGAGAGCTGAACTTGAAATTTTGGGAAATGAATCTATCAACACAGAAATTGTGAACAAATGATTTTCTTGAATTGCCAGACCACTCACTGAACAAGATCATTAGTTGACAATCGCTTCTGTCCCTGATCACCTGTGTCAAGAACATTTGTACATCCTGCTTCAAAGTTTTTCCACCATTGATGCACTCATGAAAGTTCACCATACACAACTCAATGATCAATTTCAGCTACATTGTAACCCTCCACAAAATTAATTCAATTATGATGGCATTTCACTTTTGGCAAACGACACTGTTGCATTAGGCATTTTCACGTGGTCACTACCTGTCCAGAATGCTTGTAAAGTTTTTTTTATGTAACAGTGTGCATATAAACAGAATTATGTATCACATTTTCCAAATGGGACCTAAGGTGTATTAAATAATAAATAGTAATCCAATATGGCTACTTGCGTGGGCCACAAGAGGTTGCTGCCATTGTATTGAGCTAAACACTCAAGCTGTTGTTATTATTATTATTATTAATTGTTATTATTAATACTATTATTATTATTAATTATTATCATGAATACTATTATTATTATTATTAATTATTGTTATTAATACTATTATTATTATTAATATTAATACTATTATTATTGTTATTAATATTAATACTATTATTATTGTTATTAATATTAATACTATTATTATTACTAATACTATTAATACTATTATCATTATTAATACTATTACTATTATTAATACTATCATTATTAATACTATTATTATTATTACTACTACTATTATTATTAATACTATTATTATTAATAATATTATTATTAATATTATTATTATTAATATTATTATTATTAATACTATTATTGCTATTAATACTATTAT